>JAPDPM010000007.1:36087500-37337500 GCA_032173925.1 Heritiera fomes
GACCTCCGAGCAAAATTTTTAAATTTAAAGTTTCACTGCCTCTGCTGTAAGAGGAGCACATTTTAGGAAGAATTTTAAAGTCTGATTACCTCTGCTGCAAGAGGAGGAAATTTCAAAAAATTTTTTTTAAAGTTTCACTGCCTCTGCTGCAAGAGGAGCACTTTTCAGAAGAAAAATTTAAAGTTTCATCGCCTCTGTTGCAAGAGGAGCACATTCTAGGAAGAATTTAAAGTTTCATTGCCTCTGTTGCAAGAGGAGCACATTATAGAAAGAATTTTTAAAGTTTCATTGCCTCTGCTGCAAGCCTCTCTGCAAGAGGAGCACATTTCAGGAAAGAATTTAAAGTTTCATTGCCTCTGTTGCAAGAAGAGCACATTCCAGAAACAATTTTTAAAGTTTCATTGCCTCTGCTGCAAGAGGAGCACATTCCAGGAAAAATTTTTAAAAGTTTCAATGTCTCTGCTGCAAGAGGAGCACCTTTCAGAAAAGAAATTTAAGACCTCCAGGCATAATCTCAAGACCTCCGGGCACAATCATAAGACCTCCGGGCACCAAACCTCAAGTCCTCCGGGCAAAATTTTTAAAGTTTCATTTCCTCTGCTGCAAGAAGAGCACATTTTCAGAAAGGAATTTAAAGTTTCATTGCCTCTACTGCAAGAGGAGCTTTCTCGAAAAAAAAACAAAACAAAAAGAAATTTAAAGTTTCATCGCCTCTGCTGCAAGAGGATCACATTTCAAAAAAAAAAGAGAGAGAAAGAAAAAGAGAAAAGGGGATTTTAAAGTTTCAATACCTTTGCTGCAAGATGAGCGCATACGAAAAAAGAAAAAAGAGAAAGAGAAAAAAAGAAAAAAAGAAGAAGGAAGAAAAAAGGATCAGGTCATAAGTCGGACAAAATTAGTGTCTATTGTCTTTGCTCTATTCCTGATCCTCAGCAATGAGCAAAGAGGGGCAGCTGTTGACACCTAATTTTGTCCGAATTTACAAATCATTTTGATAAATTTAATACTTATCATTTGCCTATTTTAGATTTTGGGCTTCATTGATCCAGTCCAATTCAAATTAAGGTATGAGCTTCAATGCCCATTAAAATGGGCTAAATTTGGTTTTATTTTTATTTTTTTTATTTTATTTTGTTTTATCTTTTATTTATTTATTTTGTTGTTATTTGTATTTTTTGTTATTATTATTATTATTATTATTATTTTATGTTCTTTGTCCAATCTATCCATCAACCAGCCGCTGGTGCCTCCACCCTTTCACTAACCCTGTCCATCAACTACATCACTCTACCATTCTTCCCCATTCCAATAACAAACACTCTAATTTCCAATCTGTTGGCTCTTATAGGCTATACCGAGAGGGGGGGTGAATCGGTTTTTAACTAACCTTAAGCTCGTTTTTCGGTTTCTCTAAATTCTCTAGCCTATATTGATATTTTCTAAGTTCTCTAGGCTAGACAAGCATGCAATTCAAGTTCAATGAAATAAACACAATATAAGTGCAAGTAAATAAAGAGTAAGGAGATAGAGATTTACACAATCGATTTATAGAGGTTCGGCTACCTTGCCTACGTCCTCTACCTTGAGACGCTCCCAAGGATTTTCCCCAAATTCACTATACTTGAATTTGTTACACTCCCTCTTTTCAAGGATCAAGAGAAACCTCTCTCTTTTTCTAGGCTCAAGAGTAACCTCCCTCTTTTTCTAAGGCTAAAGAGAAACCTCCCTCTTTTTCTAAGGCTAAAGAGAAACCTCCCTCTTTTTCAAGGCTAAAGAGAAACCTCCCCTTTTACAAGGAATGAATTGGTTTACAAGAGAAGTAATCAAAGAAGGCCTCTAGATAGGCAAGTGATTACAGAGATTAAGCACAAGTAAAAGCTTATACAAGGTTTGTGCTAAGCAATACAAGAAATAGATGAATGATAGAAGATGAAGACTCTTTATCTCTTGAATTGATGTTGAGGCTTGAGGAAGATGAATAAGATGATGAAAGATGTTGCTTGGTTGTTCCTCTTCCTTCCTTTAGCTTCTAAGCCTCTATTTATAGTCCCTTGGATGGTTTGTGGACGTTGGTTGGAGCCAAAACCGAAACTAGCCGTTGTATCTCACAGAAAATAGCCGTTGGGGACTTTCTGACATAAAGGGATCGATCCCTTTCCTTAGGGGATCGATCCCATGCTTCATTTTGGCCTTCCGGAGCACACTGCCAAAAAGGGATCGATCCCTTTCCTTAGGGGATTGATCCCATTCCTCCAGAATGGGTTTTTCCTGCACTTTTGGGTTAGAAATGATGTGGTCTTTGATCCTAATTCAACCCAAATTCATTAAGTGATTTTCTAAAATATTCAAAACATTTATAAAGAATTAAGACCAATAAGGATGTATCATTAAATCATGGTCTTAATGTTTGGGTATGATCACTTAAAATGTATTGAGAAAATCATGTGTGATAAGGCAAATTTACAATATGAATTAAAACATTGAAGCTCACTTAAGTTTTTGTCATTTCAAAATATGTATGGCAATTTAAAGCTAACAATCTCCCCCTTTTTGATATGACAAAACTTAATGTAAATTTGCTTTGAAAATTCTTTGATAAAATACTCCCCCTCGAATAAAGTAGGACTTTATAAAGCTCCCCCTTAATATAAGCATGGGTTTTGAAAATGAATTTTCCCTCATTATCTCTCCCCCTTAATATCTCTCCCTATCTCTCCCCCTTTTTGTCATAGCAAAAAGAATGAAAGATAAGAAAAATATATGCTCCCCCTAAAATTATGGCTATGTGAGAAGAGATAAAAATGCTCCATCCAACAAGAAACATGTTAGTACATGGGACTTATAGCACAAATAAATAAGTCAATATTCTCAAAGAGTATGAAATATTCATGCAATGAATATGACTTATGATCCTATACCAATTGTTTAGAAATAATTTGGATACCAATTGTTGATAAGTAATTTTGCAAGAAGGTTCCAATTGGTAAGAAGTTAAGCAAGCACCTGAGTATATCAATTGTTCTCTAAGGTCCGACTAAGGTGCATGGTAATACATCATGATTATGAGCTAAAATTAGATAACATATCATATGCATGTGCTCATAAATCATGTTCAAGCAAGAGTGTGCATAGATTCAAAACATATAGCAATTAACTACCAATTCTAGCACACAAGAGTTTCATGCAAAAGTATCCTAAGAGAATTCTTCTCTATTTGTCATTTCAATCTAAGGAGCATGAGAAGAGTTGTCAATTTAAAGCTCAAACCAATTGGCAATTTAGTTTTGGCTTACCAATTATTGAAAATATGGTTTCCAATGATACTAATTGTTATTTCAATCTAAATACCAATTGTTACTAATGATTGACTTAGTCATTTTGCATGAATCCAATATGTAGTGTGTTCATGTCAAGAAAATAATTATTCTAAATATGCAAGAACACAATCACATATTATCAAATATGCATATGGATTAATTAAACATAAGCATACTATCATAAAGTATTAATCCATATTCATATTCACAAAGTTATACCATATGGAAGATTCATAAAATCAAAGTATTCAAGCAAACACATTTTCTTCCATGTTTTCAAGCACAAAAATCCTATGCTCATTTTCCAATTCAAGTCCTTAACCAATTATGAGCAAGGAAAGATTCAAATAATAAATGCATGGATATCAAGTTTGTTCAAGTTTGCATTTATCTTTGAATGTTGGTGTTGTCATTAAGACCCTAGTTCTTTAAGTACAAGGATGATAAGGTTTCATGCATTTGAACATTTAGGATCCATTTACCATCACAATTTATAGGCCAATGACTATTACCAATTGTTGAATTTACATTTGGAATCAATCCACTAGATGTAAAATTATCATGAAACCTAGTGTGGAATTGATAAGTCAAGCCAAGAGACATAATCCTATAAGCATGCTTGACTAAGATGAACAAAAGATATGAAAAACACTCATTATGCACAAGTTCATCAAATTCTCAAATATATCCATAAATCATTGAAATAGATCTCAAAATTATGTTTAAGTATTCATTTAAAGTATATTTCAAGATTATTTCAAGATTTATGCAATTCATGACCATTTTCAATGAGAAAACTGATTTTACACTTGTGAGCTCAAGAAAAGTGATATTGATTGTTGGAAGTGATACCATTTTGTTGGAAATGATTCAAATTGATGAAGTTGAGGCATGATATCAATGAAAAATGAATTAAAGATCATCAAAAAGAAGTTAAAACAATGAATTTTAACTTGAGAATAAAGAAGATATCAAGAAAGTGAAAAATCCTTCTCAAATTCGGTTGAAAAAGTGCAGAAAAGCCATTTTGGCCTGGGGGGATCGATCCCTTTGGGAGGGGGATCGATCCCTTAATTCCAGAATGCAAATTTCCTGCATTCTGCTCAAGGGGATCGATCCTTCTTGCTAAGGGATCGATCCCTCATCCTGTGTCTGCAGTTTTTGACAGAAAATCCAACCTTTGAGGTGCCAAAACTTCATTTTTGAGTAATTTAAGTCCAAGTAAAGGTTTAGACATTTGTAAAACATGATTTTGGACTTGTATGAATGAAAAATCTGAATGAAAAACCATTTTACAAAAGATTTTGCAATTTTGGAAGAATTTACACAATAAAATGTATTTTTGGCCTCAAAGGGGGTCATTTTAAGATTTAAGCATATTTTGACCAAACCAATGCATTAGATTACATAAATATGTCAAAACAAACTTGTTCACATAGATTTTAAGCACATATATCATCAAAACATATATTATGTGAACAACATGCCATAATTTCCAACATGCAAACTCTTCATTAAAGCTCATGACATGGTATTTTGCATGTATGACACATTTATCAGTTTTTGAGCAACTAAATATATTATCTAAGCATATCAAACTTGCTCAAACTACAGAAATCCAAAAATCATTTCAAAATCATAAATCATGTCTTTCATTCATCCATCAAGAATTGTCCATCAAACAGTCAACAATCATGCTTTTTGCTCAATCACAACTCACAATGCATCAAGAATCATCAACCAAATTTCTCATTAAAGCACAAATAATCAAATAATAGTTTTAAGGAGTAAAGAATTAAACTTACAAAACTCCTTTGCTTGAGAGTGCTTTGCCTTGATGTGTTGGATCCACCATTAGCCATTCTTTGAGAAATTGTTGTGACCTTGCCAAGGATGGATTTCCAAGCTCTTCCTCTTTCTCATTGGCATAAGCAATCTCCATGGGGGGTGTGTAGAGCATTTGATCTCCATTGCTTCTTTGTATTCTCATGCTCTAACACTCCTACAACAAACAATTTAAGCATGTTTTGGTACCCAAATTTTCTTGGGTCCATGAAAGTTAGTGCAAACAATTTTAGATCCTTTTGGGATCCATTTCAAGCATAATTCATCATTGTTTATTGCATGCTTTGGCACCCACATTTTTCTAACCACTCTTCCTCTAAATGTAGTTTTTCTATATGTGCATGCTTGTGACGAGTGGCCTATTCTATTGCAAAGTGAGCATGTGAGAGATAAATCATGCATGGTATTTTTGCTCACTAGGAAATTCTTAAGATGAGTTTCTTTTTGTTTAGCATTATAGCCTAACCCATCTTTGTCAAAGAAAGCTCTTTGGGTCTCTAACATGTGATCTAGCTTTTGTTGACCCATATAAAACCTAGAAAATGAGTTATGCAAATTTGTGTTCTTTTTATTTAACTCATTTATTTCTAAGTTGGCCTTTTCTAGTTTCTTTTCAAATTCTATCTTAGCACTAGTCAAGGCTTCATTTTCTATTTTTAATTTAGCAATGATTTTCTTATATTTAGAATTCATGCATTGAAATTCATTTGCTAAATCATTAAAGGCATTTTGTAGATCACTAAAGGTATAATCATTATCTTCACTAGAACTATTACTAGCCTCATCATCACTAATGGCCATAAAGCATGAGTAGGCTACCTCTTCATCTACATTTTCCTCATCGGAGCTATCACTATCACTCCATGCAGCCACAAATGCTTTCTTCTTAGGTTTCCTATCCTTCCTAAGTAAGGGGCAGTCTAACTTAGTATGACCCGATTCCTTACACTCATAACACACTAAGTGATCTTTTTCTCTTCTACTTGACTCTCCCCTATGATGTTTCCTATTTTGCTCTCTCTCTTTCATTCTCATAAATCTATTAAATCTTTTGGCAAACATTGCCATTTCCTTTTCTTCCTCATTTCCACTCTCATCACTATTATCTTCAATGACCTCATGAGTGGAAGACTTAAGTGCTACCCCTACTTTCTTTGAAGGCTCTTCATTTCTTTTTAATTTCATTTCATATGTAAGTAGGGAGCCCATAAGTTCATCTAGAGACAAGGTGTTAAGGTCCTTAGATTCTTCTATAGCAGTCACCTTTGCCTCCCAAGATTTTGGCAAGCTATTTAAGATTTTCTTGACCATTTCTACATTGGAATAGCTCTTGCCTAAAGCCTTAAGTCCATTGATTATGTCATTAAATCTAGTATACATATCACTCATGGACTCATTTTCTTTCATTCTAAAAAGCTCATAATCATGTGTGAGCATTCCTACTTTGGTCTCTCTAACTTGATTTGTCCCTTCATGTGTGATGGCTAGTTTATCCCATATTTGTTTAGCATTCTCACATAGGGATACTCTATTATACTCATTGGGACCTAAAGCACAAAAGAGAGTGTGCATAGCCTTGGCATTCAATTGTGCCAATCTCATGTCATTGGTGTCCCACTCATCTTCACTCTTAGGGACATCTTTTCCATCTACTTTCTTTATTGGGATTCTAGGGCCATTAACAATTACTCTCCATACTTCATAGTCATTGGATTGTACAAATAACATCATCCTAATTTTCCAATAGGAGTAATTCTCACCATTGAAGAGTGGAGGTCTAACCAATGAGTGTCCCTCTTCTCCTAGGGGTGTGCCTACATTCAAATGAGCCATTTAAGATCGTTTTGCTCGATAGAGGTTAGTCTAAATCAATCTCGAGCCCAAGCTCTGATACCAATTGTTGGCTCTTATAGGCTATACCGAGAGGGGGGGTGAATCGGTTTTTAACTAACCTTAAGCTCGTTTTTCGGTTTCTCTAAATTCTCTAGCCTATATTGATATTTTCTAAGTTCTCTAGGCTAGACAAGCATGCAATTCAAGTTCAATGAAATAAACACAATATAAGTGCAAGTAAATAAAGAGTAAGGAGATAGAGATTTACACAATCGATTTATAGAGGTTCGGCTACCTTGCCTACGTCCTCTACCTTGAGACGCTCCCAAGGATTTTCCCCAAATTCACTATACTTGAATTTGTTACACTCCCTCTTTTCAAGGATCAAGAGAAACCTCTCTCTTTTTCTAGGCTCAAGAGTAACCTCCCTCTTTTTCTAAGGCTAAAGAGAAACCTCCCTCTTTTTCTAAGGCTAAAGAGAAACCTCCCTCTTTTTCAAGGCTAAAGAGAAACCTCCCCTTTTACAAGGAATGAATTGGTTTACAAGAGAAGTAATCAAAGAAGGCCTCTAGATAGGCAAGTGATTACAGAGATTAAGCACAAGTAAAAGCTTATACAAGGTTTGTGCTAAGCAATACAAGAAATAGATGAATGATAGAAGATGAAGACTCTTTATCTCTTGAATTGATGTTGAGGCTTGAGGAAGATGAATAAGATGATGAAAGATGTTGCTTGGTTGTTCCTCTTCCTTCCTTTAGCTTCTAAGCCTCTATTTATAGTCCCTTGGATGGTTTGTGGACGTTGGTTGGAGCCAAAACCGAAACTAGCCGTTGTATCTCACAGAAAATAGCCGTTGGGGACTTTCTGACATAAAGGGATCGATCCCTTTCCTTAGGGGATCGATCCCATGCTTCATTTTGGCCTTCCGGAGCACACTGCCAAAAAGGGATCGATCCCTTTCCTTAGGGGATTGATCCCATTCCTCCAGAATGGGTTTTTCCTGCACTTTTGGGTTAGAAATGATGTGGTCTTTGATCCTAATTCAACCCAAATTCATTAAGTGATTTTCTAAAATATTCAAAACATTTATAAAGAATTAAGACCAATAAGGATGTATCATTAAATCATGGTCTTAATGTTTGGGTATGATCACTTAAAATGTATTGAGAAAATCATGTGTGATAAGGCAAATTTACAATATGAATTAAAACATTGAAGCTCACTTAAGTTTTTGTCATTTCAAAATATGTATGGCAATTTAAAGCTAACACAATCTTGAATGTTAAAATCCAGAGGACAAAAGCCAAGAATTGGACAAAGAAAGGTTGTCCAATTCGATTAAAATCACCACTGAACATAGCCTTCGGGCTCCTCTGATCCCAGCCATCGATCACCATCCTCGGTCACCCCAAAACAGAAACCCTCAAACACCAACACCCTCACCACCGAAATCCCAAACAACCCCAAGCTCCACACACAGACCAGTAACCCGAGACCTTTTTTTTCCCTCAATCACCACCCAAAAACCGAGATCACTCCCTCACCAGGGGACCTCACCATCCCTCGGCCCCACCCATTGCACCGAACCACCATCACAACCATCAGTCCCTCAACCTCACGGCCACCAACCAACGTAAACCCGAGAACCCCCAAAACCCGAAACCCCAAATCCGAGAGCCTCTCAAACCCTAGATCCCCACCTGTAAAAAAACAAACAAACCACAACAACCGCAAACCAAAACCACAACCAAAACCATCAACAAAAAAAACAAAAAACAAAAAAAGGGAAAAAGGGCTTTCGGGGGTTCAGATCTGCGAAGTTGGAGCCTTTTTCGAGTGAATCGGAAGTCAAATTTGGGCTCAGGATGTGGGGAGGAATCGAAAAAGGGGAAACTTTTTGTGTTTTGGCCACCGGAGGCGGCGGCTGGTGGCAGCGTACGGCGGTCCGGCAGGGCCAAAAATCGCCTGGCCGGAGAGCTCTGAAGCTTTTTTGGTGAAAAAGAAAGAAACAATGAGTTAAAAAAAAGGGGTGGGCTTTTATAGTGAAAAAAAAAAGAGGAAGAAGGGAAGGATCCGCGCGTGGACCCGGATCCGACCCGAGTTCACGCGCCTGCCTGGCCAGCTGAGAGAAGAAGACCCGCGTGCCAACCCAGGAAATCCGACTTGACCCGACCTCATCCGACCCGAATCCGGCCCTCTTCGCCTGATCCGCGTGCCTACCCGGTCCATCTCGCCAACCCGATCCGGCCCACTCATTTGGGCAACCTTCTTTGGCCATCGAAGGGTTTTCTTTGGGCTCTTAGCCCAAATTCATTTTTGGTAATTATTATTTTTGTTTATTTATTTATTTATTTAGTGTTTATTCATTTTATAAAAAAAAAGGGAGAAAATTTTAATTAGAAAATTAGAAATTAAAAAAATTAAAAATTAAAAAAAATTAAATAATAATAATAATAATAATAATAATAATATTATTATTATTATTATTATTATTATTATTATTATTATTATTTGTGTTTTATTATTGTTATTATTATTATTATTATTATTATTATTATTATTATTATTATTATTATTATTATTATTATTATTATTATTACATTATTGTGATTATTATTATTGTTATTGTGTTATTATTATTATTACTATTATTATTGTTATTGCATGTTGTAAAATAAGAGTTTTTTTTTTTAAATTTTCTTTTATTTGTATTTTCATTAATTAGTATTATTGATTAGGAAATGTATTTAAAAGTAATGAAATTTAAATTCAATTAAATGTATATCCGATGATGGGATGTCATGAAACTCACAAGTAGTGATTTCTTGACTGATCCCTAGGTGAGAAGAGTTGTACTAAAAGTTACCAGAGTATTGGGATATTTAGTACGATTTTTCAATAATTTAATTTTTCGTTAAAAATAAAAATAAACACGTTTTTAAAAGAAAATAGAAAAAGGAAATTAATAATAAGATTCAAATTTAATTAAACAAATTGCCCGATGATGGGATGTTATGAAACTCACAAGTAGTGATTTCTTAACTGATCCCTAGGTGAGAAGAGTCGTACTAAATGTTATCAGAGTATTGGGATATTTAATATGATTTTTTAATAATTTAATTTTTTATTAAAAATAAAAATAAATAAGTTTTTAAAAGAAAATCAAAAAAGGAAATTAATAATAAAATTTAAATATAATTAAATAATATGTCCGATGATGGGATGTCATGAAACTCACAAGTAGTGATTTCTTGACTGATCCCTAGGTGAGAGAAGTTTACTAAGTGTTACCAGAGTATTGGGATACTTAGTGCATTTTTTCAATAATAAAAATTTTTATTTAAAATAAAATAAAGAAATAAAAAATAATAATTCAAAAAATTCATTTGCATCATTCATTATCTGTTTGCATCATCTGCATTCATAATAATTTTTGAAACGAGTGTGAATCTTCCGACGATGAGATTCTATAGAACTCACAAGTAGTGATTCTTAAGAAATCTTTAGGTGAGGAAAATTATTTCAAATGTTACCAGAGTATTGGGATATTTGATTTAATTTTTCAATACAAAAAGGTTCATATTCACTTTTGAAAAATAAAATTTAACTTTTTAAAATAAAACAAAATGATTTTTTACAAAAAATGACTTTGAATAAAAAGAATAAAATTGGTTGTAATAAAAATAAAAATTATTTTTAAATATTATTTCAAGACCATTTTATTAAAATTAAAGGAAAACACATGATTACTATGTTACTGTTTTTTAACGGGCGTTGTGGGGGTGCTAATCCTCCCCCACACGTAACCGTACTCCCGAACCCGATTTTTGTTTTCGCAGACCAAAAATTATCTTTTTAATAAAACTTAATTAATTTTGAGATTTTGTTAAAAGGATAAATATTTTAGGTGGCCAATCACACCTAGACAAAAAAAGATTGGTGGCGACTCCTATTGTTTTTTAAATGTTTTCAAAATCGTCGAGCGCGAAGCCGTTACGACAATTGTCAATTGAAGAATTGTCATCTTTGCTAATGTTTTTATGTATCCACTCGAGCAACTTAAGGGAGAAAGAGTCTCTCAGATGTCTCGGCACCTCAAAGTTCTCACATAGTTGCTTAACAAGTTGACAGTCTCTGATGCAATGAAGCACTGTCTCCTCTTCCATATTGCATCTAGGACAGATAGGGCTGATATTGATGCCTCTAGCTGCAAGTGTTTGTTTTGTTGCTATCTTCATATGGCAGCATTGCCAAAGGAAAACTTGAATTTTTGGCAAGGTGGGGAGTTTCCAGGCATCTTTCCACTTAAAGCAAGAATGTTCAGGTCTGCCTTTGGCAATATTGTAAGCCGAACTTAGTGAGAAGAGTCCAGAAGCGTCAGCATTCCAGGAGATACTATCAGCAACTATTGATTCTCGTTGGAGTGGGATTGCTTTGATGATTTGGCCGACCTTGTGAGCATTTGTGATTTGACTAGGTAGCGACCTAGCTTGCCCTTCCGCCACCCCACTTTTATTTTTCATGGCAGCCCAGCCTTGTTGACACAATTTAGCAGATAAAGCCCAAACTCTTGCTAACGCAATCCAGTTTCAATGGGAGTTGGGCCACCGCTCCTTTTGAACAAGACAAAAAATAGCTTGATATACTTCTATTTTTTTAATTATTGCACAAAATAGATAGAAGTTTTTAATGTTTTATTGTATATAAATTAATTTATAAATTTTTATTTTATTGTAAATAATATTTCAACTTTTTAAAATATTGCAATTAAATCTAGATTTGTTAAATGATACTATTGCACAAGTGTGACACTATGTGAAAACTCACAAAAGCTATTTATGTTATCTGTTACATAAGATGTCCAAATGGAAATTAGCTTTATTTAATAAATTTGGATTTAATTGTGTTATTTTAAAAAATTAGAAACTTATTTACAATAAAATAAAAATTTATGAATTGATTTACATATAATAAAAAAGTTTGAAGGTTTAGAAATTTATTCATAATAAAATACAAATTTATGAAATGATTTGCATATAATAAAAGGATAATTATTTCATACACTATCGGTGGAGTTTTTTTTACTTCATAAGTAATGTAGGATTATGACACGTATTCTATAAAAATATTAAAAAAATAAAAAATAAATAAAATATGACATGTATCATGATCTTAACCTCACTTATAAAATAAAAATATCTATTTTGGCCCATGCAGGTCTCGCATTATTAGCACGACGCTCTAACCAACTGAGCTAATAGGCCAATTTGACTACTCTATTCTTTTAAGAAGAGTTATGAATGGTACCATTTGTATAACTAAAGATTAAGCACCAACTCCAAATTCTTGGTTTACAAGATTAAGTACAAGATTAAGCAGTTTCTTAATTTCGTTAGTGAAATTCTAAAATTTTAATGTCAATGTTAAAAAAAGAACTTCTTTTTAATTACATTAATCTTTTTTAATATACCCTAAAAATTACCACTAAAAGAAAATTTCCCACATTAGATTGATCCCGCACCTAATAATAATAATGGTTGGTAGTAAATTTCTTTATCGTACGAAAAATCATTAGATGCATGAAATTGTTTCCAAAAGTAAAAGGATTCATATAACAAGATGATCTCATTTTATCAACATAATCAAGATTCATGAATCAAGTTTAATTGTCTGTTACTGCTTTTTAGCATAATTTCTTCAAAATTTGTAAATCTAACCTCATTAGATGCATGAAATTGTTTCCAAAAGTAAAAGGATTGATATAACAAGATGATATCATTTTATCAACATAATCGAGATTCATGAATCAAGTTTAATTGTCTGTTACTGCTTTCTAGCATAATTTCTTCGAAATTTGTAAATCTAACCTTTTTCCATTTTGTGTTTCACATGCTATATGGGGGAATAGCTCAGTTTATATGCCACCTAATTTTTTTCGGCCAGCATTCCACCTAATTCTTAAACCCTAAGATTTATTTGATTTTGTAAAGAAAAAATGTTAACCGAATTAAGGAAATAAAACTAAAATCATAGTACTTTCTTTATTTCATATAGTATCTAAATTCAAAAAAAATTGAGAGTTTAGAGATGACAAATTCAAATCCATCAATATATAATTTTTAGTTTTTTTTCCTTTCAATTTTTACTTACATAGTATTTATAATAAATTAAAAGGATATGAAATATGAAACTTAACACAAATGTTTCATCCATTTCTCTTATAAAATAAATTTTTGCAAGATTCAAATTTTTGTTTTCAACACTTGCATTATTTTCGTAACCCAAAATTCTTTTACATATACATATACATAAGCATATATATATATATATATATATATATTATCTCAAAATTAG
Organism: Heritiera fomes; assembly: GCA_032173925.1. NCBI lineage: Eukaryota > Viridiplantae > Streptophyta > Magnoliopsida > Malvales > Malvaceae > Heritiera > Heritiera fomes. Next base: position 36,100,850 of record JAPDPM010000007.1, read on the forward strand.
TAGGGTTCACATTTCCCACCCAACACACAAATGAACGGTCTCTTTGGGTGCCTTGACTATTGACCACAAAACTCACCAACCATTATAGAAGCTAAGCTCTCTTTTAGAGTTTTGGGGGAGTTGCATTGATCCTTGGCTTTCAATCATTTATTATTTCGCACTATCAAAGCTTGTTCCTTTGCTTCTTGTTCATGTTGAATTATCTCAATAATGTGGACTAATTAAGTATAATTAATATCATATAAATTAGTTTGGTAGTATATTTTGTGTGTAGTGTGACCATATATATACGTAATATATTTATATTATACATGTATTAATCCTTAATGGGACGGATTAATACATGATTCAGAATATAGGGGATCCCTGCCCTTGGCACATATATATAAGCTACAGGATGACCCATTAATCACTGTAGCATTTTGGTTGAGCTGAACAAGGGCAGCTCTCTCCCTTTCTCTCCTTTCTCTTCCTCTCCTCACCATCATCCTCTTCACCTTGGCAGCACCACCAGTATCGGTGGACCTCCGGCGGAGCACTAGCGGCACCTCCTCCTCATGGCAGCTTCGGTAGTGGCGGCAATGGTGGTGAAAATGGTGGGTTTTGGCTCAACCCACCCAAGGTTAGTTTTCCCTCTATTGATTATGCTAATGGGCTTTGGTGGATGTTTTAATTCCAACAATTGGCAATAGAGCTTCCCCACCTTAAAGCCATTAGCCATTTTCGAAGAAAGATTAAGTTCTGAGCAATTTTTATTTTTTTGGGTATTTTCGGATTTTATGAAACCCATCCGATTTTCATGTGTTTTTAGCTCAAAAATTATAGATTTATTGTTGCAGAGGGTTTTAGGATGAAAAACCCATTTATTTTGGATCGAAAATGGTTGAAATGGAGAGAAAAAACGTCGGGTCGGGTCAAATGACCCATTTTTCTACATTTTTTCCCACTTTGGGTAAGAAGATGATGGGCGCGTGCGTTCTGGAAAAGGCGCCCGAGGCGCAATGAGCCGCATCTGAAATGAAAAAAAAGGAAAAAAAAATTTTTAGCCCACGTTTGGGCCGTATGGCTTGAAGCCATATTGATTTTGGGCCACTCTTTTAGGACGTTGGGCCACCAATTGTTGCGCTCATTTTGGCTATTCTTTTGGGCTATTTTTTTATTTAGATCTTGGGCAAAATTTTGGGCTTCTACTTTTATTAAATTGGGCCATTATTGTTAATTTTTTTAGGCCTCCTTGTTTTATTTAATTAGCTCTTGAAATTTAATTAATTAGGCCTTGATATTTTAATTAAATTTAGGCCAAAATAAATTTTGTAATTTTATGGGCATTGCTTATTTAATTGTTTTAATTAGCCATTTAGTATTAAATTAATTTTGGGCAATTAAAATTAATTAATTTTAGGGCCATTTTGCCTAATTAATTTAGGGGTCATGTTGATTAATTAATTTTATTTGGCTATTAAATTTGGATTAATTATTGGCTATTTTGTATAATTAATTTAAAAGGCCATTTTAGATTATGATTTTAAGGGCCATTTTGATTAATTAATTATGCGCCATTTGGTTAATTAATTTTGGACAATTTTGGCCATAAGCCAAATTTTATTTAATAGCCATAATTTGTTGTTAAGCCCAAAATTAATGTGATATAAGTGAATTTTGGAGGAATTAATTTTGGAGAAATTTCTAGAAATTTAATTACTCATTTATTTCATAATTCACTTAATTTTGAAATATATACTTATACCCATAAATTACTAATATTTGGCCTAATTAAATAAATTTAAATAAATTTAAATAAATTATTTGGGTATTTTGGTTGAGCCATTTTGGATTATGGTTTACCCATTCCGTTAATAATTTATTTAAACAAATAAACTCTCTAAAAACAAAATTGCCTTATCATGTGAAATTAATTTAATTAATTAATATTATACCTAAAATTACTACATATGCTTTAGAAATTGTATATTTTGGTTGTAGTTAATTTTGGTCAACAAATTTCATGAATATTCTTAAAATTATAAATCATTAATTGGAGTGGCTAGTACTTGCCTGTCGCAGGAATAGTCATGAAGATTTTTTGACGATTTATTCTAATAATTTTAAGGATATAATAATAATAAGGCAATGCATAGTGATGGTTGCAGTTGCATAATTTACTAAGATCTCTAGAAGTGGCTAGTCTCTCCCTGTCGGATTGTTAGTTGTTTTTAAAGATGCTTGGGACTGAGAGGATTCTGGTTGGGATATGACACGATCTTCTTACCCTGTCGGTGGGCGATCATTCAGGTTATATTCAACTAGTTTTGTCTTATCCTTCGTAGTGTATTGTGGAATAAAATTGACATTTATTGAGTTATTCCACTAGCCTCCATATTTGTGCAACTATCACATATCGAATCTCTTGCAGGATCAAATTAGATAAATAGTATAAATTATTCTCCACAATTAGGGGCATGTTGAACTAGGAAGTAGTCCCTAGAGTTGATCAATCTTCTATACCCAATAGTATGAGCTTATTGAGGATAAAATATTTGGAATTTAGGAACACTCAAGTGAGAATTCTCTGATTATATAGGGTATACCATGAAGGAATACATCAGAGAAGTGTTCCAGTTAATGATAACCAAGAAGTATTTATGGATGCCATTATGAAAATAGTTCGCATAAGATCGATAAAGGTTGTTATAGAATTTTGATTCCATATATGGTAGATTTAGTACTACTTCCTTCTAGGTTGGAGAGTGTGAGATCTTTTAAGTTCGCAGATCTCATTTAATGGACAGAAGGAAGTATGACATTTTAATATCAAAATTGATATTGTCATCCAAGACTCATAGATCTTTCCGGTTAATAGATCTTATTTGGTTATAATGATGACATATGCCAGTATTGCTGCCAAAAGTAATAATATTAAAAGGTCTCAATAAAAGGTCATTTTAGAAGAAGAAATTTGTCAAGTTTGCTTCCTATTCTAGTTCCACCAACACCTCTAAATATCAAAGTGTGCCACTTTTGTAATAATCCTGGGCATAAGAGGGTAGATTGCAAGAATCCTCTAGATTGGAATGTGTAAAAGGCATTTCGTTAGCTTTTATTTTGAATCCAATCTAGGAGATATGCCCTTTAACCATTGGTGTTTGGATATCGGTGCTATTATTGATAAAGCCATAAGCAACCAGAGATCGAATAAGGGAAAATTGTTGTGAATTGGGTCTATAGAGTTAAAATCCATCTCGAAAACATAAGAATCAGCCAGCTTGTTGTTACATTTCGTAGATAGTTTTGTAATTGCTGTCGGTTTATACTTTTCATTTTGATAACGAAAAAGTATTTCTGTTTAGTAACAACATATGTATTGATTTTGGTATTCTATGTAATGGATGTATAATAGATTTATACCCCAATATTAGGCAAATTTTCTTCAGTTGTAAATGATGTGACTGTCGATTTTGATTATGATAGGATAGATAAGAAATATATTATGTAGTGGCATGAGTTAAGGACATTTTGAGGCACATGTAGGATTGTATTAAGGGAAATCTTGCTGCTAATATTAAGGATGTGATTAGTAGATATTGAAATGATTAGGAGCTTATATATACCGATATTTGTAGATCATTTCCACATATTGTATTTAGTGGATATAAGTGTTTCATCACTTTACTAAAGACCATTTCAATGTAGGTCATATGGAGTAATAGATCTAATCTTGTAGAGGCCTTAGGCATTCTGATTAATTCTGCTGCGCTACTTAAGGCAATGATCAGACAGCAGTGATGAATGTTGTGCTCGGTATAATGAAGCTAGGCGAGATCATATATCGATTTTGGATTAAGTGCACTGTATGATTATGTATTGACGCCTAGTATACTGTGCTTGGAATACCAATAAGGATGAGATTGCAGTAATAATCATTCGTACATTTTGATGTGGTACGATTTCTGTTGAATCACTTCAAATATCCAGAAATTAGATGGAGTGAAATTGTAAAAACTGCAACTCATGTTCTAAGTTGATCTCTAAGAAAAAAGCAGTTCCTAGATTCATCTTAAGTTGTAGTCAGACATCAAGCCGAGTTTGTGTCACTTTCTATGTTTAGGGTTACAAAGTAAGGCAAATGCCTATAACCCACAGTCAAGAAAACTTGACAAGAAAATTATCAGTGGCAATTTTGTTAGTTATTGAGATTCTAGGTTCTGACCTTCCGTCATATGGTATTAGGATCATTAAGTCTGACAATACAATTTATTTAGAGGATGACTTAAAGAGTGGGAGTTGTGAACTTGACAAAGTCATTATTGAAATACATTTTGTGGTGCCAGTCCCATATATATGTTATCTTTGATAATGAAAAGCCACAATCGAAGGAATCAACGGTTGATCTCAATATTGTATATTTAAACCTGCGTATGACCTTACAAAGGAACATGAATATGAGATTCATGTGTCTTCTGATTCTGATATTTGTCAGGAGACTATACTGATTCGAACTCTTAGAGTTGGATATTAGTCAGCAGGATGAGTAAAGCATCTATGTTGCATAAAGATGTATAAGATCTATTTTAGTTATCACATCATTGTAAACCAAGTGAGACCCTAAAAAAAATCATGTAGAAAATTTAAAGCCAAATTTTACCAAGGCTTTAAATGAAGCAACCTAAAAGTTTGTAGTTCCTAAGATAGAACATATAGTATGTGAACTCGATGAGTTCATTTGTGAACATTAAAAAGCATCTAGATTGTAATATCCAACGTTTGATAAGATTGTCACTTTGAGGAGAACATTATCGTTTGATAATTTGATCCATTGCAAGGTCAGTGGGAGTAAGTATGTGCTTTTTGTACTCTAAATTGATGATATCAAATAGCAGCTTGTAGCACTGACCTAATGTATGAGACAAATTTCATGTCGTCATGTCACTTCAGGATGAAGAATCTAAGTGAGGCCTTATTTTGTTTTGGGGATTGAGATTCTTCGTGACATATCAATAGGCATACTCTGTTGGTCTTAAAAAACCTACATTATAGGTGTTAAGTAGGTTTACTGTATATTGTTCTCCTATTAAAGCGCTATTTAGTGAAAAGTGACATATTGTGAAAATCTCAAAGTCCTCAAAGTAAAAATGAAAGAGCTCATATCAAGTGTTGTGTATGCCTTATTGTTGGTAATTTGTGTATGCTCAAGTCAATACACATTTTTGATAATGTATGTTATAAGTGTATTTCGGAGATACTTAAGCGATCCTGCAATAGAGAACTGGAAGTTGTAAAGAGAGTATTTGGATATCAACAAATCTGACATTCTGGGTTTGGTTAGATATTCTGATGTTAATTTTGCACGTTATCCAGATATTGAAAATTATTTTGGTTATATATTTGTGGATATAAATGAGCTGTATTTTGGAAAGTGTAAAGCAAACACTTACAGCATCCTTGATTATGGAGGCTAAATATGTAGCATGTTGTAAAGCTACTTGATGGGCCATTTAGGCCGTAGAATTTCGTCTCAGGGTTGGTTTCTGTGGTTACCACTTCGAAGTCCTGAAGATGTACTGTGATAATGATGCAGCACTTACATTCTCTCTCTAAAAATGCTAGGAGTTCCTCACACTCCAAACGTTTAGATATCATCATTTAGTTTCTTAGAGAGAAAATAATGGAATCCATTGCTTGATTGGATTGTAGAGCACATAATTAAACAACTCATTCTTGTTAACTAAGAGTTTGGCTGCTTAAGTGCTTTGACGAAATAACACTCGTATGAGGCATATGGAGTCATTGTTGTATTAAGTTAGTGGGAGCACTGTAATGAAATCAACTACAGTTATGTGGATGGATTCCTCTTGGCCATATATGCATATTCTGTTTGCGTGCATTTTGGTGAATATGACATTCTGTTGGATGAGACATTCTATATTAGTCTCATATGCTTCCGTTGAAGCAATGCATCATTCGTTTTAGATGCACGGACCTAATGGAAATGGATATTGATTTTGTTTTCATATCATTTCCATTTCACACTTTATACTACTATTTTGTTGAAGTCTTTATGAGTTTACGCATTTGTACCATGTCGGTATGTTGCATTTTGAAGCTTGTAGAGGCTTATTGTTGTTAAAGTATTTGTAAGCCTACACATTTGTACCCTTTCAGTACAATGTATCCAGAAGGTCTTATGAATACATATTAATATTATATGATATTTTCGTTAATTAACTTAATTGTCCAAGTGGGAGAATGTTGAATTATCTCAATAATGTGGACTAATTAAGTATAATTAATATCACATAAATTAATTTGGTAGTATATTTTGTGTATAGTGTGACCATATATATACGTAATATATTTATATTATACATGTATTAATCCTTAATGGGACGGATTAATACATGATTCAGAATATAGAGGACCCCTGCCCTTGGCACATATATATAAGTTACAGGATGGCCCATTAATCACTGTAGCATTTTGGTTGAGCTGAATAAGGGCAGCTCTCTCCCTTTCTCTCCTTTCTCTTCCTCTCCTCACCATCATCCTCTTCACCTTGGCAGCACCACCAGTATCGGCAGACCTTCGGCGGAGCACTGGCGGCACCTCCTCCCCATGGTAGCTTCAGTAGTGGCGGCAATGGTGGTGAAAATGGTGGGTTTTGGCTCAACCCACCCAAAATTAGTTTTCTCTCTATTTATTGTGCTAATGGGCTTTGGTGGATGTTTTAATTCCAACAGTTCATCCTCTTATTTTTAGTCAAATAATTAATTATAAACCCTCTCCTTTTTTTTCTTTTGTTTGTTATTAGAAGTTTGGTCTCTTCTTTGTCTGGCACTTACTTTGTCTAGCACTTTAGCTAAGCCTTATTTCCGTGAAACAACATCAACAGTTAATATCCAACCATCATTGTGTCATGTCAATTACAATTGATTCAGGCTTATACCAATTTGATAAATTTCATGAATCATGACTTTAGAAGAAAATTCTAGAAAAGTTTCCAACTATCGTTGTAAAAATTATTCATGAATTTCCTTTCTTCTTTTCAGTAATATTTGGAAATGGGTCAATCCAGTCAACCCATGGTGCTTATAGTAAGGATCTAATTGTTTACAAATTGACCATGTAATTTGTTGGTAAAATATTGAAATTTTATTTTAATAATGAGAATTTAATTTTTGATTTTAAAATTCGTTTATTTTCATACTCACAAAAGCTAAGAAGCCCGCATTAATTTTAGATCACATGTCCTTACAAGACTTCAAATGATTGTAAATGATAGGTAATGATTTATTTCTCTAACCAAATTGGCAATTCACAAAAAAGCAAAATTTTCCAATTTGAGTTTTAATTAGTTGCCCCATCTAGATCAAGATTGCATTGCACTCCCTTGTTTCAACTTCTTGTCCGAAGGATTTATGCTTGAAACCAAACTTCCTTTTCATCTCCTAAATGCATTCACATTCAATATAGATTCAATCATTAGAAACAAAAATTTTTGGAGCAACCTAATATTAGCTCAAGTGACCTTTTTTTTTCTTATGTCGGGCTTGATTTTGTTGAGAGGTTATGTGAAGGTAATTTTCTTAAATTAACTAGATCGATGTAGATAAATTTGCTTGAACCAATCTGAAAAAAAAAATGAACAAAGCTTAAAAACTTTCTATCACTCAACTAAAAAAAAAGGCAAAAAAATCCCTTACCTAAACTTGATTGTGAAACAATTATGGTCTTAATTAAAATTAATTGATGGGATCTTACCAAACTTCATAGATTTTTTGAATGATTAATTAGTAAACTACACAGTGATTGATTAGCCAATTTTCTCAATCAACTTTGGAATTACAATCTCTAACAAATTGTTTAATTAATGCAACTTAAATCTAATAAGCTTGTGACCACACAAATCAAGGAAATTCTTATTATTCCTGCTTCCTTGAAAGGTACATATTACTTGGTGTATAACAAGACTCCTTGAAAGGGGCTACTTTCAAATTTTTGAAAATATCTAGCAAACGGATACTATAAAATTCGTTAAGATTATTTAAAAACTAAAAATTTTATTTTAAGAAATATTTTTTATTTAAAAAACTATTTTCATAAAATTTAAACATTGACAATTTATTTGATGCACAAATAGTATATAGCTTTATATACTGTTAGTGCATCCAATATAAACTCATACAGTAATTACAAAAATCATTTTGTAAATATCAATTCAGCAAATGACTCTCTTTAACATATGCCGTTATTTATTTTAGAAGGGGTAAATTTTATGTTTCAAGAGCAGTTTATGTAACTTTTACACAACAATGTTACATAACATACGCTGAGGATGATGTTTTATTTACAAAATTAAAACACTGAAAAAAAAAACAATTTTAATTTTAAAATGAAAACAGTTTTTTTTTTTAATCCAAAAATGAAAACAGTTCGGCCATTACACATATGTCAACATGTATATGCATATATGCGTCTATTTTAAAAATACGAATATGCATGTGTATATATGTATTTGAAGGACATCATTACCACATCATAAAACCAAAAGTTGAGTGAAAAGATTTTTTTGGGTCATCCAGAAACAGATTGAGCCCAATTTGCTATTCTCTTACTCTCAAATCAGGACAAAAGCCCCTTAAGCCCACAAATGACATGAGTTAAAAAAATAAAAGAAATGTTGAGAGTGGGATTTGAACCCACGCCCTTTCGGACCAGAACCTTAATCTGGCGCCTTAGACCAACTCGGCCATCTCAACGTGATGATACTTTTTTTACAGTTATTTTAATATTTTTTCCATATTTGATCATAAAATTCTATCTTCGACGAATATAAATGAGCAAACGGTAAAAACCAACTAATCAGTGGCCCAACCAGTGAGGCCTACCAACCCAATTGGGTGTCAGAGGAGTGCAAAGTACTTCATTTTCAGTCTGCTTCATCACAGGAGAATCCATTATCTCTTAGCAAAGTACACAGAAGTTAAAGCAGAGACTGATATTTGATATTAGTCACTTTGAAACTACACCAAAATTGGGTAAATGAACTGAAAGCTAGTGATTAAACCTGGTGCAGTACAATAGTAGCAAAGAAAATTTTCTGGGTTTCGAGTTTTGCCTGTACTACTTAAGCTTTCAAGTCAGATAGGGCTTAGGAGTTAACAGCACATTGGCAAAGTCTCAACTCCCTCAAGTATGGTGACTGGTGAGTGGTGAGAATTTGGCAATTAACCAGGTGTATTGTCATTTTGAAGAGTATTTGAGAATTTGAGAGTGACTTTTTCCCTTGTTAGTCAGGCAGTCGGTAGTAGTTGATGTCATATCTGTGCATGTAAGTGGGTCACCTGAGAAATCGCCAAGGTGTTTCCGCCCTCTCCAAGAGATTTTTTCTCCTATCTGCTGCATTAAAAACACAATAAAGATGGTGCACTTTAATGATTAGAATCATGTCTATTCCATCCACATCATTGTTGAGCTCTACTAGTTAGCAATGGCCTCTTCTTCTCTTCCATGGCAAAAACTATGTATGATCATACAAAGCTGACCAGCAAAACAAGGGTTTTTGCCAACCAAATTTTACCGACGGAATACTGACGGAAGTAGGTTAAAAAAAATTATTCTGCTTGCTCAAATTCATCCTTTCTGGCCTTAATGACATTTCAATTCAACCTACTAATACATTTATACATCCAAAACTACTTGGATTTAATAACCTCATAAGTCTTAAAGCTCAACAACTGCATATATATATATATATATATATATATATATATATATATATATATATATATATTGAACTTTGCTGCTATCAAACTCAAAGGTCTTTCATGGCTGCTAAAACTAGCAATATCTTCTGTTTTTCAAGGTCCATGCATGGGCGAAAAAGAGGATCGAGGTCAGAAATTCCCATGTGCAAGCCACAGGGCAAAGAAAGGAAATGATGGTGGGGAAAGTGGAACAACGCAACACCAAATGCAAAGGGGCTTTAGATTCGAGAGTTAGTACTTCAATCTTAATTGAAGAGTCAATGCATTGAACTTAGGATTCAAGGCATATTCGCTGTGCCATTAAATCACTTTGATAAAGGGTTCAATCTCCAAAAGCAAAAGCTAAGCTTAGTGGAAGTGTGGGAGAAAGCAAAGCAAAGCTAGTCACTCAGCTTTCACCTACTATTACTTTCCTTTTTTTGTCTTGTCTCTCATTCTACAATGAAATCCTTGGGTAAAAATTTAGATCCTGGGCCCCCTCCAGGACCAGGACAGGTCAATTCTGAGATTCATTGTACAAATGGTGGAGTTCAGACACATTTACCATTGTTGATAAGCAATATGGAAACTAATAAATGTTGAAATTAAGTTTGCGTATACTCTTCAAGTTTTGAAGTTTGAATGCATGCCTTCAATTACCCAAAAACTCTTCACCAGCTATGTAATTACTGCTATGATTCAACAAACATTTTGGTTTAATGCTTGTCCTATCAACTTATTGCTTAGAACCAAATTTTGGATATGAGTTTCATCTAAATTGAGCAAAAAATGTCTTGCTACAAAGAGCATATTGAAAATACAAAAGATCCCTTATTTCGCTGGAACAACAATCAACTCAGGCATTAGAAAACAATCCCTATGTCTGCTTGAGAAACGTAAGATCCCAAACAGAACAAAGATATTGGTTCACAATATCTTAAAGCAATGTTCTTAATCTCAGCTAAACAATATCTGATCTTAGCTACTTGATATTTCTTTTTTGCCAAAGATTAGGCACTCCAGACTAGTCTCAAAATGACACTAATAAGTACTTTTTTCTTAATTTTTTTCTAAACTCGTGATAATTCCTGGTACCAATTCTTTATTCTTCTAGTAATGGCAAAAAAAAAAGGACCCTTCCCCAAAGCAGCTTGGAGAAGGCATAAGAATAGAATACTAAATTCTTTTGCCAAGAATAGAATACTGTTGGATCACTCATTATTGAGAAAAATAAAGGTTTATATTAAGGGTTCGGATTGCCAAGCAGTGGAATGAAGTCCGAAAGGGGGCCATGCATGCAAATAAAAAAAGAAGGCACTATGCCATTGGCTGGTAGTGTTTCAAAAAGACAAAGAAATCCCAAAGACAGAAGAATTTAATCCAGCAGGATGGTAAGTTTCTCCAATAAATACATGGACCAAACTATATTATTATTGCACGAAAGGATATTAATATCCATGCATATATTTATGTTTTTATAATGATAATTTGCAGGAGAAAACAGCCGATATTCATGAGGGATGACTCCAGATTTATTGCCTTGTTGGTGAAGTTCCCGATGCATGTCAGATTTAAGTTCCAGTTCCCAATATGTTTTTCAAATGGGTGAAATTATGGTTCCTGCTGGTGGCCGGTGGCGGTGGGTGGGGGGTTTAGGGCTACCAGAGATTTTTCTTTTAGTCCTATGTTGTTGGCTTTGAGACAAAAAATTATCCTATTTTGTATTTTAAAGCCATACTCCTTGACTGTCAAGATAGAGGGAAAGTGTCATCCCTTAGTCTTAATAGCAGTTTTGTTTCTCTTCATTTCTCCTTTCTTTTTCACTCTATGGATATTAGCATTAAGCTTGACCACAAGTCAATAACTTAAATCGATTTAATCAATAGAAACTGGTTGAATTCTGTCAATTTGATTCGATTATATTAGTTTTGATGAAAAATTGGCTTATGGCCTCAGTCAAGTAGGTGTTTTTCGATGTGTAAAATTATCAATTGAACCAACCGAACTGATAGATCTTTTTTAGTAAATTTTTTAAAATATATCATATATAATACAAATAATTAAATATATCTAAAAGTTAATGTTATCTATTGTTGGATTTGAATCAAATGCAGATAGAAATTCAAAAATTAGAAAAAGATATTTAAAAGAGTAAAAATAGAAAAATGAAAATAAGAAAAATAAAGATATGAAATTCAAATTTTTAATGGAATAGATGGATTTTCCATTTTTTTAGTAGAATTAAATCGACCAATTTATTTTTAAGGTAAATAAGTTATTTCAGTTTTTTTTTTCAAAGTGAAATTATAAAAAAAAAAAACCAATTGCTTATCTTATAATTAACATTAAAGAAAAGGGAATGAAGAGAAAATATTTCAATCTTAATGATTCAACTAAATAACATATGTTACTTATCCACTAAAGTGACCCATCAGGCTTCCTCAAATGGTCGAAATGGGTGATGTGTGATTCGAGTGATTGAGTTTTATCATTCTGTTCTATTTATACTAATAAAAAAAATGAAATTTCTTTGGAAAAAAACAGAGAAAATGCACCCCTCAAAGACAAAAATCTTTCAGTCCTTTTGTTTTGTTCTTTTTACACTACAAGAAGGGCAGTGAAGAAAGACATTGGTCATTGTGTACTATGTCTAAAGATCGTGGGGGCAAAACTACTTCACATAGGTTATGTTTGGTACATAGGATGAGGATAGGATAAGATAATATATGATTATGGATAGGATAAGATTAGATTATATCATCATATCTTACGTTTGGTGTGTACAATGATTAAAAATAAGATAGGATGATTTTTTATGTCTTTCAAAATATTTATTATGTGTAAAATTAAAAGTAGTATAAAATGATTTTTTTAAGTACTCTTCTTTAAAGTAACATAATTTAAATTTATAATTTTTTTGTTATAAATATAAATGAAAAATTAAAAATTTAAATATTATTTATAATACTATAATTAATAGTCCAATTATTAGCTGATTTTTTTAATAAAAATTACTTCTAAAAAATTTATATTACGTTTTCAAAAAAATTATTTTGTTAAGAAATGAATTTTTATAAAAAACATTATTTGTATTTTTTTAGTTGTTTTCTTTTTTTCCTTTTTGTTTTTATTTTTTTATATGATTTAAATTTAAAATAATTTTTTACTGTAAATTAAATATATTTATTTTTAGAAAATTAAGTTTTTCTAGGAAATAAATTTATTTTTTAATTACATTAAAATTTCCAAAAGACTATTCTTAAATATTTATCTTTATTTTTATGGTTTCTTTATCTTCTTTCTTTCTTTTCTTTTTTGTCAATTATAAGGAAATATAGAAAACAAAAAAATACAAGTTAAATTTAATAATTCAATTTTGATAAATTAAAAAATATATAATTTCTAATAATTTTATGTTAATAGTCATTTTTTTCTTTTTTTTTACATGCAAAAAGAAAAAAATTAAGAAAGAAAAAATAAAAATTTAAACTTAAGAAAAAAACTAGTTAAAAATATATTTTATAATAATTTTTATGTTTGAGAATTTATTTTCTAAACAATAATTTAAAAAATGTGTTCAAGAAAATATTATTTTATCAAAATTATAGTTTTTATTTAATCAAAAACAAGAAAAAAATGAAAAAGAAGGAAACAAATTATATTAATTAATTAATTAAAGATCCTTATTATTTTATTAAATGTTTTAAGTTAATTTTTAAATATAAATGTTAATGATAAATTAAATAAAATATGAGTATTTATTTCCAATCCTATGGGATTAGAAATAATCCTCATCTTTGGGAGAGGATTGAGTTATCCTATACTAGGAGGATGACTAATCCTCCTTACAATCCAATCCTCCCCTTAATATGTGCAACAAACATAAGACAGAATGATTATCATCCTATCCTAGCCATCATCTTATTCACCAAACATGACCATAATCTGCAAATTGAAATTGGTTGGAACTATAAAGTTTTATACATAACAAAGTATTTATTGCCAACTACCAACTGTTTGGATAGTTTTAGCTTGATCAAATTAGAATACTTGGAAAATAAAGTCTCATGTTCTAACCATTACCTATGTTGTTTAATACACTCAGACTAGTCATATTCAAGGAATCAAGTGCATTAACTGTATGAAATTTTCCAAAAAAAATGGCGATTAATTGATACCTTGCTGTTTGCAAAGGAGGAGATGGATTGCAGATACTAAAATTTAAATCTTAAACTTGTTAGATTTTACTTTAAAAAAAATACACAAACCATTTAAATTAAATTCCAAATTCAATGAGACATTCTTTTAATCATAAGTTTGTCTAGCTAGCTTCAACCCGCTGTCACATAAATTGCCTAAAAGCTAGTCTTCATGTATGAGTGTAATATCCATCATGTTTCCCAATCAAATTTGTATGGAGCTGGCAGACATGATCTTTCAATATTCCAACTCAATTCTCAAGAGTGATCATACAATAAACATTTGCCTTCACAGAATCCAATCCCAACAGTGGCTTTCTTTTAAAATCTAAAAGAAACTATGATATATTCAAATCTTCCAAAAGAGAAGCACAATGCCTATTTTATTTTTCAAAAGTAACCCACCAAGAAAGAAGACAAAAGCACTCATCTGACAAACTCTATCATGAAATGGCTCCCCACCACTGTTAGTGAAACATGATCCATGGTTTCAAAAAAGATTGCACCATCTTTTCCATGCAAACAAATTCCAGACCCCAAAGCATTACAATACCTTGATAGAAAACTTAACTGTAGGAGACAGATATAAAATTGATTTCATATCCTTGCCTGGCACCAAGAAAAAGCATCACTTACAAAAGTAAAACTTAGCTAAAACTTATCAAATTAGAAAGAGAAGTTTGGTATAATATAATAGGAAGTAAATTTTAAAGGCCAAGTTCACTTTGAAGGTTGAATCTATTGATAAACAAGTGTTGCCTTGTAACTAAGTTTCAAGTTTCAAGTCTTAAGACCAGCATCTAAAGAAATTAATTTTTTTGAATGCACTGAATCGATGTGGAAAAGTACCTTTAAAATATTTTGATTTAAGTTAAATCTTGAGATACATGCAAACTGATTCGAAAATACTTTGATAGTATGATAAAAAAAATTTTAAAGGCCAGGTTTGTGACATTGTTCCACTGAGGATAGTTGGGCTTGCCACTAACTAATACAGGTTGCTTACATGTGGATATTTAAATGGTACTGTTATATTTTGGAATGCTTTCATGCTTTCTTTGCTTTTTCCACCCAAAACTATAAAGACAGTTTTAACATTTCTATGATGTCTTATTCATAATTTAATTGCAAGACACTAATTTGATATTGCCACTTGACAAAACACTGTGATGTACTGATGTGTTAAAACACATGTTAATGGGCAACAGCTGTCTGCGTGTCCAAAAGGTTGACTTGTTGACAGTGTCAACCACTATTGCGTACACTACATTGCATTGATTTTTCGAGAGTTCTTGGACTTTGCTAGCACCACCATGGCAGACAGTGACTGAAGCTCTTCTCTCTCTCTCTCTCTCTCTCTCTCTCTCTCTCTCTTCATAATATTGGTGCTGTTGTCCCACTGCCTGGTTTGGGGGTTAAGGCCCAGTGAGCCTTCATGTGAACTACAGCGATAGCTTTTCTGTGCATGTATTTATATCCAGCATCTCCTCTTCCCTCTCCCAACTCCCAACACTTTCAAGTTTCAAGCGCAAACACTCTTTCTCTTTTGTCTCCATTTGTGTCCATGTGTGAGCAAGCCTGAAGGATATAGTCTGCCAAGTTGACAACCATGAAGCAAAGCTTTCATTCTGGTGCTCTCCTCTTCTTTGTACTACTTATTCACTCTTCCCATTTATCTGCTCGTCTCATAGCAAACAAAGGAGGTGAGTTTCTCTTTATCGCTATTCTCCCTTCTTTGCTAAATAATAGATTGAAGCTGAAGTTCAACATCTTCTGCAGGACAAGAGGAGGTAGAGCTTAGTCAAATCACAGTTATGGAGGACATTGAGCTAATGAATGTAAGCTTAAACTACCTCCTTTTCATCCACTCTGAACTATATCCTATAATATCGGCTAAATGTCTTACTATATATAAAGTAATATTTTTGTTTTTCAATGCTTTGCAGCAACTAATGGGAGTAGACGCATGTGATACTGGAGATCATGAATGCTTGAAGAGAAGAATAATCTCAGAGGCCCACTTGGACTACATTTACACCCAGCATCATAAGCCTTGAGAGCTTCCATACCAGGATTTGAAGATGTTCATGTAGCTTCTACATAACTATGTATAATTAAGTTATTTAACCATCTATGTATGTTAGTATAAGCTTAATTATGATGATTAATGTAAGTGTTACACCTAAGTGCAGCTATGTCAATTAGCTAGTTTTACTCTGCAGCTTATTTCTCTCTAATCTGTCAGATTTGGGATGTTAGAGCTACAGCCTCCATGATCCATCTGCAAAGGAAAATGCAGAAATGCCAAAACCCAAAGTAGTTTGCCCAGAGCAGTTCCAAAATTTTATGAAGGCCGGGGACCACGGAGAAACTTTTAAATATAGCTAGGTCGTTATGGTATGAATGAAATGCAATTAAACAGACAGTTGGGAATTTATGCTCTTGCAATCTTACTGACAGTACTAATCCTAAGGCCTAGGCTGTGCCTTCCACAGCTTAGACTTAGCTTAAATAACATCTCTTGACTGCCTTGTACGCCTACTGATCTGATAGCTTGTAAAATATCAGTACTGTAAAGTTTATTAATTATTAGATGTTTAAGGAAGAAGAACCAGTGCAAGCCCCGACTGCTTAGTGAGAAATTAAATTCTACTGTAATTATTTCACCAATCCAGCATTGGTACCTTGGAATTTACTGAACTTTGACACACTTGCAGAAAGGATCAGAAGCTAATTGATGTCACATACTCTGAAATGCTTCTCTCAACTTTGATTATGCTATGCCTAAACAAGTTCATCCAGATTTAACAAAAGCAGCTAAAAGGGTTATCATGAATTTTGTTTGATTTGAGTGGGAGATGACAAATCATGAGGCGTCGAGTACTCCCCTAGTGTTATGCTACATTTAGATAAGGCTCTACTTTCACTCTGAGATTGATTGATTGATATTTTGGTATGACTTTTAGAGGATGTAGGAGATAATTTTGTATGAATCCGGAAAACAACAATGAAAGAAATCATTGTAGGATATATATTGTTTTGATTGAGAATTGTCATTGAAAGGCACATTTGAAAATAAAGTAGACACATCATGTAAGGATCTCACATTATGAGATTTAAGATGAATAATGTGTACCTAATTTTTTTAGCATTAATTGAAAAGTTATTTTTGTATTTTAAAATTATGATCCTAAAATCATTTAAAAAAAAAAGTTTCTCTAGCTCTGCTTGTTTTTCATGCTATTAATATTTTTTTATGTAAACTACAGATAAAATGCTATTAATATTTCATTACCTTTTAAGTACGTAAATCGATGCAACTTGGTCGTAATTGTAATGCCTCAATTTCACGATGGTGTATAGTATAAATTTGTTATAATCAAATATATTAAGATTTGAACTCATATTTGTGTAAGATTTTTTTGGACAAAATCAAAATTTTTGGATCAAAACAAATTATAATTTGTATTTTGGGTCTGGCCACTATTAATGGTATTAAAGTAAACATTGACTATAACACAAAAACTAAATATTACATTATAAGTCACTTTTAAAATCTCGCATAAGCTAAGTGTTATACGGTAAAAATCACTTTTGAAATCTTAACGTTTGGTGTACTTTTTTTTTGTGTTGGGCTTAACAAAAACTTCTAGCTATTTAAAGAGAGAGTTTAAACATCCTAATCTCATCTCACATTAATTTAATCGTATACTTATGAGATGCTATTGTAGGATAAAATTGTGATCCTTCGTATCAAAACAAAGAATTTCTCGCAAGTTGAGTGTTGATCTCTGTAACAATGCCATAAAAACACAGGGAAGCAAATTAAACAATGACTAAATCGAGGGTCCACTCGATTGTTCTGCTTCGTTTTGATACAACGTTGTCTTTCTTACGTAATTTGATTAGGATCAGGATGCTTTTAAAAGGTTCCGACTTGGACCACTGTTTTGTTTCACCTGCTTCACCATTCTTCCCTTCGAAACTTGTGCAATAGCAAGGAAAAATAGGGGGTAAATATGCAATGTCCTTAAAGGCAATCTTGCATCTTGGATTTGCAGTGACAACACCTATTCATGCAATTAATTTTCCAACTGTGAATCAACAGCAGCAAGGCAAAAGAACGCCAGAAAAAAATGCAGAGGTTAAATGGCCATTTCAACCGTGCAATGCATTCCTTAAACATTTACAATTTATTGCAGCACACACCAGACCGCGGAAAAAATGGTTGATTTTGATATCAGGTTTTGTTTCGCTACATGTGGGACCTTCTTACATGCACGTTTCTGTATAATTGAAAGAAAATTTCTCGACAGGCCTCAATCTTACCAACATAAACCATGTGGGTGTTAAAGTTTAACAAAGCCAACTCATAATTCAATGCTAGAAATTGTTTTCCTGTTTTAACCAAATGGTTCTTGGAACTTACCAGCTTTCTACTTTGGTTGAAACCAGAAATCCCATCCGAGTAGACGGTAAATCTTACAAAATCTAATAGACATGATTATTGACATGGCAGTAAAGAAGGCTAAGGTTTTCAAAACAAGACTGGCAAAGCACATGCCACAGACTTAAGTGCAAACATATTAGCATGAAAATGGCCTTTGATTTGCACTAAGGCAGCCAAGATTAATAGCTAAGATTACTTAGGACATGTCTTATTGATTGTCCATACCTAAACCAAACGAAGTGCACCTAAACTACCATTGTAAAACTCATGGTTCTATGAAAGTCAGGCCCAGTTGCTCGACATTTATGTCAAAAGAGCGTTTTAAGTCGTGATTTATGCTTTATCTGCAAACTGCCGAGAATCTTGATGCATGTAAGATCCTAATCTTACAAAGATATGAATCTCATTTAGTATTCCTATTCTTTATTGCAGATGCCTGAATGTTACAGAACTTAAGAGTTTCTTTTATTCTCTACAGACACGAGACAAGCCTTTCCCTTGATGTTTTTCGGTTGATTTAGTGACATAACATAGATAAAAAGCAAGGTCATCTTTACAAAGGATGTTTTTTAGACCAACACGGCAACAACTACAGTTAAATCCAGCTCTTTTCTAGCTAGAGGTGAAAAGTGAATATGAATCTGGCATCAAATTATATCAGAACAAGCAGTTTAAAGGCAACCCACAGAAATGATCACCATGTCCAAGATATTTTGATTACCTGAAAACTGTTGAAATCTTTATAAACTTAACACTAAGAGTCCATTGATTCAGACTTGTGGACAATAATGGCTCATTAAGGATGTTAGAAAAAGATTTTCATGATGGTTGCAAAGAAAATTAGTGAAATTTCCTGGTAGACTTCCAAGATACATGTGATAATTGGTTGAGGGTCAACCAATAGATAAGGCTTATTCATTTTGCCCAGTTAAGCCCAGTTAGTGTCCCGGCCTTACTTTAGAAACATTTTCAACCAAGCTATATCATTTTGAGCCTTAGCCCAACTTATGCTTATCTCCGAGACTTTAAAGAAACAGCAAAAGTAAGAACTAAATAGTAGTAATATTAGAAAATTAAATACTATAATATATATATATATATATATAGATATATCTTCTTGCAATCTTTAGAATTCCCCTATTAACACAAGGACTACTCTTGTTCTGTTGGCTTTAAAGTACTACTCTATACAATCAGCTGTTAGTTCAACAGTCTAAAACTGAGGGTCTCGAATTTGAACTTAATCTTAGGGTCCGTTTGGTACACAATTATTTTCTAAAAAATATTTTTCACATTTTTTAGTGTTTGGTATCTGTAAAATATTTTCGGTCAATGAAAAATGAAATTCGGTCAATGCAAAATCTTTAAGGATTTTAGGAAATTGTCGTACCATTTTCAAAATGGGAAAACAATTTCCAAACCTATGCCACTGTTAAGAAAAAAGGCTCCACTGAAACTCAACTTAATTTATATTGAGTTAAAACAACAAGCAATAGAAAATATTTTTCAGCATATCAACCAAATAACAAAAAATATTAGTTTTTCCAGAAAATCAAATTTTCAGAAATCATTTTACAGAAAATCATTTTCTGAAAATCATTTTACCCGAACCAAACGGAGCCTTAATATTCATTTAGTTCGCGTATTTCATTTTTTTGAAAATATTTTTTACATTTTTTAGTATTTGATATATGTAAAACATTTTTGGTCAATGAAAAATAAAATTCAGTCAATGAACAATCTTTAAGGATTTTGAAAAATTATCTTTTCATTTTTAAAAGGGAAAGATAATTTTCAAACCTATGTCACTCTTAAGAAAAAAAAGCCCTCACTAAAACTCAATCTATTCTATATTGGGTTAAAACAAAAAATAACAAAAAATATTTTTCAACATATCAACTAAACAATAGAAAATATTATTTTTTTAGAAAATCAAATTTTCAAAAATCATTTTACAAAAATTATTTTTGAAAGTCATTTTACGCGAACCAAACGGAGCCTTAATTTTTTTGGTAAAAAAAGTAACTTAGGTGTACCAAGTATCTTTTTATTGCAAAAATTAACTTTGTATATATACTCCATTATTTATTACACAAGATTATAATTACATATAATAGATGTGAGTCCCTATAATAATAATAATAATAATAATAATAATAATAATAATAATAATAATAATAATAATGAATCACGCAAATAAAATTGCGCAAATATCATCCACTTTTAAATTTCTAAGTATGCTCTGACTTGTTGTTTTTGTATTAAAAAAGTGTGGATATGTTTTCATACGAAATTAATTACATGTATCGCGTGAAAATTAGTAAATTATAATTACAAACAAATAATATTTAATAATAAAAGCTAAACCAACAAATCAATATATAATTGAAAAAAATTCACATAAAACTTAAATCGGAAACTTAAAATTTCATTTTTTTTATCATTGAGAGAAAATCTGGTTTAAATGTTCACTTAAATAAATTAAATAAAAAAATAAAGAAAACGATGGCATTACTATTGCTTTTATTTTTTAAAAATATTGGAACAGTTAGTTTCCATTTCCAAAATTCCTTTTGTGTTTTTTCTCTTGGCTTCCATCATTGAGGGACCAACCCCAAGCATTGTAGCTGTAGGCTGCAGAGGTAGTGGTAATAATAATAATATAATAATACTGTACCAAAAAATAATAATAATAATAATAATAATAATAATAATCTCAGCTTCTGGGCTTTTTTAGTTGTAGTTTGGTAGATCAATCACTACAAACAATTTTTACTTATTTATTTATTATTATCCCTTCTTAAATAACACAATGCTAAATAAATAATTCAACCAATCTAATCAAACAACCCTTTGGAAACTGGAATTTTGCTGATTCTATCAAAGTGGGTTTTGTTTTATATTAATATTAATAATATTGTGATTTTTTTTTCGCCAGCTTTCACTTTGCCATTACCTAAATTTCCACAGCAATTCATTTTCTATTATAACTGTGATAACCCCACAAATTAAAAAAAAAAAAGAGACAGAATGCAAGAAAGAGTCCATTTCTGGCTATTTCTAGATATTATGCTCCCCTTCTGAAATGGGCAGTTTAAAACATACTTATAAAAGTTGAAGTCAAAGTGGAACATTTCAACATCTATTTAGACGAATGATTCTCAATAATAAAAAAATGAAATTGAAAGATAGATCCAAATATTAGAATTTAAATTTAATAAATGTTTAAATGACATTATTAAAGTTCGTTGAGATATTATTTGAATTTTAATGAAAACAATATATTAAAATAATATTTTAATTTTTTTAGTTAATGATTGTCAGCCTTTGCGATCTTTTGTATTGTTTTTATTCAGTGTAGGTATAATGGGAGAATAAAAGAATTGAACGTTGAATTTAATTTTTATTAAAAAGGTATAATAATTGTTAAATAAAATTTTGATTGTTTATTTATATATTAATAAATGTTATAGTTGATAATTAAAATTATAAATTTTAATACATTAAAAGATGCTTTTAAAACATTTGTTAGGAAAAGTAGATGTTTTATACTTAGTCCACCATGTGTTAATTAAAAAATATATTTAATTTGTTTTGAATAATTGATCTAGGTATGAGAAAAGTGAGGTTTTTACGTATAAATTGAAAACAAAATTTAAAAAAAGATTCATATCTCATACATTGTTAGTAGAGTTTTTTAATTCTACAAAAGAGATTAAGATGATGACACTTATCATTTAAAAATATTAAAAAAATAAAAAATAAATAAAATAATACATTTATCATTATCTTAATCCTGCTCATGAAATCAAAAAACTGCATTAACGGTCTATAACATAATTATTCTTAAAAAATGCATTGTTCACTTTTTCTCGTGATTGAAAATTTGAAATTAAATACAAATTATTTTTTCTAGAAAGAAATTGTTGATAAAGTAATTAATAAAAAAAATCTTCTTTTTTTATAAATAATTTTCTGCTTTAAAAAAACAAACAAACAAAAAAATCACACAAAACAAGCTTTCAAGAAAAGGACACTTATTTGCAAATAGAATAATTATTACATATCTTACCAACAGAATTTTTTTTATTCTATAGGAATTATTACGACAATGACATATATTTTATAAAAGTATTAAATAAATAAATAAATATAATACAATATATATTATAATCTTAATTTTTTTATAAAATAAAAATTTTTTCATCAACAATGTATAAAATAATTATATACGGCAAACAACACGAGAAAAGACCAAGGCCAAGGACGTAAACCCGGCGACTGGTTTCGTTCAATCAGTTACTTCCGTAGCAAAACCTTCGTCAGCATCCAACCAGATTTTGCCACGTTCGCAACCAGCCAGCAGCCAAGATGCCACGTCACGTCACTTCACTAAAACACCAAACAATCAATTTCTTTTTTCTTCCTCTTATATTTTTTTTTTGCCAAAATTCTTCCTCTTATATTTGTTTTTAATTATTTCATAGCTATAAATTGAAATTCCAACAATATAAAAACAAAAATACCGAAAGATTGTCGAGCTCGCTTTAGCTTATTTGTTTCTTCTCTCTCTTTCTCTCTTATTTACTTACCATTCATTCTCTCTCCTGAATTTTCTCGAAAAATTTATGAGATGTGAAACGAAAGGGAAGTTGGGTTCTTTCGGTTTGACTTCAAAAATGGCTTCTTTGTACTGCAATAATCATGTAAGAGATTCTTGCTTCAGTAGCGCACACTATGGAAAATCATGTTCCAAAGCTCAAGCTTGTCTGGAGAAGATTCTTCATATAATTTCCACTATCCCACCACCATGCCAAGATAATCCAAACTCTTTTAAGAAGAGAGGGTTTGAGATTGATTTAAACTTAAGGTTGGCTTCTTTTGTCGACGGTGATGAGAGTGAAGAAAAATCCGAGTCTTTAGCTGAGAACAGCTTATTTGGCAAAAACCCAGACGGAGAAGAAGAAGAAACTGACGAAATTCAAGAGAAAACAGCTACAGCTACAGCTACTGCTACAGCCACCGATGCTTCTTCTGATGTCACGGAAATACAAAATTGCGACGAGTTTAAGAGCGGTACTGACGGTGAGGTTAAAACGGCGGCAGCGTTTAACCGTTCGTTGGATTTGCTGATAGAGGCGGCGGAGATGATTTCAGACAGGGATTATTGTCTGAATGAAAAGGATAAGGACGTTGAAGCGGTTGAAAATGGCCGTGGGTCAATGAAATGGAACAAAGAGAGCTCGGTTAACATCGTAGAAGAAGCGGTGGAAGAATTCGAGGATATATCACCGGTGGTTAGATCAAAGAGAGGGAGGAGTCAGGTTTTGCCGCTTAGGTTTAGAGACTCGGTATTGGAGCCATGGAAGAAGCGACCACAGAGATCAGCAGCAGCAGCAGCCGTGGTTTCGAAGAAGAAAGGGAAGTCGGGGTAAAAAAAAGGGAAAAAGTGAAATTTTTTTACTGTTTACGTGGCGGTTTGATGAGAGTTACTGCGAAGTGGCAGAAAGAGTAGGCATTTGGTCAAGCAGAGTCCCAGGAACTATGTTGTCTGTGTCAACTGTCAGAGTAAATGCTGAATGTAGATTGCAGAATGCTAAGTTGGGTGACTACAGAGATGGGTTTTTTTTTTTTTTAGCTTTTTAATGCACGAGTATAAATGAATTATAGTATTATTATCCAGTTGTAGAGTTCGATGAAATTATAAAACCTTTAGCTTTTTTTTTTTAATAATTTTGATGGTGGCAGTTTTAATTAAAAAAAAGAAGGGCCTATGTGTTTATGACTATGAGATGGTTATTGGCCTAGAAATTGGAGTAGTGAAAATTTTCTACTTTATATTACTATTCCTATTCAAATCGTGTAGAAAAAATGTTTGATGAGAATCAATTCATATGAATTCGATTCAATTTATATTTTATTTTAATTTTAATTTTAATTTTTAATGAAAATATAGAATTTGAACATAGTACAAATTTTAAAATATTAAACAACAAAATATTTTATTGTTTTTCGTATTCGAACTGATTTGTCTTTACAATTTGACTATGTCATTTATTCAACTCCAAATCCACGAATTGAATTGATTCAAAATTTTCCATTTTTTTTCAACCTTAATAGTAAGAAGTTTGCTGGAGTAAGTTTCTGAGAAAAAATAAGAAAGTATTTAACCAAAAAAAAAAAAGAAGAAATAAGAAAGTAATAAGCAAGTAGCTATTCCTCGACAAAAGGAAAATTTTCCTTGATTTTCTTTCTCCTTTTCTGCTTCCTAGAAATTGTACACTCCGCTTGAAATAAAGAAAGACTTGCCCCCTTGGGGTGAAAGCTACACGCAAATGCAAAAGGCAGCCCGCCATTGCAATTTACAATGCGCAGTCCAGACACCCCAATTGCAACGATGTCGCAGTATGCCCTTCGAAATCATGACGAAGGGTCTGATATTTGTTTTCTTCCACCTGAATGTTGGAATTTTGGACGCAATATAATGGCATAATAAAACTTTTATCTAGATATTAGTAGATTATATAACTTAATATATGAATTCACGTTAAGTCATTAATTTTTCTTCTCCATTCATTTTTATTTAAAGTAATATATTCTTTTAACTCTCGTTCTGTTATATTTTGTAAATAGCTTCTTTCTCATTCTTCTTCAGCTTATCTTAACCTTAGTTATTTTTATATCATTTATAGTATCTACTCTCTTAATTAGAGTATCCGCAAGCCTATGTCAAATGTATCTAAAGTAAATTACTTTCATTCATCTTATCTTTAATAGATGACACTTAATCTTTTTACAAATGTTTGCATATCTCTGTTTTTTTTGTATATTCGAACTTTCATTGTAATAGTTGCACATATATACAATATTTTAAAAAATATAAATTAAAATTTTAAAAAAAATAAAAATTATTTTACATTTTATATTTCAACGTGAAATTTAATATATCAATTTATGTATTTACGCAATACGAATATAAACTGTAAAACAAACAAATATATATACAAACACAAATTACGAAATTCTAATACGTGCATATTTTTATCAACTATCCTGTTATTTCCGCCCACCCGTGCACCACGTCATTATTAATCCTACCCGTCAAGTTAACCCTACCCTTTTGACTCTCAACAACAATTATTTAAGGAACGAGAAGGAAGCAAGAAAGAAACGACAAATTAGAATGAGGAAAAAAAATTAAGCGAAGAGATCGGTTTCTGGGGAAATTGTTTTTTTCTCGAAGTTTTCCGTCTCGTGATTTTGCAGAAACGGCTGAATCAGATGCGGAGTTAAAAGGGAAAGGCCTAAAGCACTGTTTTCTTTTGTTTTTGGTTCTTTCTTTCGTGTTTTATCAATGGATTTGCATAAACTCCATGGGGTTAAAGGAGGAAGATATTCGAAAGCTCAAATGTGCTTGCAAAAGATCCTTAGCATCATCTGCTCTATTCCTCCGCACCAACAACAAAACCCAGAACCCAAACCACGTTTTCATCATCAGAATCGTCTTCTTCAAGTACTTGATTCTTCATCCAGCTCAAACTCTCTGAAAAAGGCTCAGCCTTTGGGTCGTCAGGGTTTCCGTTTTGACTTGAACGTGGAGTTGGCTTCTTCTTCACCGGAAACTAAAAACAGTTCAGTTGGTATAGATTCTACGGAAGAGAAGAAGAGAAGAAACCCAGCTTCAGAAACCGACGTTGAAGATGAAAAGATAAAGAAACCGCCGTTTTTCAACAGGGAAATTGGACAGGAGGAGGGTTCTTTACCTTTGGTTACAGAAGGAGGAGAACTGAGTTCGGAAAACGGCGAGTCGCAACGTGGTGAACTCGGCACGGAGTTGGGAACCCAGATGGCAAAAGGTAAGGAATCGGTGCAGGAAGGGAGAGAGTGTTGGGCGGTGGATTTGCACGGACGTTTCGACGAGGTGTCGGTGGTGGCTAGAACGAAACGCGGGAGGAGACGGGTTTTACCGTGCAGGTACAAGGATTCGGTGCTTCAGCCGTTGGCACGGAAAGCTGGTTCGAGGAAACGGCACCGTTTAAAGGCGATGAATTGAAATCCATATCATAATTTAGGTATTCCATTTTACATTTTAAGATTTTAATTTAAGGATTTTGACTTTTGAACTTGAAAAATTTATCCATTGAAATATTTCTGTAATTCCTAAATAAATTATGTATCTATTTATATTGTTTTAAAGTTCAATTTGCATGTAAAATGAAAGAAGAAAATTGTAGCAATTTAGCATGAATGTTTTAATCATTATTATGTAAAATTAAGCTACATAGAGATTTTCCTTGAAAAGTTGTACACTACAAGTCATACCCTTCTTATAAAGTACGTAGAAGAAGAAGAGTAGAGCTGTGCTTTTGTATACTGTTTATGCACAAGCGATATTAGAGATTATTTTAGGAAGATACAAGTCAAAATGTAGGAAGATTATTTTAGAAGGTAAATCATTGATACACATGTCAAAGATAAGATATACTGTTTATGCACAATCGATATTAGGGATTTTTTTTTCATGATTTAGAATAAGACAATGAGGGGTTTATTTTTTTTTCAGGTACATGGTAATTTTTTTAGTTTATAGGAAAGCACGAAGAAAAAAATAATAAATTGAGTCTGGACTTAATTTTTTAAAGAAGAGTAACAATGATTAGATCAAGCATTGGATGTTGGATAAATGATAATTTTATTTATTCAAAAAGCAAGAAAATAATTTGATACCAAAAAATTGTACAAACAAGGATGACGAGAAATTATATTTTACAATGTATGTTTCTTTAAAAAATGTAAAAGAATTGATGATAGAAAAATAGATTCAGGCATTAGAATTCAAATTTTAGATATATGAAAAATTATATTTTAGAAAAATTGCATGAGCTAACTAGATTAAATCCTAAAATTAATATTGTCATGTGTTCTTTGTCAAAATAAGCTGTAATATAGGATTAAAAAAAGAGAATACAAATATTAAGATACAAACTTCAAACTTATTTTAAGCCACCTCTTAACTATATGATCAATTGAACTGAAATCCCATGTTCAATATTGCCAGGTGTTTTTCTGTTTCATTATGTTGATTCATTGTTTTTTTTTTAAGTATACCTAATAAAATGTGATAATTCTTTAATTGTGTTGGGTAGACTATTAGATATTTTTATATAAATATAAGAGAGTAGCTAGTATACTTAATTTCATAGATATTACTTATATTAGTGCAACACAGCATACAAATACTTTGAAAAAACAGCAAAAAAAAAATCTCTAAAGGTTCGTAAATTTTTTATTTTTTAAGTGCTTGAATAATATTTTACTAATGTGTATAGTCTTCATTTATTTAAAGCTCGCACAATGTTGGACCTAGATTTAAAATCTATAATCCATAATTAATGAGTCATTAAATATAAAAATCTCTTACCTAACACTCTAGGTCAGTTTTAGTTTATACAATAATATAAAGATCAAAGCTTAACTTATTAATTGTTATTTAACTTAGAAAGGAGTAGATCAAAAATTCTAATCTCCTTTCAAATCTCATTCTCTTTTTGTACTTTTCTTATGAACAAAAAAATTATAATATAATATGAATATTATTATTAATTAAGCTTACAGTTTAAAAGGCTCTTCTTTTTTTTGATAGATTTAAAAGACTTTTGGCTAGACTTGTTCAAAGATCGGACTTAATATACACAAAACCAAATATTATCTATCATGGGATTAGTTTAAGTCCAATCCGACCCAACCCATAATCAGATATACTCTTAGCCCTACAACTATAATGTTCAAATTGAAATATTTTAGCCTTCTACAAAATCTTTTATCTTACATCTCAGAGAAATAGGGTTTTGTTCTTAAAGATGAAACTTGATAACTTTATTTTTATTTCTTAAAAGCTTATTTTTCTTTTTTCTTTTTTTTTTAAGAATAACGTTCAAACCATTGTATAATCCAAAATTAATTAGTTTTTTACGTATTATAAAATAATTTCATAATGATTTAATTTTTAAATTTTAATATCTATAATATATTTTATTATTTTTTGATATGACAAAGTATACCAACTTTGGGCCAGGCCCAAGGTCATCAAAGACCACCACGTGGCAGGATATCACTGGGCCACGCGGCCTTCGGCGACAGGCTACATAGGCTGCGGCATAACACCTGTCGCTAGGCGACAGACTCTCAGCCTATTGTCTGACGTCATAGCGCGACACGTGGCATCAATCTATCTACCGACTTGCGACAGACGACATAGGCTGCGGCATCACACCTTTCGCTTGGCGACAGACTCCTAGCCTGTCGCCTGACATCACAGCACGACACGTGGCATCAGTCCGTCTACCGACTGGCGACAGACCCCTGACGCCATAACATGATTCGCAAGATGGTCACCATAACGTGATTCCCGAGATGGTCTCTCGCCAGCGACAGGGTTCGAGTTTATCTATACGTGGAATTTGTATTACATCTGGATACAAACTCTTAGAAAAGTTACGTACTTATCCCCAGGTAATTAACCTAGAATATTCGCCTATAAATAGGCTTCAGGTATAATCTTATTCCCCAATTTTTTGACTACTGACTTTTACGCTTCCCAATTCTAAAGAACTTTTTGCTAACTTAAGCATTGGAGTGTCTACGCAGGGAACGACCACTGCGTCTCTCTGACTTTTCTTATTTTACAGAAGCTTTTTGGAGACACGTGGAGACTAAGCACGAACATCGACGTCAGCATACCTTTATTGTTGTTTTGTGCAACAACAATTGGCGCCGTATGTGGAAAACGTATAAAAAGCCAAGATTTTCTAAGATGGTGAGAACAAGATCTACAAACGTAAGGACCGGAAGTGAGGAAAACTCTGTGAGCTCCCCTGAACAACAGATTCGCCAGACAAACCAGGTGAACAGGGAGGAAGAAAGAATTACTGTGTCGGTGGCAGAATTCGAAGCTCTGAGGCGACAAAGCGAAGAAACTACCCAGGCGCTGCGAGCCATGGTGGATCTGTTCCAAGGAGTTCTCCCGACATTGGATCTACCGCCTGCCGTGCAGAACTTGGTAGGAGGAACAAATAGAGGTGTCCCGCCGCAGGTGTTTGAGCGACAGGAGGACACGACGGCGGCAGACCTCTCTCGTCGGCGAGAGGTTCCCCCTGTGGAAGAGCACGACATTCATCAGGGTGCAGCAGGACAGGGGAGCGGGAGGCCTGTCGCAGGCACCCAGCGAGAGACTGAGGAAGCATTTGGTTTAGAGCCTGCGACAGGGGTCAGGCGACAGGGGAGCGGGAGGCCTGTCGTAGGAACCCAGCAAGAGAATGAAGAAGCAGTAGGTTTAGAGCCTACGACAGGGTTCAGGCGACAGGTTCCACATGTAGGACGGCAGATGTCTGGGCGACAGGGTCTACCGCCCACCACCATGACTTTGTCAAATTTTGATGGTGCTAACTTAGACCATGGTATTGGAGGTGCTGGAAAGAACGGGGTCGAAGATCAAAGCACTTGGGGAACCGGGTCGGAGTTTGACCCCACTTGGTGCACGTAAATGGTACGAACAAACGCACCTCAAGCTAAGGGCAAGGAAGTAGTCGGAGACCTACCTGATTCGTCTCATGCTCGAAATCAGCTCGCTCCCCCCGTGGACATGAAGAAGATGATAGAACAGGTACTGGAAGAGAAAAAGTTAGTGTCTGCAGAAGAGAGACAGAGGAGGAGAGTACCGTTCTGCACGACCATCATGCAAAAACTTTTGCCCCCAAAGTTCAAAATGCCGTAGATGACCGCCTACACCGGAAAGATGGACCCCTACGACCATATGCAAAACTA
The DNA here is from genome assembly GCA_032173925.1 of Heritiera fomes. Taxonomy (NCBI): domain Eukaryota; kingdom Viridiplantae; phylum Streptophyta; class Magnoliopsida; order Malvales; family Malvaceae; genus Heritiera; species Heritiera fomes. The sequence goes on from JAPDPM010000007.1 coordinate 36,131,062, forward strand.
TGAGGCCCTAATGTTGTTACATGGATGGGAAGACGAGATAATGTGTAGGGCTTTTTCCTTAACTTTGTCCGGACATGCGATGAAATGGTTTAATAACCTCCTTGAAGGGTCCATTATCTCTTTTGACCAACTGCGAAGCGAGTTTCTCAAGGCGTTTGCGGTAAATAGTCAGAGAAGGAAGGAACCAACCTATTTGCTCACTATTAAGCAGGGAGCTAAGGAGTCATTAAAGAGTTATGTGGATCGGTTCAGAGATGCTACTTTGGAGGTGAGAGATCTGCAAGTCGGTATAGCCGTGGCAGCCATGTTACAGGGGACAAGGTCTGAGAAATTGCAAGAATCCTTGTCGCTAGATCAGCCAACAACCATCTCAGACCTGCTTTCCCGCGCACATAAGAATGTAACCCAGGAGTAAGTAATGAAAATGGTGGTGATAGGAGAATCCAAGGATGGAAGGAAACGAGGAAGAGAGGTCACTGAAGCATCTTCTAGCCAACCGAGAAAGTTTGAGAAAGCTCCCGCACTGAAATACAATTCCTATACTCCACTCACCGAATCTCGAGCTTCAGTGTTGGCAGCTATTGAGGGGTCAGGTCTTATACAAACTCCAAAGAAGGCGTCAGGGAATCTGGGCCATGATTTAAGGTCGTACTGCGATTATCACTCAGCGCATGGGCACACAACCGAAAAATGTAAGGAGTTGATGAATCAGCTAGAAAAGCTAGCACGAGAGGGAAAAATAAACCGTTTCGTATGGAGAGGTGATAGAACTAACTATCCTGCGCAGAACAGAGGAAACAATTTCAAAGATAGAAGAGGTGAAAACAAAGGACCTGTTAGACGAAATGAAGGTGAAAGAAGAGATAATGACAGAAGGGTAGAAAGAAGGAATTGAGAGGAAGATAATGAACCCACAGGGCCAGCTATTAACGTTATATCCGGAGGTGAGTCATTAGCTGGCACTTCTTCCTCGTCTCGAAAGACCTACGCCCGACAGGCTTATCAAATTAATTCGGTGATGGAGGAAAAGCATGATGAAGAGCCCATTACTTTCACACCAGCTGACAGAGGTGATGTAATGATCCCTCATGATGACCCAATAGTGATTTCGGCGGTAATAGCAAAACACTCAGTGAGTCGTATCCTAGTTGATAATGGGAGTTCGGTAAATTTGATTTACTGGAGTTGCTTTGAGAAAATGAACATCTCAAATGATAGACTGAAGCCAATAACCACACCATTGTATGGCTTCTCAGGAGAAAAAGTGAAGGTGGAGGGCGCAGTTCAGCTACCTATGACATTGGGAGAAAACCCGAAGTGTGTCACTCGACAAGTGTTATTTATGGTGGTGAAGTCAACGTCAGTGGCGTACAATATAATCCTCGGGCGGCCATTGTTAAATGACATGAGAGCGGTAGTGCACCCCTGCTATTTGTTAATAAGTTTCTGACTCCCCGCAGTGTTGGACAAGTGAAAGGAGATCAAAGGAAAGCCAGGACGTGCAATGTCCTATCCACCACATGTAAAGGGATTCAGAGGAAGGAAACCCTTACGATCGAAGAAAAGCCTAAGCCAAAACCTGATGAGGAGATGGAAGCAATCTGGTTGGATGAGAAAGATGAAGAAAGAATAGTGTACATAGGAAGCCAGCTGCCTGAAGAAGTAAAAAGGGAGATAGTCTGATGCTTAAAAGAGAATTGTGATGTGTTTGCATGGACTCCAGCCGATATGCCTGGAATAGACCCTGAAGTTATTTGCCATCGGTTGAACGTAATCTTAGTGGCAAAGCCGATAAAACAGAAGAAGAGGAATTTTGCTCCAGAGAGGCAACAGGCAATAAACGAAGAAATCTCGAAGTTGTTGCAAGCAGGATTCATCAAAGAAGTTAATTATCTAGAGTGGTTGGCTAATGTTGTGATGGTGAAGAAAACCAACGGGAAATGGAGAATGTGTGTGGACTTCACATATCTGAATAAAGCTTGTCCTAAGGATTCGTATCCACTACCTCGAATTGACAAGTTGATCGACGAAACTTGTGGGTATGAATTACTTAGCTTCTTGGATGCCTTCTCGGGATACCACCAAATCATGATGCATCCGGATGATGAGGAGAAGACTTCATTCATTACCGATAGTGGGACATATTGCTATCGAGTAATGCCGTTCGGTTTGAAAAACGCGGGAGCAACCTAACAGCGCATGGTAAATAAGGTGTTCCAAGACTTGTTGGGCAACACCATGGAAGCTTATGTTGATGATATGATCATCAAAAGCAGACAGGCTAGGAGTCTAATAACCTATAAAAAGCCGAGAAAATGACTAAGGTATTCAATGTGCTGTGACAATACGAGATGAAGTTGAATCCCAATAAATGCTCATTCGGGGTGAGGTCTGGAAAGTTTCTGGGATTCATGATTACTAATCGAGGGATAGAGGCTAATCCCGAGAAAGTTCAAGATATTTTGGACATGAGGCCACCTAATACTGTAAGAGAAGTTCAAAGGCTGACAGGAAGGATAGCAGCCTTGAGTCGTTTCTTGTCCAAATCAGCTGAAAGAAGTCTACCATTTTTCAAGGCGATAAAAGGCAGGAAAGAACTTCAAGTGGACGGAAGAGTGCAACGACGCCTTTGAAAGGTTGAAAGATTACCTGAAGAGTTGCCTATGTTATCACGACCGCAACCCGGAGATCACCTCCTCATGTACCTCGGTGTAGGAGAGAAAGCTGTAAGTGCAGTCCTATTAAGGAAAGAAGGAGATGGGGATTGCCCGATCTATTATGTGAGTAAAGTCCTACTAGATGCCGAGACAAGGTACCCCTTAGTTGAAAGGATAGTTTTATCCTTGGTGATGGTAACCTGGAAGTTACGACCTTACTTCCAAGCTCACTCGGTGACTATCTTAACAGATCAGCCCCTGAGGTAAATACTGCAAAAACCAGAACACTCCGGGCGTCTAATTAAGTGGGCTATCGAATTGAGTGAATATGACATTTACCTCCAGCCTCGCCAAGCAATAAAAGGACAGGCATTGGCAGATTTCATTGTAGAATGCATTGGCCGAAAGGTCCAAGAGGAAACAAAGTTAGTCTTGTAGAAATTATTTGTTGATGGAGCTCGTAACATGGACGGTAGTGGAGCCGGAATTGTGCTAATATCGCCTGAAGGGGAAACCTATGAGTATTCCCTACGTTTCGATTTCCCAAGTTCGAACAATACAGCCGAGTACGAAGCCTTGATAGCTGGGATGAAACTTGCTAAGAGACTAGGAGTCAGCAACTTAGTGGCACATAACGATTCACAATTGGTGGTAAACCAGTTCTCGGGAGAGTATGAAGCACGAGAACCCGCCTTAGTCCCTTATCTGCAGAAGGTACAATTGTTGGCACAGTCATTCAAGCACTTCCAGCTGACTCAGATAAATCGGACAGAGAGCAACCATGCAGATGCCCTTTCAAAGTTGGCTTCTTCTAATGGAGTCAAAGGGGGTATGGTCAAAGTGGAATCCCTCGTTAGGCCAAGTATTGAAGAAGAAGATGTATGTGATGTTGAAATCGGAGGCGATTGGAAAAGCCCAATCAAAGACTACATACTGGGGGGCACACTTCCCACTAATAGAGACGAAGCTCGAAGGCTGAAGTTAAAAAGTGCCAGGTTTACCGTGGTGAATGGGGAACTCTATAAGCGAAGTTTCACAATGCCCTTGTAGAAATGCCTAGGGCCCCAACAGGCTGAGTACACCTTAGCTAAAGTTCATGAAGGGATATGCGGTGATCACTTAGGAGCTCGTGCCTTGGCCTCGAAAATATTACGCGCAGGGTTTTATTGGCCTACACTGAGGAAGGATGCCACAGACAAAGTGAGAAAATGCGAAAAGTGTCAGAAATTTGCTCCAATAACAACCGCGCCTGTTTCGGCCCTTCAAAGCACACTCCAACCAACCCCATTTGCACAATGGGGACTAGATATCTTGGGGCCTTTTCCCCTAGGCTTAGGACAAAGGAAGTATTTGCTTATAGCCACAGACTACTTCACAAAATGGATAGAGGCCGAGCCTTTGGCTACAATTTCTGAGAAGAAGGTGGAAGCAATGGTGTGAAAAGACATAATTTGCCGATTTGGGATGCCCCGTGTGATAAATGCAAATCATGGGAAGCAGTTCGACTGTGATGCTTTCCGAAATTTTTGTAGTGGCCTGAAGATTCTCCTAAGAATATCTTCTCTGTCTTACCCACAGGCCAATGGCCAGGCAGAGGTGAGCAATCGAACTATACTACAAAGGTTGAAGACTAGACTGGACAAGGCAAAGGGAGCATGGTAGATGAGCTCCCATGTGTCCTATGGGCCTACAGAATGACAAGCAAAGTGTCAACAGGTGAAACACCGTTCAATTTGGTATATGGCACTGAAGCCCTCATCCTAGTAGAAGTTGGAGCTGAGTCACCCAAACTAGTCCCTTACATTGAGGAACTTAATTCTCAGGGACTAAGGGAAAATCTTGACCTGATAAATGAGCTGAGAGACCAGACAAAAGTGAGGCTGGCTGCTTACCAACAGAGAGTAGCCACTTATTACAATGCATGGGTCAAGAACAAAGAATTGCAAGAAGGGGACCTTGTATTAAGAAAGTTGGCAATTACAAACGCACATATGGAAGATGGAAAGCTCCGGGCTAATTGGGAAGGACCATACAGAATCAGAAAAATGGTCGGACCTAGCACTTGCACATTAGAAACCTTGCGAGGAAAGAAGATCTCAAAGACTTGGAATGCCAACCATCTTAAGCTATATTGGCAGTAAACATTGTAATTTTTGCTTTCTGATTGTCATTATTCTTGTCTTTACTTTCTCATCTATTGCTACATTACTTGACAAATGTTATTATTTTTCTGATTCATGAATAAAGGCCAACCAATCATTTTCTATATTCTCTAACACAATATATAAGACAGATCATGTGTTACAGGAATTGAAATGAGGCAACAGCTGGCAAACAAAAGTCCCTAAGCGAAAAATGCCCGAGACGGGCAAACAAAAGTCCCTAAGCGAAAAATGCGTGAAACGGGCAAACATAAAAGTCCCTAAGCGAAAAATGCGCGAGACGGGCAAATCTAAAAGTCCCTAAGCACAAAGGTGCGAGACGGGCAAAAGACCAGTCCTTAAAAAAGTGCACAAAAAGACAAATCGCGGAATCATCAAGCACTGGGCAAACAGACACGTGCAAAATCCAAATAACACAAAGATACAAATTATATAGCATGTTACGAGGTACGTTACAAATCCTTCAGATTAATATGTTGCAATAAGTTGACAAATTAGGGTTAACACTTGGACATTTTAGTCTTGATTATTCTAATAAGTCCTTAAGCGAAAAGAGCGCGAGATAGGCACAACGCTCGAGAAAAGTTCATCTTTGAACAGGAATGACAATGCTGTCTCAAAGTAGAACTCGGGGAGCAACATGGTGTAAAGGTACGCTTTATACCGTGAAAACAGAATCATTTCATATTTTTATGCTTTAGTGCTGCTCTTTAGAATCTTGTGATGTAGCAGTTATAAAAACAAACATCCATTCAGAGAAGAAAAGAGGAAAAAGCTGCAAAAAGAAATGTACTTTTCATTGAATGTTTACAAACAGAGAAAAATACAAAAAATCCTAATCTACACTGAGTACTAAGTCATCTGGTTGAGAAGAAGCCGCCTCGACATCGGAGCCCTCAATAACCGGGGGATCAGGAACTTGAGTAATCGAAGCACAAGGGTCCTGGGGAGCCGAAGAAGCCATCCCAGATGACGGATCATCACTTAAAGGCCCAACCACAGCTGCGGAGTCTGGCACAGGATCAACGGCTGTGGAATCTGAAATCTGGAACTCATCGTTGTCCAACCCTAGAAGTGCCTCGATAGACTCAGGCTGATCGCCCACCTCGATAGTCTCAGGAACGTCACACACTGTTGAAGGTTCAACTCGATCACGTGCGTCAGAAGACTCAGGCTGACGTTGTGTCTGTCGAGGAGGCCACGGGCCCTCAAGATTGTCCAATTCGTCTCTAGCACCCTCCTCCAAATAGGCATCCGGACCTTGCGAATCGGGCTGGTACTTGGTCCAAGAGGAGCTGCATAGTACTTGGCCTCCTTAGTAAAGAGCAACTCAGAAAAAGTCTCGCTAGGCCGATGCTTCTGCAGCCACGAACGAGCCAAATAGAAACCGTACTTGATGAATCCCGCCGCAAACATTGCTTTCTTATCATAGCAATGTTGGGACAAGCGATACTCACGAACGACCTTGACCCGAACCTCTCTCTGACGGTCCAGTACGTTGTGCAGCTCCTTAATGGCTTCATCCCGTTGTCTCTCCATGGCTCCCCGATCATCGACAGCTTTATTATAAGCTTTTTGGTACCCCTGAAGGGAAGCCGCCTTCGCTTGCTCTTCTTGGAGCTTTCGCTCAAGATCAGCATTCCTTCGATCGAGATCAGCGTTCTTTTTATTTAGCTTCTCCATCCTTTTGGGATAGGGGCGAAGCTGGACAACCTCGTTCATAAGCTCCATTTTCTGCTCTCGAAGTTCACGGATGTCTTTATCGACTTGCTCCCTAAGGGCCCTGTGTCGTGCATTAACAGTCGCAATTTGCTGAGCCGTCTGATAAGACAAAAAACAAACAGAGACTCAACAAACCTGACGAAAAAGCATAAAAAGGAAAAAGCTAATTACCAAACAAGCACAAAGCTTACCTTCATCGCAAGGTAGTCAGAATTATCCTCCGCCTCAGTCAGATTGGTGAAAAGCCTCGCCTTGTCTTGAGGGAGAATGGTGCTCTAAGCCAGACGAGATGCTATCTCGGCATCCTCAATGCTGTCGTTGTCATTCACCCCGGGATAGGTCTGGAAGTCTTCTCCACCTACAACGACCCCGCTATCAACTGGATAGCGCCTCAAAGTCGGATCGGCCACCTTAGGCAATATTGGTCTAGTAGGCATTGTGGCTTCAATAATTAGCCTCTTCCTGTATTTGCGCCTAGGCTGGCGAGGAACAGACCTATCCTCAGCAACACGAGATCCACCCTCTTGATGGGCTGAATCACTCCTCTGGGACTCTGAGCTCCCGCGGTCGTCCGAACCACGATCAGGGACAAGAGGCCTCTTTCATTTATTTCTTCCGGCCTCTTGTGTAGGATGGCTGGATACATCAGCGGCAGGATGAGGGGCAGTAGGAGCACGAGCTGGTACAAATGAGGGAGCACGAGCTGGTCCAGATGAGGAAGCCCCAGCTTGTGATTGAGAAGCAGGAGCCGCTCGAGCAGCATCACTGACATCCCTCCTACGCAAAAACTCCTGAAAGTTCATACCTACACAATATAAGAAGGAATTAGCTGACCAAGTAAAACGCCACACCCACGTATACAAGAAGTAAAAAGGAAATTAGAAAACTAAAAAACCACCAATATCATCTAAACTATTCAAGGATGAATCCAAGGGGAAATCGACGAAGGGACTCCCAAAGGCATCAGCCCGAGCCCACTCAGGATTCTCCTTTGATTGATCACTAGTACTCACAGCCTCAGGGGTCTCATCCTCTGAGTCCGAAGAGGATTCATCTACAAGATGACCTACAGGGGCGGACGCTTCGGCTACGACTACCGGAGATGGCTAACTAGGACCAGCATAAAAAACACTTGGAGTCGCAAGCAAGTTAGATGGGGCAGCGGAAGTCCCAACAACGGTCCTGCTTACCCTCCAACCGGTAGCGGCGATATTCTCTAGGGTTAAAAAGGAGAATAAGTTACGCTCCCCGGTAGAATAGATCCGCCAAATAGGCTCACCAAATTGGTCTCTCAAAATTTTTTCTTTGAATCTTTCTGAGCGCTGTGAGTGGTCGGAGGTATCACGATTCCATCTCTTGCGGATCTGTAAGTCGCTTGGAATCTCGACAACGACTCACTCACTCTCAAAGCCACGCAGTTTATTGGGAAGATCCGAGAAGATTTTATTATTAGGAAACTAGTCGGTCTTCAACTGTTGAAGAGAGAACGTTATCATCCATTGCAACCCACGAACTCTGAAAAAAGCGCTTAAAAGAGGAACAGTTGGGACAATACCTAAGTGACGACACACTACGCATAAGGATGGAGTTGACACGGGATGATGTCCTTATACCTAAGAAACACTTCACCAAACTCCGGAAGAGGGAAGCGAAAACCGAAGGATAAATAGGCCTTATGAACGGCTACACCATTTTTAACCAAGTCAGGTGTAGCCTCCCCTTGGACTGGAAGTCTATAACTATAACCTGACGGAAGAGGGAAACGAGTCTTAAAATCCTCTAAGTTAGCATTTGTCAAAGAACACAGAACACCACCGGTTCTGAGTGTTTTACCCGGACGTAGCAAAGACATGGCGAAGGAATGGCCTAATAGGCGACAGACCTGTTAGGGCGACAGACCTACTGAACGAGAGACCTGCGGGAGACCTAGTCTCTATGCGGAAGACTAAAAACACCTGTAGGAAGCCTAAATCTGAATGCGAAAAGGCGATAAATAAGGCGACAGATATGCACTTACTGTCACTGAAATGAGCGAGAGATCCTGACGAGAGAGCGACAGACTCTTTTGACGAGAGAGCTGAAAGATGGGCGACAGACGACTGCTCAGAGGTTTTCGTGCACTCTCTCGACGAGCCCCAGCGGTTTATATAGCCGCGACAGGGAATGCTAAACGTCGCGCTCGATCACGTCTGTCGCAGAGTAGAGCTTTTTCACCTGCAAAAAATACCAGAAGAAGTAGCAAAAAATAGAGAAGACTATTCACGGTGGGCTGAAGCCCAAAAAACACATATTTATACTCTCTTGGTTAGAAAAATCCAACAAGAGAGTGGGGAGCAATTGATATGACAAAGTATACCAACTTTGAGCCAGGCCCAAGGTCATCAAAGACCACCACGTGGCAGGATATCACTGGGCCACGCGACCTTCGGCGACAGGTTACATAGGCTGCGGCATAACACCTGTCGCTAGGCGACAGACTCTCAGCCTATTGCCTGACGTCATAGCGCGACACGTGGCATCAGTCCGTCTACTGACTTGCAACAGACGACATAGGCTGCGGCATCACACCTGTCGCCTGATGTCACAGCACGACGCGTGGCATCAGTCCGTCTACCGACTGGCGACAGACCCCTGACGCCATAACGTGATTCGCGAGATGGTTACCATAACGTGATTCGCGAGATGGTCTTTCGCCAGCGACAGGGTTCGAGTTTATCTGTACGTGGAATTTGTATTACATCTGGATACAAACTCTTAACAAAGTTATGTACTTATCCCCAGGTAATTAACCTAGAATATTCGCTTATAAATAGGCTTCAGGTATAATCTTATTCCCCAATTTTTTGACTACCAATTTTTACGCTTCCTAATTCTAAAGAACTTTCTGCTGATTTAAGCATCGGAGTGTCTACGCAGGGAACGACCCCTGCGTCTTTCTGACTTTTCTTGTTTTACAGAAGCTTCTTGGAGACACGTGGAGACTAAGCACGAACATCGACGTCAGCATACCTTTATTGTTGTTTTGTGCAACAATATTTTTAGACCGTAATTTTTTTTATAAAAAAACTAAACACGCTTTTGAGGTCGAATTTATTTTAAAATTTTGACCAAAATCTTTAAAAATGTGAATCAAAACAAATTTCCACAGTATCTTGGAGGAATATTTTTGGAAGACAGGATGACTTTGACTATATGCGACAATATTTCATGCCTCAAATATCACACATCGTTGGTTGGACCAGTGTGGGCCCATGACTACGTTATTTGCCAAATTCATTGATTAAAGAACTTAATGGTCAAATCTAATTCGACAAATTAACTGTATCTGTATGCAATTATTTTTGCTTAGCTAATAATGTCAGCGTAGACTTATATTTTGTTTCTTCATTTATAAAATTTATTAGATCTAACAATTTCAGATTGGATATAATGATGACACTGTTACACAAAAATGATAAGACAATACCATGAGTTAAAATTTCAAAATATAAAGATTATTTGTAAAAACTGAATATTCGATTTTATATTTATTATGTTTGCAAAAATTATGACACGATAATTTTCATAATTTACACAACATAAATAATTGAATTATCATAATTGGAACTTATTCTTTTTTCTTCTTTTAGTGGATAATTAAAAAAGAATGAGAGTTGACATATATTTTACCTCTCCGTGTTATAGAATTTATTAGATTTAATAATTTAAGATAGAATATAATTATACGGCATAAAAATAATAGGAAAAAGATAAAACAATAACAAGAGACAAAATTTAAAAAAACATATAGATTATTTGTAAAAATTGAAAAATTAATATATTTTGCATGTCAATATAACTTGTGACATGATAATTTTAATGTTTAATATCACACAAATACTTGAATTATCATGTTTGAAATATACTCTTCTTTTAGTGGATAATTAAAAAAAGGCTTAATAGCCAAATGTGTCATTCATGTTTGTCACAAAGTGGAATTAAATCCTCAACGTTTAAATGCATAGAAATCAGTACTAAACCTTTCAAAATAATTGAATTAAGTATATTTCCATTAAATTCTTTAATTTTCGTTAAGTTTTATTACTGGTAGATGTAACAGAAATTAAAGGATTTAACAAAAATGTCTTTAATTCAATTATTTTGTAACGTTTAGGACTGATTTTCATGCATTTAAACATTGAGGACTTAATTCTATTTTGTGACAAATGTGGATGACACATTTGGCTATTAAGCCTAAAAAAAAGACATTTAATGCACACAACTTTCATATTGTGAGATCTAAAAAAAATTATATATCAATAACATTTTCCTATCTTAACAGAGAAGCCGTTTCCATGATGATTAATAATTGCATAAAAAAACAACTTCCTTGATGTTAATTTTCAGTTTTTCATCTCTAGCCAAACCATTTGATCACACCAAGAAAACCCAAGTATATTTCAATTAGTTTTTCCCTTTTGAGTATTCGATGGTTATTATGTTGAAAAAGAAGTACGCAAATATGCAATCCAGCAAGAAAGAAACGGACAAAAGTACAAGAAATACACATTGACCACTCCATTGCCGACTGTAAATTATAGATAAAATAGCTTTAAGACATGCTGCCCTGTGAAACCATCAGTTTCTTGGGTCTTCTCTTCAACCACTTTTGGCTTTTTCCCAGATTTCTGCTCTTGCTTCTCCTTCTTCTTGTCAGTCTGTTTGCAGTGAAATCTCAGCACAAGTGGTCTAGGAGCCCTTGTGCTTCGCTCAAACCCTCTGACACAAATAATCCCTGAAAAAACAATAGTTTTAGTTGCTTCAATGGTATTGGTATTAACCATGTTAATCAGCTATGACAACAACAGAAGTCCTGAATGGGTATTAGGAGCTTTCTTTCTGGTACCTTTCCAGAACAACTGCTGAATTTCTCTCGTTGATAGAGCTGTTGCAAACGAGGAATTCTGTGAGCAAACTGTTTGAGGTTACATTTTCAGTGTTCATCATGATAACGTACCTCTGGCTATGGCTGATATTGAGCTTCCAAAGTATGCAATCCTTCTCGGCAGATTATATATCAAATCCCTTTGAATGATAAAGGGTCGAAGACTGGTTTCATGGTCAGCAAACACCTGCGCAGGAAATCCTAAATTAAAGTGATCACAGCAAATGATATGAGTTTGATTAGAACAAATCAACAAACAATATAACGGATTTCACCTCGTTGTCTTGAAAGTATGTTCCATTCAGTGGAAAGCTGTTTCTGTTAGCCACTCGACAAGGTATCTGCGAGTGCAATCTGTAATTCAGTATATATTGCACGTAATTTAAGGGTTGGTGAGTGATTTTTTGTTCATTTACCAGAAGAGTGCCACGGACTATGTTGGCATTCTGTTCCCGAATGCTGTTGCATGAATAACATGTTGGATCAGTGCAAATCTCTGACTCTGTAGAATTGCATTTCTTCTCTGGTGGCTTGGATGAATCTGCAGTTTCACCTGACACCATGGATTTCCACAATGCAAACATTTTGAATCTAGCTTTAGTTATAGGAAATCCTTGATAATTGCATATTGTTTGCATTAAATCATACCTGGCGACCATATTGCAAGATGGTATTGCACATCTGTGTCAGATTTTGTTGGTTCTAGCTGGAACATATAGAGGAAATCAGAATTTAAATTCATGTGTGTTGGTATAATTTATCGGTTGAGTCAACTTACTTACCCCTTGCAGAAGAGGGTGGTTCCTTGGAAGTTCATAACTGCGCGAGAAAAAGTAAATTGTTTGTATTAGTTGCCTGATTTAAACCATAGAAATTAAGCTTGAAAGATATATGAGTACTTACACTAGATGTTCAGTTCTTAACCGGCTAATGTTCTTCAGTTTGGGAGCAGGAATTGAAACTGCTTCTGAATTCAAAGCAACTAATGCTTTTGAATTGTAATCATCTTCAAACATGGTACTGCTGTTGTTCATTTGGCTCAAAGTTGCCTTCAAATCTGAGATGCTTACTTTGATAATAGGAATGCCTTGAGAATCAATCTCAGGTTCCTCATCTTCCGACGCTTCACTTTTTTCTGGGGGTTCGACAACATCTTCAATGTCAGGCATACAAAACTCGGTTTGATGTCCAGATTCCAGAGGGGTTATTTCTTCTGATGAAGAAACTGATGCTGGGCGGCTGACAATTGCAGTTGGACTTTCGGGGACAGTTGAAAGTGCTTTCGTTTTATCAGATGGTTCGAAAACTTCTTCAATGATAGGCTCAAAATTCTTGATTTGATCTCCTGATTCCAGAAGTGGTATTTCATCTGATAAAGAAACTGATGCTAGGGGGTTGACAGTTACAATTGGATTTTCAGGGACAGTTGAACTTGCTGGACCTGGCAGGGCATTCATTGCACTGCATCCAGCAGCTTTGATTTGTGAGAACAAGCAACCCAAAGAGGCTACAGCAGTTTATAGTGCAAAAACCATTTATATTTCAAGATCTATAAGTATAACTACGGCAAAATCTATTTTCGCTATATCAGTTGTCTAAGTTTTTGATATCTTGATTAAGTATCCAATGTCTCCGATAAATTCCTACGAAATCTTAAATGAGATTGATACAAACCTCGCATATGCACTTGCGAAGTGTCTGCAGTCTGCCCTCATTGGACATGCGTTACAATTTGGATTTATCTTGGAGCAAAAAATCTGAAAAAATTTTGATGTTATAACCACTTAGCATCTTCAAAAAAAATAAATGAAGAGTGAAATAAACATGATGGAATACCTTTCCAAAGCCTATCATCTGAGTATGAAGCTTATATCTGTAATTGCAGTAAGTCAAATGATTAGCTAACAAGTTCAGTTAAATCAGAGCAAATGTTCAGTTATCTAAGCACACTGTTAACTCAATAGGAAGCGTTGGCATTACAATATTTCTTTAGGTAAGGTGCACAGTCGCGGCCATAGGAATATCTGAATGGAATCCAAGATAGGGTATCTGCAAAAGTAATTACAATCAGAATCAGTGTCCTCTGCTTCTCAGCAAATGATGATGAATAATAATGCTTACTGTTCAAGGAGATGTAGCTGAAGTTGTCCAGGCAGTGGTTTGAGAGGAACCCATCCTAGACGCACTGCTATTCGAGCAACATTCGTGTCAACCTTATTGAAGAAACAATGAACTGTTAGAGTTCGGACAAGTTTCATTGACAAAGAAGTTATCATAATTTTGTAAGATTCAATCTTACCGGGAAGGCAACTTGTCTTAGCGACAAAAGCCGCACGCACTCCACACTCTTCAGACCCAGTCCATCTACTGCCAACAGGTATTCCCTGCAGATATAAAATAACCATGAGTGTCTGTGTATTTATCTTGCAGCTTCAACAATTTCTGAGCTTACTTTGCTTTATCAGATGGGGTGTTTCGCAGCCATTCAAGTTCAAGGCATTTATGAATTCTAACCAGTCTGTTAAGGAACTTCTGCAAAAATGAACAAAATGTGAAGATTTGTAAGAGTGTTTTCCTGTCTAAGTATGGTATTCTGATATGTAGTTTTCTTACTTGGATTTTAGCTGCAATCACGGTATGCTGCCCACGTATTTCAATGGCACTTGCTACTTCGTTAAGGTCTGCAAGCCTGACTGCCTCCCAGTCCACAGCATCCATTTGATCACTACCTCTTGTCCCAGTTGAATACTTTAACCTTAAACTCTCCCAATATTCATCGTCTTTTTCTACCTTACGAATCTTCTTCTTTCCCTTAGTAGATTTACTTTTCTTGTCTCCAATGGTAGCATTGTCATCCTGCATCTGACTGTTCTGACTTTGCACTGCATTGTCAACAGGGAATTGAGCTGCATCAACCGGATAATTTTGAGACTGAAAGTTTATCATCTCTTCTTGGCAGCCATGGCTAGCATCGGAAGCTTTTGCCATCTCAGCTTCTACCTCTGGCAAGTTTGTGCTTGGCTTGCAAACCGATGCAATGTCTACAGTTTGCATGGAGCTTATTTCCACAACCCCATCAATCAAATCCTCTGTTGCTGTCCCCAGTTCTTCATTTCTTTCTGGTGTAGGTTCACGAACAAAATATTGGTTACCTCCTGCAAAATATTCTGTCTGGACTGCTTCCATGGCAGACTCTTGGGTACTTGTTATCCCCAGGACTTCATCACATGAGCTATTCTGACACTGCTGAGAGGGGAACTTCGAAACAAGTGACATAAACGCATTACTGTGAAAAAATTGTTAAATTAGCTAAATGAGTCATTCATTTTTCTTAGTTTTCCACCATTTTCAATCTGCTAAAAGGCTAGTTGTATACCTTGAAAGGTAGTCTGCTGCATTCTGCGTTAAGAAAACTCCTACCACCGAATCGAGAACTGAGCCATTCCATTTTCTGAAGCTTCTATCCCCTAAGAGGAAGCTCTGCTGTCAGTAAGCTTACACGTAACTAACAATGTATATTGACAATAATTCATTCACCATGGATAGAAACCATGGATGGAAACGTAGAGTAAGCTGTTTAGCAGAGGATTTGATATACCTTGTATTTTATACATACGGGCAAGAAATGAGGAGACTCGTTTAGCGAAAACTTCTCTTTCTTTTTCCCACCATTTCTCATCTTCTTCACTTGCTTTTTCTTCACTCTTGCCATCTTCTGTATTCATCAGCAAGTTCCAAACTCTCAATGTCTCCGAGTCAAGCTCAACTTTCGCTGTTTTTTTCTTCTTAGTAGGATCAAATGGCCCTGGATATGGAACCAGTGCTCCATCATCATTGACATGCCAAGCCTGCAGTTCCTGACCTGCATCAAATGCAATATGTGTTTAACTGTTTTAGCTTCAAGAATATAGAAAACACTGCTTTTCTGTTACCTTTTGGTTTGGTGATGGCATTTGATTTTCGTTTTCTCTTGCCTTTCATTGCTGAATCAGATACTTCAATCCCTTTCGAAGCTTCATTGTTAATGAGTAAAGTAGTGTCATGTACTTCAAGCTCATTATTAGCAATAACTAATGCTGCATTCTCTATTGAAGCAACTGTCTGCATATTAATGGCATTTGATACTTCAATCCCTTTCGGAGCTTCATTGTTAATGACGAAAGCATTGTCATGTACTTCGAGCTCATGATTAGCAATAATTAATGCTGCATTCTCTATTGAAGCAACTGTCTGCATATTAATGGCATTTGATACTTCCATCCCTTTCGAACCTTCATTGTTAATCACTAAAGCATTGTCATGTACTTCAAGCTCATGATTAGCAATAACTAATGCAGCATTCTCTATTGAAGAAACTGTCTGTTTATCACTAAATAATGCTGCATTATCTATGGAAACATTTGCCTCTATTGCCTTCGTATCCTTCTCCATTACCTGTAATATATCAATTAATAAAAAATCTTATAAGCTCAATCTTATAAACTTATAGATAGTTATCAATTAATGAATTATAATTATTACCTTCGACCGGCTCCTCTGTATTCTTCTTTTGCTTGCACACCAAGTAAAACTAAATAGCTCTTTCTTGTGTATTCTTCTTCTCCTTCGACACCAATTAACAGTCAATAGCTTTCTTTTCTTCTTGCTCTTCTTGTCATTTATTGTCACATATAAATTAAACAAATTCAGTCTTCTTCTCCTTTTGGACCTTCTCTTCTTGCGCATTATATCCAGACCTTCAAACGGAAAACTCAAAGCTTTGATGACAACATCCAAGCTTTCCAAACTTTCCAATTGAAAATCTAAAGCCCTCGCCACAGATGCTTTGGTTTCATTCATCTGTGCTTGTGCTTTGGTTTCAGCAGTGATCTCAGCCAATAACTCCTTCTTCAAACCAGAACTTTTTGATTTCCTACGCGGTTTCTTTTCCCTTACTTGCTTCGGAGTTGCTGGAGTAGCTGGTTTTCCATTGGTTCGTTTGCCATCCATTAATACTTTAGGCCTGTGTTTCTTTTTTCTTACTTTTTGCTGGGACTTCTTGGAATCAATAGTTCCATTCTCTCCATCTGAACCAAAACTTAACCATATTATGACATAAATTCTAACAATAAAGTAGTAACTTAGCAACACTTAAATAGAATTAACAACACTTACTCTGGTTTGAACTTAATTTTTCAGTATCGATCTCCTTGGTGAGAATTTGTGAGGATAGCTGAGACGGTTCAGGCTTAGGCAAACCTGAGAGTTCTGTGAAAGAACTACAACCTAAACTCAACATTGATTTCCAATCATGAAAACCATTGTTGATCTCTCCAGAGCCAAAGACATTGACACCTGCATCAGAAAATAAACCTGTGGATTCACTGTCATTCGGACCATCAACATTGTTCAAACCATGAATGCTTTCATTCAAATCTTTCAAGCCTGCATAACTCGAGCATGTGGACTCCAAGGAGTAGCCTCTGGTTCCATCTGGACCGTGTTCCTTGCTTGAATTCAAATCAATCAATCCTGGATCACAACTCTGTTCATCTTCCTGTCCAGCATTCAAATCTTTCAAGCCAGCGTAACTCAAGCATGTGGACTCCAAGCAGTAGCCTCTGGTTCCATCTGGACTGTGTTCCTTGCTTGAATTCAAATCAATCAATCCTGGATCACAATTCTGTTCATTTTCCAGTCCAGCAGTCAAATCTATCATGCCTCTAGAATCCAAGCTCATGTTCAAATCTATTCTGCCTCCAGAACCCAGACTTATGATCTCTCTTCTGTCATAACTTTGTTTCTTGTCTTCATCTGTCAGTGCCAAACGAGAACTAAACACAACGTTCTTTTCAGCCAAAGAAATCATAGTAAAACAACTTGTAGTTGGTTCGTCAGAATCCATAGTGTTCATAGCAAAATCACTCCCAGATAGCAAGTTGGAATCTGTTTCTTTTGTAGCAAGCTTCCTTCTTGAATAAACTTTCTTTGTCTCTTGCCTTCTCGGAAGAGGCTTTTCCGGGGTTCCTGGAACCAAACAACATTGCAGTTTCCTCCATTCTTGTTCCTCCACTGCACTGCTTAATTCAGTCCTTTTCGGACAACTCTTGTAAACATTATGCTCGGACATTATTCAGGTTCAACCTAAGAACATCCTAGGAATTCTACCGACAAAAATCAAAACCAGAAAAAACCAAACAGGAAAAACCAAAGAAGCCGTTGTTCAGAGTAATTCAGTAAGTTTTAACCAGTAAGCAGTTAGAAAAGTTACAAAAAACTCAGAGAAAAAAACATACATACCCACGAAAGCTCTGGTTGTAACAATGCTACTGCAGAGAATTAAGAGGTGAGTTGAATTCACAAAGAGAAAGAAGAATGCAAGGCTTTGCTGTTAGACATAGGTGGTGGTTGAGTGTCACAAGGACGAAGGTTAGCGAGTTTGAGTTTGATTGTGTACTGTTTTGAGTTTTAACTGCCTAAGGATTGTTTTTCAATTTCTTCAAAATAATGTGACTGACTTGTGAAAGAGATTTTAGGGCTTCAGGGTCTGTTGTGAGTCTGGCAAAAAATCCAATCTTGGTTTGGGCTTGCTTGATTTCTATTTTTTCTTTCATAGTGATGGAGGGCCAATAGGGATAATTTTTTAATTTTTTTAAATAATTATTTTTTACATGTCTTAATACATGTTAATAATATATGTAAGTTCTATTTTCAGTTATTTAATATTTTTTTGTAATAAAAAAAATATAATAATATCACTATTAACACATTTTGATTATAGCAATAATTTTAATAAATTGAAATTAAATTTAAGGAAATTAAATATATATATATAACTAATTGTTCATAAAATTACATAATTCTTATAGAAAATATACATATCAGAGTAATTAACATCTTTTATTTTTTTGAAAATATTTATATTTTACTTTATAATTTAACAAGTATTAATATTCTATATGGTAAAAATATTTTAATGTTCATGAAGTACCCGCTAAGATTTTACTTTGATAGTAAGTATAGAAATATTAGTTCATGAATACTATCTCAATTTATTAAGATGAAGGCAATAATGATGATAATGATGAGTAAGCATAAAAATATATATTGAATTATTATCCAATAAATTGTTTGTGTAATTTTTAGGCTTAATAAACAAGGTTAAGATAATAACCTATTTTTCACTTTATCTATTTTATGTTTTTAATGATTTTTAAAAGATAAGTATCATATTATAATCCATTTGTGAAATCCAAGACTTCTTCTGAACGTTTATTAGGTAATAATAATCCATATATATAAATTGAAAAATACTTTTTGTTTCTCTTTTCACTAGAAAAGGTCAAAAAAAAAACACATTAAAAAAAAAAAAACCTAAAGACAAAATAAAGGCCAAAAAGCCCAAAACCCTATTCAAATGATAAACCACACTGTTTTCTCACTTGCTCGGCTCTCATTTCTTTGTAACTATCGTTCTTCTTCACTTTCTGCACCTTATCTTCTTCTTCTTCTTCTTCTTCTTCTTCTTCTTCTTCTTCATCTCTTTCTTTCCCATCCAAAACAATGTCCAACGAAGAAGAACAACTCACTGAGTCACGACAGGACCCAGAAGAGGATGATGAAGAGGGAAAAGCACAACTTACTGACTTACAAAAGCAATACCCAGACTCCTCTGACTCAGACTCAGACTCAGACTCAGACTTCTCCTCTTCATCAGAAGGCTACGCTGATGAACTCGATTTAGAGTCCCTCAAATACACCAGACCTGATGATTCCCCACCTGAATCCGAAGAGACCGCTGAAAGCAACATCCAGAGGTACACTCGGCTGCTCGACAGCAAGAAAGTCAAGAGACTCGAAGAAGAAGACGACGAAGACTACATTCCCTACGAAAATTTATGGGATTTACCAGAAGATCCCGAGAATTGGCAGGAAGAAGATTTGAAGGAGTATTGGGTGGATGCTCCATTGGAGATGACCAAACCCGGCTGGGACCCGGTTTGGGCTGATGAGGAAGATTGGGAAATTGTGAGGGATGAGATTAAGGCGGGTCGGGACCCTGGGATTGCCCCATTTTATGTTCCTTACCGGAAGCCTTATCCCTCTATACCAGATGACCATTATGATATTTCGAACCCCAAAGCGGTCATTGAAGAGTTAGACAGGATTGAAGAGTTCCTGAAGTGGGTCAGCTACATTTTCCCTGATGGAAGCACGTATGTTAAAGAAACTTTCTCTTTTTTTCTTCATTTTTTAGTATTTTTGTTTTTTCTTGAAAGGGAATGCATTTACTTATTGGAGTATGGTAATTGAGGAAGTTTAGTTAGGATTGAAGAATTTGTCAATGAGGTAGCTACGGTTTTCTTATAGGCTTCATTTGGTCATTGCCTCTGCCCTGGAAGTTACATTTCTTTTGAGAAACCAAAAATCTGAAAGTTCCTTTTGACATAGAAACAAAACTAGTTTATGTTTATGAATAGTTAAAACTTCGAAAAGGTTTTGTCTTTGTGTATTGCAAGATACAAAACTATAGATTTATGTGGCGAATATGTGAATGTATTTTGAAGCTAAGTCATTTACTCTTTTTAATCCCTTAGTTTAGTTTGCTTTCCACAAGTCTGAAGTGCACATTGATGGTATGCCTGATTCATGTCTCCCTTTGACTTGCTTCATTACTCATTATTATCATTCTGCATTTTGTTTAAGGTATGAAGGCACAGTTTGGGATGACTTGGCTCATGGAAAAGGTGTTTATGTTGCAGAACAGGGGCTGGTCAGGTTTGTTGGTGTTTAACTTATCAGTCTTGATGATACTTATTTTTATC
Source organism: Heritiera fomes (assembly GCA_032173925.1). NCBI lineage: Eukaryota > Viridiplantae > Streptophyta > Magnoliopsida > Malvales > Malvaceae > Heritiera > Heritiera fomes. The sequence goes on from JAPDPM010000007.1 coordinate 36,151,331, forward strand.
TCAGTTGCTGTTTCATAAGGTTGTTTTTCACCTTTCTGCATACATATCTTCTAGTACCATCCTACATTGAAGGTCCCTTAAACATCCTGCTGGATTGAAATGTATGCTTCTGCATTGGTCATCCCTGAGATTGTCGTTTGAATGATTCATTTTCCCCTTTTTTTTTTGGGTCTATAAATCTGTACTTTATGGGGTTATGAGGTGCTTCAGGTACTTTTGTGCTGTTTATTTTATGTTATTACAAGGAAAAAAATCTTACGAGATGTTTACTTTTGATAGGTATGAAGGTGAATGGTTGCAAAACAACATGGAAGGCCATGGGGTCGTGGAAGTTGATATACCTGATATAGAACCTGTGCCAGGTTCCAAGTATGTGACAATTTATAAACTATTTATGATGCTCTCATGTTATAATGTAGGTTTTACAATCTCCACAATAAATTTGTACATGATAAAATGAAGTTGGTTATTACCTATTTTTCTAGGCTTGAAGCAAAAATGCGAGTTGAAGGGAAATTAATATCAAGAGATTTCATGATCCCAGAAGATAGAGAATGGTTAGAGAAGGATGTCGAAGATGGCATTCGTCTGGCTGGAGGGGAGTATGAAATACCATTTTACGAGAGTGATGTGTGGATCAAACATTTTGGGAGAAAACCGTATGTTTCATTATCACATATCTATTTCTTTTTGTTTCATTTTTTTCATCCTCGCTTTTGAATCTACCCTTTTTTATGATCATGCGCATGTTGGTTTTCCTAATCTGCCCAATATGCAATGCAAACATTAGGCATTAATGTTGTATCAAGCAAGGAAATTTTATATGTTTTAAGCATGTATGTTACTTTTTCTGCCAAACTTGTTGAGACTTTAGCTGGCATATATCTCAATTTATGGTGTTATGGAGACAAATGTTTCTGTTTCAGGGAGAAGGGTCGATACCGCTATGCTGGACAGTGGAAGCATGGCAGAATGCATGGATGTGGTGTATACGAAGTCAATGAACGCACCATCTTTGTATGCACTTGAAATATAAACCATTTTGTTTGAGACTCAACTTACGTATTCGAATCCATTTCTTCCATGTAGATATGGCTTGGTTCATACATAAGATTTAATACATGTTGCTGCATCTCAGTTCTTGGCCTCTACTTTAGTAGCCTCAATTTTCTTTTAAATAATGCTTTCTAGTAACATGCAAAATTGAAAATAGAAAAATTATACATTGTTTCAAAAGAAAGATGTCAAGATATGATGGTCTTAAGAGAATGCAAAGCACTCATCGATCAATTTGGTTAGTGGCTAATAATATGGATTTTTTTAATCCTTTGTTGTATGCAGCATTTCTCTCAGCTACTTCAACATTCTCTTATAGTGCCTGACTACTTATGTTGTTGCATAATTTATACCGATGCAGGGTAGATTCTATTTTGGAGAGCTATTGAACGATCTAGATGGTTGTGATGAGAACATTTCAGCGGTATGCTGTAATTTTTCATGCTTATATAAATAGTTAAAAATGAGTTGGGGGAAAAGATGCTATAGAATGTTATTTCTCTGACATTGTAGTTTTTCAGATGCATGCTGGTATAGCAGAGGTTGCTGCTGCTAAGGCTCAGATGTTTGTTAATAAGCCAGATGGAAGTATGTAGTCTTGACTCTATTAACAATTACATTTGTATAAGCACAAAATTTTGTTTGACACAGCAACTTGTAAGATTCTAGACGTTGGAACAAGATAAATGCCTATACCCTATGCTTGCCCAAGAACTGCGGATGGCAGAAGTATAGTACTTTTGAATCTTAGATAATATCTCTGTGCAAGCTTCTCGACAAAAATGCAAAACATCTATAAAATTTGACATATTTTGGTATATGACATAATTTCTCTTATAATTATTCCTATAAGTATCTGACATGATTGACACGAGGATTTTGTCCTCTAGTGTCCATCATGCCGACTGATGCTTCAAGCATGTGGTCATCGTTGTAGAACTTTGCTAGAGTAAGAATCAGAAAGAGAAGAATACAGAAAATGAAAATAGAAGTGACAGAGCTCCGTACCTTGTGGTAACTGGATAAGTCAAACATTTTAAGTTGTGCTGAAGCTGAATCTTTTAAAGTTGCAGAAACTTATATATAGAGATGGATATTAGGTTATAAGTCATTATTGGTAAAACCCTTCCTAGAAATCTTCTGCTCATCTATTTTTTGGGTGCAAAAGGAAGCTCATAGGAGATTTCATGGAGCATGTTGACAACTATTTTTGTAAAATTTGTTTCCTTGATCTTCCTGAATATGATAGAAGTTTGAACACAGTTTGTCTTGTTGAATTTTCTCCCTCTGTACAGAAGGCCTGAGTTGCCAATTCTCTGAAGTATGAATGCATTTCTTTCTCATTCAACACTAAGCAAGATTCAGATAATACCTGAAATTTAGCTCTACTTGAAATTTTGAGTCACTTTCTGCATTTTGACATTTAATCACTGAGAAATTTAAACATTAGCCTCTTATAATCATGACTTTTCTATTGATTTGCTTGTACAGTGGTTAGGGAAGAGAGGGGTCCTTATAGTGATCCTCAACACCCCTATTTCTATGAGGTAGATGATGTGTGGATGGCACCGGGCTTTATCAACCAGTTCTATGAAGTAAGTAAAACTTTTCTTTTGTGAAGTGAATTCTTTCCAAGATCATGAAAAGGGAGAGGAAGTAAGTTTGTTTAGCAGGTTCCCGATTACTGGAAGACATATGTGCATGAAGTTGATCAAGAAAGAGAAATGTGGTTGAACTCCTTCTATAAAGCTCCCCTGAGGTTACCCATGCCTGCAGAGCTTGAATATTGGTGGTCAAAAGGTATTCCTCTGCATTCCCTTCTGTCAGTTCTTAGCCTTTGAAAGTCATATGAAGAATTTTTTTTTTTTTTTGGTTTTTTGAAATGGATGTCTACAATTTCTTGATCAGATGAGACTCCCGAATTTGTTCTTATCAATAAAGAACCAGAGCCTGACCCTGAAGATCCATCAAAGCTAATATATACTGAAGATCCCCTCATTTTGCACACTCCAACTGGAAGATTAATCAATTACATTGAGGATGAAGAACAGGGGATCCGATTATTTTGGCAGCCGCCTCTAAAAGAAGGTGAAGAGGTGGACCCAACAAAGGCTCAGTTCCTACCCCTTGGATTTGATGAGTTCTATGGACGAGAAGTGACTGTTAAAAAGGATAATATATGGAAGCGTGTCATAATTGCAATAGAAAATGCATTGAAGCCTGGATATGATAAACTAGAAAAGTGGACTGAAGAGAAAAAGAAAGCTGGCGAGCTGAATATGAAGCTTATTGAAAAGGAGCTTGAACTAATAGAGGCTGAATTGTGTTTGGAAGAGGCCATCGAGGACATGGATGAGGAGTTAAGGAAAAGAGAGAAAGAGGAAGAGAAAAAGCTGGAAATGGGCTTGCAGGAGGAAGAAGAAGAAGAAGATACTTCTATGGTGGCTAACCAAGAGGAAAAAGCTACCAAAGAGGAGGAAGAAGAAGATGATGTAGGTGAGGAGGAAGATGAAGAAGAAGAGGAGGATGTTACACCTTCCAGTTTTGGATCTGTTGATGCGGATCGGAGCCAGATAAAGAATGATCAGAAAGGAAAGAAGCCTAGGGATTCTCCATTCTCGTCATCGTCATCGTCCTTTGCTTCTTTTAGCCTTGTTTCAACAGTAAGTTCTTATTCCATGAATTTTAATTCTTTTTTTTTTGTTCTGATCGATGAGCAAACTGTGATTGCTTAAGGAGAGAAAGTGTTCTTCAAAGATGAAACATTACTTTATGATGTTAGATTTCGGAAATTACTATTTATATATAAACTGCGTTGAGTAGTCTCAACTTTATGTGGTCAAAAATAATAGGAAAGTCATCCGAAAAGCTTTATCTTCCAATATCAAATTGCAATCATACCAGGCATTTATGTCTACTCTGTTTATTTTCAGGATCCCATATGCTGATTGAATCGGTTTTGTGAGATTGCTTCGCATTTATATTGCGATTTCAATGTTTTCCTTTGTTGCTGTGCAGGTTCCATCTACATTACAACAGACAATATCATCATTGAAACATGCTAGATTACCACTAAAATCGCATCCTGCCCCGAGTGTGGTAAACTTCAATGACCTCTTGAAAACAATTGATTCGGTAAGTTTCCCTCCAGTGCTTGGCCACAAAGGAAGGTTGAGAGCACTTAAGCAAGATTATCGAAAGCTTCAACCACAAAATCACTCTAGTGGACAAAAGTCTCAGTTACGCTCCTTATGTAAGATTTTATCATGCCCTTCAGCTACTGCTAATACCAGAAGCAACCTAAGACAACCTAGAAAGGGTAACCATTTTGAGCTGCAAGCTGCACCTAAGGAATATCCTGACAGCATTTTATCTTTGCATATTCCGGTTTGCTATTTGGAATCATACACAGATACAAAAACGTATGGAGCCTCATTATAAGAGGTTCAGTTTTGTTGAGGTTGCATTTGATTGCATTTTGGCAAATCTTAAATCTCGAGTATGCACTTAGCTTTTATCTTTTAATAAGAGAAAATTTAATTTAAACATCAGAACTAAGCAATGCAAATAGCATTTTGAGTTTTCATACATGTTTCTGTGCAAACTAAAAGCTAAGATCAACATATTTTCATCTGGCTTATTTCTTGGATGCTTGATTCTTTTAGTGGAAGTTTTTATTCAGATTTTTGCAAGAATACCAGGGATGAAAGAAGTTTCATTCAGGCAATTGAGATTGGAGTGAATGATCAAGTTTAATAGTTTGGTACTGTTGATTGTATTTTCATGTAGTTTTTCTGGCTACGAAGCGTTTTGATTTTTTAGAGAATTCTTATTTTCTGTAAATTCTTAAGTTGCATGGTTGTCCAGTTTTCTCTGTGAACATAAAGAAAGAATGACGTACTTAAAAGGGAAAACTAGCATTTTGTGAAAAACTGCATAGCTAAAGCTCAAACTTCATCAGATTGAGGACCTCAGCTCTAAAACCACCGTGAGACTACAGTTCCTCTGAGTTATTGTAACTTTCCCAGCCACCATGAATGCTGCAGAGAAATTCAGGGCGAACAAAGATGTAAAAAGAATAAGGCGTATGAAAACTTTGCAAGCTAACGTGAACAGATTGTAAGGCCATGCCATTCCATAGATTTTACTGTAACACCCATAACATTTAAGAGTCCATAATCCTTGCTTGAAATGAAACAGAGAAAAACAGCTGTTTAATTTTTTTTGTTCAAAAAAGGTATAAGAAAAAATAGAAAATCGAATTTTGAATTTAAATTCTCTTAAAAGAAGAGTAATACGTTAGACCTAATTTTATTTGTTAACCACGTCGATTTCTGTGTCCAAAATGGAAGTGAAATGAGGATAATATACTCTAAAGTCACTGAAACATCGGTGAACATGATGTCACCTGACCTTGCATATTTACCTAGCTTGTTATACTATTCCATATCTCCAAATCAAAGGAAATAGAGTGTGTTCCAATGGAAAATGCCCAAGTAATTAGACTAACCAACAGTCTGAAGAAAAATGGAAATCAAGAGCAAAAGCTTGCTTCTAGACTTGAAACCATAAAGGAGGTAGCTTTTCCAAGTGACTGAAAACACCCAGTTACCCAAGAGCACGTAGATCAATTAGCAGGGGATTTTTCTAATTTAACCAGAGGTCTCGAGTTCGAGTCCTTGGGTATGCAGTTGTGTTAAAACTCTTGAAAGAGAGCTTTACCGCCCTTTGAGTCCTGTCCGGCTCTAATCCGGATTAGTCTTATACCAAAACTATAGAGATACCGGATAGTCAAAACCAAAAAAAAAAAAAAGAAAACACCCAGCTGCCTAACAAAAGCTGACCCAAGCTTTAGTTTGAAAAGCAGTGCCGAGCATTTACTTGCATCATAACTAATCTAATAATCTAGAGTTGCTCCTTCAAACCTGATGTCAATTGTCAATGCACTTGGCAGGGAAGACCATCCATGCAACTGCAAGCATGCCTCGCCACACGAAATTTGGGCTTGGTGGTCACCCTGCCTCCAGTTTAGGTGTCAAACTCAGGAATTGCTTAAAGCTTTGTAAGTTTTAACATGAAAAATTCAGCTTGCCAGACACCATATTGTTCTTTGCTGTGAAATCATGAAATCGCCAACTATTTTAGGATAAAGGAATGTTAGGGACGATCACATTTTAACGCTTTTTATTTTATTATGTTATTTTTTAGTTTTACGTAAAAATAAGTTATTTATTATTACAGATTATTTGAAAGTATTTTTTAACATCACATACTTCAACTTTTCAACTTCTCAAATGGGTAATCGATTTTTAAGTAAAATTAAAAAGTAAGGTAACTTAATAAAACTAAAAGTACTAAAATGTGACTGTCAAAGTGATAAGCCATTGCATTTTCTTTTAGTATATAGTGATGAATGCTGAGTAAACCTGCTCATGGGTCGGGTCGGGCCTATGACAGGTAATAAGGATATTTGCCAATACTCAAGCCCGGCTCGGCCCAATAAATCGGGCCTGATATTTAGTCTAAGTCCGTCCCATTTTTTATACAATAAGCCCGAGCCCGACCCTCCCGAATATAATTTTTTATATTTTATTTATTTATTTATTTATTTTTTATTACTTTATTTCCTTTAAAATTTAATTTAATTTGTTAAAATTTGTATATCAATTTTCATATTAAATATTTATAATCATGTTTTTTTAATTAATAATGTTATATATATAAAAAATTATATTATACTTAGCAAATATATTAAAAATATACTTAATATTAGAAATATATTAAAAATATATATATTTAACATTAACATCGGGTTAGGCCGGGCCTGGGCTTTAAAAAGCTAAACCCGGGCTCGGGCCCGTTTTTAAATGGGCTTAAAAATTTTGTTCAAGCCCGGTAATTACATCAAATATTTTTGTCCAAGCCCTCCCAAATATCAAACGGGCCTTCGGGCTTGGGCAGGTAGCCCGGCCCTTGAGCAGGTCTAATGCTGAGTAATTTTTCCAAACCTTATTATCAATTTTTTTGATAATTGAAGGGTATAATTGAAATTATTTGGATTCAAACTTCAAATTCAAGTCATGCAATATACTGTAATTCCTCTTTGATGATTCGATCAATATAACAAACCTTATCATCAATTTGGCATTTAGATAATGGTCAAATTTCCAGGTCCACACCAAACAAATTGCTAACAGAACCCATGATTTCCAATTGGTCCATTTTGGAATACAGTGTAGTTGAGAAAAAAACGAAGAGGAAAGATAAGATAAAGCTTTAAAACAATTTCCATGTTGGCTGCAAGTCTGACTGTGTGACAAGGAATTGACAATTCTGCAACCGCCAAATTCATGGAATGGCACAGCACAACAGTACCGTGGACCACTCATCAGTAAAGCAGCCACAGTGGCCGGCCTCGCTCTCTCACAGCAGTACTTGCAACCAATGTATAATTCATCTTAATTGGTCTTGCTACCGGGCATTTACTCCCACAGTTCCAATCCATTGCTTTGCTGTCAATTCGACTAAATAAGGGAGCTGAAATATTTTTTTCATTAATAATTTGTAGTACAACACTTTGATATTTCTCATTTCTTCTCTTTTTTTAAGATACAAATAATTTGAAAATCGAAAAAAAAAATTACAAGTTTTAAGTTTTAAATCTTAAACTTACTGAAAATCAGCTTAAAACCACCCCGACTTACTAAAATCCCCTTTCTTATATGAAATTTATTTTACTCCATTTACTATCTAGTCTATTCAAATCTTATCTTTATCACCTAATTAGCAAAGATGGTAACAATATATTGTTTTGTGAATTTTGCTCATATTATCAAATACCAAGCTAAATTGATTCATTTAAGAAAAAAAAAACAAATTGGGTTATGCACGATATGAGTTAATTTTGGATTAATTTAAAGCTTCACTCAAGCTAAAGAATTTAAATGCCTCCACATACATTGCATGCATAAATGATTTGACTTGTTAAATTAACAATGATTTGTCTAATCAATGTATAGTGCACATAATATACGTGTGTGAGGAGGTTTTTAAATAATGTAGTTCATTTTTCATATAGATTTCCTATAGCATAGCAAGCATAACTTAATTTTAGTGCGTAAATGTAGACTGATAAAGATATTTGGCTTTAGAGATAAGGATTAAGTAAGAAGCAAAAATATCTAAATTATCATAATTGGAATCTTTTTTTTAATAAATCAGAATAAGTTGTATGAACCAATATTTAAAATTACGTAAAATCATCTATATGAATTCTCATTCTTTATACATTTATATCAAAGGCAATGCTTTTATTAAACTTCAATACCTTCATATATTTTCGAATTATTTTCTTCCAAGTCATGACGCGTCGCTTTCAGACGATGACCTAACAACTCTTGTCTATTTTTCATTACACTCGAGATCTGGTGCAGTGCGTCAATAAGTAGAGAATGCCCCAATGATATTTTGATATTGGTTTATTTAATGAAATTAAATTAATTTTTATAATTGGTTATCCAAATCTATCGTCACCCTACTCATTTACCCAAACTTGAAATCAATTGGATTAACACTCAATATAGACGAAGTTAAAAAAATATCCCAATAATTGATAGAAGGCATGCTGGCGTATCACATTTCCCTTTTCGTAATATAACTTTTAAACATTTAAAAAAAATTAAAATTACTATAAAAGCCATCACCAAGACAAGATTGATATTTGATGGGATAAGATAAGAGCATTACTCATGCCCATGAAAATTGCCTTTTTACAATATCAGTATTAGATTTATTTTCATGATTAGACTTTCACATATTGAATTGTTATATTCATCATGCCATTTTTGAAAGTTTAATTATGTCAACATCAACAATAAAATCAAGTCAAATTTCAATGCATAATCAAGCATGCTGATTGATTGCCCAGGTATGTTCATTCATAAACTCTCTTTTATTTTAGTTACGAAAAAAATTAGAAGCGAAAGAGAATATCTTATTTCAAGGTCAAATTGAACTATCAATTAAATATTGAGATTTACATTATTGATTGGACTTTCACCTATCGATTTTTACTGATCATTTATCAATGAAAAATTGTAAAAATTCAAATATGAGTGTTATGCATATATTTACACCAAATCCATTGACATTCTTTTTTATTTTAATATAAAGAAAACTATCAATCAAAATAAAAAAAATGTAAATATTGAGATGATTTCCGATAAATTTTATCTGAGTTATCACTATTGGTTTTTGCATCTGAACTTTCTGAATCAAACCAAGCTCACTTTTTCTCTCAATAGTCAATACCTACTTGGTAAGGCGTAACTGCATGCATGCAGCTTTCACCAAACTTGTCATGCATGCTAGCTACCCAGAGAAAACCTCATCTCAAGAGTTTGTAGGCATTATTTAACCGTCCGGCTCAGGCATATATGCTTTAAACAGGCACATGAAACATGTTCTTTCTGACACCATTTTTTGACCTTTCTATTATTTCGTTCACTTTTTGAAGCCAAATTTTGTTTTCTAATTCCCCTTTTCAAGTCAATGGTCTTGCACACATGTTTACTTCCATTTTTTTTTTGATTGGGTTTACTTCCAAATTGAACTCTTAGTCTTGTAATGAAATTATATTTATATAGTATAAAATATGAAATTTTATATCAAAATTCGTATTAATATATCAAATATAAAATTATATTTTTAATATTTATTATATTAGTATATAATTTTTATCAAATTTTAATTTGCATCACATTGTGTCGATTTAATATTATATTATTATGCCGTACTAAAAATTTTAAAATCAATGTGTCATAAGTTCCGATGACAACTACCTAAAATCGTCAAAGAGAGAGAAAGCACGTAACTTGCTTCTCATATTTGAAAGCTTAAATGAATTCAAAATCAAACATAACTTTTACCAACAAGATGCAATTATACCTAAACCAATACGTAACGGAAACATGATTTGAATTTTGACACGACAGGGATCAAACACTGGTTTTGCAGAATAAAAAGCGTTGAACGTTGCGGAAGCAAACATAGGATTCTGGATTTTTAATAGGCCTGATCTCAGAATCTGGACAGGATTCTGCAAAAACCAGACGATCTCAAGAATCTGGCCAAGAAACATGATCAGCATTCAACAGCAGCCGTGCAAATCATAGAGGCGGGTGGGACCTGCTAAAGTGAGGTCTCTTCAATTTGGCCAAACATTTCCTAACAATTGTCCTTCCTTTCCCACCTAGTCACCACTGTAATCGTTATGTGAAAGTTACATTACTATTTTTTTGGATATGAGATAGGATTAGGAGGTACAAAAGAAATCGAGATTGATATCTTAATTTTCAAATTTACCCTCAAAAAGATCAAATTTCATGAAAGAAGAAATTATTGGTCATAAGAATCGAATTTTTGAAAAAAAAATACGTGAATCAATTGAATTAAATTTTAAATTTTACTTTATGCTCGTTTCATTACAATCATGGCATGAGTGAATTTTAGAACTAAGGAACTAGTCTCGTTTCATCATCATGGTGCCTCGAACTAAAATTCTATAACGTAGAGACAGCCATGATGGAATAAATGACGTTAAATAATCTCACAATCATGTGTCAAAATAAAATAAAAATTAATTATGGAGAGATTATTACAAACAATCTTTTATATGATATGAAAATAATATAAATAAAAGATACGAATGTAATATAACTCTAAAAAAATAGTATTAGACACGTCAACACAATTTTTGGCATAATTTTGATATTTTACGTAAGATGAATATAATTTTATATGATACATACATAAATTATATACAAATTATCAAATCTACTAATGGTATAAATGAGGTGGGTAAGTGAAAAATGGAGGGTAACGCACACCAGAGGGAAGTGATAACAACGAAGCATGGCAACAAAACAAAAGTGAGTCCAAAATGGCATGTAACGTTAAGGGACAAGGGAGGGGCCGGTGACGACTGAGTCACACTCACACTCCTTTGTCCTTCTCTTTCATTAAGGTTTTGGGTCTGTCGAGAGACCCACCTACACCAGTCAAGCCCTTCACTGGTCGGGTCATGTGGTTTGTGTTCTTTTGGACCCACTTTCTGCTGCAGGGATAAGAGGATTGTTTGTATGTCACCCGGCCTACATGATTACTTGGATCATCTATTTGGGAATTTGAAAGATGCCCGTTCGATCTGTATGTAATCAAGTGATTTAATCAAAGGATAATCTGAATAATTTGACCAGTGAACCAATGATATATATCTTCAACAAAAGTCAACAACCACAACATAGTAATACTAAGGAATAACTATCCTAATCACCTAAATACAAATATCGAAATCAAACTCTCGAATATTAACTCAAATGGTCATATTTTTATTTTTAAAGTGTGAAAGTTTTACAAATTTAAAGTTCGAGCTTCAACATCTTTATAATTAAAAAAAATTATTAAGATCAAAGTCAGGAAGGACAAATATCTCAAAAGCTTTTATTATTTCTATAAAAAATGGGAAAAATGCTTTGATTACCTTCAAATTTTCAGTTCTCTAAATTATTTTTTCTTATTCAAATTAATTTATATAAACTCTCCAATCTCCAACGTTTAAAGAAAAAAATTGTAACATCCCAATTTTGGTTCCTTGTAGTTGAACCATATAGCTTTTTCTTTCAATAGAACCATATAATAAAAATCGCTTTCATTTTTTTTATGAGATTCTTTATGTAAGTAAAAATAATCTACATAAAATTAAACAAAACTCATATTTTATGAGATTTGAATCTGAAACTTAAAAATAACTTTTAAATTTTTTTGTTTCCATCTTGAAAAGCATATGTAAACCTATTTTAATCTTATTTGCAGCATTTATCATTTACATGTCAAGCAAGGTGCTGTCAAATCCATACACATCAACTTAAGTGTTTTCTTAAGATGTGAATATTATCCACCGCCCAAATGGTAGGTGTAGTTTTGGTGAAAAATTAGAAAAAAAAATAACAAACATAAAAGTCTAAGGGAAAAAAAAGTTATAAATGAAATTGTTGAATTTTAAGATTTCTTGTAATTATAGAAGTCAATAATTGAGATTGTTTATCAATAAATTATATTCAGGTTGAAAATTAAGCAGACAAACTATTTTTACTCTATTTTATGAAAATATATTTGTTTTGCATTTCTTGTTAATTTGCTCTTGTTATTTTGATGGCAACCTGTACTCGAAATTTATTATGCATCAATTTATCATTAATTATATCAATTTATCATGTTTTTTATTATTTTTAATTGAATACTTTGGGGAATAAATTTTTTGGTACAATAAAACAGTTTATATATAATGCATTAGTAGTATATAATTTTTATACATTGTCAGTTAGTCATATGATGACATCTCATATGCACGTCTTTAAAAATAAATATTAATAAAGTTTTTGAATTTATTTTTTAAGATCCATGCACTTTTAAGCTTTACTCATTAATGAGGTGTCATGCTATGATTGACTTATATACACTATCAGTATATCATATATAATCTAACAATGAAATTACGAAAGCTTTTGATATGAAAAAACATGTAAGTATTAATTAATATTTCAATTTTAAATATGTTGAACTATCATATTTTAAAAATGAAGATAATCTCATTTGAGTTAATACTTAGTATTATTAATATTTCATATTTAAACAAAAAAAAACTAGTTGAGTCATTCAAACAAATAACAACTTAAAATTCTATAGAAAAAATCAAATGTTAGAGGTTAATTAGAATTAAAATTCTATAGAAAAAATCAAATGTTAGAGGTTAATTAGAATTCTTGTTTGTATCTTATAATAATAATAATAATAATAATAATAATAATAATAATAATAATAATAATAATAAGATGAATTGATTTCTTGCAATTTTTAGACAATATTATAAGTATGGCGTGGGATTGATTACACACTTGTCACATATTTTTCAAGAGAAGAGACAAATGTTGGAATCCTTAAATTCATTATGGAAAAAAGGATTTCATTATAATATAATTCAGTGGTAGCTGATGTATCCTCCCCACTTCAATAATTTACTGGTTATTGGAAATTAAAATAATATTATATACGATTATGGTATCCAAATAAAGTGGGTGTCCTAGGGAATCACTTGCTCTAGATTAAATAAATATTATTTTTTTCAAATTTTATTTGATTTATAATATTTATATGAGTTTCTTTTCACCTATGATTAAACTTCTTTGGCATTATATCAATTATAATATAAATAATAAAAACCGTATATCAATAATTGCAACAAAATTACATTAAAAAGCATGTACATAAAAGTAAGACCACCTTATAATATTAAATATTTTTTTATCATTGGATTATCTATCTATCTATTTGCGTATTTATTGTAACACTTTTCTACTGATCTCATCTAATAGTCTCTTTTTCACCTAATAATCTTTTTTTTTTCATTTTATGAAAAATATGTACATGCAATGGTATCCGAACTTATTTATGATGTAGATATTTACAATAGTGATACCAAAATTGAAATAGACTCGAATTATAATGAATCTCTCTCTTTTATTGATAAAATAAAAGAGTCGACGCAACTAATTAGTTGGAAAATTATCTCACATCTACCAAAAATTGATGAGAATAATATTGAACTTATTGAGTCATAAATCTTCTATTACTTTATAAAAATATCTTTTGAGTCGAAAATACAAATAGTTGATAATATGAAATACATAAATCGTCCTCATGAATAGTTACATTCGCATGTGTGTGGCTTAATTTTCCTAAAATTTGCATGTGTTTATAATTTTTATTGCTTTCATAAACCATAAAATAACGAAGACAAAGACAAATAATCAAATTAAAATCAATTAAAAATAAGAATCAAAGAAATTAATATTATATTATATACGCAAGATATTTTAATTTATCAGTTATAAATTTATCTCAAGAAATGACAAAACTTTGATAGCAAACGCGACCTTCAGTACTATTAAAAAAATAAAAAATCTTGTGCTCGAGATTTCCATTGGTCCACATGGCAGGGCTCTGGGTCCGGCTTAAATCAGTAAATATTTTTTTCGACATTATTTTCCACGTGTCATAATTTCACCGGATCCTACATTTTCTGATGAGCTTATGAAGCTTACTGCTTCCGAGTAATACAATAGTTTTCGCCAATGATACTTCCACGTAAGATCAGTTGGCAGAAAACTGTTTTAGCTTAATCAGAAGTCTCGAGTTCGAGTATTTGGATATGCAGCTGTGTTAAAATTTTTGAGGAAGAGCTTTGTCGTCCTTTGAGTCCTACTCAGCTCAAATTCGGATTAATCATATACCAAAAGTATGAGAATACCGAATGGTTTAGATAAAAAAAAATGCAATAAACACGTGCAAAGCACCTGCCTTGTGGTTCCAATGATCCAATCCACTAATCGAACAGCCGCCTTGAAGCAAGGGAAACCGTATTCTTACCCGACAGCTTACTTTCTCACGCCAAACACGAACGTTGTTGGAACGGACATGGTAATTTGTTTTATATAATTCATGAACGCATCTTGTTTTTTTTTTTTTAATAATCCCGATTATTTTCTTCAATTTTATAATTTAAAATTAATTATATTCGGATTAAAAATAATAAATAATAAAATTTTTTTAATAATAACGATTTTAATATTTGAACATGTCTAAATATTTAAAAAAATTCATTTTCACTTCTTTCAAAATTCAAATCATTGCATTTATATCATATAAAATAAAAAAACACAAACATATTTAAAAAAAAGTATAAAATAGTTGATAAATATGAACATGAAAATTCATAAAAAATTAAAAAAATATTAAAGTAAAACAACAAAATAGAGTTTCATCCCTCATAAGGTTTCCGATTAAGATATTTATAGGATGAGTAGATTTAGAATTTTTAGGTTTTGTTTTTCTGGGTTTTTGAGAAAAAATGGAGTATTGTTTTATATATAAAACTAAAGGTGATAGAGGATTGAACTGTAGAGGAGATTGAGATGAGTATTTGACAAAAATTTAAGCTTAGCGAGCAAACATAACCGACGGTAAAAAAAATTTCAGATTTTGGATTTGACTATACACTATTTAATTAAGTTTTTAAGAAATTCAAACCAAAAAAATAAAAATTGAGATCAAGAGAAGAAAAACTAATTAATTTTTTCAATAAAATTAATCTCAGCAAGTGACAATACACAAAAAAACACAGTTATTTACCGTGTGAAAATTGAAATAAAAAAGTTATTAAAGAAAGAGTATGAGAAAAAATTACAAAGAGAAAGAAAGAGATGGGAGAAAATGAGAAAAATATATTTTTTATTTTTATACCTAATCCAAAATGAGTTTAACGTCATCAAATGAATTATAATTCGAATAATTATTTCATTTACCAACAACAAATTTTTTATTTTGAAAGTGAATTAAAAAATTAAGTCACAATTTATTTTTTAAGTAATTATTTTTTAATATTTTTAAATGGTATATATTATTTTGTTGATTTTGTTTATAAAATTTAAAATTTTACTTATAATATATCTAAAATATTGGTCTGAGAATTGAATCGGAAAAGACAGTATTTATCTACTCTCGTACACGAGTACAATTATTCAATCTGGTAAAAAAAAAAACCCTCCGTACATGTGGAACATGGAAATTACTGTGCTTTATTTCCCATCAACCGGAAGTAGCCAGTAATCCAAAAAAAAAAAACAGGGATTCATCGGTCATAGCCATTTTGTCACTCTTTTCCTTCGCTTTCCTTCCCATATAAATTGGCTTTGAGGGTTAAGGGGAACTTCGTGATTTAACCGCTTTTAATTTGCATTCCATTTGCCCTTGGGTTTTTGTTTATTTTACGGCCACACCCTCAGGTTATGATAGCTTCTAGTGAACGGAAACCCGAGAGCCGCCGCTCCGCCCCCGCTCTCGGTTTTCCTCGTGTTAGGTTCTTTCGTCACCGGCGCTTGAGGTAACCTTCGTCGCACTCGCTACCAAAAAAACAGAAAAGAATAGGTTTTTTTTTTTTCGGTTGAATTATTGTATCATATTGCACTCGATATTTTCAATTCGATGCCGAATTCAAAAAATAATCGTAAGGAACCGGAGAAGAACCGGAGGGGAAGGATATCCGAAAAGGCGTCGTCGTTTCACGGGAGAATCCCGACGATAGCACCGGCGGAGCTGAGGCGGCCGAAGACGCTGCCCAACTTAGTTTCAGACAGGACTGTTTCCATCTCAATGGATGCTAGGCCGAAATTGACTAAGCTACTATTTAACGTGACGATTCAAGGGAGCCCCGGAGCCGTGCAGGTAGTGATATCGTCGGAAAACACTGTCGGAGAACTAATACTCGCCGCCGTTGGGCAGTACTCGAAGGAAGCACGCCGACCGATCTTGACGTCAATGGACACCTCCTCTTTCGGCCTCCATTATTCTCAATTTAGCTTAGAAAGTAAGATAACGGAAACCATATCAAAACAATAGTTAGCTCATCGATCACTGCACCGTATCATTTTTAACGACACGTGCACGTGTACGATTGATTGCTGATATTTATGTGCGGTTGAGCGCAGGTTTGGAAAGAGAACAGAAGCTGATGGCGCTGGGATCGAGAAATTTCTTCTTGTGCACAAAAAAGGCGGCGTTGAAGGACGGCGAGAACGGGACGACGTCGTGCTCAAAACAAGCGGAAAAGGTTACCAAGAGCGGGACGATACCGTGGCTGAAATTCATTGATTTCATGTTCTACGAAAAAGAAGCCACTTTGTAAAAATAGGTTTGGAATAATTTAAATTAGTTGTGGGTTTAGAGTATGAAGCATGCAATTTGGGGGAAAAATTGCGTGTTAGGGTTATATTTTAAAATTAATTTTTGCTGAAGGGAAGAGAGTGTTTGAAGAATGATAATCGCTCTCTTGTTTGTTCAATTAGTCATTGAAATGTGTACAGTTTTCTAGACTTGATTTATTCAAGTTGGAATATTTGCTGGAAATTTTCTTCTTCAACTGACAAAAGAATCATCTTTGGCATAATTTCAACTTTAATTTCTTAAATCTTAAATTAACAAAAGAATTATGCTTTACTAAAGGATTATTATCCGATTCACTGTCAGTGAAATTTTTTAATTTCATAAGCGAGATTAAGATGATGATTTGTGTTTTTTAAAAATATTAAAAAATAAAATAAAATAAAACACATATTATCATCTTAATTTCGTTTGTGAAGTTAAAAAATTTTACTAATAGTGTATAAGAAAATTTTTCTTTAATAAATTTAATATTTTAGTAATATGATTAAGTGATAGGATTAGAATGGAAATGATATACGATCGTTTTTATATAATTTTTTATAGCAAGAAGATCGATTATAAATTCAACAAGAATAACATAAATAAATTTTTATATATATTTTTAAGATTTTTATTTTATAAATCATTAATAGAATTTATTACGCAAATTATTAAAGTATCATCGTAGATTTTTATTTGTTATTTTAATTTGTTAATTATATTAAATATATTTTTATAAATAAAATGTGCAATTAGACGGTTACCCACGTTAAAGGAGAGGATGTCCCACTGAAAAACTTGAAATGCGAACCAAACAAGCCAATTATTTCCAGTTGGTTCGATTACATACTGAACTACCACACCATAAACACAGACAAGTTGAAAGTAAAACAAGAAGATGATAAGAGACTCTGACATCGCTGGTGTCATTAATGATGTCAATTTAACATTGCTTTGTACTGACGGTTGAGGCATCTTTGGCAGTGGCGGCTACTCAAAAGTGACTGCCAAACAAGACTCAGGTCCCAAGTTTCAGTTACTCTTGCTTACTAAACAAGGTTAGATGGTACCATACGAAAATGATGTAAAAAGAATATACAAAAATGCTGAGAGTTAAAGTTTATTAAAAATAATATATAAATTTGATAATAATTAAAAAAATATTTTATATTTAACATATCAATATAAATTTTAATATAAAATTTTTATATTTTATATTAAACAAATATGATTTGACATAATACAATTATAAAAATGAATTGTATACATTAATATTCTTTTCTTTGTAGTGAATAAATGACCAAAATGATTCAGATAAAAAAAAAGGACCAAAATGATAGTGCAAATGGGTTTATATTATCATATAGAATTAACAATGTTGACACCTAATTTTGTCTCTTTTTGTTATTATTACTCTTATTATTATTATGTGTTTATATTTATTTTTATTATTTGTGTTATTATTATTATTATTACTATTATTATTATTATTATTATTTTCTTTGTTTTTTGTCTAATCTGTCCATCAGCCCACTGCCACCATCCTGCCAAGCCATCCCATCGCCGGCTAAATCCCCTGCCAGCCACCATTCCCAAACCCCATATACCAACCCCCTACAAAGGCCTTCCCAGAAGATTCGGACCAAAAACTCGAAACCTCCTTTTTTCCCCCAAAAATCACCACAGCCCTGGAACCCAAAATGATGACCCCTTGACTAACCCACAACCGAACCCCATCACCTTTGCTAACTCCCACCAGACAACATGTGACCCTTCAAACGAAGCATCATCCTCACCACTCAAAAATCGAGACCACCACCAACATCATCCTCACCATCCGAGACCATCCAAACCAGCATCACCCTCAACCCTCCTCACTTCTCGTAACCCTCACCAAACCCCCATCACAGAAGCCCCAAAAACACCACTACCCTTAAAACCGATCCCAAACCAAGCCCATCAAACACCCACCTGCAAAAAAGGAAACAAGCCACAACCAAACACCATCGACCAAATCTGAAAAAAAAAAAGAAAAGAGAAAAAATAGAAAAAAAAAGGGGGAAGGGTTTCGGTCAAGTTCAGATCTAAGGGATTATGAGGCTTTTTAGGAGAAACAGGAGTTGGAAACGGAAAGAGAAAGCTTGGAAGCTTCGGAAAGCAGCTTCCTTTTCAATTTTCACCGCCAGCGAGTGGCGGCCGACAGCGGCCCATGGTGGGTCGGCGGTGGCCGAGAATCGCCCGAGGGGGAGAGCCTTTGAAGGCTATAAGTTTTTTGTAAAATAAAGAAGAAAAAGTGAAAGGAAAAAAAAAGAGAAGGCTTTTATAGAAAAAAAAGAAAGAAAAAGGGCCAAATCCGCGCGTGGACCCAAACCCGATCCTGAACCCGTGTGCCCGTCCGCTCGAGGAGAGGAGAGACCCGCGTGTAGGCTTGACCCAACCAAGAACCGCATGATCGACCGCCCGCCAAAAGCAAGGAGATCGCCTGCCAGTGGAAAGAAGCGTGAGTTCACTTGCTCTTTCACGAGATCGCCTGCCAGAGAAAAAGCCGAATCCGCGAGCACACTTGTCATTCCACGTGTTAGGTCGCCCACCTAAAAGAAGAAGGAGGATATGCGAGCTCACTTGCTCGAGCTCGCCCGCCCGTGGAAAAGGAAGTCCACGCGCTCGTTTAAGGATCTCGCTTGCTCAAAGAGCTCATTCGCCCGAGTAAAAGGTCCGCGTGTTCGCCCGTCAGCGAGTTCGCCCACCCGTGGAAGGTGAGTAGGATCCGCGAGCTCGCCTGCTCAAAGCTCTCGCCTGCTTAAGGAGCTAGCCACTCAAGGAGATCGCCCGCCTGTGGAAAAGAAGCAGGACCCACGAGCTCGCCCGTCCAATCAAGGAGCTCTCTCGTTCAAGGAGTTCGCCCGCCCGAGGAGGGTATATTTCCTTTTTTTTTATTTATGCATTCATTTATTTAGGTATTTTTAATGTATTGGTAGAAAATAATAAGTAAATAAATAAACATAATAAATATTAATTGAAAATGGAATTTTTTCGATGATGGGATGTTATGAAACTCACAAGTAGTGATTTCTTAACTGATCCCTAGGTGAGAAGAGTCGTGCTAAATGTTACCAGAGTATTGGGATATTTAGTATGATTTTTCAATAATTTAAATTTTTGTTAAAAAGTAAATCAATAAGTTTTTTTATTAATAATAAAATTTAAATTTAATTAAATGAAATTCATCCCAATGATGGGATGCTACGGAAGTCACAAGTAGTGATTCCTAGCTGATCCCTAAGTGAGAAGAGTCGTACTAAATATTGTCAAAAGTATTGAAGTATTTAGTATGATTTTTCAATAATTTAAATTTTTGAAAATAAAATTGAATTTTTAAAATTAGTAATAAATTTTAAATTTGAACAAAAATTCCGATGATGGGATGCTACGGAAGTCACAAGTAGTGATTCCTAGCTGATCTCTAGGTGAGAAGAGTTGTACTAAATATTGTCAAAAGTATTGAGGTATTTAGTATGATTTTTCAATAATTCAATTTTTTATCAAAAATAAAAATAAATGAGTTTTTAAAAGAAAATAGAAAAAGGAAATTAATAATAAAATTTAAATTTAAATAAACAATTATTTCCGATGATGGGATGCTACGGAAATCACAAGTAGTGATTTCTAGCTGATCCCTAGGTGAGAGGAGTCGTACTAAATGTTGCCAAAAGTATTGGAATATTTAGTATGATTTTTCAGTAATTTAATTCTTTGTTAAAAATAAAAATAAATTTTTAAAAGAAAATTAATAATAAATTTTATAATTCAATTAAATGAATTTCCGATGATGAGATGTTATGAAACTCACAAGTAGTGATTTCTTAACTGATCCCTAGGTGAGAAGAGTCATACTAAATGTTACCAGAGTATTGGGATACTTAGTATGATTTTTCAATAATTCAATTTTTTATCAAAAATAAAAATAAATGAGTTTTTAAAAGAAAATGAAAAAAGTAAATTAATAATAAAATTTAAATTTAAATAAACAATTATTTCCGATGATGGGATGCTACGGAAGTCACAAGTAGTGATTCCTAACTGATCCCTAGGTGAGAGGAGTCGTACTAAATGTTGCCAAAAGTATTGGAATATTTAGTATATTTTTTAGTAATTTAATTCTTTGTTAAAAATAAAAATAAATTTTTAAAAGAAAATTAATAATAAATTTTATAATTCAATTAAATGAATTTTCGATGATGGGATGTTATGAAACTCACAAGTAGTGATTTCTTAACTGATCCCTAGGTGAGAAGAGTCATACTAAATGTTACCAGAGTATTGGGATACTTAGTATGATTTTTCAATAATTTATTTTTTATTAAAAATATAAATAAATAAGTTTTTAAAAAAGGAAATTGAAAAAGGAAATTAATAATAAAAATTTAATTTAATTAAATATTTTTCTGATGATGGGATATTATGAAACTCACAAGTAGTGATTTCTTAACTGATCCCTAGGTGAGAAGAGTCATACTAAATGTTACCAGAGTATTGGGATACTTAGTATGATATTTACATAATTTATTTTTTATTAAAAATAAAAATAAATAAGTTTTTAAAAAAGAAAATTGAAAAAGGAAATTAATAATAAAAATTAAATTTAATTAAATATTTTTTCGATGATGGGATGTTATGAAACTCACAAGTAGTGATTTCTTAACTGATTCTTAGGTGAGAGAAGTTCACTAAGTGTTACCAGAATATTGGGATACTTAGTGCAATTTTTCAATAATAAAAATTTTTTATTTAAAATAAATAAAGAAATGTTTATATAGAAAATAAAAATGCATTTGCATCATTTATTATCTGTTTGCATCATATGCATTCATAATAATTTTTGAAACGAGTGTGAATCTTCTGATGATGAGATTCTATAGAACTCACAAGTAGTGATTCTTAAGAAATCTCTAGGTGAGGAAATTATCCGAAATGCTACCAGAGTATTGGGGTGCTTCGGAATAATTTTCAATACAAAAGATTTTCACTTATTTCAAATCAAAAAATAAAACTTAAATGTTTCAAAATTAAAAGAATAAAATTGATTGCAATAAAAATAGGAATTATTTTCAAATATTAAGTTAAGACCATTTTATTAAAACCAAAGGATAACACATGATTATTGTGGTACCGTTTTTAACGGGCGTCGTGGGGGTGCTAATCCTTCCCCACTCGTAACCATACTCCCGGACCCAACTTTGTTTTCGCAGACCAAAAATTATCTTTTTAATAAAACTTAATTAATTTTGAGATTTTGTTAAAAAGATAAATATTTTAGGTGACCAATCACACCTAGACAAAAAAGATTGGTGGCGACTCCCTTTTTGTTTTTAAACGTTTTTTTCAAAATCGTCGAGCGCGAAGCCGTTACGACAGCTTGACGACTCCACTGGGGACGTTTTTTGAGGGTCAAGCCATTTATTAATCATGTGTTATCCTAAGTTTTAATTTAAAGGTCTTAATTAATATTTAAATTTAATTTCTTTAATTTTGAAATAATTAGTTGCATTTGTGTTTTAATTATGTTGATTATTTTATAGCATTCTTTATTTGTATATATTATTCTTAATAAATTGTTGGGGTAGAATAAGGGTTATGGTTTGATAAATGTTCTCTCATACACACACTTGCACTTGCATTTGCATAACATGAGCCCTATACTCGGGTTCCGTCCTTCTTAGGAGGGAGTAGAGTACCTTTGCTCTCGTGAGGTAATCACCTCCGCAATGGCAAGCGAAATACTTCCACCCAAATTAAATCTTACTAGTCCAGTGTGGATGACAGTGAGATATAATTTGGGAACCTTTAGATCTTCATATCCCAATCCAGCACGTAAAAGGCCCTAAGAAGCCAATCCTAGCTAGAGCCATGTCCAATTTTTGTAGAAATCATCCCGAGATTAGGACGCATGGGGGAACATTTTTACTACTTTTTTTTCATATCATAACTCTAATAATTTTTCAAATTCATAATTTCACAAAATCAAGAGATATTTGTTTTCAAGTAAAATTTTACAATTTTACGACTTTAGAGAATAAAATAAAGATTTATTCGGTTTTTCTTCTTTGTCAGAAATAACATGAAAATATTCCTTCATTCTTTAATACAATTTGAAAAATAACAATAATGTTTTTTATTTTTTTAAAACTGATGCATAGATATTAAAAAGAAAGAGGAATTTTGATAAGAAAATAAAAGGTAAGTGCATTGTCACATTCTTTTAAAAATAGATTAAATAAAAAATGAAATTAAATAAAATAAATTGTGGTGTGAAAATAAGATTTTTTTTCTTTTTTTCAAAAAAAAAAGAGAAAAAGAGAGAAAAAAAAGAAGAAGAAAATTTATTCTTTTAAAAAAAAAAAGAGGGAGGAGAAATAATCAAATTCTAAAATGAAAAAAGAAAGAAAGAATTCATTGAATTTAAATGAGAAAAAATTTTGATTCTTTTATTCTTAAGTTTTAGCATAGCATATCTCATTACATTAATGCATTCACATCACATAATAAGGAGAGTATTTGTCTTTTTGGAATAAAAGAGGTCAAAAATATGGAAGATCAATTAGAAAGCTAGACTATTTTGGAGAATAATCGAAAAGAGTTTGGACATGATATACGGGAAATGAAAGGAAAGCAAGCTAAGATAATGCAGATGCTTGATTTTCAAGTGTTGCTGTCGTTTTTAGAACAATTACATGTTGAATCATTAGCAAGTGGAAACAGATCGACTTTTCATGAAATGGTCAACCAGGGATCTACAATGCTTGATTTGTTTTTGAAGGATTTGGAATGTTGAGGGCACTAGAATAAGGGAGAGTTAGTAAGGAATTTTGAGTCTTATAAATAATTCCTATGTGAATATGAATGTTACAAGATTTTATATAGGTTTGCATTCACTTCATTCATATGTGCATAACATGATTTTGACAGAAAATAATAAGGCTAGCAATAATTCTTTCCCCAAAAAAATGAAAAAATGAAAAAGAAGAAAGTAAATAAACGGTCAAAAAAAATTTTGTTTATAATTTTTTTCCTTTTGATGTGTAACTTGTGATATTGTAAAATAATAACAAGATTGAAATTTCTTTTACATGTAGATATACCATTTCAATACAATGAAAGCTTCACATTAGCATGGCAAGCATGACATCTAATTTTAGGTTGTGACAGGATTTGGTGTAGATATAGCTTGATCATTGAAAAGCTTCAGAGATAGTTTTGGGACATGGAAGAGACAGAAATTACTCGGATGGAAAGGATGGAAAAAGCTCAACAAGAGATGAGAGAGCAATTGTCACAGATGGCAAGATTGTGGGAGAAGCTGAACAATGGAAAAATGGGAGAACTAGCTACCCAAGATGGGCATCGGTTCCGAAATATTGAGGATTCTTTTTGTCCAGTTAACATTGGCTCACAAGAAACCCAATCATCTCAAGAGCCACAAGCAATGCCCATCGAGGGTTATGTGTGCCCTAATATGCCGTCTGCAGTCGACCCTAGTCAGTTTCAAGGGCATACAATTCCCACCATGAACCCCCTCGAACCAATTCAGGTTGCCAATTTCGATAGTCGCAATGAGCAAGGGATGTTGCAAGTGAAAGAAGGCTTAAACTCTCGACAAAAGACAGAGCTTATAGAAGAAAGGCTTCGGATTGTTGAAGGAATGGATTTTCATGGATCTTTAGATGCTGCCAGATTATGCTTAGTACCTGGTGTGGTCATTCCTTTAAAGTTTAAAGCTCCAGAATTTGAGAAATATGATGGGACCACTTGTCCAAAGGTCCATATCACTATGTACTGTAGAAAATGGCAGCGCATGTGCATGATGACAAGCTGTTGATCCATGTTTTTCAAGACAGCCTTAAAGGATCTGCTGCTAGGTGGTATACACAATTGGGCAGGGGCGATGTTCACTCATGGGAAGATTTGGCAAGGGCTTTTGTCGCCCAATATAAGCATATTGTGGATCTAGCCCCAGATTGTTTATCTTTGCAATCCATAGAGAAGAAAGCTACTGAAGGCTTTAGAGAATATGCCCAGAGATGGAAGAATGTTGCCATCCAGGTCCAGCCTCCCTTCACAGAAAAAGAGACTGCAACTCTGTTTCTTAGTACCCTCCAGGCACCATATTATGATAGAATGATTGGGAATGTTACTAAGAATTTTGCCGACATGGTAGCCTCTGGAGAGATGATCGAGAATGCAATTAAGAGGGGCAAGATCAAGATAGATGACATTGCTGATAACAGGCCCGAAAGAATGGAAGAAGAAGTGCAAGCTGCGACATTTGATGGGGAATTTCTCAGGAATCCCACTCCACATAATCCTTATTTGTCTCACCCATTATACCGTGCAACCTCGAACAATGCTTCCTGTGATCCTTATCTTTATTCACCAATCCCGCAACCAGGATTTCCAACAAACTCTTGTTCTCCAACGATTTTTCATGCGCCTATCTTCATGCCTAGGCCAGTAGCTCAACCTCTTCAACAATCAACAAATAACAGAAAAAAATCGAGAAGCAATCAAGGAAAAATCCCAATTCCAATCTCCGATCTTTTGCCCTTTTTGATAAAAAACCAATATTTGGCCCCTATACCTTTGAGAACAGCACCGAACCCATTGGCCAAGAGCTATGACCCGAACAGCAAATGTGACTATCACATGGGGGCAATTGGGCATGCAACAAAAAAATGCAGACAGTTGAAGGAAAGGATTGAAGAGCTCATCAATGGTGGAATCTTGACTTAAGAACTCATGGAACAGTGGAAGTCCACTTTGGTGTAAAATCATGGCATTTTGGCATATTAATCTGGAGGAAAACGAAGATTTTGAGATTCCAAAGTCTTTATTTTGTTGAAAAAATGCTTGTCATTTTCGTTGGCCTTGGTGATAATTGTATGAGTACAACTTTTTGCATAATTTATTTTCCAGTTGCATATGACAAGAATGTTTCTTTTCTTCACAATAATGATAAATGATTATAAGAAAATCGGTGATTACGGTCAAAGATGAATGTCTTAAATCATTCTTGGATCATGTCTCCATAAAGTCTAAGTCAGTCGAGAGCTAAAAAGCTAAATTGGGGCATAAGATTTTGAAAGTTCTATTTTGTTTTCACTTTGATCATGACAGGGTTTCATTGTAAATAATTTTCAAAGAAATAATTGATTTGTAAAACCTTTTGAGAATAATTTGGAAATCAATGACAATCTCTAAATATTCTTAATATTGGTAATTTTACACTTGACAAGATCATTTTGAAATACCTTTCCACCTAAATTCTTGTACAAATCCCAAACTCTTCAATCTTGTACTCCCAAGATGCCTTTCGCCCATGATTTGGAGCAAAAAAAAACCAAAGTTGAGGATTTTTCACTGTTGTCCATCTATACAATACCTTGGGTTACGCATCACCTTTTTCCTTAAATGACGATGTGGTGTGTGAGGTCAAGCTCTGTCATATTAAAGTGTTGCATTACGAAAAAACAACAAAAAAAGAAGAAAGAAAAAAGATCGAAAAAAATGAAAATGAAATTGATTGTGACAGCATGCAAACATGATATTCAGATGATTTCAAAAGAGAAAAAAATTATCCTAAGAATTACTTTTCAATGAAAGCATCTTAATTTGAGATGATGAATGACCATCTTTCATATTCCATTCACAAATATAAACGTTATCCTTTTGCTGCCCCTTTTGAGCCTTATAGTTTCTTTCATAATAAACCTCCTCCAAGGATCACCCTCCACACTGGGGGGCATGTGCAGAAAATATCTCTTTAAAGAAAATGAATGATTAAGCTTTTGTTTTCGATCAAATAAGACTTACTATGTTTTTAGAATCTTGGATATGAATCAATGAAAAAAAGAAAAAGAAAAAAAGAAAGAGAAAGGAGGAAGGATACATGTGAAAGTACACAAAGAAAGATGCTTTAAAGGATGAATAGGATTTTGAAAAAAAAAAACAAGAAAGAAACAAAAAAAGAAAGAGGAAGAAATACATGGAAAAGTATAAAGAGAAAGGTGCTTCGAAGAAGGAAATTGATAGACATCCATATCAGAAGAAATGATCCTTGGATTGATCACCTTCAAACACATTTTGGGCCTGTTTATCTATTCTTTCAGAACCCTGAACCATGGCCTACATTACGTACTTAAAAGTCCATTTTGATCAAGTACGGATGCTTGTATCAAAGAGCTCTTCTTTGGAAGATTCTCCCAATTCTTTGGCTTGAATGAAATTTGAATTCTTGAACGCATGGTAGAACAATCAATCATTTCAAAAAAAAAAAAAGAGAAAACAAAAGAAAACAAAAGAAAGAATGAAACTCTAGGGTGAAAACCCGAAAAGAGCAGTCTAGAGCAAACAATGAACTCTCAGAGCGACAAATCAAGCAATGACATGAATTGAAAATGTGGAAAAAGAATTAACAAGCCTTGAGAAATCCTCGAGATATCCAAAGATTTTGATGTCATTTGATTACCCGACATTTTTTTGAACCTTCCTTCTTGTGCATACCCTTCCTAAAATAGAAAAGCTTCAATCATTCATGCCCGATCTTGGCATTTGTAGAACGTCATTATTTGAGAATTTGAGAGATTGTCAAATCAAGTTGTGAATATTTTGTTTCTTTTCTCATTCAAAATTTTGTTCAAAAAAGAAGGGAAGAAAAACGATGGTATTTTAAGAAAACCATTTTGAGCTAAGAAAGGAACCATTGTTTTTAGATAAGTGGTAAAGTATCCCCAAAACAAAACACCTGGTGCATCAAACTTTCAGTTGTCCAGTTGAAGAGATCCGAGTAGGATTTATGTCACTCATCTTGAAAAGTAATCACTAATATTGTGAGAGAATCAAATATCACTTGTGAAATTTAGATTCAATTCCCTCCTGGAAAATAGTTATGAGAAAATTTTCAGTGTTTTTCGTCAAAAGGCTATGATGAGCACCATAACCCTGCAGAAATGGGAAACAGAAAGGAGCTTTCATGATCATGTTGGGGGCAAAGGAGACAAAAACGGCAAATGATGTGCCTCTTTGGCAAGATAGGAAAGAGTTTTGAAGTCAGAAAATGTACCGGATTGAGTGCCATGCATTCATGCATACATACACAATATCATACAGCATCAACATTGAAAGTTTTTGTGTAAAATTTTGAGATTAAAACATGTTTCTCAAGCTGAAGACTCAACACTATTTAATCTAGATTTTAAAAGTTATGCAACCTTTTCCAAGATTAAAAAAAGAAGAAGAAAAAAAGAGAGAAAGAGAAGAGAAAAGAGAAGAGAAAGAAAGAAGAGAAAAGAGAAGAGGGAAAAAGAAGAGAAAAGAGAAGGAAAAAAAAGAAGAGAAAAGAAAAGAAAAAGAAAGAAGAGAGAAGAGAAGAAAAAAAGAAAAAAAGAAAAAAAGAGAAAGAAAAGAGAAGAAAAACAGAGAGAGAAAAGAGAAGAAAGAAGAAGAAGAATAGAAAAAGAAAAAAAGAGGGACAAGTTTGCTCATGATAAAGAAAATTTCAAATCCAGTTTTACCAGTACTATGTTTAATCAAGATTTAAGATTGATTTTCAGAAGATAAGCAGATTTCAAGACCTCCGGGCATCAATTCTAAGTCCTCCGGGCAAAATTTTTAAAGTTTCAATGCTTCTGCTGTAAGAGGAGCAATTTCCAGAAAAAGTATTTAAGTCCTCCGGGGCAGATTTTTAAAGTTTCAATGCCTCTGCTGTAAGAGGAGCACTTTCCAGAAAAAGCATTTAAGTCCTCCGGGCATAATTCTAAGTCCTCCGGGCACAAATCATAAGACCTCCGGGCACCAAATCTCAAGTCCTCCGGGCAAAGTTTTAAAGTTTCAATGCCTCTGCCGCAAGAGGAGCACTTTTCAGAAAAAAGAATTTAAGTCCTCCGGGCACAAATCATAAGACCTCCGGGTAAAATTTTTAAAGTTTCAATGCCTCTGCTGTAAGAGGAGCACTTTTCAGAAAAAAGAATTTAAGTCCTCCGGGCACAAATCATAAGACCTCCAGGCAAAATTTTTAAAGTTTCAATGCCTCTGCTGTAAGAGGAACACTTTCCAGAAAAAGAATCGGAATTTAAGTCCTCCAGGCACAAATCATAAGTCCTCCGGGCAAAATTTTTAAAGTTTCAATGCCTCTGCTGTAAGAGGAGCACTTTCCAGAAAAAGAATCTAAGACCTCCGGGCATAAATCTCAAGTCCTCCGGGCACAAATTCTAAGTCCTCCGGGCAAAAATTGTAAAGTTTCAATGCCTCTGCTGTAAGAGGAACACTTTCCAGAAAAAGCATTTAAGTCCTCCGGGCATAATTCTAAGTCCTCTGGGCACAAATCATAAGACCTCCGGGCAAAATTTTTAAAGTTTCATTGCCTCTGCTGCAAGATGAGCACATTTTCAGAAAGGAATTTAAAGTTTCATTGCCTCTGCTGCAAAAGGAGCTTTCTCGAAAAAAAAAGTTTCATTGCCTCTGTTGCAAGAGGAGCACATTTTCAGAAAGGAATTTAAAGTTGCATTGCCCCTGCTGCAAGAGGAGCTTTCTCGAAAAAAAAAAGAAGAAGAAAGAAGAAAAGAAAAAAAACAAAACAAATTTAAATTTAAAGTTTCATCGCCTCTGTTGCAAGACGAGCGCATTTCGAAAAAAAAAAGAAGAAAAACAACATTTTAAGTTTCATTGCCTCTGCTGCAAGAGGAGCTTTCTTGAAAAAGGAAAAAACAAACAAAACAAAAAGAAATTTAAAGTTTCATCGCCTCTACTGCAAGAGGAGCTTTCTCGAAAAAGGAAAAAACAAATAAAACAAAAAGAAATTTAAAGTTTCATCGCCTCTGCTGCAAGAGGAGCACATTTAAAAAAAAAGAAAGAAAAAAAAACAAAAAACAAAAATGAATGATTTAAATTTAAAATTTCATCGCCTCTGCTGCAAGAGGAGCGCATACAAAAAAAGAAGAAGAAAAAAAAGGGAGAGAAATGAGTCATAAGCCGGACAAAATTACTGTTAATTGTCTTTGCTCTATTCCTGATCCTCAGCAATTAGCAAAGAGGGGCAGCTGTTGACACCTAATTTTGTCCCTTTTTGTTATTATTACTCTTATTATTATTATGTGTTTATATTTATTTTTATTATTATTATTATTATTATTATTATTATTATTATTATTATTATTATTATTATTATTATTATTTTCTTTGTTTTTTGTCTAATCTGTCCATCAGCCCACTGCCACCATCCTGCCAAGCCATCCCATCGCCGGCCACATCCCCTGCCAGCCGCCATTCCCAAACCCCATATACCAACCCCCTACAAAGGCCTTCCCAGAAGCCTCGGACCAAAAACCCGAAACCCCCTTTTTTCCCTAAAAAATCACCATAGCCCCGGAACCCAAAAAGATGACCCCTTGACTAACCCACAACCGAACCCCATTGCCTTCGCTAACTCCCACCAGACAACCTGTGACTCTCCAAACGAAGCATCATCCTCACCACCCAAAAACCGAGACCACCACCAACATCATCCTCACCATCCGAGACCATCCAAACCAGCATCACCCTCAACCCTCCTCACTACCTGTAACCCTCACCAAACCCCCATCACAGAAGCCCCAAAAACACCACTACCCTTAAAACCGATCCCAAACCAAGCCAATCAAACACCCACCTGCAAAAAAGGAAACAAGCCACAAAAACAACAAGCCACAACCAAACATCATCAACCAGATCTGAAAAAAAAAAGAAAAGAGAAAAAATCGAAAAAAAAAGGGGGAAGGGTTTCGGTCAATTTCAGATCTAAGGGATTAGGAGGCTTTTTAGGAGAAACAGGAGTTGGAAACAGAAAGAGAAAGCTTGGAAGCTTCGGAAAGCAGCTTCCTTTTCAATTTTCACCACCGGCGAGTGGCGGCCAACAGCGGCGCATGGCGGGTCGGTGGTGGCCGGGAATCACCCGAGGGGAGAGCCTTTAAAGGCTCTAAGTTTTTTGTAAAATAAAGAAGAAAAAGTGAAAGGAAAAAAAAGAGAAGGCTTTTATAGAAAAAAAAAAGAAAGAAAAAGGCCAGATCCTCGCGTGGACCCGAACCCGATCCTGAACCCGAGCACCCATCCGCCCGAGGAGAGGAGAGACCCGCGTGTAGGCTTGACTCAACCAAGAACCGCATGATCGACCGCCTGCCAAAAGCAAGGAGATCGCCCGCCCGTGGAAAGAAGCGTGAGTTCACTTGCTCTTTCACGAGATCGCCCGCCAGAGAAAAAGCCGAATCCGCGAGCACACTTGTCAGTCCACGTGTTAGGTCGCCCGCCTAAAAGAAGGAGGATCTGCGAGCTCACTCGCTCGAGCTCGCCCGCCCGTGGAAAAGGAAGTCCACGCGCTCGTTTGAGGATCTCGCTTGCTCAAAGAGCTCATTCGCCCGAGTAAAAGGTCCGCGTGTTCGCCCGTCAGCGAGTTCGCCCACCCGTGGAAGGTGAGTAGGATTCGCGAGCTCGCCTGCTCAAAGCTCTCGCCTGCTTAAGGAGCTAGCCACTCAAGGAGATCGCCCGCCAGTGGAAAAGAAGCAGGACCCACGAGCTCACCCGTCCAATCAAGGAGCTCTCTCGTTCAAGGAGTTCGCCCGCCCGAGGAGGGTATATTTCCTTTTTTGTTTTATTTATGCATTCATTTATTTAGGTATTTTTAATGTATTGGTAGAAAATAATAAGTAAATAAATAAAAATAATAAATATTAATTGAAAATGGAATTTTTCCAATGATGGGATGTTATGAAACTCACAAGTAGTGATTTCTTAACTAATCCCTAGGTGAGAAGAGTCGTGCTAAATGTTACCAGAGTATTGGGATATTTAGTATGATTTTTCAATAATTTAAATTTTTGTTAAAAAGTAAATCAATAAGTTTTTTTATTAATAATAAAATTTAAATTTAATTAAATGAAATTCGTCCCGATGATGGGATGCTACGGAAGTCACAAGTAGTGATTCCTAGCTGATCCCTAGGTGAGAAGAGTCGTACTAAATATTGTCAAAAGTATTGAAGTATTTAGTATGATTTTTCAATAATTTAAATTTTTGAAAATAAAATTGAATTTTTAAAATTAGTAATAAAATTTAAATTTGAACAAAAATTCCGATGATGGGATGCTACGGAAGTCACAAGTAGTGATTCCTAGCTGATCCCTAGGTGAGAAGAGTTGTACTAAATATTGTCAAAAGTATTGAGGTATTTAGTATGATTTTTCAATAATTCAATTTTTTATCAAAAATAAAAATAAATGATTTTTTAAAAGAAAATAGAAAAAGGAAATTAATAATAAAATTTAAATTTAAATAAACAATTATTTCCGATGATGGGATGCTACGGAAGTCACAAATAGTGATTCCTAGCTGATCCCTAGGTGAGAGGAGTCGTACTAAATGTTGCCAAAAGTATTGGAATATTTAGTATGATTTTTCAGTAATTTAATTCTTTGTTAAAAATAAAAATAAATTTTTAAAAGAAAATTAATAATAAATTTTATAATTCAATTAAATGAATTTCCGATGATGGGATGTTATAAAACTCACAAGTAGTGATTTCTTAACTGATCCCTAGGTGAGAAGAGTTATACTAAATGTTACCAGAGTATTGGGATACTTAGTATGATTTTTCAATAATTCAATTTTTTATCAAAAATAAAAATAAATGAGTTTTTAAAAGAAAATGGAAAAAGGAAATTAATAATAAAATTTAAATTTAAATAAACAATTATTTTCGATGATGAGATGCTACGGAAGTCACAAGTAGTGATTCCCAGCTGATCCCTAGGTGAGAGGAGTCGTACTAAATGTTGCCAAAAGTATTGGAATATTTAGTATGATTTTTCAGTAATTTAATTCTTTGTTACTAAATGTTGCCAAAAGTATTGGAATATTTAGTATGATTTTTCAGTAATTTAATTCTTTGTTAAAAATAAAAATAAATTTTTAAAAGAAAATTAATAATAAATTTTATAATTCAATTAAATGAATTTCCGATGATGGGATGTTATGAAACTCACAAGTAGTGATTTCTTAACTGATCCCTAGGTGAGAAGAGTCATACTAAATGTTACCAGAGTATTGGGATACTTAGTATGATTTTTCAATAATTCAATTTTTTATCAAAAATAAAAATAAATGAGTTTTTAAAAGAAAATGGAAAAAGGAAATTAATAATAAAATTTAAATTTAAATAAACAATTATTTCCGATGATGGGATGCTACGGAAGTCACAAGTGGTGATTCTTAGCTGATCCCTAGGTGAGAGGAGTCATACTAAATGTTGCCAAAAGTATTGGAATATTTAGTATGATTTTTCAGTAATTTAATTCTTTGTTAAAAATAAAAATAAATTTTTAAAAGAAAATTAATAATAAATTTTATAATTCAATTAAATGAATTTTCGATGATGGGATGTTATGAAACTCACAAGTAGTGATTTCTTAACTGATCCCTAGGTGAGAAGAGTCATACTAAATGTTACCAGAGTATTGGGATACTTAGTATGATTTTTCAATAATTTATTTTTTATTAAAAATATAAATAAATAAGTTTTTAATTAAGAAAATTGAAAAAGGAAATTAATAATAAAAATTTAATTTAATTAAATATTTTTCCGATGATGGGATGTTATGAAACTCACAAGTAATGATTTCTTAACTGATCCCTAGGTGAGAAGAGTCATACTAAATGTTACCAGAGTATTGGGATACTTAGTTTGATTTTTCAATAATTTATTTTTTATTAAAAATAAAAATAAATAACTTTTTAAAAAAGAAAATTGAAAAAGGAAATTAATAATAAAAATTAAATTTAATTAAATATTTTTCCGATGATGGGATGTTATGAAACTCACAAGTAGTGATTTCTTAACTGATCCTTAGGTGATAGAAGTTCACTAAGTGTTACCAGAGTATTGGGATACTTAGTGCAATTTTTCAATAATAAAAATTTTTTATTTAAAATAAATAAAGAAATGTTTATATAGAAAATAAAAATGCATTTGCATCATTTATTATCTGTTTGCATCATATGCATTCATAATAATTTTTGAAACGAGTGTGAATCTTCTGATGATGAGATTCTATAGAACTCACAAGTAGTGATTCTTAAGAAATCTCTAGGTGAGGAAATTATCCGAAATGCTACCAGAGTATTGGGGTGCTTCGGAATAATTTTCAATACAAAAGATTTTCACTTATTTTAAATAAAAAAATAAAACTTAAATGTTTCAAAATTAAAAGAATAAAATTGATTGCAATAAAAATAGGAATTATTTTTAAATATTAAGTTAAGACCATTTTATTAAAACCAAAAGATAACACATGATTATTTGGGTACCGTTTTTAACGGGCGTCGTGGGGGTGTTAATCCTTCCCCACGCGTAACTGTACTCCCGGACCCAACTTTGTTTTCGCAGACCAAAAATTATCTTTTTAATAAAACTTAATTAATTTTGAGATTTTTTTAAAAAGATAAATATTTTAGGTGACCAATCACACCTAGACAAAAAAGATTGGTGGCGACTCCCTTTTTGTTTTTAAATGTTTTTTTCAAAATCGTCGAGCACGAAGCCGTTACGACAAACAATGCTAAACATAATATGATTATAAATATATATATATATAGGATAATTATTACATACACTGACAGTGGAGTTTTTTTACTTCACAAGCAGCGTTAAGATCATGACATGTGTCTTATAAAAATATTAAAATAAATAAAACAGGACATGTGTCACGATCTTAACGCTGCTTGTGGAGTAAAAAAACTTCACTGTCAGTGTATGTAATAATTATCCATATATATATATATATATGAAAATGATAAAAAGTTGAAATTAGATTTCGAAGTTTAAAAAATATTTTGTTTTTAATAAATCAATAGAAAATTTGAGATAAAATTTTTGTATTTTTACAGTACAAATATAAATTATATGCGCAAATTATTAGGTATGATGGACAATAAATCTTCATTTTATATTCTGTAATTGTAGTTCTGGCGACTGCTGCCACTTTCTAATTGTTTTTCCTCCACGCATTCCCTTGCATTGTCCGTCAAGCTGCTTTCATCGTGTAGACTTTGACAACTCAAACTCCTAGAACAGGGGCTTTGTCACATGTATAACTTGGCTGTATATGTTCTGAGATTTACACCATAAATCAAAGGATAAGGATATTTAAGCTTTGACTAAAAGGTGAGATTATTACAAAATGTGACTGTTTACTGTCTTCATCTAAATTAAAGTAAATGAATGGATTGCATCAATAGCTTTCTTTCTTTACGATACAATACAATGAATTTTTCATTTTTTTTGGAAGCTGTGAAACATTTTTTTTCTTTTTTTAGAGTATGTAGGGTAGAAAAAAAAAGTGGAAAAATTGATTATGAAAAAGGGAAAAAAAGTAGATTTTTTTTATTGATAAAAGAGAAAAGTGTAAATAAAGAAAATAAGAAAGATCGATATTGTATTTATTTAGTAACAAAACTAAATTATTTCAAATTAAAAAGCTTAATAGAGAGAATAGGTGAGATGTGGGTAAAGTATGTATATTTAAAAAAATTATTTTTTATTTTTTAATTTTATTTTGTTATATTAATTAATTAATGGCATAATGGTAAAAAAATATAATTTCATTTTCTTTCTTTTCATTTTTCTATTTTAATGAGCAATAAATGTAAAGAAAATATAAGTGTGCCTTTTTTTACGAGAATAAAACTATTTTTTATTTTTATTTTGAGTTTATATATAATGCATTGACAGTGTATAGTTAATACATTGTTAGTATACTATAGATTGATATCTCATTAATAAGAAAACTAAAAAAATGTCAAATCCTTAAAAATTAATTATAAATAAATTTATATCAATTTGCTTATAAAGACTTATTGATGAGATATCAACCACTGATGATTGACAATGCATAGAGGTATCAATGCATCATATGTAAATTCTTTGATTTTTATAGAAAATAGAAAATGTGAACAAAAACACCCAAGGGTTGTGGCTCAGTTGACAACGCAGGCTGAGTTTGTGGGAAGAGCTCTCGGGTTCGACTCCCACTAAACACATCTTTTGGGAGGGGTAAAGAGCCTTAACTGTGACTAAATCTCGAACAGGATTAATCTCAGACCATTAAAACGGACGAAGACACATATGGTTTACACAAAAAAAAATGTGAACAAAAACGTATGTGGTTGAAGAAATGAAAATAATTTTTTGAAAAATAACAATAAAAATGAACCAAACTTAGAGAACAAAATAATTATTCACATTTTTCATTTATATAAAAAAAAACCTCTGCCTAACAAAACTTTAATTTTGTGGGTTTTTGAGCACTTACAAGTTGGCATTGTTACATGCCAAAAGTCAAAAGATTGCGTTTAAAGCATGAGCATACTGTACATGAGTCCGTATTTTATATATGATTGTGAAAATCTTTTTATAAAGTAAATTAAAAAATTATCATATATAATTTTTAAAATTTTTAAAGATATGTACTATCATATTAATTTTATTTTTTAAATTTAAAAATTTTATTACTTTTTATTTCAAATAATTTGTCATTGCATATTTAGGCGTATAGCTGTGGGCCTGCGGCAGAAAGCATGTGTACCTGCAACGTTTGCAAAGCACATTGCTTTTATCTAAAGCTCAATGGATTCCCGGGCCCCAAAACCTGATGCTTTTGATCTCTTTGTCTTGGGAATCATTCAAACTTTCGTTTTTCCTGTCAAATTCGTTCTTGCTGTGGGAGCCATGCCTAAAAAAAAAAAACAAAACTATTTGAACAAATCAATGAAAATTTCCATGTGGTTTGTGACGTGAGGAGCAAATCATTCAGTTTTCTTCACTATTTCAAAGCAAAAGCTTTAAAGCCAAAACATGTGAAGAACAGAACATTGATCAATTGATCAATAATCTGATGTCAGATGCCTTTTAGTTTGTGTTTGGTCTGATATGGTAGGCAATCAAATGTATTATTGTTAGGATTCGATTTCTAAATCTTCAATTTTGAAATCGGTTTCAGTATAATTAAATTAAGAAATTAATTAGTTAGGCCATTATTCTTCGGGATTTTTGTATTATCTCATTAATGAATTTAAAGTATCATAATTGACATTTTTTTTAAATCATTTAGGATTTTTATTATTTTAAATTAATAAATGGAAGTACTGCAATTATACTGAATAAGACATATGCATGAATATAGCACCATCGGGCCCTTCCCAAGAGACAAAAAAAATAATGGTGGAAAATTAAAGGTTTGTCTCCTGTGTTTGTGAGGCATCATTTTTTAGTGTTTTTTTTTAATTTTTTAATTTTCTGAAGCTGGCTTATTAATCAGCTTTCACTATGAGATCCTGAAATGAAGATATTGAATTTTTTTATTACCTTTAAAACAAAAAAGGTGTAAGTTATTTGCCTAACAAATAAAAAAAAGTTAATAGTTGCTTTAATCAATCATTTTTTTTATTTAAAAAATGGAGATATCCGACCTGATGGGAAGAAAACAATGCAAGTGCCGGATTAAAATTCGAATATTAAACTTAAAAATTTCTTACATTTTAGAGGTGAAGATATTATTATTTAAACTAATGCTCAAGATTTTATAAACAATTAATTCTCATACAATCTATTGATTAAATGGTTAAGAAAAAAAATTGTAGAATGCTATAAAATTTGCGAAAGTTGTATGGACTAAAATTTGTTTATCAATATGAAAAAAAAAATTCAAAAAAATTTATATTTAATATATCAATACAAACTTTGATATGAAATCAAGTTTGGATTTGAATTAAAATATCCTCAACTACCAATCCTAATTGTGAAAAAAAGGACTTCTCTCATACATGGAATTGGGCCTATTTTGTAGGTGTCCATAGATGGTCTCAATGATGGGCTTTTTTACTTCTTACAATAAAATTACAACATTGGGTTTCATAAAAATCTAAAGAAAAAAAGAAATTAAAGGGCAGAATTGGGTCAGATTATATCGGGAGGCCCAAATTCAAAAAGGGGCCAACCCTAAAAAACCCTAAAAAAATAGAATAGACACAACGTGGCGGCAACTTGCTTATAAATTAATTACAACGCCGACCACTTCAGCCCTCTCTCGCGCTCCTCATTCTAAAACCCTAGTTCTGCCCTTTGCCCCAAAACCCTAGAGCCCTCTTTTTCTTCCATCATCATCATCCATGGAGTTCTGGGGTAAGCCTCTTTCTTTTACTTTCGATGCTTTGCCTTTTGCTTCCATTTGATTTTGCGCTTTCTTTGAATATTATTTATTACACATTTTTCGTCGATTTTTTTCGGTATTTTTTTATTTTTAATTGTTGTTTGTGTTTCTAGAAGCTTGGAACTTTCTGTTTCTTTTTCTACTATTAAGGTGATATAAGCTTGCTTGAAGAAATGTTGGCCCGGGTTTAAACAATGGTTTTTAATGCATAATTTTGCCATGTTTGATTGTTATCGGGTGTATTACTGTTAATACAAAATTATTAAACTTGCTTTAGCATTTGTTCGTATCACTAGTTAATGTTTATTAGTATGTTTTTGCAAGTTGTAGTTGTAGATTTTCAATTCTTTGCATTTTTTGTGGCCGCTGAATGAAGCTTGTTTAAAGTGATTCATTTCTTTTTGCAAAGAGCATGGATGAACATTTTTTTTAATTATAGTTAGAAATGAAACTTAAGGACACTGTTTTGACCTTATAGTTTAAATTTATATTTAAAGACATGCCTAAATTGTTGTCTCTTAGTTTGTCGAGTTAAATTTGATTTATCATTTATGTTACTATTAGGTATTGAAGTTAAGGCTGGACAGCCTATTAAAACAGACCCTGGTGCCAATTATGTCA
The DNA here is from genome assembly GCA_032173925.1 of Heritiera fomes. NCBI lineage: Eukaryota > Viridiplantae > Streptophyta > Magnoliopsida > Malvales > Malvaceae > Heritiera > Heritiera fomes. The sequence continues at coordinate 36,190,108 of JAPDPM010000007.1, forward strand.
TCCATCTTTCTCAGGTTAGAAGTGATTTACTTTTTGAAGTTAATATTGTTATCTATGTTTTTTTCATCTAACATACTCTGCAATGCTGCTTGTGATTTAGGCATCACTTGGCGAGTCAAAAAACAAAGCTGAATCTGTTCCACTCTATGTCAATGCTAATGGGAAGAAACTAGTTCTTGGAACTCTTTCACACCAAAATTGCCCACAATTATCTTTTGATTTAGTATTTGACCAAGACTTTGAGCTCTCTCACAACTGGAAAAATGGGAGCGTCTATTTCCTGGGTTACAAAACTTTTGTGCCAGAGGAAGGATATCCTTTTGTTATCTAGGAATTAGTATTGCTTTTTTGATAACCATTTTTTTCATGAATGTGAAGTATGCTTATGCAATCTTGTGCTTCCTTGACTCTTATGCCGTTTTCTCTCACCACTGAAGACGAATTTGGTGAGTTCTATAACTATAATACATTTTTCCTTTTTGCAATTATCTTGTTTTGATCAAGTATGTCTCATGCATAGTATTCTTATATATAGATATGTCTAGCGATGAAGAAAGTGAGGATGAGGAGCTTCCTGTGGCTGCTGCAGAAAATGGTAAGTTCTCTTCCTGTACTGGAATTTATATCAGTGGTCGAAGATTTAATTTATTCTTATTTTAAACTGGCAAACATTTTCTTCCACTGTAGGAAAAGCTAAGACAGATGCAAAAACAGCTAAGGCTAATGCTGGGAAACCTGAGGCTGCAAAACAAGCTGTGAAGATAGAAGAACCAAGCAATAACAAGAAAACTGAGGATGATGATGATGATAGCAATTCTGAGGATGAAAGTGGTTCTGATTCTGAAGATGAAGATGAGTCTGATGAGGTTTGTTTTAACCTTTTTTTTTTTCTGCATATGTTGAAGATATAAAATGTTTTCATTTCCTTGTAAATGATTGAAACGTAGTGCATTAGTAGTGGCTTTAGTTTGATCACTTGTCTAAGATATTGGTTGGTACATTTTCATTGCTTCATTTTTCTATCTTCTTGAAGTAATAATTGGTAGAGTTGGATTAGTGAAATTTGAATTGCTGTTGTCTGGGCAGATGTCTATGGATGAGAGTTCAGATGATGAGGATGAGGAAACACCGAAGAAGGTATGTTTGATAGATTGTAAGTGGTTTTTGAATTGTTGAATCTAACCTGATTCCATAATGTGAATTTGTCTTTGGCTTTCAAGGTTGAGTCAAGCAAGAAGAGACCTGCGGAAGCTGCAACCCCTGTTTCTACAAAAAAGGCAAAATCTGCAGGTACACCTCAGAAGACAGGCCTTTCTCTCATGATTCACATGAGAGTCTGCAATATCATATATCTCTGCCTCTTTATCTGATCTTTAAATCATTTCACTCAGGATTTGGTCATTAATATTTTTCATGATCGTCTGATTATGGTTTCTTGCTATTGCAGATGGTAAGAAGGATGGTCACACAGCCACACCACACCCATCAAAGCAGGCTGGTAAAGCTTCAGCAAAGAGTCCAAAGTCTGGTGGTCAATTCTCCTGCGTGTCTTGTAAAAAGTACTACTTATCTACAACTTTTTAGAACTACATCCAATTTTGATCGAGTTGGTTCTTGGTTGCTATACTAACTCTCTGCATATTACTATGAGCAGGTCCTTCGGCTCTGAGGGTGGTCTAGAATCTCACAAGAAGGCCAAGCATGGTGGCAAATGAGGTGGTGTTACATGCCCTTATGTGCATGTTTAATTTTGGGAAGAGATGTTTTCCCTCGTGGTTTTGGTAGATTATGCCAAGTAAATGAGGGGTTTATGATTTAAAAGACTGTCGGATCCTTACATCTAATTCTAAGTTATCATTTTGGATATCATCTTTAGATTGTAATGTTATCTATCCATGTGTTCTATTATTGTCTGTTTGCATTACACCATCTTAATGAAAGGTTTATGTTTTCGGAGTTATCTAGATAAAACTCTTGCATATTAACCTTGTGATAGTTTTTAACATTTCAGCTGGTAGTGTGGATTGTCTTGTCTAATAATTCAATTATTCTGCTAAATGGGGATTCCTGTTGGGACTGAATATCGTCTCCTTAGATGTGCTCTCTCATAGACCTCAACTTTAACCACTCCAATGGCAATTCGTGATGTTAATGCAAGATATCCAAGCTCCAACCTATTGCCTATGGGAACTTCAAAGCCGTCTCCAGCCATGTGTTTGTGATACAAGGGTTAATCAATTTTCCGTACTTACAAATCTAACACGACGCACGTCCAAAAAATGCAAATCAGAGCCACAATGATACAACTTCTAGCTTGTGGATTAGTCGCACTGGTAGGCTGCAGGTGCTTTTTTGTTTCTTCTGCAAGTCAAATCTCGGAGATTCTGTTAACCTGTTTCTCTGGCACTGCACCGATAACCTGTGCACTAAATACTTGATAAGCTGCAGAGAATCAGGAATTCCTGAACTTGCAGAACTCAATAAATTTGATAAGATAATGGATTCTACTAGCTGTTAATTTATGAGTTTGAATAGAGAGATCATAGGAAACGAAACCCAAGGTAGAGCCATGAACATCATACAGTAGGCTGGATATGCTGTGGTCACATGGTTCCTGGCTGTAAATTCATCAGAACACACATACACGACAACACTCAGAATGCACAAACACGCAAATTCATGCATGCATTTCATAAGTATAGATAAAAAGAAGGTAAAAACTTTCCAATGCCTTGACACGGGAAGTATGATATTCTGCCACTAAAAAATGTTATATATTGGATATAAATAAATCTACCAAATGCTCAACAAAGTAGCTGGTTTGCCCGAGTGGTTAAGGGGGCAGACTTAAGATCTGCTGCACATAAGTGCGCGTGAGTTCAAACCTCACAGCCAGCATAGGTTTTTTTTTGGGGGTCAAAGCACTTATTAATTAGTAAGTTTAAGTTATTAACAATTATTAAATATTTTTACAATGTAAGTTATATGTAAGTAATTTGATCTAAAATTTAAATGTGGGATTTGATGGCTATAATGCTAAAAGGTGGCTTTTTTACTTGAAATCGAACGGCCCCCTACGCCCTTTTCCAGCATAAATTACTTCTTTTTTTTTTTTAATTATTAATAAATTTGGAGTAGCTCGTTCATATGGGAGCTTCTTTATGATATTTTAAACACGATATAAAATAAAATAAAATAAAATAAAATAAAATAAATTAAAATTTACATGAATTAAAATTTTAACAAAAATTTCATGCTTTTATTATTTTCGAAAACATGTTTTCATTTTTTGTACTATTCATAAGTAAATGAACAAAAGATTATATATTAATATAATATTAATATTAACAAAAGGTTATATATTAATATAATATTAATATTTTTCATAATAAAAATATAAAATAAAATTAATTAAAATTTTAAAATAATATTAAATTTGAATATTAAATATTATTTAATTATAAAATTAATATTTTTATTTTAATATAAAAAATTAAAAATATAAAAAACAATTAAATATAAATTATATTGAAATATAATATTATAATTTAATTTAATTTAAATTTATATAATAATTTATTTAATATATTATATATTTTAAATAATATCATTTATTATAATTTTGATATGTTAATAAATAATACTATTGCTAAGTATTATTATCTGATATAATTAATTATTATTTTACAAAAATATATTATTATTTCATATTATATTCTTTCAATTAAATTTAAAATATATTATTACTACTATTAAATAATTTAATATTATTAAATAAATAAATACCTAATATTAAATAATATTATTTATATTAAATATAATATATTTAAATAATTAAATAACATATTATAAATTACTTAGTTAACTATTTAATTTAGTAATTTAATATTATTACAATAAAATCAAATGATATTATTAATATAATTTATAATTATTAATTTATATTATTATTTAATATATAAATTTAAAATTTTACTAATTTCAATTATTATCTAATAAAAAATAATATTAAAAAATTATTTAACATAATTTTTAATTAAATTATTTTATTTAATATTATATTATTTTATAATATTATTTAAATTATATTAAAGTATTATATCATTAAATAAAAATATTTAATATTAATATTAAATACTGTAAAATAATTTTATTTAATATTTTAAACATATTATTATTTCATATATATATATATTATTTTATTTAATTTTTAAAATTTTATTTTATAAATTAAATTATTATATTTAAATCAAATTAAATATTTATTTTTAAAATATAATAATATTAACCAAACATGTTTTTTATTTTCAAAATTTGAAATCAAAACAAAACAAAACAAAAACAAAATTTTTAAAAACAGAAAACAAAAAACAAAAACAATCCCATATAACCTTTAAAAACTAAGAATAAATAGTATCTTATTTTATCAGAGACAAGAAATTCTTTAACACTAATCAAACACAACACATGATTCTGATAATCCCACAAAACAAAACCTGTCAAATTTAAGAACTAAATATAACAAATAGAAAGTACAGCAAGTAAACCCTCATTAAATCCACTCCTAGCTTGCCGTACAATCAGATCAGCATCACTTATAACTCGCATAGAGCTAAGAAGAGGCAGCAGCTGCTTGTTTCTTCTGAAAGTTAAATCTGGAAGGATTCTTTAAACTAGTTTCTCCAGCACCGGACCGACAACCTGTAAACAAATTCCATGACAAGCTGCAATTAAAATAATGATTCGGTCCCCAGAAGCAGGAATACCTGAACCTGCAAAACTCAACAAGGTTGATGAGATAGCAGGTTTTCCTACAAGTAAATTTATGAGTTCGAAGTAGAGATGGATAATAAGAAACAAAACTCCAATCTAGAACCATCAACTTTGATAGTTCAATAGCCTGGTTGTGCAATGGTCACACGGTACCTGACTGTACATTTATGCATGCAAACAAACACAAAGAACACTTTTAACGCATGCATTTGCCTAAAGCTAAAGGCTAAGCTAAAAATAAAAGGCATAACATAATAGCTTTCCGACAATTTGACTCAAGGTACAAATTTATATCCTCCCTTTCCCTACTAAAATCTGGGATGAATAAACTGCAAAGTTATGTCGAATAGTCACGTTGGAACTGAAAGAACACAGGAGATCAAGGAGCTTCTGGGAATTAAAGTAAGACATAGAAGAAAGAAGGATGAAAGAGATATTGCAGAAAAATATAGTAACACTGGTAAACAAAATGAGAAAGAGAAAGAGAAATTGCAATAAAAAAGTAAGAAGAGGATGAAAACTAATTGGAAGGCTGAACACAAAAGGAAATGATTTCGATGCTGAAAGAATGAAGTGGTCAAGCACACAACCAAGCAAAGTAAGGATGGTTGCAAAAGCCATGGACCTAAAAGAAGAAGGTAAAACAAATTTCAAATTCCATATCAAAGAATTGTGAACCTGCACACCACCTGCACAGTGGAAAATGGGCTGTAAGCTATATCTTACTGAATGCTTGGTCTTAGCAGAAATATTTCTTCTTTTACTGAGGTAGCAAAAGATGAAAATAATGATAGAAAAAGACTGAGAGACGAACCGGACAGAGTGATTTAATCAGGATTTAATGGGCTCCCAGAAGTGGAGACTAATCCTGCTGCTGCTGATAGTGCCTATCATTCTGCACGTATCCATTATTATCATTCTCATTATTATTGGCAGCATTTTTATCAAAATTGTTTGCATTTTCCTGTTGTTCCCTTTCACGGTTCCATTGCTCAATTTTAGCACGTCTCTCCTCACTGCCTTCACGGACTGGGCTACGATTCCTCTTTCCCCCAGGGCTCCGTCCCCCCCTATGCCCAGGGCTTGCACTTCTATGCCTTCTGCTCCGGCTGTCATGATAACTGTCCCTATCATCATACCGTCTACTATGGCCACGCCCACCGTGAGAGCGCTCCTCATGGCTACTCCGATGCCTGTGAGGGCTTCGGCTATGACTTCGCCTCCTTCTATAACTCCCAAATAACTGGCGCCTCAACTCCCTAATGAAGAACAACACAACGAACAAATTTAGACACTATGATAACAACACTCATACACACATAAAGGTAATGCTGATTTGAAGAAACATCCCACCTGCTGATTCTTTTAAGGTGCATAAAATTGCAATATCCACCACGATTGCAAGTATTCTCGTCATATTGCCTGCAGGTGGCTTCACGGAAGTCCGTCACAGGAGAGAAGTCAACAATGATAGGACGGCCTGCAAAAAAGAGTAAGGCAATTAAGTTATACAAGCTTCTTTTGCCATACTCTTCGAAACTAGCCGATAAATAAAAGCTAACACAAAGGCAACTTAACATCACTAGCATCTATTAAGAACTATAAAAAGGTAAAAAACTAATAACAAGGTGAAAGGTAACAACACAATCATCTATGGAAATACCACACCTACCGATAGATATAAACCAATACAAAAGAATAATGTAACTTAGCTTAGACCTGGCAATTTGTGAGCAACACAAAGTTAAGCTGGTTTGGCTTTTGCATATTTGTGTTCATATAATGGTTGCGTCAACTTGTTTCTGACATTAAAATTTCATGTTCTATACAGGTTGAGTCATCTAAAGTCATTTATTGAATTATTAATATTTAAAATGCACAAAAAAACTGTAGTTTTCGTGCTTAAAAATGAGTTGACCATGTCATATATAATCATATTTAAATACATTAACCATGTCATGTCCTCTAGCTTTAAGCCACATGTTCGTATCGACAAATTTGACAATTAATTAATTGTGTTGTGTTCGTGTCAACCCATTTATATGTTATACCCTTATCTTGGCACAACAAAATTACAAACCATTAGCATGAATTGCTAGCCATAAATTAGCCACATGAGAATTTGTTGAAATTTGAATCCATAGCATAACCCAACAACACACACACACACACACACACATATTAACTAATAAAAAAAGATAGAAGTCAAACCAGCATAAAATCTTCCACTAAGATTCTTGAGTGCATTTGCAGCATGTTCTTCTTCTCTAAACTGAACATACACATTGCCCACCTGTTCACCAAATTGAATTATATTTAGCTCATCAAATTATCAAATAAAGATAACTTAAAAGACGCACTGCCGGAGAAAATACTTACCATATGGTCAGCCAAGTTGTCACATATGTTCAGACTCTCAATTTCACCATACTTGCTCAGTTCTTCGAATAAATCCTCATAAAAACCCTGCAAAATTAGCATTAAGCATCTAAGACTCTCTGTTTGAGTTTGTTACATTAACTCTTGTCTTGTCGCTTTCCAAAGCAAATTTAAAATCTCTCTTATACGATTTAATAGAAGTTTTGGCATTCGATTTAACTTAACAGTACTTTTAATAATAATAATAACCTTTTAATAATAATAACGTCCAAACAGAGCAAACTAAAAATTAAGCAAAAAAAATAAAACGTGAAAATTGATTAAATCGTAAAACCCTAACACAACAATTCGTCGTGATAAATAGAAACTAAACTCTGAGATTTGAAATGAATGTTTTGGAGATTTACCTCGAAATGCTCTTGGATCTTGCGGGGGTCGATGGGGTTACCCTGGGCGTCGACGCCGGGGGTGATCATGTCCGGCCGCAGGTACATGTTGGAGAGAAGGAGCGTAGGGCTGATGCTGGGCTTGGTGTGGAGACGCGAGCACCGGTCTCCGTGACGACACGCGCCTATCTTGAAATAAAACGGGCAGTTCACCCTATCCTTTTCCGTCCCAAATATCGACGCCAAGTGCTCCGCCATGTCTGCTCTTTCTTTCCCTTTGTTTCTCTTCTTGCTTTCTCTCTCTCGAAGGATCTGTTTCCTTTTTCTACTCAAAGGGGAAAGTGAATTATCGGACGGTGGAGTGGGGAGTGAAATAGAAGGGTTTTGGGTATTCGAGTTTGTGCGATGGGATTGCAGCCGTCGGATCACGAGGGCTTATTTTCTCTAGATGTTTCTATAGGTTATATAGAAATGTTTATTATGGTATACAAAACAAAACATTTACGAATTTATATATGATAAACTGATAATTTATAATTTTATATATTGTTAATGCTTCAAAAGTTGATACTTCATCAATAAGTACTTATGAGTAAATTAAAAAAATTTATTCATATTTACTTTTAAGGGCTTGATATATTTTTTTAATTTGTCAATTGATGATGTGTCAACTTCTGATGTATTGACACAGTGTATAAAAACTATAAATTTAATATTTATATTAAGGTACAAAAGGCATTTGCTATTAAAAATAAATAGTTTTATTTAAATATATGAATTATTAATCAATATATTGTTAGTAAAGTTTTTATATTTCATAAGTAATATTAAGATGTTAACATATACTCCACTTTATTTTTTTTAAATAATGTTTAGAAAGTATGTGTTAACATGTTAATTTTTTTTTAGAGTCTAAAAAATCCAATATTTCACTTATTGTGTATTGAATATTAATCTTAAATATATAAATATATAAGCACTTCTAAATCATTATAAATTTTTTTAAAAAATTCTATTTACAACTATCTTTTTGCTTCTTACAACTTTTTTTATACCAAAATACGCTTGAATAAAATTATTTTTTACAATCAATTTTTTCATTTTTCCCCATTTTTTTAAAACTTTTACTCTCTCCCACCTCTCTTTAAAGAATAGAACAGCCAACCTCTCCACAAATCAAAAATCAATCCTGCAGCTGACCTAATGCAAGTAAAATGAAGAAAGAACAAGAGTTGACAATGCAGGTGAACCGAGAAATGAAATCAAATTGGCCGGGCCATCTTTTTAGTCCTTGAGGACTAGACTATTATATGCATATGGGACATCTAATTCGAAAATGTGTATGTTCAACTTGAGAATATGAAATTCTAATAAACTTTTTAGAATTAATGTAATTTATCGAAAAAATTTGACTTTTAATTGTTGTAATTTATCGAAAAATGAGAAATTATCTCATTCACCATAAGTAAAATTTTTTTATATTTTATTATAAAAATTAGTAATTCATTACAAATTCATATAATTCGTCCTTTTGGAATCAAAGAGGAGGGGGCGATTTTAAATCCGTAACTTCAGCTAGATCAGTCTTTGCATCCTTGCTGATGAATTCAGCCATTGATAAGAAGGTTTGTAAATCGAGCACTTTAACAGAATTAATAGAAGAATAATTAATATTAAAGTGATCACGATTTTCAAGCTCAAAAGTAAATTGAACAAGACATAAAACAGTTATAATGAAGACAACTCTAATTTATTGCAACATAAATCCAAATAACAATTGTCTAAAATTATCATCGTAGATACATAATTTTGTCCGAATTTACAAATTATTTTGATAAATTTGATACTTTTCAATTTTTTTAAAGTTTTGTTAAAATTTTTCGAATGAGTTGTTATTGAGCTCAATTAAACTAAATTTTCGACTTGAAAAAAAAAGTAAAAATATTTAAATCAAATCAATAAAAATTCTATATCTATGCATTTTAGATTTTGAGCTTTATTATCCAGCTTAATCCAAATCCTTGGTGCATGAGCTTCAAGGCCCAAGTTACAGATAAGTTGATTTTTATTTTAAGATTAGTATTTATATATATACATATTATATTATATTATATTACTTATATTTTATTTATTTATTTATTTTATCCCATCAACAACCAATCAGGCATTTAATGGAGTGTTGTTTTCCATACCCATCGCCAGCAATCTACTCTGCCAACCCCCAAGCTAAGCTTACTCCCTCTAAAAACCCACCATTCGGTCACTACCAGGGGGAGTTGAGGACCATTTTTGGCCACCATTCACCACAAGACCTAAGCCCCATCACCTTTAGCCACAAACCACCATTACCGCAGCCTGTACCACCCAACAATGAACCTTCAACCCTTGCCACCTTCGCCATTGCCACTCGGCATCTACCACCACTACTCAAACCCCCATTTTCACCCAAGAATAGCCAGTTTCAACCCCAAACAATTCCCAACGCAACCCCACCGAGAAGCCAACACCCAAGCCACCATCGTGACAGCCCCATTTCACCATTGCCTGCACCACCCGAGGCAACCAAAACCCAAAAAATTACAAACACTACCATTGCCTACCCATCACCATTTTCAGCTCCTTCACCAAATAGAATTCCTCTACTCACAGCTACATTCACTCGATACCCAAGCAAGCACCGCCACCACAGACTGCCTCTCACCACTAACACCTAGCCCCAAAACCATCTCTCTCGATCACCCCCTTTCATCACCGAAACCCCTAAGACACCATCACCGAAGCCCTAAAGATACCACCACCAACGCTGCTGATACCACCTAGAGAAACGGCCAGCCATCGCCCATGTTTCCTACTTGACACCCTTGCAACTCCACATTACCACCACAACTAAGAACCCACCTTCACCCAAATCAACAGCCAACTTCAACTCTAAAATAACACCCGAAAGCCAAACAACCACAACCACCCAAGAACAAACCCAAAACGTGTGTTCCAAACCCCTAAGGCAGCAAACACAAACCAACACCTGCAAACACACACACACACACACACATACACAAACAACTACATTCCTCACTGCAATAGTGAAGAAGCCACAAAGCAAAATCACAAAAAAAATTTAGAACCATGAGGATTGGGCTTCGATTTTGAGGGTTTTGTTGGGATTTGGAGTCTCAAATCGGAGGTTTAGATAGCTTAGGTCAAGGTTAACTACATATTGGGAGGAGAACGATGCTTGCCGGTCGGAACTCAACCATTTTGGGTTGACAGACCGAGAGCTCATTGGTAGATCTAGGAGGATTCGTGGTGTTTTGAAGGCAACGGGTTAGAGGAGGAGAAAGAGGCAACAAAGGAGATCTGAAAAGGAGAAATCTTTTTCATTTTTGGCCACTGGCGACGGTGACTGGTGGTGGTCAATGGCTGTCGGCCCTTGTGAAGGAGAGAAATGAAGAGAGAGTTGAGAGAAGACAGAAATTTTTTTTTTTAGAAAAGAGTAGAAGTTTGGCAAAAAAAAAGAGACTGTTTAAATATTAAGCACCAAACGGTGCGTTTTGGAAAATGGCCTAAACAGCCAAAACGACTGCGTTTTTTGAGCTGGGAAAGAAGACCCAGTAGTCACGCCCGACCCGGATCCGTAAGAGGATCCGCATGTTGCCTCGACCCGATTCACGACTCGCCTGACCTAGCAGCATCCTTTCCGATTGATACGGCCTAATTTGAACATTGGATCACCTTGAGTTGGGCTACCTTGTAGAGTTGCTCTTGGGTTTAAAACTCAAATCATTTAGGTATATTTCCTTTAATTTAGCAATTTTTGTCTTAATGTTTAGTTATTATGTTTTTATTGTTATTATTATTATTTTGTTTAGTTATTATGTTTTTTTATTGTTATTATTATTATTTTAGGAAAATATGTGGATTATAATATATGTTGAATAATAAAATATGGTTAGTAAATAGGTTACATAAATGTTTTTAAACAAATATAAATAAATAAAATATAAAAAAAATGCATAATTTCTATTTATTATATTATTAAGCAATGTTAACAAAATATACACAAATGTCCGATGATGTGATGTTACGGAAGTCACAAGTAGTGATTCCTAACTGATCCCTAGATGAGAGGAGTCCGCTAAATGTTACCAGAGTATTGGAATGCTTAGGGGCCGTTTGGTTCGCGAAATTTAGGATTACCATTGGGAATTATTTGATGAAAAATTATTTTACTTGACGGATTCCTGAGAATATTAGATTCTTGTGTTTGGTTGTATTGGTGGGAATATAAGATTTCTGTGTTTGGTTAAAGGAAAGTAAGATTACTTAAGTACTTATTTTACTATAATACCCTCCGTATTATTAGTTGATGTAGAGTGAATAACACTTGATATAAATTATATTTAAATTAATTACTTATTTATTTATTTATTTAAGATACTCATTTATTTGTTTATTTAGTCCCTTTTTGATAAGGTTTTTGTTATGTAAATTATTGGCTCTATAGGCTAAATCGAGAGGGGAGTGAATTGGTTCTTAGCTAACCTTATGTTCGTTTTTCGATTCTTCTAAATTCTCTAGTCTATATTGAAGTTTTCTAAGTTCTCTAGGCTACTCAAAAATGCAATATAAATTCAATACAATAAGCACAAATACAATTGCAAATAAATTAAGAGAATATGGATAGAGAAATGTACGCAAGCGATTTATAGAGGTTCGGCAACCTTGCCTACATCCTCTACCTTGAGACGCTCCTAAGGATTTTCCCAAATTCACTAACTTGAATTTGTAATACAATCCCTCTTTTTCAAGGCTCAAGAGAAACTTCTCTCTTTTTCTAGGCTCAAGAGAAACCTCCTTTTTTTTTCTAAGGCTAAAGAGAAACCTCCCTCTTTTTCTAAGGCTAAAGAGAAACCTCCCCTTTACAAGGTGTGATTTGGTTTACAAATAATGTAATCAAAGAAAGGCCTATAGATAGGCAAGTGATTACAATGTTTAAGCACAAGGAAAATCCTATACAATGATTTGTGCTATGCTATTCTATACAAGGAATATGAGTTGATAGAAAATGAAGAATGTATAGCACTTGAGAAGTTGTTGAGGCTTTGAATATGAGGAAAATGAAGATTGAATGTGTTGAGCTCTTCCTCTTGGTTCCTTCAGCTTCTAAGCCTCTATTTATAGTCCCTTAGATGGTTTGTGGATGTTGGTTGGAGCCAAAAACGAATATAGCCGTTGTGTCTCACAAAACTAGCTGTTACAACTCTTTTTTGTCCCGAAGGATCGATCCCATGCTCAAAGGGATCGATCCCTTCAGTCTAGAATCTTGATTCCTGGCTTGAGAGACCTTTTAGCTGTTGGGAAGCCATTCTACCATAAAGGGATCGATCTCTTCCCTTAGGGGATCGATCCCTTCCCTTAGGGGATCGATTCCATGCTTCTAGAGAGCGATTTCCTACACTTTTTGGATTAGAAATGATGTGGCATTTGATTTTAATTCAACCCAAAATGTTTATAAGCTTTAAGGGAGTTTTTCTTGACTTTCTCAAATAAAAATATTGTCCAAAAACTTATAAGTAATTTTCTAAACTTGTATCATTATATTTTTGAGAAAATTACTTAATATTCAAAACCATTTTATAAAGTATTAAGACCAATAAGAATGTATCATTAAATCATTGTCTTAATGTTTGATATGAACACTTAAGATGGTTTGAGAAAAGCAAATTTACAATATGAATTAAAACATTAAAGCTTACTTAAGTTTTTTCATTTCAAAATATATATGTCAATTTAAAGCTAACAATCTCCCCCTTTTTGATATGACAAAACTTAAGGTAAATTTGCTTTGAAAATTCTTTAATGTAATTTCAAAATTCTCTAATGAAATACTCCCCCTCAAATAAAGCATGGGTTTATAAAGCTCCCCCTTAATATAAGCATAGGTTTTCAAAAGAATTTTCAAACCATTATATCTCTCCCATTATCTCTTCCCCTTTTTGTCATAGCAAAAAGGAAGAAATATAAGAATTATGCTCCCCCTAAAATTATGGCTATGTGAGAATAAAAAATATGCTTCATTTAACAAGAAACGTGTTAGTACATGGGACTCATAGCACAAATAAATAAGTCAACATCCATAAAGAATATGAAATGTTTGTTCATGCAAAGGACATGACTTAAGATCCTATACCAATTGTTTATAAATAATTTTGCAAGAAGTCTCCAATTGGTAAGAGATTAAGCAAGTTGTTTAAAAATTTTCTACTATGTTCTATAACTTGCTTATTTCAATTCTACCAAGCACCTAAGTATATCAATTGTTCTCTAAGGTCCAACTAAGGTGCATGACAAAGCATCATGATTATGAGCTGAAATTAGATGACCTATCATATGTATGAGCTCATAAATCATTTTCAAGAAAGAATGTGCTTAGAATTAATACATATATCAATTATCCATAAATTCTAGCACACAAGAGTTTCATGCAAAAATATCCTAAATGAATTCTTCTCTATTTGTCATTTCAAACTAAAGAGCACAAGAAGAATTGTCAATTTAAAGCTCATACCAATTGTCAATTTAGTTTTGACTTACCAATTGTTGAAAATATGGTTACCAATGATACCAATTGTTATTTCAATCTAAATACCAATTGTTACTAATGGTTAACTTAGACATTTTGCATGAATCCAATATTTATGTGTAGTGTTTTAATGTCAAGAAAATAATCATTCTAAATATGCAAGAATACAATCACACCTCATCAAATATGCATATGGATTAATTAAACATTAGCATACTATCATAAAGTATTAATCCATATTCATATTCACAAAATTATACCATATGGAAGATTCAAAAAATCAAGGTACTCAAGCAAACACATTTTCTTCCATGGTTTTAAGTACAAAAATCATATGCTCATTTTCCAATTCAATTCCTTAACCAATTATGAGCAAAGAAATGTTCAAAATTTTCTTCTTAATCATTTAATAGCCATATCCCTAATTGTTTTCATCATTTAAGGTTCTAAAGGGTATATGGTATTTTAACTAAAATGGATATGCCTAAATAAATCAATATCATGCTTAAGTATATTTTAACAATAAAATCCAAAATCTATGAGGAAGGTCAAGCACATAATATCATGAAAACAACTATTCTCATCTCATAGACATGATCATTGTACCATCATGTAAGCTCAACATCAAGACAATTAAGATTCAATGCATTGGAATCAATCTAAGTGTATTTGTTCAAGTTTGCATTTATTCTTGAATGTTGATGTTGTCATTAAGGCCCAAGTTCTTTAATAATTTGGCCATAAAAAGAATTTAAGTTCATGGATGACAAATTTTCATACAATTCAACATTTAGGATTCATTTATTATCACAAATTATAGGCCAAGGAAAATTATGACTTTATACCAATTGTTGAATTTACATTTGAAATCAATCCTTAAGGTCAAGTTTTAATTATTTTATCATTAAAGTATATGACCTTAACTATTCATCTTCCACTAGATGTATAATTATCATGAAACCTAGTGTGGAGTAGTTGAGTCAAGCTAAGAAACATAATCCTATAAAGCATGCTTGACTAAGATGAACAAAAGGAATGAAGAATATTCACTATGCACAAGTTCATCAAATTCTCAAATATATCCATAAATTCTTCAAATAATTCTTAAAATTATGTTTAAGCATTCATTGAAAATATCTTTCAAGATTATTTCAAGAGTTATGCAAATCATGAATGTTTTCAACACGAAAAATGGTTTTGTACTTGTGAGTTCAATGATATTGATGGTTGAAAGTGATACCAATTGTTGGAAATAATACAAATTGATGTAGTTGAGGCATGATGTCAATGAAAAGTGATTTTTCATATTTAATCATCATCAAAAAGTAGTTAAAACAATGAATTTTAAGCTGAGAAGGAAGAAGATATCAAGAGAATTAAGAAAAACTTCTCAACTTAGGCTTAAAAATGTAGAAATAGGCACATTTTGCTTAGAGGGATCGATCCCAAGGGTAAGAGGATCGATCCTTTATATCCAGAATGCAAATTTTCTGCATTTTTGTTCAGGGGACACACAGGAAGGCCTATTGCCTTAGGGGGATCGATCCCTAGATGAAGGGGATCGATCCCTTATCCATTTTCTGCAGATTCTGCAGATGTTTGACAGAAAAATTAGACTTGTGAGGTGCCAAAACTCAGTTTTTTGAGTATTTTAAGTCCAAGTAAGAATTTAAACATTTGTGTAACATGATTTTGGACTAGTATGAATGAAAAATATGGATGAAAAATCATTTAACCATAGATTTTGCAATTTTGGAAGAATTTGCACAATAAAATGCATTTTTTGTCTCAAAGAAGGTCATTTTGAGAGTTATGCATATTTTGACAAAACCAAAGCATTGGAAACCACAAATATGTCAAAACAAACTTGTTCACATAGGTTTTAAGCACATATATCATTAAAGCATACATCTTGTGAACAACATGCCATGATTTCCAAACATGCAAGTTTCTCATTGATGCTCATGACAAGACATTTTGCATGTATGACATATTTGACATTTTAGAGGAAGAGAATATATTATCATTACATTGCAATCTTGCTCAAATTACTGAAATCATTTGAAAATCATTTAAACATGTTTTTCATTCAATCATTCAATGCCTCAATAACTATCTATCAAATAATTAAAAATCATTTATCATGCCTATTATTGATTCATTCAACTCATAAAGCATCAAAGATCATCAACAACCATATCATCAAAGCACAAATAATCAAATAAAAAGTTTAAGGAGTAAGGAATTAAGCTTACAAAACTCGTTTGCTTGAGAGTGATTTGCCGTGATTTGTTGGATCCACCATTTGCCATTCTTTGAGAAATTGTTGTCACCTTGCTAAGAATGGATCTCCAATCTCTCTCTCTTTCTTATTGGCATAAGCAAACTCCATGAGGATGTGTTGAGCATTTAAACTCCATTGTTCCATTGTATTCCCATGCTCAACACTCCTACAATAAACAAATTTATGCATGCTTTGGTACCCAAATTTTCTTGAGTTCATGAGAGTTAGTGCAAACAATTTTTGATCCTTTAGGGATCCATTTCAAACTCAAATCATCATTATTTATTGCATGCATTGGCACCCACATTTTTCTAACTACTCTTCCTCTAAATGTAGTTTTTCTATAAGTGCATACTTGTGAAAAGTGTCATATCCTATTGCATAGTGAGCATGTGAGAGATGTATCATGCATAATATTTTTGCTTACTAGGAAATTTTTTAAGATGAGTTTCTTTTTGTTTTTCATTATAGCCTAACCCATCTTTATTAAAGAAAGCTCTTTGGGTCTCAAGCATATGATCTAATTTTTGTTGACCCATATAAAACCTAGAAAATGAGTTATGCAAATTTATATTCTTTTCATTCAACTCATTTACCTCTAAGTTGGCCTCTTCTAATTTCTTCTCTAGTTTTAGCTTAGCATTTGTCAAGGCTTCATTTTCTATTTTTAATTTAGCAATGATTTTCTTATATTTGGAGTTCATGCATTGAAATTCATTTGCTAAATCATTAAAGGCATTTTGTAGTTCACTAAAGGTATAATCATTATTTTCACTAGAACTACAACTAGCCTCATCATCACTAATGGCTATAAAGCATGAGTTAGCTACCTCATCATCTACGTTTTCCTCATCGGAGCTATCACTATCGCTCCATGCAGCCACAAATGCTTTCTTCCTAGGCTTCCTATCCTTTTCCTTCCTAAGTAAGGGGCAATCTAGCTTAGTGTGACCCGGTTCATTACATTCATAACACATTAAGAGGTCTTTTTCTTTTTTACGTGACTCCCCTCTTTGATGTCTCCTATTATTTTCTTTTTCTTTCATTCTCATGAACCTATTAAATCTTTTGGCAAACATTGTCATTTCCTTTTCTTCCTCATTTCCACTCTCATCACTATCATCTTCAATGATCTCATGAGTGGAAGGCTTAAGTGCTACTCCTACTTTCTTTGAAGGCTCTTCATTGCTTTTTAATTTCATTTCGTATGTAAGTAAGGAGCCCATAAGTTCATCTAGAGACAAGGTATGGATCCTTAGACTCTTCTATTGCGGTTACCTTTGCCTCCCAAGATTTTGACAAGCTATTCAAAATTTTCTTAACCATTTTTACATTCGAATAGCTCTTGCATAATGCCTTAAGTCCATTGATTATGTCATTAAACCTAGTGTACATTTCATTCATGGACTCATTTTCTTTCATTCTAAAAAGCTCATAATCATGTGTGAGTATTCCTACTTTGGTCTCTCTAACTTGATTTGTCCTTTCATGTGTAATGGCTAATTTGTTCCATATTTCCTTGGCATTTTCACATAGGGAGACTATTATATTCATTTGGACCTAATGCACGAAAAAGGGTGTGCATAGCCTTGGCATTCAATTGTGCCAATCTCATGTCATTGGTGTCCCACTCATCTTCACTGTTAGGGACATCTTTTCCATCTACTTTCTTCATTGGGATTCTAGGACTATTACTCTCCACACTTCATAGTCATTTGATTGCACAAATAACATCATCCTAATTTTTCAATAAGAGTAATTCTCACCATTGAAGAGTGGAGGTCTAACTAATGAGTGTCCCTCTTCTCCTAAGGGTGTGCCTATATTCAAGTGAGCCATTTATGATCGTTTTGCTTGATAGAGGTTAGTCTAAATCAATCTCGAGCCAAGCTCTGATACCAATTGTTGGCTCTATAGGCTAAACCGAGAGGGGGGTAAATCGATTCTTAGCTAATCTTATGTTCGTTTTTCGATTCTTCTAAATTCTTTAGCATATATTGAAGTTTTCTAAGTTCTCTAGGCTACTTAAGAATGCAATATAAATTCAATACAATAATCACAAATATAATTGCAAATAAATTAAGAGAATATGGATAGAGAAATGTACGCAAGCGATTTATAGAGGTTCGGCAACCTTGTCTACGTCCTCTACCTTGAGATGCTCCCAAGGATTTTCCCAAATCCACTAACTCGAATGTGTAATACAATCCTTCTTTTTCAAGGCTCAAGAGAAACCTCTCTCTTTTTCTAAGGCTAAAGAGAAACCTTCCCTTTATAAGGTGTGATTTGCTTTACAAATAATGTAATCAAAGAAAGGCCTCTAGATAGACAAGTGATTACAATGTTTAAGCACAAGGAAAATCCTATACAATGATTTGTGCTATTCTATTCTATACAAGGAATATATGATTGATAGAAAATGAAGAATGTATAGCACTTGAGAAGTTATTGAGGCTTTGAATATGAGGAAAATGAAGATTGAATGTGCTGAGCTCTTCCTCTTGGTTCCTTCAGCTTCTAAGCCTCTATTTATAGTCACTTGGATAGTTTGTGGACGTTGGTTGGAGCCAAAAATGAATATAGTCGTTGTATCTCACAAAACTAGTCGTTACAACACTTTCGTCTTAGGGATCGATCCCATGCCCAAAGGGATCGATCCCTTCAGCCCAGAATTTTGATTCCTGGCTTGAGGGATCTTTTAGGCGTTGGGAAGCCATTCTACCATAAAGGGATTGATCCCTTCCCTTAGGGGATCGATCCCATGCTTCCAGAGAGCGATTTCCTGCACTTTTTGGGTTAGAAATGGTGTGGCATTTGATTTTAATTCAACCTGAAATGTTTATAAGCTTTAAGGGAGTTTTTCTTAACTTTCTCAAATGAAAATATTGTCCAAAAACTTATAAGTAATTTTCTAAACTTGTATCATTATATTTTTGAGAAAATTACTTAATATTCAAAACCATTTCATAAAGTATTAAGACCAATAAGAATGTATCATTAAATCATGGTCTTAATGTTTGATATGAACACTTAAGATGGTTTGAGAAAAGCAAATTTACAATATGAATTAAAAAATTAAAGCTTACTTAAGTTTTTGCCATTTCAAAATATATATGTCAATTTAAAGCTAACATAAATTATTTTGATTTAACAAACTATTACTATATTAAATTGATTTTGATTAATAAAAAATCATAGGGTCCATCTTATTATTGGTCTATTTGATTTTAAATTCATTTTTCTCTTCATCAAAATAAGAAAAAAACAACGGTTATAATATTAGATAGGTCTAGGGGTAAAATGGAAACAAAATATAATTATTTGAGGGTAAAATAGGCAAAAAATGGATTCTCCCCGAAAAAAAAATACCTCAAGATGAGGGGGAATCATTTTCCCCCATATTTTCCCCCTCTTTTGCACTGTTGGTAAAAAAAAATTCCCGGTGTGAAAAAATTCCACGAACCAAATATGGTAATCATTTGATGAAAAAAAATTCCCCCCCAGTAATATAAAATCCCCCCCCCCCCCCAGTAATATAAAATTCCCCCAATCAAACAACAACTTAGTGTGATTCTTCAATAATATTGATTTTTATTTAAAATAAATAAAATAAAATTTTATAAAAAATTTATTATAAAAAATGCACGTGCATAATTCATTTTCTGTTTGCATCATATGCATCTATGGTTAATTACAAAAATAAATGTGAATCTTCTGAGGATAAGATTTTATAGAAGTCACAAGTTGTGATTCTTAAGAAATCTCTAGGTGAGAAAAATTACTTCAAATATTACCAAAAGTATTGGAGTATTTGATTTAATTATTCAATACGAAAAGGTTCACATTCACTTTCAAAAAATAAAATTTAACTTATTTTTACAAACAAAAAAATAACTTTGAATAAAAAGAATAAAATTAATTGCAATAAAAAGTAAATTATTTTTAAATATTAATTTAAGGCCATTTTATTAAAACTAAAGGATAATACTTGGTTAAGATGGTACCGTTTTCAAACGAGCGTCGTGGGGGTGCTAATCCTTCTCCACGCGTAACCGTGCTCCTGAACCTGATTTTGTTTTCGCAGACCAAAAATTATCTTTTTAATAAAACTTAATTAATTTTGAGATTTTGTTAAAAAGATAAACCTTTTTAGGTGACCAATCACATCTAGTCAAAAAAGATTGGTAGTGACTCCCTTTGTTTTTAACTGTTTTCAAAATCGTCGAGCGGTCAAGTCTCCGGACGAAATCGTTACGACAATCATAGTTTATAAAAACAATAAAAAGACAAAATACTATAAAGAGAGGGGCTTTAAGAACACTGCTCAATACGAAGTATTTTCTTGCGTAATGTCTCAGCTGAATTGGCTCATAATTTGTTTGAACGAAAAATACTGATTCGGTATGCAGGCCGCATGCGTTTAAAGCTTTAGCAAATCAAACTGATCTCTTGAAATTATAAAATGTTGCTCTGAACGATCCAATCATAAGGACAGTATCGGCGTTGTAAAAAGAATCAGCTAAACCGTGAAAAGTATTTGAATTTATAGTGTGTTTTCTAATCCAAAGTCTTTCTCTGAAATAATCTTTCACAATCCATAAGCAGACAAATTCAAAGCCAGGTCTGACGTTGATTAATGCCAACTTTCCTTCGTATTCTGCAAGTGTGGCCGAACGCCAATAATCTCTCCAGCAGAGTGAATCCGACAGTTCAACCAACTCCCAATTCTCTTGATTTTCGTTGAAAGATAAAATGTTCTTTTTTTTTTGTTGGAAGTAAACCAATGCAGCTATGGCAGGCTTCGAATTGAAAAATTCGTAATAAGACATCACCAAATCTTTTATCTGCCTCCAAGCTCAAGTCTTTGAGTGGAAAATCTCGCAAGGAAAACGTTTGTAAGCATAGTCAATCATGGAATCATCGAGTTCAATCTCAGAATCTTCCGAATCAAGTGTCGAATAGCTGTACTCAGCTGAAATTCGCACAATTTTAAATTGTAAAAAGTCTGACTTGAGTACCACTATAGCTATTTGTTCATATTCTGATTGGGCCTTTTGCATGGATTCTAAAAAATCTGTCACATGATATTGTGTTTTTCTTGGATAATCTCTTATCACTTGGAAATCTAAGAAACAAAATACTGTTTCTAGATCTTCGTTGAAGCTGAGTATGGGGCATTGGTTGCCACTATTTCTGGGATCCAGTGGCTTTTGTATCTATTAATAGATCTTCAGATTCCTCATCCCTCTCCTGCCTTGCTGTTCTATGATAATCACTCAACTATGCACATTGCAAGAAATCCAGTTTCCATGAAAGAACTAAACACATTGATATTGATTGCCATTTTGTTCAAGAATAGCTTCCAGCTTCCGCGGAGGGGGTGTAACGCAGCAGAGCACCAAAGATCACCAAGCATTACAAGAGATCACTGGCATCAAATCACCTGCTGATCAAGTCAAGTCATCAGCTGATCAAGCTACACAGCAGTACACCAGAAGCTCACTAACTGAAGAAGTTTCCAGCACCTCGAGAATGTAAATAGAGTAACTCATAGTTGTTAACTGAGCAATAGGAGTTTGTTAGCTGGTTAGTTAGTTTCTGTAAATATCCAGTAGCTTCTCCATTCTTCATTCGACTTGTATATAAACATATACAAACTGGAGCAATGAATAAGAGTGAATTCAATTCTTCTTCAAATACTTGATTAATCGTGTTAACGTTGGCTCACACAAAACAGCAGAAGCCAGAATAGAGACAGCCGGTCAGGAAGAAAATCAAGGCTTAACCGGGCACAAGACCTGGATTGTTTATGGACACAAAGGTTGAATGGAGCCGACTAGTCACCATGCTCTTGAATTTGGATGAAATACCCAGCCATTGTCTTGGTTCGCTGACAGTGAAGCCGCATGAAACTGGAGTCTTAGGTGAGACTGTTGTATTCCCTTAAAACAAGTCTGCACTTCCTCAGGGTCTGCAAGTCCACTCTCGATAAGATTTCGAATAAAACATCTGAGCGAACATCAGATTGCGCCATTGAGAAAAGAAAAGAAAAGAAAGACCAGACTGCATGCAATAAAAAAGAAGAGAAAAGAAAGCTTATGGTTAAACGTGGTGGGGTGAATATTACATGTCAATACACAGAGACTAATGATCTGTCTCCTATGAGGAGAATAAATCCTACTTCGAATAGTAACGGCAGAGGGATTTTTTTTTTAATTTCAAAATATAAATTTTTGATGATTGAGTTTAAACTGGCTCAAGATTTTTACTGAAAGGACTAGTAATGCTCAAGAAAACTATTTATTGCTTGAAGAGAAAGAAAGTTGTAAATACTAAAATTGTTACGATAACTATAGTGTTATGCACTTATGTTTGAATCCTTGGTTATGTTGGGTGAATGAAAATTAAAAATTGGTTTAAGTATAGAATTAGTGTAAATTTTATGGATGGGATAATAATGGATAGTTATATTTTTTTAAAATAAAATTAACAAATTATTTCAAAAGGTATTTTTTTCTTGTTACAAGACAAATTGGATGATTCCATAAACACAAATGAAGAATTACAATTCTTTCAAAAGATGAACACAGTATTTCTTAAATAAAATTAAAAAATCATTTTAAAGGTGTTATATCTCTTGTTATAAAACAAATTGGATGATCCGATAAACATAAATGAAGAATCACACTTCTTCCAAAAGATGAACACAATTGAATAATCACTAACATTTTTAAAATTAATCTCTATAAATAAAAAAATTGAGATGTTAGGAATCATTTTAGACTGGCTGTAAAAGAAATCTTGCATATTTGAAAACACAAGTTCTAATTCTTTGTTTTCACTTTATAAAACATGTCTTTTTCATGATGCATTTATAGAGGGAATGCTTATACATCAACCATGTATGAGTTTTATTTGTAGGTTAGTTTGGATAATTGGTGAGATTAATTTCAATAAGATTGAAAAAGAAAAAATGATTATTAAAGAAGAATATTTTTAATAAAATAAAAAAATAAGATTTGAATGTAAAAGTGAAAAGGTAGTTTTACCCTTTCATCATTTTTGTCTTTTTCGTTGAATCTAAACGAACTCTAAATTAAGCATGAAATATATTAGGATAGATAACTTAAACAGTTGCATATAACTTTTTTTCATGCATACGAATACAATGAGGATCGACCTAACTCTCAAGTCTCAAATGAAATCAAATTGCTGGGTCTTTTTACTCAACTGTTATACATTTTTATGGGAGAACTGGATTGACTCACTGATGCAAGATTTCGTGCACCAACTATTTTTTAGTAGGCAAAGAAATAAGATAGATAAAAAGAAGTGAAAGAAGAGATGGTTTCTTTTCAAGAATTCGATCACTCTCACGACCACCCTTGTTCGCTGTCTGGTGATGTATGTGTCCTTTGCACGCAGCGCCAAGAACGAGTCCAGGCAGAGGCCTACCAATGCGAGTATAGGAAACTCTTTAATTATCTTGGACGACAAATCTGGAAAGAGAATTTGACCCTTTTCGAATATCAGCTACAAGACATCATGATTACACTTGCATTAGAGAACTCTGTCAATAAATTCCAAACATAAAAGGATACCATGTATATCAAAAGAAACACCTTGGAATTGCACAATGCTACAGCTGGAACAACTGTTCGATTAGCCAAGTAGCCTGTCATTCTCGGCGGAATTGATTTAGAGGCTTGATCTTCTGCCATTTGGATGAGATCCAATAGTGTTCCGAGTTTACAAATGATTTAACAGAAAATCTGATAATTACTTTTGCCAAACATCTTTATTGTTCAATTTTTTTGTTGCAGCGAATATAACCTATCTAATTTATTTTATTTTGGTTATAAACCTATCTAATTTACTGCCTATACATTAATGACACTCAACAATGAAATTCTATATATAATTTAACATTGGTATGAATTTGTATTGTTATTATCTAATTCTTTTTTTTTTTTCATCATTACAAATAACTTTAAATTTAATAATCAAGATGAAGGGATAGAATAAAGAAAGAATTATCATAACATAGATAGAAATGAATTCAAATTACTATATCTTTTATACCAAAATTTTTTCCGAAACAATCTTCTATAATTTATAACTCAACAAAATTAAAATTAGATCTTTCGTAAATTAATGTGTAGTTTTTTTTTTTTTTTGCATTCTACAAGTTTGACAAATTGCTATTCATCTTTAAAGCAAAATGAGTTTGGCAGTGCAACCAACTTTCGACTCTCACAATTTTCATTAAAACATAAAATCTCTAAATGTATAACAGACACTAAACTTAAGTTTTAAAACAAACCTAATTTCTCTTCTATAGATCAACCATATATTTCCTCCAACTCTTTCAAAAATTCTACAAACTTATTAAAATAACGACAGAGCTTTTTAAGAGTCCACTTACCAAAATAAGAAAAATCAAAATTTATGTTTACATAATTTTTTTTATATTTTCTAATTTTTTTTGAATTTTTTTAATAAAACATTTGATGGATAAAGTTCGATTTTATGTACTTTAGTATTAAGTTTTCAAAATTAAAAAAAATTCGATTTTACTATAAAAATGTTCGAGACTAGAAAAAATAAATTGTATCTATTAATTAATTTATTTATTTTTAACATTAATATTAATTATATCAGTTTTGACTATATTATTTTAAACTGTAAATAATATTGAATATGTTGAACACTCATTCGCGTAATCGAATAACATACTAATTGTGTAATTTGAAAAAAATATGTGTTCCAAAACATTGCTAACGGAATTATTGTGCATTGTTTTTAAAGTATAAAATCTTGTTAAAAGCAATTGAAAATTTTTTTCACGACTATAATTTAGATACAAAAATTTTATTTTTTTATTATCGTTAATATAATTGTTGTTGTTATTTTTTTAATAATTTAATATATTTGAAGAAAACCCTTATTAAATAAATTTTTTGATTCTACCATTGCATGTGGAGATCTTATAATGATTACATCATTCTATTTGTCTTATTTTACAATTACATTTATAGAACTCATTATTTATCACCAAGAATTCATTTTCACTAAAATTTATTGCTTACTAGTTTTAAACCCGTGCAATGCATGAAAATGCATTAATCAAACAATAAATTCATTAATAATTTATATTTTTTGAAATTTTATGATACAAATTATTATGTTTATGAAAAAGACAACATATTTATATTTAATATTTTTTATTTGTAATTTGTATATTATGATACAGTAATATAAAAAATTATATGTTGGTTATAATTATGCAAATTTTATAAAAATTAAATCAATTCATATAGGAATTTATCGAATGAAAATAATATATAAAAAAATTCAACATATATTTAATTTGAACTAATTGAAATTTTCCCCATCTTAAAATCAATATTGTGTAGAAATTTTTTTAAATGAAAATTCTTCGATGAATACTTGTTAAGCTGAAGAGGTAGTAAATGATTCTTGATGAGTATCAATTGCTATCTTTGAATGATGTTTCACATGATCCAATAATTCCATAGATGCAATAGAAGATATGGATAAAATACTAATATACAATTTAATTAAATTAAGTTTCAGTTATAATTTATGTTATATGAAAATATAACAAAGATAGTCATATATATACTTGTTCCAATAATTTTCGACATTCAAGTTTATGATCAAAGTGATACACTTTAGATATGATAAGCTTTGTACTTTTTGTCTCAACGTTATAATTTATCGCTCTTGTTTCGAACACAAAAATTGCACACCTGAGATCTTCAAATATCTCTCGAATTTTATAATATTCATTTTCCTAAATCATGGTCATAGACATCATTAAATTAAATTGAAGATTGCACAATATTAAAATAATTGTTAACAAATTAATATCTTAAGAAAAATTTTATAAAGATTGTCAACGTCTCTATTAATTAATTTCTTAGCTTCAGTGTTGAAAAGTACAAACATCGCTTTTCCAAAACTATTAAATGCCTCAACATTTAACTTGTACTTTTAAGGTATAATTGTTAACTAATCAATACCTTAAGAGAAATTTTATGAAGATTGTCAATATCTTTATTAATTAATTTTTTAGATTCAGTGTTGAAAAGTACAAAACATTGCTTTTCTAAAACTATCAAATATTTAAATATTCAACTTGTACCTATAACGCATACAAAATGCTTTAATCAAGTTATATATATTAAAATTATAAAATGTTTATATTATCACCATAAAATAATTTTTGTTTAATTTTTTTGAATTTTTTGTTTAATGTCTTAAATATAGTGAATATAAGTATTATGTATCTTGGAATTGGATTAGAGGCATCTATATTACATTAGGAGCAATGAAATTTTCCATTAATTTTAAACAACTTTTTATTGTACCCGCATAACATATAATATTAACCAAAAGTTGGATTAACTTTCATGATAGTTACTCTATTGGTGAAAATTTTTCCATATATATATATATATATATAAAACACAAATTCAAAAATAGTCAATAACAAAACACATGCTAAATCAATTAAATTTTAAAACTATGTTGCTATATATATATATATATATATATAAATATTATATTATTGAATAAGTATATGTTAATCTAATACCTTAAACAGTGGTTCTGTGACCAATGCTTTAATTTCCAATAGAGGTGTCCTATATATAAACATTAAAACCTCATTCGATTCTAGTCATTTATGTGATGTATGATAAAATTCTATACCAAAATATCTTTAAATAAACTAAATACAAAAAGTAATAAAAATGTTTGTTTTTGACTCTTAAGTCTTAAGATCCATGAGTACCAAGCATTGAAAAAAAATTAATGATCACATACAATTTATATAATAACAATGGAGAAAATTAAAAATTTTAATATATATGGATATAGATGTTACATTTTAGACAATTGAAAAAATATAATTGATAAAAGATGTAGATGGTTTTTATATTTTGTAATATTAATGTAAAAAAAAAGAATGATTACATGCTATGTATTAATTTAAAAATAAAAAAATAAAAAATGATGTTATCATTTAGAAATTAAAAAAAATTAATTGGTAATTATTAAATGTAAGATGTGATATTATTGTATGTTATATACTATATTATCCATGCTAATTTTAATAGATATAGATATTATCTTTTAGGAAATAAAAAAATTGATAAATGCTATAAATATAGATGTTATATTTTTTAATCTTAATATAGGTGATTTTTATTTAATTTTAATCTATATATAGATATAAATGTGTATCTTTTAAAAATTAAAATAGATAACTAAAGATAATTGATTTATTTTGTATATATATAACATTAATAATATTTATTTATCTCTAAATAAATTTAATTACCTAGCAACTCTTTTAACCAATAAATTTTATCAAAATCCAAATTTATTCCCAACAAAATTTAAATTAATATCTAAGAGTTTATCATGGACACAATGATGAATTCTTCAAAGAAATTCTAATTGATTCCTAATAAAATTTAAGTTCATGCCTAAGAGGTTGCAGTAGAACTCGATTTACTGCATAACTGGGCCAGGGACTAAAGCTGGTCAGCCCATGTCTCAAGTTTTGTACGGTAGAGTATTCGCTTTTTTCTGGTAACAACCTAAATATTGTTTGAAATGCAGTTTTGTTAGAAGCGAATTAGACAATGGCACAAATAAATATCCCATTTCACCAATATTGTTGGGCTGAGTGGAAAGAGCTCAGTACCCCTTAAGCAAAGTTTTGAGTTTGAGCCTTATGAACGAAAAAAACAGTATTAGGAGAACTTTCTCGTTTCGGATCCGACCGTAATTCGATCCGGATTTGTTGGGGAATACAACCAAAAAAAAAAAGAAAATTGTGCTGGCCATCTATGTTTTTGTGCCTGCTATCCGTAAGTGCTATGCAAGTTATGAAGAGGAAAGCTCGAAAGTGCAGTTTCCCGTTCAAGCTGTAAAGTCAAAAACCAAATTAAGCATAATAAAAATGCGAGCTAAAACATACCAAACTAGTGATATATATATTATATGTAAAAAGAGATAAAAGATGGTATAAGAAGGTAAATTTTGCAGTATTGTTTTTGAAAGTTAAGTCGGTATCATGTGTTTACATCACTTATCCTATAAAAATTGACTGTTACTTTTCTAATTTGATTTTCAAATTGCATGCTTTTCGCAAATTCTTCAACTAACTTTCAATTAATTTGTCTTTCGTCCATAACTTTACTTCAATTACAAAGAAATTAATCTATATCAATATTATGTAGCTTATGTGTCATTAAAATAAGATATACGTTCACATTACCACACTTACAAATTTTACTTGTAGTTTGTAGTATAAATATATATTTGAATTTACATTTATCTACAACCAAGTTTTATCACTGGAGGCCCATGGATCTGCCTACTGGGCAATACTTGGCTTGGAGCCAGCTACAGTCTACAGTCAATCTACACCCAAACCCGAGGCAGCAAAAGCCCAGTTAAAATTTGCAAATTCATTCCAGGCTCAAACCCAACATAGTCAGCACAATCAGATAGTTGCACAACAGTACATGGATGAGATCAAAGTGAGTCGATGCCTTAATGGTTCCCCTCGATGATCAGCCAGACCCTTAATGAATTAAGTTTTTGAATGAAAACCAACAAATGTTTGAACGAACTCTAGTATTCCTCTTGCATTCAATGTTTAGAAGCCTGCGAATGAACAATTGGGCTAGTCATCATTGGGAGAGCATAGTAGACAGTAGATGCGGCAGAGCATCGTGATGAAGAGGGTGACCACATGTTTCAGAGAATGGGGCCGAAGAGCTTCCCAAAGAATGGGCTGTAGAAGCGAAAGGATCCCGATGTGTCAATGTGAGAATTGATCCATCGAACATCAGTTCCGAAAAGCCGAGACACAAGACAGCAAGTTGAGAAGACTTGCCAGCGACCCAAACAATTATTTCTATTTGTATGTATATGTATCAGATTTGGAATTATAGTTACTTGGAAGTAGAAGATTCAACTCCAAACTTACCTTTCGATCAATGGTGTAATTAAGTCGAGTTGAGACAATTCAATATTAAATTCGAGTTTGGTTTGATTTGAGACTTGAAGTTCGGCTCAAATTTGATTGAACTGGGTTTTTGAAGTTCAAGCTTAGTCTATTAGGCTCAATTTGCCAATTTTTAAATATATCTTATGACAGTAAAATAATATATTAATAATAAAAAATATAAAATATACATTAAAAAAATTTGAATAGGTTTGCGAGTCGTTTAAGTTAGGTATTAAAATACTCAAATTTGATTTGACTCAACTTATTATTTTGGTAGCTTGAGCTCAACTCAAAAATAAATAAATCAAATTCGAAAAGCTTACGTGTAGCTTGCTCATTTATATCCTTACCCTGACCAATTATGCATTAATTTAGATGACATGTATATTGGATAAATTCTTAAAGGTTTTGGTTCAAGAAGACTTAAGATGCATAATGTCCTCTCATGATCGATTATTGAACGAACCCCACATCATATGAGAAAACAAGCACAGTAGTGAAAGATAGGTGGCAAATTCTCTCAGAAATCTACAATGCTTGCATGGTCGTGAGTATGCGGAACTTTTGAATGTGTAGTAGCTTTGGCAAAATGTGGGGATTGCCCTAGTAAATGAAGGCTGCTAAAGGTGCCTGTCGAGAGTATTTTAATATTGGGATCAGAGATTCAAACTTAGCTTTTCGAACAAAAGAAAACATGCACAAGAGCCAAATACTCTCAGGCCTATCTGTCTGATTGCTCCATATAAGATCTATAGCATTTGCCTTGGTTAGTTGATATTTGCTTGAGGAGACCATCTCCATGCATTGTCAAAACAAAATGGTGGGAACTTTAGCACGGAAATTTTAACGAAATTGTCAGTTTTGTAGCTGAAAATTTACTTGCTTCCACTTCATTTTCAGTCCTTTTCTTCATTTATTGCATTATCAGTTTATCACTTTCCTTTGCTTTCACATTATATTTGCTTTTTTCTGAACTAAATACTGCCACAGAAAGCTACATTTGCACCGCCACCAATGAATTTAAGGAAGGTGCTCTGTAGCTTTGGCCTATGGGTCCTTGAGAGAAATTGCTTAAATGAGTGCCTCTAACAATGGCAGCCACTGTTTGTCGCAATCAAAGGTAGAATTCTCCCATTATAATTGAGAAAGTTAAGTTAATGCAGCCTGACAGTTTGGTTCTTACATTTATAATGCAAACTTGTCCTTGTTTCATTCGATAATACTATAAATTTTGTAATCCTAACAATTCTAGACACCATTTGATATCACAGTATAGTAGTGATATGAATAAAAGACATAAAGATGGCATGAGTTTGGTAATAATTATATATAAATGTGACAAAAAGCCAAAAAAAATTGTATTGGACGTGTCCACATGAATTTTAAGAACAATGAATCTTCTTAACCAACATGAAAAACCCAAAGAGAATTACATCTTTTATGAGCATCTGTTCCCCAATCTATTGGGATAAAGGCTCTGATGATTATGAGCATCTGTTCAACATTAGATGGATAAATTGTTCTCAACCTTCATTTGTTATTGTTGTAATAAATAATCCAACCTTCCCAAGGTGCAAAATGCTTTTTCCATTCAAGTTGAATCTCTCTTCTCTGGTTTCAGTGGCAGCACAAAGTTTTTCTCCCTTACCATCCGGCTTAAGTTTCTTGCTTTAAAGAAGCATGTGCCCAAAAGGGTTGCATGACATCAAACAATCATAAAAGGCTGAGTAGACAAGGCAGTTAATGCCTGAAGCACCTTGTTTCTGAAATTCTTTTCCTTAAAACAATTTGCCAGAAAACTTAATTCGGAAGTTTCCAATTTCCAAATTCTATGACCTTGAATTAAAAACTCAATTATCTTTCACATGACCAGTAGGCCAATTATTGTTAGCAGTCCATGGACATTAAATAAAAACAGTTTTTGCAGGCATCAGAATTCACGCAATTAAACTTCTCAGTCTATTACATATACCAGTTGCAGATATATTATTACTGCACCCATTGGATGATATAATTTAATGTTTGCTTATATGTCTCCTTTTCTTTCCTATTGGTTGAAGTTAAAATGACAAAAGTTAGCTGAGACAAAGAGGCTTATCCTAGAAGAAACATACATTGAGCATCATTAAGTTTAATGTTTGAAAATATTGATTTTTTTAATCAATGAAAAACAAAGATTAGAAATGATTTAGGGTCAGCAATGAAGCTGTTTCATGTTAACTTGCTGGAATAATTATTCCAAGAGGAGGAGAAAACACAGACCAATGCTTAAGCTCTAAGTTTAATCAAGAGAAGCTGTTCATAAATGAAGTACATTATCATCTTTGTATGTGTATGGAATCATGTTACTTTAGCAAGAAGTTTATATATGAAATATTACTTGTAAATGTACTTGTATGAGTGGATGTATTGATTCCAAGATTTGAAATCGTTAAGTGAATACATAGAGATATTGAGAGGCGCTTTCAGTGCCAAAAACGGTGAATACATAGAAATATTGATAATCTCCATCTGAATGCAAAAAGATATCGGTGATCTCGACCTGAACTTTGATATCAATATTAAATGTTATTGGATATTTTAATCCAAAAATTAACTCAAGAACTGAAACTTTCCTTCACAAATATCCAAACTCCTTCACGACTGATGTGAAAACTCGAACATTTTTAACATTAGCATCATTCTAGACCATTAGGAAAATCCTCGGAATGTATGCAGGAAAACAATAAGAAATGTTGTCAGGGTAGAAATTCAATGCAGACATCGTTGTCATTATAATAGTTTTAAATGGAAGGCCAGATGTAAGAGGTTGATGAGTGAAATCATGGGTTGCTTGACCGATGAGAAAGTTCACAATTGCAGTTTTTGATCTTAATAATGCAGCAATTATTGCCACAACTAATGTCTTGGAAAAAAATCCAGCAAATCAGAAAAGGGGCCATAAAGAAATTATTGACAGCCTAGCAAACTCTGATACAAAACCAAGGATAACAGAAACATATAAATACTAGGATTTGATTAATTAAACTGTGTTTACAAGTTCACCCTTCTATCCATTACTTATTCCCTTCAAAAAGCTTGAGCAAAACAAACAAATGGGAGAACTAAAAGAAGAATAAGAGAAGGAAAAAAAATCTCACAAATACAAGCAAACTATCCAAAGAAAATAACACCATCTCCCTATTGTCTTCTACTACAGGCTCTTTCAGTATGATACATCGGCATAAGAACAGCATTTCTTTTTCTGCTGAAATCTCCATTAACGGGTATGATTTTGAGGGAGAGATGGCGACAGCTTTCCTCTGCTGATTATGTTGAATGACCTGTTTCTGTTTGAATGAGATAAAAATAAGTGATATAGTTGCAGCCAAACGGCTGCAGACAGACTCCCACTTGGTACTTATTACATTTGCTTGTGGGGGGAGAAAAACACTGATACACCAACAGAAATGCCCGCAGGATTGTGGCAATGTAGCAGTGCCACTAAATGATGGTGCCAACATAGCCAATTCCTGTGATGAAGAAGCTGATTGTTTGGAGGAAGAGGTATATGAAGTAGCGGTTCTTCCCATGGACAAAATCATAGCATCCGCAAAAGAAAAGGAATGCCGCGAATCCCAACTCCAATGTGTTGAGTCTGTTCATAGAACAAGACAAGAAGCAAGTTGTTTAATAGTTTTATAAAACTCCCATATTGTAATTCATAGAAATCTAAGTAAGTTTCCAGGCATATCCATGGCTAGATGCAAACAATAGAATCATGGGAAGTAGGTAGCCTTATCTCTTATGTCTCTGACCGCGTTGGTGTCTATTTAATAAGATGCCAATTTGAATCTCAACTACCATAGCTATGGGGTTTGGTTGAATTGGAAAATTATTGGTTTTCTTTATAATATGCAGATTTGGTGCGAAGTATTTAAAGGAAATAGAATTATTTAAAGTATTGAGAGTGATGATGAGTTCTTACCTATCAGTAAATTTGAATCTAAACTTTCTGGGGGCTTTGACATTGGTCTTGTTCTTAGCAGCATCTGCAGCTTTCTTTACAGCATCTCCTAGTTTCTCTGTGACAACCCACTCATTGGCTCTGCCGGCCTCCAGGAGGCCGATGAATGTGGCCTTAGTCCGGTGCAATGACATCACATTTTCGAAAAGAATCCAGTAAAACAATAGGTGGATGGATCTGCAAATCCGCAGAAAATTAGTCCTGGCTATTGCAATTGATGTTAAAGAAGATAAACACCAGAGAATTGCATACCTTGGAGTTCCTACTGAGTTTAGAATGGTGATAACAGAAGGAATGTAAATGCATCCCCAAATCGGAACTTCAACTTCAGGAATCAGAATTGTGAGAGGAAGAACAACACAGTAAAAGGAAAAGGTGACCATATGAGCAATGATCTTTCGGACGAAGAAGAAGCTGTAGATAACATACACTTTCTTCCAGAACTTCACTTTCTGCAAATCAATTAACAGTGTAAGATGTGAAGGGAGAAGTGGAATTCTTATAACTACAGCCTTATACAAGATAATTTACAGCAATGCTGACCTTGTTTTGAATGATTTCCCAGACCATTTTCCTGAACAGATTAGCAGGACCGCAAGACCATCTATGCTGCTGGAAACGGAAGGCCTTAAAAGTACTAGGAAGTTCACTTTTTACCTATTATAAGACATGGATGCATAAGTCACCTGAATGCTTAAAGGGGACTGTGCATTGCAGAATCGGACAAAGAAATACCTGAAGGTCACCAAGGTAAACGAATTTCCATCCCCTAAGACTAGCTCGAACTGCAAGGTCCATGTCCTCCACGGTGGTTCTATCTTTCCACCCACCTGCCTCATTAATGGCAGCAATTCTCCAAATACCAGCAGTTCCTGCATTTGGTTCATGTAAACTTTCAAGTTACAGCTAATGATTGATAACAGCCTTTACAAGGGACATCGGTCTAAGAAACATTCTTGGTGTTTCAGTGATTAAATACCATCATTTGTGAATAATTTGATCATGACATTTGACAACAATTAAAACTGGCTTTCACCATTTAAGCAACACCCTAACTGACAACTTTACTGAGTTTGTCAAGTCTGCTAGAAAACTGTTCCTAGTTTCCAGTCATTCTCAAACATAAACTACACCGACTTTTGTAATAGCAGAGTCATCATCACTTGGTAAACTAGAAACTTCAAGGGATTCTTAGGTTCTTAGCAGTTAGTAGTGGTAGTTAGCCAACCTTTGAAAAAAAGAGGAGGAGAAAATAGGGTTTTTACCATTAAAACCAAAGAAAGCATGAGTTGCTGATCCAACTTCCTGCTCCACTGTGAAATGGTAATCCAATGACATCTCTTGCATTCTTGTTAACAAGCATTCGTCCGCGTTCACTGCCAAAAAAAAATCATCATTTTAATAAATAATTTTAGACATGATATTAGCAACAAGATAAAAAAATGACATTGATTAAAATGTTGACAAAATAGTATATATAAAAATTTTTTTCTGTAAAATATATCAACATAAATTATAACATAATATTTTTATATTCCATGCATGTTTAAAATGAAACAGGTACTATATAAATCTAGGACAATGACATTGGTTGAAGGCATCTTTAGCAGTAAATCATGTCAGTGAATCCTAGGAAAATAGAGGAAACAAACAAAAATCAAAGCCGTTAAGACTTTTTTGTCGTCATATTGGTTTATATTACTTTACAATGTGCCACGTCATACTACCAACGAGTAGCTTCTACCATCCATGTAACTGACTGTTTTATCTTGTAATGTAATGTTAACTCATGCATCCAGACATAAGTGTTTAACCAATTATTTTTTGTAAAAAAAAAAAGTAAACAGTACTAAAAATCCAAGTGTCGGCAAAATGGAGAAAGGCCCACCACTTAGGATGTAGTACTGTCCGCATCTTAACTTTACCTTGTAACTGGGTCCCAATTTTTTACATAAAAAAGTTAAACGGCATGTGAAACTGGAGTTTCTGCTGCCGATTAAAATGGCAATTTTAACCTCCAAACTCTTGAGCCTTGAGGTACCCTGCTCGCGACCACGTGATCATTACAATCTAGGCCGTTAATCAAAAGAGCAATATCCCACCATTTTTTGTACTTTAATTTGAAATGACAAAAGCACCAAAAATTCACATTCATATAGATTTGACAACTATACGAATGAAAAACACAAAAATAATAAAAATTAAAATGTAATAAAATTATATATAAATATGAAAAAAATTTTAAAAAATTATGTTTAAGATGTTAACTTGAATTTTAATACAAAATTTTAATATTTTATTCAACATGATTATGATTTTACATAATATAAATACGAATTATATACATGAATAGTCAATTTTGCTTTTAACTTACTAATAACAAATACCGAAGTTTATATTTTTTATATGAAAAAAAATAAAGTTTGAGAACAATAAAATGACAAATATTTA
The DNA here is from genome assembly GCA_032173925.1 of Heritiera fomes. Lineage (NCBI taxonomy): Eukaryota > Viridiplantae > Streptophyta > Magnoliopsida > Malvales > Malvaceae > Heritiera > Heritiera fomes. The sequence goes on from JAPDPM010000007.1 coordinate 36,226,021, forward strand.
GATTTAAACTTAGATTTATTGAAAATATTAATTAAATTAAATTAAAATAAAATATTTATTATTTAAAAACTTATAATTTTCCTAACAAGACAAAAGTTAAAAAGTCAGTAGAAAATAAATTCTTATGAAATGTTTACTTAAGTTCATAAAAATCACTTCATTTAAATTTTGATACGTTAACATGATTTTAAATATTCAAATATTAACTGTTAAATCAAATTCGTAACGAAAATATTGCGTTTTTTTTAAAGAGTACGTCTCATTTAAAGTTACAATCATAATCAGATATTACATTCGATGAACAAATAACTTGATGAACTAGTAAATACAATAACAATATTTAACAAACTAACTAAACAATAACAAACTAAACAAATCTCACATTTAGTGAGACTCAAACTTGAGACTTCAAAATCTCAAGACCTTTTCCTTACCATCAAGCCAAAGCCTCATTGGCAACGAAAATATTGTGTTGAAACGTATAATTGGTACTGGAAGAATACTAAGAGTAAGATTTCGGCATTTTAAATTAGTAAGTTTTTTAATAATGGAATGTTTAATATACTTAACTAATATGATTATTTGTAATTTAATTTGATTAGGTGTTATGATACTATACTAAATTCTCAAACATGGGTCCCATCAACAGTGTGTAAGATGATCAAGGCGGCTAAGGCATTGAGGGCCCCACCCCGTGATTGGTGGGTTTCTTTTTTCTGGACCCACCGTTAGCCGGTTAGCCCCATGCAGACTGCAACCGGTTCCGCCGACAAAACCATAACCCAATTACAGCGTAATAAAAATAAAACCCGTATAAAAATAAAACCACCGACAGTTTGAGAAAATTATGAAACAAGGAAATTAATTAAATTAATTTAATTTAATATATTTTTTAATTAACTGAGGTCTAGCTTACCAAATCTCCAGCGAGCTTGAACGAGAGCAATGTCGGGGTTGTGTACCAGGAAAGGGATGCTTCGTCGGAGGAAGTCAGGCTCCGGCCGGAAATCAGCGTCGATGATGGCCACAAATTCGCAATGCTTGACGTAGCTTCGTTTCAATCCTTCTTTCAAGGCTCCAGCTTTGTAACCTGTTCGGTTTTCCCGGATTTGGTACGTTATGTTTATGCCTTTGCTCGCCCACCTCTGGCACTCTTGCTCCACCATGAGCTGCGTCAGAAGCCCGAAATGGAATCAGAGATGAAACTTGAAGAATTAATTGGTGAAGTGGAAATGTATTGGGAAGCGTTTAAAGTGATTGTTTTGACTTTGGAAAGATTTTACCTTGATTGCAGGGTCAGTGGAATCATCGAGTACTTGGATCACGAGACGATCAGACGGCCATGAAAGCCCACAAGCTGCTCCAATGGAGATCTTGTAAACCTGTTCCAAGGAAAGAAAAGAAAAAAAAAAAAATAAAGCACCATACTTTTGAGTTTGAGCTTTTTCTCTGAAACCCAGAAATTAAATACCAAAAAGAAGCAAGTTTGCGGCGAAGAAAACTGAGAAAGAACAGAGGAGAAGATTAAGACATTGACCTCTTTTTCATTGAACATTGGGATTTGCACTAGAACCACAGGGAAATTTGAGCTACCAAGCTCCACATCGTCTTGAATAAGCTCAAATTTGTAACGCTTCTCTGGTTTTTTCCAGAACAGCTTCACAAGAATAATGACAATTCCCATGTAAACCCGCTCTACGAAGAGCATGAGCGACATGGCTAAGCAAACATAGACAGCAAGTTTCAGTAAAGGAACTATCAATGGTGCTTTGATTAGCTCCCATATCAAACCAAGCTGGCCTGTAATATCCTCTCTTGACACTTGAAATGACTCCGGAATCAGCAGCTTTGGTGGAATTTGAGCCATCTCTGCCTCTCTCTCTCTCTCTCTCAGCAGAGGAAAACAGGGGATAAAAAATGAAAGAAACCAAGAAAAGCAGAAAAGAATCTCTCACTGCTTGTTTTCTTAACAATGGAGCTTTTTATAACTAGGACAAGAGAAGTAAGAACCCCATTCAAATCTCTTTAATTCTCCAACTATGGAAAGAAACAGAAAATAGTTCCTTGCAGCTCTCCTCTTAACTCTCCCACGCAACTGTTGCCAGCCAATGCAGCTTCAGATTCTTCCTACCAAAAATGAAACAGAAACAGATAGGAAGTGAGGCAATGCAAGAGAGAAAGAGAGAGAACTGCAGAAAGACTCTGAGGCTTGAGGCAGGGCAATTGATAGAGAGAGAAAGAAGGTCATTTTATAGTCAGATTTGGTCCTATTTGGACTTTAATTACTCACTTCTCCTATTAATTTTCTTTTGGAGTAAATTCCTTTTTTGCTGACCGCAACAGCTCAGAACATTAACTGTTCCAACCAAGGGAGTCAGTGTGGACTTCGATGAGTTCAGTTTGCAAAGATTTCTTCCAAGGACATTGTTGTCATTATAAAGGAAAAGATTAATTGAGTTGAGTTACTGAGATAACCTAGTGGAATATGAACTTCATTTTCACTTTCTATGATGTTGTGGCATTTTCTGATTGACCATTGCTGCAGGCTGCTCCCATGGCAAAAGCCAAAGATTAAACAGTTTCACTTACTTTTTTTCTCAGGAAATTGTCATAAACGGCCTGAACCTAAAAGTTAAAAAGGTACAACTAAGGAGGATTGAAGAAGTGTCTAAAGGAAAGACTCCATCTTGAGGGAAAGAATCATCTTCAGGTTAATCAGCTTATTAGTAAAACTTGCAGCAGACAAAGCATAACATGGAGAAGTGGCTTTCCCTTCCTTTCCCTTCCCTTTTCCTAGTTAATTTTCTAACCAAATGTGTTTTCTTGGTATAGTGTGTAATCGAGTCAAGTTATACATAAATTATTCGAATTCGATTTAATGATTATTCGAGTTTAACTCATTTATTTTCAAACAAAATTCAAATTCGAGTTCGAAACACTCAAATAACGAGTCAAAGCAAGTTTAAATATTTTAATACTCGGATTGAGTGATTAGCAAGTTTAGTCGAATTTTTTTAATATATATTTTTTATATTGTATTATTAACTTATCATTTTACATTCATAATATATGATTGAAAAATAACAAATCAAATTTTTTGAATAAAAAATCTATCAAGTGGAGCTCAAATGGTTCGAATATTTTTTCGAATTGAGCTTGATCTTTAAAAATTATATTCAATCGAACTCGAACCAAAATTTTCTTTTTAGTGAGTTTTTGGATTGAACCAAGTTCGAATTTAATAGTGAATTGTCTCAACTCGACTCGATTACATTTGTCCTTGAGTTTGTGACTTCTTTGACTAATTTTCATTGAAATGACTGTAAATTCATTTTCAATTTTCATTCCTTGTTGTTATGAATGGATATATATATATATATATATATATATATATATATATATATATATATATATATATATATGTGTGTGTGTGTGTGTGTGTGTGTGAACTTAAATTTTAGTGTTTAGACTTTGAACTCAAATCTCAACTATAGTTAAAAATATTACCTTTTAATGCTTAACTTTTATCTACTTAATAATATGTGAAGAAGATGTTTTGTGTTTAAATATTTTTAGACTCAACTTTGTTTGGATCAAAAAAAAATATTTTTAGACTTGGAATTTTTAAAAATCTGTTTAATATACGTATTATTTAAACTAATATTCAATTACTTTTAAGTGTTAGACAATAAAATTTTATTATTCATAAATTTTATTTTCCAAACAAGGACCAAAGCATCTACTAGAATGAGACACACAGAAGCACCATTCTTTTCATATTAACTCTGTTCTTTCCCTAATAAGAAGAGGGTAATTGCAAACAATTCTAACCTTAATCTCACGTCTGAAATTAGATGCCCAAATAATAGCTTTAATGGCCATGGAGAAAACAAAAGAAACCCTTCATTTAGGGATAATCTTCTTTCTATTCATTGTTTAATTACCATTTGAGTGGAAGTTTCAAATACATAGCATTATTACAAGAGGAATGATAATTTGTATCAATCTTATGTTCCCATATTGTTCATGCACGGATATGATTAGTATCTGATTTGGGACCCAATGGCTAGCTCAATGATTGATTTGACCCTCCAAGATGAACAGAAAAATTAAGATGGGGAATGCTAGCAATATTTACCTCCATTGGTTTTGCTTTATAGTTCTATTTGCATTTGATGGACTGTACTTTTTAAAGAAGTACATATGCTTTGAGAAATTATTTCATATATCAATAGTATTTTTTGATTTTATTGACTGAATTAATGAGATGACAGATATCTCATAAAATATATAAAAAATCATAAAAAATTTTAAAAAAAAGTAGGACACATGACAAAGTGACAATTTCTTAATTCTTATGTGTGAAATTAAAAAGTTCACTGTTAATGTATGAAAAAACAAATTATTTAACATTACTGCATAAAACTTAAAAAAGTTCATGCTGAGGATAGAGTGAAATTGATAATGTAATGTAGTCGGCAGAAGGAAGTAACTGATAAATTGATAGCTGAAGTACTTCTGCATTGTGATCATACTTTTTTTTCTGCAAGAGGTATTTCGTGCATGATAGATTAGATTTATGTAGAGATTGTAGGGATTTTCGGGTTTACAACAAGATTTGGATGGTGTTCACTAAGGCTGAGATTTATGCTATCTTTACTGATCTGAAAATTGTTTGGGACCATGATTGCTGAGCAATCATTGTGGAATTCGATGCCTTATGATGCTTAATTGATTACCCTAAAGATCCTATAAGCACTTTATAATAATGATCATCTTTACAATACCTTAAAGGAATATTAAAAAATGAATAATAAATAAAGTGAGATGTAATATCATCTTAATTTCGCTTGTAGAGTCTTAAAATATTATTCAAACCTTAATAAAAATGTTTATCACTATTGATCCGAACAAGATTAATCTCAGACTGAAAAACGGATGAGGATACCTGTACTTACACTAAAAAATAAAAATAAAAATGTCACACATTACCATGTAAAATTTGATCAACTATTACAAAAATGGCTCGGTGGGCAAAATTTCTTGATTCAAACAACGATTAAAGATCATTTTCAATTTTTCTTTGGATGCTTTAATACACTCATAAATTGACAAGGGAATTAGTCTTATAAACGAAGCTTCTTTGGTCGATTATGTGATTTTGTTTGCAGTATACAAAATGCAGTTTTCCATCATAATCAAAAGAATGAAGAAAATAAAATATGACAGCATATGCTTTTGTTTGTATTTTTCATTTTTCACACACAATCTCTCCGCACATGGTACCACTCGACCTGGTGTTTAAAGTGCATCAATTTCAACCAAAGACAAATATTTTTGTCTTTCTTTTTCATTACTTTCTATCATGTTTAATTAGCAACTGTATTAAATTGACTGCAAAACGGTATTTTGACAATGGCCAAAAAAATGTTATACGCATGTATTCAGCTAATAAGTTATCCTTATTGTTTTCAAATCCGAGAATTTGATTCAATTATAAGTGTACATATTTTTTACTTAAAAAATTAATTAGATTTTGATTTTTAAGGGAACAAAGATTAATTGCATTGCTTATTAAGTTCCTTTTTCAATTGAGAGAAGAGGAGATATGTAATTTAGTTGTTTGAGCAGGAGAAATCATGCATTTATTATTGAATCAAATTTTCACATTTTTTTTCCTGAATTTTTTAGATAGTGTTTGGTATAAGGTGATTGTTATAAAATTCAGGGTGATCCGAACTCTTTAATTAAATCATATTGTTTTGTAACCATTTGTAAATCCTAAGTGATAATAATCTTAAATCATTGTCTTGCAAGGGTGGTATATTCATCCAAAGAACAAAAAATTTATCCAAAAGTTATCTTAAAAATTAATATTAAACATTGTCTTACTAGACATTGAATTTAGAATTAAGCATTCAACATAAATTTAATTGATAGTGAGTGAAAGTGTCCAACTTAAATATAAAATAGAAAACTCAATATTTATTTTTTGAAAAGCCAAAGATATTGAATAAAGCTGTTACACTAGAATCAGCTAGAAACATCAGGCATTCAAAGCCAGCCTACGCGTCCATCAACTAAAACATCAAACAAAATGAATTTGAAAACCAAGAAACTAATGTGTGTTTGGTTAATGAATTAAGGGGTTGTTTGCATCATTTTTGTTTTTTGTTTTTTTAGAAACAAAAGCAGGAAACATGTTTGCTAATATGTTTTTGTTTTTAAAAAATGAAAACGAAAACAAGAATTTTCAAAATTGTTAAAAATAAAATTTTTTTGTTTTTATTGTTTTTGAAAACATGTTTTCATTTTTACTATTATTCATAAATGAACAGAGTTTATATATTAATATAATGTTAATATTTTTCATAATAAAAATATAAATAAATTAATTAACTTTTTAAAATAAAATAATATTAAATTTTAATATAAAATATTATTTAATTAAAAATAAATATTTTAAAATTAATATATTTATTTTAATATAGAAAAGTTGAAAACATAAAAAGCAATTAAATATAAATTATATCGAACTATAATATTATAATATTATTTAATTTAATTTTATATAATAATTTATTGAATATATTATATATTTTAAATAATATCATTTATTATAATTTTGATATGTTAATAATTAATATTATTGCTAAGTACTATTATCTAATATAATTAATTATTATTTTACTAAACAATATTATTATTTAATATTATATTCTTTCAATTAAATTTAAAATATATCACTACTTCTATTAAATATTGTAATATTATTAAATAAGTGAATATTTAACATTAGATAATATTATTTATATTAAATATAATATATTTTAATAACTATATAATTTATTATCAATTAATTATTTAAATATTTTATTTAATAATTTAATATTATTACAATTAAATAAAATAATATTATTAATATAATTTATAATTATTAATTCATATTATTTTTTAATATATAAATTTTGAATTTTACTAATCTCAACTACTATATAATGAAAAGTAATATTAGAAAAATATTTAATACTATTTTTAATTGAATTATTTATTTAATATTATATTTAATTATAAAAATGAAAATATTTAATATTATTAGTATTAAATAGTATAAAATAATATTATTTAATATTAGGTACATATTATTCTTTAATAAATATATTATTTTTATTTAATTTTTAAAAATTTATTTTGTGAATTGAATTATTATATTTGAATCGGTTTAAATATTTGTTTTCAAAATGTAACAATATTAATCAAACATGTTTTTTGTTTTTAGAATTGGAAAACAAAACAAAACAAAAATAAAATTTTCAAAAACAGGAAATAGAAAATAAGAAACGATGCCAAATGACCCCTAAACAACACAAATTCATCTATTTACTAAACTTTGATTCAACAACCAAAGCACAAAGGAAGAACAAATCGATAGTCGATCACAGAGCACACACATCATGTCTTTAGTAGACTATTCATCAATCCAAGCCCAACGATTAGACGACCACTAAAAACCATTGGGAAGGAACCATGCCCAGCATCGAACAAGAAGCCATCCAAAACTCAACAAACTAACTAGGCCATTTATCGAGCACTTTCAGTGCAACATTGCTTCATCGAACAAAATGGAGTTTGTAGACCAACAAGAGAATGCATCTTCCCAAAAACTAGTTATACACCATTTCCCATCGACCCACAGCAATGTAAACCATTACCCACCTGACAAACACTCCACAGTCCAAAACAGGGCAACCCATCGAGACACTAAATAAACAAAGCCAAATTCACGCTACTACTCGAAGAACACTTGATTAGTCAATTTATCAAACACCCCATACACCATTTACCACCATAACTCAATCAACTCCTTCTTAATACCATCATACCCAAAACAGAGAAGGGAAGAGAACAAACAGGAACAATTCAACAATTCTGTAACAACCAACTTATACCACAAAAGAAAGACACAACAAACTAAAAAGGACACCACACTTCTCAACTCCACTGCCAATGCCCAAATTGACTCTTGACCAAACAACACCAATTATCACACACCAACCCATCTCACGCCTTCATCGCTTTTAATTGAAAACTAAAACAAGGTCATTGGGTCTGCCCACCCCTTCTTTAGCTACCGTATCAGTAGCCTCATTAACATCCCTTGGAAGATGGGTGATCTGCTAAGATACTAATTGCCCTTTAAACATCTTGATTTGATTAGTGAATTTCTTCATCCTCCATGGAGCACTCTTAAGATCATTAATCCATTTGATAGTGTTCATTAAGTCGATTTCAATCACCAACTCGTGAGTCTTGGTCCATTTAGAAGTCGCATAAATCAAAAAGGCTCCTCTAACATCCATTAATTTTGCAAAATTGGAATCTGCCACTCCGATTGATTTAGAAAATGAAATATTGATGATTCCATTCTCATCTCTTAACACCCCTCCAATCCCGTAGGCCCTGGTTTCCCGAGTGAGGAACCGTCCACATTGAACTTAAGATACGATCTTAAAGGTTTGGACCATGTTGGCAGGTGGCCAACTCCTTTCTTAGCTTTAGCCTTATCAACTTTAACATTATTTGCGCTACAGATAAAGTCCAATACCGACACTTGACTATTTGGCCAACTCGCTTTACACCACATTGCAATTCTAATCTTAATAGTGTCAATCATCTGACCAACATCCAACACTTTTTCATTAAACGCAATATCATTCATATGCAACCAAATTGACCATGAAATAGCATAGAAAGCCAATCTCCAAACCTTGTTGCATTGATTAACAGGTAATCCATCTTGCCATAAAGGGAAGGATAACATAGGGACTTTATGCATAACCAATTGGACACCCCACCAAGAACAACATATCGACCATATCTTCTAGCTAACTGCACAAGAAAAAAAGAGATAATCTACAATTCAATCTCTTTTTTTTTTTATAGAAAACACAATCAGCCCCGCCCTATTAAAGCAAACCTCTCTTCACCAACTGTTCCTTCACCATTATCTTGCCTTTTAGCAATTGCCAAATAAAAAATTCTACCTTAGGTGGTGCAAGAACGATTTGGTTGAGTACCCACTCGAAGTAGTTCCCTTCCAAATCACCTCATCCCTCAAACTATTACAAGTGTTGAATTGATTACTAGGAGATAGAAAATCATGTCACTGCTTTAATTCCCATCTAAACACTCTTCTCCTAAGCTCCACTTTCCAAATCCATAAACTGTCATTCCAACTTCCAAATTCTTTTACTCTCCCATGTTTATTAATTGCAAGAGCATATATTCGAGGGAATTTTAGTTTTAAAATAATACCTTCAACCCACTCATCAAACCAAAATGAGATCTTGCTTCCATCACCAAGAGAAAACCCAATCCCTGTAGACATAACAGAAAAATACTAATTGTTAGGTAAGAGTGGTCGGGTTATATTCATCCACAAGCTAGAAAACCCCCAATTCTTCTCGCGAGGAGGGATGAGATTATTGGGACTGCCATCATACATTTCAGCAATGATCAATCTCCATAAGGAATTATTTTCTTCACTGAGCCTCCCAATCCACTTATTCATTAAGGCTCTGTTCTTCAATTTTTCAAGTCTATAATCCCAATACTACCATACTCCTTTAATGAACAAATAGATTTCCAGTCCACCATATGCAACTCTCTTCTAGATGATGCACCTCCCCACAAAAATCTTCTCTGCTTCTTATCTAATTTGTCTCTTACAACACTAGGCATTTAAAATAACGACATATAGAACACGAGGAGGCTAGCTAACACAAACTTCAATAAAGTCGCATTTCCACCCATTGAAAGGAATTGAGATTTCCCCCCCCCCCCCGCTAATCTTTTTTCAAACTTTTCAATGACTAGATTCCAAACTTTGACACTATTGGATCTAGCACCCAATGTTAATCCTAAGTATCTAGTAGGAAAATGACGAACCTTGCAACATATGGCAGAAGCCCATCTCTCCAAAAGTTGAGTTTCTACTCCAATTCCATAAGTTGCTCTTCTGGAAATTAATTTTTAGCTTGGACATAACTTAAAAGCATCTCAAAATTCTTTTCACATTCATAATCAACTTTATTTTATCCTCACAGAATATAATTGTATCATCCGCATATTGTAAATGCGAGACACACCCATCATTCACCCTAACAAGAATCCTTTAAACAACCCAATAGAAGTTGACTTGTCAATAATCACACTTAACGCCTTAGCCACCAAGATAAATAGTAATGGAGATAGCGGGCACCCTTGTCGAAGTCCTCTCTCCATATAAAATTGTCTAAATGACACACCATTAACAAGGACTGATAGTGCCACATAGAAGTACAGGTATAAATCCATTTCCTCTATTTCTCCCCAAAGCCCATTTTCTTCATTACAAAATCCACGAAACACCAATCCACACTATCATAAGCCTTCTCAAAATCTTATTTAAGAGCCAATCCTCCTAACAGTCAAGTATTTGTCTTCCTTTAACAAAAGCAAATTGATTGACACCCACAACCTCTCCCACTACTACTTTCAATCTGCTTGCCAAAACTTTGGCAATTATTTTGTAAATAGATCCTATAAGACTAATAGGACGATAATCATTCAAACTAGAATTAGGATTAGAACACTTAGGGATTAACTTCACGAAGATCAACTAATCCTCCTGTCAAAACCACCAGAATCATAGAATTCTGACAACATATTCATCATCACCCTTGATATAACTCCAATGATTTTTAAAGAAGTTTAGGTTAAACCCATCAGGGCCTGGAGCCTTATTTCCATCACACCCTTTTATAGCTTCCCAAACCTCCTCTTCTGTAAAAGGGCGTTCTAAGAAATTAACAATACTCTGTTCTTTTAATACTTTGAAACAACTTAGCTCATTCACTTTAGCAACACTTTTCTTCTTATAATGATTGTTGACACCTAATTTTGTCCCATTTTTGTTGTTATTATTATTATTATTACTTTTAGGTATATTTGTACTTTTTTTTATTTTTTTTATTTGTTTATTTTATTTTATTTATTTATTTGTTTTTTTATTATTATTAGTATCTGTTTTTATTATTATTATTATTATTGTTGTTGTTGTTGTTGTTGTTGTTGTTGTTGTTATTGTTTATTGTTTATATTATTATCTGTTATATTATGCATTTAATGGGTTTCCTTCCCAATAACCGCCGGCCCTCCTCCCTACCAGCCCCTCTCCTGAGGCTGCCATCAGCCACTGCCACTGGCAGGCCTGTCACCTATCCATCAACCCCTGCCAGCCACCATTCCCAAGCCCTATACCAGTCCCCCTTACAAGAACCCTCCCTCAATCTTCCGGCTAATCACCATTTTCAGCTCTTCATCACCACTGCAACTACACATTCCCCTCAACTACCGAGCTCCCTTGCTACCCCCTGCCATCGCCCGCATTTCCCTAGCCTAAACCTGAGCCACCCTCGTCTCCACCACCCAACTTCGACGCCATCAACCTTTTTGGCCAACACCACCATCGAGACACCAAAAACCATCACTGCCATCATCATTGAACCCCCAAAATTTCTCCACTCACAGCATCATCCTCACCAAATCGAGCCATCCTCATAAGCTGCTAATCACCACAACCTCTTCCTATCATTAACCAGAAAACCACAACCTTAAACCCCAGATCTGAGAACCCCAAATCCCAGATCTGAAACCTCACCGAATCCCAACGATCTAGATCTAAGCCATCACCTGCAAAAAGAAACAAACCACACACACACACCAACAACCATCATCATCACCAAAACATCAAAAACCATCAACCAAAAGAAAAAAAACAAAAAAAAGGAAAGGAAAGGAAAAATCCTTTCGAGGGGTTCAAATCGACGGGGTTAGGAGGCTTTTTAGGAGAAACAAAGGTTAGATTCGGGTTTAGGAGGTGAAGAGCTTCCGGAAAGTGACTTCCTTTTTTATTTTGGCCAACCGGTGACGACAAACGACAGCGGTGGACGGCGGTGGCCGAAAATCGCCCAGGGAGAGTCTAAGAAGACTCTGAAATTTTTTTTAGAAACTTAAGAAAATGAGTTAAAAAAAAGAGTTAGTTTTTATAGCAAAAAAAAATAAGGAGAAAGGCTGCTGACCCGTGCGGATCCGGATCCGGATCCGACTCGGGATCTGCGTGCCCGACCTGCTGCAGAGGAACGACCCGGTTCGCTTGATCCGACCCAGATCTGGAGTTGTGACCCGACCCGCGCTTGGCTTGTTGGATTGGACCTTGGAAGCTTTTTTGTTTTGGGCTACCATTTACCAAGCCCAACAACAAATCCATATTTCTAGCAACTTGGGCTTCATTTTAGTTATAATTTTTTCTGGCCTTTTATTGGTTTTTTAATTATTGTTATTATTATTTTAAATGCAGGTTGTAAAATAAAAATTTTGAAAAAAAAATTCTCTTTTACTTGTATTTTCATTAATTATTATTATTGATTAGAAAATGTATTTAAAAATAATGAAATTTAAATTTGAGTAAATGATAAAATTTTAAATTTAATTAAATGAAATTGTTCCAATGATGGGATGTTACGGAAGTCATAAGTAGTGATTCCTAACTGATCCTTAGATGAGAAGAGTCGTACTAATTGTTGCCAAAAGTATTGAAATATTTAGTATGATTTTTCAATAATTTAATTTTTTGTTAAAAATAAAAATAAATAAGTTTTTTAAAAAAAGGAAAATAGAAAAAGGAAATTAACAATAAAGTTCAAATTTCAAAATTAATAAATATTCGATGATTGGATGCTACGGAAGTCACAAGTAGTGATTCCTAGCTGATTCCTAGCTGAGAAGAGTTGTATTAAATGTTGCCAAAAGTATTGAAATATTTAGTATGATTTTTCAATAATTTAATTTTTTGTTAAACATAAAAAAATAAATAATTTTTTAAAAAAGAAAATAGAAAGAGAAAAATAATAATAAAATCTAAATTTAATTGAATAAATTGTCTGATGATGGGATGCTACGGAAGTCACAAGTAGTGATTCCTAGCTGATTCCTAAGTGAGAGAAATCCATCTAAATGTTGCCAAAAGTATTGGAATATTTAGTATGATTTTTCAATAATTTAAATTTTTATTAAAAATGAAGATGAATAAGTTTTTTTTTAAAACAAAGAAATATAAATAAATTAACAAATAAATAATGAAATTTAAAATTAAAAAATTCATTTGCATCATATATTATTTGTTTGCATCATATGCATTCACTTAATTTTCAAATAAATGTGAATCTACCAAGGATGAGATTCTATAGAAGTCACAAGTAGTGATTCTTAAGAAATCTCTAGGTGAGGAAAATTATTTCAAATGCTGCCAAAAGTATTGGAGTATTCGATTTAATTATTCAATACAAAAAGATTCACATTCATTTTTGAAAAAATAAAACTTAACTTTTTAAAATAAAAAAAGATTTTTACAAATAAAAAAATGACTTTGAATAAAAAGAATAAAATTGATTGCAATAAAATAGGAATTGTTTTTAAATATTAAATTGAGACTATTTTATTAAAACAAAAAGGATAACACATGATTACTATGATACCATTTTTTAACGGGCGTCGTGGAGGTGCTAATCCGTCCCCACGCGTAACCGTACTCCCGGATCCGATTTTGTTTTCGCAGACCAAAAAAAAATTGTCTTTTTAGTAAAACTCAATTAATTTTGAGATTTTGTTAAAAAGATAAATATTTTAGGTGACCAATCACACCTAGTCAAAAAAGATTGGTGACGACTCCTTTGTTTTTAATGTTTTCAAAATCGTCGAGCGCGAAACTGTTACGACAATGATCTTCAAAGTAAGCAACAATTTCATCTTTAATTGCCTCCGGTTCCTCAATTTCATTACCCTTTATGAGAAGTTTTCCAATCAAATTAGCTCTTCTTCTTGTAGATTCTGTAAGATGAAAAAACTTTGTCAATCACACCACTTCAACATATCCTCGTTACGTGTATGCAGAGACATAAAAACTTACAATATGATAATCATAAAAAGGAAAAGAGATAAGAATCACATAATAGAATATAAGTTCTAATATAATATTATCCTAAAATCAATTAACAATAGGTAAAAAAAACCCAACAAATATAAAATTACAAAAAAAAACTCAATATTTAACGAATATGAGGTAAATTTACTTCAACATTTCAACATTTAGATAAACCAAAGTGGCAGTTCAAGATTTAGGTAAGCCAAAGTGGCAGTGCAAATAGCAAATTTGGGAGGCTATGCAACTGAAAGTATAGGCAAGTCGCTTTAAGATAAGAGACTATTGAAGCCTGGCGCATGTTTTTAGCCTAGAGTGTGAGCCATGCTTTTGTCTCCTTTCACGAAAATAATTCATGAAAAAGGTCGGCTCACGTTCCATTCTTTACAGAAATTCTGCCTTTTAGTTTAATTATATATAATTAATTAATGATTTCGATTATTGTTTCTCTTTTCTGTAGTCCAAAACGTACAACCATGTGAAGCTACAATAAATTCGATAAAGAAATTAATTAATTTTCCTTGCAAAAAGTTAGAAAGAGACCATTTCATCCATGACTTTTATTTTATTTTTTATTTTGACTACATTTTAGTCCCTAACTTCTAAATGATTCATTTAAATTCTAAACTTTTTAAAGTATTTTCATTTTGATTCTTTTATAACATTATTTTATTAATAATTGAATATAATGTCCATAAAAAATATCAAGGGGATGTTCACGTGACATGTCATGTAATTTATAAGATAAAGTATTATGTCAATTTTGACCGATCAATTTGATAAGAAGATAAAAATGGAAGTATTTATAAAAGTTATAGATCTAAATAAAACAAATTAAATATTAATGATTAAAATAAAGAGATTGTAGTTAAAATTTACCCAAAAGAAAATTATAAGCAATATATTTTTTGTTGTACTCACGACGTCGTCATATTACATTGAGTATGAAAGTAATCTCCGCTGGCATTGACGTAAAAAAATTTAACTTGTTGAGGATTTGAACATAGGACCTTCCAACTATGAACCGTCTTAATTCAAAAATTCAGTCGAATTTTACACCAATGAGCCAATTCTTTAGGTTTTAAAAGTGATATACTTATATTATTGGTAATATCAATTCGTGCTTGTTTTCCTTGCCAAGGAACTGCTAATCATGTGGATCTTTAATGGCATCGAAGTAAGGGTCTTGGCTTAATGGCTAATTATGCTTCTCAATTAAGCCATGCCATGATCCTTCACAATATGGTCGTCATGTTTGTCGTTTTATCAAATTTTGGGACATTTTAATATTTCAAAAAGTCAAAACGGGAGTGCTTATACTCTTAATTCAAGAATTCACCACTGTCACTACCCGATTGTTGAGTCAAACATATCAAAAGGAACAGCGAAAACATAAAGAAAAACATGTAAATTCAGCAAGCCATGTGCCTGACTCCACCTTTCCTAGTGGAATAAGTACTTAGTCACGTTTCCTTGTTTGGTGAAAATGAGAAATTATTATTGTAAAAAAAATAATAATAAAGAAAATGAGAAATTATTAGCAGATAAATTCTAAGTCAAACAACACAATATTATCTTTTTCCTTTTAATTGGTTTAAATTTTCAGAGAAATATAATATTTAAGTCAGAGTATTTGTTCAAATAATTATATCTTTGCTTAAACATGAAAATTCTACAAGTATAAATTCGAATCTCAACATAAGAAAATAATTCATTAAGTCGGAAATACATATACACGTGTTGTATCTCCATTATTTTTTGTTGGTTGGGAGGAAAAGGCAAAGTCAAATGACTTAGCATAGAAGTATGAGATATATTTGTCGTAACGATTTTCGTCTGAGGACTCGATCGCTAGACGATTATGAAAAAAACACAAAATGGAGTCGCCACCAATCTTTTTTGACTATGTGTGATTGGTCACCTAAAATTATTTATCTTTTTAATAAAATCTTAAAATTAATTAAGTTTTATCAAAAAAATAATTTTTGGTCTGCAAAAACAAAGTTTGGGTTCGGGAGTTCGGTTACGCGTGGGGAAGGATTAGCACCCCCACAACGCCCGTAAAAAAACGGTACCACTTAATCATGTCTTATCTTTTGATCTTAATAAAATGGTCTTAATTAAACATTTAAAAAGAAATTCATTTATTTTGAAATCAATTTTTTTTATTTTGCTCATTATTTGAAATATTAAATTTTATTTTTATTTATGTTAAATTTATTTTTTATTTGAAATAAATGAGAATCTTTTGTGTTGAAAATTATTCCGAAATATTCAAATACTTTTGGTAGCATTTCGGATAATTTCCTCGCCTAGAGATTTCTTAAGAATCGCTACTTGCGATTTCTATAGAATTTCATGGATGCAAAATGATGCAATCAAAATATAGATGATGCACATGAGAAATATATTATTTTATTTTATTATATTTTTTTTAAATTTATTTATATTTATAAAATTTATTTTTATTGAAAAATTATACTAAATATTCCAATACGCTGGTAATATTTAGTATATTTCTCTCACCTAGAGATCAGTTAGGAATCACTACTTGTGAATTCCATAACATCTCATCATCGGAAGAATTCTATTTTATTTTTCTTTATTTATTTTAATTATTATTTTCTACCCATACATTAAAAATACCTAAATAAATGAATGACAAAAAAGGGGAAATATATCTTCCTCGGGCGGGCGAACTCCTTGAACTGGCGAGCTCTTGGACGTTTTTTCTCTTTGGGCGGCTCCTCGGGCGGGCGAACTCCTTGAACTGGCGAGCTCTTGGATGTTCTTTCTCTTTGGGCGGCTCCTCGGGCGGGCGAACTCGCGGATTCTTCTCTCTTTCTTTGGCGGGGCGAGTACCTCTATTGGAGGGCGGGCGAGCTCACAAGTCTTCTCTCTTCTTCGGTCGGGCGAGCTCACAACTTCTTTCTTTGGCGGGGCAGGCGAGCGAAGATATCCTCCTCGGGCGGGCGAATAATGGCTGTACTCAGAGGAGCAGGTGTGTGCGGGGATGAGTGACGAAGGTGGCCAGCCGTTGGGCAAGAATAGTGCCTTCCCCTTTTCTTTTATGTCTCCGTTTCACGTTGCAGCAAATAGCTATGGTGACAGTGGTGTAGTAGCAGCAACGGTGATGGGCAGCAATGGTAGAAGGGAACGGCAAGGACTTCCTGGCAAGACCGACAATCAGTGATGATGAGGATGCTGAAGCTAGAGGACGCAGCAGTTGGGATAGCGCAACAAGAAGCCTCGGTTATGAACACAGCAAGGTGGCGTGCTAGGCAGTAGCGGCAATGGACACTCGATGAAGATGAAAGCAAGACGGGTGGTTTGATGATGAATACTGAAAGAGGCTGCCAGATCAAAAGTGAAAAAAAACCTGTTCTTTCTTCTTCTTTTTTTTGCTGTGTCTCCAGTTGTTGTCTCTCTATGTGTTCCTTATGCTTTTATAGCCATTCCTGAGCATGAGTAAGGGAAAGGGACAATATTCCGCCATTCATGTTCTTAAATTATGGCTGCCATTATGCAAATTTTATTATTTGATTTTTTTGTGATTTGATTTTCTTTTTTCCTTTTTTATTGGTTTCACACTTTAATAAATCTTCTTGGTCAACTCTTTTTATTTGTTTCTCTTTAATATTTATTTCTTTCCAAATCTTTCAAGTCAACTCTTTTAATAGGCTTGGTATAAGGTTGACTTGCTTTCAAAAATGTTTTTATTTTATTTTTATTTTTATTTTTATTATTATTATTTTTTTTATTTTAAATTTGCTCGGACAAAATTAGGCGTCTACAATATTAATGCACTGGGTAAATAATTTCTTTTTTGTTTTAAATCCTGGAGTTAGATAGCAAAGATAGGGTTGGTATGGCAATCCAAGGCGAACCGACAAACCCTAATCGTTGTGAGAAGTACCCCAGAATCCAGATCGATCTTCTTTCATAGCATTGGTAAGGAGAGGCTAATCAAGAAAATAATGTGGCAAAAAGTTGGACATGAGTGACCTAGTGAGAATGAGACATGAAACCCCATTTGTCTCAACCACTTTTGTTTTTCTAGTCTTATAATAAATCATTGTTAAGTGTTAATAACATTTTTTTCATTTGCCATAAATTTTGTCATTGTATATTAAAAATTTTATAATTGTTGATATGATTAATGAGATCTTAATTTTTCAATGACTAAAAGAAAATTGTAACTTTTAAGTCTCAAATTCAAATTTCGTTATATAAGAAATTTAACCACACTACAAAAAAATTGACTTTTACCAGCACTTATAAGTGCCGGTAAAAGGCCAAACAAGCGCCGGCAAAGATCTTACTAGCATTCAACAAACCGTCGGCTGACCGCCGACTAGGTGAATGCCAGTAAAGGTCTGCTGGCGGTCATGTACTCCAATGCAGGTAAAGAGGTAGGGATTTGGGGCAGTCCTTTTTCCGGCGCTTTTAAATGCCTGTATAAGCATAAGGCCTTTACCGACACTTTAAAGTGCCAGGAAAAATCCTACTAAAAATTTGAATTTATTTGAAATTTAAAAGCTTTTACCAGCACTTTTAAGTGCCGGTAAATGTCTTATTTGAAATTTAAATTTTTTATATTTATTGAATTATATTTTAAATTTAAAAGTGCCGATAAATGTATTATTTGAAATTTAAATTTTTTATATTTATTGAATTATATTTTAAATCTAAAAGCTTGATTAATTATTTGTATTAATGCCATTGTTCACTAATAGTCTAATAAAATGATTTGAACTATTAATTCAAATTTTCTTAATGCAAGTTAATAAAGTAATTTACAATGGAAGAGACTTGTGATCAAGCTTGTGCACTCAATTCAAGACTCATTCAAAGCTATAGCCATTTAGCTGTTATAAGAAACTTAAAAACAGAATAAATTGAATTTGTTCGAGAAACATGGTTCTGCCTGAACAAAAACATATGAAAACGGGAAATGAAATAAAATCAATTACCTATCACAATAGCCACAAAGTTTGCTTGAAGCAATTATCCTTGAAGCTTTCATCTTCACTTAAGTATTTGCACGTAGTGACCCAAACGAACTAGATGCGTCTGAAACCTGTAATAAGAGAGAATGAAACCACTTAATATGGGGTTTCTTTCCTACACTAGTTTATTTGATTTCTTGGGGCTTACCATAAATATTTCACCATTTAAAAGTGTAACTGATACCATATAGCTGTAAGTTTGAAATAATCTGCCAGTTTTTTGTAGTAGAAACATAAAAGCATGTGTATTTGATATAGAATGCTATGAAAAACATCTATTTTGTGACATCTTATTAATTATAAATGAGAATCATGACATATGGGCAGGAAGAAAGAAACCAATCTTCTCAGAACAGGTTTACATTGTGAGCCAGCTATATGTTGGAGTCTGCCAATACATATTAAGATCTTCCATACAATGAATGCAAGGAAATGCAATAATAGATGATGCAGAAGACAAGATAGAACTAAAAAAAATTGGACATTGCAATCGCGAACAATAATAGATGATGCAGAAGACAAGATAGAACTAAAAAAAGCAAATGTGGTTTTCACCTGTTTGTTGCCAACTACAAGGGAAGCTGAGCTGATGTCCATGCTTGGCACATGTGGAAATCTCCTTTGCATGGCATTTGCAAATCTAACTAGCTCAACATTAACCTTTTGAAGTGTTGCTAATGTGGCCTCAAGTTCATCCATCTTAGAGACTTTTTCCTCAAGCTCAGACACTTTAGCTGCCTTTTCCTCCAAGTTGGAAACTTTATTAGTCATAGCATCTAGCTTCTCTTGTAGCCTAAGAACTTCTTCATCTTTATCATTCATTGCTTGAACATGACGAGAAGACAAACCCCATATCTCTATTGGTATAGGACCTAATCCCAATCCCCATACCCGACCAGGATGTTCCTTTCCCATCACGTCAACGAAAACCTCATCGATGGAAGAACTTGTTTCTCTCGATTGCTCCAAGTTGCTAGAACGTTGAGATAGCACCTCCTTTAACTTCTCCTGTAAAATACTCAACCAAAACAACCATTAGATATCCCATTTTCAAGAAATCTGTTTTAACTCCTAACAATATGGAATAGGTTTATGTACATATAAATTCCTAGAAACTTCTCATATTTTCTCATGGACATCCTTATGTTCAGCCAACAAATTGGAAACATTAACAGCTAATAAGATTTTAAATGCAATTAACAGCTGATATCAACATGGATAAATCTGGATGAGAATGTTATGCAACTGTAGAGGTACATTGACTACTTAAGTGGGTGATCAAAGGAAAAGGGAACTTGTCAAGTTTGTGAAAAATCTGAACTCTGGTGCATTCTGTTTCAGATTATTTTGAAATGTTTGTCTTTTGGCAAATTTTTTGATTAGGACTCAAAACCTAAATACTATTCCCTTGGGCGCTATTTGTTTTCTCATTTTGTTTTCTAGCGCTGGCATGCAGAATATAGGGAGACTCTAATGATCAGCCGGCGTTGAGCTGGAAAATCTAGTTTTAACCTTCCTATCCATTTCTTTGTTCAGCAAAAATCCAAAGATCAATTTCAATTTCTTGTTAGAATTCCTTTCTAACCTTTCACACACCGCAATTCCAAGGAATACAAAAGGTAGAAATCCCACAAAGATTCTCCTGGTTCTTCAGTACAACATATATGAGAAATTTGTTTGGAGCAAGTAAGAGTTCGGTGCTCGTGTCTTTACCTTGAACAAGAATCCCAAGAAACAACCAGAATACCACAGACAGGATTCCATACTAGCATAAAACATGGAATTGGTATAAACAGAAACTACCGAACTAGACTGTTTCATGTGAAAATGTTCATCTTCAAAACTAATATTTTAATGGAATATTAATGGTAGGACAGTGCAATTAACAAATTGGAATTCAGAAAAAAATTTAACTAATCACTTACAGTAGCTTGCGCAGCAGAATCATCCACAAAACTTCCGTCCTTACGTTGACGAGTCATCACAAATAGTTCTATCCTATTTGGCTCCACCCCACCACTTTGCTTCTATTATCACAAAACATCCTTAAATTAATAAAGTACTAATGAGCAAGTATAAATGTAAGGAGAAAAGTTAGATCCAATAGTTATGTTTAGAAATTCTCAAACTTTATTTGAAAACAAAATAAAGGCAAAAGAACTAAGAAAATAAAAACAACAATAGCATCAAAAACCAAAAAATTTAAACTTCTCAGTGGCTCTACGCACTATCTAACTTGTGGTCAGCTTCACCGCCTTCAATTAAAATTCCCATAAAGACGCTTGAAATGGTGCTTTTGCATCTTCCTGGCCTTCTATTTTTTTCAACATATACATTGCTTGTACTTTTCTGGGCTGATATATCTCACCAGGTAGACAACCATCCCATGATACAATATCATTTTGTGTGAGTAACTGCTATAGTAAATTGACAATCATGTATCTTATTTTCCTTTTTATTGCTTAGGCAAGAAGTCTTCCCATTAATAAACTTTGACCTGCATACTATAGCATAGACGGGTTTATATACTTTGCTCAGGTAAAAGTAACAATGTAATCGCACGTCAGTTATGACAGCTAAGGAGCCTAGTAAAATGCATCTAAGTAGCCTATCTATTTCCTTTGCTAACAGCCATGCATATGAATTTCTGTAAGATTAAGTCAGAGCTCGCTTGCAGTCGAACTTGCTAGACTCTTTGTTTCAGGTAAGTTTTTCTGATTTGAATCTGCTCATTTGCCTCATTCAATTTGTATTAAACTGAAAAGAAGTGAACTGAAATAATTTTGCAATTCTCAATGCTGTAACATGGTTTAAGTAATCCTTTTATGTAGTTAACAACTGAATAGCTTCCTAGGAAGTAATGGATAGATCTGTTGATCAAAAGCTACTGCACTAGTGTATTTCTTTTCATTTTCATTTTGCAGTTATTTCATTCTGTGCTGCATTGGGATTCATGATATATGGTGGGAGGTAAGAGTTGATATCAACTCTGTGATAGATTTTTGGTTTTGTTCTCTATTCACTTTTCAATTGTGTATGTGGATAGATTGTTCTTCATGTTGAGATGATTCCCTATTGAATCTAGAGGTCGTCAGAAAAAGCTGTTTGAGGTTAGTTAATTTGTAATGCTCAAGAATTTAGCATTGTCAAAGGTACCTTGTGAATGACAAGAAAGAAGTTAATTTTGATACTTTTTCTACTGTTTTCCCTGTATTATCCTCTTACTATTGGGTTTTGGACTAGAGTTTTAGAAGCATGGAAACAAACTTAATCGTATTAGTCTAGCCACAAACTTAATTTGGTTCAAACTCTGCAGTAATGAAAGTCAACCTGTAATACAATACAATGAGTGATATGGAAAAAAAGAGAGAGTAATTATGAAGGAATAAATTTCCACAAAATGTTATCACAACTTGACACGCAATACAATCCCAAAAACAGGCTAGAACAAGTGTCTACAATATTAATTTGCACAGTGCAACTAAAATCATTAAAAATCATCATAAAACTAAATAACACAAAAAGCAATGCAAATATTCAAATATCACTGCTGGATATTTTTTAGTTTTAAAAAGCTAAATAACTAGAACTTGACTACTTGAGTAACTTAAAATTTAAAACATACCTTCTCATCCACAAGAGAAGCAAAACTCTTTGAACCCGTAGTGTGAAGCATGGTTTGTTTGGCTCGTCAATCACTGTTTAGTTTAGCAAGAGCCTACATCATTCACATAGTTGAGCTTATAAACGTTTGTATACCTATTATGTAAATTAACTTGAATCAATTTAAATTTGTTATGTAAACCTTACCTTTCCTTCAGGTGACAGCCAATATGCTACAAGAGTTGCCCATTGATCTCTTAGAACATCTGAGGGTTTATTTTGTAGCAACTCCTCTTCATTATCGAAGTGGAAGTACTTAGCTTTTAGCTCAGCCTTATAATCCCTCCATTTTTTTGACAAAGACTTTAAGATCCAACCAGTATGACGATCAGGAAACACAAATTTTTCCTACACAGAAATAAAAATTATTGAAATATCTAATCAAAACAAGAAAACTTCCTATAAACAAATTAATAAATTGAATAATAAAAGAAAGGACCCTGATATGGTTTAAGGAGTCTGTCTTGAACATTTGAGGCACATCCCTCCAAGTTTTGTAGACCAAAGGGAGTAAGTAACCATTTCTTGCTAAGATCCCAAGACAAGATGATAATAAGCGACCTTCACGTCTAAGTGGCTGACCTTTTTTGTTAAAACATACTTTAATTTTTTTCCCAGGTGGAAGATTCCACACATCAATCATCTTATTACGACCACGAGTACGAGACTTCTTGCTTTGTTCAGAAAGTGAGGGTTGCTGAGGAGCATCTTGTTGAGTATCTTCAGTATCTTGGGTTACAATTTCACAGTTTCGAATACTTCTACTCTTTCCCATGATGTATGGTGAAGCAAACCTGCATAGAAGAGGAATAAATCAGTCATTGCATTATGTTCACAAGAAGAAAAAGATAACTCGGTGATTTTGATATTTGAAGAGAACTTCTACTTGCAACATTCAATTTCATACGACTGAATAAAGCCTGAACCGTCCACTAACTAGTTCTGGAGGAAGTGCAGAAATGTTATTGTCAGAGATGTCCAGCTCAGTGAGAGATGTAAGGAATTTGTGGGTAATTAAAGCATGCATGTAAATAAGGATTTGAATTAGATGATTCAGTTATTATTTTATTTGCTTCGATCTTTTTGATCTTTCTGAAGAGGAAACAAAATTCAGTTTCATATATGTTGTGGGTATAGAGCTGAACGATAGAAGCACAAAAAATTAGCCTCTTTAGTATTTAATATTGGCATTTAGCCATTTCATTTCCTCACAATGCAGAGGTCAAGTTCTTTCTCTGTAAAAATGTTCAGCAGTAAGGGAAGACAGTAACTTAAATATTCATACAGGTATATTTTATTAGTTTAATCAGATCAAAGAACAAGAGCAGCAATGACAGAAATAACTTGGAAATAAAAAAAGATACAGCAGGATATGGAATGTAAACTTAGGCAACCATTTAGCAAACGGACAACTTTCATGTTTCAAGTTTCATCATGTTTTGCTCTGTTCAGAGCATGTGGATGTTATCTTTTGCACTTTGAGATATAACGCACTGACAAAGAGAATGAAATAATAACTTGAAATGATGCACATTCATACCAAATTTAGAATTATTCAAGCTGTTAAAGAGAATGAAACAGTAACAGTATAAGTTTGTTATCTTTTTTATTCCAAAATCCAAATACAACTCAATAAAAGTTTTCAACAAAAACAAAGTAAATATGAAATTGAATTAGATACAAATCTCTTCCTCAATTGATTCCACACCCATATCATACAAATCTCTTGGTATTGCATTCAATACAATTTTCCAATCTTGATGCCAAGGATCTTGTACATAAAACACTTGTTTTGCTTGGGATGCAAGCACAAAAGGTTCATCTCTTACATCATTACCCGTATGAATTAAATTTGAGAAATTCACAAGGATGAATCCAAATTGATCTTTCTTAATGCCCTTTCCTTCAATAAGGCTAGCCCAATCACACCGAAATAATACAACCTTAAATCTCTCAAAGTAATTCAGCTCTATTATATCAGTCAATACTCCATAATAAGTATCTTCCATAACAATAGGATCTCCACCTCGAGCATTTGGATAATGAGTGGTTTTTGCAATCACAGCTACTCCACTGTTTTGAGTTTTTCTGTCCCTTTTACGACTTTTGGTAAGAAACCTAAGCCCATTGATCACATAACCATTATATCTTGTTGCCACCCTATTAGGACCTTGAGAAAGATACCTAATATCCGTTGTAGTTTTCGAAGGATCCATTTTTGCAACCTAATTTAACATTAAAAGGTATGAGACTTGTTATTTTGACCTAGAATATAAAACAAAAGTGAATGGTCACTGGAAAATTACTAACCCAATCATAAAACCATTCATGAAATGTAGTATTCATCATGTCACTTATTTCGATTGGACGAGCTCGTTTGCGCCTTTGTTGCCTTCTTATACTTTTCTCGAATTCTCTATAACAACCTAATCAAGTTAACTACAATTTAACTAAAAAAAACTTTATAAGAGAAAGACAAGGTAGAGGGCTTACTGCTGAAATTCATGAATTGCTTCGCATTGAAATAAGACCTAACGATGAGCTTGTACCCATGTTTTTTCATCTAGCTCAAAACCTATTGTCTTTCCTAATGGTCGCCCTAAGCTTGGAAATAAGCTTGATCTTTGTCGCAATTCACTAGGAACATCATAATTCCTAATTGAGCGGCCAAATTGGGTTTCAAACTCTTCTAAGTATCTTGAACAAAAAACCATACACTCTTCAGCCAAATAAGCCTCTGCAATCGAGCCTTCAGGGTGAGCTTTATTAGTCTTATAGGACTTCAATTTAAAAAGGAACCTATAATAAAAGGACCATAATTAAAGAAAAGAAAATACGTTAACTCATAAGAAATCATCTATAATTGAAAGACCAAATTGGATTATACGGTTATACCTTTCAACTGGATACATCCATCTATAATACACGGGTCCTGTAATTTTTGCCTCTTCAACCAAATGAACCACCAAATGTACCATGATGGTAAAGAATGAAGGAGTGAAAATCTTCTCCATTTGACAAAGAGTGAGCACAATCTTAGATTGAAGTCTCTCGAGTTCTTCTACTGCAAGAACTTTATCACACAATGCCTTGAAAAATTAACCCAATTCAACCACAACCATGGTCACATCTCTAGGTAGAAGCCCACGTAATGCAAGTCCAAGGAACTCCTCCATCAATATATGGTTGTCGTGACTTTTCAAAGGAAGAATTTTGCAATCTTTGAGATTGACACGTTGGGTGATATTTGAAGAGAAACCATATGGAACTTTGATACTTTTTAAAACTTCTAGAAACACGTCTTTCTCCTTTGTTGACATCCAATAGCAAGCAAGAGGTATATGAAGTCTACCATCCTCATCTTCCCTTGGATGTAGCTCTTTCCTTATACCCATTGCTTGCAAGTCTAGACGAGCCTTCAAATTATCCTTAGTCTTCCCATCAATATTTAATAAAGTCCTCAAAATATTATCGCACACATTTTTCTCTACATGCATCACATCTAGATTATGACGTAACAAATTGTGCTCCCAATATAGCAAATTAAAAAAATGCTTTTCTTTTTCCAAGTATCAGAATGAACTGGATTTTTATTTCCAAAAGTAACATGAATGTTATCTACTTGACTTAAAACCATACTTCCTGAAGGTGAAATTGGGGTAGCCCTTAATTCTTGAGTGCCATCAAAAGAGGAATCGGTCCGAAATTCATGATTAATATCTAAAAACCGACGATGACCCATGAAACAGTATTTACCCCCATGATGTAGCCATAAAGAACATGTGTCTTCACAACAATGAGGACATGCAAAACGACTTTTAACATTCCAACCAGACAAATCTCCATATGCAGGAAAGTCGTTTATTGTCCACAGTAATGCAGCACGTAATTGAAAATTCTCTTCAGCAAAAGCATCAAAGGTGTTTACGCCAACTTCCCATAATTCTTTTAACTCTCTTACTAGAGGTTGTAAGTAAACATCAATATTATTTCCAGGTCCACTCCTACTCGGAATCACTAAAGAAAGAATAAAACTAGACTCTTTCATAGACAACCAAGGAGGTAAGTTGTACGGTATCACCATAACAGGCTAAACACTATACTTATTGTTCATTGTTCTAAATGGATTAAATCCATCCGTAGCCAAGCCCAGTCTCACATTACGAGGGTCTAAGGCAAAATCAGGGTATCGCAAATCAAAAGATTTCCAAGCAAGAGAGTCAGCTGGATGCCTCAATTTTCCATCTTTCTTACGACCCTTGTCATGCCATAACATAGCAGAAGCTATTTTTGGAGACATGAACAATTTTTGAAGTCTAGGTTTCAAGGGAAAATGACGTAACACCTTTATAGGTTTCTTCTTTTTACCACTAAAACCACCTTCGAAATCATTATTATCACATTGCACCCACATAGAAGCATCGCACACATAACACGACTCTTCATTTGCTCTCTCATCTAGGTACAACATATAATCATTTGGACAAGCATGAATCTTATCGTACCCAAGACCTAATTCCTTAATCATGTTCTTGGTTTCACGATAGGAATTAGGCAAAGTTTCACCCTCAGGAAGAATCCTTTTCAATAGTGAAAGGAGCAAATTGAATGACTCATTACTCATCCCACTAGAAACCTTTATTTGAAACAACTCTAAGATGACAGATAATCTAGACACTTTTTTGAATCCCGAGTACAGTTCTTGGTTTAAATCATCTAACAACTTAAAAAACTTAGTTGCTTCAACATTTAGCTCTTCTTAGGATTGTCTAGGGTCACTTCCACCACCAGAAAATTGAGATAAGTCAATCTCATTCTCATATTCAACTCCTAAACTCTCTTCAACACCAAAATCTCGAAGTTCTTGAGAGCTTTTGGGTAAATGAGACTCGTAAGCAGACAATGAAGTCTCACCATGACAAACCCAATGAGTATAACCAGACAAAAACCCATTGCAAATCAGATGCTCTTGTACATCTTCTAATGGTTTCCAACACAAATTGACACATTTTATGCATGGACATAAGATCATGCCATCTCGACATGCATTCTCAAATGCAAATCTTAAAAATTGGCTCATCCCTGGCACATATTCACTACTAAACTTAGACTTTCCAATCCAACTCTTATCCATGGTTGTAGTAGTGATGGTAAAAGAAAACAACCAATGAAGGAGAACACAACCTAGAAAACAACAAAGCAACTCGATTATGTATCTATAATCTATATCTGTATATAAAACTAACCTAGCCCAGATCACATGTAAATCAAAGAAAGGCAAGCAAGGTTCAAGAAATGCATTACAGATCACATGTAAATCACATGTACATATAATTACATCATCAATCCTATACACATCAATGTGTTTTTCTTCTTTCCCTTCAGTTTTCCTTTCCATCAATTGGTCACCAACCAAATAGAGCACTTTCTGATTCAGTTTTCCTTTCCATCAATTGGGCAGCACCATTTCAGGTCAGCACTAGTTTATATTTATATGAACTATTCCTAGATATACTTCTTCTGCTGTATTTGAATATTAAACTCTTCCTTTAATGTGTATCTAGTAACCTAGGATAGAATCATATTCAGTACCATATTTATTCAATTGGAGGTTAACATTCCGAGAAAGCTAATCCTCAAAAATCAAAACTATACTTGAAAACATCATATAGGATGAAACGCCTGAAGTGAATGAAACAGGTCTCTTTAATACTTCGATTTGTTTCTAGAAAAGTGCTCATAAACAGCAAAATGCCACATTATATATGCCCTGCAATTCAAACAATCATCTAGGGGGAGGGACTCTAACCAGGAAAGCTACCAGAAGCATCACAAAGCTAGCCATAAAGCACACACATTTAGGAAAACTAATACTATTATGCAGGCAGATAGCACAACTGTGCTGCATAACAAGCATGAAACACGGCTTACAACTGAAATCAACAATTTGGGACTCAAGTGTGAATTTCAAGTGTAAATGGTGGGCTTATTCTTGTTCCTGATTTAATTACATATAGCCATAAACATATTTTTGTTCCTAATGTGGTGCAAGAAGACTCAAATGGCTTCTTTCTTCATTTTCCAAAAGAAGACAGAGAGTTACCAGAAAACCTCATTCACCAGCATTTCTTCCAATTTCATTGGAATATTATACATCTCCCATTTTCACCCATTTATCACAACATTGGAATATTCTTAGTTATGCTCTATCAGTTATGAATTCTAAAATGCCCAAACAACAACAATGACATTCCATAGGAAATAAAAAGGAAAAATTAAAAAAAAAAGATTATTCCAGTGTTCTATTAATATGTTCAACAAACAGTACTCTAGGAACATATAAATTTAACAAAATAAATTCCAAAAAATGTTAAATAAATAAATAGCTTACAAATAAACAGGATGCCTAAACTTTTTGGAAAGAAACACGATCTGGAGGACTGAAAATATATAAAAGTACAAAAAAAAACTCCAAACAAATAGTTTACCTTTTGGATCTGGAGAAAACTTGAATGAAGCAATGCCTCTTTCAACTAGTTCTCTATAATGCAAATAGCCCAAAAAACCAACGGTTGAAGAAGTACTTTATGAGAGGGCAACACTGTTCTGAAATGAGAAATTAACAGCAGTACTTAGAACAATAACAAAAGAGAACCTCAAAATGATAAATACTGACTAATGCAATACGCAGTTACAAGATGAAGCTGAGACGAGGAGGTAGATGAGATATAGCAATATACCCCTGTAATCGGTGTGAGATTTGCAATGCGAGATCTGTAACACTATCGGTGGGGCAGTGGTGACGATGAAGCGGCAGAGGTGAGATGATTCAAAATACAATGAAAAACATGTGAGTTGAAGAGAGGTGAGATGATTCAAACTCACGAGATTCGTCAGTGCCGATGAGTTTTCTTCAAATTTGATTTTCAAATGGGGAAAAAATGAGTTTTGCTATTTGTAAGAGAATGGGTTTTCGTTATTTGAAATGGGTTTTCTTCGAATCAGAGAATGGGTTTTCATTATTTGAAATGGGTTTGGCTAATCGAATCAGAGGGAAAAATGAAAGAAGGATTTCTAAGGGAGTCGGGTAAAAAGGATATGTGCCGTTTAAACATTTACCAACAGCGGCGCTCTGTTTAAAGCCAGCAAAAGTTAACTTAAACAGAGAAATACCGGCGCTTTCCCTAACCACCCAAATAAAAGTGCCCTTAAAAATCTCAATTTTTGTAGTGCCAACATTATATTGTTTTGCCAATTAATTCAGTTTATCTAGTAGTTTTATTCCATGTAAAATGTTGAGAATTAATTGATCATGAATTCATGATTGTAATTTTCATTTGTACATGCCGTTTAAAAGAAAATCAAGAAACAATAATAAATATATAAAATTTATATTGAGAAAAATATCAAAACAAAATTATTAATGTATAGGCTCTCCATTATCACTTGTAAATACATTATCTGCATGACATTATATAAATTAATAAGTAGAATAAATTTTTGTTAATAAAAGGAAAAAGTTATCAAGGGGACAAGATTCTAATAATAAATAGTCCAATGTGTTTGTTGTACATAAAAAAACCCTAGCAAGATTTCAGAAACAAGTTAGATACTGGTGAAGCTTCTATAGATGGAGAATTGTTCTATATAGACTTGTTATTTTTCTATATTAATTAATAAGTCAGGATCACACACTCCCTTTTCTCAGCCCACATTCCCAAATATTAAATTATTTAGATTTTGATTATTCAACCATTGGATTCTTTAATTTCTTTGCTTTTAGAATCTAGTGTTGAGATGTTTTATAAATTAATTATAATCCTTATTGAGAATTATTCTACTAAATTCTCAGGGGGGAATTTGGAAAAGAGAAGTTTGGTGTTCAAACTAAGCAGCTCCTTTTTATTATTGATTTATTTATTTATTTATTTTGTGATAAAGAAGCACCACCAACACACTCTTTGTCATTTATCAAAGAGTTTTTGCATGGCTCAACAAACAAAAAGTATGTGCTTTTTGAGGGGAGGGAAGAAGGAAGAAATTGGTGATGACATATAAGCAATAAAGCAAATCTGGCAACTTTTGGTCCGCGAAACAAAAATTGAGTTCGGGAGTACGGTTACATGTGGGGAATGATTAGCACCCCCACAACGCCCGTTAAAAACAGTACCATAGTAATCATGTGTTATCTTTTTTGTTTTAATAAAATGGTCTTAATTTAACATTTAAAAAGGACTCCATTTATTTTGAAATCATTTTTTATTTGTATTAATTTTGAAACATTTAAATCTTATTTTTTATTTGAAATAAGTGAAAATCTTTTGTATTGAGAATTATTCCGAAGTACCCCAATACTTCTGGTAACATTTCGAATAATTTCCTCACCTAGAGATTTCTTAAGAATCACTACTTGTGAGTTCTATAGAATCTCATCATCGGACAAATATTTACGTTTATTTTAATTTTATTATTAATTTGAAAAAAACTTATTGATTTAATTTTTAATAAAAATTTAAATTATTGAAAAATCATACTAAATATCTCAATACTCTGGTAACATTTAGTAGACTCTTCTCACCTAGGGATCAGTCAAAAAATCACTACTTGTGAGTTTCATGACATCCCATCATCGGACAATTTCATTTTATTAATATTGCTTAACAATATAATAAAAATTACAATTTATATTTTTATTTATTTATACTTGTTTAAAAACATTTATTCAATCTATTGACTAACCATATGAGTTTCTAAATGTTATCATTCAACATATATTATAATTCACATATCTTCCTATAATAATAATAATAATAATAATAATAATAAAAACATGAGAACAAAACATTAAGATAAAATAGTTAAAATTAGATGAAATATACGCAAATGGAAGCCCCTAAACAAATGGACTTGGATTAGTGTTGGGCTGCCAAATGAGGGCCCAAAAGCTAAAAGCCTCCTTAGGTCCAGCCAAGAACAGGTCGAGTCACCAAGTCGGATCGGCGGATGCGGGTTGTCTCCTTTGCAGTGGGTGGGGCGTGCGGGCTCCTGATCCGGGTCGGGTCCTCACGCGGATCTGCTTCTCTCTCTCTCTCTTTTTTTTTTACAAACTGTAGACACCTAATTTTGTCCGAACAATTTCTTTAAATTAAAAAATAAAAAATGATAAAAATAAACAAGTCAATTTTGGTCAAATCTTAAGTTGGAACCCCATGCATCTCATGCAAACTCTAAAATTAAAATTTTCAAATTTGAAAATCTCATGTGAAGCATATGCAAAATTCACACCTTCAAGAGTTGACTAAAGTTGGTATTGTTGCCAAAAATAAAAGAAATTTGTTGCTTAAAAATAAAAAGAATAATCAGCCATTAACACTACAAGAAAATTGATTTTCAGCGACGGAAATTTAGCTACGGAATTTTTCCGTCGCTGAAAAGTGGTATTAGCGACGGATTAGCGACGGATTAGCGACGGAATTTATAATGAAATTAGCGACGGAATTAGCGACGGATTAGCGACGGAAATTCGTCGGTAATTAGCGACGGAATATTTTCCGTCGCTAATTCCGTCGCTAATTATGGCGGGAGGTGCTGTTCAATCGCGCCAAATATTACCGACGGAATTAGCGACAGAAATTTCTGTCGCTAAACCCAAAACTATGTGAGGAAATTAGTGACGGAATTTTTCCGTCACTAATTCCGTCGCTAAAGGGAATTAGCAACGGAATTAGCGACGGAAAAATTCCGTCGCTAATTTCTTTGCATAGTCACGAAAAAGAAAATGCAAGGATATTAGCGACGGAATTTTTCCGTCGCTAATTCTGTCGCTAAAGGGCATTAGCGACGGAATTAGCGACGGAAAAATTCCGTCGCTAATTTCTTCATCTATTTTTCATGGTGTGAGTGGAAAAATATGGAGAGAAATTAGCGACGGAATTTTTCCGTCGCTAATTCCGTCGCTAATGCCCTTTAGCGACGGAATTAGCGACGGAAAAATTCCGTCGCTAAGTTCCTTACATTTTCTCAAACAAATAGATGAAGAAATTAGCGACGGAATTTTTCCGTCGCTAATTCCGTCGCTAAAGGGCATTAGCGACGGAATTAGCGACGGAAAAATTCCGTCGCTAATTTCTTCATCTATTTTTCATGGTGTGAGTGGAAAAATATGGAGAGAAATTAGCGACGGAATTTTTCCGTCGCTAATTCCGTCGCTAATGCCCTTTAGCGACGGAATTAGCGACGGAAAAATTCCGTCGCTAAGTTCCTTACATTTTCTCAAACAAATAGATGAAGAAAATATGGCCTTTAGCGACGGAATTAGCGACGGAAAAATTCCGTCGCTAATTTCTTCATCTATTTTTCATGGTGTAAGTGGAAAAATATGGAGAGAAATTAGCGACGGAATTTTTCCGTCGCTAATTCCGTCGCTAATGCCCTTTAGCGACGGAATTAGCGACGGAAAAATTCCGTCGCTAATTTCTTCATCTATTTTTCACGTTGTAAGTGGAAAAATATGGAGAGAAATTAGCGACGGAATTTTTCCGTCGCTAATTCCGTCGCTAATGGCCTTTAGCGACGGAATTAGCGACGGAAAAATTCCGTCGCTAAGTTCCTTACATTTTCTCAAACAATATGGAGAGAAATTAGCGACGGAATTTTTCCGTCGCTAATTCCGTCGCTAAAGGCCATTAGCGACGGAATTAGCGACGGAAAAATTCCGTCGCTAATTTCTCTCCATATTTTTCCACTTACACCGTGAAAAATAGATGAAGAAATTAGCGACGGAATTTTTCCGTCGCTAATTCCGTCGCTAATGGACTTTAGCGACGGAATTAGCGACGGAAAAATTCCGTCGCTAATTTCTCTTCATATTGTTTGAGAAAATGTAAGGAACTTAGCGACGGAATTTTTCCGTCGCTAATTCCGTCGCTAAAGGCCATTAGCGACGGAATTAGCGACGGAAAAATTCCGTCGCTAATTTCTTCATCAAAAAAATAAATAAATAAATAAATTTCTTTCATTAAGCATCAGCGACGGATTTTTTCCGTCGCTAATTCCGTCGCTAAAAAGGAACAGCGACGGAATTAGC
This sequence comes from Heritiera fomes, assembly GCA_032173925.1. Lineage (NCBI taxonomy): Eukaryota > Viridiplantae > Streptophyta > Magnoliopsida > Malvales > Malvaceae > Heritiera > Heritiera fomes. The sequence goes on from JAPDPM010000007.1 coordinate 36,259,799, forward strand.
GACGGAAAAAATCCGTCGCTGATGCCTTAAATCGAAAAGAATATAAATAAATGAATTTGTTCATTAAGCATCAGCGACGGATTTTTTCCGTCGCTAATTCCGTCGCTAAAAAGCAACAGCGACGGAATTAGCTACGGAAAAAATCCGTCGCTGATGCCTTAAATTCTAAAAAAAATAAAAAATTGTTTTTGAATTTTTCCCGCCTAAGCTTTAGCGGGAAATATTTTGACATAGCATTAGCGACGGAATTTCCGTCGCTAATCCGTCGGTAATTCCGTCGGTAATTCCTCTGTATGCGCGCCAAAGACTCTATATATTCTCATATTCTCTGTTTTCTCTCCTCTTCACTCCTCTCTATCTTCTTTTTTGTCCATTTTCTCGTTTTTTTCTTTGTTTTTCTTCTTTATCCTTCTTTCCTTTTACTTTTTTCCTTTTTTTTGTAAATTTACTCTATTTTTCTTTTATATTTATGTTGTCAATTTTTTTATATGATAAACTTTAATACTTATTTTTTTGTTTTTTGTTTTTTATTTACAGATGATGCTGATGATACGATGAGGTGCTAGTGGTAGTGGTGATACTGATGTTGAAGATAATGTATTTTTGTTTTTTTTAGTTAATTTATTTTAAGATAATGTTTATGGATTTAAGTATAAATATTAGGTTTATTTTAAATGTTTCTCTTTCACTCTCTCTCTCTCTCTCTCTCTCTCTCTCTCTCTCTCTCTCTCTCTCTCTCTCTCTCTCTCATATATATATAAATATAAATATAAATATAAATATAAATATAAATAATTAATTTCAGAACATTTTTTTTTGACAAAATTCATAGAAATTAGCAACAAAATCTGTTAAATAAGTGAAAAAATTAATCAAATTAGCGACGGAATTCATAACATTAGCGACGGAATTTCCGTCACTGATGCTCTTTAGTGACAGAATATTTATTGAATTAACAAAAATAACAAACTATCAGCGACGGAATTAGCGACGGAAATTCCGTCACTGATGTCTTTTAGCGACGGATTTTTTTATAAAATAAAATAATAATAAAACTATCAGCGACGGAAATTTCCGTCGCTGATGCCTTTTAGCGACGGATTTTCATGTAAATTAAAAAACGAAATTATGTTTTTAGCGACGGAATTTTCCGTCACTAATGACATAAAATCCGTCGCTGATGTAAAAAAATTCCGTCGCTAATTAGCGACGGAATTACCGACGGAAATGAAGTTTTAGCGACGGAGTGAGCATCAGCGACATCGATTTTTCCAACGGAAAAATTTCCGTCGGTAATCCGTAGGTAATCCGTCGCTGAAGACCATCAGCGACGGAATTTAACTATCAGCGACGGAATTTTCCGTCGCTAATTCCGTCGCTGAATGTTCATTTTTTTGTAGTGTAAATCAATGAATAAATCAACAAAAAAAAGGAAATTGGTTGAAATTAAATTTGAAAATTTATTGCCAAAAAAAATAATAAAAAGGAAATAAATTAAAAAAAGGGGAGAAAGTCAAACAAAATAAATGAAAAATCCCATAATCATGGGATCAATTATAAATTTTTTTTTTCTTTCCATGAAATTTTGACAAGTATAAAAAAAAACCCTAAGAAACTGAGGAAAAAAAAAATCTAGGAAGAGGGGGGACCAGAGAAAAGACCTTGAGGAAAAGGAAAAACCCTAAAAAAAATTTCTACTGCTCTTAGTCACCAAAGCTTGCCGCACCATTATCATCTTCCTCCCCGATCATCCCTGGGATTGCCATCTTCACTCATTCTCTACACAGCCGCCATTTGCTTCATCTTTTCCGAGGCATCATCACCTTGCATCCCTGCCATTCTTTAAACCGAACCATGCCATTGCCCAAAACTGTATCTTCCACCATGATCGTCACCGCATGAAACCCACCCCTGCCTCGCCCAATATTGCCGCACTTTCCCTGCACTGCCCGTGTCCCCTGCTTGCCGTGACCGCCGAGCATCATCATCTTGTGCAGTCCGTCCATCACCACATGCCATTGCTATCCTACTCTACTCTGCTGCTGCATCCATTTGGCTGTGCTACGTCACTGCCACGTTGTAACAACCTGAATAAGGAAGAGAGGCTTGCCAGCTTATAGCGTTTTGCTACTGTGTGGGGTTTTTAAGCTACCACGTGAAGAACCCTGTTCGCCTTCAACAAGCCGCTGTGTCACCAGCTTCCTCAAGCCTTGCCTCGCCTCATCAAAGCTTCATCGTTCACTGTGTCAAAAGCCGCTCACACACCCGTTGCCATATTACGGCTGCACCATTTTTTTGCTATCTCCATCATCGTTGCTTTGCTCGCCATCGTCATCTCCATTACCAACCTAGACCACTGCATGCACTTTCTTGCAAAAAGGTAAGGATTTTGCCATTAAATGCATACACTTGTGTAAAGAGTAAATGCCACGTGATTCTCACTAGGATTTCATTTTTGATTATTATTGTTTCTTTCATTTAATATGTTCAATCATCTTAGTAGTTTAGTTTATATGATTAGACGTTTGGAAAAGATTATGATAATCTAGTTGGAATTAGAATATAATATAAAGTTAATTGATTTGAGAATTTCACTTGCATAAGTAACATAGATAATTAATGTGAATGGAATAATTTTGATTTAGTATGTTGATATTTATGTATTCTGTTGATGTATTATTATTTGTGTGTTTGTTTATTTTAGAATGAGAATTTAAATAAATTAAAAATAGATTATCGAAATTATAAGAACATAAAAAAAAATTAATTATGATATTAAAGATTAAAACAAATACAAACTATCCGACGATGGAACTCCGAGGGGATTGCGATTGAGTAATACTCTCAGAGATCTTGAGGTGAGGAGTTTCTTTTTAAATCTTACCAGCTTGATGGAAGATTTAAAAAGTTATTTTCGATATTTAAAACTCAAATTTATTAAAAATTGAAATAAGAATTAATTAAAATTAACTGCAATCAAAAGAATTAATAGTCAAATTAGGAATTAAGAGTCATAGAAATTAATATATTTAGAAATAAAATAGAATAAAATAATATAACTACAAATATTCCGACGACAGAATTCTAAATGGATTGCGCTTGAGTAGTACTTTTAGATGTCTTGAGGTGAGGAGGGTTCTTTTAAGTCTTGTCAGCTTGATGGAAGATTTAAAGGACATTTCCAAGATTTAATAAATTTAATTATAAAAAATAAAAAATAAATTAGATTAAAAAATAGTAAATTCAAATTAAGTTTATTATAATAAAGAATAAAGATCAAATTAATAAACTAGAATTAAAATTAGAAAAGAATTAAAATAAATAGAAATTAAATTAAATTAAATATTTTAATAAATGTGAATTATTCCGATGATGGAATTTAAAGGGAATTGCGCTCGAGTAGTTTCTTTAAAAATTCCTAAGGCGAGAAAGTTTCTTCAAGGTCTTATCAGCTTGATGGAAGGTCTTTAAGAAAATTTTCAATATCAAATAATTCATGTTTATTTAAACATATAAGAATATATATTAAAAATAATAACAATAGAATAAGATAAAATAATAAATAAAAATTAGACAGGAGTCAAAATAGGATTTGCATAAAATATTTAAACAATCCGACGACGGAGCCTCTTCAAGAAAGGCGATTGGTCCTACTTGAATACTCTTGAGGTGAGAAAAACTTTTAGGTTATCCAACCAGCTTGATGGAGGAGACTTAAAAGATTTTTCAATATTTAATTATATCGAGATTAAAGTAAAAAGGCAAAATTAGGATAACGTTAGATTATTTGGTACCATTTTAGGATGGGCGTTGTGAGGGTGCTAATCCTTCCTCACACGTTATTTGGTACCATTTTAGGATGGGCGTTGTGAGGGTGCTAATCCTTCCTCACACGTAACCGTACTCCCAAACTCTAGGATTCTTTGAACGTAGACCAAGCCTTATCCTTAGTTTGAATAGGTGACCAATCACACCTAGGTAGAATGGTTGGTGGCGACTCCATATAGTTTTGTGTCTAGCTATTAGGTTTCCCGAAACTTAATACGTTATGACACAAACTATAAAAGGTTAACATTTTTTTGTAACTTCATTTTTAACTTCTTTTACAAAAAAAAAAAAAACATCAGAGCCCTCAAAGCTCTTTGTCTGGGCGATTTTCGACCACCACCGTCCGCCGCCGCCGTTGCCGGTTTGCCTAAATAAAAAAGCTCACCACTTTCCAATAGTTCTCTGTCTCCTCTCTCCCTTTTCAGGTCTAGATTTCCCTACAAATGCCCCAAAATGCCTAAATCTAAGCTTAAAGCCGCGGTTCCCCAACTTCCAAAATCTATTGCCACCGTCCTCACACTTCCTCTTTTCAGTACATTGAAGCCCTTTTCCTAAAATACGCTCTCCCTAATTTCGACACCAAAAATAGCTAAAAAAACTCTGGACCGAAGCCTTTCTTTGGTTTTTTTTTGTTTTGGATTTTTTGTTTATTTGGCTTTCTTACGGTGAGGAAGGCATCTGATTTTTTTGTGTTTGATGATTCTGAACGGACTTGGAGTTACTGGGTTTTGTTGTGGTTTTTTTTTTTTGCAGGTATGGTGAGTGATAAGCTTAGTTTGGGATCGGTTTAGGGGTAGTGGGGTTTAGGATGGAGCACGGTGGTTGCTGGTGAGGTGGCTATTGATTGGTGCTGATTTGGGGTTGGTGGCCGAATAGGCTGTTTGAAAGGTAGACAGAGGTGGCGGTGAGGATGATGCTGTGGTGGTGGTTTGGTGACGGTTCTTGAATGGCGGGGAGTACAATGGTTTGTGGATGGATACGGGAGCTGTTTAGGGAATCGGGTATGGGTGGTGATTCAAAACAAGTGGAGGTTTTTTTGGAGGTTGATTGTGGCTGAACGGTTGAGGGCTGGGGTTTTCGGGTTTTGTCGGGAGAGGCTCGATGGTGAGGCAGTGAGGCCGAGTGATGGTGAGGTGGTCTCTGTGGTTTCGGGTGGCTGTGGTGGTTGTGTTTTGGTAGAATGGGGACTGGCAAACCGAGAGGGAAGAGGCCCCAATCCCTCTGTTGTCGAGAAGGAAGGAGAGAGTGAATGGCCGGCCCCCCTTCTGTCTGAGAGGCAGTGTGCATTTTGATTGAATTGGGAAACCATCTCTTGGTCCAATTCTTGGCTGTTGTCCTCCGGATTTTAGCATTCAAGCTCAGTAATTAAGGTGTTTGCTCATTGGAATGGGTGAGAGTGGCAGAGCAAATGGCCAAGACAATGGGCGGGAGGCATCGGCGATTAGGGAGAAGAAAATCCCATTAAATGCTGATAGGAGATACAAAATAAAAAATAAAAAATAAAAACAAAAATAGTAATAATAATAATAATTATAATAAAAAGAAAAGAAAAAGAAAATAATAATAATAATAATAAACTCCAGCACAATTTTCCTTGGGCCTTGAAGCCCGATGTATTTCTATTTTGGACTTCAAAAGTCCATTCGGAATAACAGTATTTGCTCTAAAAATTTTAGCAATTGATTTGGAACAAAATTGGGTATCTACAATAAAATTTTAAGATTTTTTTTCGAAGGAGATTATAGTAAGAAAATAAAGTGAAGGGATTACAGTTATTAAGATTTAAACAACAAACTTAATAAAAAATCATTTTTTAAAGGAACTATATGAACCAAATGAGTTAAGTCTCGAATTCAATCTTGAGACCTTTTCGTATTATGTAATAATACTAGTAAATTATTTTTAAAAAAATAATACTAGTAAATTAACTAGCTTTAATCCAAATTTAGTGGGATTTGCACTTCAATCATATTCAATATATATCATTAAAGTAATAACGATAATTATTTGTGTAATTTAATTGAAAAGAGTAGTATTAAGTACTATATGGAATTCTTTGTCTTTCCACATCAAGAAATGGGAAGTTTTCTCTTTGGACTTATTCTCCTTTTGTTATTATATGGCTCTATATTTTCCAAATCTCCAACAAGTGGATCGAGCCACATATTTTCCTTTTCTTTTTCTTTAAAAAATCTTAATCTTTTTCATGTAGGGTATAGAAAATTAATTAGAGGTGATTATGAGTCGGATAAAGTTCCTATAGGGCTTAAGGTATTGGATTTATAGTGAGCCTAAACGCTATCCAACATGATTTTTTTATAGAGGTGCTACTCAGTGAAGTTAACCCAAAAATTTTGTCCTATTCCGAGATTATTTTTGCTTGTTCTTTTTGAAAGAGGTATTATTCAGTGAAGATGTTAATGTTGTTCCAAGAAAATATTGTTTTGTGAAAGAACTGTTTCAATAAGAGATTGTTCTGTAAAAGAATTATTCTGAGAAAAGATGTTTATAAAAAAGTTATTTTGAGAAAAGAGATTGTTCTATAGAGTTGTTCCAAAAAAAATTGTTATGTGAAAGAGCTCTTCTAACAAAAGATTGTTCAATAAAAATACTATTATGATAAAAGGTGGTTCACTGAAACAACTTTCAGGGAAGCAACTTTGTTACTTGTTTTGATTTTCCTATTTTGGATTTGTATTAGATCAAAAACATATGAGCCACTAAAAAGAAGTTACTGCCTCATAGGCTGCATCCATGGCAGACCTCAGCCCTATTGTTTCTCAGCCGTTGATCCACACAGTTGAAAACTTTTATGAAATAGCATTATATACACACACACACTAGGATGATACCCTGCTACACAGATAATTTTTTCTCAAAGAAAATTATGAAGAGTATTTATTAAAAATAATAAATCAATATAATTATTTTAAAAATAGTAATTTTTAAATGAAATTGATAATATTTAATTTGTCAATTAAACATCTTATTTATTATTCATACTTTTTCAAAAATAAAATAAAATTCTAACACAAATGTAGAAGATTAAATAGACCAAAATATTTAAATTTTTATTGAATTTGACTCAAATTGGCTAGTATCAAGATAAATTCAAATTAGGCTAATACTCTATCACCACTCTTTTTCTTTTTATTTTTCCTAGTCCTTAAGTGTTTGATATTGAAATTATTTATTACTTTATTTCCTCTTTTACAACATTAGATTTTCATAATTAATGAAAATTTTTTGAATTTGATTTGTTGATTTGTTTTTACAATTTTTTTGTTTTCATATGTGTTTAATTTTTAAAAAATGATCTTTGAAATTTTTTTGCTTCATTTTATAATTTTATCATTTTTTTGAATTTTTATATTATTTGTAATATTTATTAGATTTTTATTGTTTTTGTAATTTTTAAATTTTAAGAATTATACAAATAAATTAATATTTTATTAATTAAAAACTAATATTTCATTAATTAAAAAAACTAATAAGGTATTAATTAAAACTAATTAAAAACTTTATGTTATGATTTTACCTTTCAAAAAAAAAGAGAAGACATGTGGCATATAAAGAGGAGCTTAGTAGACAAATATATGTGTGTGTATATATACACACACCAATGTCCATGGCAAGTCGCCAAAGAGGGAAAAAAAAAGAAGAGAAAAACAGAACAATAAGAAGAAAAAGAAGGCAAGAAGGAATTCCATGGCTATGCTAATTATTAAATGGATAATTATTTCATATTGTAGATAGAGTATTTTTACTTTACAAGCAGTGTTAGGATCTGCATGACACATATTTTATAAAAATATTAAAAAAATAAAAAATAAATAAAACAAAACATGTATCATGATCTTAACCTCACTTATGAAATAAAAAAACTTCACCAACATATAAAATAATTATTCTTATTAAAAAATATCGGACAAAAGCATGCCTTAATTTGTTGACGTACGTTTCTATCCAAAATCAAGTATCCACACTAGGCAACCGAATCAATGGTCAAATTATATGTAAATCAAACCAGATTTCCAATTTCAGAGGGAGACCGATGGAAGAATATATAATGTTGCGATGATTGCAAGTGTGAAACGAAAATACAGCATTCAAAGTTTCTACTACCATGCGTATACCTCCACCTTCGACAGTAAACATTGGGATCTTAATTTAGTTTCCTCCGAAAGATTTTGTTCAATTTTTCATCCAACAATGCAGTTTTAATTTTAGTTTTCAAAAATATATGAAATACTTTATGGATAATTATTTTATATATCGTCAGTGGAATTTTTTTACTTTAGGTGTTAGGGTGTTGAATCATGATACATATCTTATAAAAATATTAAAAAAATAAAAAATAAATAAAATAGAAAAATAATATATCATTTATTTGAGTAAAGATATTATATCAATATAAAGAAAAAAAATTCGGAGAGTCAGGTAGTGCCCTTAATGCATTACTTTTACTATGTCAAACTTGAATATGAGTTGGTTTACTATGACTTTAGATTATCAGACAATTGATTATGAATGAATTGAAAGATTTCTAGAATTATAAGTAAAATTGACATGGACCTTGACCATTAGTTTTAAGAATTAATGCTTTTATTTTCGAAGTTTTTATTTTTAAAGTTTACATTTGGGTTTTAAGAAAATTTCTTTCTTTCATGTATATATAAAAAAAAACCGCATTATTTTATTGACTTTCTAGCTAAAATGAGAGTCAATCAAAACTCTGATTTTGTAATTTGATTATAATTTTTTATTATTTTTATTAATAAATTTTAATTTAAAAAATGTGAGAATTTTGTAAATTTAAAATTTGAGTTTCAAAATTTTTCTTTCTTCTGAACCAGATATTTCAATTGAAAAAATTACATGAAATCAAAGCATGGTTTAGTCTTGGTTAGGCCAATCATCTTCAAAGATTGGTGACTAAACACTTCAATTACCCGACAACTTCTCGAATTGTAAGAAGTGGAGCTCAATCAAACATTTCTTTTTTTTTTTGGTTCATAGAAGGTATAAGGGGAGAGTAAAAAATTGAACTTTAAATCTAATCCCTCCTAAGAAAAATAACAATCACTAGATCAAGTTTTGATTGTTCAATCAAACAGTTCTTTGTCTTTGTTTTTGTGGCCGTGGAAAAAATTAATATTTGTTTTTGTTAGGTCAAGGCTTCTAGATTTTCCCCAAATAAATGATGATGATGCATATTCACTTAGCTACCCAATTGACCAAACCTTGATTTGGGTCTACTATTTAATAAATGCCAGTTTAATTCTAGGAGTGGGAGAAGAGTAATCATATATAATATTATAAAACAGAAAACAAAGGTAACACGTGTCATAATATCATTAATCTCATTTATTTTATTTTATTTTATTAAATCTCAATTTTTTATTTCCTTTTAAATTATCTTTTTTATCCAATTAATATTCTGTTAACTACTATCACACATAATTTTTTATAGTTTTTTAACTGACAACTCACCATTATCAAAATAATGCTAATATAAGTTCACAACTCCTTTTCCTTTGGTTGAAAAATAGACAAGTAATGAATTATCTATTTATCCCTTTTAAATATTTATTATTCAAATTTTAAGCATTATTTAGTTCTGCTATCAAATTATCTACTAATATCTATTTTAAAAAATAAATAAATAAATAAATTTAATAAATATTTAATTTTCACATCTTTATCAAAATTTTCATGATATTATCAATATTAAACCCGTATTAATTTTTAAAATTAATATCTAATTAAATTTTTTATATATCTAATCAAATCTTTTAAAATTATTATCAAATCTATTTTAAATTATTTATTATCTAATTAATAAATAAAAACCAACTTCTAATAACCGTTCTATTTACTGTAAAACTGCTCCTTCCACATTTTAATATCCCTCTACCATCCTCATTCTGAATCATGTTCTAATAACCCTCTATACTCCTCACTCTAAATCCACATTCTAATAACTCTTTTCAATCCTTACTGCAAAACAATTTAACCATCTCCTCCGGTTTCTTTGCTCCTTTTACAAGTTTCACATTGTCATATTAGAAACATGAAAAAGGTAAATTTGTCTTTCATCTTATAGAGTTTGTGCCTTTTAAGACGACATTTTTGATTTTTTCGTTTAGGAAATATCTTTTTTGGTGGTTTTAATAATTAAAACATATGAGTTGGATAATGAGTTGATTATTCTATTTTATGGTTTTTTTTATAGATGAAATTTTGGATTTGTAATTTGTTTTTTTTTTGTGTTACATTTTTTAAGTTTAATGATATAGCTTACAAATTTGGTGATCTTTCATGTTTTATGCAGTTATAATGGTTGTTGTAGTTGTTTACCTTTTCATATTTTCATTAAATAAGTAAAAAAAGAAGAAGTTAGCAGAAGATGATAATTTCATATTTTCATATATTGAAGTAATAACCAGAAGATGATAATTTCCGTCAAACACTACTTGCAAAAAAAATATGTACACGCAAGTAAGGTTTTACGTTTATTCATTAATTAATTGAATTCTTTCTGTTCTATTAATAGATAACAATTATGTATGATGTAAACATAATTGCAGGAGTATAGATCCGATAACATCATTTGAAGATTCTCAAAACTGAAGACCTTTTTTTTCGATGTTCGAACTTTTAGTTTTTAATTTAAGTGTTGGACGCATTTTTTTTAGATGTTAGTGTTTCTTATATTCGAATGCAACATTTATATACTTCATTCATCATCATTTCTTATTTATTTTTTCTTATAAGATTTACTTTTTTTTTTCTTATAAGATTTACTTACTTCGATTAAATTAGGTTAATTAATTATATATTTAATTTTATCATCTAAATAACTAAATTGTAAATAAAATTTATTTTTAATTAACAAACGCTTTTAAGTATACAAAATTTTCGTGCATCGCACGTGTCACGACCCGAAGGCCGCGACAGTGCCTCTTACTTGTATGGAAACGTAGAAATTAGGGCTAATTTTTTCGATTTCCTATATTTGTTTTGTCTAAGTGCAATGTAGTGAATTTTGTTTCGGGACGTTAACTCCCTCGCCTATTTTTGTCACTTTACCCAAGTTAATTTCCTGCATAAATGAAAATATAATATAAAATATATGATAATAAATGAAAATATAATAATAGATGTAAAAAAAAGTATAATAAACACATGATAATAAATGTAAAATTAATATTGATAGTTTGATTAATTACCCCTTCACTGTTTCTTGTCTTAATTTTGACATATATGTGTATATATATATATATATATATATATATATATATATATATATATATTGTTAGTAATTATGTCTTCACTGTTTCTTGTCTTAATTTTGACGCACAACTATATATGGTTGGATTAATTATGTCTACACTGCTTCTTATCTTAATTTGGAGTCACACGCATTCCCACACACACACACACATATATATATATATATATTAATTTTTCTTGTTCATATATTAAATAAAACCATTTTTAATGTATTTCTTACTATGTTTAAATTTCTTTAAATGTTACTATCTTCGTCATTTCTATATCAATTATACACAATCCAAATGAATTATTAGATAATTTTTTATATATTAATATATTTTTTTAATTTTACAAATGAAATTAAAAGATTATCAAATATCTTTTTTCTTTTTTTAATTAAATTTTTCGCTTTTGAGTTTTGCATTCCCTATTTTGGACCTTTATTTGGTCAAGCCACTAAAAACAACATGAAGGCAAGAACAAATTCCATGGCTATGCTAATTATTAAGAAGATATTGGGCAAAAGCATGCCTTAATTTGCTCACTTTTCTATTCTCAAATTCCCTTTCAAAGACACTGCAGGGTGACTCGGAGACATTTTGTATTAGTTTGGTAAGATGCAAATGACTCCCCTAATACATAATTTTCCACCACCGAAAAAGTATTAGCTATTTTTCATTTATTTAAACTAATTCTATATATCTTATTAAGAAAGATTGACTAATTAAAATAATGAGAGACCATCTTCTTCTTTAATGAATATTGAATAATTACTTTAATGATCGAGACATTTAGTTACACACTTTTATTTAAAAATTTTAAAATTAAATTTGTGCTTTCGTGATATTTTAAAAGTATTTTAAATTCATTTATTCTGTGAATTGTTATTAAAATTTGCCCAAATTTGTCATCTTAAAGTCACTATGGGGGGAAACGAGGGCTAATTTGATTTTTTGAGTTATATAAACATTATTTGAACATTATTCACTCGACATTGACATAATATATGTTTCATTAAATTTTTAATGGTTATTGATGAATTAGATAAATTTAAATTATTTTTTAAAAAATTAAATTCATAAATTAAATTTAAAATATCATTAATAAAAATAAAATATTATCCAAAGATAACAAATGAGTGGTGCATTTTACTTGCAACATTAAAATAAAAACTTTAAAGGTTTTTTTTTTGAATTGTATATTTTCATTTAAAGTAATAATCATAATCAATATACTACATTCAATAAACTAGTAATTTGATGAATTGGTAAATACAAATAACAATAACAATTATTTACAAATAACAGTAATACACTAACTTAATCTCACACCTTGTGTGGCTCGAAATTGATATCTCAAAGTTTCAAGACTTTTTTCTTGCCATTAAGCCAAGATTTCATTGACTCAACTTTAAAGTTTAAACCATCAAAGTAAAGAGATTCCAACATTCAATCTTACATCCTACATAATACTAAACATTCAACCTTCCTACTCAATCTTCATTTACATTGAATATCCTGTCTAATATCCCTTTGGGATGGCTGTTGCCGTTCTTGATTTCTCAACTTTTTTAGTTATATTAGTTGACTATCTATGAAGAGATTGATGTTGTTGTTTGTTTGATTGGGACTGTGTATGATCTGATAAGTCGCAATGCTAAGCATTTATAGTAGGAGTGTTGATGCACCGAAAATGTTTGATAAATGGTCTGCATGAAAATTTATAAGGATGTCATTCAAGTGGCTACAGGATTAAAGATTAGTTGTTTCTGGCTAACTTTCGGGAGGTTTCTTGCTAGATGAAATTTTGGTGGGTTGGCTTTAAGTGCTACTGATGCGGTTTCTCTTGACTTATGTGCTCTGTATCTTTTGAGGCTGTTTTGATTGAGCTGTAATATTCGTCTTTCTCATTTTGATTAAAGCTACGGTTGGCTAGTTGGAAATTTCTCAAATACCATCCGGTAAGTAACGAGTTTGTTGTTGAATTAGCTAATCATGGGCTTTTAGATTTGGGGCTCTCATTAAAGTTTTAGTTTTAGTATGTCTTCTTACCATGGCTGGTTCGACGGATGCTGGTTTGTGATGGTAGGTGTTGTTGATTTCCTGGTTGTTGAGGATTGTTTATCTATTCTTGTTCCCTTATTGGTGTGTTCTTCTTAGAGATCATCGTGTGTATTGTGCTGTCTTCATTGTTGTGTTGGGTTGTTGGTGATTTAGTTCTTGGGTTCAAGTGGATTTTCATCTCTGTCCTATGTCTTTGATTCATAGTGTTTGATTTTTTGCTAGAGAGTCTTCGACTTGTTGCTTGTATCTTCGCTGGTCATGCTCAAGGTCTTTCTTGAGCAGGGTTTGGCTTCTATCAATGAATAATTGTTTGCCTTTCAAAAAAAAAAATCCTGTCTATTATTGACATTGAGCCACAACCCATTGGTTAAAGAGATAAATTTACTTCATAAGTAAGAGATTTTATTGGTTAAAGAGCTCTTAATGATTTGGTTTTTAAATATAGAATGTCTTAATTTTTAAATTGTGCTTTTAAAAATACAAGAAAAATATTGTAATCAATATATAATCTCTAAGTAAGAAAATTTGTTTTGCAGAAAATGTTTAGAAGAGTTTTGAAAATATATCGGATTACACATTAGATAGCAAACTAGGTTTGTTTTGGACTTGAAACTAGTTTTTGTTTTTGAGTGTTTTATACTCTTTGTTATTTTTGTATTGATAATTGATATTTTCTGTCTCCTTTGTGGATATTAATATAGGCACTTCATAACCAAATCATGTTATATATTGACTCCCCACAATTTTATTTTTTGAGTAGTACATTTTCATTAGAAGTTACAATCACAATCATTTCATGAACAAATAACTATAAAAATCACATTACTCAAACTAGGTAAATTAGTAAATAACTATAACAAACTAAACAAACTAGTAAATAACTAGACTAACTCAAATTCACACTTGGTGAGACTCGAACCTGAGATCTTAAAGTCTTAGGACATCTTCCTTGCCACTAAGCCAAGACCTCATTGGCGACTCCCCACAATTAACTACTAATAAAAATGTTTTTCCATCAAATAACATTATAAAATTTGATTTGTTTGTGGAATTTCCATCTTCTCCCACTTAAGCACACATTCACATATACCCGTATCAACAATATCTAAGAAAAAAAAAAGAAAAGTTAATTAATCAATAATATCATGCATTTTTTATTGAGTCCCCGTTTTCCTTTTTCTTTTTCTTGGGGGATTAGTTAGGCTGTAACACCAGCAAATCTGGTCAAGGACCAGACAACATTAATCAATTAATAACGAACTATACACTATTGCCGACAAAAATTTCATCAGTAATAACTTTTTAATTAGTAATTGTGACATAAATTGTTAAGACATAAATCAGGCCAAATGTACCAAATTCAGAGACGTAAAAAAGGAAAAAATCATTAATATCAATCAAGAAATGTCCCACTTTGATTTCTGAAAATGAAACCGGGCCGCAGGTCGGAGCTGAAAATTTTTCTTTGGAATACAGTGCTGCCTTAATGCCTTGTTTGGTAAATTAATCTTTGGATATATAAGCGACAATAATGGCACAATTTGCGTTTGTTAGTTAATTCTGTGTTTTTGCTTCTTCAACAGAATCAATTGCAGGAAGAAAATCGATACTAGTACTGTTAATTTTCGAATGAAACCGACACTCACATAGACTCGTTAATTTTTAACACAACATAATGACAAAATATAAAAATGACACAAGAACAAAACAGTTAATAACATAAATTAAAGTTTTTGGTAAAAATTAAAAAATTTATTTTGCGTTTAGTGTGCCCACAAGAATTATGACACAATAGTTTTTACGTTTTCGAAGTGTTTAGCACGAAACAAACATGACAAAAATGCATATTATTTAAGGGTTTAAGTATCGTGGTAAAAAAATTTAAAATTTATAAGAAAATTCGAATTTGAGTCTTTGAATAAAAGAATGTGAACCAACGAAATGCTTTGCTTAGATCAAAGTTACTTTTTGTGGATAAATTTGAATGGGGCTAGTTCATAAATCAAAGTTCATATCTAAACACAACTTTTAGTACTAAATTTAGTATTTTTCATGGCTTTACACTTTACAGACTTTTGTTAAAATTGAATTGAAAGGTAAAGAGTCAAATTCAAGAACAAAAGTTATGTACCCCAGATCCTACTGTCTTACTTAGGATTTTCCATGATTTGTTGTTGTTCGGGAAAAAGACAAATACTCAGCATGTAAAGTTCCTAGATTTGCAAATGGCTTAATAGATAAATATACCATCAATCTTTACACAAAATAGATATATCTCAATGTTTTATTGCATTGAATTCAATCTATAAATTTTTATTTTACTGTAGATAAATCCTTAATCATTCAAAATCATACTATTAAGTCCAAATCTGTTAAATGACACTAACTTTCATTAATATTGCACACGTGACAACAAACTAAGCTATCTATGTCAGCTTCCACGTAGAATGTTGTAACACCAATTCATATCATTTAACAGATTTAGACTTAATTGCATGATTTTGAAAGATTAAGGGTTTATTTACAATAAAATAATAGTTTATAGACTAATTTTCACACGATAAAATGTTTAATGCTTAATTCCATTTTATGCAAAAGATTAAGGGTATATTTAACTATTAAGCCTTGGCAAATCATGATACCTTGATCTGGAAAACAAAACAAACGAGACTGATGTCAAGGGATAAAACAAATTATGAGAATTCCGTATTTTCAGGATTCTATTGGGTTAAAATCATTGCAGAAATGCATTTCTGATAGCTCTGGTGCATGAATATTCATTTCCAATGCAATCGGATTGGTCCTGATCGTCTGCAACTAGCTAGCTTAGCGCTACCTTGATCATCAAGCGGAAAAAAGAAGTTCAAAACATGGCTTGTCCAATTCTTTCTCTTTGTTCCTGATGTCAGAACCTGAAGTTAAGCAACTTCAGGTTTTGTTTTGATCTAAAACAGCCTGCTTCACTCTTTTCCATTCCCAAATTCTTGCTGGATGCTTTGAAAGTTTGCAGTATTTCCTGCCAACCTAACAAGTTGCCTTACTGGTAAACCTCACTGAGGATCTTACTGATAAGAGTTTGCAAATGGAATTTCCCAGAATCTCTATATTGCATGCAACCCGTATTAATCTGATCTCTTTTGGAAAGAAAATGGGATTATCGCCACCAAGGCCGAGAGCTTGCAACCCATAACGTTGAGCAAAGATTTGGTCTGTTAAAATTGTAAACTGGACTGTTTGATCTATCGATTCGTAATAGGTAGTTCAGTTCTGAAAGTAGAATTGTAAATGGATTGCTCAAGTTATATTCCTCTTTGACTTGGGCTTGGGCTAAGTAATGTGGTCTGAAATAAAGTTTGGCTGGGACCCTGCACCCTAGCTCATGATTATATATATAAATATATATATATATATATTGTGTTCTTATTATAATTGATTCAAAATTTTCTGTGTTAAAATTCGTTTTGACGTACCGAATAGAAAATAAATTTTTAACTTTTATTAAATTCATATATAATTTTTTTTTAATTTAAACATTATCCCTTTGTTTTTTTCTTGTCATTTTGTATTATATCATCAAATCATGTCAAAGATTATTAAACCTACCCATATGCTCATCTATATTATTTATATATTCTCAAAAGTAGGCGTTAATAAATGAAGTGCCACTAATTCATTAGGAATAATTGCAAATAAATGAAGGGTACCAACAACTTGTTGATTTAGTGATTAAAAAAAAATTGTGATGCATTATAAAATTTAATTTAAATTCAAACAATTTTATTTCCATCTTCAATCATCAAATTTTTTTTGTTAAAACAATAACAACAACAACAATAATAACAACAATAACAACAACAACAACAACAGTGACGTAGATAAGGTAACCCTTTGCAATGCCGTAAGCTTTATTATTGGCACAGTTTCATTATTTTTCATTATTAGAAAACAGGAAACCTGACAAAGGATGTCTTCGTAGTTAGTACTGTTGTTTATAACGTGTGCTAAAGAAAAAATAAACAGGATCATGGGTGCACTGTGGTTACCACTTGTTGCAGCACAGCTTCTGAGTCTCACATTTGCTTTCACCTTCCTCGGATGGGCTGCCGGAATTCTATGTCTGCTCATCGGAGCTGTGGTCACTTTCTACTCCTACAATTTGTTGCCTCTTGTCCGTGAACACCATGCTCACTTGGGCCGTCGACATCTTCGTTTCAGAGACATGGCCAATGACATATTGGATAAGCACCAGGTATTTATATCATATTGCTATAAATATCTTTTTACTTTCAAATAAATTCAGATTAATATTTAGCAATTTAGTAAGCAAATATGAAACAATGTAAAGAAATGAGAGAGGCAGTAAGATAAAGAAATGATGATGATTTATGGGAAACTTGCTTCTTTTCTTGTATTATTGAAACAATTTTTGTCCTTATCGATTTAAGGTGTAGTACGTATAATTAAATGAACAAAGTTAATGCCTATGACCAAGCTTGGCCGTACTCCATATATCGCTCTTTTCTTCTCTCGTCATATTTTGCATGTGTATGCCATCTGTATGGTACACTTGTGAATCGGTGAAT
The DNA here is from genome assembly GCA_032173925.1 of Heritiera fomes. Lineage (NCBI taxonomy): Eukaryota > Viridiplantae > Streptophyta > Magnoliopsida > Malvales > Malvaceae > Heritiera > Heritiera fomes. The sequence continues at coordinate 36,277,551 of JAPDPM010000007.1, forward strand.
GGTTCAATAATTAAATGGCTACTTTCCAATTCTTCTCAATTTGCAGCACTTTTTTAAAGCAATTAATTATACAAATATTTAACTTCTTGAACATTTTTTTTGGTTCATGATTTTTTAATGAAAGCTTTTAGCTTAAGGAGGGATTAATGTAAATGTTAAAACTCAAATTTCAAATTTGTAAAATTTTTATATTTTTAAAATGAAAATACAATAATTTGAGTCATTATCCAAGATCTATGTTTATTTATTGTTGTTGGAGAAGTTTATTCAAATTTTTATTTTAATATAAAAAAATTGGCAAATGATGGAAGTGTTACGCTTGGGACTCCACCAATGCCTTGTACCAATCTGAGGCCTTTATCTTACCTGGGTAGATTAGTTGTTACCTTCACATCTAACATGGAGAACTTTACAACAGATAATCATAAACTCTCTCAATGTACTGCTTTATGGAATCAATAATTGACCAGGCAACTCCATCTCCCTTGATACTGCTGAAACCATAAGAAGAGGATCACTTTCTATGACTATCTTCCTCATCCCAGTCTTTTGAGCAAACACCAATCCCTCTCAGACAGCTATGCACTCAGCTACAAAAGGCTCCACTTGCATCTTCTGTTGATCGGACATTAGAGCTAAAACTTCACCTTTGTTATCCCGTACAGTCACACCACCAATACCAATCCTGCCATGAGAAGAAAATGTTGCAGCACCCACATTAACTTTGATTATTCCTTCCATTGAAGGACTCCATTTCTCTACTCTCAGTTCCTGTCTCCTTGCCCCATCCTCCTGTTGTATATATTACCAAAATTAAATCTTAAAATCATTTAGTTTGCATATATGTTAAAGAAAAATGAAATTGAAAGTATGAAAAATGAGTTGGAATGAAGAAATTACTTGATTAGTCGACTGCCCAAAAGAGCAGTCAACTGCTCTATGTGTCGGGGCTTTCTGGAAATATTTTTCGCTTGAGAATTTGAGTTACATATAGGGCAGTCCACTGCCCCAAGAAAAATTATATTCTGTTTTGAAAAAACATTAGGGAAGTCGACTCCCTTTCTCGGGCATCCGACTTCCCATTCTGGAAACTCAAAAAACATGTCCATTGGACATGTTTCTTCATTCCAAAGGTCATGATTCTTCATTCAAATGATATCTAATCATGAAAGAGTGTTTATAACACCGTTTTGAGTCTATAAATACTTTCACTTTCATGGAATTTAACATATAAACAATATACAATCTTCTACATTCTTTCACTCTAAATCAAATTCTCTTCTTGCACTCTTTTTTCTTTGGTTTGGTTCAAGTGAGTTCAAGAGAGAAACTCCAAGTGCAATTGAATTTCTCTTGGAGTAGGCATTGTATCCTGGGAACAACGTTTCCTGAACCATTTGCACCAGTGTGGGGAAACTATTGTTCTTAAGATAGCTTCCTGGAAGTGCCTTTCCTACCAAATTTCTTCTTCAACTTGTTTGCAGCAGTACACCATCCACTGTAAGATCTGATTTTACCCTACTGTAGACCTTAATTTCATAAAATGGATATTGGAAATTAAGTAAATAATAAATAAAGATTTATATTTTGATGAAAAGCACCTTAACTTTGGTTACAAATGCAGCAATTATGATGAAATAACGTATGGACGAGCAGATCGCCAATGGATAATGGCGAGGGCGAGTATATTAGTTACCCAAAATCTGCGAGGGCTCCCGATCGCCCTCACTAATTTGAAGAAATTAAAATGCTAAATAAAAATTTCCAAATGTGGGGAATCTTAGCAATTGGCGAGTTGGTTGGTTGCTCTTTGGTTGGGCGAATGAGTTCGCCAAGGACGAATTGGATGATTTCCGTGTGTGTTGTGATAGCCCAAGGCATGTATTGGGCGAGTAAGGTGGTTACCCAGATAGAGGGACAAATGAAAAAAGAATCAAAACATTTGGCAGCCAAAATTGACTTATAAGTCACACGGTTGAAGGGAATTAACGGATAAGAGGTTGAAGTCAGTAAGGAATTTACCTGATTGGTTGAGAAATAAAACAAAGTCAACAGCAGCAGAAGAAAAAGAATGTGAAAGGGAGACTTTCACGCCACTTGTGCCTCAGTTTTCTTCATGCATTAAAGACGTGAAATGATGAAGGATATAGGATAAGGGACAGGCAGTAGCTTCGGATTGGATTAGCATGGTTATATAAGGAGAAAGGCTTGAGGAAAACTCATTTGGCAAACTTCATCTTCTTCACGAGAGCTTATGTTATTCCTCCCGTTTCTGTCATGCCCGATTTACAAAACTTCACTTTTAGGTTGGCTAAACACATAAACTGCTTATAAAACCTTTCCTCTATGGTTGATGAGCTGAAGGAATAAGCAAAAGAAAGGCCAACATGAGACAGAAAGCAGTCTGTTCTGGAAGTGAAGTTAGTTGAGGTGAGTTTCATATTTCTGAGCTATTCTTGATATTCAATGGTAGATTTATATGTTTATAATATAATAAACATAGAGTGCAGCCTTGTTTTAGTTAGATCTTTAGAGAATATGGAAACAAGGAAAATAATGGAATAAGTGACGAGAATGGCGACTATTGTGTTCGCCAATGATGAAAATTAGTAATCGCCAATGAGGCGAGTTGATAATAAGGAACTCGCCAAGGTAAATTCTGTGTAAATGGGCGAGATCGCCCAATTCTAGTGAAGTGAAATAATGGGCGAGCTCAAATGCGTGAGGCATTGGGCGAGTATAAATGGCGGGCGAACTCCCACATATAAGCCAATGTGAATGGCGAGTTGAGTTGTGTTTGACGCCCACATTTAAGACAATATATGAGGGCGAGATAATGTGTGTAAGTCATTGAAGAATGGCGAGCTCGAAAGGGCGAATAAGACCTCTTGCGGGCGAGCAATTTGATTTTAAGTCGTACAATATATTGGAAATTTGGAAAAGGAAAATATTAATAATTTTAATAAATCATTTTTACAGCCGAGAATGGGAAATGACAATTGGCGAGCAGGAAGCAGGGCGAAGCAAGGCTTCGTTGGACCAGGTAAGGGAGATGTGTGTGAAGAGATGCATGTCCTGTGGAGTAAATTTTGTGAAAATATTAAGTTAAATGTTTTGTTTTCTGACATGCATTGTTTGAGGAATTTATTTGATATTGGGCGAGCTACTAAGCCGACCCTTATGATATTTCTACACCAATTGGTACTGGCGGGCGAACAACCCTTGTTTTAATAAAAGGCAGGCGAACCATTTGGGCGAACCCTTTTATATTTTGTTTGGGGCGGGTGACCTCTAATTTGAGAAAGTTGTTGGCGAGCCACTGAGGTTGAGCCACTTTTACTTAATGTTTTAAAAGAATGATTGGCGGGCGAATACATGTTCACCCGTTTGGAGTGACCATGGACGAGCTGGGCTGGCGAGCTGACCATGGCGAATTGATTTTCGATGGTATTTTTCTTGAGGAAAAATTAGCCATTTTAACATTTGAAAATGGAAAATATAAATTCTTGGTATTTGCGGGCGAGCCAAATTTCTTATAAAATTGTGGCGAGCGACCACTTTTGTTATGAAAGCTGAGTGGCGGGCGAATAATAGTTCGCCGTCTTGTCGAGTTAGTCATGGGCGAGCCGTGAAGGGCGAGCTGACTCTGGCGAACAGTTTTAAAGATAAATTTCTTTTGCGAAAAATAAGATGTTTTAATATTTTGAAAAATAGAAAATGTGGAATTTTTTGGAAAAGTAGACCTTGGGCGAGTTGACTCTCGGGCGAGTTGACCACTAAGGGAGTTGAGCATTGGGCGAATTGGCCAATGGGCGAGCTGACCCTGGGCGAACTAGCCATGGGCGAACCAGCTCCAAAACGTGCCTTTCTCTCACAGAGACTGTTGAAATTAAGGGTTGTTTTACTGGTTATAAACCCTTTTGGAAACCAAATCATTTTATGGAAATGATACATATGATAACTTGATTTTGAGACTTTAGGCCCTAAATTCATGCATTATTATTCATGTAGTTGCGTGACCTACCTGGGGCAGTGGCTCGGTCAATGGACCAAAGAGTGCACTTCAGGGCGTCACAGGGCTGATGGACCCGCCAAGTCATCAGCGGTCTCGAGGTCACTTGGCAAGTGGACCCAAGGACCACTATAGATTATGGCCATAGATCTGAGATAGTCGTGAGGGGCGATGGCCTACGGGTGCACCCCAATAGCGGCAGATTCCGTTCTCGCAAGGGGGAGGGGGAACGATGATAGCATGATTTATTTGTTGCCTAGTCTCAACGTGTTGATTTCTGTTTACTGATAAGATTCATTGAATCTTATGTGTTGTTTACTGTATTTTAAAGTAAACTGTTTAGCCAGTGATTTGAATGGTGTTTTAAGAGAGTTGTTTACTATATATGTCCACTGTTTTTTTTCTACTGGGTTATTGTTAAGAAAAGAACAAATGCGTTATGATATATATAGTTTTGCTTTATTTAAAGCAGTATATGTTTCCTTTACTGAGCGTATGAATCGCTCACCCCTTTGTTTTTAACTCCACAGATAAAAAGTACACGGAGTTGAGTGAATTAGCTCTCAGATGGTATAGTTACGTTTAAAGAGCTGAGGCATGTTAAACGTGACAGGTACAGTCTCTTCTCTTTTACATTCCAGACATATGTATACAGTACTACTTTATTGAAATAAAGACAATAGGGGATGTCAGATGTAAGAAAATATGAAAAGAATTTTCATATTCCGTTTTTATTAAATAAATGTTTATCATTTATGATTTTTACTGTTAAATGTTAATGGCATCGTAGACAGCCCAACCGATAAAGTTGTATGAAAATACGTGAAAAAAGTGGTAACGGGATGTTACAGATTTAATGGTATCAGAGCTTGGGTTGGTCTGATGTCTGTTGATGCCCTTAGCATAGAAAGTGTTGAGAACGGTTAACATCCCCTGTAGTACTGTATAGTCTGAATGTATAGAGGAGTCGAATGACAGTAAAATGAGTTAAGTGGTGAAATATGGTGAAAGTTGACTAATTATGGGTTACAAATAGAGATAGTAATCCAAAAATTTTGCATGAGATAGGCGATCTTATCATCATAATGTCGGGTCTATTTGATAAGGTACAGCGAAGAACTCGGTGAGGGCCCCACCAGAACTTCTCTGTCCATATCGAACTAAGATCTTGAAATGATGATATTGAGATGAAAAAGGGATAATATTAGCATATAAGCCTTAAGATCGCGTGTTTGGAGTTATATTGATGAGAGAGAATTAAAGGGGAATTTATGAATATACCCCTATATTGACATGTTTTCTTTCGAAGTCATAAGTGATTAAATGGATTTAAAATACAAATTGATGGTGAAATAATATGTGGTGGTGTAAGGGATGATTTTACTGTGGAACCCACTGATATATTGATAAGTAAGGCGACCCAGAGTACAAGCTATGAAAGGTCGCGAGATAGTCATCCCTATTGTGGATTTTAGGGTCTGAATTTAAAGTGAAAAATATGGGTTATATTGGTATGAGATTACTGAATATTATGAACAGTGATGTACTTATAGAGTGTGAACTAAAAAGGTGAACTGTGAGATCAGCGAGTTAAAATCGATGATAATACCGGATACATATACTCCTTATGTTTTAGGAGAATGAATATTAGTTGTAACTTGACAATTAAGGAAGTCAACTGTTCGAGTCATTGCGGATGCGAAAGAAAACCTTGAGATTGGCAAGCTCGAGCACGGTTGGAAGGACCGGGGCGTCGAGGCATTCGCCAAAGGAGGACAGTATGGATAAGTAGCGTTGTCACAGCAATCGTTGTCGATGGGCCTAAAAAGGGGTTGCCATGGCCGGTTGGGCTGGTCCGTTACAATATCCATAGAATCGAAATATTGAGAAATACTTGTAAAGTGACTTGAAAATTTAAATAGATATGTTTGGAGGATACATAGTGATTTGGTTGGATGTAAATGGTGAGACATCCAAGATGATATGAGTTTGTGAATTAGAATATTCGGGATAATATTTTAAGTAAGCTTCTGGAGTAACATGGATTCGAGAGATTGATGACTCGATTCACAACATGGAAACTGGTTGTAAGCTCTTAAGAGTGAATCAGAAGAGCTTAGAAATTACTCAAGAGATTGATGAGTAAAGAACTAAACTGGTTTGATATAACTGGTGAAAACGAAAATTTTATCGTTTTGAAAAACAACGGGATTAGTACTCTCTACAGTTGCTTCTAGGTTCTGGAACAAGTATGGTATTCTAAAATACCTATCATATTCTATCTGGATCCCTAGCCGACTGTAGTATCCTTCCTATTTGTGTGCCTAGAGCCAACTAGGATGATTTAAAAAAAAAGAATAAACATGTATATTGATATATATATATATATATATATTAGAGACGTGAGGTCTCAACTGATTAAGTGGACATTAAAATTGTCTGAATAAAAGATTTTACTACTTAAGTGAGGTCAAGGGTGCTTATTGGAGTATAAAATTATAAAATTGACCCAAATGTCATAGATGGGTTGTTGAGTAGTGTGTGGAATTCACTACCTTACTGATGTTATATATATATATATATATATATATATTATGAGAAAGTGGAAGAGAATGGGTATGTATGAATATAGTATTTGAAATGGTTACGAGATAGTAACAGTAAAGTACTATATTAAGTGAGAAAATAATAGTGGTGTTGAAAACTGAATGATAATAAATTTAAATTCCAAAAATTGATGTGAGGAAAAGTATATTCTCCAAGTAGTGACATTACATGTACTAGGAGAATAAGAGATAGAATGATCACTTGAGATAAGAGAAGTGATCGAGGGGAAAATGATTACCTGAGACGTAATCGGTGGCTAATAGTAAGGTCTGCAAAAGAAAAGCAGTCCTAGATTAATCATGAAACAATCACTGTGAGATAGTGAAGAATCCGAAAGAACCATGATGTTATAGAAGTGATTATGGTTTCGGGATGTAATAAGTGCCTTAGTCGATATACATTGGTGGAAACAGAGAGGAAGTATGTGAAGTTCCAGTGAGTGGGTACTTGTGATAGGGATCCCTGATTTGCCGTATGCTTTGAGAGAATAGCAAGAGGCTTTGGGATTCCAAATTTTTACTGATTAGCACCGCCTCAGTGATATAGATATCCGAGCGCATTGTGTGGACGTTCCGGGATATATTGAGAGCGAGTGCGTGGTATTATAGAGACTACTGGGACAATTACATACGAATGATTAAAATTATCTACATGATAGTCACCAAACTATAATCGACTAGCACTGAATGAGATGATAAGTGATAAAAAGTATAAATGAGTTACTAACTCTCAAGGATGATAAAAGACTTGAGGGAGTGTAAATTGGTTTTGAGAAAAGACGCTCGAGATTCTTCAAGACCTTGAGAAAATTCGGGATGGGCGACCCACGAGTGGGGTGAACACTCAACACCGGATAACATGTTGTGAGATGTGGGCGAACTAGGTGGTCGCCAACACACTTGAGAGAGTAATCCTAGAGCGCGGGAGAGCGCCAAAGGGATGATTATTGATGGCCTGAAGAGACGGGCAGTACTCTTAGAGACAATGAGGAGTATAAAGAGATATTCGTGGTTTTATGTTAGGGATGAGAATAAATAAAAGTTGAGAAGGTGATAAGGAAGAAAAATACCTATATTAGAGGTACTTCCTATACTAAGTGAAAATTGAAAAGAGTAAAATGCTATCTGGATAGTTGTGGACATATTGAGTAAGTCTGCTCATTTCTTGATTATGGAATTTGTTGAGCTAAATTGTGCCTTGGCCGAGTTATATGCCAGGGAAATGGTGAGGTTATACAGTATTCCAGTGAGCATTACATTTGATAGGGAGTCCCGCTTCGTATCTCAGTGTTAAGAGAGATTACAGGAAGCTATGAGATCCCGATTGAGTTTTGCACCGCAGATTATCCGCAAACTGAGAGACGGTCCGAGCGTATGATATGAACGCTCGAGGATATGATGTGAGCCACTGCAGTTGATTTTATAGGCTCCTAGGATAATCCTCTACCCTGGCAGAGTTTGTTTATGATAATGGACAAAGGAGAGTAAAAGGCATAATACCTTAAATGGTTTATTTAGCAGACGGTATGATCCACGATAGTATGAGAAGATATAAGACCGAGAATTCTTTTCGACTTGGTCAAACAGACCTCTTGATGTATACAAAGGATGATATATATTAAGGTCTCACTATTGGGATGCATAGTTAGAGGGAAATTGAGTTCCCGATACATTGGATCGTTGGAGATCTTAGATCCTGTGAAAGATGTGCACTACCTCCCGTGTTGTTAGGAGTGCACAATGTGTTCCATGTTTCAACAATGAGAAAGTACTATCCATATCCTTCTCATGTGATTCGAGATGAGTCCTGGAGATTAGAGAGGACATGAATTACATTGAGAAATTGGTACGGATTCTGGATAGGAAAGATAAATTGCAGTGATAAAGTGTTGTGACCTAAGATCATGTTATGGCTAAGGTGCTTTGATGGTATAATATTAAGGATAAGGCTACTTGAAATTTTAAAAGCCTTATGCATAAGAAGTACCCAGAGTTTCTTCACTGACGGGTCTGGTTGAAATTTGGAGGACTAAATTTCTTAAGGTGGGGAGAAAATGTAAGATCTGATTTTACCCTACTGTAGACCTTAATTTCATAAAATGGATATTGGAAATTAAGTAAATAATAAATAAAGATTTATATTTTGATGAAAAGCACCTTAACTTTGGTTACAAATGGAGCAATTATGGTGAAATAACGTATGGGCGAGCAGATCGCCAATGGATAATGGCGAGGGCGAGTATATTAGTTACCCAAAATCTGCGAGGGCTCCCGATCGCCCTCACCAATTTGAAGAAATTAAAATGCTAAATAAAAATTTCCAAATGTGGGGAATCTTAGCAATTGGCGAGTTGGTTGGTTGCTCTTTGGTTGGGCGAATGAATTCGCCAAGGACGAAATTGGATGATTTCCGTGTGTGTTGTGATAGCCCAAGGCTTGTATTGGGCGAGTAAGGTGGTTACCCAGATAGAGGGACAAATGAAAAGAGAATCAAAACATTTGGCAACCAAAATTGACTTATAAGTCACACAGTTGAAGGGAATTAACGGATAAGAGGTTGAAGTCAGTAAGGAATTTACCTGATTGGTTGAGAAATAAAACAAAGTCAACAGCAGCAGCAGAAAAAGAATGTGAAAGGGAGACTTTCACGCCACTTGTGCCTCAGTTTTCTTCATGCATTAAAGACGTGAAATGATGAAGGATACAGGATAAGGGACAGGCGGTAGCTTCGGATTGGATTAGCATGGTTATATAAAGAGAAAGGCTTGAGGAAAACTCATTTGGCAAACTTCATCTTCTTCACGAGAGCTTATGTTATTCCTCCCGTTTCTGTCATGCCCGATTTACAAAACTTCACTCTTAGGTTGGCTAAACACATAAACTGCTTATAAAACCTTTCCTCTATGGTTGATGAGCTGAAGGAATAAGCAAAAGAAAGGCCAACATGAGACAGAAAGCAGTCTGTTCTGGAAGTGAAGTTAGTTGAGGTGAGTTTCATATTTCTGAGCTGTTCTTGATATTCAATGGTAGATTTATATGTTTATAATATAATAAACATAGAGTGCAGCCTTGTTTTAGTTAGATCTTTAGAGAATATGGAAACAAGGAAAATAATGGAATAAGTGACGAGAATGGCAACTATTGTGTTCGCCAATGATGAAAATTAGTAATCGCTAATGAGGCGAGTTGATAATAAGGAACTCGCCAAGGTAAATTCTGTGTAAATGGGCGAGATCGCCCAATTCTAGTGAAGTGAAATAATGGGCGAGCTCAAATGCATAGGCATTGGGCGAGTATAAATGGCGGGCGAACTCCCACATATAAGCCAATGTGAATGGCGAGTTGAGTTGTGTTTGACGCCCACATTTAAGACAATATATGAGGGCGAGATAATGTGTGTAAGCCATTGAAGAATGGCGAGCTCGAAAGGGTGAATAAGACCCCTTGCGGGCGAGCGATTTGATTTTAAGTCGTACAATATATTGGAAATTTGGAAAAGGAAAATATTAATAATTTTAATAAATCATTTTTACAGCCGAGAATGGGAAATGGCAATTGGCGAGCAGGAAGCAGGGCGAAGCAAGGCTTCATTGGACCAGGTAAGGGAGATGTGTGTGAAGAGATGCATGTGCTGTGGAGTAAATTTTGTGAAAATATTAAGTTAAATGTTTTGTTTTCTGACATGCATTGTTTGAGGAATTTATTTGATATTGGGCGAGCTACTAAGCCGACCCTTATGATATTTCTAAACCAATTGGTACTGGCGAGCGAACAACCCTTGTTTTAATAAAAGGCAGGCGAACCATTTGGGCGAACCCTTTTATATTTTGTTTGGGGCGGGCGACCCCTAATTTGAGAAAGTTGTTGGCGAGCCACTGAGATTGAGCCACTTTTACTTAATGTTTTAAAAGAATGATTGGCGGGCGAATACATGTTCACCCGTTTGGAGTGACCATGGACGAGCTGGGCTGGCGAGCTGACCATGGCGAATTGATTTTCGGTGGTATTTTTCTTGAGGAAAAATTAGCCATTTTAACATTTGAAAATGGAAAATATAAATTCTTGGTATTGGCGGGCGAGCCAAATTTCTTATAAAATTGTGGCGGGCGACCACTTTTGTTATGAAAGCTGAATGGCGGGCGAATAATAGTTCGCCGTCTTGTCGAGTTAGTCAGGGGCGAGCCGTAAAGGGCGAGCTGACTCTGGCGAACAGTTTTAAAGAGAAATTTCTTTTGCGAAAAATAAGATGTTTTAATATTTTGAAAAATAGAAAATGTGGAATTTTTTGGAAAAGTAGACCTTGGGCGAGTTGACTCTCGGGCGAGTTGACCACTACGGGAGTTGAGCATTGGGCGAATTGGCCAATGGGCGAGCTGACCCTGGGCGAACCAGCTCCAAAACGTGCCTTTCTCTCACAGAGACTGTTGAAATTAAGGGTTGTTTTACTGGTTATAAATCCTTTTGGAAACCAAATCATTTTATGGAAATGATACATATGATAACTTGATTTTGAGACTTTAGGCCCTAAATTCATGCATTATTATTCATGTAGTTGCGTGACCTACCTGGGGCGGTGGCTCGGTCAATGGACCAAAGAGTGCACCTCAGGGCGTCACAGGGCTGATGGACCCGCCAAGTCATCAGCGGTCTCGAGGTCACTTGGCAAGTGAACCCGAGGACGACTATAGATTATGGCCATAGATCTGAGATAGTCGTGAGGGGTGATGGCCTACGGGTGCACCCCAATAGCGGCAGATTCCGTTCTCGCAAGGGGGAGGGGGAACGATGATAGCATGATTTATTTGTTGCCTAGTCTCAACGTGTTGATTTCTGTTTACTGATAAGATTCATTGAATCTTATGTGTTGTTTATTGTATTTTAAAGTAAACTGTTTAGCCAGTGATTTGAATGGTGTTTTAAGAGAGTTGTTTACTATATATGTCCACTGTTTTTTTTCTACTGGGTTATTGTTAAGAAAAGAACAAATGCGTTATGATATATATAGTTTTGCTTTATTTAAAGTAGTATATGTTTCCTTTACTGAGCGTATGAATCGCTCACCCCTTTGTTTTTAACTCCACAGATAAAAAGTACACGGAGTTGAGTGAATTAGCTCTCAGATGGTATAGTTACGTTTAAAGCGCTGAGGCATGTTAAACGTGACAGGTACAGTCTCTTCTCTTTTACATTCCAGACATATGTATACAGTACTACTTTATTGAAATAAAGACAATAGGGGATGTCAGATGTAAGGAAATATGAAAAGAATTTTCATATTCCGTTTTTATTAAATAAATGTTTATCATTTATGATTTTTACTGTTAAATGTTAATGGCATCGCAGACAGCCCAACCGATAAAGTTTTATGGAAATACGTGAAAAAGGTGGTAACGGGATGTTACATCCACGCTAAGGAGTTATTCAATACAACAATTTAAGAACAATAGTATTTCAAGATGGAGACTTCTGCATTCAAGCCTCATGTTGATGAAGTGAAGAAATTATTAAAATAATCAAGCATGATAGAAAGTTCATCTTTCGAATTTATTCTTCTTCAAATCTTGAACTCAAACAAGAGTAAGTATGATTTAAGATCAAAGAAGAAAACTGGTAAGTGCTATGAAGAGTAAATATTTTCTTTGAAATATCAAGTGGAGATTAATACATTTTTTGCATTATGAGATTAATACATTTTCTTGCAATTTAATTGTTAGTATCATACATATCTATTTGAAAATTACATTAGAGTAAGTATCTCTAATATTTAGCCAATATGATAAATTGCTATGTGATTTATAAGTTGAGATTCTCTTATTATTTTTTGAAGAAGAGATAAGTTAGCATAATATATACTTATTTGGTTTAAATTATGATTCACAATTTTGTCAGTCATTACATGATTATTCTAAGAATCATTTTAGAATGTTATATAGTTATCTATGGTGAACATGCGTGATACTAGCATTAATTTAACAAGTATGAAAATTGAGAAATACAAAAAGAGTAATTTCATGAGTTCGTTAAATAAATAAGGTTTTAATCATGAATATGTTTTGATGCATGGCTCAGTTGTAAACCTTGAAGTTTACATGCATTGTGATATTTTTGTTACATGATTAAAACTTGAGATGTATATTATGAAGTGATATGCAAATTGAGATTATTTTTTTTGCATAGTCAATATGCTTGTATAATGCAAGCTTATAACTTTCATTGGATAATCTGAAAGTTGTTTTTAGAATAGTAGTTTAATGAAAGCATGCATGATTCTAGCATTTTTAAAATTATGAGTTTTGGAACTTAGAAAGTAAATGATAATTGATTAATGGCTATCAACATAATCATGACTAAGTTCTTATGACCATGAATTGCTTTATGATACATAATTAATTGAGATGTATATTTTGTTTCATGACTATAATCATATTCATGATTAAATATTTATATTTATATTTACATATATTTGAGATTTGTGTTACTAACATATTTTTTGAGAAATCTTGAGTTAAGATTTCGAAGTCCATAGCATGTAAAAGAACACTTAAAAAGTGTATCATTTAAGCAAAGGTAATTAATTTGGAAACAAATTAGTGTGGGTGATGATATGGTTATAAACGTTTACTAAAATTCTCTTGTGAAAGTGAGAATGATGAGTCACCTTTAAGAATTACAATGAGATCTTCCTCTAACTTGACTTACAATTGTGAGTTTGAAATTTTCTATGTCAAACCAATTGATGAATTAGAAAATTTAAAGGAAGATAATTATAACCAAAGGTTATAATCTAAAGGAAGATATGGACCAGTTGCAACTTTTCTTTTGTGATTAAAATTATCTTTATAGGAGTTATATTGATACTCTAATCTACAAGCCTGAAAATCTCCAAGTAGAAGCACGAAAGTATTGTCCTTAATGATGATGTGGTTGAAGACTTAAATTCATCAAGTGAAAGGTCGGAATTCTAAACAAGAAGACAAGGTAAGACAAATAAAGAGGATCAAATCAAAAGTCTTCCTATTATGAGGTATGTTTATTTTAAGGAGATAGATTTTAAATCTATCATGATGTAAATAAGTTTGAATTTGGATGAGATGAATTCAAAATCAACAAGTGGTTGATTATTTATCTTAAATGATGAGATCACTTTAGATTGGTATGAGAAACAACACTAAGAGCAAAAGATTGTTTAAAAGTAGCAAATACATTGCTATGAGAAACAATCATATGTTGTAAAGGTAGATAAGGTGTTACCTATCAAGCAAATGTTAGCGGATCCCCTAACTAAACCCTTATCGGGTAATTAGATTGCTAACACTATGAGAGGTATGGGATTACTATCGGTTACTAGAGATGATCTTGATTGATTCCAACTCTATCTCATTGATGTCACTTAGGAAATTGATCCTTTAGGTTTAAAGGATAATCTCCTAATTTGATGATCTTTGTGTATGAGAGTTCAAAAGGCATTCAATCATGAATCATCCAAGGAATTCATATATGAGATATATGATATTCCCAATGTATCACTTCTTGGAATAGTGGGGGTAATTAAACTAAAGACTATTCCTAATAAGATCCTATATCTAGATGCATTGTTAATCACAATGATTGGTTGGATTAAAATCCATAATTGACTTATAGCTCTTGTGAGTGGAGTGTTTGTAAAAAAGGAAGGTTGTGATGCACTCTTGATAAGTCTTCCTATGCAAGTAGAGAAGTGAGAGGACGCTTCTTATGGATTTTCGGTTAATCCTAGAGTACTTGCTAACACAGGATAAAAGCGAAGTCCCATGACAAAAATGCGCTGCCCTATTTGAGGAACTTACGAACCAATGTAAGGGGTGAATATGTTTCCTAGAGTTTCATATTCAATCTAAAGGTTCAAGCCTTGGCCACCTTTAGATATACACCTTACATAAGAACCAACTTGCATCTTTCTTAGGATTGCATAAATTGCATACATTTGTATACTTTGGTAATAAGTGGGGGATTGTTGTATATATTACCAAAGTTAAATCTTAAAATCATTTAGTTTGCATATATGTTAAAGAAAAATGAAATTGAAAGTATGAAAAATGAGTTGGAATGAAGAAATTACTTGATTAGTTGACTGCCCAAAAGAGCAGTCAACTGCTCTATGTGTCAGGGCTTTCTGGAAATATTTTTCACTTGAGAATTTGAGTTACATATAGGGCAGTCGACTGCCCTAAAGAGCAGTCCACTGCCCCAAGAAAAATTATATTCTGTTTTGAAAAAACACTAGGGAAGTCGACTCCCTTTCTCGGGCATCCGACTTCCCATTCTGGAAACTCAAAAAACATGTCCGTTGGACATGTTTCTTCATTCCAAAGGTCATGATTCTTTATTCAAATGATGTCTAATCATGAAAGGGTGTTTATAACACCGTTTTTGAGTCTATAAATACTTTCACTTTCATGGAATTTAACATATAAACAATATACAATCTTCTACATTCTTTCACTCTAAATCAAATTCTCTTCTTGCACTCTTTTTTCTTTGGTTTGGTTCAAGTTAGTTCAAGAGAGAAACTCAAAGTGCAATTGAATTTCTCTTGGAGTAGGCATTGTATCCTGGGAACAACGTTTCCTGAACCATTTGCACCAGTGTGGGGAAACTATTGTTCTTAAGATAGCTTTCTGGAAGTGCCTTGCCTACCAAATTTCTTCTTCAACTTGTTTGCAGCAGTACACCATCCACACTAAGGAGTTATTCAATACAACACCTCCCTCTTGTTTGCTGCTTTGAAATCTTCCAATAGAGTTGTTCTCAATTTAAGCTCTTTAAACATATTATAGTATATTGTGCGGGCCAAGATGGGGTCGTTACTATGATGGTGCAATTCAATTCATGGTCTGTTATGGTGTTGTAATTGGCTGCACTCTTCTAGGAGGACAGTGTATGAAGGTCAGCTCCAATTAGTCCCACATTTTTTTCTCGCTCTTAAAGTTGTCTGTTTATTTGTATCTTATTTATTTCGTATCAAACACATATAAAACACAAAAATTATAATGTAACAATGTGTGAATACACTAAACACAATTTTTTTTAATTTTTTTTAATTTATTATGGCATATATACAGAGATCTAAATCCATGCTTGTGAGACGTATTTTATAAGATAAAATTAAGAGATTTTCAAGTTAAAATAAACAATATTTCATAGGTTAAGTGTGGATCTCTACAAATGATATCAAAGTGATCACTGAATCCCAATATCTAGAGATCAAACCCATAATTGTAAAGTCCTTTTGTAAGACAAAACCATAAGACCTTTGGACAATTTCATAAGTTGGACACGGATCTCCGCATATAATTTTTTTCGAGTGAATATCAATGAACTATTAGAGTTTGTAATGATTTTAAAAAAAAATGGAAGGGTAACAAACTTATGTGTGAATTTGATTTCAGGCAACAATTGCACCACTAGTGAAGGGGAAGATGTTCAAAGGGTTATGTGTTTGTTGCACTGTACTTATCATGACTTTTTTCACTGTTGCCATCTCTGGTTGTTGGGCATTTGGCAATGAATCTGAAGGCCTTTTGCTCAGCAATTTCTTGGATGATGGGAAACCTTTGGTGCCAGCATGGTTCATCTTGATGACAAAATATCTTCACCATTCCCCAACTATCCGCGGTTGGCGTGATAAGAACATACCTTCCATTTCCCTGCAAATTTTTTGGACTTACAAATCATTTATTAAAAGAAAATCATAAAAATTTGAATCTGAATGTTTTATACATAGCAATCAAACCTTAACCATCTGCACCAACCACCATTGCCCCTGTCTTTTTCATTGTTCATATGTTTGTTTCATTCATTGAGTATAATGTGGCTTCTGTCAGGTCTACTTGCAGCCAACAAATGAAGTGCTTGAAAGAACTTTTGCCTATCCAAACAGCAAAGAGTTCTCAGACGGTAATGTTATCCCAAGGGTAGTTTCTAAATCATTTTCTGTTGTTTTTGCCACAACAATTGCAGCAATGCTTCCATTTTTTGGAGACATCAATTCAGTCATTGGAGCTTTTGGTTTCATGCCTCTCGACTTCGTCTTACCTGCTGTTTTCTTCAACTTGACATTTAAGCCATCGAATCGGAGTCTGGTTTTTTGGTTGAATATTACCATTGCACTGGTTTTCTCTGCACTGGCATGTCGGAATTAAAACCATCACCAAAGCCACTAACAAAAAGACAAAATGAGAAAACTAACCTTTGGTGAGTTAAGTCAATAAAGCCCACCATATACTGCCATTGTCGCCACCACCAGCTGAGGAAACGCCGCCGGAGGTTCATCCACGCTTCCGCTGCGTCCGTTCTGGTCTGCTATGGTGGCCTGATAGAGGGAACAGAGGAGATGATGGTGAGCCATGGAGAGGAACGGGAGAGAAGGAGAGGGAGAGCTGCCCTTGTTCACCTTTTTCAAAAATACTTCAGTATCAATGGGCTATACTGTTGCTTATATATAAATGCCAAGGGCAGGGACCCCTTATGTTCTGAATCATGTATTAATCCGTCCCATTAAGGATTAATACATGTATAATGCAAATATATTACGTATATATATGGTCACACTTTATACAAAATATACTACTAAATTAACTTATATGATATTAATTATACTTAATTAGTCCACATTAATGAGATAATTCAACATTCTCCCACTTGGACAATTAAGTTAATTAACAAAGTATATCATATAATCTCAGTGTGTATTCATAAGCCCTCTAAATACATTGTACCGAAAGGGTACAAATGTGTAGACTCATACATACTTTAATAACAACAAGCCTTTTACAAGCTTCAAAATGCATCATACCGACAGGGTACAAATGCGTAAACTTATAAAGACTGCAACAAAAAATAGTAGTATTAGTGTGAAATGGAAATGATATGAAAACAAAATCAATATCCGTTTCCATTAGGTCCATGCATCCAAACTGAATGATGCAATATTTCAACAGAAGCATATGAGACTAATACCGAATGTCTCATCCAACAGAATGCCATATTCATCAAAATGCGCGCAAACAAAATATACATATATGACAAATAGGAATCCATTCACACAGTTGCAACTGATTTTATTGCAGAGCTCCCACTAACTTAATACAGCAAAAAGCTCCATATGCCTCATACAAGTGCTATGTTGTCAAAGCACTTAAGCAGCCAAACTTTCAGTTAGACAGAATGAGCTCTTTAAAACATGTGCTCTATAATCCAATTAAGTAATGGATTCCATTATTTTCTCTCTAACCAACCGAATGATGATATCTAAATATTTGGAGTGTGAGGAACTCCAAGCATTTTGAGAGAGAAAATACTTGTTGTAGCATTACCACAGTACATCTCCAGGACTTCGAAATGGCAACCACAGAAAACCAGTCCTGAGACGAAATTCTGCAGCCTAAATGGCCCATCATGTAGCTTTACAACATGCTACATATTTAGCCTCCACAATCAAGGATGCTGTAAGTGTTTGCTTTACACTTTCCAAAATACAGCTCTTTTATATCCACAAATATATAACCAAAATAATTTTCAATATCTGGAGAGCTCGCAAAATTAACATCAGAATATCTGACCAAACTCAAAATATCAGATTTATCAATATCCAAATACTCTCTTTATAGCTTCCAGTTCTCTATTACAGGATCGCTCAAGTATCTCTGAAATACATTTATAGTATACACAATATCCAAATGTGTATAAACTCGAGCATACAGTAATTACCCACAATAAGGCATACACTACACTCGATATGAGCTCTTTCACTTTTATCTTGAGGACTTTGAGATTTTCACAATATGTCACCTTTTACTAAATGACGTCTCATTAGGAGAACAACATACAATAAACCTACTCGACACTTAATATAGGTTCCATGAGACCAATAATGTATGCCTATTGATATGTCACAAAGAATCTCAATCTTTAAAATGAAATAGAGCCTCACTTAGATTCTTCATCCTAAAGTGACATGACGACATGGAATGTCTCATACAATAGGTCAATGTTATAGGCTGCTATTTGACATCATCACTTAGAGCACAATAAGCACATAACTCCCACTGACCTCGCAATGGATCCAATTATCAAACGATAATGTTCTCCTCAATGTGACAATCTTATTAAATTTTAGATACAGTCTGGATGCCTTTTAATATTCGCAAATAAACTCCTTGAGTTCACAAACTATATGTTCCAACTTAGGAACTACAAACTTTTAGGTTGCTTTATTTAAAGCCTTGGCAAAATTTAGCTTTAAAATTTTTAGCTTGATCTTTAGGGTTTCACTTGGTCTACAATAATGTGACAACAGAAATAGATCTCATGCATCTTTGTGCAACATAGATGCTTACTCATCCTGCGTGACTAATATTCAACTCTAAGAGTTTGAATCAGTATAGTCTCCTGACAAATATCAGAAACAGAATATACATGAATCTCACATTCATGTTCCTCTGTAAAGTCAGGTGCAGGTTTAGGTATACAGTATTGAGATCAACCATTGGTTCCTTTGATTTGTGGCTTTTCATTATCAAAAGATAACGCATATATGGGAATGGCACAACAAAAAAAAATATCTTAATAATGACTTTGTAGAGTTCACAACTCCCACTCTTTAAGTCATCTACTAAATAGATTGCATTGTCAGACTCAATGATTCTAGTGTCACATAACGAGAAATGAAATCTAGAATCTTTCTAGTCGATATAATACCCAACAAACTTGCCGCTGATAGTTTTCTTGTCAAGTTTTCTTGACTATGGGTTATAGCTCTTTTGCCTTACCTTATAACCCTAAACACAAAAAGCGGCATAAAATCGGCTTAATGTCTGACTATAACTTGGGACGCATTTAGGAACTGGTCTTGCTTGGAGATCAACCTTGCATGTGAATTGCAGTTTTAATTTCACTCCACCCGAATTTTAAAGATTTGGAGTGATTAACATAAATCGTTCTAGATCAGAATGTACGATTGACTGCAATTGTAATCTCATTCTGTTTCAATATTCCAAGCACTGTACACTAGGCGTCAATATATAATCCTATAGTGCACTTAATCGAAAACCGGTATATGATTTCGCCTAGCTTCATTATACCGAACATGATATTCATCACTACTGTCTGATCATTGCCTTAAGCAGCGCAGCGAAATTAATCAGAATGCCTAAGGCCTCTATAAGATCAGATCTATTACTCCATATGACCTACATCGAAATGGTCGTTAATAAAGTGATGAAACATTTATATCCACTAAATACAATATGTGAAAATGATCTACAAATGTCGGTATACATAAGTTCCTAATTATTTCAATATCTACTAATCATGTCCTTAATATTAGCAGCAAGATATCCCTTAATACAATCTCTTCATGTGCCTCGAAATATCCCTAACCCATGCCACAACTTAATAGATTTCTTATCTATCCTATCATAATCAAAATCTACAGTCACATCATTCACTATTGAAGAAAATTTGTTCGATATTGGGGTACAAATCTACTGTGTACAATCCATCACGTAGAATGCCAGAATCAGTACACATGTTGTTACTAATTAGAAATACTTTTCTGTTATCGAAATGAAAAGTATAAACTGACAATAGTTCCAAAATTGTCTTCAAAATGTAACAACAATCTGGCTATATTTTCAATATGGGTTCTAACTTTATAACCCCAATTCACAACAATTTTCCCTTTATTCGATCTCCGGTTGCTTATAGCTTTATAAATAATAGCGCCGGTATCCAAAACACCAACAGTTAAAAGGCATATCTTCTAGATTGGATTCAAAAATAAAAGCTAACGAAATGCTTTTACACATCCCAATCTAGAATACTTCTTGCAAACTACCCTCTTGTGCCCAAAATTATCACAAAAGTGGCACACATTGATATTTAGAAGTGTTGGTGGAACTAAAATGGGAAATAGACTTGGCAAATTTCTTCTTCTAAAATGACCTTTTATTGAGACCTCTTAATAATATTTCCTTTTAGCAGTAATATTTGGCATATGTCATTATTATGGCTAAATGAGATCTGTTAACCCGAAAGATCTCCCATTCTTGAATGACAATATCAATTTTGATATTAAAATGTCATACTTCCTTCTGCATTAAATGAGATCTGTAAAACTGGAAGATCTCCAATTCTCCATCCCAGAAGGAAGTAGTACTGAATCTGCCATATTTGTAATCAAACTCCTATAGCAACCTTTATCGATCTTATGCGAACTACTTTCTAATGGCATCCTTAAATACTTCTTAATTATTCCTAATGGGAACACTTTCTCTGATGTGCTCATTAATGGCATGCCCTTATAATCAGAGAATTCTCACTTGAGTGTTCCTGAAATTTCAAAAATTTTGTCCTCAAAGAGCTCACATTATTGGGTATAGAAGATGGATAAACTCTTGGGACTACTTCCTAGTTTAATATGTCCCTAACCGTAGAGAATAATTCATATTATTTATCTAATTTGATCCTACTAGAAATTCAATATGTGATAGTTGCACAATATGGAGGCTAGTGGAATGACTCAATAAATTTCACAATACACTACCGAGGATAAGACAAAACTAGTTGAATACAACCTGAATGATCGCCCACCGATAGGGTAGGAAGATCGTGTCATATCCCAACCAGAATCCTCTCAATCCCAAGCATCTCTAAAAGTAACTAACAATCCGACAGGGAGAGACTAGCCACTTCTAAAGACCTCAGTAAATTTATGCAAATGCAACTATCACTATGCATTGCCTTATTATTATATCCTTAAAATTATCAGAATAAATCGTCAAAAAATCTTCATGACTATTCCTGCGACAGGCAAGTACTAGCCAATCCAATTAATGATTTATAATTTTAAGAATATTCACAAAATTTATTGACCAAAATTAACTACATCCAAAATATGCAATTTCTGAAGCATATGTAGTAATTTTAAATCTAATATTAATTAATTAAATTAATTTCACATAAATGTGAATATTCAAATAATAAGGCAATTTTCATTTCTAGAGAGTTTATTTATTTAAATAAATTATTAACGAAATGGGTAAACCATAATCCAAAATGGCTCAACAAAATACCCAAATAATTTATTTAAACTTATTTAATTAGGCCAAATATTAGTAATTTATGGGCATGAGTATATATTTCAAAAATTAAGTGAATTATGAATTAAATAGGTAATTGAATTCCCAAAAAAAAAATATCTCAAAATAATTCCTCCAAAAATTCACTTATACACCTTTAATTTTGGGCTTAATAACTAATTATGGCTATTAAATATCCAAAATTGTCCAAAAAATCAATTTACCATATGGCTCATAATTAATCAATCAAAATGACCAATTAAATCATAATCCAAAATGGCCTATTAATTAATTATGCAAAATAGCCACTAATTAATTCAAATTTAATAGCCAAATAAAAATTAATTAATCAAAATGGCCTCTAAATTAATTAGGCAAAATGGTCTTATAATTAATTAATTTAATTACCCAAAATTAATTTAAAACTAAATGGCCAATTAAAATAATTAAATAAGCAATGCCCATAATATTACAAAATTTATTTTGACCTAAAATTAATTAAATACTAAGGCATACTTAAAATAAACAAATGGTATTTTAATTTCCAAAATTAAAAGCTAAAAAATATTAACAATAATGGTCCAAAAATGCACCATCCCATACAATATGGCCCAAAATCAAAAAACCAAAACAATCCAAATAATTGTGGCCGGACCAACCCAATAAAAAAAACAAAATAGCCCAGGAAACGGGCCCAACATCAAAATAAAAGGCCCCAAATTTTTTTTTTTTAATTTTCATATGCGGGCGCGTGTATCACACGCGCCCGCCTCATTAGCTTTGGCTCCCGAGGACGCCTCTTGTTTGGCTATCGGGCGCGTGCTTTGTCGTCTTCTCGCCCAGACCAGGTGAAATTTGTAGAAAACGGGTATTTTTACCCGACCCGGCTATATTTTCGCCATTTCAGCCTTGTTTTTGACCCATTTCACTTCATTTTCATGGCATTTTCATCAAAAAATCATTCTCAAGCAACATATGACATTATTTTTGTCTAAAAACATATAAATCTCACGGGTTTCAAAAAATCCGAAAATAAATCCAAAATTAAAAAATCCGACAAATGTCATTTTTTCTTCGAAATTGGTTAATGGCTTTAAGGTGAGGAGGCTCTGATGCCAATTGTCGGAATTAAAACCATCACCAAAGCCACTAACACAAAGACAGAATGAGAAAACTAACCTTTGGTGAGTTAAGTCAATAAAACCCACCATATACTGCCATTGTCGCCACCACCAGCTGAGGAAACGCCGCCAGAGGTTCATCCACGCTTCCGCTGCGTCCGTTCTGGTCTGCTATGGTGGCCTGATAGAGGGAACAGAGGAGATGATGGTGAGCCATGGAGAGGAACGGGAGAGAAGGAGAGGGAGAGCTGCCCTTGTTCACCTTTTTCAAAAATACTTCAGTATCAATGGGCTATACTGTTGCTTATATATAAATGCCAAGGGCAGGGACCCCTTATGTTCTGAATCATGTATTAATCTGTCCCATTAAGGATTAATAC
This sequence comes from Heritiera fomes, assembly GCA_032173925.1. Taxonomy (NCBI): domain Eukaryota; kingdom Viridiplantae; phylum Streptophyta; class Magnoliopsida; order Malvales; family Malvaceae; genus Heritiera; species Heritiera fomes. The sequence goes on from JAPDPM010000007.1 coordinate 36,300,789, forward strand.
ATGTATAATGTAAATATATTACGTATATATATGGTCACACTTTATACAAAATATACTACTAAATTAACTTATATGATATTAATTATACTTAATTAGTCCACATTAATGAGATAATTCAACATGGCAGTCATAGCAGCAGTTGCAGCAATTAGACAATTAAGTCTTGATGCCAAAACTTATCGGTTATTTGCTAATGTATGATAATCAAGCCAAGTTTATAACTGGCCGGCCTTGTTTCTATATTATAATCAATGGTTACTGTTCTCATTAAACTACTGAACAAAGCGATCTTCCAATACCCAAACCTATTTGGTTTAAATGTAACTAATAGAGAATTTAAGCCACAATTTGTTTGTCACTGAACTTTCCACAAGTTCAGAGTGGAAGATTATCGGTGCATCGACAGTGTATTTTGCCGCCTCTTGCTTGCACAAACATAATTAAGCTTGAGTGGTTTATTCTGAAGCATCAAGCCGAGAGTGAGAGTTGAGTATATTTGAAAATTATTGTTCTTAAAATAAGGGAAAGAGTAGAGTTTGAGTGTCAAAGTTTTTGTAATTTTTATTTTACCATTATCACATAAATTATGTGTCTTGTTAGTTATTATCTTGTATTATATTTTTTGATGCATGGGATTTGAGGAGAAAAAGCAAATAAATGTACAAAGTTGTTACGTTGTGAGATCTGAAAGATCATGTGCATGCAATTTTTTCTTTGCATTAATAAAAAAATTGTTTTCATTTAAAAACGTGACTTTTATATCACAAAAAAATAACTTTTATCATTGTATTAAAGTTCGCTCAATTTTCATTCAACATAATTCTTAAAAAAATTCCCTTGTATCTGTTTAAATATCATTGAAACAGCAACAAAAAATTTCAACCTTTTTCCGTCGGCAGAGCTCCAATAAGCTGCTCATTACTTCCGGAATAAGCCTGTGTATGTCACTGATAGCAACACCTTTAGTCCTTTACATGCATTTCAGGGACATTACTATTAGTGTTTGGAGTTGTCATCTCAGCAGACATGGGCAGTGAGACTGGCAAGGTCTTGTTTGGACCGACACGTTGTGGAGAGGTAGAGTTTAAGGCATGGTTTTCAGCAATAATATTATCTGATTTCTGGCAATCTGCTTTCACAGGATCTGCTGCGGGGGGTGGAGTACAGTTATCATTATCCACCATTCCAGTAACTTGAACGGGAACACTCACCATTTCTGAACTTGCAAAAATGTTGGCTGATGTGGAAGTTCTTTCAGATTCGGAATATTTCCTTCTGATTTTGCGACCGACGTTTTGTTTGAAAGCTGCTACAATAAGCTAATGAATCCAAAGGAACACCAAATGAGTGTCAAAAGTTACTTAATAGTTGAATGAGTGTTAGATCAATAGATACCAGTCTAAACTAATCAAATCAAGAACCACCAAATTAAGCTAATAACATGGATATTTGCATAATTAAAAGTACCTAGTATCTTTAGATTTAAAGGAACTCTACTTGTGTTGAGTGTTATATGAAAACGCAGCCGATTTTGAGGGTTAACAATAGATTTGAACAATCAACCACTAAAAACTTATCCAATTTTTATGACATAAATTATTATATGAATTTCTTGGAGGCATCCTCTACTCAGCACTGCACACAACTTAATGTGAATTCATATATTAGTTTATGTAACTAACTTCAGTACTAAGATACTAGCTCTAATAATGATGCTATAGAGAGGAAACTTAACTAACAAATGTTACTTGAGAAAACCAAGCATTTTACTTTCATATTAACATGGAAAGGAAAGGTCTTACTTGGACAGGCCCAGGACCAGCAGCTATTAGAGGACCTGCAACACTTCCACCAAAAACTCCTCCATAAGAATTAGCCAATGAAACACTCAAAAGACCAGTTTTGTGACGAGTCCCCACTTCACCAGATACAACAGAAGAACCAGTGAGGGTAAGAATTTCAAACCGTCCCTGCATTAAGGAGTAAAACTTGTTGTTCAGCCATTCTTGTTGAATGCTAGTTTAGAAACACCACATTTTCATACTGAAACCATATATAATGCTGTAGAAAAACAATAAAATCAGCAGATGTTATACGTTTTTACGGAGGAAAATTCTCTTGTTGCAAATCAAAAACACATGATTTAAATGTGCAAGAAGCAACGCTTTGGTTAAAAATGGAAGAACATAATGAATGAAAGGTGGCTGAACTATGAACTGGCAGCCATAGCCAATGATCAGAAACAGAATATTTTAAAATACAATGAACTCAGTCTACTTGCCGTAGAAATAAGAGCCATCAAAGTTCTTTTACAGCATTGACTATTAGCTATATCAATGATGACTCGTACGACCATACCTGATATGCCAAAGTTCCGGTCGAAGAAGCAGGCTTGCATAGGGTAACAGTGGAGACTGCACCATTGGCAGCAAGAACGCAGACCGAACGAGAAGCCTTTGCACAAAATGATCCTATCTTTTTAACAATATCCTGTATCAGTAAATGAAAACTTAGAACAACTTCTTGCAGCGAAGGTTAATTAAGTTGAAACATGAAAGTCATAGACTAAGTAACAAGTAGCAACTTCCTCTTCACTTGTATATCTAACAATTACCTCTCCTCTTTGCACCGACAGTACATGAGGAGTAAAGCTTCCTCCAGCTGTGTCCACATATCCACCTTAATAAAGAAAGAAGTTCAGGTCAGAAATTTGATTAATTAAAGTGCATGAGAACTTCTACAGTTATAAGTTCAAAACTTTTAACTTTATTGTAAGATGAAAGCAAACATACATGATTAAACGTAAATCTAATATCAATAAACATAAGCATGTGACATTTTTGCTATTATATGTTTATTTTTATTACCCGTGTGTTTATATATTTTTAACATATTTTATATTTATTGACACTAAATTTACATTTATTATCATGTGTTTACTTTCTCACATTCTATCTCTACTTTGTTCCATTAATTTGCTTTAATTAATGGACTTCAGAAGAAGGTAGTAAGTGCCCCTTAAGGAACAACTCTGGCCCTTCACCTGATGCTTGTTTCAAAGAGTTGTTAATCAATTAGCTAAAGTTTCTTGGGTTCAAGAATAAGCAGAAACATGAGAGCAAATAAGGCTATAGAGGTTGACTTAGTTCAGCCACTTGCAGCTGGTAGCTATGGCAAACAACATTCTAAAAGTTTGTCTAAAAATTAGAACATGGTCAACTTAGCCTATGTTTTCAACTTAATCTTTTAGAACATGGCAAACAATGTTTCAACTTAGCTGGTAGCTATGGCAAACAATATTCTAAAAGTTCGTATATAACAAATGCATGCAAGGAAGAAAATATTTAGGTTGAATCAAACAAAACTGAAAAAGATAAGACAAATGCACTGATTGACCGGTTGCATAAAACTTAAGCCACCAATCACATATGACAAGTTTTTAAATTTCAAAATCATGTCAACAACTTATAATCAAAGAAGTTTTAACTCAAATGATTCGTGCAACCACATTTGCAATACTTTTTATTTCCAAACTTCGATCTCTTTTATATTAAGAAAAAAAATCTACACTATTTGGGAAAAAAATGTCTTATTCATAAAATGCCGCTAAGTTTTACCTCAGCCATCCCAAATATAGCTCACTGTCATTATCAATTGTCATTATTCTCACAAGTAATAAAACAACTCATTATTTATAAGTATATAATTCTGAAAATTATGAGAAACCTCTAGGGTAGATGCAGTATTTTTTACTGATAAAATTACTAGTTTGAATTTTTTTTAAGAACCAAACAATAAAATCACAAAAATTACGACATGCCAAACACAAATCCAAGGTTATAAAGCAAACATCAAAAAAAAAAGACGCGTAATTAAATTATAAGCATTAAAACTCAACTATTTCATTGTCAGCAAAAATAACTCACCAACAGAAGCCAAAGCCTGCAACTTCCCGGTCCCCTTAGGCCGTCCCCGAGCCCGTTTTGTCGAATAAGACGATGTTGGAGGTGGGAAATCTTCCAATGGTCCATTAATGTTTGGAACAGTACTATTCTCATGCTTCCTAGGCCTCCCTCTCCCTCTCTTCTTCTCGATAACGGTTTCTTTGCTAGTTTCACCCGAACCCGACCCTTCTCCAGACCCTAAAGCGCCTGTTTCATCAGCAGCTTGAACCTCCTGGCTCGGCGGGAAATCGTTTTCGGCGTTAACCGGAGACTCTTTACCGTTATTAACAGCAGAGTCATCAGAAAGCGTCGCGCTTTTCTCTTCCATGAACCTTTTTTTATGCAAAACCTGAAGATAGACAAAAAAAAAAAACATCGGTTTTAAAGCACAAGAAGAACAAAAAAAAAACCATGGAAAAGAACGTAAAGATTTGAGAAGGCTTGAAAAACTAACGCGCGTTGGAGGAAGCCAACGGCGCCAGAAGAGAGATTTTTGTGAAGCTTACGGTATAGAGAATACAATGTCTGTAGATATACGAAGAGCCGTTTTCATATATTCCGAGGGTGGCTTTTTAGAGATTTAATTTATTAATTATTTGTAGGGTTTTTAAGAGAATATAATGATAAAATAAAGTCATTATTATATGATTTATTTTTATTTACTAATTAATGGAAGGGGTATCTTTTGATTTATCAAATTAAATATATGTAATGTATCTAATTTATTTTTCAACTTTTATGATTATTTTAGATTTTTATTATAATAATGAGATATTATTTCCAAATATATTATCAAAATATTGGAAATTTATTTATTATCTGTTGGTTTTAGTGTTTTCTAGAATTTTGATTTTGAATTTTAAAAAATAATTTATTACAGTAGTGGTGACCATAGAATTAAAATCATGTGTCTGATTTTTATCGTAGGTGATTACATATTATACAGCAAAGGTACTAAAAATTTGAATAAATTTTGGTAAGTTGGCAAAATGTTGATTTTAAGAGCAAAAAATGAAGAATATAAGCTTGAAATGATTAAATTTACTTATATATAATGATAAATTTGACCACATTTCTTTTAATTCAATTTTACCCTCTTTAGGTACATGATTTCTCATTCAATATATAATGCTTCACTGACCTATAATTGTCCTAAAACCACTACCATGATATGCAGTCTAAAAAAGTTGGTTTTAGATTTGTAATGTCTAATTGTTTGTCTTCTATACGTAAAAGAAATACTAAAATAACAAAGAATTTATAATAAACCCTAAACCCCTAAATTTTAAAGTAAATAGATTGATTATCATTAATCTTATCCCTCCTATAAAAAGGGGAAAATTGTAAGTCAAAACCAAAATTTCTATGAGCCAAAAAAAAAAATGTTGCTATGCCAACAACCTCTTAACTAAATAATTAAAAAAAATTACAACATATTATAAAATTTAAATTCGAATCCAAATAACATCAATTTTATAATGATTTTTTGATTGAATGATTAAAAAAATTATAATATGTTATAATATTTGAATCCGAGATCAAATAATTGCACCTCTACCAGCAATTATAAAAATTAAAAATAAAAGAGTGAAGATGCACGGTTCACTTGATTCTTTCTTTTGGGCTTTAGATTTTTTGTATGTATATACTAGGCCTCTGGATTGCATTGAATGGGGTTAGGCTGTAAGCATTTATTTTATGATTGGGCTGAATATTTGGACCTTCCGTGGATTATTGGATTAGAAGAATCTGTGATCATTTTCTATTTAGTTAAAATATAATTTTAATCAAAATTGTAAATTGATTTTTGACTTCCATTGCTATCTTAAAAGGTTAAAATATACTAAACATTTTGATTAATACTATATAGTAATTACAAATATGTATTCCCATGCGTATGTATAACCTTATTGCTAATTTGTATTAGCCATTTTCAAAGAATTTTATGAACAGAATAAAAAATACTTGCCAAAAAGAGCCATGTATTCTTCTTAAGGAAAAAACAAGAAAACTTAGCTGGTAAATGCAGGCTTAACAACAATCCATTTCAGATCTATTACACAATTTGAGATGGAGCAATGAAGATACAATACTGCTAACAGAATTCCCAAAGAAAGCTCTAAAGCATTCGGCATTTATCGATCCATATCATCTAAATGTCCAAATTCCTGCTCCCAGTAAGATCGAGCTTCTTCAGGCGTTCGGAAAGTCCAAATGTGGGACTTAGCTTTCTCACGAGCTTCCAGAATTTCCTGTGTTCAACAGGTTTAGTTCATTACTTTTTGAACAGGGCACAAGGTAGAATGCAAGTGCAATTTGAATCTAGGTAGAAAAACCAGATGCTTAAGTAGTTGCTAAACCTCTACAGCTACTCTAGCCATCATTAAGTTCACATGAATGTCACCATATTTGGAATTCACAAAAAGAATGCTATGTTTTCTTAGTCCACGAAAAAAGATATTGTATAGTGTAAACACAATCATGTACTCTATATAACAGGCAAGCTTAGGCCTTTGGAATCTTAAAGTTTCTCCATATCACTTACTCTCTTCAGTCTTCACCATCACATGCATCAGTCTTCATTTTTTTCAACTTAACAAGGCAAAATATTGATGACTTATTCCTAGAAAATAATTGTAGTTATTTAAAAGCTTATTATTGCCATTATTGCTTTTTGAATTTCTCAAAACCAACTATGCATTAGATTTTCCACAACCTTACATTGATATTCCTGTGTACCTAAATCATATCAACCACCTCAGCATCTATAAAGAATGCAGTCACCCTGTAATTAATGCCATGATCATTCTCACACTGTCATAAGTTCGTTGCAATATCCCTTTTTGCTTAAAACCCTATTTATAGTCATCTTTTCTTTTCCGCTTTATCTTGTTTCTAGTTACCATAGTAATATATTTTAAGCATAAATATTATGATATCACTGAAATAAGTTTAAAATCCTTTGAACTTCGCTCAATATGTTGAAACTTTTCATTATTCATTATAGAAAGGATGAATTTACAGCATTTGAAAGAACTCTAAAGTTATTACTTGTTGACACTTGACATCTCTGCATCTTTTTCATGATGCTTCAGAGTTCTATGGCATCATAAACAATCTACAAATATAGAGGATTGAGGATAAGCTAAGGCCTAGTTTGACATTGTTATTGAAAACTACCTCACTGCAATCAGGATTTTTATGGCAATTGTTCATTGTGTTTAACATTGCATTTGCAATTAAACTTGACAATTGAGATCAAACACAGATGACTTGTAAGAGCTTTTCTTCTTATACATTATGCAATTTGGTCTAACAAATTCCAAAACATGACTAATTGTTTATAGACTATAGTTCATCTTTAATGGACATTTAATCATTTTTTAGCTTATGAAGCGGATATTAAGCATAAGGCAACTATTTCAAAGAATAAAATTCAAAGCTTAAATACCTCTTGCCTACCTGGAGTTCAGAAGAGGGCTTGGTTTTCAAGTACAAACAATCCCAAAGAGCATTCCATTTTCCATAACAATTGTCAAGAACACCTACTCTATAATATTGTTGCAATTGATGAACAGGAGCTGCCCAATGAATTACCAATAACTATAAATTATACAAAAATCAACATATCGGAAAAAAAAAAGCTGGGAAAATTGAGATACTTTGATATTGTAAATAAGGAAAAAATGGATGGCGTAGCTTACAGTAACAGAACCAGAGAGCGTCGAAGTACTGGCTGCAGGATAAGTGACGCCGCGGAACAGAGGATTCCTTCTCTGCACTCATTCTCCACCAAAACTTACTCGCTGATCTGGAAGTCCTCGGCCTTCTTCGCTATTCTTTTACTTTGAAAGAACTGATCAGAAAACGGCGACATTGTCAAGTAATTTTGGGATAGAGTTGGGTTTGGGCCAAGAAACCTCAGACCAACTTTTAAACCCGTCGGCCCAAAGCCCATGACACTCTCATTAAATATATTTTTTAAAAGGCTTAATAGCCAAATAAGCCCTCAACCTTTAGCCAAAATGAAATTCTGCCCTCAACGTTTTATCGCATGGAATTCAGTCCATAAACTTTTACTTCAGTGGAAATAGACCAAATATGTTAAATGACACTAACTGCCGTTAGTTTTGCATACGTGGCATGCCACGTGGTAGCCATCTAAGCTATCCACGTCAGCTGCCACGTATGCAAAACTAACGGCAATTAGTGTCATGTAACAGATTTTGACTTAATTGCATAATTGTAAAAGGTTGAAGGTTTATTTTCACTGAAATAAAAATTTATGGACTGAATTTCATGCGATAAAACGTTGAGGACAAAATTCCATTTTGGGCTAAAGGTTGAGGACTTATTTGGCTATTAAGCCTTTTTTAAAATATTCGCCCATGAATATTTAAACTCTGATTTCGTTTATAAATAAGAGTGTAAAATAACTTCTGAAAAATAATTTTTAATAAAATAATTTATGAAAAATTAATTTTTTGAAAAAATTAATATTTTATGTTATTTGATTGATATGACGAAAAATATTTTTTATTATTTGACTATTTTATGAAAACTCTATATTTCTATTAAAAAAATATTATTTATATAATTAATTATTAATAATGTTTTTAAATCAATAATAATATATATTTAACATATATATATATATATGAACTATAATAAAGGAAATAAATATATGTATATATATAGATATATAAAGTAAAAATATAAGAATTATATATAAGTCTAATAAGAATATAAAATATATATATATAAACAATTATATATATTTAACATATATATCTATATAAGTTTTTATATGATAAATATTTTATATTTTATATTTAAAATAAATAATAAAATAAAATTTATTAAAAAATATATACTAGAATTTCTTCAAAAATATACAAGCTTGACACAGGAAAAAAAAACCTTATAAACTGACTCAGATCTTTCATCAAACACCTTCAATGCGTTATTACTCCAACTGAAAGTATTAAACGTTTTAGCTAATCATCCCAAAAAAAAACCAAGGTAGCATTCACACCCATATCTAGTGTCGACCAATCAGCCCAAACAAATTAACTTCAAAGGAATATCCCACCAATCTCATAAAACCGAAAGATAACAAAGCCCACATTGTGAAGATCAAACGCATCAGAAAATAGGCTATATCAACATAGGCAGTGATGCATATTAATGATGTAAGGCTTGGATAAATTGAATCTGCCTCAAGCCAGGAAAATAAAGGATCTTAACCGATACAGAGTGGACATTTTAAATCGCAACAAAAACTAGTCTGTAAGAAAAACAAAGCAGAAAAAGGCAAAGGTGGAGAGTAGTTGGGAGAGAGAAACCGATGAGAGGAGAAAAGGAAGAAAAGAAGGGACCTGCAGGTGTTGGTCGGCCGGCAGTAACGCAATCGAGGTGGGACTGGAATTTCAACAGAACCCTTTTTTTTTTTAAGAGTTTAGTCTGTTGGATAGCTTGTAATAAATACAAGAAAATAAGTTTCCACATTGCTTGTAAAAGTGTAAAGTGATTTATTTATAAAGGGAAATCAACTCTTGAATGTAATTTGGAGTCAAAGAGGAAATGGGCTTTGACCATTTGGCTTGAACTTGAGCTTGCTTGGCTTGGGCTTGGTCTTGGTCTTGCTTGGCTTGGACTTTGGCTAAAGCTTGGCCTATTTTAAAAGTCAAAGATGAGCACTTGGGCACTTGGGCTCTTGGCTCTTTGATTTAATTCGAATTTTTTATTTTTGACAGAAATATTTTAAATTCTTTTTGAATTTAAAATTATTTTAAACTGTTCCAACAGACATATTTTCAGTTATATGTCTGGAACAATTATGTCTGAAAAAAATGAACGGTTGTTGTTTAACAGACAATCACAACCATTCATTTATGCCTCTTCAAATTCTATTTAAGTGTTGATTTCCAGAAAAATACTTACTTACATTTTCTGACTTTTCACAATATTCTGAAGGCTTTATTGTATCCTGGGGTAACTTGCTTCTGTGTGAGACAATATTACACTCAAGAAAGTGTAATTCTACACGCCTCAAAGCCATATACTCTGATTATTTACTAACATAGTCTTCGGAAATTGTCTTCTCCTTTCCCCTTTTGAAAAGGGGAAGACAATTTCCATGAAAGCTTAAGTATTTTCTATTTGACTGAAAATATTTTACAGTTGACCAAAATTGTTTTGCGTTCACCCAACGTAAGAAAATGTGAAAAATATTTTTTGAAAAATGAAATACACCTACCAAACAGAGCCTAAATTGTAGCTTGTTCTTCTACGGCCGGATTCCTGGATCCTGCATAAAAGCAAATCTTGACTACTCAGTTACCAAAACAAAAATCAAATATTTACCAAAACATAAGCACGGAGAATAAAAGATTCGGCCTAGCCTGTATTATTTATTAGTTATTACCATGCTAAAATTTCCGGAATGAGCATGCAAGCAAAACTACATGTGGCTCCTTATTAACACATAAAAACGTCGCACCAATCACTACACTTAATATATGAAAAATTCTACTTCAGCTTCACTTTTTACTCTTAAGATCGTAAACGAAACAAAAACGAACGAACAAAATAATATCTTTGTTTGTTCTTTTATTTTTAAGTATCATTCGTATTCAATTCGTGTGCATTAAAGAATTTAATTTTCATGTTAGAGCTCGATTTGTTTCTTTCGTAATATTGTTTGTTAAATTTTCACAAACAAACTCCTTCGCTTTAACCAAACGTGTTTGAAAACATGTAAATGAACATGTTCGCAAACAAATGTTCATAAACTATTAAACAAACATGTTCATGAACACATATTCACAAACTCATGTTCATGAACACGTGTTAGTGAACGCTACACAAATAGTAATAAAAACTGATTATTGAATATTAAAAATCTTACATAAATATTAAATTTCATATACAAATTGAAATCCAATGAAAAATCTTAAATATAACACAACTCAAATCTGAGATTTAATATCTTAAAAAAGTCCGAAAATTAATAGTAAGGGTTGGTGTTTACATCATCCTCTAAATCATCTGACAAAATAAAATTAGTGTTAGAATTGATTTTCATACTTATGATAATGTTTTCAATAGTCAAGGATGAAGAAAACCCTTATGAGATGTCAAAAGAGAAACAATATCCGTAAGCAATATAAATCAAGCTAGAATAAGAATGTCTAGCATGGTTGAATCATTGGAAAGGGAATGAACATACATCATAAAAAAACTTAATTGCATTCAGTATCTAGAGAAAAAGTTAAGGATATGCTTCCTATAGCCTAAGCCTGCACAAAAAGCTTGAATTAACGAGGCAGATTCTAACATGTTAACATGCCAAGTTCTTTGCAATTACATCCAGATTTTAGAAAACACCATTAAAAAAGAAATTACATTATTAACACAAAGGTGCAATTTGATGGACTTTACAGGTGATGACATTTTTCAAGACCTTACCAATTTGTTTGCCAATTGACTGACTCTGGATGTGTAGAAGTTACCTTGCAGTCTGAATTTTGTGTTAGTTTGGATTCAACAACCTATAGTGCCTAAAAGTACAAAGCCATAGTATCCTCCATGAAATCAGAGATCCTTTTCTTTATGATTTCTATTTGAAAATCTTTGATAGCTATTATATTGTGAGTTAGTGTCAATCATAAGAATTAAAACTAGTTTATTATTACTAATATTTTTTATAGTAAATTCCTCTATTAACCATTTTGATGGACTTTACACAAAGACCCATTAACAAACAAATAAATCAACAGTATTTTTCCCAAGATTGGTTCGCAATTCACAAATGATCTTTTATCACTGACCATTAAAAGATGTCCTCCATTTTTTATTTTTTTAGCAACTTCATAGGAAATAAAAGTAAAAGTAAAATGTAAGTAGCAAGAGAAAGAAACAAAATTTGCCCCAAAAGTACTTTGATCTTATCAGAGCTTCTGGAATGGAAAAAAGAAGCAAATTCATCGAAGATAAAGTTTTCATAAACTCAAATGGATTTAATAACAAGCATAAAATCCAAATTAAACATATACCGGAATGCTACAGTGCCTAAAAAGATAGAAAAACATAATGCAACTATACCAAGCCCACATGTCATATGTTAGAAAACAAAACACATAAGATTGGGATTAAAGTTAATAAAAACGAAACAAGTCAACTTAGTAGAATAAATATTAGTGAGTATTGTCCTACTCCTCATCTTTTATTCGTTGATGACTCTTTCTTTACCATTAATGCTATCACTTTAAATTGTCAATTTATTCAAGATTATTGTTAGGCATTAGGATAGAGTAGAATTTGGAGAAGTCATAAAACACATTAGCACAAATACAAGCTATAAACATAGCAAAAGCACTCTAGTGTCAAACATTTTGTCCACACAATGAGCACTACCAAATGCTTAGAAATGCTTGGACGTGGCTTGATAAAAAAAATTAAAATAAAATAACTAGCAAAGATGAAGAGTCTACCACTAAAAGCAAAGATATCTGAAATAGCACTGCTTTGGATGATTCTCCGCTGGAGAAGCTTTCGTACAGAGGCAACTAAGGGTCGTCTCTGTCGACTGCTAAGAAGAAAGAGAGTGCCGCCAAGAACTTTACCAAAATAGCCTAATGCAGGGAGGGCCGCAAGGAGGCAGGGTCCAGAGAGCCGTCGGGTGCCGCCAGGGAGAGAAAAGTCGAAAAGAAGTTAGTTTTTAGGGTTCCGTTGAGATAGCAGATAATTTAAATTGAGATATGTTTAAAATGGTGAGTTTTGAGTTTTAATTATTTTATCAAAAAAAAAAATCATGCACATAATTACATAAATATTATTTTATATTACGAATTTATTTTTCAATAAATTATTTTCATATTTTTTAATTAGAGTTTAGTTAATTAATTATTATGAAGGTAATAATTGTATATTAGCTTATTAGGAAAATTTATTAATTTAATTTTCAATGCCTAATGTTTAAATTTTAAAAACTTATTATCTTAAACATAATTAACTAATTTAATTTTATAATTATTTTATTATTATGTTTCATTAATTTTTTTGAGTCAACAATATTTTATTAAAATTGATAATTACAAGTTTAAGTACAATTTGCATCATATACATACAGTACAGTATCATATATGTAATTAGTTAGTGTGTAAGAATTGTATGTTAGCTTATTATAAAAGTTTTATTAATTTAATTTCAATGCCTAGTGTTTGAATTTAAAAATTTATTATTTTAAGCATAATTAACTAATTTAATTTCATAATTATTTTATTATAATGTTTCATTAATTTTTTTAGCCAATGATATTTTATTAAAATTGATAATTACAATATTAAGTACAAATTTTATCATATACATACACTATAGTATCATATATGTAATTAGTCAGTGTATAAGAATTGTATATTAGCTTATTATAAAAATTTTATTAATTTAATTTTAGTGCCTAATGTTTAAATTTAAAAACTTATTATCTTAAGCCTAATTAACTAAATTAATTTCATAATTATTTTATTATAATGTTTCATTAATTTTTTGAGACAACAATATTTTATTAAAATCGATAATTACAATTTTAATTACAATTTGTATCATATACATATATTATAGTATCACATATGTAAATGGTTAAAGTGTAAGAATAGCGTATTAACTAATTATAAAAATTTTATTAATTTAATTTTTATTACCTTATGTTAAAATAAAAAAACTTATTATTTTAAGAATAATTAACTAATTTAATTTTATAATTATTTTATTAATATATTTTTTAATTTTTTAAGCCAACAAAATTGTATTGTATAAATATGTTTAAGAATTAAGTACTAATTCTTTAAGTCAAAGTTTTAAAGATAGGGTATCTATTATATAAGTTATATAATATAAGTAATTTTAGTATTTTAATAAATAACAAATGAACAATAAAAGAACAACAAATGACATGTTAAATGAATGAATATAAATGAACAAACAACAAACGAACAATAAATGACGCTATAAATGAACAAACAATAAACGAACATAAACGAAAGAACAAATAATATTTTAAATGAATAAACAATGAACAAATAATAAACAAACATAAACGAGCCTGTTCGGGAACAAAAACGAACGAACTACACCTCTGTTCATGTTCGATTCGTTTAATAAATGAACACTATAATGTTGTTCGTGATCGTTTGTTAAGCTTAACAAACGAATAAAAACCAAACGGGTTCACGAACGATTCATCGAACGTTCTGTTTCGTTTACACCCCTATTTACCCTCCACACTTCAAACATTTATAAGACAAAAAAGCCCTTACATAAAAAGACATTAATAATCTAATAAAAATTTTCAAAACTTAAACCCATCCATTTTTTCTCTTGAAATAAAGGCTCCGATGGTGATGACGAAACTCATCCCCTCTTTCCCAAATTGTTCCAATTCGGAGCTATTGATGTTTATATCGGTTAATCATAGAAGAAAAATTCTGATCATCTATGTACGTTAGTCTTCTTTAAGGCCTAAACTTTATTCTATTTTAACAAAAAAGTGAAAATTTTAAGTAGAAGTATTGTGATAGCTACGAAAAATATGAAAGTATGGAAAGTTAAGGAAAAGAGGCAAGCTTGAGTTTGATTTTTATTCATATGATTTGCTTCCCATGCAATTAAATTTGAGCTGGGAAGAGACTCACATGCAAGTTGCCTTACGCGAAGATCTCAACTAAGTGCAAATCATCTTGCGTGGACATCCCAGTCGAGCGCAAGTTAACTTGTGCAAGATAGTGAGAGCCAGAAAATTGTACCAACACAACCAGTGGGAGGAGCATTGTTCAAAATTTGTCAAGTAACCAATTTAAATTTAAAAAAAAAAGAAGAAAAAGAAACAAAAAAAAAAGAAGGAAAAACAATAAAAAAAGGTAGACTATTAATAGGACAAAATTATTGTCTATTATCATTGCCCTATTCTTGATCTTCAACAATGTGCAAAAAGTAACAACTATAACACCTATTTTTGTTCGAGGCTACTAAGATGTTCGATTCAAGAGTCTTGATTGTTGATCCGATTTGATTAAACTTAAAGTCATAGGCTTAAATTAATTTGATAAATTTTGAATTTAAGTTTAATTTGAATTTTAAGATAATTCAAATGATCTAGAGATTTACTGGAAAACCTTTGGGCCTTTGGTGTCGAGCTAGATTTCACCGACCCATGGAGTAACAAAACTAAAGTCAAAAAGATGAAATTTGGGCTTCAAGAAGCCTAAATTTATTTGAAGGCTTAGGAAAATTTAAGCCCAACTAGCTGAGACCCCGAGTAAGAGCATGAAGATTATGGGCCCAATAAGTGCAATAGCAATGATAAGCCCAATCTCAAATATTTGTTTTTAAAAGAAAATAAAAAATGATAATATAAATAAATAAAATATTTATATATGATGTCCAAACAATATATAATTACTACCAGTACGTCAAAAAATTAACACCGTAAATAAATAAATAATTTATTTGAAAAAATAATTAATAAATATATTAAAAAAATTAACAAAAAGAAATGAAATGAGTGTGTTGGCTCTATAGGCTATACCGAGAGGGGGGGTGAATCGGTTTTTAACTACCTTTAAGCTCGTTTTGCGGTTTCTCTAAATTCTCTAGCCTATATTGATATTTTCTAAGTTCTCTAGGCTATTCAATCATGCAATCCAAATTCAATACAATAAGCACAAATATAATTGCAAGTAATTAAAGAGAGTAGGAAAAGAGAAATGTACGCAAGCGATTTATAGAGGTTCGGCAACTTTGCCTACGTCCTCTACCTTGAGACACTCCCAAGGATTTTCTCCAAATCCACTATCTTGAATTTGTTACACTCCCTCCTTTTCTAGGCTAAAGAGAAACCTCTCTCTTTTTCTAGGCTCAAGAGAAACCTCTCTCTTTTTCTTAGGCTAAAGAGTAACCTACCTCTTTTTCTTAGGCTAAAGATAAACCTCCCCTTTACAAGGAATGATTTTGGTTTACAAGAGATGTAATCAAAGAAGGCCTCTAGATAGGCAAGTGATTACAGAGATTAAGCACAAGTAAAAGCCTATACAAAGTTTGTGCTAAGCAATACAAGAAATAGATGAATGATAGAAGATGTAGACTTTTGAGCTCTTGATTTGTTGTTTGAGGCTTGAGAAGATGAATAAGATGATGAAAGATGTTGCTTGGTTGTTCCTCTCCCTTCCTTTAGCTTCTAAGCCTCTATTTATAGTCCCTTGGATGGTTTGTGGACGTTGGTTGGAGCCAAAACAGAAACTAGCCGTTGTATCTCACAGAAACTAGCCGTTGGGGACATTCTGACACAAAGGGATCGATCCCTTTCCTTAAGGGATCGATCCCATGCTTCATTTTCTTGCTTCCGGGGCATTCTGCCAAAAAGGGATCGATCCCTTTCCCCAGGGGATCGATCCTTTCCTTCCAGATGGCATTTTTCCTGCACTTTTGGGTTAGAAATGATGTGGTCTTTGATCCTAATTCAACCCAAAACATTTTGGCATTTTTGTGGGAGTTTTTCTTGACTTTCTCAAATGAAAACATGGTCTAAAAATTCATCAAGTGATTTTCTAAAATATTCAAAACATTTACAAAGTATTAAGACCAATAAGAGTATGCATCATTAAATCATGGTCTTAATGTTTGATATGATCACTTGAAATGTATTGAGAAAATCATGTGTGATAAGGCAAATTTACAATATGAATTAAAACATTAAAGCTTACTTAAGTTTTTGTCATTTCAAAATATGTATGGCAATTTAAAACTAACAGAGTGCCTAGGCTGGCACCGCACATAGCACGAGCATAGGGTGGCTAGCAACCAAAGTCACGCTGCCAGCCCATTCTATCCCTCCCCTTAGCAGCAGCTACCATACTGATAACAGCCCCTAAAAATCTGGGATTTGATCAGTGTTAGCCTAAAATAGAAACTAAATTCTACTTAAAACAACTGCAAACTAACAAGGAGGCAGGGGGAACCTCCACAAAAAAATGATTTAGGAGCCTAAACCTGACCCCGTTCTCAAATCCCACCACCAAAGGCCATAACCACAACACTGACACAAGCACACAGTCCTTTCGAACACCAATAAAATCCAATCCCAATCACCCAAATCCAGATCTAAATCACAAACAATAAGGCACATTTAAAGAAATATAGAAAATATATATAAAAAAAGGAAATCAGTGGCAATATTTGAAGTTTGACAAAATCAGTCAATTAGGCTCGGGAACTCACGTGGTAGTAACCAACGGCTACTGGAGGCGGACTGAACCGGTGATTGGCAGCGACAGGCGGCGCCAACGACGACACATGATTCCTAGGTCTGCAGATACTGACGCATCGGCCGCTGCAATTCTACCGACGACAGACTTGCTAAGTAGAGAGACCCAATCAGAAAAGGAAACGATTTTAAAAAAAATGAAGAGAAGGGAAGGAGCTTACCCGATGACTAGCACTGTCAAAATGGGCCAAGGCCCGTTTGGCCGACCTGGCCCATTTATTCAAGGCTTGGACTTCATTTTTGTAGCCTATTTAATAAAGAGAGTTTTTTGGCCTGACTCATTTAGGCCTGAGCTTAAATGGACTGGCCCGTTTATTTTTTAATATTTTTAATTGTATTAAAATTTTATTTTTATTTTAATTATTTATATGTTTAACATTTTAATCAAAGTAAAATATATAAAATTAATACTATTTAGTATTACTAATTTACTTCAAACCAACCTAATAACTCACAACCTCTTACACATGCTAGTTGGAGGGGAAAGAGTACATTTGATTTAAGTGATGCAAGTTCATTTTTGTTTTTTAAGTACATACTTTATTTTAAATTCTCTTTTGTAATGACAATTAATTTATTTTGAAATGTCTAATGATATAAGCTTTCAAAAGATTTGAAATTATTCAAGTGAAAGAACCAAAATTTCAATTAGATTTTTATTTGGAAGAGCTAAAGATTATAGGTCGCATGATTGAAAATTTAAATGTGCTGCAATGGTAGAAAGATCATAAGCCAAGATTTCCAAAGCTTTGCAAGTATAGCTTGTGATATCTTGAACATTCCAATAACAACAATAGCATCGTAGAGTGTTTTTAGTCTTAGTTCTTGTGTTTAAAATAAGTATTGAAGTTCTCTAAATCATGAAAAAGTGAAAACTCTCATTTGCATCCGAAATTGGATTCTTGATTTTGAAAGTAATGTTATTAATTCGTTGACAATTTTTAATCAACTCATAAGTTTAATTCTTGTGAGTTCTTATATGGTTCTTTATTTATATTTGTAAATGGCAAAGTTGAAAAAGAATTGATTAAATGTGATTGACACTATGGAAAAGATGGATGGACATGAATCTATTTATCATGTTTTTTATTTTTAATATTGTTGAGACATGTTTTTCAGTATCTAGGTTTGTTAAAACAATTTATATTATCCTTGTTAAACTATTAATATGTAATGTTCAAATGATGTTGAAGACTTGATGGATTTGATATGAATTTATTTGATGCTTGTTTAATATTTATTTCAAATTTTACTTTGTTTATCTACTAAAAATGGGATTTTGATATAAAATTTAATTTTTTTAACTTCTTATACGGGTTGGCCCATTTAAGCCCGTTAGCCATTAGGGCCAGATATGGGCTTGTATTTTTAGGCCCATTTAACCAAAAGGGCTTTTTGGCCCGGCTCATTTTGACAGTGCTATCGATGACACTACGAGGCTTCTTTCTCGAGTTATGTCTTGTGTTTCTTTTATTTTTTTAATCTACTTACTTACTTTTTGATTGGTTGACGGTTTTAATACGCTGAGCATGATATTTCATTTGGACTAGGCTAAGTAATTAGTTTTGGGTTCTTTTTATTACATGTTGGCATGATTGGGAGAATGTTTTAAATGGGGGCCTATCATGTGTTTTGGTCTTTCTTTTTTTACACAAAGAGAAATGAGTAAATAGATTACATAACTACTCTAATT
Source organism: Heritiera fomes (assembly GCA_032173925.1). Classification (NCBI taxonomy): domain Eukaryota; kingdom Viridiplantae; phylum Streptophyta; class Magnoliopsida; order Malvales; family Malvaceae; genus Heritiera; species Heritiera fomes. Next base: position 36,319,747 of record JAPDPM010000007.1, read on the forward strand.
TAAAGCCTCTTAGAAAAACAACTTCTCTACTATCTGCTTTCAAGAAATGAACTCAGAAAACATGGAGGCTCCCTCAACACTTCATACTCCTCATCAATTTCACATGCAGATTTGGCAAAAGCATCTGCACAAAAATTTTCCTCTTTAAAGACATGTTGAAAGCTATAGTCCCATTGCCTTTTGCTACTATCCCGAAGTCCTCAATTAAACATCCTAAAGGATAGACGATAACGTTAGCTCCCTTTATTAGTTCCAGAACTCCTTTTGCATCAATTTAACACACCACACTTCTATACCCCTCCTCCCATGCTAGCAGTAACCCAAATCTAATCGCAGTTCTGCACCAACATTAGAGTAGTATCTTAGATATGCCCTAAAACCCACCAACCATCTTTCAGAATTTGTCCTAATTAGCCCTCCTGCCCCAGTCGTACCTGGGTTCTTCTTTGCTATCCCATCTGTGTTCAACTTGACTATATTCTCTCGTGTCCTTGACCAACTAACCATGATCACCTTGGCATGCTTTTGATTCTCCTTCGAAAATGCTCCTTGCAGCTCCTTGGCATCTGCAACAATTTGATTAACTAGGCTTACTTCATCAACAACTGCATCCTCTTTATTAAATACCATGTTACACCATATGCACCAAATCTTCCAAATTGCTGTCACAAATAGAACATACCGTTCAACCTCATACAGCTTGCAGCTTCCATCAAGTTTAAGGTTAGCACTCAACCAATCAGTTAGTTAATCCGACAATAGAACTTCTTCATGATGACGAGTGTGTCCTATGAATACTATTAAGGTGAAAAATTTCCTTGAGAATTAGATCAAAATGTTGGAGAATATCCTAAGAAAAATGTCAATAATTAAATAATCGAATATTAAATAATAAATAAATAATTTTAATAATGAATATTAGACCATTTAAATTAAGATTGCTTAAGATAAAACATGATTAATTGATACTGTCCATTAGACAAGTGTTGTGGGGATACTAATACCTTTCTCACATGTAACTGTATTCCCGAACCCAAATTTCAGAATGTAGATCAGTGTACTTATCTTTAGTTTTAAATAGGTGGTGAATCATACCAAGATTGAAAAAGATTGGTGGTGACTTCATAATTTTACGTTTAGCAATTAAGTCCTTGGAGTTATACGTTACGACTTTATGATACTTTTAGCTTATTTTATGTCTAATATCATTGAATTTATGCTTAATCATATATGTTTTACTTTGAACTTACTGTAGATTCCCCTAAAATAATTATCTTTACTTTTTAAGACTTTACAATTTTTTTAAAATTTAATTATGAAAGTTTTAAATTAAATTGTCAATTTTTTTTTAAATCACAAAACAATTGATGAGAGATTAAAACTTTAACATACCAAAAATGACAGTTCCTAGCGTGGCCTTGATTTGGGCTTAATTTTAGTTGAAGTCATAGGTTTTGTTTGATAAGAAAAAAAGGAAAAAATTTTAGTATAAAAAATTTATTAATTCAGTGGTAGAAGGGTGATTAATTGGTTATGAAATTTAATCAATGTATTAACAAAATTTTCATTCACATCTATTTCATAATTTTTACCAAATAAAGTTGTTTTCTAATTGTTAGATTTCATAACATTTTTTTGCTTTAAATAGATATTGGTTAATAGTCAAATATACTATCAACCTTCTATACAATATGTATATAAGACCTCGACTTTAATTATATTGTAAAAATCCGTAAACTTTTATTTTACTATACATGAGCCCTTAACATTGCAAAATAATGCAAGTAAGTAAAATAAATAAAGGTTAAGGTCTTATAATCCCTCAATTTTTTTAAATTATTGTAAAAATTTTATAACTATTTTTTGACTTAATTGCATTATTTTAAAATGTCAAGGTTTAAACAATAGAATTAAAGATTAAGAACTTTTTTCCATTTTGTACAAAAGGTTGATGGTATATTAGGCTATTAAGCCTTAGATTTATAAAGTTAATATATTTAGTTCACATCACTTTCTTTCCTTTTCACCAAACAAAACCTTTGAGAACAACCTCAAATCAATCAACAAATTTGAGGTCCAAAGTTTAAGTCTCACTTTGTGCAAATTTGAATCTAATTATTTAGTCTAAGTATATACTAATTCAGTTAATTGAACAATTCAGCTAAGTGATCTACATATGGCTATAAGTTTTAGAATGTAATATCTTATTACTATAGTCATTTCTTTTTTTCTTTTTTTTTTTACTATAGTCATTTCTCGTGTAATGTGCTTCTTTAAAATAATAGTGATTATTACTGAGAAAATTTGTTAATGGGTCAAGCTGGATAGGGCTTAGATATTGTATTAAGGAATGAAAGTGAGTCCAATCTCGGCTTGACCCAAATTTCAAGCTTAATTTTTTGTCAAAACTTGTTTTACATGCAATGAATAAACCCAAGCTAGTCTAAATACTATTAATTTTTTTAAAATATAATCAAATATAAAAAATATAAAAACACATAATAAGTTTGAATAATTTATTACAAAAAGGCTACAATAAATATGAAAATATAAAAAGGCTACAATAAAAGCACATAAAAAATATAAAAAATAAGCATAACACAATAAGTTTGAATAATTTATTACAAAAAGACTACAATAAATATGAAAATTTAAATTAAAGTCCAAAAAAATAAAATTAAATTGAAAAAAAATTAATTAGTATAAAAAATAAAAATATTTATAGTTAGCTAGTTGGGTCGGGTCGAGCTTAAATTTAAAATAATGAATCCAAGTTTGACTCATTTTTAGTGGGTTTTGATTTTCAAGCCTAAATTTATTTAATGGACTTAAAAAATTTTTCCAAGCTCATCAAAAAATAAGTGAGCTTTTAGGTTTGAGCGATAAGATGGTAACCTAAGCTATGAATAATGAATAGGTCTATCTAACTTAGGATGTTGGTTGCTTGTAAGAGTGTAAGTGAGCTTAACATGAATGACTATTACTATATTCATGTTCGTTCATTTATTTTGTAATGTTGTTCATATTTGATTTGTATTCGTTAAGCTTATTCATAAACATTAAAAAACATGTTCATAAATATATTCGTAAATATTGATTGAACATGTTCACAAACACATATTTGTGAACGTTAAATAAATATGTTTATGAACATTAAATAAAAAAATTATACAAACAAATTGTATTCACTCTAATATATATATAACTCAAATGAAAATAATCCTATATAAATATGTAATTTTAATAATTATATATTAAAATGATCTATGAATATATAATTTATTTTTTTTTATTATTGAACAACAATGAATACTAAATGATTTATTAAAGAATGAGTTTTAAATTATCAGTAAACAAGTTTATTTGTAAACATAAACAAATGAATTACAACATTTTTTATAATCGCTCGTTAGGATTAATAAATGAACAAAAACTAAATATATTTATGAATTGTCCACTGAATATTTTGTTTATTTACACCTCTAATTGCATAGAATTCAAATTTGTCAAAAAGTTGTGAATTGGTAATTTTTTTTATAAATTCATACATTCGACACAAATAAACTCATTTAAATCAATACGAAGAGAGAATATAGTTCCCTACTAAACTTAAAAAGATTAAAATCCTCTTACCACTAATTTTTTTTTGTTTCTTATATCAAATTTGTAATATTTAATTTGAATGAATGAAATTTAAATAATAATGTACTACAATAAATAAAATAAAATTTCTAGTTAATTTAACGTGGACTTAGGCTTAAATACCTGCTCCAACTATATATATATAAAATATTATTATAAATAATAATTTAATTAATCTTGAAAAATATTTAAAAAACATTCGTTAGCAAATTATAATTTAATTTAATCATAGAAATTAAACTCGAAAATTCGAAATAGACAGTGACCGTTGCCATTAACAGATTAATCAAATTTCTCAAATTCAAAGATTTAAAATAAAATATTTGGCGGCAAATGCCACTAAAACTGTGGAAATTTTCCCGCCACCTTTGCTGTAATATAGTTTCATGATTTGTGTCCCCATTTTTTTGACCCATGCCCGCTATGAACAAAAGCGTGTGCAATCCAAATTATGAACAGAACACCCATGAATCGAACTAACTCTGAGTTGGCTCGTTTATACCGAGTCAATTCGATCATTTGCTCCGGTAATTTAATTTAATTTTTTTCATCAAACGATTTTATTTTCGTAGAGTATTTTTTTTGTGTGTCAAAGGAATAGGGAAATGCTCTGAGGTTGGAATGGATCGCGTATGGTTGCGAACATTTGACTTTTTGTGCAATTAGTTTGACTTTTTCTGGGCAGCAACATTAATTATTCCATAAAAATTTCAAAATATTCACAAAAAATTGTAGTTTTTACAAGCATAAATGAACAAAATTAAATATCTTCATGTTTTATTATTATTTTTACTTTAATAAGTAAAATATAAAAATCCGCATTTGAATAAATAACAAGAAATGAGGTAGTCTCAAACAAAAATAAGAAATTTGTTTTCTCGATTAGAGATAAACTAGTTTTCAAATAAATTTTAATGCAAGCCATTGAATTTTTTATGAATAATATTGGACACTTTAAAAAGAAAAAAAAATTATTTCTTACATCATTTAATAACAGAGTTAATAAAGTCACGTATATCTCTTTAAAATATATTTAAAAATAAAATAATTTAAAAAATAATATATATGATTTTTTTAAACTCTACTTATTGAATTAAAAAAATCCCACTCTCATTTTATCAAAACAAATAAAAACTTATAATAATAACATTTTGAGTTTTAACAAAAAATATAAGCAAGAAAATGCATTATTTGATACGTCAACTCATGAATTTATGTACCATAAGATGGATAAATAATTAAATTTAAAAGAATCGTTGGAAAAAAATATCTGAAATGTACATTTTTCATGTCTTTTTAGTTAATAACTAAAAAATATTGGAATTAAATTCAATATTTTCATATTTTATTAAAAATAGAAGTTACATATTAGATTAGTTTATCTTTCCTCTCTTTTTTTATATGACTATGTTTTCAATTTTTTTATTTCTTTTTTATAGTTCTTGAAATTTTGTCTTTTTTTTTTAACTTTAATTTTAATTTTGTTGCCATACACATACAACAATACCTTGATCCTTCATAAATCACAAGTCATAACCGTGAGGATGTCCGCACAATATCGCACCTACTTCTACAAAAAAAAAAAATCATAATTTTTCACTTCCAAACTCGGACGTGTTCAAATCGTTAACTCACAAGTCCGAGTCCCGAGTCAGTCCACATTTCCATGCGCGATAAAAGAGGCCGTTGTACTGTTCCAGTGTTCCCTAGCAGCTCTCTCTCAAAACCCCCAAAATCTCAGAAAGGAAAATTTCAATGGCAGTTATCAAACCCTAATCAGGTATCTCTCTAATAATCTTCCTCATGGTTTCATTAAATAATTCTGATTCCTTACTCCTAATTTTAATTTTCATATAATTTTTTAAAAAATAATCGATTTATTTAATCTTTATTTATAACACTTTTTTTTAAGGGATCTTCACGAGTCCTAGATCATCAAAACTAAAAAAACGAAACCGAATCAGTTCCTTATTCTGGCGGTAAATAGGTTTTCTGGAAACCTAGTGGGCTGTTTGGAAACTAAGTTTAATCGAATCCAGGACTCGATCGATCTGTTATCGGGTCGGTCGATCAATGGAGGCTAAGGTACGACGGCCTAGAGGTAGGCCGAGGAAACATAGGAGACCAGAAGAAGAAAATGAAAGTGCCGCCCCTGACACGAAAGCCAGTAATTCCAAAACTAAAAAGCGGGCATTGGAGACAAGATCCATGGCCCTCGTAGGTCGATACGTGTTGAAAGAATTTGGTGGAAATGTTTTTTTAGGGAAGATTGTTTCATATGATACTGGATTGTATAGAGTAGATTATGAGGATGGTGATTTTGAGGATCTGGAAAGTGGGGAGCTTCGTGAGTTGATTTTAGAAGAGTCATATTTCGATGATGATTTGACTAGAAGAAAAGTTCTTTTAGATGAGTTAGTGTTGAGCAGGATTTTAAAGGAGAGTGAGTTGGAGAAGGAAAAGAAGAAAGTGGAGATTTTGAGAAATGAGGTTGATAGCATGGAAACCTCAACTTTAAGTGAGCTGGCTGGTGGAATGACGATTGACAATGACAGTGAGCAAGTTGAAGATGATGCGGATTCTTCAAGTGATTCCTGTGAGTATGCACACGATAGCGATTCGTTTTTGGAGGTTCCTCTTATTCCACCCCTGATGTTACCTCCTTCTTCGGGAACAATTGGTTTGCCAGAGGAGTGCGTTTCGCATCTGTTTTCTGTGTATGGTTTTCTAAGGTCGTTTAGCATCATTTTGTTTTTGAGCCCGTTTGGATTGGATGATTTTGTGGGATCATTAAATTGCTCTGGTCCAAACGCATTATTGGATGCTGTTCATGTTGCTTTGATGCGAGCATTGAGTTGTCATCTTGAAACAGTCTCTTCTGAAGGCTCGGAACTTGCATCAAAATGCTTGAGGTATATATATATATATATATACACACACACATTTTCACACATCATTAGGTAATTCAGTTTTAAAATCATTGTTTTATTTGATGATTTGTAATTGGGATATATTGTTGCAAATTTGTTTTCCTCCACAATTTACTATACTGTTATTTTTCCTTGCTAAAAATGTGAGGTGGACCATGAGCCCTTAAAAGTTGAAAGAAAACCAACAAATATTCCAATCCTCCATGGTGGGTTAGTGTGTGCTTTTTGGAGGAAACTAATAGTGACTTTGATCTCTCTTTAAAACAGAAGAGGTGTTTGAATTCAACTTTTAGCATCATAGTGTCTTCTGCGCCCTCCCCCTCCCCCTCTCCTCCCTCCCCCCCCCCCCCCCCCCCCAAAAAAAAAAAAGTGACATTCTTTATCTACAGGTGCCTTGATTGGAGCTTGCTCGATGCACTTACTTGGCCTGTTTATTTGGTCCAGTATTTTATGGTAATGGGATATGCAAGAGGACCTGATTGGAAAGGATTTTTTGAAGACATCTCTAAAAGAGAGTACTATTCTTTACCTGTAAGCAGAAAGTTGATGACTCTACAACTTCTGTGTGATGATGTATTAGAATATGCAGATCTGAGAGCTGAAATTGACATGCGTGAGGCAATGGAAGTAGGAAGAGATCCTGATGCGGTTGTGACTGATCCTCCCGAAAAAGGACCAAGAAGGGTTCATCCTAGATATTCTAAAACTTCAGCATGCAAGGAGAGGGAGGCAATGGAGATCATTGAAGAAAGCCATGAGGTCAAGTCATCTTCTAGAACATATTCTTCAGGCTTGAGAAGAGCTGAAGGGAATGCTGGTGTTGATACTGATTTAGATGGAAATAATGATGAGTGTCGTCTTTGTGGCATGGATGGGACATTGCTTTGCTGTGATGGGTGTCCATCTGCATATCACTCGAGGTGTATAGGTGTCATGAAAATGTATATACCCGAAGGGCCCTGGAATTGTCCAGAATGTGCAATTGATAAAATGGGACCAGCAATTACGGTAAACACGTCACTTAAAGGAGCAGAACCTTTTGGTGTTGATTCATATGGGCAAGTCTTCTTGGGGACTTGTAATCACTTGCTTGTGTAAGCTTTTAAACCCATTTCTTATTCTACACTAGTAACATTTTCTGTTTGTTAGGTCAACCTTTCATCTGAGTGGTATCTGTGATCTATCTGTGAAACTTATTCCTGTCTTTATTTGGAATTGTTTTTTGGTTATGTTTTCTTCTATTCTTAAACTGTCTCCACATTTGAAGAGAGTTTCATCATGTTAAGTTGCTTGTTCATGTATGTTCCTCCAGCCTTCGACTTAAGTTGCTCTTTTGCTGATGTGCATGACATTGATGCCTTTTTTTTCTTTCTTTCTGATTAGCTATCCAATGTGTTCTAAATTTTTGTTCACAATTTCAAAGTTAATAATTGCAGGCTCAGGGCTTCCCTTGGCACTGAATCATATCTCAGATACTACAATCTGAATGACATTCCAAAAGTCCTCCAGATGCTTTCTTCATCCTTTCAATATAAAACATTATACTTTGACATATGCAAAGCAATTATACTCTATTGGAAAATCCCAGAAAATGTTTTCTCTGCACTTGAAATTGGTGGCAATGTAGAAAATATGAAGGAAGATGCAAAATTTTCTTCTGGATCACCTTTGCCTTCGGGAAAGGCGAGTCATAAATTTTTGGGTTCAGTTGATGCTGAGGCTGCTAGTAGTATCAGTGGAAGCAACATGGACACTGTGGGAGTTTCATGTCCGGATACTCCTGTGGATGCAATGAACCAAACTGACCTTCCCGGCTTTTTGAGCAGCGGTGGGAAAAATGGAGGGAAGGATCATCTTCCAATGAATAAGAAGCTATCTGAGCAGATTTATATTGAGTCTACCATGTCTGCTGCTTCAGTTAGCCAGCAAGCTGCATCTGATGTAACCCACCAAAGCTTAGTTGACAGATCAAGTGTGATAGATCATAATTCATGTGCCTCAGGAAACAGTAGTGACAGTTGTGGTGGACTGGCAAACATGTTTTGCCAGAGCAAAGCAGGCAATCATGTGGGTTTTGGAAGGGATGCAAGGAATTCTACTATTGACTACGCATACACGGGGATTTCTTTTAAACCAAATGCTTATATAAATAACTATATTCATGGGCAATTTGCTGCTACTGCAGCTGCTAAGCTGGCTGTTCTTTCATCTGAAGAAAGTCAGGTTTCTGAGGTAAACAAATCAGGCAGTGCCAGAAAATTTACGTCTACAAGTAGCATTTTCCTGCAAGTAAAAGCTTTCTCATCTGCAGCCTCCCGATTTTTCTGGCCAAGTGCTGAAAAGAAGTCCTTGGATGTTCCAAGGGAAAGGTGTGGCTGGTGTCATTCTTGTAAGGCCTCAACTTCAAGCAAGAAAGGATGCATGTTGAATTCTGCTGTCTCCACCGCCACTAAAAGTGCCAATAAGATCCTCGTTGGCTTTCCTTCTTTAAGGAATGGAGAGGGTAGTTTTCCTAGCATTGCAGCATATATTTTATACATGGAGGAGAGTTTACGTGGTCTTGTAGCTGGCTCCTTCTTAAGCCCAGATTATAGGAAACAATGGCGTAGAAAAATGGAAGAAGCTTCAACCTGTAATGTAATAAAAGTCCTCTTGCTCGATGTGAGTTTTGCGAATTTATTCATTAATTTCCTTCATGCTTATATGTTAAAAGCATTTTATCTGGTTTCACCACCTAGCCTAGCCTGTCCTCACTCTTGTTCACTCTTCAACTGCTAAGAGTTTAAGAAGGCCAGAGTCATGTTAAATTATTTTGCTCCCTCTTCCTTTCCTTCTCTGTCACATTGTCTTAATTCATTTTTAGTTGTTAAAACAATTCTATAACATCCCTTGGCTTCCATCTTCCAATCAGTACTTTAGACTTTCTTGTAGCCCTTGTGTGGTTGTAACAAGTTATTTGGAGTAGTAAGCTAATGCATGAAATTTGATCATAAGCCATTCACTGTATGATTTGTTACTCTGGTTCCAGATGTGGTAGATATACTTGTGTCTGTATGGATTCATCGTCAGGCATATATTCTCTATATTTTGGTTGATCTGGTTTTTGGTTACTATTTTCAGCTTGAGGAAAACATTTCCATTATTGCTCTTTCTGTGGACTGGGTCAAGCTAATGGATGATTGGTTAGTGGAATCTTCTGTGATTCAAAACACTTCATCTATTATGGGATTGCCACAGAAACGTGGACCAGGTGGAAGACGACATAGGAAACAGTCTGTAGCATCTGAAGTTACAGTCAACGAAAGCGATGATAAATGTTTTGATTGGTGGCGTGGAGGGAAGTTATCAACCCATGTATTCCAAAAAGCAATTTTGCCTGGCTCAATGGTTAGAAGAGCTGCACGACAAGGTATCTTTGGTTTATGTGAAATACAGAAATTTTAATTTGCTATCTTGTAATTGTAAAATTTGTGAAAGTGAAGAAAGTAATAGAGTTATGGTTTTGTAATTTATTAGGTGGTGTGAGAAGGATTTCTGGTATTAATTATGTTGACAATTCTGAGATTCCTAAAAGAAGCAGACAACTAATTTGGAGAGCTGCAGTTGAAAGGAGTAAGAATGCAGCACAGCTTGCACTTCAGGTTTGTCATTCAATTACTATTTTTGAATGAATCATTCCTTGCAAAACTGTGTCCAATGGCATACTGGATTGTCTGGAAGTTTAACAAAATTTGATTGGACTTTGGTTCAGGTTCGATATCTAGACCTTCATGTGAGATGGAATGATCTTGTTCGTCCTGAACATAACATCCAGGACGGAAAAGGTACAGAGACAGAAGCATCTGTTTTTAGAAATGCAACTATCTGTGATAGGAAAACTGTGGGCGGCAAGATCCAATATGGAGTTGCTTTCAGAAATCAAAAGCATCTTCCTTCACGTGTCATGAAGAACATAATTAACATCGAGCAAACTGAAGACAGAAAAGAGAAATGTTGGTTTCTTGTAACACACATCCCTTTATATTTGATCAAAGAATATGAAGAAAGAATGAGTAATGTGGTTTTGCCATCAGTTAAGAAGCCTTTCAGCGAGTTATCTGAGTTACAGAAAAGGCAGTTGAAAGCTTCCCGTACGAATGTATTTGCTTATCTGACATCTAGGAGAGATAAGTCGGAAAAGTGCTATTGTGCTTCATGTCAAATGGATGTTTTACTGAGGTAATTATCTTATATTGTTGTCTTATATTATTTTTGTTGATATTCAAATTCCTGTTTCCTCCACCTCCTTGCTCTAAGCTTATTTATCTTTTCTGTTATGCAATCTTCAGGAATGCGGTCAAGTGTGGCACATGCCAAGGTATGCTAACCACTCTTTAGAACCTCTATTGAAAGTCAATATTTCCCAATTTTATGTTGGGGGTTCCTAAAATCATCTCTTCTAATATTTTTCGGCATCTATACATGAGAATTAAGTTCACAGTTCTATGTAGCTTTGTTGGTCTGTCTGTCTATTGATTATCCAGTTGTACTGTTTAATATTTTTGCAGTTAACTTATAACTGAAAAAAATACAAGCCATTCTGTCATAGGTAATCTAGGAGAAAGGTCAATCTAGGTAGGGTCTTCCCATTATTTATAGGTCTTTATTTGTTTGTGAGTGCATAAATGACTTTTGATATTTGCATTCTATGTTCTTTTTCCTTGCACATTAGAGTAAGTTTGTACTTTGCATATTCCTGGGGTGATAAAAGCCAGTAGTTTTTGGTTTAGATTTACATTTTTCCACAAAGGATGTGAAATAATCTTGTTGGATAGATAATATTATAAGGAGAATTTCCTGTAATGTTGCAGCATAGAAGTGATCATCCTGTTAAATAATATTGATGGGCTTTGCCTTTAATTATAAAAATCTTCCAGTAACTGCTTGATAAATGAATCTTAAAAGTAATACCTCAGTGAAGTAGAAAAATATCTGAAAATTGATGTCTTAAAACTTTCTTGTTACTTTACTAGCAATTGATTGATTTGGGCAGTTTGGTAACTTGACTTTATGGTTTTGACAAAGTGAATTTGTTCCTTTCTTGCGAATTTGGATTCAGGGGAAAATATATTAATTGGTGATCATTGACACTTGACGGAAAGCTGTTTTTGATAGTTCATCATTAATTATCATTTCACTAATTGTTTAGTTGGACCGGGCCTAAAGTGATAAACCTAAATCTTACTCTTATTGGGTCAACTGGATAGCCATGCAATCCAATATATTTCCAGTGAGTTTTTCAAAAATTGATAAATGTGACAGATAAAGGCATCTGAGTCATATATCAACATTTGTTGCAACCAAAATTAGCAACCCACTAGGGATGGATGCAGTTTGATTTTGAATGTCAATCTGAATAAATTTTTTTTTTCATATTGTTATCAGGTTATTGTCATCAGGACTGTACTTTAAGTTCAACGCATATGAACAGGAAAGTTGAGTGCTTGATCATTTGCAAGCAGTGTTACCATGCCAAAGCTCTTGCTCAAAATGAAATCAGTACCAAGTCTCCTACCACTCTGTTGCCTTTGCAAGGACGAGACTGGCACAGTGCACCAGCAGTGTCCAAGGGCCTGCAAGTTAAAAGTTCTATTCAACCCATGAAACCACTGGCCTCTGTCAGAACTAAGGAAAATTCTATCAGAATTCAGAAAAGAAGCTCTGATACAAAGCAGTCAGGTTCTCTTTCTGGCTTTGTGACGAAGCGAAGCAAGTTGTGTAATTGGGGGGTTATATGGAGGAAAAAGAACAGTGTTGAAACTGGAATTGATTTCAGGCGTGCAAACATTCTCACAAGAGGTGGTTCAGATAACCACTTTTTGGAGCCCATTTGTGAGCTGTGTGAACAACCCTATAATTCTGATCTAATGTATATTCACTGTGAAACTTGCAGAAGTACGTTGTAGATCATTACTGTCATTTTTTTTTTATTAATGTTCTTTTATTTTTTTGTTTATGATGAATGCTTTTTTTGCAGGGTGGTACCATGCTGAAGCTGTTGAACTTGAAGAGTCGAGGATTTCTGATGTAGTTGGATTCAAATGTTGCAAGTGTCGAAGGATACGAGGACCTGAGTGTCCTTTCATGGACCCTGAATTTAGAGAGCAAAAGCGCAAGAAACAATTTGGAAAGCTGCAGAAACAGGGACAAGGAAGCATAGTATTGGACTCTGATCTTGGAACTATTTCCCACTCCGAAGAGTGTAATCCTTTCATTTCTACGGAGGATGAGCTTGTACCGGCTGATGATCCTCTTCTTTTCTCCCTTTCAAAAGTTGAGCTAATAACAGAGAACAATTCAGAAAAATTGGATGCTGAGTTGAATACTGCTTCTGGCACGGGGCTGCAGAAGTTACCAGTCAGAAGGCATGTGAAGTGGGAAGGAGAGGTGGATGGTCTTGCTGGGTGTGATCTTGGTCAAGGTGAAATATTGACATGTCCTGTACCCGATGATTTTGTGGAGCCCAAGGTGGAGTCATCTATTCCTTTTGCAGAATGGGATGTTTCCGGGGATGGCCTTGGAGGCGAGCTGCTATTTGATTATGAAAGTCTTAACTATGAGGATATGGAGTTTGAACCACAGACCTATTTCTCTTTTACCGAGCTGCTAGTATCTGACGATGGCGATCAAGTTGATGAAAATGATGCAACAGGGGATGGGTCAGGAAACCGGGAGAATGCATCTTGTTCAATTTCACAGGATGGATTCACTGCACGGTGTGGAATTGATACTAATAATAATCAAGTGGACCCTATGAACTCTGTTAATGCACCTCATTGTCACGTGTCTAAAGAATGAACCTGCCCCTGAACTTTATCGTGAAATTTGTGGCTTCTTGATGCGCAGTCATTGTTCTCCTTGGGATGAGTCTTCATTGTCAGAAGGCAGCTGGAGGTGTGGCCAATGCCCCGCTAGTTGGCTCAATGGCTTGTAAGTTTTGAGATTGATTTCTGTATCTGTATCTGTTGGTTTAATTGTTAAGAGGGAGGCAATGTGAGCCACAGGTGAAGAGTTTTTATTACCATACTGGTCACTGAGGTTATGCATTGCTATTGATGGAGGAAACTCAGTCCCAATACTCCATCGCTGGAATTTCACAAGGCTAAAAAAGCTTCTGCATTTTCTGCATTGGCTTTCTTTCTGATGCTCCCTTAGGCCTCTTTCCTCTTATTGCATCAGCGCGCTCTTTTAGAATTTAAAAATAAAATAAGAAAGAAAAAGCCATGACCATTATTCCAATCATCTGGCTCAGATGGTTTGGTGAAATGCAGTGAAGAGCGAGTAATTTTAGGCATCGATTATGGGGAAAGGGTAACACGAGATATTTATCTTGAAAGGTAAGCATGGATATTTTTTTTTTTGCGCTTATCTTCTTTTGGCATTATTTTGTACAATTCAAAATTCAAGTATTGTACCAATATTTAAGATATTACAGTTCAATGGAACCTTCTTTTTCCTTCCTCCTTTCCTTTTTTTTTTGTTGTTAATATTTCTGGCACTTTGGTCCTATACATACTCAAAACTCAATAATACTGATAATGTACTTTGATAAATTATAACATTATTTTATTAAGGAATAATAGCCAAATAAGTCCTCGACCTTGAGCTCAAAATGGAATTAAGCCTTCAACGTTTTATTTCGTGGCAATCAGTCTATAAACTTTTATTTCAGTGGAAATAAACCCTCAACTTTCTAAAATTATGCAATTAAATCCAAATCTGTTAAATAACACTAATTGCCGTTAGTGAAAGCTGACGTAGATATCTTATTTGGTTGCCACGTGACATGCCACGTATGCAATACTAACGACAGTTAATGTCATTTAACAGATTTAGACTTAATTGCATAATTTTAGAAGGTTGAGAGTTGATTTCCACTGAAATAAAAGTTTATGGACTGATTTTCACGAAATAAAAAGTTGAGGGCTTAATTCCATTTTAAGCTTAAGGTCGAGAGCTTATTTGGCTATTTTAACTTTTATTAATTCATAAATTTTAAATTTTAAATTTAAAACTTTTAAAAGTAGAAATTATTAAATTTATTAATTAATAAAACATTATGATATAATTTAATGATATTATACGAAATTTATGTACTGACATTGAATAAAATATTTTCGCATTGGTAAGGCAAGGTAAAATGTGATAGGATAGGCTATTCCTTGGGAGACCTCTACGATTGTGAAGTTTCTACCTGATGGTATTAATTTTTTTCATCAGAAAAAGGGTTTTTAATAAGATAAATTCTTAATGAATGGTAAATTATGTTTTTTTGCGCCCAATGATTTTGATGCGTGGTAATCTCGAATGTAGGTTTTCCTTGGGTCTTAACCTGGGCATAACAGAAGAACCTAAACTGAAAATCATATCCTAACAAAAAAGCAAAAAACAAATCAAAACTTTGATATGTTCTTTTTTCTCACTGTACTTTTATCTTATTAAGAAATACATTGCTACAACTGATCCTACTTTCATGCCATATAATCTTACACGCCACGACGCCGTACTAGACACCAATCTGGTAAAAGAAAAGTGGGAGGGAAGAAATAGGAAATGGGAAAAAAATTTAAGAAAAAGAAAACCCTCACTCCCCATGAGACACTGAGAAGGGAAGAAGAGACAAGAAACTCAACAATGCACGATATCCTTTGTGCATAAAGAATCACAAAATCCCGACCAACTCTTCTTCACTAAGCTGAAAACATATTTAGCTCATCTGTGTTCCCGCCAGCCCTTGCATCAGGATTTTCCATACACACCTCTTAATTCGAGGGCCAAGTGGGTGGGCCGGCTGTATAAATCAACGTTTATAGGTGTATACTGAACAAATCTTCATATTAAGTAATCTTCATTTCATGATAGCAAACCAGCGAGTAGTGCGGCAGGATCATTCGCTGGTATTTGTGGGGTAAGTTGAGCTGCAGGTGGCACTGCTAGTGGTGTTACTGGTGCCTGAGGAACTGTAGGAATGCTAACCAATTGTTCCTTGATGAATTCCTTCAACCTGTGGATCAATTATGAGAAAATTCTGTAATTCCGATTACAAGTAACTTCTTTGTGCAAAGTTTAGCTACATACTCAAATGTTAATGTCGGATCGCCTGAAGCAAGTGTCATTCTCAACTGGGTTCTGTCCGCTGGATCTGTTTCAATTCTGAGCTGAATATTACAGAAGAAACAGCTTGTAAGCAGTGACCTTGCCCAGATTCTAATGCAAGTTGTAACACTACGACTAGATTCCTTTACATACGTAAATCAATTAGGGTGGCCTGGCCACTAAGATAAAGGTATGAAAATGAGCCAAAAAATAAAAAAATTTCAGAACAAATTCAGCAACACTTTAAACCAGAATATATATGTAACACAAACGAAACAGATCAAATAAATACCGACCAAGGGAAAATTGTATAAGAGTTTCATAGGTGTCATCATATCATTCAAATTTAACACCAAGCTTCATCGTTACAATAAAACAGCCATATGGCTTGAACAGAATATATTTCTTACCAAGCAGAGCATGGCACGCGTATTCTCTGAGTAGAAGGTCGTGCCTGCAACTAGATTATTAGGATTTGGATCCTGAAACAGAAAATTGTACGGTTAACAATGCCTATATAAATGGCAGGGGTTATTCAAATGGAATGACTTACAAGTCCTGGAGAAGTCATTAGCCGGAAACTGTTGAGTAGATTTGCCATTTCTGGAAGAGGCATCCGTCTTACACCTCTAACCTGCATAATTTGGAGGGAATGACCACAGAACAGTCAGGAAGCCCGGCAGTGAAAATGAACTAGTCTGTAAATGACTATAAACTAGAATGCAAAGAACAAGAATCGTTAAATAATGGCTCTTTACAATATTACAAACACCTAGGCGTGATGTGTCTAAATATGTAAAACTTGGTATTGCACTCTCTGATAGAGGAAAAAAAAAAGATGGGGACTACTGACCCACTTTAGTGAAGTGTACTCAAGGCAAAAGGATGAAACAGTTCCTATCTCCCCCCACCCAAAAAAACAAAAGACATGCAATAAAGGAGGTGTACATACAACTTCTTGAAGCTTCAATGGCGGTCCTGAAAGTGATCTCCATTGGGGGAAAAACTCCTCGGAAGAAATCGGTATAGGCTGAAGAAATTTATTCAACGTGGCAGGAAGACGAAGCTTGACGTTGACCTGAATGAGGCAATAATAAGATACCTGGCAAGTAAAAATTAACCAGCTCCTGGTGGTTTAGCAGTATATAATATATCAACTATCTGCGAGTACCATATTGGTTCCGAACTTGTAGGCAAAGTCAAGAACAGCTACATCCCGGCTTGGCTTAAGATTTACAATCTCAAGAGGGCATTGTACCTACACAAACCATGAAGTAAACAATAAACATGATAATATAAAAGAAAATGAAAGGATGAGAAGACCAAAAATTCCTCAATAAAGGTTAACCAGTTACTAGTTACAAGCACAATGAGTCCTTTTCACCTGTGCACGAGGAGGTATAGCGTCAGGCACTAATGAAAGCTTCATCTTCAGATGAGCAGGAGGCAATATCAGAGCCTGAACTGAAATGAGAGGAGCTGTATTCTTGTTTCCCAAGAAGAGAACAAGATGTCCATGATGAGCACGCCACTCTGCTTTTATACCAATCTGAAGTAATGTTTAGTGAAAAAATCAGTATCAACCTTCAGGAAGCTTCTAAAAGAGTCATCAAAACCAACTTGAAAAACTAAATTAGTATCCTAGAGTATAACCTGGGAGAATAATGGAAACTAGCAGATTAACTAAGAATATGGACAGTAAAAAGCCTATTTGTACCTGAATGTAAGGATCCTCATATAAAACACCACTATCTTTCAGGCATAAAGCATGAAATCTTTCGGCAATATTCCCTATTGGCTGCAGATGCAGATAGTAAAATCAACTAGTAAAACTTATATAATACTGTAACACTTACTAGACTCGCATGCAATTTTATAATGACTAAACTTTTTTTAATTTTTGTTAGGAAAGCAGTACCTGAACTGTATTTGTCGCCTCTGCTGCTACAGGGACTATGGCCGAACCATCCACTGCATCTGGACCACCTTCCAATCCAGATACTGCATTTTGCTCAGGTTGAACAGTAGCACCAGGAGGGCCTTCAATAGCCAGCGGGCCCAAAAGATCACCAAGAAGATCTGCTGAAGGAGTTTGTGGATCTACTTTGCTTAAAGTCCCATTTTCCTTGGAATAAGCTTGGTCTGTTGGATTTTGATCCTGCCAGATAATCAAATATATATTAGTGCAAATTAGACTTGAAACAAAAGCTTACAGACACACACACACATACAAGTGCGGATATTGAAAAACTTTTGAACTGACAAAAACAGACATTTTTGTTCATTGTATTTCCAAATTGTCATTTTAAATATTTTATATTAGATAAATATTAATAAAATTTATCCAATTTATAATTAAAAATGCTAATTCCATTAAAAGACTTGCATTAAATGAATTGTTTGATCAATAAGATCTATCCAATTTATAAGAAAGAATTCTAATTCAATGTAAATGCTACATACATGTTACTGCAAGTTTATGATAATATGTAAATTTCAGTTATTTGTACACAACACATGCAACTATATGTTTAATATATAATTATTATTTTAAAATAAATAAATAAAAATAAGTCTCCACATCCAATGTATGTGATAACAGCAACTAGTATATCAAAAACCCATAAAACAAGTAGCCACTAGGATTCCAAAAAAACTAACCTCAGTACTAATCATGCTAGGCACCTTTACAAGAATAAGCTGGCCACCAGGAACTGGTGGGGGTGCCCCATTGGCAGGGCGTTGATCAGTTACAACTAAAGCGTTTGATGTTTGCTGTTGAGCACGTAACTTGATAGCACTTTGCTCTGCAGTGTCAACCTCAGCATCTTCTGCCTTTTTGATTAATGAAGACTGTAAATTGAGGACAAAAAAAGGGTTTAACCGCCACTTGAATCAAGGCTATACATGAACTGCCTGCAACTTAAAGCTGGAGCATGCAGCTTCTTAACAAATATCACAAAGTACACAAACCTGACGCTCAGGAAATTTAGGCATTTCAGCCAATATATCCATTAGAGCAGCACCTTTCCGACTCAACGCAAAATATTCAACAGCTCTTTGTTGTATCTCCGCATCAATGCAACTCTCATATCTGAGTTAACAATTACAAAAGTATGTTAGGCAAATAACATTATTTTGATGACAAAAAAAAAAACAAATATTTTCAAATTTCAAACAGACTATAGATGAGATATTGACCAAATCATAGAGAAAACTATGCAAAACTAAATCTCACTTGGTGAATATTGCCCAAATCTGATTTTGCAGTTCTTGATCTGGTGGCTGAGTGTGCATTAAGATCTTAGCATAAGCTGATAGAAGAATAGGAATGGTAGTATTCCTGGAACATGATATCCGTTATAATGAGATACTAACATAATAAGTAAGCAAATATTGATCAAACATGATTTTATTGCTCTTACGATACTGTAGGAAGCTTCTCATGTAGGATGCAAAAGGTTTCTTTTGGACTACACCCAGGCCGTCTAGCCAAAAGGTGGCTGTATTCTCCAAGAATATAAGCACTGACCTGCTCAGTACATACAAATTCCAAAACAATCTTATATCTCTATCCCTAAAATATACATATCTAAGTAAAATTTAGTGCTAAATAAAGATAATGACATCCAATTAAATTTGGCTAATAACAAACAAGACAAAAGGGCAGACATACTTTTAATGCAGTGTGGTGCACATTTCGATCCATTGCACATATAATAAGTTAAAAACGTCAATCTCTGAGATATTTGAGAATAGAATGATGACCCTAAAATGGCCATGAGTGACACCAATGAAGCCACAATGCTAATTCCGTTGAAAATCCCAAATTTGGCTTGTAAAAAGGTATGCTGTAATACACCCACCAGGCCTTACAGGTAGAAATCTCAAATGCAATCCAGTATGCTTTGCCTATTGCTGACAATAGACAAACCAACCCAGAAACTAATATTTTACTGTTTGTTTTTAAAAAAAAATAGTATGAAGTGTTTAAACCATACACATGCACCATACACTACTCTCCATGCCCACAAACCCATGCGGCAAGAAGAACTACAAATTATACAAACCTTGACCATTGTCTCATGTACAGCAGGCTTGTGAAGATACTCTTTCACCTTTGCAGCTGCATAAGGCTGGTCATAAACAAAAAAGTTTCAGCCCAAAAACCACCTAAAGAAAAATATCTTTTCTGTTATAAAATAGCAGAACAACGTGTTAAAGACTTTTTTTTATCACCTGTAGGTCATCGTTGTTAATAACAAACTGCACAACACGGAACCATATGTCATCGCTGATAAAATCTCCTGCCTTGTCAATCAACTGAAGGATCACATCCACATACCTGCAAGGTTAGGCAAGCTAGTTATTTTGACAAGGAATAAGGACCAATCATTTCATGTAGTTAATGTACACAATAGAAAAGAAAACACTGAGGTACAAAATTTTTTGTTCATAAGCATATATATTGATATCATACTTTTCTCCAACATGCTTACCATGAAAGATCGGGAGCAAACTTCTCCGCAAGAATGGCAGCCTTAAGTGACAATTCCTCACGCATTGCGAAATCGGCTGAGCTCAGATACTGGTAAACGGATTACAGTCAGTGACATTCACACCTTGTGCCTCAGCATTTGAATAGTTATATGGAAAATAAATTATCCATGGAATCATTCAAAGTATTAGTTTTTCCATGTTCAACACTTTAGTACCTGCAATATTTCTTCAACAATATCCTTTGCATTTGTTACATCGCACATACCATAAAGCAAATCAAGAGCACGCCTGCGGATACTGGAAATTCCATACAGGCGTTAGTCAACAAAAATGAATCTCATGAACATACAATTTGAAGCACATATACTTGAATTTAGATGATAGAAGTTACATGCATTACTGCTTACACTTGTAAAAGGCATTTATATAAATATGCCAATAGTCAAGGCTTTAGGTATAGATGAAGGTTTCAGACTTGTATAAAGTGACTAACTTGTCATGTCAATTGGTCAGAAGAGGAACTCATCACCAGACAGCAATATAAGGTGATTTTAAAACCTTTCAACTGCATAAGCAAGGATGTTTACAAACAATGATATTCTTAAACACTTTGGCATGTATTACATGGGGCCAACTGATAGATGTTTCCTAGATTTGAGTCTGAATTCATGATTCACAAAAGAGAGTCACAGCAATAACAATCCAAGTGAAATTAATACTCAAAAAACTGCAAAATAAGAAACTCAACCTGCTATCAGGATCCTTTAATGATGTGATGATCTGCGCCTGATGTCTTTTTATAATATCTTGCACATCAGTAACCATTAGCATCCTAGTCATATTTTCCTGCAATCAAGCATTTAAAGAACTATAAATAAATCACTAGGCTATAGGTCACAACCCTGATTTGGCACAAGGCACTTGTGATTGCTACTGTTTGGAAACAAGATCATTAAGAGAGAACTAAGTAATTATGCTTCCATAACTTACCAAGCCAAGATATCTAATATTTGGTTCGCGAACAGCAATGAATTTCCCAAGAAGGGCAACACACTGAGACATCATCTCCTTTTCGGCATCAAGATGCATGACCTGTAATGAGGAGAGCAAATATACAACACAACTTAAGAAAGAACTCTTCAAACATATTTAGTAAAGTAGAACAGTGAAATGTATGTTGTTGTATGCTTCATATGATGTTTATGCTCACAGAGGAACCAGGAGAAGGTAAATTATATAGCTTAGAAATATGTCATAAAGAATAGAGGCAAGAAAGCAGATAGGTTGCTACTTTAAAAGCACCATGTTTTTCTTCCCTCATTTACATGTGCAGGGTGAGAGGCATCATCCATATGAAAATGCTTTTATTACATCCTTAAACATGGGCAGAAAATGTATGTGGAAGCTAAAAAAGCACAGAAAGTTTCTTGTCACACAATAGAAGACATAAAACCCATCTAAAAAAACCTATTTTGGTGAATTTCAGCAAGATTTTCATCAAAGTGTCACTTTGAGTTTGACAGACTAAATCTTTCTAGAGTCATGTAATGTCAAAAATGTCTTTGATAATAAATTCCACATGCTAAAACCAGAACTCAGAAGTAGACTCACTAGAGCAAGGGCTTCAAAGAGGACAGCATGTGATGCATTATTCTTATTAACGTTTTTCACAACATCAGTTCCCATTAATATCCGTTGTAAGACCTGAAATCAGGATTGAAATTCCATAAATATCAAAATAATCTTCAAAAAAAGGGGCAAAATAAGAATTGTATGAAAAGTCTACACCTCAAACAATGTTCTACTGGTATTTGGATCTTCAATGGTAGGAAAATACTGTAGAACCCTCATCGTTTTAACCTGTTATAAAGAAAATAATAAACTTCACAATGAACTTTAATAAAAATAAGTCAATGATAATTACAGATAACCAAGGTCATCCACCCCAAAAATGAGACAGGAAAAGGAAAAGGGTAACCACTGGACACAACTACCTAGTGGCCTAGTGCAAAGCATATCCAAGGGGGAAATAAAGGAATTATTCACTTAGAACATACTTTTTTCTTGAATCAAACTTAGAACATACTTATATATATACCAATCAGAACAGGCACATGACTTTTTTTTCAAGCTAGGCTTCGAATTCATAGGAGTTATAACAGTGAAATAGAAGGACAAACCTGAAGCCAGGGAGATGGGATACCATAGTAAGTATATTCCTGTGGAACATCTTGGTTCCTAGCAAGGCGCTCCAATATTTTAACACACTTTGGAATGCAAGTCCAATATGCTTCATGATTATTTGATACCAAAGCAACAAGAAGGCTCATAGAAGATGTCAAAACACCAAGATCACGCTCATCTAAAAGTTGCGCCATCCGATCCGCCCTAAAACATAGGGCAAGAAAAGAAATTCAGAATAAGGACAACTAACATCATAAAACAGCCAGTTGCGATACAATTTTTTAACGTTCTAGCATACCAGCCATCAACATTGACGACATCAGGATTTTTCCTAAACAACCGCAGCAAACATAATGCAGCCTTTTTTCGTACAAGTGGTCTGCAGCTGCTAGAAAGCTGGAATAATAGATTCTATTAGTGTAAATTATTTTCTAAAAGAAGCAGTTGAACTTAAAAGGTTCTGGGTTGATCTTACAAGTAACTTTTGAACATCAGGTGCTAAAGATTCAGCAAATTCCCTCCCACCAATATTCCCTACCTACAGAGTCAATTCAAGAAAAGAGTTGATGTAAGGTCACAACAATAATAATATGGAATGCCCTAAGCAAAGGATAAGAATAGCAATATGGAAAATTATAGGTGTCCATATATCAGCCGACAATAGGAAACAAACAAGTGATCAGAACATCAATAACTAAATACTTCATAGACTATAAAGCAATATCCGAGGCATAAATCATTATAACATTGAGTTCCCTCATGGCATTAGATTAACAACAAAATAATAGTAATAGAATCACCTATTGCAAATGCAGGTAGAATGAGCTACAATATAAATTATAAAGTGATGAATAATATTTAGAAAAGTGAACAAAAACTTCTCTAGAGAAAAGAGAAAAAAGAAAACTCTCAATCATATGTCACGGACTAATCCTACTTTCCATATGCATCTCAATTATGTATGTAGGATAGCGGTTCAATGTTCTAAACCAGAAACAATTTTCTCCCATTCTAATTACATGGATGACATCTAGAACCTCAAGAAGTTTATTTAGCCTTACCATGGTTAATGCTAGGCACTGGAAAGTCTCATTTCGACCAATTATATCATTGCGAACAGTGTTGATTGCTAGTCTTAGAAAATCATGATTTTCATTGAGCAAACATGATGTCACAATGTATCCAACCTGCAGCCATAGGAGAACAAAAGTTAAATAAACCACAGAGAAAATGGAAACATGCAGGTTTGGATATCAACCATTCAGTGCATGAGAATTATCTTTTATTGATTATGGTATACCCAATAAGTTCAATTATGTGAAAAAGTTACAAGAGTACTTGATCCATATATCTTCAAGTCTTCCAAAATAAATCTTTTACTTGATATCATACAGCCCCATTCAAATATTTTCAGAGACTGGGATGCTATAATACGATGGTCATCCATACTGCTTAGACAGTACCAGTCACTTGCCAGCTTTATTGTTGTAGGAGACTTGTTAAATATAAAAATAACTGATGAAATAAAGGATAAGGCTTTCATGGTAGTGCAATTTCTAAGTAGTCAAACATAGCTGAGAGCTCTAAACATGTAATCTTGTTAGGTCTTTATACATTCAAGTTTAGTTGGTTGGCCCTTTTCTCCACTTTATTTTTTAGGGGGAAAGGAGGAAATGATTAAAACAACTTTAGGCCTTGGTAATACCACTTTTCTTGTTTCCTATTCTTTCAGACTTTAACAGCATATTGTGCGTAGAGCATAAGTCCAATAGGTTTTTCCCTCGGTTTAGTGTCTCATAAATGTGCTACTAGTCATATTAAAGGGAAACTGAAATGGATCTTACCTGCTTTTCTGGATACTTTGGTGCAGATATCAAGGAAACAGCTTCCATATGACCAAAATCAACATCATAACCCAACATGTAAATATAAAGCATTTTCCAAACATATTTCTTCTTCTCATATGGTGTCAATCCCTGTCAGAAGAACATGAACGTTCAGTAAAACACCGCTCACTTATCTTGGTAAGGCACTAAAAAGACCTTGTAACCTACCAATGCACTAAAAGGTTCCAAGTAAAAGCTTCTAGAGGGAATGAGCAGTGTGGAAAAGTTTGGCTCTACAATTTAAATTTCACATGAAAGAATGAACTAAACTCCTCCCTAACAAGTCAACTATGAAAGCAGGAAAAAAAATCATATTAAAACAAGGCTACTTTCTTGGAGTTGGAGACGCGGCCGAAATTCACCCAACAGCCCTCATATAGATATATATACGGATTTCTGTAGAAAAGAGTACAACCTAACTTTCTAGCATGTTTGAAGCTGGAGAAAATACTCAAAGTGAAACAAAAGCAAACGCAATTTACATTTCTTACCGAGCCTAGAGTTGATTTGTGTGACCTATATGAGAATCAATGACGACAAACTAATAAGATGATGCGACAATTATGGAACTAGATTTTCCCAACAAGGTAAATGTTCTGAAAAATTTTGGCAGTATACAACTTCTTCTGAATAAAAAATACAAAATACTGTAAACTTTAACAAGTGTCATCCTAAAGCACAAATTACTCTTTTCAATTTACTATATTAGTGATGAAGGGGGGAAAGAAATGTTTATTAGGTTGAGAACCTAGTGCGTTTCTCTTCAACATAGAACACAATAGTGGAATGCAAATGGAAAAAGCCCAAATAAGGACCATAAAAAAAATGCACACATAGAGGGAGGTTAGGAGAGAGAGAGAGAGAGTATAATGATAATATCAAATCCAATCAAAGGATCCAAGGACCTCTTCTAACTATCAGTATAAAATCCAAATATGCCCATGAAACTGATAAGTTCATCAATTTATGGAAAGACATTTTTAAAGGTTAGATCCTCATAGGACGTAAAATTTAAAATTTTGACAACAGAGGTCAACTGTTTGGCTTGTTAAACATGGTTCTGCATGAATATACAATCAACATCATCTTCCCGGCTTCACAGTGAACTAGTGAGAACTGACTCTCAAAAGGAGTCCGTTACCTCACTCAGCAGTCAGATTCAGGACACTTCTTACATGCAACCTATTTACTTGCAACTCTACATAATTTATGCTTCTAACATTGGCAACAGGCTTATTTGATGAGAATTTGCAATGGCACAGACTGTCATGCCTACCATAGACTTTAGTACCACAAAATACTATCTAATAACACTAAATAGATTTTCAGTTAAGGTAGTGTTCGCCAAAATTGTGAAAATTCTTAAGACTACGAGATCCAATCTCACCACAAAATCTATATATAATATTTCAAAATGGGATTACCATAAAGATAGCAATTTTCTCATTGAAACAGCTGCCACTACTATCATGAAACAAAGGAACTCAATTCCTAAAAAAATTATGAGCAATTTATTTGTTATAAGTTGCTGTTTACAGTCTACCAGCATTAAAAAAATTGACACACTTATAGCCTTTACAAATGCATAGACTTATTATTATTATTATTATTATAGCCATAAAAGCTAGCTTCTTTAATTAAAAATAAAAAAGAAAATAAATAACACAATGATAAAACCTAAATAGACTTAACAGCTTAACTAAGTTCACATTTTGCTCTCAAACAAAATCTAATTAACGAATGAAACAATTCTACTGGAAACATTTAAAACTTAAAAGTAAGTCCGATCATTCTGCAAACACGGCATTTAAATTAAAAGAATAAAAATTTCTTTAAAACCCTAACCTTTTCATTTTTGAAGCGAGTGCGGACGTTGCCGAGCTCTTTATCGACGCGTAAGCGTTCTTGCTCTTTGTTCTGGCAATTTCGGATGTCGCTTATGAAAACCGAGAGCCCTCTGATCCCGTGCATTGTCATTCCACTTTACCGATCAGATCCACTTCTTACTTTTGGATCTGCCTCTTAATTTTCCAGATCTTTCTCTCTTTTCTTTCAACGGCGACGGAGATATCGGTCCGGCATCACAAAAAAAATGGACGCGTAAATGAGGTGTGGAAATTTCAAAATGGAATATTAAAAGAAAAGAAGGAGAAAAAATATATATTTGGTTTGATAAGAGAGAGGGTGGACTGAGGAACAAAATTTTGAAGAAGCCGTGGAGAAGAGCAGGAGACGACCTTTATTTTATTTTAATATTTTTATTTGTTTTCTTTTCATTTGTTTTTGTAATAATTGATTTAAATTTATATGCATTAAATAGATAGAAAGAAATGGTAGCCCAAAAAAATATACAAAGAAAATAAAGAGATCGTCCCGTTTTAATTTACTTGGGCCGGGTCTCGGGCCCAATATCGCCCTTTCCATTTTGAATCCAATTTTGCTCTTTCTTTGCTTTGGATTTTCCAAAACTGTTAACGCATCGTTAAGTTTTTTTTTTAATTACTCAAATAAATTCTTAAATTTTACTTAAAAAATATAAACAAAATTTTAATTTTTTATTGAATTAAATTAAAAATATGAATTTTTATTTTATTATTATAATTATAATCATTGAATTTTAAAAACGAATAAATGACCTATCAATTTTTAGAATAATATTTATTTCCAAATATTTCTCATTCATTCATTCAAATAAATCTAAACAAGCGTTTCATTCATTAAAAATTGTAACAAAGAACTAAATATTTAAACCGTCAAAATTTTCATTAGAATAAAATAAAAGTTTATAACCTTAATTTTATATACTCATAAATTAAAGATTTATTTTATTATTACAAAATTTGTTAATTTATTTATTTATTTTTATTTTCTA
The DNA here is from genome assembly GCA_032173925.1 of Heritiera fomes. Taxonomy (NCBI): domain Eukaryota; kingdom Viridiplantae; phylum Streptophyta; class Magnoliopsida; order Malvales; family Malvaceae; genus Heritiera; species Heritiera fomes. Next base: position 36,346,896 of record JAPDPM010000007.1, read on the forward strand.
AAATGAAAAAACAAGATATGATATTTGGATGCTTATTCCATTAGCATCAAAACAAATCAGCAGAAACAAATCAGCAGACTACAATTGTTCTCATAATGCCATTTTAACCCATTATTTTCTTTATTCAGATGTAAATGTTGTGATAAAATGAGAAGAATAGAAAAAGAACATTAAGAAGAAAAGCCAAAAAACATGAAATCCTCATTTATATTCTTTTGCCATCCATGCAATTGGCTAGTTATGATCTAAAATATATATGATAATTTTAGATATGACATAATTATACAACAAAAAAAATAAAAAAAAGGAAAATGACACGATTATAATTATAAAAAAAATTAAAAAAAATAGTGTTTGACGTATTAATACGAATTATGACACAATAATTTTTGAAAACCAGCCTAGTAGGAAAAAAAAAAGGCTTGTCAATAGAAAATTCGTGTTATCGACTCCTTTCAACTAAAACTTCTACCATTCCATTTTTTGGTATAAACCATAAGTATTCTCATCCATTTTAACGGTATGAGACTAATCCTACTTGAGATTTCGTCACAGTTAAGGCTTTTTACCCCTCTCCAAAGATGTGTATAGTGGAGATCGAACCCGAGACCTCTTCCCACAAACTCAACTTGCGTTGTCAACTGAACTACAACCCATAGGTTAAACTTCTACCATTCTATGTTTCTACCTCTTTTCTTTTGCTTGCTTCATCCATGGGGGGTCATTTTGACTGTTGAGGCCAGCCTGACCCTGGTGGGTCTGCTTCCCCATTCAAGAAGCGGCATGGCAGAGAGTGGGTGTTGCTCCTATTGCACTCCACTCCGTTTGGCCCAATCTACAAACTGCATGCCACCATAAATGTTGTTGGCAAACCGCATACCTACTGTGAAAGCCATTGCAACAGGTGGAACCTGCTTGGCAACAGGTGATGCTTCCACCAGACGCGCTAGTCCATTTATAATTTGATAACGGGTATTGGAAGATACCGCCAGGAAAAGGCCTGATTAAGAGGCCAAACCATTAAGCAGGGCGAAGAAAGCAAACAAATGGCAATCATAAGTTCTCGAATCTCTATAGTAATGATTAACTAAAGTCTTGTCAATGCTTAAAACTGAAAATTACAGAAACAGACATACCCCAAAGAGCAGCACTTTGCACAAGAGGTGGCACAGGAATGTCCTCATCTGATTTCTTTTTACGTTCCTGATAATTTAGAAGATTAGCAAACACCTCGAAAGGAAATGACAAAAACGGTCAATACTATTAAAGTTTTGAGAACGCCGAAAGAAAAAGAAAATAAAAAAGGCAGAAAGAAAGGAATATAGAAACATATAACACTGTCTATCCAAAGAATGTGCATGAATGAAGAATGTTTCATTGGATATAATTCCCAGCAGAATTTTCAACCTTGAATATCATGAAATTTTCCATTGCACTTGTGTCACTCTCCTCCTGCAAGAGAGATCAAGCAATAATTCCATTCATGGAAGGCAGCAGATTATATGATGTCCCCAAATTGATTCTCATACCTAATTAACTAGGATGCGAGAATAAATTATGCGAGTTTTGCCAGTAGCCATCATTAATCATGCGAAGATGATAGATGGACCATCAATAACTAGGCAGAAATGCCATCCATAAAAGAGTTGAGACTCAAAGTTGGCTAGGGACTAGGAAGTGGAAAAGCCAATTAGATCTCCTACCTAATAAATTCTTGTCCCAAATTATTGGAGGCTAGAAATCTAGATTGAACTTTTAGCAGGAAGAACCACCAAGAAAGTTTTGAGGTACAAACTGAGAAACATGGACAGGAACAAGAAGTACAAAGAGAAAATTGTACCTTTTGGCAGTCATTACCAGATTCGCAATGCCTTGGCCAACAAGACCACAGCCAAAGCCTACTGAGCCATACAATACGGCTCATATACAATATAAGCCAACAAATAAACTAACAACATAAAATTTGCACCTCGCTCTTTTTTTGTTTGATGAGGAAAAAATAAGGGATACTATAGTAGCGCAGAACACATTGCTTGTAGAACCAGAGGAGAAAAAGCAAAGAGCTTTAATGGTGCAAGACATAGATAATCTGAAAACCAATTCTCTGAGGGCTAAATTAAATGCAACATCATAAATTAATCAAAACATGGAGCAGCACCACCTTCCTGCCTTGACATTCCATCTAAGAGTCATTGGTTACTCAGCAATGCATACCTTGCAAAAATAGGTCGCTATCATTGTTTCACTGAGAATGTACATCCTGGTCTTTCAGCTTCAAAAACACTGCAAGAGCAGAATAGTTTACTGTGAGTTAAATTTTACTGACCATCTTTTAAACCATTGTGCTAAGTACAAAGATAAAGTAGATATAAGATAAAGAAAACACATAAAACTAGAGGAGCAAAACAAAATTTTATGTTTTATCTAAACAACAACCATCTCAAAGCATGAAATCTACTCTAGTACCAATTGGCGAGAACCTATACCAAGGAGCAAATTCAAAGCAATGCTTAAAGTTAACCATCAAAATAAAGTTCGGAATTTCATAGGACAAACTGTTGATATATGATGATGAACAGAACAAGCATGTTGTAAGCAACCTAATAAACCACTGGATGCAGATGGTTGACCAAAACAAGCATATGGTGCTAACAAGCCAACCAAAGCAACGCCAACCACAACACCAACCAAAAGATCAGCAAGGAACAACTCAAACTCTGAACAAAAATCTTTTCCCCTTTTCTTCATTTCCGCAAATGTTGCACAGCAAGAATCAATCACAATATGCATCATGCCAAATCAAACAAAGGAAAAAAAACAAAAACAGCTTTTCCCCTTTTCTTCATTTCCGCAAATGTTGCACAGCAAGAATCAATCACAATATGCATCATGCCAAATCAAACAAAGGAAAAAAATCAAAAACAGAAATTAAGCACCCTGAAACACTCAGCAGAAACTGATATCCATGCAGAACCACAACTACATGTCAATACACCATAGTTAGGCTTATCAGGCAAATCACAGAACAATGAGAAGACAGACACCAAGGCATATGGTTAATGTTTACGGTCAGTACATATGCAGTACTATAACATGGTTCTTATGGAAAACTTTGAGAAAGCATTAACGTTTATCTATTCCTGTGAATAAATATAAAAATTACGCTCAACAAACCTCTGTTCCAACTTTAAAAAGAAATGAAGGATCCGCTAGCATTCTGTTCTGAAGCATAGAGAAGTGTTTCATTAAAAAGCCGAGTGGCCAAACTGATTCCTGCCAATTAAATAGGTAAAAATGAGCAGAAAGCACCTTAACTCATAAATTTTGATAAAAACTATTCACCATCACTGCAGACTTAAAACAGAGGAAAAGCTAGAAACTAGCAAGAAGCAACACATTCTAGCCACTAAACATTCTTTAATTTGTATTAGCATTTAATTTAACCAACCCAAAACTTAAAGTATTTTTTGCCGCAAAGAATATTGTTATTCCTGATTAAACACTATGATAAGTAAAGATACTACATTATTAAATATCAAACAAAGCGAATTGCCCTATTTAGTTTCTTGTGTATAAGCAAGTATCTATATCCAGTAAAACCTCTTCGTCAACCATTTGACCCAGTTAGTTTATGTATATTCCTAAAAGACAAAGATTCCCACTTTAGTTTCTTTTTAGCTTATTTTTTCCTTCATTTTCTCATAAATCAAACAGAACCAACGATCAAAAAGTAAAAGTTCAAGTTTTTAAACGCAACCTGCAAATCCAAGTAACGACGAAGGAATAATTTCCGAATTCCGGTGCTTTTCGCAGCCTCTATCATAACCTAAGGCAGTTTCACTCCTCTTGCTTCCGCTTCCTTCATCAACTCCTCGAACTTCAATATCAGCCCAAACTCTCTTTCGTCCTCATCGTCACCTTCACCACCGCCGCCGGCACCACCAAATGAATCACCGCCTCCATTATCTCTGCCACCGCCGTTAATCTTCTGTTGGTCATCGATTCCAATATCTAAAACATCACCATCAAAATCACTATTTCCCCCTTCCAATGAACTGCTAACCGTGTTCCTCGTAGAATCAGGCCTAACGCAGTGAAGCGTCAACAAGCAATTTTTGAACTTTATACGGTGCGAGTAAACTGATGCTGGTGAAGTTAATTTCAACTGAGATTCAATATTAATAATGTCTTTGAAACAAGCGAAAGTTCTAGTTCCGATCACCTTGATCGTCGTTGCATTGTTGCCTCCAACGTTAGAAAATTTTGAGAGTTCGAAGCTTGAAGATGCAGAAATTGACATTTTTGCGACGGCGAACGGAGACAGAGGGTTCAAAAGACGGCGGGAAAGCTGAAAGTGGAAGCAAAAGAAATCAAAGAAAAGTAAAAAGGTTTGGGATTTTTGCCTGCTTTGAACTTTGAAGTGAGAGAGGCCTTCCTGGGAGGAGGAAGTGTGTGAGTTGCGATCCTGTGCTACGCGGGTGGAAGAAGATATCGCCGTGGCAAAATGTGATTTAGTTGGCAGGTTTCTGTTGTCCAAAGCAGCTAGAGAAGTCCGACGTTGACCAGAGATAGGAAAAACGTAAGCGTCGCCTGAGAGATTCGAACTCTCGCGGGTGAAACCCATGTACTTAGCAGGCACACGCCTTAACCACTCGGCCAAAGCGACGACGTTAATTTTTATGGAACAATTAATAATATCATCATGATTCTCTCACTTCAGTCGTTAAGCTACTTGGATTTGTTGGATCAACTCTCAAGCTGGTTTACCGTCAAACTCAACTCGGAACTCTAGCTACCAAAAATAATAACTTGGTTATCAAGCAATGATTGAGCCAAGTCGAGTTCAAGTGATGGAAGTTTGATACTTTGAGATTTTGAAGTCAAGTATGAACCTGAACTTCAGTCTAAGTTGACTTTCGATTTCCTCATTGAGATGATGAACACAAACTGCATTGCAAGATATTTTCTTTCTTTCAATAATTGACTGAAATGTTCAACATATTCAGACAAATAGAAGAAACGACAAAATTTTGGACAAACAATGACTTGAACTTCTTGATATATACTTACTGAATGTACAAACACAATTACAACTTGATTTGCAGAGGTATACAAGTGTAAACCAATGGAATGGTAAAGGAAAGAGTAGATTAAACATAAGAACAAATGATTCCTCTAAACAGGGAAAAAAACAAGTCCTATTTGCTTCTATGATGGCACAAACCCAGAACAGGGAGGGCTTAGCCTCACATATTGAGTATACTTGATGAACCCAGCCTTCCAATTAACAGTCTCAAGAAGAGCTGTCAAAGGTTCACATCACCTACAATCTTATTTCCCACTATTCTACATCACATGAAATCTTGACCATTCATGAAAATGTGCCACCAAATGAGACCTTAATGAACCTGAAAATCATGAATGGTAAAGATTTCACAAGTAGAAATGTGAAACACCAAGACTGTAGGTGACATGAATCTCTTTCTTTTCACGCGTTTTTAAAACTATACTTCCTGTACAACACAAAACAATCTTTTTCTATGAAATGACTTTTGGAATAGTACCCACCCATCGTTTACATGTCAGAACATGGATGGTAGTTTCCACGGGTTAATTCTCAAAACAAGGAGAAACTTTTCCGATGCCTGGAATGACGGGAGGAACATGGTTGCTCAACTGATGATCTTGGAGTTGGTCCTGTGCTTCCAACAACATCAGTTTGAGCATCTGAGGATCGTGGAAGAAGCTTGCATCCGAATTTTCTGGAAACTATGCGAGGGGAACTCAATGAGCTGTGTGACTTTGTCACCCTTTGCATTTCTTGCTTTATTTTACTGAATTCCTCTTCGAGTTCTCCAACTCTAGACCTCATCTTTTCCATATCCAGCTTTAAAACTCGGTTTTCACGTACAACTGTCACCCATCCATCTCTTTGCACAATCTGGCTGGCTGCCTCACTTGTGGCAGTAACATGACCAGCCATCTCCGTCGGAGCAGTCCTCTGATCTGTAGGAGCACTTTCAGCTTCCAAGGCATTGAGACAGCTGGCTAATGCTGTTCTTAAATGCATCTGCTCAAAGAACAAGACTTGCAGAATGACTCTGAGTGGCAGTCTTTCATTTTGGGAAGCATGGGCACAAGCATCAACTGAGAGTTTCTGGTAGTCGATGATGTTGCAAAGTTCTTCCTTCTCTCTATCAGAAAGCCAAGGGTGTGCCTGCACAATGGTAGTAATAATTACAAACTTAAAAAGAATAAACACCATTTAAATGAAAAGTCATTCTGGTAAATTTAAACCTTGAAATAAATATCCAGTGCTCTGTATAGCCCGTCATGCAAAGGCCTCGAAGATTCAGGAAGGACCTTTGCAAGAGAACGTATCTTTGCTGGTTTCAAATATACATCAGAAGCAACTTCTGCAAGATAGCTATCAATTAATCTAGCAACTTTCCTTAAGGGCTCAGATGATGGTGAGGATTCTAGGTCTAATGATGGTGGTGAAAATAATGTTAACACGGATTCTGAAGACACAAAATGATGGATGATCCGCTCAACACAATCAGTATTATATAGAGTATCAGAATCCGAGTAAGAAGGAATCAAAAGACCATCTAGGCTAGCCAGTTCCAGTTGCATTCCTATTCTCTTTTCCAAAGAATCCTGGCACATTTTATTGACACCTAATATTAATGCAACACGAAGAAGTCCAAGTAAAAACCGGCAGAAGGACTTGCCCTTCTTTTTTGGGAGAAGCTTTTCAATTCTTTCCAGTAAAACCTTCTGATCAACAGTGGCAGGAGTCATGCTAAAACTCGCAACTGTCCTGGCTTTGCCACTCTGTGTGCTCTGCCATCGGCCCAGACCTGGTAGATACTTTCTTGCATAGTACATTATGGCACCTGCTAGATGTTCAGGTCTTATGCCCCTTGCTTCCATTGTTTTGATAAGTCTTTCAAATAAATCTACACTGAAATATGAGATGTCTTCAAACCACCAGTCAGACTCTGCACTTCGTATTCTCGCCCCAGTGTTTATTCCGTTCCACAGAATGCTTCCACCAGGGCTCTGTAGGCTACCATACATCATCATGGGCCAACCAAACAAACTGGGATCTGTACAAACCATCACAGATATAGCATTCAGACATTTCTGCAATAGGTGGAGCTTTTCAACCCTTGGCATGCATGATTCAGAACTTTGTAAAGCCAATATAGTATCCTTCCAGTTGCGAAGTACATTTTTGTGGAAGAAACTTTCTGCCTTGGAAAGTAAATTATCTTCCTCATATTCATCTGTCATCTCAAGGTAGTCTGCTGCACAGTACACCATTACTATATTTCTTGCCGTAAATTCCACCCGAACGCCGTAGCAGAATTTTGATGCAAACAAGAAAGTGTCTGGGCCACCAGGGAATTCTTCAAGCTTTGTGGTAGAAGTCTTATCGTGAGTACTCTGGAGTTCTTCAATGATGGAAGCAATCCTCTCACATTTTGACATGAGAGGAAACTGCAGTCATATATGACCATAAAGCTTAACAGTTTATTGCATAACAACATCAACAAATTGGTCTTAAATATAGGGTACAATACAAATAGGACATGAACAAGTTTATGACAACTGAATCAAACAAAACAATAGGAAAAGACCAAGCTGTCACAGAAAATACACCAAGAAGGATAACATGGATAATTGTTAACAAGGTGAAGCTACACTATGCTATCTACAACGCAAGGAAGTTGCCTTAAACTGCAGAGTTAACTCATCAGAAATGATCAGAAACAAGGATGGAAAGTTTAAAGGGTAGAAAATGAAAATGAGCAGAAGTATGCTTAGGGACTCTTGTTTTCTGTATACCAACACGTTAAAGAATACAGAGCAATACACTGCATGAACTTGTCTGGTAAAATGTTAATCTAAATTCAATTTCAGTTTACGGTATATCTCATTCTCCTTCTCATTCATTAGAAATCTCTACTCTTCTGTCTGCATACAGTCCTTAAATATCATAGACCACAATTATATAAGAGAGAAAACATTGATAAAACGCATCTATTTGATCACAGCAAATAACGAAAAAGGATAAATCTTTACTGAAAAACCCAGAAAGCAATAATCACATCTAACTACAGAATGGAAACATAATAAGAAATTAAAACATGAAATAGAATAAGTTGGTCAAAACCATGCAAGATTTAGGTCAAACTGTCTGTGAACGCCTCAAGACCAAATGCCAAAAACCTCAGATTTGTGAAAACTGAAAAGTGACTAACCTTATGAAGATGAAAGTTTACACCATCCACTACAATGGTTATATCACTTGGCAACCCTGCATTGCAAAACCTGCAAAACCCATAAAAACCACATTATAAGCATAATTCTCTATCTCCATTAGAGTATATAAATTTACTTATAGCCCCAAGAAATAATCCCTTTGTCCCTCTTCTGTAAACCCAAAACTATCATTCATAAAAAAAAAAAAATCATAACAAAACTATCATAACAAGCATAACTGGATGAAACCACACAGAGCTGGGAAAAGCAGTAATATTTCAAATTTAGTCTCAAAATTGAACAAAAATAAAACAACCCAGAAAGGAAAAAAGAGCAAAGAACAGTAAATAAACTTCAAATTTCTAGTGGGTTAAGAGAGACAGAAGAGTAAGTGAGAGAACTTACCAGTCATTTCCTTGCCTGTAAAACCCAGAAACCTTGGCAGGTGCCATGACTGAGAAAGAAGGGAAAGACCCCAAATTTGAACTGAGGTCTTATAATAAATGCCTTCCCCCCACAGAAGGGAAAATCCCCAAAAATCAAAAATTTAAAATGAAAAGCATAGCAGTATAATTCTTGATAAAGATTAAATTTTAAAACTTTCTTTTTCTTATAAAAAAAAAAGACAAAGTGAAAGAGAACCACACAACCACAGAGACAGAGGTCAAATGGGCGCGCGTGGGCAACAGTGGAACTTTACAGCTAAGAAAATAAAACGCCCAAGTGCCTTGTCCTCCTTCAACAAAAGCCGGAACTCCATTTCCATGCCTGTTGCATGGACCATTTATAGTACTACATGCTACTAAACTAAACTAAAAAAAAAAAACCATTATAAACAAAGCAAAACACAATTCCTTTGGTTGTAAGAAAAGAGGTAAACATGTTCAATGGTACAGAAAAAGCATGCACAGAACACAACAGATAAACAACTAGGCAGGGGTAAATGTAACAGAACCCATGTCTTTTTTTTTCTGAAACAAGTACTACTGGTAGTATTTAAAAATGAAAAGAAAAAGTGGGTCAAAGTGAAAACAACAAAGGGAAGTGAGGGGCAGATGGGAAGGGCTTGGCTTTAGCCGGCCAAGAAGGAGACAACGAGGGGAGGCAATGGACAAGGCAAATGATAAGGGAGAAAAGTAAAAATAAATAAATAAAAGAAGAAACTATACTACAGTATAATTTTGTATCTGTCAGGCTGTTTTGTCTTAAACTTTGCCTGCAACTGCAAATCATCATAACGAAAATGGTGACTTTTTTTTTAATTCGGATTTTTCAAGCTCGAAGTGTTTAAGATTTGTTTGCAGTTTAACTGTTAATAACGGCAAAAGGACGGCCGCGGGAGGGAGCGTCCTAGGTGGGAAGTTGAAAACTTTAATTTTTGGCTTAATAGTCAAATAAGCCCTCAACCTTTAGCTCAAAATGGAATTCAGCCCTCAACGTTTTATTGCATGAAATTCAGTTCATAAACTTTTATTTAAGTGGAAATAGACCAAATCTGTTAAATGAACTAACTGCCGTTAGTTTTGCATACGTGGCATACCACGTGGCAGCTAACTAAGTTATCCACGTCAACTGCCATGTATGCAAAACTAACGGTAATTAGTGTCATTTAACAGATTTTGACTTAATTGCATAATCGTAAAAAGTTGAGGGTTTATTTCCATTGAAATAAAAGTTTATGGACTAAATTTCATGCAATAAAATGTTGAGGGCTGAATTCCATTTTGAGCTAAAGATTGAGGGCTTGTCTGGCTATTAAGCCTTAATTTTTTGGTTACAAGTTGGAAACTTTATTACTCCTTCACTTCGTTTTTATTTATTTAGTATTTTTTAAGCTAGAAAAGTATTTAAGATGTTGGAAAAATAAGGCTAACGCTTAATTTATGATTAAATATTTGTGAGATTTCTCAATTAAAGATATAATTTTTAATTTTGATCAATTAATGACTAAATGTTTTCAAATTTGTTTAATTTAAGACTTTTTAACGAAACTAAAGTACACGTGCCGTTAAAAATAATAACGGCATTTAATAAAGACTTGTGGTAGCATTTTAGTAAGACACATGATGGTGTATTTATATTTATTTTCTTTTAATAGGTAAAAATACGTTGGACAGTGGAAGCATTTAAGTGGGACACGTGGCAGCAATTTGTGAGACATGTGGCAGCAATTTGTGAGACACGTGGCAGTGTATTTATATTTATTTTTTTTAATAGGTAAAAATACGTTGGAGATGTGGTAGCATTTAAGTGGGACACGTGGTAGCAATTTGTCCTTTCATAGTCATCCACTTTCTTTAACGGCGCGTGTAACTCACACACGTTAAACAGTTCTAAATTGAACAAATTCAAAAATATTTAGTCCTTAATTGATCAAAATTAAATATTGTATCCTTAATTGAGAAATCTCGCAAATGTTTAATCATAAATTGAGCATTTAGCCGAAAAATAAATTAAATGTGCAAATGAGATATTTTATTTGTAAGTTATATAAATTTGATTTGGATAAAATTAAATTATTGAACAAATCAAGTTTGAGAATTAAAATGCTTGATTCAAATAATTTGTGAATTTATTGAGTTTTTTAATTTAATATGTATTTTATTATTTTAATTATTAATTTATGCTTTTGTTTTTAATGTTGTCAATATTTAAAAAAATTCAAATCTATTACAAATTCAAATACAAATAATTTAGTTTAAAGTTATAGTGAAAATGGATTTTATTTTTTATTTGATAAATGGGCTAAATCAAACAAATTGAGTAACTTGATTTTTATTTTGAATCGAGTTAAAAATAATACAATTGAACTTAAATCAAATTTTGAATTTTAAATTTAAAGTCAATCTTAAACTTGACTTTACTAATATATTGATTGAAAAATTAATTTCAAATATTAAAACATCACCCATGGTTAATAATTACACTTGGATAAGCATAATCTTTTTAATTATTTATTTGGTATTTTTTTTAATACCCAAAATTGTTTTATGTCAAATCAATCTTACCATCAATTCATTTTCTATGTAGTACTTTGACGAGGGATCTAATCTTTAGTTATTTTCAATAAATGCAACAACTGTCATTCATATTAATGATATTAAAAAAACTGTACTTAAATTACTAAATTAAAAAAGGCCTTTTAAATTTAAGGATTTGGCACTTTGGCATATGCTAATCACTCCGTTAGAAAGTAAATGTCCTTTTTCTTCACCAACCATGAAATAAATTACATAGACTTTGCCCTGAAATGTGCAAGAAATTAATGTCACCATCTGTTCTGAAATGTTTACTAATTCAGTACTGCTCAGCTAAGAAGATTTAAAGATTTCCACTACTTGAATAATTAATCAAAGAGGTTTTTTTTTTTGAGATATTAATTAAAGAGTTGTTCAGCTCAAAGCATAATTGTTAATACTGTTTCGGTTTCAGTCGTATCGGTTAGTACGTGCTAATTTTCATAAAATTTGGTACACTTGAATTGATTTTTCATATCAATTTTGGTATCGGGTAATATCAACTGGTTTCGTGAATTTCGGGTAGTTTCGGTAAATTTCTGTGAAATTTACTGTTTTGTTTGGTACACAAACATTACAAGAAAATTTAATTTTTTTGTTTTATTATATATTTTGATACTGAATTAAAAACTAATAATACATAAATAATGAATTAAGTAAATGCATTAACAATTTTAAAAATAATTATTAGTTTTTGTATGAGTAATTTTATTAATTTTATACTTATCATTATTAATATTAAATATTAAATATTTTATTTTACTTATTATTAATAATATTATTACATGTATGAAAAGTTTATAAATACTTTTAAATTAAGAATTTGTATATGATGCACTGACAGTGTATAGTTTCTATACACTGTCAATGCACCAGAGGTTGACACCTCATCAATAAGCCCTTATGGGCAAATTAAAAAAAATTATTTATATTTGCATATAAGGACCTATTGATGAAATGTCAACCTCTGGTGTATTGACAGTGTATAGAAACTATACACTATCAGTGCATCATATATAAATCCTTAAATTAAACCAAAAAATCCGAAATAATATACCGAAACAACTGATACCGATATATCTCATTGTAAAAAGAAAAAATGAAACATTCTCCGATACTATATTTACAACTTTGGTTCAAAGGCTCACCTTAGTAGTTAAAAAGCAATGCTACTGCTTATTTAAACTCTCAAATGGTCAATTTGAAGGACCTACCTTAAAAGCAGTCAAATTGCTCTTTATCCCTTTTTCTTTCCTTTTCTTATTCTTTTTTTCCTTTTTTCTTTATTTTTTTAAATGCTTTTACATAACTAACTTTGAATCTATATGGGTAGTAACTAGCAAAGGTAATATACAAAAAGGTCTTGGGATCTGTTAATTGAACTTAGTTCAGGTGGTTAAATATGTTTGAGTAAAACATGTTTAATTCAAGTTATAAAATGCTATTATTCTTTAATTTGCATGAGTCTTCAAAAAATGTAAAAGCTTAACAGACAGTGGTCAAATTGTTATATTGAACTTAGGATTTAGCTCAATTTGTTCATGCAACTCTTGTAAGAGATGATTTTCAGTAAGTTTAGAGTTCAAATTTTAATATTTGCAACTCATTTTTTCATCGTCAAGTTACGATTTCATATGTGAAAAAATTACATATTGTTTATTATTTAATTCAATTGCCTTATGATCAAAAAGTTTTCCTTCTAGGAACTATCAAGTGCATATTGATTACATTTTGATATACAATGTCATAGCAAATTAACCACTTTTGCAAGGTTACAGTATCATAATGTATATAAATTTTTCTAACTCAATTTTTTTAGAAAACCAAAAAAAAAGAGGAATAAGAACAAGAAGACTTGCGACTTTGGTAGCATGTTAGGTGAGGTAGATTAACATATTTTCTGTTAATAAACAATGTAGTGGTTGTGTTGTGATTGTTGGCTAGCCTGATTATAAGTATTTATGATAAATTTTACATATGATGCACTGATAATGTATAGTCTCTATATACTATTAATGCATCAAAAGTTGATATCTCATCAATAAACCCGAATGAGCTAATTCAAAAAATTATTTTTTTATTTTTAAGGGTTAGATATTTTTTTAGTTTGCTTATTGATAAAATGTTAATCTCTAGTGCATTGACAGCATATAGAAATTATACATTATCAATGCATCATATTCAAACCCTTAATCATAACTCACATCTTCTTTGAAACAAGCAAATATTTAAAAGTTTCAACCTCTCCCACTTTAAAATAATAAAGGAAAAAAAAAAGGCCACAAGCACAGGATTAAGCCTTTGCATAAAAGCCTTATTTCTTGCTATTATAGGCTCTGTAATCATTCATCAGTGGGGCTTGACGGCTGCACAAGAGTCAAGAGGCCATGACACAAGCAAGGAAAATAGATAGCTGAACTGAAATCATATGTCAAATTGTAAGAAAAAAACCAGAATAAACAAAACATGAAACTGTTCTAAATCATTGCAATAATGTTTGGAACTGGATTGTTTTGTTTCTCCTGCAACTGTTCTAGATCATTGAAACTTAAACCAGAATTGCCTCCAATTTCACTATTTCCACTTCAGAAAAGTCCCAACATTGCATTCAAATTTTCAGTTCATTGTTCTGATAAAGCTAAAACTATAGCATGAGTTTGAACTTTTCAATGTCCATTAAAGACATGAAGTATACATCCACCATCTTATGCATTTCAGCCCTTTTCTTACAGGAAAACATTGGTATAGATTGATTTTGTCTTCAACTGAACTAACCAGTGATCCTGGAAATTCTGTCTCTATATCAGTTCTGCAGAGGGTTTCAGAGAAACAGAACTAGTTTTGGTATTTGCTTCGGACTCATTCCAGGGCAGGATGACATTTTCATAAAGGATAATTAGCAACTTTTTTCCCTGATTGGATTTTTTTTTATTGAAGCAATTCACCATGAAAAGCAGCATACTTTACTGCTCTAGTCAAAGCAAATGAACATGCAGACCCCTGGCCCAGATCCCTAATTGATTTTTCAACAACCAAAAACTTTATGATGCAATGAAGATCCAAAGTGGTTAGTGGTCAATTGGAAGACAGCAACAATTATGAAGAAGTTTCTTATTTTTGTATTATATTCTGGCAGCTATCTCTTTTTGAAGGAAAAAAAGCATAGAAGAAGAATCTTTGAGAAGTCGTGTCAACCAAGGAAAACTGCTTTATTCGACCTTTTCTGCTTCCTTTTTGGGTTAATGACAAAGAAGTATTAAACAAAACCCACTATTTAAGTCACCAACATCCAAATTCTTAAAAAAATTCATCATGGCTCTTGACGCTAAATGCATGCAACAAGATTCGATAATTCAAGTATTTGTATCATTTTTATTCGTGTCAAATACATGTAAAATATAAAAATTATTTTATCACAATTCATATTGACATGTTAAACCTCAAACGTGTTTCTCATTTTTTACGAAATTTATATAAATTTTTATCAAATTTTAATCCATATTTTTTTATTCATTTTCGTATTATATCCCGAAATAACTTGCTCTGTTGACTAAAAACGGTAATCCCTACTATTTACAAAATATCGTGATCAATGAATGGTGAACATCATGTTCAATTTCATATATATAAATCAAAGGGTTAATATTTGCTTGAAGTAGAAAAATAAATCTTCACCAAAAAAAAAAAGAATAATAAAATCATGCAAAAGTAGACGGTAAAGGTCACTGAAAATTCCCATGGAGAAGAAATTTGATTTCCATCAAACATAAGACATGGGCCGGTCATGTCCATGTCCAACATTGCCTTTTAAGTTAATTTGTCTTTAAACAAGATGTTTCATTTCAAAATGTTATTTTCCTTTCTTCCATTAGATTTTCTGTCTACATTTTCCACAACTCACAATCAAGGAAATTAAGCATCTCCAAACTCTCACAGCCTTTGAAGGATCGTGACTGTCACTCCATCTACTCCGAGCATGCAAAGACTTAACGGATCGAAAATGGAACTGTTCTGTGATGCAAATTGCTGTGCGGACTTTTTAGCAAGTCAGGCACAGAACTCTTTCGTTCGATATGGCTAAGCTTAGTCATCCTCCAATAGGGAATGAGAAATTTTTACAAGATGATTGTCTTAGTATCAGTCGTGCTAGACTCTCTGTAATTTAAGCAGGCAACTGCTCTTCTTGCCAAAAAAGGGTGATTAAGCATCTCATCTACTTGAAAGTTCAACGTAAAGAGCAAAGGTTAAATTAACCTCTTTAGCAACAGAAAATCATAACTGTTTGGGTACATTGTGGGATTTTAAAGTCTAACTGGGTGGGTATGGTTTTCAATTTTCATGTTAAAGGCTTGGCATGGCTTATGGCTAGCTTATGCCTATTAGCTTATTTTCTTTTCTTTTCTTTTTGTGATATTTAAGGAAATTTGATTTTTTTTTATAATTGGGTGAAATAATGTTTATATTCTAATTCAAATTTTACAATATGTTAAGATTTTCTTTAATCACTCAATAAAAAATTGTCGATTGAAATTGACATCCGGGATGCAATTGTTTTGATTATAATACAAGTAGGCCCCCTGCAGAAAAACTAAATATATATTTTTGGGTAATCTAAAGTAGCAAAGGAAACCAGCTTGTCAATTAACCTCAAGCAAGTTCTTCGGATAATTATAAATATGAAAACGAGAAATAAAAGATAAATAAGTGAAATTGTAATATTAAAAATTTAATCTGAATAATTATTTTTTATAATCAAATCAAATTTTTTAATTTCAAAATAATAAAATAATTAAATAATTAATTAATTGAATTAATCAAAATAATAAAATAGATTTAAATAATATTATATTTTTAATTTTTCATATTTTAATAAAATTAAATATTAGCATCTAATAAAATATATCAAAATATTAAAATTATAATATTATATATATTTTTCAGTTTCATATATTTTCAATTTTATTTTTTTATATTTTGATATAAAATTTTGTTAATCAATTGGATTAACTATACAGATCAAAATTCCATATTTTTTCAAAATCATTTGGTTAATCAAATTTAATATGATTCAATTGATTAATTCAATTAAAACAAAATATAAGCAATCATACATTAACAATATATAACTTCTACACACTATCTGTTAACTACAATTTGAGATAATATAACATAACTGCAACATATTTATTTCATTTCTTATTCAATCTATAAATTTTTTTATTACACAATAAATAAATTATATTTAACCCATAAATAAAAATAATCTGTCCATCAGGACACAAACTAGTTAAGATATATTTAAGACTTCATAAAAAAAATTGGAACATTCGTGAAAAACATTTATCTCTTTTTTTTTTTTTGTCATAAGAAAATACAAGAGGGAAAAGAATTCAAATTTTGAATTTTTTTTTTCGGAACGATAGGACCAAACCTGTTAACATTTTGTCTCCTTAGGATGCAATCGGTTTTACCATGGACTTCTTAATAGCCTCGGCATAAGTCCTGTGTTGATAGGTAAGGGTTGATTCAAGCAAGTCCCAAAGGGATGTCTTGGGGTTCCAACCTAATGCGGTATAAAACCATAACAAAATCAGATGCTCAAATTCTTGTATGGCGAAAACTTAAAGATCATGAGCACAACCAAGGAAGCAAGGCAATACCAAGTTGTCTATTTATTATGGTCATGTCAGGAATTCTCTTGTCACTATCATCGTAGCCCTCGCCATAAAATTCCTTGGAGCTCACGTCGACTGTCGGCACCTCCAGGGCAGGTTCTCCACTAACCTTGGAATAAACCTGAAGAATCCAGGGGCATACAATTATAAATTACTTATGATCAATACATCACCATAAACAAAAATAATGATATGGATAATAGAAACTATATATCATCGATCATGTCCTTCACCTCAGTCATCATTTCAGCAAGCTGCCTAACTGTGACTTCATTGTTTGGGTTGCCCACATTGAAAATATGACCATTGGCCCTGTCTGGGTTTTCCTGTACAGAAGACGCCACTAGTTTAGTTATCATGCGGTTGGCCAGATGTAGGGATGAGGGAGGGGGAGAGAGGAAAGGTAATACGCACAATCATCAACAGAACAGCTTCAATGGCATCCTTTATGTAAACAAAAGTTCTCTGAGATTGGCCACCATCCACAAGCTTAAGTGGCTCATGGCGTAGAAGATTCTGACCACAAAAGGAAAAATTATCATGAACTAAGACTATAAAAAATCAAAACAAGAAAGTATAGATGGCATTCTAGGCCATTCTCTAGAACTGTGAAAAAAGTTTAACTAACATTACTAAAGCATGCAAGAACTCTTGGAACTCCCTCACTTGGACCATCAATGCCAGGGATGAAATCCATCCTAGGTCCAATCCAGTTAAAAGGTCTCACAATGGTGAATTCGAGGCCATTCTCTGCCCCCTCAGCTGAAATGGATAAGAAAAGTCAGTACATTACGTTTGAAGCATCTCAATAGGGGACAGATCATTTGACAAGATGCTTACCATAAATAAGCCTCTCAATCAATTGCTTAGCACATGCATATGACCACCTCTGCTTCTCAATTGAACCAAAAATGCAGGGTGATTCATCTTCCTTCAGAACATAGTATGCAGGATCCTATCACATGAATCACAGAATGTGTAAAAAATTTTAAACTACCTAAAGTAATGAACATGCTAATGTCATCTAGAAGTAAGAGGGGGTTAAGGAACAATAACACAAAAGGAAACTTTAATAATAATAATAAAAAAGGAAGCATGTTAAATCAGCATCACCATGAATTTAGGGATGCATAAGATCTATGCATAATGGAAAACAGCTTGCTTAACAAAATTCCGAAAAAAAAGGACCTAGTATTAACCTTTCTGCCTCATGAAGAAAGTGACTACACAAAAGAACTTTTTCAAAGGCTAGAATATAGTTCAAGAACAAACAAAACCAAAAGAAGATAGCTTCGTCCAGTCAGTGTTGTAGGGTAGTACAAGAGAAAACAAATGATATACAACAAAATTTATAAAACCAAAAAAGAGCATACCAGCAATCAGTACAGGAATTTTAACTTGCAAGACTTGATGGTATTCTAACCTCTTATCATCAATTAATAGGTTCACCAGCAACGTTTTATAGGCATAAAAAAAACTTTCACTCCTAAATCCAGTTGATAAAAATGGTATAACTTCTTCACATCCTTTTAAAACACAGATGAATAAACCACTTATACATACAACTAGGCTAAATAAGAATTGATAACCCATTCAATTACCATGGTGAATTGTTATTATAACCAAATAAAAACTACCCATCCTCCCTTTACAACCTTCTACCTTTTTGTGAGGACAGAGGAGGGTTGACCAATGTTAGCTGAGCAAAGAAGATAAACCCCAGAAAATTATAAACTTCAAGGCGCTGAAGTGAGAAAAAAAGCAAATCGATTAACCACCATCAGATTATCTAGACTTATCCATTTATTCATAAAACCCATATTTCTTACCATTTCAACTCAGTACCGACTCAAAAAATCCTTTTTTCTTGAATATTTTATGTATGTATCATAAAATAAACCATAAAACTCGAATAGAAAGACCACACCGACAGATCTTTAGTTCTTTATTAAAAGCAAAACATGAATATAAATTCTCTCTTTCAAAGATACTCAGTTCAGTTATTAAAAAAGAAAAAGCGAAAGGTTACCTGACGGAGGGGAGAATCTTTAGGAAGAAAGCTTCCAATGGTTTTGCCATACACTTCACAAGTAGAGAAGTGAATAAGACGCTTGTTGTTCTCTGAACAGTACTTCACCTACGAAACCACAAATTAACATCAGAAAGCAACATCAATTTCAATTTCAATCTCGATTCTCGGTTAGTTCAGTAACAATCAAATCTCTCCTCACTCACATCAGTATCAATCAACTATAATAGAAACAAAAAATGACCGGAAAAGACATTACAACAGAAGTGCTTACCACAGGAAGTGCATCAATGAAATTGCTGTAAATGGTGTCGAGCGGGCGCGTATTGTAATCCGCTGGAGTACAGATCGCCGCAAGATTTATCGTCTAAGTTGCAGAAAACACAATAAAAACCAAATCAATCACCATAAATCCAGCCAGAACTTTATGAAAATCAAGAAAACATCAAACAAATCAGAAAAACAAACTTTTAGCCGACAATGAGAGCAAATTAGATTAACAAAAAGTTAAAAACACACAGAATTGAACTCCATCTAACATTGAATCCAAAAAAAACACTAAAGAAACAATAAAAAAATTGAAGCATTTTAGAGATAAATAAAGAAGAAAAACAAAAGATCTGTGATGTCCTCAAAAAGTTTACCAGCAAAAAGAAAGAAATAGCAATGATAGCAAAAAGAGAGTGCAAGAAATGCAAGAAATTACGAGATCTGCCATCTTGATGAGGGCTTCAAGTCTAGAATCATGCTTGATGTTAAGTCGGTGGAACTGGATACGGTCAGCCCAAGGGAGAGAGTCAGGCTCGAGGAGGTGCTTGATCTTGTCATTGTAAACGTCCAAGGCGAGCACCTTGTGCGGCGTCTCCGTCATCAGTTTCTCGCAAAGGTGAGAGCCAATGAAGCCTCCGGCTCCAATCATGCATATCGTTATTGGCTTTATCGGCCTCCCGTCCAGATCCATTCTCGTTGCCATCTGAAACAACACCGGTGTTTCGTGATCTTTCGACGCCGGAAGTGACAAACGAAAATTTAGCAGCCAGAAGAAAACAGATAGCAAGAAATGGGAGAGGGATTAAAGCGTATATAGATGTGGAATGGAGGGAAACGAGTGGGAGAGAGAAAGAGTAGATATGACCTCTTACAGAGCTACATTAAACGAGGGAGCGAGATTCAAGCATACTCGCGAGTGTACCCACTGGCTGTACTCGACTGAAGAGTGGTACACGTGGAAGATAGGAAGGGGTGTAGCTGATGTTGGGAGTAGCGGATTGTAGCTTCCCGATGAACCGTATTTAGATTAGATCATCTGGAGAAAGAATGTTTAAGGATTATTATATCGTAAGCAAATTTTTCAAAATTAATTAATATCAAAATTAGATATTCTTGTCTTCTTTTTTTTTTGATAGAAAGATATTCTTCTCTTGTTTTAGCTTTAGAAGCTGTATTTCATTTTCTATTATCCTATTTTTTTTAGCAGTACATTCTTATTAAAGTTACAATCATAATCAACATATTACATTTCATGAATTGGTAACTTGATAAATTGATAAATACAAATGATAATAACAAATAATATATGCACTTTAATGCATTAGTTAATTATTAAAAGGTCATTTGGTGTCGTTTTTATTTTTTATTTTTATTTTAAATTTTTTGAAAATAGAAGTAAAAAATATGTTTGACAACATGTTTTTATTTTTAAAAAATGAAAATGAAAACGAAAACAAATTTTTTTTTAAATTATCAAAAATAAGAATCTCTTGTTTTCATTATTTCTAAAAATATGTTTTCATTTCTGCTACTATTCATAAGTAAATGAATAGAGTTTATATATTAATATAATATTTAATAATTTTCATAATAAAAATATAAAATAAAATTAATTAATTTTTAAAATAAAATAATATTAAATTTTAATATAAAATATTATTTAATCAAAAATAAAATATTTTAAAATTAATATATTTATTTTAATATAAAAAAGTTGAAAACATAGAAAGCAATTAAAAATAAATTATATTGAACTATAATATTATAATATTATTTAATTTAAATTTATATAATAATTTGCTGAATATATTAATTTTAAATAATATCATTTATTATAATTTTGATATGTTAATAATAATTAATATTATTGCTAAGTACTATAATCTAACATAATTATTTATTATTTTACTAAACAATATTATTATTTAACATTATATTCTTTCAATT
Organism: Heritiera fomes; assembly: GCA_032173925.1. Lineage (NCBI taxonomy): Eukaryota > Viridiplantae > Streptophyta > Magnoliopsida > Malvales > Malvaceae > Heritiera > Heritiera fomes. The sequence continues at coordinate 36,368,105 of JAPDPM010000007.1, forward strand.
AAATTTAAAATATATCACTACTACTTTTAAATAATTTAATATTATTAAATAAGTGAATACTTAACATTAAATAATATTATTTATATTAAATATAATATATTCTAATAACTATATAATTTATTATAAATTAATTAGTTAAATATTTTATTTAATAATTTAATATTATTACAAATAAAGAAAATAATATTATTAATATAATTTATAATTATTAATTCATATTTTTATTTATTATATAAATTTTGAATTTTACTAATCTCGTTTATTATCCAATAAAAAGTAATATTAAAAAATTATTCAATACTATCTTTAATTGAATTATTTATTTAATATTATATTTTAATTATAATATTATTTAAATTATATTAAATTTTTATATGATTAAATGAAAATATTTAATACTAGTATTAAATAGTATAAAATAATATTATTTAATATTATGTACATATTATTTTTTCAATGAATATATTATTTTTATTTTATTTTATGAATTGAATTATTTTATCTAAATCTGTTTGAATATTTGTTTTCAAATGTAACAATATTAGCTAAACATGTTTTTTGTTTTCAGAATTTAAAAACAACAAAAACAAAATTTTCAAACAAAAAACAATGCCAAACAATCCCTAAACTTTTAAAATTTAAAATTGTTGGCTCTTATAGGCTATACCGAGAGGGGGGGGTGAATCGGTTTTTCACTAACCTTAGGTTCGTTTTTAGGTTCTTCTAAATTCTCTAGCCTATATTGATATTTTCTAAGTTCTCTTAGCTAGGCAATTATACAATATAAATTCAATGCAATAAACACAAATATAATTGCAAGAAAGTAAAGAGAGAAAGGATAGAGAAATGTACACAAGTGATTTATAGAGGTTCGGCAACCTTGCCTACGTCCTCTACCTTGAGACGCTCCCAAGGATTTTCCCAAATTCACTATCCTTGAATTTGTTACACTCCCTCTTTTCAAGGATCAAGAGAAACCTCTCTCTTTTTCTAGGCTCAAGAGTAACCTCCCTCTTTTTCTAAGGCTAAAGAGAAACCTCCCTCTTTTTCAAGGCTAAAGAGAAACCTCCCCTTTTACAAGGAATGAATTGGTTTACAAGAGAAGTAATCAAAGAAGGCCTCTAGATAGGCAAGTGATTACAGAGATTAAGCACAAGTAAAAGCCTATACAAAGTTTGTGCTAAGCAATACAAGAAATAGATGAATGATAGAAGATGAAGACTCTTTATCTCTTGAATTGATGTTGAGGCTTGAGGAAGATGAATAAGATGATGAAAGATGTTGCTTGGTTGTTCCTCTTCCTTCCTTTAGCTTCTAAGCCTCTATTTATAGTCCCTTGGATGGTTTGTGGACGTTGGTTGGAGCCAAAACCGAAACTAGCCGTTGTATCTCACAGAAAATAGCCGTTGGAGACTTTCTGACATAAAGGGATCGATCCCTTTCCTTAGGGGATCGATCCCATGCTTCATTTTGGCCTTCCGGGGCACACTGCCAAAAAGGGATCGATCCCTTTCCTTATGGGATCGATCCCATTCCTCCAGAATGGGTTTTTCCTGCACTTTTGGGTTAGAAATGATGTGGTCTTTGATCCTAATTCAACCCAAAACATATTGGCACTTTTGTGGGAGTTTTTCATGACTTTCTTTGATAAAAACATTGTCCAAAAATTCATTAAGTGATTTTCTAAAGTATTCAAAACATTTATAAAGAATTAAGACCAATAAGGATGTATCATTAAATCATGGTCTTAATGTTTGGGTATGATCACTTAAAATGTATTGAGAAAATCATGTGTGATAAGGCAAATTTACAATATGAATTAAAACATTAAAGCTCACTTAAGTTTTTGTCATTTCAAAATATGTATGGCAATTTAAAGCTAACAATCTCCCCCTTTTTGATATGACAAAACTTAATGTAAATTTGCTTTGAAAATTCTTTGATAAAATACTCCCCCTCAAATAAAGCAGGATTTTATAAAGCTCCCCCTTAATATAAGCATGGGTTTTGAAAATGAATTTTTAAACTATTTCTCCCCCTTAATATCTCTCTCTATATCTATCTCTCCCTTTTTCTATCTCTCCCCCTTTTTGTCATAGCAAAAAGAAGGAAAGATAATAAAAAATATGCTCCCCCTAAAATCATGGCTATGTGAGAATAAATAAAAATGCTCCATCCAACAAGAAACATGTTAGTACATGGGACTTATAGCACAAATAAATAAGTCAATATTCTCAAAGAGTATGAAATATTCACGCAATGAATATGACTTATGATCCAATACCAATTGTTTATAAGTAATTTGGATACCAATTGTTGATAAGTAATTTTGCAAGAAGGTTCCAATTGGTAAGAAGTTAAGCAAGCACCTAAGTATATCAATTGTTCTCTAAGGTCCGACTAAGGTGCATGGTAATACATCATGATTATGAGCTAAAATTATATAACATATCATATGCATGTGCTCATAAATCATTCTCAAGAAATATTGTGTCTAGAATTAAATCATATAGCAATTAACTTCAAATTCTAGCACACAAGAGTTTCATACAAAAATATCCTAAGAGAATTCTTCTCTATTAGTCATTTCAATCTTAAAAAGCATGAGAAGAATTGTCAATTTAAAGCTCAAACCAATTGGTAATTTAGTTTTGGCTTACCAATTATTGAAAATATGGTTTCCAATGATACTAATTGTTATTTCAATCTAAATACCAATTGTTACTAATGGTTAACTTAGGCATTTTGCATGAATCCAATATCTATGTGTAGTGTGTTCATGTCAAGAAAATACTCATTCTAAATATGCAAGAACACAACACAGATCATCAAATATGCATATGGATCAATTAAACATTAGTACACAATCATAAAAGATTAATCCATATTCATATTCACAAATTGATACCATATGGAAGATTCAAAACATCAAGGAATTCAAGCAAACATATTTTCTTCCATGGTTTCAAGCACACAAATCCTATGCTCATTTTCTAATTCAAGTCCTTAACTAATTATGAGCAAGGAAATATTCAAATAATAAATGCATGGATATTAAATTTGTTCAAGTTTGCATTTATCTTTGAATGTTGGTGTTGTCATTAAGACCTTAGTTCTTTAAGTACAAGGATGATAAAGTTTCATGCATTTGAACATTGAGTATCCATTTACCATCACAAATTATAGGCCAATGACCATTACCAATTGTTGAATTTATATTTGAAATCAATCCACTAGATGTAAAATTATCATGAAACCTAGTGTGGAATTGATAAGTCAAGCCAAGAGACATAATCCTATAAGCATGCTTGACTAAGATGAACAAAAGATATGAAAAACACTCATTATGCACAAGTTCATCAAATTCTCAGATATATCCATAAATCATTGAAATAGATCTCAAAATTATGTTTAAGTATTCATTTAAAGTATATTTCAAGATTATTTCAAGATTTATGCAATTCATGACCATTTTCAATGAGAAAACTGATTTTGCACTTGTGAGTTCAAGAAAAATGATATAGATTGTTGAAAGTGATACCATTTGTTGGAAATGATATTAATTGATGAAGTTGAGGCATGATATCAATGAAAAATGAATTTTCATACATTAAAGATCATCAAAAAGAAGTTAAAACAATGAATTTTAACTTGAGAAGAAAGAAGATATCAAGAAAGTGAAAAGTCCTTCTCAAATTCGGTTAAAAAAGTGCAGAATAGCCATTTTGGCCTGGGGGGATCGATCCCTTTGTGAGGGGGATCGATCCCTTAGTTCCAGAATACACCAATTCCGTGTTCTGCTCAAGGGGATCGATCCTGTTTGAAAAGGGATCGATCCCTCATACTGTTTCTGCAGATTTTTGACAGAAAATCCAACCTTTGAGGTACCAAAACTTCGTTTTTGAGTTATTTAAGTCCAAGTAAAGGTTCAAACATTAGTAAAACATGATTTTGGACTTGTATGAATGAAGAACATGATTGAAAAACTATTTTACAAAAGATTTTGCAATTTTGGAAGGATTTTCACCAATAAAGGCATTTTTGGCCTCAAAGGAGGTCATTTTGATAGTTATGCATACTTTGACCAAACCAAATCATTAGAAATCACAAATATGCCAAAACAAACTTGTTCACATAGATTTTAAGCACATATAACATCAAATCATCATACTTGTGAACAACATGTCATGATTGTCAACATGCATATTCTTCATTAAGGCTCATGACAAGGCATTTTGCATATATGACATATTTATCAGTTTTTGAGCAACTAAATATATTATCTAAGCATATCAAACTTGCTCAAACTACATAAATCCAAAAATCATTTCAAAATCATAAATCATGTCTTTCATTCATCCATCAAGAATTGTCCATCAAACAGTCAACAATCATGCTTTTTGCTCAATCACAACTCACAATGCATCAAGAATCATCAACCAAATTTCTCATTAAAGCACAAATAATCAAATAATAGTTTTAAGGAGTAAAGAATTAAACTTACAAAACTCCTTTGCTTGAGAGTGCTTTGCCTTGATGTGTTGGATCCACCATTAGCCATTCTTTGAGAAATTGTTGTGACCTTGCCAAGGATGGATTTCCAAGCTCTTCCTCTTTCTCATTGGCATAAGCAATCTCCATGGGGGGTGTGTAGAGCATTTGATCTCCATTGCTTCTTTGTATTCTCATGCTCTAACACTCCTACAACAAACAATTTAAGCATGTTTTGGTACCCAAATTTTCTTGGGTCCATGAAAGTTAGTGCAAACAATTTTAGATCCTTTTGGGATCCATTTCAAGCATAATTCATCATTATTTATTGCATGCTTTGGCACCCACATTTTTCTAACCACTCTTCCTCTAAATGTGGTTTTTCTATATGTGCATGCTTGTGACGAGTGGCCTATTCTATTGCAAAGTGAGCATGTGAGAGATAAATCATGCATGGTATTTTTGCTCACTAGGAAATTCTTAAGATGAGTTTCTTTTTGTTTAGCATTATAGCCTAACCCATCTTTGTCAAAGAAAGCTCTTTGGGTCTCTAACATGTGATCTAGCTTTTGTTGACCCATATAAAACCTAGAAAATGAGTTATGCAAATTTGTGTTCTTTTTATTTAACTCATTTATTTCTAAGTTGGCCTTTTCTAGTTTCTTTTCAAATTCTATCTTAGCACTAGTCAAGGCTTCATTTTCTATTTTTAATTTAGCAATGATTTTCTTATATTTAGAATTCATGCATTGAAATTCACTAGCTAGCTCATCAAAAGCATTTTGTAAATCATCATAAGAATGGTCATTGCATTTACTAGAGCTAGGTTTCTCCTTTTCATCCTCAATAGTCAAAGAGCTAGGATTTGCCAATTGATCTTTAATGTCTTCTAATTTCTTTTCTAGCTCTAATTTCACCTTGGTGAGTTCATCATTCTTTGAGCTTAGATCTTTTATTTTCTCCTCCAACTCAGCATTAGTATTCATCAAAATTTCATTCTCTTTTCTAAATTTATTTAACTTTTTGTTATATTTTGCATGCATTGATTTATATTCATCACTTAGCTCATTAAATGCATCTTGAAGCTCATCAAATGAATATTCTTCTAAAGTTTGTGAGCTAGTCTCAAAATCATCACCTAGAGCCATTTATGATCGTTTTGCTCGATAGAGGTTAGTCTAAATCAATCTCGAGCCCAAGCTCTGATACCAATTGTTGGCTCTTATAGGCTATACCGAGAGGGGGGGGTGAATCGGTTTTTCACTAACCTTAGGTTCGTTTTTAGGTTCTTCTAAATTCTCTAGCCTATATTGATATTTTCTAAGTTCTCTTAGCTAGGCAATTATACAATATAAATTCAATGCAATAAACACAAATATAATTGCAAGAAAGTAAAGAGAGAAAGGATAGAGAAATGTACACAAGTGATTTATAGAGGTTCGGCAACCTTGCCTACGTCCTCTACCTTGAGACGCTCCCAAGGATTTTCCCAAATTCACTATCCTTGAATTTGTTACACTCCCTCTTTTCAAGGATCAAGAGAAACCTCTCTCTTTTTCTAGGCTAAAGAGAAACCTCCCTCTTTTTCAAGGCTAAAGAGAAACCTCCCCTTTTACAAGGAATGAATTGGTTTACAAGAGAAGTAATCAAAGAAGGCCTCTAGATAGGCAAGTGATTACAGAGATTAAGCACAAGTAAAAGCCTATACAAAGTTTGTGCTAAGCAATACAAGAAATAGATGAATGATAGAAGATGAAGACTCTTTATCTCTTGAATTGATGTTGAGGCTTGAGGAAGATGAATAAGATGATGAAAGATGTTGCTTGGTTGTTCCTCTTCCTTCCTTTAGCTTCTAAGCCTCTATTTATAGTCCCTTGGATGGTTTGTGGACGTTGGTTGGAGCCAAAACCGAAACTAGCCGTTGTATCTCACAGAAAATAGCCGTTGGAGACTTTCTGACATAAAGGGATCGATCCCTTTCCTTAGGGGATCGATCCCATGCTTCATTTTGGCCTTCCGGGGCACACTGCCAAAAAGGGATCGATCCCTTTCCTTATGGGATCGATCCCATTCCTCCAGAATGGGTTTTTCCTGCACTTTTGGGTTAGAAATGATGTGGTCTTTGATCCTAATTCAACCCAAAACATATTGGCACTTTTGTGGGAGTTTTTCATGACTTTCTTTGATAAAAACATTGTCCAAAAATTCATTAAGTGATTTTCTAAAGTATTCAAAACATTTATAAAGAATTAAGACCAATAAGGATGTATCATTAAATCATGGTCTTAATGTTTGGGTATGATCACTTAAAATGTATTGAGAAAATCATGTGTGATAAGGCAAATTTACAATATGAATTAAAACATTAAAGCTCACTTAAGTTTTTGTCATTTCAAAATATGTATGGCAATTTAAAGCTAACAAAAATGTTTGAAAAAAAATTAAAAGTTATTTTTTATTTTTGTATACCATAAATTTATTATTTTTAATGAAATTGAAATTCTATTGCCCCGAGATTTGAGAGTTAGTGTAATAAATGAAAAAGGCATTCGTAATCATTTCCTTTACTTTTCATCGAATAAGTTTTTGAGCTAAAAATAAGAGATGTTTAGATGGAAATTTTTACAAGAGTATCACAAATGTTGACTTTATTGTAATATCAACATAAAAAAATATATGATTAAACATAAATTTAAAGTCATTAGACGTAAAATATGTTAAAAGTATTGTAAAAATATGATTATGTAAACATTAGTATCAATGGATTTAAACTTATGATGGTTTTGCAATATTATATATTTATGTTAATTATCATGTATTTACATACTTCTAACATATTTTACACTTAATAACTTTAGATTTATGCTTAATCATGTATTGTTTACATTATCCTTAAGTTAATTATCAAGTATTTATTATACTTTTACATATTTTACGTCTAATGACTTTAAACTTACATTTAATCATATGTTTTTCATATTGATCTTACATTACAATCAAATTTATGACTTTATTATAGAATATATAAATGGAAAAAATGTTTGATATTCAAATAATCTTATCTAATCTTCAAATAAATATATATTTATATGAAAATTGTAAGAATATAATATATCATGAGATATAAATACTTGTAAGGTTGGATGTGATGGAAATATGAATTTCTACTTTTATCCTTTTGGCTTAATACCCAGACATGCCATCGACATTTATCACAATATGAATTAAGCTCTCAATGTTTAATTGCATTGAAATAAAGCCATTAAGTTTTATAATAAAGCTATATGTTTCCATAAAAAAAAAGTTTTATTTTCATCCATTAATGCTTAAACGTTATAAAATAATAAAATTAATGATATAGTCGTTAAATCCATATAATGTTCATTACCCTTACACATGTGGCATGCCACCTTGACGCTAACGTGGATTAAATTGCCATATGGGTTGATGACATGGCATTATCTTTCCATTTGTCATGTTGACATGGATTTATTTCAAAGATCCATTTTTTTGGGGTTTGCCTTAAGGCATTCGAATGTCTGCCTTAATTGACTTTATTGTAATATCAACATAAAAAAATATATAATTAAACATAAATTTAAAATCATTAGACGTAAAATATGTTAAAAGTATTGTAAAAATATGATTATGTAAACATTAGTATCAATAGATTTAAACATATGATGGTTTTGCAATATTATATATTTATGTTAATTATCATGTATTTACATACTTCTAACATATTTTACACTTAATAACTTTAGATTTATGCTTAATCATGTAATGTTTACATTATCCTTAAGTTAATTATCAAGTATTTATTATACTTTTACATATTTTACGTCTAATGACTTTAAACTTACATTTAATCATATGTTTTTCATATTGATCTTACATTACAATCAAATTTATGACTTTATTATAGAATACATAAATGGAAAAAATGTTTGATATTCAAATAATCTTATCTAATCTTCAAATAAATATATATTTATATGAAAATTGTAAGAATATAATATATCATGAGATATAAATACTTGTAAGGTTGGATGTGATGGAAATATGAATTTCTACTTTTATCCTTTTGGCTTAATACCCAGACATGCCATCGACATTTATCACAATATGAATTAAGCTCTCAATGTTTAATTGCATTGAAATAAAGCCATTAAGTTTTATAATAAAGCTATATGTTTCCATAAAAAAAAAGTTTTATTTTCATCCATTAATGCTTAAACGTTATAAAATAATAAAATTAATGATATAGTCGTTAAATCCATATAATGTTCATTACCCTTACACAGGTGGCATGCCACCTTGACGCTAACGTGGATTAAATTGCCATATGGGTTGATGACATGGCATTATCTTTCCATTTGTCATGTTGACATGGATTTATTTCAAAGATCCATTTTTTTGGGGTTTGCCTTAAGGCATTCGAATGTCTGCCTTAATTTGCTTCTGTTTGGATTTGCCTCAGGGCATTCAAATTCAAATGCCCTGCCTTATTTTGATTCTATTTGAGAAAATCCACATCATCAGCTTACGTGGCAATTTAATCTACGTCAGCGTCCAAGTGGTATGCAACATGAGCAAGGGTAATGGACATTATAGGTATTTAATGGTTACATCTTTATTCCATTATTTTATAATTTTAGGTTTAATTGCTAAAAATAAAACTTATTGACCTTATTTTTATGCAATTAAACGTTGAGGGCTTAATTTCATATTGTGATAAATGTTGGGGGCATATTAGATTATTAAGCCTGTCTTTTTTTCCTTTTTACAAATTTCATAATTTTTTTTAGTTAAATTATTTTATTTTACTTTTGACGTTTCATTTTATTATTTTGTTATTTTTATTCTAAATTTTTTTATTATACATTTCTTTAAATGATAAGTAAATTTAAATATATATAAACTATTATTTTATATTTAAAATATGTAATTATTATTTTTTGTTATTTAAATATTAAATATAATTTGTCGCTAATTAATAAATAAAACTTTAAGGATTTTAAATGTTAAATAATTTTAAAATATACATAAAAAGTATTTTAAAATATTTAATAATAAAATATTATTTAATATATTACAATATTTTAAATAATTTTTAATTTATTAAAAATATTATTTGATTTAAAATATTTTCAAGAAATTTTTAATTAATTATTAATTTTATAAATATTAAATATATATTTTCAATTTATTATATATAATTTTTACCTTATGTTTTTAATGATTTACATCCAAATAAACATTTCATCACTGATTATAATATTTAATTTTATCATTACAATAATTAATTTTACTTTTATTACTGTTTTAAATATAGTTGAAATCAACCTTACTGCGAATTCAAACCAGTCCTTTGTTTACTAATCACTGCTACTAGTGTATTGGCCATGTCAATGGTTTTACAAGAGAATCACTCAATCACATTCACAAGCGTATGGGAAGCTAGCTTCGAAACGTCACCGACACGGCAACAAACAACCTCACGCGATATTTTAGCGAGTGGGGATAATTGTCGCCAATAATATAAAAATGACCGAAAGTAGCTCTCTACAGTTCTGTTAGATTGTCAGTATAATCTTTGTTTAATTGAACCGACAGAGTCACGGAAGGAAAGACTCCTGCGTGGAGTTATTAATTATTAATTAGCTGGACTTATTTTAACTATATATATATATTTTTTGAAGATGACTCTTATATTCTTATTTAAAATAGGCTAATCACACTTAAATGATTCAGTTTTTTATTTGGCCTGACTTAAATGATTGATTAGTGAGAGAATTAGCATTAAGCAGTGTTTTGAACTGGCATTGTAGGACAGTTGACTTACAGAGTGAGTTTCAACTTTGAAATATTACAAAATCGAAAATAAAAATCAGCAAATTTATTTTTAAAATTCATATTCGAAGCATTAATAATATATTTATATATTATTATTAAAATTGCAAAATAAAATTGCAACGGTTAGTTGACGTTGAAGTGGACAAGTAGTGAAATACAGCTGAATGCAATATGATACAATGTAGCTTGTAAACAAAGCTTTCTCAAATGGGAAACCTTATACGATAGACTTGATAATTTTAGACGGAATACGAAAATAATATAAATAAAAAATATAAAAATGACACATGTTAAAATTTATATATGAATATAATAAAAATTAAAAAAATTATATTTGGCATATTGACATAAAATTTTTATGTTTTTTAAAATATGAACATAAATTTTATAAACAAATTATCAATTTCACAGAGAATGAGGAGGGAACCATTGGCTATGGAAAAGAACAAATAATTAATAGCAATGGCAATGGAAAGCCCCCCATGTTCCATATGCCTCTGAAGAGGCGACACGCCTTTATTTTTTCATTCAAACCCATGAATCATGTGGGTTTGATCTGGAACTGAAAGCCAGCCAGCCTATCTTTTGATATTTCTACGAGAATGATGGACCAAATCATGCAAATACATGTTAAAATCTACTACGAAGCTATCCTAAAAAGAGAAAAAAACAGTGATTCGAAGAACTGAGAACTCCAATGGAGTTTGCCTGTTGACTGTTGAAAGTGGTCCTTTGGAGAATTCTACAAATAGAAATGTATTGCCTATGGTACATTAAGAAGGAATTTTTTTAGGAAGTATGAAGATGAAAAATGTATAGAAATAGAAGAGATTATATTCCTACTCTTTTTAAATAGTCAATTGTGCCAATTGTTTGATTCCGTCCTTATAACTTTTTCTTTTGTTTTTAAAAGAAAAAAATTATTATCTAATATAATATTAATAAAATTTTTAAATTTTACAAACGAATTTAAAATAATAATATATACCCTTCTTTAATATTCATCCACCATGACAAATTATTTTAAGAAAATTATTGAGAAAATATTCTTTAATATTTTGCTATTGATTTTATCTTTATGATGGAGACAAAACACAACACATCTTATTTGGGTGGCGAAGACTTTTTTATTTAGGTAACTAAGCCTTCACACTTTCACAAGAATGGCAGTCGTTTGGCGCATGTGCAATTATTAGTATCCAACTCTCTTTGTTGACCAATGAAAGCACATTCACGTGGATAACTAAAATATCTAATAAAATTCTTTTCATTTTTTGTTTAACTCATGTCAAATAATAATTTTTTTAGTGCTTAAGAAGCTTTTGATTTGAAAAAAAGAAAATAGGTTCTCGAACTCGAATTTCAAATCTATCTAAATTTTAATTTTTAAAGATATAAACATATTTATTTGAACCATTACTCTTGATAATCTTCAAATATATGACTTATTAAGGGGATGAGAATGATAATACACAAGTAAAAATATAATCACAAACCAGCAACAATCACAGAACAAGAAAACAAATAATTGGTCAAATACAAAAAGAAAGGTAAAGTAGCACATAAACAACTTGTATTACTTTGCTCATTGTTGGTTTAAAAAATGAGTATACCCACCATAAGCAACTTAGGCCTGTATTCTTGGAAAGAGATGGGCTAAGTTTGGAACAAGTGCGGACTAACACTTTTCCAGCCCAAACCCCAACAGTATCCCAAATCCAATTGAGCTCTTCTGTTTTAACCCAAAATCAACACAACTGGTTTTGCTTGTAATCTATCAACTCATGAAATCATCCCCTTCAAACACCAAGTTGCTTGAGATCTTGTCACAAATAATCCTCCAAAGGGTATTGCCCTGAATATTTCTTGCGCTTTGAACCTTAGTCTAATTGCCACAAAGTTTTGAATGTTTATAACATCCTGTAAGATTATGGATACCAATCGTACGGAAATCAAGTGTCAGATTTTGGGTTTAGGTAACTTATAATTCCTGGAGAAAAATTGATGCCCCAAATTTTAGGACTAAACCCTATAGCCAGAGTGTCTCTAAACTCAAATGATTGGTTCAATGATGTAAGATTTCATTAACTTTTTGAGTAAAAACAATCTATGACCGGAGATTGTTAGGTTAAATTTTTTTGAGCCAGAGTCAAGTGTTCTCGTAAATTTCTCTAGCCCACTCCATTTCAATCCAATAATGGTCCAAACAATCACAAATAGAGTCTCATCTTCTATTCTAGTCAGAAATAACAGCAACTGATGGATTCTTGGGAAAGCATTAATTCTTCCAATTGAAACATACAAGGTTTAAAGCTACTCGAAATTATTTCATGTAAAGAAAAAAAATCATATTCTGCTAAAGAAAAAGAAGGTTATTTTCTGAATAATGCTTAATAACATAACATTGGTGAGAAGAAAAAAAGGGATAAAAGAATTCAGTCTTGAACAAGAAGAAGAAGAAACAGAAGACTCTGCTTAATCTGTTTTTTTTTTTCACTTTTTTATAGTAATAGAGAAAACAACTATTCTATCAGTGACCCAATTCCAATCTGAGTTTAAACCCCAAAATTCTACAAGTAACTCCAGGCAATCTATTAACAGAATGTAACTTTCAAGGCAATCTTGGAGCTCTGTTTTGACTCTACGCAGTGACTGAATCAGTTCTTCTATCAGATGCTATAAAGCTGAAGGCAGACAATCATGAAACAAGCAGAGATTCCAAATTCAACATCAGGCCGTTTTATGATGCAAGTACGCGAAGATCATGGCAATAAGCAAGGAGAGGATGAACATGGCCCAGATGGCACACTTGAGCTCAAACGAGAAGGGAATTGAAAGAGTGTGACAAAATGCAGCTGAAGCTAGTAGGAATCCCATTTTCTCCAATGCTTGTGAAGTTCTGGCCCAATTTGGATGGATGAAGAAAGCACCAAACACGAAAACGAATGTAAGTAGGACAAGAAACGAAAGCAAAACCATGGAAACGGGGAGCTGATGATTGGATTGATGAGTTCCCACAAACTGGAGGGCTACACCGAGTGCATATGAAAAGCAAAACTCTAGAACTGAATTTTGCCATTGTAAATGCTGCTGGGCGGCAAGTAAAGAGTCTTGCTGCAGTCTCCGGTTGGAGAGCATGGTAGGATTTGTGGCTGGCAAGGGCAACTGAGATTGCGGGGATTCATTGTCATAGTCATTGGAAGTAGAAGATGATGATTGTGATGGCGGCCTCTGTGACTGAGCTGATTCGATGTCGACAGTATTTGCTGGCTGTGGCGGCGATGGTGGCTGTGATCTTTGCCGGTCTAACTGCGGGCAGACTCGGATGGCAAATGCAAATGTTGAAGCAAGAAAGGTCTTAAGCTTTTGCAGAAGGTCCATATTGATCAGTATAATGAAGAAACTATCCAAGTCTAGCTTGTAACATTATTTATAGCGCGGGCAGCAGGTGAGAGAACAAAGGAAAAGAACTTGAATAAAGAAAGGTGCCATTTGCCTACTTCAATTAGAAGAAAAGCCAACTTTTGAATGCTACAAAACAAACGCAAAGATATGCATCGGATATCCGAATTTGAATTCCCTTGATTTAGTAACAGTCACTGCAGAAACACAATGGCAAAGTAATTAAAGGCAACTCCGGAAAGTCTCTCTCAAAATGCTTCTGCCAAGCAAATGCACAGACACCCACATGGAGAGAGTCAAAGACCAGCCTTTCTCAAGTCCTTTTCATTCAATTTGAGTTAGTTTGGTTCTCCCCTTCAAAACTATACCCGATAATTTATGTACATATTTTCTGTACATAAAACATGAAAATTTTGTATTCAAATATTTGTTCGCACATAAAACACAATTTTTTTCTTTTAGCTTTTAACATATATTAATATAATTTTTTTGTCAAATTTTTATTCTTATTACTTTCATATATTTTACTCATATTATTTTTATACCGTATCGTCATGATATATTTAAATTGTCTGATTTATTCAAAACAAAACATAAGGTTAAGCCATGCAATTTGTATGAAAGGAACTTTAAGGAAAATGGACCAAATATTCTTGGAAAGACAAAGCCTAATTTCAACTCAGTATCTTTAATTCGCAACCATCCTTCAAGCCATTCAATCCTGAACGTCCATAGTAATTACTTTTGTGTGATATTCGATAGCATCTTTGCCATGTTCACATTATTTATGCATTTTTGGAGTTTAATAATGAGATCAATTTTTATGGAATTTTATAATTTCTTGATTTTGATTCATTATATTATTCTTTAAATTTCAATTAATTATGCATCGAATACTTGATTCAGCGATATGTACATATACTCTTTGTATTCAAAGAATTAAGTTCCAAGCAATCACAAACAGATTCTCATCTTCTATTCTGGGTCTGATTCAGCAACTAATGGATTCCTGGGAAAGCATTAATTCTTCCAACTGAAGCATACAAGTTTAAAGCTACTTGAAATTATTTCAAATGTAAAGAAAAATCATATTCTACTAAAGAAATAGAAGATCATTTTCTGAATAATGCTTAGTAACATAAGTAACATTGGTGAGAAGAAAAAAAGAGATAAAAGAATGGAGTCTTTAACATGTAGAAGAAGAAACAGAGGACTGCTTAATCTGGTTTTTCTTTTTTTCACTTTTTTTCTAGTAATAGAGAGAAAACAACTATTGTATCTGTGACCCAATTCCAATCTGAGTTTGAACCCCAAAATTCTACAAGAAGTCCAAGCAATCTATTAACAGAAAATGTAATTTTCAAGGCAATCTTGGAGCTCTGTTTTGACTCTACGCTGTGACTGAATCAGTACTTTTATCAAATGCTATAAAGCTGAAATGCAGGCAATCATGAAACACGCAGAGATTCGAAATTCAACATCAGGCCGTTTTATGATGCAAGTACGCGAAGATCATGGCAACGAGCAAGGAGAGGATGAACACGGCCCAGATGGCGCACTTGAGCTCAAACGAGAAGGGAATTGAAAGAGTGTGACAAAATGCAGCTGCAGCTAGTAGGAATCCCATTTTCTCCAATGCTTGTGAAGTTCTGGCGCAATTCGGGTGGATGAAGAAAGCACCTAATATGAAAACGAATGTAAGCAGGACAAGAAACGAAAGCAAAACCATGGAAACAGGAAGCTGATGATTGGATTGATGAGTTCCCACAAACTGGAGGGCTACACCGAGTGCATATGAAAAGCAAAACGCTAGAACTGAATTTTGCCATTGTAAATGCTGCTGGGCTGCAAGCAAAGACTCTTGCTGCAGTTTCCAGTTGGAGAGCACGGTAGGATTTGTGGGTGGCAGGGGCAACTGGGATCGTGGGGATTCATTGTCATAGTCACTGGAAGGAGAAGATGATGAATCTAATGATGGTGATGGCGGCCTTTGTGACTGGGCTGATTCGATGTCGACAGCATTTGCAGGCTGTGGTGGAGATGGTGGCTGCGATCTTTGCTTGTCTAACTCCGGACAGACTCGGATGGCAAATGCTACCAGTGTTGAAGCAAGAAACGTCTTAAGCTTATGCAGAATGCCCATTTTGACGAGTATAATGAAATGAAGAAAAAAAATCCAAGGCTGACATTATTTATAGTTGGGCAGGTACTTTTTTTTTTCATAATATAGTGGGGCAGGTTAGAGAACAAGCGAAAAGGGACGATAATAATAAAGTAAGGTGCTACTTTTGAATGCTACAAAGCCAACACAAACGTATGTATTCGGATATCCGAATTTAATTTCCGCTTATCTAGTAAACCATCACTGCAGAAACACAATGGCAAGGTAATTAGAAGCAACTCAGAAAAGTCTTTCAAATGATTCCGCCAAGTAAAGATACACGCACATTTCCACATGGAGAAACTCAAAGACCAACGTTTCCCAAATCCTTTACAATATATTTGAGTTAGTTTGATTCTCCCCTTCAAATGTAGATATCTAGATTTAGTAATTTATGTTTGTGTTATATAGAATATGAAAATTTTAAGTTAAAATTTTTATTTACACACTAAACATAAAATTTTTTTTTTTTTAAAAATTTACGTGATGGAAGTTTTTCCAATCCAAAAGCCAGATAGCAAAAGTCGAATCTAAGCCTAATAAGCCTAATGAAAAACACCTACTAATTCAACCAACTTCTATTGACTTAACTTTTAACATATATTAATATAAAATTTTTATCAAAATTTAATTCTTATTACCTTTATATATTTTATTCGTATTGTTTTATCATTTTCTATTTGTAATTGTCACGTCTGTTTAGAACACAAGCTTCAAACCATGGTATACATATTAAAAGAACTTTAATAAAGATGGGTCAAATATTCTTGAAAAGACAAAGCCTAATTTCAACATATAATATCTTTAATTCCCAACCATACTTCAAGCCATTCAATCATGAAAGTCCATATTGATTTCTTTTGTGTGACATTCTATACCTTCTTTGCCACGTTCACATTGTTTGTGGATTTTTGGAGATTAATAATGAGTTGTTATGTAATTTTTTAATTTCCTGATTTTGATTTATTATATTGTTCTTTAAATTTCAATTAATTATGCAAGGAACACTTGGTTCAACTATAAATACATATATATTTTTTAACTCAAGGAATTATATTATTTAATGTCGTTGCTTCAAGGTTTCAAATAATTCGTAGCCTTTTGGTTAATCCTCAAGTTTCAGTTCTCGAATTTCAATTTCATGTGCATCTATTAACATAACTTATTCTTTCCTTGGGCAACATAAAAAGTTCCAAAGGATTAATAATTGTTTTCGATCTTATTTTCATATGAAAGAGACAATCTAAATGAATTAACAAATCGTTGTAGCTTTCAAATCTTTGTTAGTGAAAAAAGCTTATACGGTCCAAGAGTGATTCGGATCAATTGACAATAAACCCAAGGAAAGTTAGAAATCATTGTATAATTGGCTAGATTTTAAATTAAATCCGATGATTATAGATACGATATAATAATAAAATATAAAAACAATACGAAAAAAAAAGATACGAATTTAATTTTGATAAAAATTATATACAAATTTATCAAAAATTGAAAAAATAATTTGAATTTAGTGTGTCATATGATTTTTGACACAATTTTGATGTGACAAGTTAACTTAGATAATTTATAAGTTTGGTTGGTATTCAGTCAAGTCAATGTGAATGTATATAGTAGCATCTTGTGGGAAATTTTTGGATACTAGGCTACGAATTTTCCCGCATGTTTCCTCTTTGCGCTTTAAGGGGTCCATCTTTAACAAGTTGGAATTCGAATATATCCGATGCGAAAGGCCGAAAGAAGCCAATTCTAGACAAACTCTAACCCAAAGATTCAGGTGTTGATCGACAATAAATCTTGACGTCTGTCAGAATTAATGAAGAAAATTGTAATAAAAAAAATTAATAAAGAAATTTAAATTGTGCAGTGCTTTCTCGTCGTGTGCTTTCCATGATGTCATTCAGCTACTACAATAGTTTGAATCTTCCCTTAAAAAAAATTATTGTTTATAGTTATGCCATGTGAGTGACACTTAGTTGTTAAAACATGCTCCTTTTCAGTTGTGTAGTTTCTGAGAAAAATTAGAAAAACTATAGTATTATCTTCTTCATGGTTATATGGGGTTTTGAAAATGGCATTCGTGTATTGCTACATTCAACAGTTGATAATAAGCTCAAAGAAAGGAAAAAGTAAGAGAAACTTGAAGAAGGAAGTAATTAGTTGCTTGCTGAAGAAATTAAAAGTGATGTTGAGTATTTTTCTTATCAAGATTTTTATCATTTATATTTGTATCGTAAAAGTTGTTGATAACGTCTCATCTTGTCAGTGCACGAGACTCAACCATAATTATAATCATTTTGTGACCTCAATTGCAATAAAAATTATGGAGCAAATATTCCAAGTATCTAGTACTTTTATTGCTTCTATAACTGATGTTTCTTCTCAAGAAATCTCAATCAAATCTATGTAAAGAAAAGAAATTCAAAGTTCATAGCCAACTCTTTATACCTAAAAAAATAAGAGAAAAAAGAATAATCAGCTTCGACCCATTTCTTTGTTGGGCAAAAGCCTACAGGCATATGCCTATTGGAGGGTAGACTTCCTGACCCATTACTGATTGAAGTTCCTCTATGGCCCAAACTAACATTTTCATTCAACTGAGATAACATTTTTTTATTCTAATTGTTTTTTTTTTCTTTTAATGAACCAAAGCCGCTGAAAATTCAACTCTCTCCGAGTATATGTTTCTTCCAATAATACGTTAATTTAGTAATTATTAATTTGGTTTGTTTGTTGATTTCTTCTTTTTGATATATAGATTTTTCTTCTTCTTCTTCTTCTTTTTTTAAATAAATTTTACAAGTAATTAGAAAAAAATTTTATGCAAGTATGTTCATGTTTCTCAAATTGATTTCTTGGTAGATTATCATTAATTTCTTTGGACTCTTAAAAACCAGGATGAAGAGCAATGTTTTCAAAATCTATTATACTCCCCACATTTGCATTGGACACATTGGACAATGTACCGCCCAATGCTTGTTATAGTCGGCAAATTATAAAGAGCTTCTATTATTGCCATGCGTGCATGCATGCATATAGCAGATTCATTACAAACAGAATATACCCAGAATTAATATTTAAGGACCACAAGCTAGAATGGCAGGCAACTGATTTGCTATCTGTTGAGAATTTCTTAGTGCACTCACGTCTTCCTTATTAGGTAGAATGTGGAAATCCTCTGGTCCTGTCTCCATTCCCTTCTGATAAGTGGTTTCCTTCCAATTCCACTTATTTATTTGTTTTCCAATAAGAATCATTACTCTTTGCTTAATACTTAATTGTTAATCCTCATCATCTAGGAATGTTGGATGCAAACAAACAATTTTATTATTTATTATTTACTGTAGATGGAAAGAATAAAAGTAAACAAGAGATTTTGATTTTTTTTTTTTAACAATGAACTATCTTTGATCTAACAATAATAGAAAAATGAGAAGCAAAGCAATTGGCCTGTGTTACTGTGTAAGGAAAATGTCAATACCTCATAATATATATGTACAAAATACAAACTCGCGTGATGCTGCGGGTCTGTTTTTATTTTACAATTTTTAAAGTTAATAAAATTGATTATTAGATAAGAGTTGTTGGTCATAAAAATATTTATTTCCTTCATATTGTTTAGTACAAAAGAGAAACATGCTTACTAAAGATAGAGTTTACATATCAAACAAAATGTCTAAAAATAATTTTTTTTGAGAAATTTGGATTAGCTTGGAATAAAAAAAATACAAAATACTTAAGTTAAATAGTATGACAAACATATAATTTGTGCTAAAAACAAACAAATTAAGATAATGAACAACAACAATAAAAACTAAATCACCAAAATATATATACAGTATAGTGGTTCAGACAATTTAACAAAAAAGTAAAAAAAAATTAGCTAAGAATGCTTTGTTCATATTATTAATCAATTGTAAGGTTTTAAACCCATATGTAAGCATTTTTATTTTAAGATAACTAATTGCACTATTTATATTTACTCCAAAGTACAATATGTAAACTAAAAGTATTTTTTTCTTAGAAAAATTAGAGGTAAAAAACCATTTCATATAATAATTTTCATTCGAAAATAAAATATATGCAAGTAGAAGAAGCAAATAGATAAAAATATAAAGCAATACTATAAAACAATAATAGATGATGGAGTAAAAAGAGTTAAAGAGCTATATAAAAAACATGTTAAGGATTTAACTAAAAAATTATTGAGAAAAAAGGTAAAAGGACATAAGTAAAAAAAAAAGTTGTTGAGCAACAAGAAAATAAATAGACAAGTGTCAAGCAATGGAAGAGGAGAAGACAAAAATATATAGTAGTATAGAGGCTTAATTTCCAAATGTGTCCTCCACGTTTGCCACAAAATGAAATTAAGTCCTTAACGTTTAAATGCATGAAAATCAGTCCTAAACGTTACAAAATAATTGAATTAAGGACATTTCCGTTAAATTCTTTAATTTCTGTTAAGTTTTATTACTGGTAAGAGTAACGGAAATTAAAAGATTTAACGGAAATGTACTTAATTCAATTATTTTGTAACGTTTAGGATTTATTTTCATGCATTTAAACGTTGAGGACTTAATTTCATTTTGTGACAAATGTAGAAGACATATTTGACTATTAAACCTAATATAGATAGATGTATGGCCCATGAGTTGTCATGAGAGTTAGAAAAGGAACCAAATCCAACATTTTTTTTTGGCCTGAAACAAAACTTTTATTCAAAGAATATCAGTATCCTCTACAAATCACCAAACATACAACTAGCTTAAACAAAGCTGTAGCAAAAGAAGCAATTATCTCTCTGTTTAAGCTACTATACAGTATTATCTTGGAGGAGCAGGTATTCCATCTTTATTGAAAATGTGAACAAGAGAAGATGGGGGAAAAGAAATCCAATTCCCAGGACACATCTCCTGTTTTGCTTGTTTAGCAACCCAATCTGCTGCCAAATTAGCTTCCCTATTAACCCATCTGCATTGAAAATCTTCAAACAGTACCTTCCTCCTTTGAATGTCTCTAATGATTGGATAGATTCTCCAATCAGAATGCAGAACAGGATTATTAACTTCTCTACTAACAACCTCAGAGTCAGTTTCTATCACTATTTTGTTGAATTTCTTTGATATAGCCAGCATAATGCCTTCCTTGACAGCTTTAGCTTCAACTTCAATTGGAACATTCGCCCTTACTTTTTTAGCTATTCCATCAACGATATTACCTTGAAAGTCCCTTACCACCACTCCTATCCCTGCTGCATTCTGTTTTGCAAACGAACCATCACAATTGATCTTAAGCCATCCTTTAGCCGGCCTCTCCCAGGTTGCATTCTTGCACTTAGCTGTCTTTACTGATTTTTTGGACTTTTGAATATATGGTTCATATTCTGCTACCGCTCTGCTAATATTTTTTATACATTCCTCTGGTCTTATTTTCTCCTGTTTAAAAACCCAAGCACACCTACTCTTCCATATCCCCCAGCAGATCATAGCAATTTTGCAATTGAATTTCAATCTATCATCATTATTCTTACACTCAGCTTTTGCTACCTCTAGAATCCACTTATCCATTGTAGATATCTTGCTTCTATCCATTTTATACCCTATATCCATTCCAAACCAAATTGTTCTAGTCCAATGACACATCAGCAAAGCATGTTCTATAGTCTCATCTGCTTCTTGGCATATTGGACATTTAGGACATTCCTTCATCTTTCTCTTCCACAGGTTCCAGTTCGTGGCTATGCTATTAGTACAGGATCTCCATAGAAAACATTTAATTTTGGTAGTAGCAGGAACTTTCCATATCCACTTCCAAACTAAATCCTCTACAACATGGGAACTGGAAGCCTTCCTTTTCTCATAAGCTATTCTCTTTTCATTTAAAACGGCATAACCATTCCTGACATTATATTTCCCATCATTTGAGTGTATCCATACAACTTTGTCTCTTTCCCCATTTAGACAGAATGGGGTCTCCAGAATTTCATTTGCTTGTCTGTCTGATAGAACATTCCTGATAGCATCAATTCGCCACATTTCTCTTTCTTTGTCTATAATCTCTGCTACCTTCTTTGGACAATTACTCCCCAAATCTCCCACAGCCACAAGCCTTGCTTTATTCAACCAGACATCATCCCACAGGTTTATATCCTCCCCATTCATCACTTGCCAGCAAATATTGGCCTTAAGAAAGTCCCTTCCTTCAATGATACTTGACCAAGCCCAAGAAGCTCTCGCTCCCTTCTTAGCATTCCAAACTGAGTCATTTGGAAAATATCTGCCTTTTAATATCTTCACCCACAATGCTTCAGGACAACAAACCATCCTCCAGCTTTGCTTCGCCAGCAGTGCAAGGTTAAATGTATGCATATCCTTAAATCCCATACCTCCTTTCTCCTTAGGCTTAGTTAGAGTTAGCCAATTAGCCCAATGTATCTTCCTTTCATCTTCTTTCTGTCCCCACCAAAATCTGGCCACAGCCGAGTTTATCTCATCACAAATCTTTTTTGGTACTTTAAAGCATTGCATGGTGTAAGTGGGAATTGCATTAGCTACAGCTTTAATTAATACTTCACGACCTCCATGGGAAAGTAATAATCTCTTCCAACTCTGCAACTTTTTCAGAACTCGATCTCTGATGTATCCCATTGCTGCCATTTTAGTCTTTCCCCAAAAAGATGGTATGCCAAGGTAAGAGCCAATATTACCCGCTTCATTGATCTGCAACAAACTCACCATTCTATCTCTAATCTCTGTAGGTACATTGGCTCCAAAAATAATACTTGATTTCTGCAAATTCACCTTCTGTCCTGAACCAAGACAATATCTCTGTAGCAGCCTCTTAATATTTTGACAACATGCTTCAGTAGCTGGTATGAATAAAAGTGAATCATCTGCAAACAAAAGATGAGAAATAGCAGGACTATATCTACCTACTTTGATTCCAGACAACCTATTAGATTGAACAGCTTTATTTATCAATCTAGATAAGACATCAACAACAAAAAGAAAGAGGTAAGGGGATAGAGGATCCCCTTGCCTAAGACCTCTAGTAGGAAGAAAAGTGTTAGATCTCTTACCATTGACAAATATATTGTAGGAAACAGAAGAAATACACTCCATTATCCATCCAATCCATCTAGAATCAAATCCCATCTTCCCCAATACAGCCTCAAGGAATCCCCATTCAACTCTATCATAAGCTTTATTTAAATCAAGCTTCATAGCCATCTCAAACCTCTTCCCTGTCCTGCTAACCCTCAAATAATGAAACACCTCATTTGCTACAAGAATATTGTCTTGAATTTGTCTGCCACCCACAAATGCACTTTGATTTTGAGTTATAAATCCCTCCATGAACGGTTTCAAACGATTGGTCATCACCTTAGAAATGATTTTATAGGAGAAGTTACAGCAACTTATAGGTCTGTACTGGGAGACTTCTTCAGGTTTCTTAACTTTAGGAATTAAAACAATATTGGTATTGTTTAATTCCCTTAACATTCTTCCTGACTCAAAGAACCCCTTTACTGCTTCAATAACACCTTCTCCAACAATACTCCAATATCTTTGATAGAAAGCACCACAATATCCATCAGGCCCTGGGGCCTTCATCCCTCCCATCTCAAAAACTGCTTTTTTTATTTCCTCCACCGAAACCTCCTTTACTAACTCCTCATTTATTGCCTGAGTTACCATAACAGGTACTGCTTCTAGGATGTCATCCCATGAGCCATTACAGCTTGAACTAAACAATTCTTTGTAAAATGAGCAGAAGATTTCCTGAATTTCATCCTCCTGTTCAATCCATTCCTCATTCTCTCCTTTAATCCTTATTATTTTATTAAATCTCCTCCTCTTTATAGTACTATGATGGAAAAACGTTGTGTTTTTATCACCATGATTTAACCATTTAATTCTAGATCTCTGAAACCAATAAATCTCCTCATTTCTCCATGCCTCACTCAATTCTCTTATTAACCTATTAATCTCAATCATAGTCTCCTTTGTGTACTGATCATTCTGAATTTCTGCCAACCTACTCATAATTCCCTCAATCATTCTTCTATTATTCGGAAAGACTTTCTTACTCCAGTCCACCAGCAATCTCCTACACTTTTTCAATTTGCACATCAACTTATATCCCCTAGAGCCTCTTATATCTGTGTTCCATCCTTCCCTAACAACCATTTCACACTCTTCATTTTCCATCCAGTAGATCTCAAATTTAAACTGCTTAGGAGACTTTCTTTCTTCAAAATCAGAATCAACTAAAACAGGAGCATGATCAGACCCAACAAAAGGAAGATTAACAACTTGTGTTTTTGGAAATTCTTCTAACCATTCCACATTCACCATTGCCCTATCAATCCTTTCTTTTATCACAGCTTCATCCCTTTTATTAATCCACGTATATTTCTGCCCCTTAAAATGCAAATCTACTAATTTGCTTTTCTCTATCATTTCCCTAAATCCCTTAATCTTCCTTTCATCTCTAACATTCCCCCCCTCCTTCTCATAATGATATAGAAAATCATTAAAATCCCCTACACAAATCCATGGACTTCGTATACTACTACTTCTGTCAACTATGAGTCTCCAAACAGTCTGTCTTTCATCAAAATCTGTAGGGCCATATACCCAGAAAACTCTTATCACTTTCCCAGAACAATATTCATTCACTTCCATATCTATAAGATTCTTACAGCTACCTAATACCTTCACTCCTACATCATCATTCCACCACACTGCTAGCCCACCACTCAACCCTTCTGGTTCCACGTAAATCTTCTGATCAAAATGCATTCTCCTTCTTAATTGTTCCATCTTCTCTTCCTTATTTTTTGTCTCCATTAAAAAGAGCAATTGGGGGTTGTATTTTCTTACTAGCTCATTAAGAGCTTGGACTGTCAAGGGGGCCCCGATCCCTTGGCAGTTCCACGAGATCAGCTTCATTTCTCCTTGGTGGCTGTTATAGGACAGCCCCCATAACCTTCAGCCATATATTCAACTCCATCCTCGATACCTTGTTTCTTTGCCTCCAATTCCACACTAATCCCTACTGGCACCTCCCATAATTCATTACTGCAGAAATTAAAAACCTCAGTTCGAGTTACCTTCCTCCCACTCCTTCTTCGACCACTATCCTTACCCTTTCCTCTTCCCACAAATCTTCTATGTTTTCCTTTTTCTGAATTGTCTTCTTGATTCATTTTATTAAAATCTTCTTCTCCAAACCTTCCTTTCTTTGCTCTGTTCACTTCAATTTCATCACCCAATTCTAATAAATTCCTTTTTAAGCTGATATTTTGCATCCCAGTAACAAGAAATTTTTCTCTTTCACTAGTTAAGTATCCCAGTTGCCTTCCTTCATGCTCCTGAACATAATCTTCTGGAGGTAATTCCACATAGTACTTGCTTCCCACATCTTCCTTATCCATCATATTCACCACTTTTTCATTTGCTCCTCTATCGTATAGTGTTACTTCTTGTTCTCCTTGTATTTTCCTCATATCACCATCATTTCTGCTCCCCTTACTATTCCCCAAAATATTCCTCACACTTTTATAAAGCTTGTCTTCTTGTTCCCCATATCTACCTAATGATACTTCCTCTACTAGATCGTTCCTCATAGTAATTTTTCCTTTATTTTCACTCGAACCCATTCTCTCATCCTCCAAATATTCCCCACGTGCTCCAATTACTCCTCCTTCAGAATTAAAAATTTTAACAAAATTTCCCGCTTCTTTTTCATTTGAAACAACATTATCTAACCGCCCACTATCATTCACGTGCCTATCCATCATAACCGCTTCCCCTACCTGCTGCTCATCCACTACGCGCTCTGTTCCCATGCTAGTTACACGCGCCTCCTTTGAAACCTCCAACCGCCGCTCCTCCTGTACCTCCTCCACCCTTCTAACACTCTCCTTTTCCATTACGAGCTCCACTCTATCCTCCCTAATCTGTGCCGCCTTCATCCATGGCCCATATCCTCTCCTTCCTAAGACGGTCTCCTCCATTGAGTTTTCCTCTCTACAGTTTTTCATAACATGTCCCATTTTTCCACATCTGTAGCAAAAATCCGCCATTTTTTCATACTTCATTTCTGCCCATACCATTCCTCCGCCTGGTTTCTTCACCCAAAACCCTGAGATTAATGGCTTTTCAACATCTATTACCACTCTTATCCTTAGAAAACTCCTTCCTATACCCTTTTTCCACATAGGATCTTCGATTTTCACAAGAGATCCTATCGTATTTCCGATTTTCTCCGCATTTTGCATAGTAAGCATCTCCAATGGAAGTTTATGGACTTGAATCCAGAATTGGACTTTCGAGAAACATATATCTTGAATCGCCATATCAACCTCCCATTTTCTGATACTCAAACAATGGCCCATAACTGTCCACGGACCATTAATTAGAGCTTCCTCCATACTTTCTTTGCTCCTGAAAGCAATCGCAAAAACATTGTTTTCCAGTTCCCAAACCGATTCTAGATCTTTTTTTCCCCACATACTCTGTAAAACTCCCAAAACGCCTTTTCTATTCAAGGATCTCCCCGCGATTAAACTTCCAATCAAAGTAAACTGAGTTGATTCTTGTACCTCCTCTCTAGCAGATTCCAATTTGATCTCTAAGTCCGCCATCATCTTATAACTAGTTCCCTTTTGATTCTATCAGGATTGAACTAATTCAAGAGTGGAGATCTTCTATAACCCTGTCAATGTAGGACTAATCACTAGTTTCCCTGCAAAAAAAAAAATTGTTAAGCAAACCTATACAGCAAAAACAAATGAAAGATCAACCTAAGGAATCAAAGCAGTAGACCACACAGCCTCTGGGATTACACTAGAATAAGAAAGAAAAAAAAAAGCAAAAAAAGAAAGAATACAAAGAAAAGAAGGTTACAGAAACCTAGGTTTTCGACTCTGCGATAGTTTTCTCATATCGAGAGAGAAACTCTCACTTTGTGGAGAGAGGTTTTGAGGATATAACCAAATCCAACATGGATAAAAACAAAAAAACAAATTCTCAGCTAAAACAAGGGCACAACTCTGATCTCTTGGCTTTGGAATCAGACAAATAAGGAAGAAGAATATAATCTTCCCACCCACTATTCAATCATCTTACAATTTATATCCCATCTTCTTAAACCTTGTGCCCCCCTCCCCTCTCTCTCTCTAAATATATTTATATTTATATAGGAAAATACAATACTTTTAGACACAAGAAAATGATAAAATAAAAAAAAGACGGATTAAAAATTTAATTTCATAATTAGTTTGTCAATAAGAATAGAATAATTTTCATATTTAATAAAAATAAATATGATATAAGCACACAAATTATCAAATTTATATAACTTCAATTCAATGCATCATTCTACTATACTATGCCTGGAGTAGGTATATAACTTTCTTTTTTTTTTTCAATAATTTTGTAGGTCTCTCATTGGCAGGAAAATTCTAAGCAGGTTCATTGTCAAGCACCATAAGCATAAGCATGGCTGACCCTTTTAGACAATTTGGGTTTCTGTGTTTGTCGTAATGCGTGCTATTCCTGTGATTGAGGATGCCCCCGTTCTTGTTGTCTGCCTTTGGATTCTCTCCTTTTCTCTCTCTCAATGCCAACCATTAACATTTCTCTCATGATCATCTGCTCTCATCCAGGAAAAGGAAACAAAACAAACAGCCCAAAATTATTTTTACAAATTTCCTCCTTTTTCACAAATTTATTTGATTAATTAGAATTGGAAAGAGTAATGTTAATTCCTCCACCAGCTGTTTCAGTAGTTAAACTATATATTCACACCAATTTGACATGATGAAAAACAGGTATAACATAATTCTTTATTTATTGGGGGTAAACAACAAATTCATGAATAATATATTGAAATGTTCCAATAAATTATTGATAAGCAACAAAAATAGGAGTAACGTATGAAAGATAGAGTTGTACTTGATAATAAATTATTCTCAAATAAACAAATAGTTGGAGCAAATTAACATAGCCTCTCAAATCTCAATCCAACTTGTCTTCTCTATCACCGGAGTTGACTGTCAAGCCCAACCTTTACTGACCAAATAGAAAAAGAAAGAGAAATGGAGTACTGGCATGGGGGAGTTTGGTTTGTAAGACTTAGAGGCTAAAAATGAACAAATTCACACGTGGAACGTAAAGAACACAAAGAATGAAAGATGACAACTGATAAAGCACGTAAAGACCAAAAATGTCGCTAAAATCTAAACCCAAATCTTTTGTTATATCTTTTTCCCATGCCTCGTTCACCTATATATATATATATATATATATATATATATATATATATTTATTTATTTATTTATTTATACATATATATATTTATACATATATATATTTTTGTCTTCTCCTCTCCCAGACACTTATTCATTTTTTTTTTGCCTTCAACAATTTTTTTTTTTACTTAATGTCCTTTTATTTTTTTTTCTCAACAATTTTTTTAGTTAAATCATTAACATGTTTTTTGTCCAATTTTTTTTTTGACCTCAACAACTTTTTTTTTGCCCTCAATAACTTTTTTTTTACTTAGGTCTTTTTATTTTTTTTCTCAACAATTTTTTTAGTTAAATCCTTAACATGTTTTTTGTTATATATAATTTATAAATGTAAATTCTTTTTTTTTATGGAGAACAATAGACAATAAAATGTTGTTTTAGAAAATAATGTAGCTAGGAAATGCTATAATTTTTTTCCTATATTTATTTGCAAAAAAAGATGATGATTTTTTTGAAAAATAATGTAAGTAATTTTTTTTTAAGTAAATCAATACATACTATTAAAGATAGCTTTTGTCAATTGAAAAAATTGGTGATGACGCGTGTATGAACACTGTTTTGTCAATTGAAGCAATTGGTGATGATGCGTGTATTACAGCTGTGTCGATTAGCGAGCGATTTATGCAGTTGTGTGGACTGGCGAGCTATGTCGGATGGCAAGCTGTTTATGCTGTTGTGTGAATTGGCGAGGTGATGTAGTATGAGGGTTGGCGAGCTGATGTAGTATGATGGTTGACGAGCTGTTATGCTGTTGTGCAAAATGGCGAGCTGTGTTGGTTTGGCGAGTTGATGCAGTATTACGATAGTTGAATCGAAGAAAATGACAGTTTCTACAGCTTTGTGGATTGGTGAGCGTTTCTACAATTGTGTGGATTGGCAAGCTATGTGCTTTGGCGAGTTGCTATGCTGTTTGTGAGGGTTGGCGAGCTGCTGTAGTATGTGCTCTTTGTATTAGAGTATATTTCTTATTAATGTAAATATGTTGTTGTTGAATCGAAGACAAGGGAAGTTTCTACAGTTGTGTAGATTGGCGAGTAGTTTATGCAGTTGTGTGGATTAACGAGCTACGAATTGGCGAGCTGTTATACTATTTGTGTGGGTTGACAATCTGCTGCAGTATGTGCATATTTTATTAGAGTATATTTCTTTTTGATTTAAATATTTTGTTGTTGAATCGAAGAAAATGGAAGTTTCTACAGCTGTGTGGATTGGTGAGTAGTTATGTGGATTTGCGGGTTGGCAAGCTATGTGCTTTGGCGAGCTGCTGTGACGTCCCCGTCACTTCATCTTATCACTTATCTTTTTCCTTCTTTATTTAGATTTAGTTTATCCAATGTCGTTCTTTCCTTAATCTTAAGCTAATCATTTAATAGCTCATGAAATATTATTCAATTTTCATAAACATAAAAATGATATATATAAATATCATTCCGTTTCCACAGGATCTCATACATCATCTTAACTTACATCCCCGACATCTTATACATATATTTTCTACTTGTACTGTACTGTAGCTGAATTACAAATTTACTATATATATGAACATATAAGTATACCTTCTATGCTAACTGGGAAGCGTATCGAGAAGGTACACCTTGGTTCTTCAAAAACAAGCTCCTCTAGTCGGAGCGGGATTCACTTCAGGTAATCTGTAAGAAAAATGGTCGTAAAAGGGTGAGTTTACGCTCAGTAAGAAAAGTATGTAAAGGAGCGTGCTATGCCTCTATATGCATTTTTCCTACTTGGCTCTATAATGTCATGTAAAGCATTATAAAGCATGCATCATAAACCTCTTTCATGCATTGTTTGCAACCATGCATATTCATTTCAAATGACATGGCAATCATACTTTGTATGCTTCCGTTAAAATATAGCATACAAATAAAACATGCATCATATTTCTTTCTTTAAAACATCATACTTCATACATACTTTAAAACATACATCATATACTTCTTCATACATACATCTTGTACTTTGAAATAGATGGAGACTATGTACAATGTTTAAGCGATTGAGTCGTCATATGAACCGTTCATTCCCATTCATATGACTCATATGACTCTAATCATGCATTAGTACATTGGTATACCATGTAGAGGTCAGGGATTCTTTCCTGCCTTAATAATACCATAGTGAGCACTAGTCAGGTGTCACTGATGGTCTTGAGGACCGGACTAGGGTTCCTCACTTACCATACATATTACTGAGGACTTGATCAGAGTCTCTCAGCCATCAGAAATGCATAATCATTACGTAGTCCATAGCCTCAAAACATTATAATATACTTTTCAGAAACACCTTTGTGTTTAAATCAAATAAGCTTTGAAAACATCTTTTCATACATGGCAGTCGACTGGTCTTATAGGGCAGTCGACTGCTGATTCATAACTTTATTTCTCGAAATTAATTTCATTTCGAAAAATACATGTGGGCAGTCGACTGGTCTATATAGCAGTCGACTGGTTTTCAAACAGAATGCTTCTTAAGAAATAGCAGTCGACTGGTCATATAGGGCAGTCGACTGTTTTTGAAACAGAGTGCAATTTGGTAAATAGCAGTCGACTGTCCCATATAGCAGTTGACTGGTTTGAAACAGAATGCTTCTGGGTAAATAGCAGTCGACTGGCTTACATAGCAGTCGACTGGTTTGCATCGATTTTCGGAAAACGACGTTTTGTTTGTCTCTAGGCAGTCGACTTCCCTTTATGCCAGTCGGCTGCTCCTAGCCTAATTGGTATTAGGAGACAAGTCCGAAAATGCAACTTTTCCTATACAAAACCAGCTGATGTTTCTTTCCAAACCACATAAAATCATCGTAAAACATGCGGACATAGCCACCTTACGTCCGTTACATAAATTCCTTACCTCGATTCCTTCGGAAACGCGAAATCACTTGGCGCATAACCCTAGCTTTTCACTTCTTCAAAGCTGTAACATCAAATCAATTTAAACCTTTAAACCATCATCATACATATATCATACTAACTCAAAACAACTCTAAACCATAAACCAAATTGACTAAATCATCTTCTTCTCTTACCTTCACTAGAGATCAAAATCTCAAACTTTGAGATCTCTTCCAATACTTGAAATCAATCCAACAAACTCTGGATATCTCTTAGTCTAGTGACAAGGATCGATTTTCGTCAAATGAACTTAATGAATTGCTGGAGAATTAAAGCAGTTTATCAAGGTAACTTATGTTGGAAACTTAGGGAAAATGGAGGAAGAACGTGAGGGAGAGCTGGAAGATAGGGGGCTGACGTTGGTGATGAGATGAAGATGATGACTATGCTAATTTGCATTTAATGCATGCCTTATCCCATTAATTCATCTCAGCCATGCTTTACCTCTTTGACTCATTTGACCATTGAATTTACTTCCTCCTCCATATGACTCATCTATTTAAATCCAATCAAAATTCTGATTTTATTTTCTTTCATGCTTCAATTATTTTCTTGATATCAACATAATTTATTTGACTTTTTGACTATCAACTTTCTTATTTCTTCTACACATCATGCATACATCAATCACACATTAAACTTCATATTCATTTAATCATATTAGCTTAGAATACTTTACATACATGGAGGAATTACAT
This sequence comes from Heritiera fomes, assembly GCA_032173925.1. Classification (NCBI taxonomy): domain Eukaryota; kingdom Viridiplantae; phylum Streptophyta; class Magnoliopsida; order Malvales; family Malvaceae; genus Heritiera; species Heritiera fomes. Next base: position 36,399,941 of record JAPDPM010000007.1, read on the forward strand.
AGAAATTGGGGATCTCACAGCTGCTATGCTCTTTATGAGAGTTGGCGAGCTGTTGCAGTATGTGCCTCCTTTATTAGATTATATTTCTTATTTATTTAAATATTTTGTTGTTGAAAAAAAAAGGGAGTTTCTATAGTTGTGTAAATTGGCGAGTGGTTATGCAGTTGTGTAGTTTGGCGAGCTATATGATTGGTGAGCTGTTATGTTGTTATGTCGGTTGGCGAGCCTCTGCAGTATGTGCCTCTTTTATTAGAGTATATTTCTTATTGATTTAAATATTTTGTTGTGGAATGGAAGAAAATGGAAGTTTCTACAGCTGTGTAGATTGGCGAGTGGTCATGCAGTTTGTGTGGATTGGCAAGCTATATACTTTGGCTAGCTTCTATGGTGGATTGGCGACCTATGTCGATTGTTACTCCATGTTTACATTGAACCAAAATTTAATAAGGTTTTGTAACAAATTAACGAGCATGATTGTTCAACTCTTGAGTATTTTAATTTTTAACTCTTCATTTGTATGCACTGAGTATGAACAAAAATTGTAAAGAAAAAAATTTTCCCGTAGCGAAGCACGGTCAATTTTCTAGTATATATATATTTTTGTCTCCTCCTCTCTATTTGCTTGACACTTGTCCATTTATTTTTTTTTGCCCTTAACAATTTTTTTTTTACTTTGGTCCTTTTGTTTTTTTTCTCAACAATTTTTTTCTCAACAATTTTTTTAGTTAAATCATTAACATGTTTTTTGTCCAATTATTTTTTTTTGCCCTCAACAACTTTTTTTTTTACTTAGGTCCTTTTATTTTTTTTCTCAACAATTTTTTTAGTTAAATCCTTAACATGTTTTTTGTTATATATAATTTATAAATGTAAATTTTTTTATGGAGAACAATAGACAATAAAATGTTGTTTTAGAAAATAATGTAGCTAGGAAATGCTATAATTTTTTTTCCTGTATTTATTTGGAAAAAAGATTATGATTTTTTTGAAAAATTATGTAAGTAATTTTTTTTAAGTAAATCAATACATACTATTAAAGATAACTTTTGTCAATTGAAGAAATTGGTGATGACGCGTGTATGAACACTGTTTTGTCAATTGAAGCAATTGGTGATAACGCGTGTATTACAGCTGTGTCAATTGGCGAGCGATTTATGCAGTTGTGTGGACTGGCGAGCTATGTCGGATGGCAAGCTGTTTTATGCTATTGTGTGAATTGGCAAGCTATGGGGTTGGCGAGTTGATGTAGCATGAGGGTTGGCGAGCTGATGTAGTATGAGGGTTGACGAGCTATTATGCTATTGTGCAAAATGGCGAGCTGTATTGGTTTGGCGAGTTGATGCAGTATTATAATAGTTGAATCGAAGAAAATGATAGTTTCTACAGCTTTGTGGATTGACGAGCATTTCTATAGTTGTGTAGATTGGCGAGCTATGTGCTTTGGTGAGTTGCTATGCTGTTTGTGAGGGTTGGCGAGCTGCTGTAGTATGTGCTTCTTTTATTACAGTATATTTCTTATTGATGTAAATATGTTGTTGTTGAATCGAAGACAAGGGAAGTTTCTACAGTTGTGTAGATTGGCGAGTAGTTTATGCAGTTGTGTGGATTAGCGAGCTACGGATTGACGAGCTATTATGCTGTTTGTATGGGTTGGCGATCTACTGCATATGTGCATCTTTTATTAGAGTATATTTCTTTTTGATTTAAATATTTTGTTGTTGAATCGAGGAAAAAGGAAGTTTCTACAGCTGTGTGGATTGACGAGCAGTTATGTGGATTTGTGGGTTAGCAAGCTATGTGCTTTGACGAGCTGCTATGCTCTTTGTGAGGGTTGGCGAGCTGCTGCAGTATGTGCCTCCTTTATTAGAGTATATTTTTTATTGATTTAAATATTTTATTGTTGAATCGAAGAAAAGGAGAGTTTCTACAGCTGTGTAGATTGGCGAGCGGTTATGCAGTTGTGTAGTTTGGCGAGCTATGTGGTTGGCGAGCTTCTGCAGTATGTGCCTCTTTTATTAGAGTATATTTCTTATTGATTTAAATATTTTGTTGTGGAATCGAAGAAAAGGGAAGTTTCTACAGCTGTGTAGATTGGTGAGCAGTCATGCAGTTTGTGTGGATTGGCGAGCTATATACTTTAGTGAGTTTCTATGCTGTTGTTTGGATTGACGACCTATGTCGATTGTTGCTTCATGTTTACATTGAACCAAAATTTCAATAAGGTTTTGTAACAATTTAACGAGCATGATTGTTCAACTCTTGAGTATTTTAATTTTTAACTCTTCATTTGTATGCACTGAGTTTGAACAAAAAATTGTAAAGAAAAAAATTTTCCCGTAGCGAAGCACGGACAATTTTCTAGTATATTTATATTTTCGAACAAGCCCCTCCCTCGTTTCATCCCTTCCGACGGGTTACACTTCCAAAAGAACCTCAGTTTCACTTACCATACTTCAAAAGAGAAGAAAAGAAGAAATTAAAAGAAAAGAAGAGAAAAAAGAAGTTGATTTATTTGTTGTTTTCTATATATGAGTTTGTTTTTGTTAAAACATATGGAACTTATTCATATAATCAGTATGCAAAAGATCGATTTTTGTGATAAAACATTGAATCAGAAGGAATGATAAACCCCTCTCGAGGTGTGTAGGGACGAAGTTCTAACCAAATTTTATATTATTAATAAGAGCATTTTGAAATTTCGCACATATAATTTTGGTAGTTAATTCTAATTATATTTATGCATATGGAGGATCTTGAGTAAACAGTAATCAGGGCTTTAATCCAACAGTCTTACTGCAGTTTCAGACACCCATATCTTCGTCTTCTTCACCACGTGTTGTTTTTTTTCCCTTTCTAACGGCTTTGATCTCTACTTTTCTCTCAAGCTCTGTATATATTAGTGAGATGTTCTTGTTCTTACAATGTTTTACTTTATTGTGTTCTTTGTGTTTCTTACAAGTTTTTCAGGTTTCCCTTTGATGAGTTGTTAGTGGTGTTGTTCTTTTCGGTGAATCCTAAGTCCATTTGTTTTCATCGGAAATGGCTTCTCTTCTTCGGTTTCGAAAACGATGCTATGTAGAGCCTGCGGTCAAGTGCTCTTCACTGGGGTTTGAATCTTTTAGTCAGCAAAGATTGATCAAAAGCTTGACAAGAAAGAAGAAGATGTCATTTCCGCTAACAACTTTGCCTTGGAAATCAACAAGAAGAGAAAGCAACCTAGGAAGCAGCCTAAGGAATGGAGATGCTTAGATTCTTGTTGTTGGATAATTGGATATCTCTTCACCACTTGGTGGCTGCTTTTGTTCTTGTACCATTGCTTTCCGGTTACACTGCTTCAGGTTCCTGAATTACCTGGTGTCAGGCTTAAACGTGAAGGCTTGACAGCTCTTCACCCTGTGGTTTTAGTCCCTGGCATTGTCACTGGTGGCCTAGAGCTGTGGGAAGGCAGGCCTTGCGCTGATGGTCTGTTTCGTAAACGCCTTTGGAGTGGTAGCTTCACTGACATCTTCAAGAGGTACTTGAACCAAGTGTTTTTAATGCATTAATTGCATCTTTTTGTTTTGATTTGAATAATTGGATTGAATATATTGGAATTCTGATGTCATTTAGGCCTTTCTGTTGGTTGGAGCACTTGTCTTTGCACAATGAAACAGGCCTTGACCCTCCAGGAATTCGGGTTCGTGCTGTTCCAGGGCTGGTTTGCTTCGGGATATTTTGTGTGGGCTGTTCTCATTGAAAATTTGGCAAAAATTGGTTATGAGGGGAAGAATTTGCACATGGCTGCTTATGATTGGAGGCTCTCTTTCCAGAATACGGAGGTATAATATAATTGCTCTTCCTTTGCTTCTCCACTGTTACATTGCTGCCTTGCATTACTTATGTCTTGAAGTTCAATCTCAAAATAACAAAGTTTATAGCTAAATTCTGAATGTGATGGAAATCTATATGAATTTGGCTCCAAAGAACCCTTCCTACTCAGCATATGTTGCTTCTTCCATGGCCAATTGCAGCACAAAACATAGATGAATGTTACATATAGTTCTTACTGATACATTTTCAATTGGGGATAAGCAGATTAGGGATCATGCACCTAAGAGGCTGAAGAGTAAAATTGAGCTAATGTATGTAACCAGTGGCTACAAGAAAGTGGTGGTTGTGCCCCATTCCATGGGGGTTATCTATTTTCTTCACTTCCTTAAATGGGTTGAAACACCTCCTCCTATGGGGGCCGGAGGCGGTCCGGGTTGGTGTGCCAAGCACATCAAGGCAATCATGAACATTGGTCCAACATTTCTGGCTGTTCCAAAGGCTGTCAGTAATATATTCTATTATTCTCTGCCGAAGGCAAAGACATTGCTTATATCAGGTTAGCTTTGCATTCTCTCTTCCTCATAATTGGCGCCAGTGACACTTAGTTGAGTTGCAATTACTTAAAAAGTACGATGACTGACATGGAAGATATCCTAAATGCCAAAGATCACCAAAAAATCTTGATGTTAGTGCATGATTAGGGAAATATTAGCTTGAAATGTTTATGAGATTTTACTCTTTTATATGTCTTTGTAGAGCTATGGCATCTGGAGTTTTGGATTCTGAGATTTTAGGCCTTCAAACATTAGAACATGTCATACGGGTTTCTCAGACATGGGATTCCATTGTGTCATTGTTGCCTAAAGGAGGAGAGACCATTTGGGGCAACATGGACTGGTCTCCTGAAGAAGGGCATGTTTGTGACTTCTCCAAGAAAACACACTCTCAATCTCAGCCCTTTCCAAGTGACAATAATGTCAATAACAGTGATGTGAAGAGAGGTTTCCGAGTGAAAGATCCGGTTAAGTATGGAAGAATGATCTCTTTCAGCAAGAGAGCATCGGTGTTGCACTCTTCACAGCTTCCCAATGTTGATTCACAGGTATGACGTGTTTATGCTTGGCTCTTTTGATCTATTGGAAATTGGGACAACATAATTCAGTACTAAATTCATTATCAGGAATTTTCTCATGCAAGTGCTTCCGAATAACTTCAACTTTTCATGCGGAGAGGCCTGGACTGAATATGATGAGATGAGCAGAGAAAGCACCCGAAAAGTAGTAGCAAATAAAGCATACACAACTAGAACTCTTTTTGATCTGCTTCACTTCGTGGCACCAAGCATGATGCAGCGGGCTGAAGCACATTTTTCACATGGAATAGCAGACAATCTAGATGATCCTAAATACAACCACTACAAGTACTGGTCTAATCCACTCGAAATGAAGTAAGTATGATTACACTTCAGATACATTTTGACAATCTTGAATTAGTAATCCTTATTTACATGTTTCTCAGACTACCTGATGCACCTGACATGGAGATATACTGCTTGTATGGGGTTGGAATTCCCACTGAAAGATCATATATTTACAAGCTGTCGCCTAGCAGTAGGTGCAAAAGCATTTCATACCAGATTGACAGCTCAGTCCATGGAGAAGATGATAGCTGCTTGAAAGGTGGAGTGTATTTTGCGGATGGAGATGAGAGTGTACAGGTTCTAAGCGCAGGATTCATGTGTGCAAAGGGTTGTTGAGGAAGATCACCGTTTAATCCATCTGGCATTGCTACATACACAGGGGAGTAACGGCACAAGGCACCGGCTAGTCTGCTTGAAGGGAGGGACAGTGAGAGTGGGGCGCATGTTGACATCATGGAAAATGTTGCTCTCATTGAAGACATATTGCGCATTGCAGCGGAGCCACTGGGAGGGAGATTGGAGGTGATAGGATTTACTCGGATGTCTTAAGAATGTCTGAGAGAATAAATCTTCGGCTGTGAGTATATTTGGAGAACTTGATGATCTTTTTCATTGTCAAATGAGATGCCGTAAGGCAGAAGAAAGAGAAGCATCTGATGACAGAATGGATTAACTAGCATGGAAATATGAGGTGGTGGATGGAGCTTGTTGAGAGGATCTGATGAAATGCAGAACACTCGGAATGAAGTAATTAAGGGTGCTTGATCAGACAGAATCAAATAATAATGGAAAACAAGTTTTACCCTGTGCATTGATGCCATTGTATTTTTTGATTGATTTTATTCCTGTTTTCAAGAACAGTTTGGCCTTTGACATCTGCCAAGATATATTGAAACAATGGCCTTATGGCCAGGAACAAAAAGCATACATAGACTGGAGATGCAGGGGATCGAACCCTGTACCTCTCGCATGCAAAGCGAGCGCTCTACCATTTGAGCTACATCCCCGTTTGACTGGCAATCCATTGTTTTCGTTTAATTTTCTTAAAAAGAAGTATAATTACAAAATAGGGAAGCTCAGCGACTGAAGACGAGGGCTGCAAGTAGACTTCAGTTTCACAATGGGAATCCTCTTTCAAGGGTCAAACGACATTATAACCCATGATTACTTGCAATGTAGCTAAGGAAAACGAATTGGGAAGTTTGGTTTTGCATTAACTTTACCTTTCTTCAACTCTCTCCTACTTCATTTCCTTTCATCAAAATCCTTACCTTACCTTTCTTTCTTGACCATCTTTCATTTTTTTTAAGGGCGTTTTGGTCTCAATCCTCAAACGACAATGATAATGGCCTGCTATTAGTTGCAAATTCTGTTGGATAGCTTGTAATAAATACAATGGAACAAGTTTCCACATTGTTTGTAAAAGTGTAAAGTGATTTATTTATAAAGGGAAATCAATTCTTGAGAGTAATTTGGAGTCAAAGAGGAAATGGGCTTTGACCATTTGGCTTGGGCTTGAGCTTGGTCTTGCTTGGCTTGGGCTTTGGCTAGAGCTTGACCTATTTTAAAAGTCAAAGATGGGCACTTGGCTCTTTGATTTAATCCGAATTTTTTATTTTTGACAGAAATATTTTAAATTCTTTTTGAATTTAAAATTGTTTTAAACTGTTCCAACAGACATATTTTCAGTTATATGTCTGGAACAGTTATGTCTGAAAAATGAATGGTTGTTGTTTAACAGACAATCACAACCATTCATTTATGCCTCTTCAAAATCTATTTAAGTGTTGATTTCCAGAAAAAATACTTACTTTACATTTTCTGACTTTTCACAATCTTCTGAAGGCTTTGTTGTATCCTGGGGTAACTTGCTTCTGTGTGAGGCAATATTACACTCAAGAAAGTGTAATTCTACACGCCTCAAAGCGATATACTCTTATTATTTTCTAACAAATTCCTTCAAATTTGAAGAGATTTCTGACTTGGCCGTAGTGCATGGTTTTGTTAATTGCCATAGATTAGAAAGCATAATTCTTCTTGTCATTTGCTTCAAGAAAAATTGCTCCATCCTGAGATTTCAAGTGCTTTCTCCTGTATTTGTGAATCCATGACAGGCTGCATCTGCATCATGCTATTCTTGACATTGTAAAATATGCTATTATGCTGTTTATTTGTGATAGCAATCCAATAGGAATATTTTCATCACTTTCACGTTCCTTCATCGCATTCTTCTCCTCAACAGAATACTTTAAAGCATTCCAATTGTTCAGTGTGCTGATTATCCTTCAAAGCTGCAAATTGCTCAGTGGAAACAAAGATACTACCATTAGTTGCATAATTGTTTTTTCCAAAAAAGAAAAAAAACCCTTTTTTTTAAACAAAAATAAGAGAAACATGAAAATAAGAGAAAGATTTACCGGTATTAAGATTTAATGTTAAATGATTGTTTCATTGTAGACTACAAAAGAAAAAGTAGATAATGTGTTTGGATCACATTGGATATGAAAATGAAAGTTGTTAGATTTATAAGCATGAACACTTTAAGGCTTTGTTTGGTATGGTGGAAAGAAAGAGGTGAGGAAGGAAAATTAGTTAATTAAATGGTTAAATAACAAAGTAAGAAAGTTGTTATGAAACATAACCATTTGATTAACTAATTTTACTATTTGTGGCACGTATGGCATAAAATTTTCTCTGAGTCTATTCCAGAAATCATTTGTTTCTTTGGACAGCAAGACAGCGGGTTCGAACCAAAAATTTACAGCATACGACAATTTTTCTTTAACCACTTGGTTAAGAGATTATTGGGAGGACCGCAAAATGTTTCTTAAACAATTTTAGTGGGAATTATGAGCATCCATTTCAAGAAGGCTGAAGATCATATTTCCTGTTTTCAGTTATATTTGGCATGAACTTGAAGTCCTATCTTGAAAAACATTTGGTATGTTTGTCATAAAAGCTTGAACATTCAGCATTTGCTTACTGCTTAGCCCATAACTTGCCATATTTGTAATGTGGTGGGTGCAGTTTGCATTCTGGCTAACCACAGCAGGGATTATTATTGGTGCTGTTGTGGCATTCTTTCTCATGTATTCATATCTCAGATCTAGGAAAATACTGTAATTTAGGAGTTTAGGTAAGTTGTGTATTACCTTAAAAACTTAATTTTGCTGGAGGAAAAGCAAAATGTTAACCAAAAGCCAAACTTGCAGTATAGTTACCTTGTTATAGTAAAATTTTTCATCAACACATTTATTATTTTCAGACATGATTCTTTGAAGCTGACTTTCTTTTGTTATAGCAGGTGAATTGGAAGAGCAAAGATTAACTAATTGGGCGGCTTTATGAGGCTCCTGGTGCTTCAAAAGTGCATGATGATGTGCGTTGTGTTAGTATATTTCCATAATTATGGAAATAAATATTTGGTTGACCAATTCCGGATATGGTCCATAATTTCACGGTGAATCTCAACTCAATATTTGGCTATTAAAAGCACGATTTTATGATGGTTAAAACGTGATTTTATTGCCATAATTAGCACGCTCTTATTACTATTTAAGAAAGGCTCCTTTCGGTCCCCAAGTACGTGAATCTAAAACACACAAACACCATCTAGTGAGGTTTTGAGTGCTTGGAAGATTTGAAAGGTCTGTGATCGACATAGAGTAGACTATCAGATTCGGAAATTGCTTCAACAGCAGAGTTACAGAGTGCAATGGCTGGAGGTTAGATCCTATCGCTTCCGCATTTTAATTTGTTTAACATGTTTCATATTGTGTAGAAGCATGTTAGGCTTGTTTGATATACATACATTTGGCATCAGAGCCGTAGTTTAACCTCTGTCTTGCTAGAGATCTGTAGAAAGAAGTCATAAAAACCCATATTTTGAAACTTTAAGTCTCGGATTTCATGAAACCCATTCTGTTTTCATGTGATTTTGGTTCAAATATTTTAGATCTATTGTTGTAAAGCTCTAGGGATGAAAAATACATAAAAAAACGAGACTGTTTGAAGGGTTTTGTGCCGGGTCGGGTCGAAAAGACCCAAATTTCTGCAAAAAGGCCCGTTTGGGCGAAGAAGAAAGAGTGGGAATCGGGCGCGTGGATCTCACGCGCCCGATGCTGTTAATGTTGCGGGCGCGCCCGATGTTATTGTTGTTATGCAGGCGCGTGAGAACCACGCGCCCGATGGAGTAATGCGTCACACGCGCCCGCGCCCTACTGCACTTTGCAATGTAGCGGCAAAAAAAAAAAGAGGGAAGAAACCTTGGGCCATCCGGTTTTGGGCTACTATTTAGGTTTTCTTTTATTAGTTTTGGGCCATTTATTTTTGAGCCCTTTTAGTTGATTATTTGGGCCATACGGATTAAATAAAAAGGTCATTTGGTTTATTTTAGACCTTAAAGATTTATTTAATTTAAGTAAATTTAAATTATTTAATTTAGGCCAAATAATTATATTTTTGATAGTTTTATATCAAATTTTCAGTTCTATAATTTTCATAATTTTATGAATAATTGGATTATTTTCACAAAATTAATATAATTATGAAAACTTCTCATTATTTTGGATTTTATGAGGATTTTTCATGAATTTGGAATTTTTATAAATGCTATAATTTTAAATTGAATAATTCTGTGAAAATTATCATAAAATTATGATTAAATTATGAAAATTTGATTTGAATATGTATATGTGCTCATTTTGAATGTGTATAATTTTGTTATTTTTATACTAGAAGCACATGTAGCTAAGTTATTCATATTATTTGGAATTAAAGTTGCCTTGTGTTAATTGCAATTTTTAAAATATGAATAAACTTAGAATTTTACCAATATGTCTAAGTGATTTATAATTTATTTAATTAGGGCTTAGCCACAGCAACCTTAATTAAGTAAAATTATTTTTGTAAAATCACATAATGATATTAGACATAAATTGTGATTAGTTATATGGTTATGATAAATTTTATCCCACATGAATTTTTATTATAATTTTATAACTAATTAGGATAAAATATCAAATTAGTTTCTTAATTTACCCACAGGAATTAGGAAATGATATAATTTGATGGTTTTATCATTATGATATGAATCTATTAGAATTAGAACTTTAGCCCACATGCAAGTTTTATGTCTAGGATTCATTAATAAAATATGTTTACATTGGTAGACATAATTAAGTTTGCCTCAAAAATTCTAGATACATAAGCATGTTTATTTTCTATATGCGGTGTTTCCTCAGGCTAGTATTAACCTAGAAGTTCCCGAGCTGGATGGAGAAAACTACAAGGTTTGGAAGGAGAGAGTTCTCCTCCAATTAGGGTGCATGGATATAGACTATGCTATAAGGAAAGACGAGTCCGTATTGACTGAGACCAGCACTCCTACTGAAGTAGCTTTACATGAACGCTGGGAGCGATCCAATCGCCTTAGTGTCATGTATATAAAGACAAAGATATCTACTGGGATACGTGGTTCTGTCGAGCAGCATACCAACGTTAGGACCTTACTGAAGGCCATAGATGATCAATTTGTCACTTCTGACAAAGCGTTGGCCAGCACCCTAATAATGAAGTTCTCATCGATGAGGCTCACCAATGTCAAAGGAGTGTGCGAGCACATAATGGCCATGAGAGATATAGCGGCCCAACTCAAGAAGCTAGAGGTGGAGATGTCTGAGTCCTTTCTTGTGCACTACATATTGAACACTCTACCAAAGCAGTACGGACCATTCAAGATATCCTACAACACACATAAGGATAAGTGCACCATCAATGAATTGATGACCATGTGTGTTCAGGAGGAAGGAAGACTGCTTATGGAATCGGGTGAGAGTGCATTTTTTGCAAGCCAAGGAAAGACCAAAGATCGAGCCAAGAACAAGGGAAAAGGGAAAATCCCTGCCCAAGCTGACATTAAGAAAGAGTCTAAGTGTTTCTTCTGTAAAAAGAAGGGACACATGAAGAAGGACTGTGCCAAGCTTCAGCAGTGGCTCGTTAAGAAAGGTAATCCACTCTCATATGTTTGTTTTGAATCAAATATGGTTGAGGTTAATCATAACACATGGTGGATTGATTCTGGATCTACAATTCACATTTCGACTTCCTTACAGGGTATGACAAACCTAAGGAAGCCAGTAGGAAATGAGGAGAGCATCTATTCTGGAAACAAGATGCGCTCATGTGTTGAAGGTGTTGGAACATGCACTTTAGTTCTTAGGAGTGGTTTTATTTTGCAATTGGAAAAGACTTTTTATATTCCTAGTTTCTCGAGAAATTTAATCTCTGTTTCTAGGCTGGTACCTTATGTATATTCCTTTCAATTTTCAAATAAATCAGTATTGATATATTTTAAGTCTGATATTGTTGGGAATGGTACCTTATGTGATGATCTTTTCTCTATTGATTTACAAAATGACACTGCTCATAACGCCTTGCATGTTCAAACTGGCACTAAAAGATGTGTTATGAATGAGGACTCCTCCACGTTATGGCACCGGAGATTAGGTCATATCTCCATAAATAGAATTAAGAGATTGGTAATTGACGGAATACTTAGTACTCTCGATTTTACTGATTTCGACACTTGTGTGGATTGCATTAAGGGTAAGCAAACCAACAAGTCTAAGAAAGGTGCCAATAGGAGTTCAACCATATTAGAGATCATACATTCTGACATATGTTGTCCAGACATTGATGCATATGGTCAGAAATACTTCATCACCTTTATTGATGATTACTCGAGGTTTATGTATCTCTACATGCTTCATAACAAGAGCGAAGCATTAGATGCCTTTAAAGTCTTTAAGGCTGAAGTAGAGAAACAATGTGGAAAACCCATAAAGATAGTAAGAACTGATAGAGGTGGGGAGTATTACGGTAGATACACTGAAGATGGACAAGCACCTGGACCATTTGCAAAGTTCCTTTAAGAAAATGGGATTGTTGCCCAATATACCATGCCTGGTTCACCGGATCAGAATGGTGTTGCAGAAAGAAGGAACCGAACTTTGATAGAAATGGTGCGTAGTATGCTTAGCAACTCGAAGTTGCCTAAGTCTTTGTGGATTGAAGCTCTTAAAACGGCAGCGTATATATTGAACCGGGTTCCAACCAAGGCTGTTCCAAAGACGCCTTTTGAATTATTCAAAGGTTGGAAATCGAGTTTGCGTCATATGCGCGTTTGGGGATGCCCTTCTGAGATAAGAGTTTACAACCCACAGGAAAAGAAACTGGATCCTAGGACCATAAGTGGGTATTTTATCGGATATGCCGAACGGTCTAAAGGCTACAGATTCTATTGTCCATCTCATAGCACTAGATTTGTAGAATCAAGGAACGCCAAGTTTCTTGAAAATGATTTAGTTAGTGGGAGAGATCAATCTCAAGACCTAGTTTCTGTGAGAGATCAACCCTCTACCTCGAGTCAAGGATTGGTTATCATGAACAATGTCCCTTCAGTACAGCTGGACATTGAACAACCAATCATTGAAGATCCACAAGTAGTTGATAACTTACCAGTAGACGAGGCTCCTTTGGATACACCAGAATTGAGTGAGCAACCAGTTGAACAACATGATCCTTCGGAGAATGTTGAAACAACATTAAGAAGGTCTACTAGGGAAAGGAAATCAGCTATTCCTAGTGATTATATTGTGTATCTACAAGAGTATGATTTCAATATTGGGCCCGTTAATGATCCAGAGACGTTTTCACAAGCCATAAACAGCAAAGAATCAAAACTTTGGTTCGATGCTATGAAGGATAAGATGGATTCGATGGCATCTAATGGAGTATGGGATCTTGTCGAGTTGCCTAATGGGGCCAGGGCTATAGGCTGTAAATGGGTCTTTAAGACCAAGACTGACTCATTAGGCAACATTGAGTGCTATAAGGCAAGACTCGTAGCCAAAAGATTCACTCAAAAAGAGGGAATCGATTACAAGGAGACCTTCTCTCCTGTATCTAAGAAAGATTCTCTCCGCATCATAATGGCACTTGTTGCACATTTTGACTTAGAGTTGCAACAAATGGATGTGAAAACGGCATTTCTCAATGGTGATCTAGAGGAAGAGGTTTACATGAAACAACCTGAAGGTTTTTCCTCTAGCAATGGTGAGCATTTGGTCTGTAAGCTGAAGAAATCCATATATGGGTTGAAACAAGCTTCTCGCCAATGGTATCTAAAATTCCATGAAGTCATCTCTTCATTTGGTTTCGTTGAGAACATCATGGATCAATGTATATACCAGAAGGTCAGTGGGAGCAAGATTTGTTTCCTTGTGCTATATGTGGATGATATTCTGCTTGCAACCAATGATAAGGGGATGCTACGTGAGGTGAAACAATTTCTTTCTGAGAACTTTGATATGAAGGATATGGGTGATGCATCTTATGTCATTGGCATTAAGATCTATAGAGATAGACATAGAGGTATATTAGGTCTGTCACAAGAAGCCTATATTAATAAAGTCTTGGAAAGATTCAGAATGAAACATTGTTCACCAAGCCCAGCTCCCATTGTGAAGGGTGACAGGTTCAATTTGAACCAGTGCCCGAAAAATGATCTTGAGCGGGAACAGATGAAGAACATTCTATATGCCTCAGCTGTTGGAAGCATTATGTATGCACAGGTCTATATCAGGCCTGATATTGCTTTTGCTGTGGGAATGTTGGGTAGATATCAAAGTGACCCGAGGATGGACCACTGGAGAGCTGCGAAGAAGGTGCTCAGATATCTTTAAGGCACTAAGGATTACATGCTTATGTATAGACGGACCGATGAGTTGGAAGTGATTGGCTACTCAGACTCAGACTTTGCTGGCTGTGTTGATACCCGGAAATCAACATCCGGTTACATCTTCATGCTTGCCGGTGGAGCTGTTTCATGGAAGAGTGCTAAGCAGACACTGACTGCCACTTCTACTATGGAGGCCGAGTTCGTTTCCTGTTTTGAGGCTACCTCGCATGGTGTATGGCTTAAGAGTTTCATTAGTGGGCTTAGAGTTGTTGACTCCATATCTAAGCCATTGAGGATATATTGTGACAATTCAGCTGCGGTATTCATGGCTAAGAACAATAAGAGTGGAAGTCGAAGTAAGCATATCGACATTAAGTACTTAGCCATTAGAGAACGTGTTAGAGATAAAAGAGTGGTCATTGAACACGTTAGCACTGAATTGATGTTAGCTGATCCTTTGACTAAGGGCATGCCACCGTTTAAATTTAAGGATCATGTAGAGAGAATGGGACTTGGTCCCACATTTTGATTGTAATTGAAACTCTTATTAATAATATGATGTTTCTCATTTTTGATTTGTATACACTAAAGTTTATTTGAGAAATATCCTTGTTGTTTGGACCGAGAATAAACATAAGGTTTATTCATTAAGTATAAATGAGTTGATTTAGAAACATTTTACATAGTAATACATGGAAGATAATACTCACCATTAGAGGAACTGTCGCCATGATTCATGTGATTTGTTTCTTCTATAAGTGAAATATATGGACCAAGTGGGAGAATGTTAGTATATCTCCATAATTATGGAAATAAATATTTGGTTGACCAATTCCGGATATGGTCCATAATTTCACGGTGAATCTCAACTCAATATTTGGCTATTAAAAGCACGATTTTATGATGATTAAAACATGTAACGCCCTCGGAAGCCGGGATTTTCGGGCTAACTTTTTCTTTCACTTCCTATGTTTGTCTCTCGCTCAGTGTAGCTAAAACCTAATGAGTAGAGTCCCACTTCTATAGTTGTTTAAGACTAGTTGTCTAAGGTCCCATTATAGTCTTATCGTAAGACACGTCGAAAACGACACTGAAAAATTCCTCCCCTATTTTAGCCGATTATCTATCCCCATACTACGTACATCATCGTTTTCAACCTGTAGCAATTTCCAAATCTCAAGATAACTACCAAAATACTTAACATCATTTATTCAGTATGTAAACATATCGAGATTACAACTTAACTACGAATCACAGTATGTTTACAAGCTCGATATCTCTTAGTACTTACATCCCGAATCCTATACACTGTGTACACAAAATAATTTCTAGTCTGGGATATAAACAAAAGAACAAGGATTATACCTTCTTTCAGAATACAACTTCCTGCAGCTCGACAAAAAGACTCTCAGTGCACCACGCTAGTGCCGAATCTACCTGAAATAATCTGAGGTGGAAGGGGGTGAGCTTTGGGGAAAGCCCAGTAAGAAAGCATACGCTAAATGATGTTAGGTCTCTACTATGTTAAATGCATGTGCATGCGTGAATGAACGTGCCCAAAACTCATGCTCAAAGATGTTTATTTGGAAATAATACCAAATTGATAAACCATAGTTTATAAGCTATAAAATGTTATGCCAAGTAATTCCAAAACAATTTAGTACTCAAGCATTCACCGAATCAAGATATACATAGTAGTAGTAGAAATGATACATTCACTCGTCTTTGTAACAGTATCGTAATATACATTTAAAAACCTTTACATGAGACGAGCATTAGGAGATTCGGTAACGTAACAGGAAATCTTTGGAAATATAACCAAGAAGCTTTCTATGAAAGCATCCACTGTAGCTAGCAGTGGTCGGTGTCCCATACCAGGACTCTATCCATGATCATGAATCATCCCAGCACCAGTGATCATCTGGTAGCTGAGGTACAAGTCACGACTAGTTGTCGGACAATCATACGTAATTACCGCAACCCATTTGCCACACAGGCGGGATCCATGACGCAATTACGTATACGGCGCCTCAATGCCACATAGGCTTACTGAATGCCACACAGGCATAATAAAACGCCACACAGGCGAGTGCCACATAGGCATTTCCAAGTGCCACACAGGCATTTCCAAATGCCACATAGGCATTATACATCATCACATGTATCATGAGTCAAAACTCGTTTAGAAATCTATCTTACAAAATAGGTTGAGTACTAAAGGCATAAACCGTTCCACATACTTATAGTTTAAAAAATCTAGTCGTACGAAGTCTCGATAACAAATAGCAGTGATTAATATGCATGAGGTTTTAAAGGCATTTAATAAATCCAATTTAATATCAAGAAACTTATTTAGACAATTTCTAACGAAATTTCGGCATTATAACGGCATAGGTAGAACTCTACCCAGCGTCATAACCACAAATCAGATACCTGTAGAAAACTCAATCAAGCAATATATCTTCAATACACCAATTTTCAATACACATCCAAATCCAAATCCAAATCCAAATCCAAATCCAAGTCCAAATCCAAAATCCGAATCCAAGTCCAAATCCAAAACATTATGCATTTAAAATTCAATCCAACGTATTTAGACAATTAACCAAAAATGCATTTAAATCCATAAATATTAATTAACATTAATTTAAACATGCATAAGCATAATAGACTGACAGGCATTTACCGTATATTCCCTTACCTTACTTGTACGACACCGATATTGGTGATACTACACTTGCATGCCTTACTACTTTAGCATTTTCTCCGAATTGTTCTTCACTTAACCTACACTAAAACCAATACATTTAGCCTTGCTATACTAGAGCCAACGCTCATAACAACCTACATAAATCAAATTATAAACCGTGTCCAAGAAATTTATCACCTTTTTAATGTTCTTCCAAGAAAATCGAGTACTTATGCTCTACTTCACATCACCCTTCCCTGGTTATTGTGTCGGTTTAAGATACACTCCAAGTTCAATTTCCAGCCCTCCTACAATAGGACACTATTTCGATATAATTTGCTATACACGTAACTTAATTCTAAACCAATAAAACGAGCCTTATTCAAAAAAAGTCTTCAAGTCAAACTCACCTGTTGGCTGACTACACAGTGTTTTTGCTGCTCTTCTTTGAAGCAAATACGGTCCAAAAGAATAAGAGGCTTTGGATAGTGTCACACGATTGCTTTTCGTTCTGCCAGCAATGTACCATTTTTTTTAACAGCCCATACAGATCCTCATCCCACTGTTTTCCTCAACTCTGTACATAACCCCTGTTCCAACACTTTATGTCCAAGCTTCAGCCCCTTTCGTCCCTGTCTTTCCACCTCTATTAGCAACCATTGTTTCACCCTATTCTTAACCCATTTTCAGCCATCATATTTTGCCCCAAACAGCCACAAATCTTCAACCTAAAAGCAAGACCGACGCCACCATTTTCCAACCTACACCACCTCTCTCAGGCAACTAAAAAGGAAACCCAAATGTCTAGGATCACTCCTTCTCTTTTCCGGCGATAACCCCTCCTCTTTTAGTCAGATTCGACCCACATTTCCCTTCTCTTCTTCCCTTCTCCGGCGCCGACCATCCCTTTCTTTCCTTTCTCGGGCCACCTGAACAGCACCGATCTCTTCCTCTGCTGTTTCCGTTTCAGTCGAGAGCCCTAGCTTCCATCCCTATCGCCCCCTCTGTTTTTTTCTTTCTTTCCTATTCACTTTCCAGATCTGTTTGCTCCTCTTTCATTTCTTTAGTCTTTGTTTTGTTTTACTTTAAATCCCACGTGAAGTGGGGTAGGGCTGGAAGGTTTGACGTGTTTAGCCTCATTTTGGTCTTTTTGTGTATATATATATTTTACAAGCTTTGCTACACGTTTCTTCTATCAATTCTACAAATCTTTTTATTCCTATATTGACTTTTCTTTGCCAACTTTCTCTCTTTATATATATAATTAAATGTTCATAGCATAGTTAAGTTATAACATAATGCTACTCCAAAAATATTCATTTTATTTTATTTATATATATTTTTATTTATCATGAATATTAAATAGTACACAACTAATGTAAGATTAGATAAAATTTTCAGTTATTACAAAACATGATTTTATTGCCATAATTAGCACGCTCTTATTACTATTTAAGGAGGGCTCCTTCCGGTCCCCAAGTACGTGAATCTAAAACACACAAATACCATCTAGTGAGGTTTTGAGTGCTTGGAAGATTTGGAAGGTCTGTGATCGACATAGAGTAGACTATCAGATTCGGAAATTGCTTCAACAGCAGAATTACAAAGTGCAATGGCTGGAGGTTAGATTCTATCGCTTCCGCATTTTAATTTGTTTAACATGCTTCATATTGTGTAGAAGCATGTTAGGCTTGTTTGATGTACATACACGTTGATGATAATAGGTGGTGAAAATTGAAATTATTTGAGTTCAAACTCAAATTTTATAATATGACATAATTTTTTTTAACCATGCAGTGTTTTTTTGGATAATTGGACGTGAAATTCGAGATTATTGATAATTAGAGATGAAAATTAAAATTATTTGAAATGGAACTCAAATCTCATAACATGACACAATTATTTTTTAACCACTCGATCAAGAGTTACACTGATGATTGTTATAATTATACTAATAGGCAATATGTTAACCACCTGTCTGGGAATCTGTCTCCTTCTCCTCAGAAACTTCCTCTCCTGCACAACCTTGAGCTGCCTTCTCAGCCTTCTTCCGAATCTTCTTTTTCTGATTCCTTGTCAAATCTCCATTCACACTGTTGATTCCTTTAGGAGAAACAGTCTCTGAGACAACCAAATGCATAGCCAATGTGTTGTGCACTGCACCGTTGCAATTGGAAGCCTAACCATAATGCCACCGTGCTGGAGTGTCATTTTAGCTCTAGGCTAACGTTGCCTGAATAAGCTTCACCATGCTGCCAAACCGGCTTCTAATGTTTCATGGTATAAGATAAGCTAATACATCTTTTTTTTTTCTTCCTTTTTGCCTCTTTCTTGCTCTTATTCCCATGTGTTTTGAGTAACCATTTAGTTTGTCATTCTTGATGTCTAAGATTAACCATCGTTGCCTTTTATGGTGAACGTTCTCTTTATTAAGGTTTAATTAAATGATTCATGCATTGCCTACAAGAAAATAGAGGAAAAAAAAACACGATGGTGACAACAAACATTGCCTACAAGAAAATAGATCTTCTTCCATTGCCAATTGGAAGAAAAAAAAATAGTAAACTAGCATGAAAGTAGTAGAACCATCGAAATTAAGGTTTAATTTAAATGATTCATGCATTAATTCTTAAAATATGATATCCAGTAGATTTAAGGTTTAAATTTTAGCATCTGCTCGACTTCATTTGTATAAAAAAAAATAATTAACAAAGGAATTTTCAGGATTTAGTCACAATATCTTTCTACTTTTTTTTTTTTTTGCCATGACTATCTTTTTACTTTATACATCAAAAAGGCAAATTACTCTTCCAATTTGTAACCTCTGCCAATCTTATTTTTATCCATCAAGATTAAAAGAATATTATGTTTTGCTTAGTAAAATGATGGAAAGAAGTAATGATGAACAATTTGCTAATTTAATTGTTAGGTTTCATAACTACTTTCTTATTTTGTAGCTTAATAATTAGATAAATAAATTTTTCATATTCACTTTTTTTCACTTTTTTTACCAAGCAAAGATTCAATTCAGATTTCCATAACTAAGCTACTCTTCCAATGAAGAAAAGAAAGGGATTCTCTCAATTACTCTTTCAAATAACAAGAAAAGGATGGTCAAATACATTTGATAACCATCTAAATTAAGATATTTAGTTTCCACCGCTAAATTAACAAACCCGTTTATCGATACCACAATTCACAATTATCAACTTGATTTAATTCTATTAAATTTTGAATCTCAAATCTATTAAAATTAACTTTTTAAAATATTTTATAAATTAATTAAAGTAAACTTCTGATTACAAATAGAAATATTACGTTGTCAAATAAGCAGGACAAATTGTCTTAGATCGCGACCAACTTCCAACCAACCAACTACGCTCTATTATTGATTCAATGGTGCCAATGTAAGAACAATGTTATTTCCTTACAAACGTAGAACATTTGTTTATGGCCATTGATCAAATATTCTAAGCACATGTCACATCCAAAAGCTTTAGGATTAGGTTAGATGAATGGTACGATTAATTCCAATAAAATAATAAAAAAATTAAAACCAAAGATAAAAAATGTAATTTTACCCTTTTAAGTTTTTTCTTTTCCACACATTTTTCACCGTGCCGAAAGTCACATTCACTCCAATTTGTTGAGATTTTAAGACCCAAAATGAAATTTTGTCAGCTTAATCTTCACTCCAATTTTTGTCATTTTCTAATAAACAATAAACTAATAAAATACAAAAAATGCTTAATAACTCTATTAAAAAATATTATAGTTCAACTAAAAAGATGCCTACTGATACTTGATTCTAAAGGAAAGATCCATTTACTCATAGATTGTAGCTCAGTTGATAACGCAGGCTGAGTTTGTGGGAAGAGCTTTCGAGTTCGATCCTCACTAAACATATCTTTGGAGATAGATGAAGAACCTTAACTATGATTAAGTCTTGAGTAGAATTCGTCTCGGACCGTTAAAGTGGATGAAGATACCTATGATTTACATAAAAAAAAATAATGATCCATTTAAGACACAACACTAAACAAAAATTATTACATTGAAAAACATTTTTTTATAATAATAAGACAAAGATTAAACTAAAAATATTTAAATTCCTTTAGCTCAATCAATAAGTTTGTTTGCCTTATAAATAAATGATCTATGATTCTTTGGATCCCAATCTCACTCATGCCCTTCATCATCGGTGTTAATTTTAAACGTCTATACCTTCATAGAGTATAATTAAATAGAAAAGTATTAATGCAAATAGGTATGACAAACAGAATTAATATCTCATCAAATCATTGCCTTTCAAATCTCTCTATATATGTATAGGTGGAATTTTTTAAATGACATTTTCATTAAAAATTATAATTATAATTATAATCAGTATATTATATTTTTTAAAATGGATAAATATAAAAATCACTTTACTTAAAGTAAAGTAAACTAATAAATAACTAGAACTAATAAATCAATATATAATTAAACTAGACTCAAGCTCACATATTGTGAGACTAATTGAACATGAGATTTATAGTTTATGTAATTACATATATCAATAGAAATTATAGTTTTAATAAAATGATTTTTAAGATATATTGAAAAGAATAAATTAATGAGCATGCCTCAATTATTAGGATAAAAATTTTAATGATGATTGAAAAGAATAAATTAATAAAAAATTAATACATTATTGGACGAATTCATAATTGATGAAATTTTGTCCTACGGTGAAGGTGTCTCCACCTTTCTGGGCATAATTGATGAAATTTTAACATGAGATATAAAATAATGTATTTTTCATTATTGGATGATAGGACCTTAGCCTAAAGGGGAGTTGAATTTGTGTTGTTATCATATGCTTACCAATCAAACCTATACATGGGCGGCCTAGTTTAGTATTGGTTTTGTGGTTGTATATTTGAAAGTGTGATAAAAAATAAAATTTAAGAATTTTAAGTATTTCCTATTACTATGAAAAAGTACTGTAGTTAATTAAAATATCCAAAAATATGCATAATGTAAAAAAAATTAGAAATTAATTTGAAAAAAATATAATTATTTTACTTAGAAAATATATGATAAAATTGTAAAACTATATGATAAAATTGTAAAAATATATTTTCAATAGTTTTTTTTTATTTGGATTTGTAAATCAGACATTTAGATAAAAAAATCACATATTTTGTTATTTGGCATTAAAGTTAGGTCAAACTCAAAAACAAAAATTTTCAAGATAAAAATCACTTTCAGCCTTAATACTAAACTAAGTCACTTTCACAATGAAGCCTATTGGAATAGTATTGGACTATATATTAAGCAAAGAATCATTCTTAAAAAAAAAAGTGGATTATCAAATTAGTTTTGATTATTCTCATTTTGATTGATGTGATTTTATGGTCCGAAATCATGTAAAAAAATATGTGAAATATTTCTAATTTTCAAGGAATAAAATAAACTAGTATAAAGTAGTATTCCCGTGCTATATTTTTTTTTTTAAGAGTACATTTTCATTCAAAGTTTCTTATGTTATATTTAATGAATATAACAAATTAGTATAAAATAATATTTTCCTGTCTTATTTTGATTTTTTTTATTTTGACATATATTAAAATTTTGATTATTATGTATTTTATATTATAAATTTAAAATTTTTATAATATTGATGTAACATACTCTTTTATTATTTAAAAATAAATTTTAAATAAAAAATAAGAATATAAAGCATTTAAATATGAAAAAAAATTTTGGGACATCCAAAAATGAAGAGATAGACACTTAAATTGAGATGGGATGAGTAATTATAACAATGATAAGAGAGTCTAATTTGATTTTTATAAACTAATTACTTGAATTCTTAATTTTTTAACCAAAATCAAATTCTTTTTTTCCTAGTAGTTTCATCCAAATTTGATTTTGAAAGGAAATCAATTAAGTTGGATTAAATTAGGGCAAAAAACAAAGTTATGATTAGCTTTGTGAGGAAGCAACTTCCTCTCTAATCTTAATTTCTTTGGGTTCATATGATAAAAGCGTGGATAAAAAGTAGGCAAAAAAGAAAGGGCATGGGCAGACAATGAATAAAAAGAACTTGTTCCAATATCCTAAAAGGAGAATTAACACTCTTTATTCCATTCTTAACATGATAACATTCAAGAAGTTGATTATCAGAGTATCCAAAAGGAACAACCCATGGTAGATCAAGAAAAACATATCTGTGAAGTTCTAAATTTTTCACAGATAAAATAGACAAAATTCATATATTTTAAACAGTAAAAAGCGACCTATCTAAAAATGTTAGACATAATACAATAATATAATAAAAAAAATGAAAATGGTATAGATTGCATATGTACAATTTTGATAAAAATTGTATATATATAAGATAAAAATTAAAAAATTCAATTTGATATTTAATATTCGACACAAATTATGAAATAATAAATTTTTATTTACATTATTAAACTTTAAACTTTTTTAATACATCGTTAATGAAATTTAGATTTCACGATCGGAGGATTGAGAGAAATATTAAAAAAAAATAAAATAAACACTAATTAATAAAATGAAATATGTTGCAATTTTCTGACTTTGTGTGTAAAATTCAAAAGTTCAGCAATAAAAATTAAAATAATAATCCTTAACACAAAATAAAATATATGAATAGTCATATTTAATCAAAATTATTTTTTTGACTAATATTTAATCAAAATTATTTGTTTCATTACTTTTGGTAGAATTTGATGCTAAAAAGTTAAAATCAGAAAAATTTGTCTTGCTTGTTACATCAACACCTTCGACTTCGAGTTTTTAACTTTCTAATACTTACGCACGCAAAAGAAGACAAACAACGATGCTTTATTTTTTTCTTCTTTATGAATGAAAAAAAAATGTTTCTAACTTCCATCTTCAAACAATTGACATACATCATATATCATCCATGCATTTCATATTCATGAGATTTGTTGCATCACATGCCTTTTGTCACCCATTCACTGAAATAACAACATAACATTTTTTGGACCATATTTTTTTTAGTCCTTCCTTTTTTTCCCTACATTTATTAGTAATGTTTAGTTTCATCTCTTTCTTTTTATTTTACAATTATTTATATTCAATTCATTGTTTTGATCCTTTGTTTATTTTCAAACAAAAAAAATGGAATTTACCCTTTTTATTTTACTCCTGTACCATCCTCAAACCTTTGTGTAAATGTAATAACATTTAGAAGTGTAATGAAATTCATATGACAAATAAATAAACAATTATATAAAAAATTGGGTAATATTTTAATGGTATTAATATAAATAAGATACTTTGTAATTGAGAAATATATCAAGGTTTGAAATTCAAAATTAGAATAATAATCAAATATACTTTCAATTTTTTTGCATAAAATGGATTTAGACCTTGACCATCTTAGTAAATCAATTTGTAAACTTTTTTTTTAATTGTAAATAAATCTCCAACATTTCAAAATCATATAATTAAATCTAAATATGTTAGATGACATTAATTTTCGATTGTATTGCTCACATAACATGCCACGTGATAAGCCACAAAAACTATCCATATTAGCTGCCATGTAAGATATCCAAACAACAGTTAATCTTATTTTAACAAATTCAAAGTTAATTACGTTATTTTGAAAAGGTTGGGAGTCTATTTATAATAAAATAAATGTTTATAAACTGATTTTGATGAAAAAAAAGAGTAGAAAACTTATATTCATTTTTATAAAACAGATGTTAAGATATATTTGGCTATTATTCATTTGAAATTTAATTTAATTAATTCATGCAATTTATTTTAAAAATTATTTTTTGTAAATTTTAAATTCGAATTTCAACACCTATATTGATTTTTTTTATCTCTATATTACAATTCTTTATATGTGTGTCTATATATATATAAGTTTAAAATAACTGAAACTTTTTAACGACCCCACTCATTGATTTATAGCAATTAGTATGAAATTTCAAATTAAAGTATTTTTTTAATTCAAATATTTAAATTATAATTACATTAGGGAAAAAGATAAAGGCAAAGGATCAGTTAAGACTTTAGGGTTACTTTTTTCGGAGATGTCCAATTAAATGCAAAATGTGCGGTATGCTGACTTGGATCATCATAAATTATATTAAGTCCAAGTCAAAAGAAAAAAAAAAGATAAAGAAGATAAGTACATAAATTATAGTACTAGATAAGAACTTCATTTTGCAACCAAAAAAAGATAAGAACTTTATTTAAAAATCAATATATAAACACTTCAGATAACAAGAATATTAGCCAGTAACCGATTGCTGCTTTAGACTTTGCTGAACAAATCATCGCGTAAACATTGACTTTTTATGTAAAAAGTTGTAAAAGTTGAAATTTTGAGTAAATTTATTTAAAATGATATTTTTAAAAAATTGTACGAACTAATCAATTTAAATTTCGAATTCATAGACATATTTAAATATTTAAAATAATATGTTTAATTTGAGGAATAAAAAATTGGTGAATTCGATTTTTTTTAATAAATGAGAGCATATATTTATATATATATATATATATAATTATGTTAAATTTAGATATTTTAAATAAAATTACATTTGTGTTTAATAAAACAAATATAATGAAATGTTTTTTAAAATATTATTATTATTGTTGTTGCCAAAAACAACAATAAATATTTTCTGATGTCGGATCCTCGATCTTCGCGTTAGTTTGTCTTCAAGAATTCTGCAAGAGAAAAGATCATCAGGGGGCGCAGGGGTTTTCCCCTGCGCGCGCACTCCGATGCTTAAGTCAGATAGGGTTTTGGCAGGGTTTCAGTAGGTAAATAGAGCTTAGGGTTTAAGAATGATACCTGTGACCTATTTATAGGAGTTATTTCGCGCGTAATTACCTTTAAGCCCCATAGCTTAAATAATAACCCAGTGGATCATTTATGGGCCTTTTGAGTCCTCTTTCCTCTTGGGCTTATATTATCATTTGACTCAATGGTCTTCAACTTGATTTATAGAAAAGCCCAGTAATAATTGACCTAGTCCACATCAATTGCTCCCCACTCTTTTACAAGGTTTACCTTGTGAAAGAGTATATAAAGAATGGGCTTTTCAAATTCTCTTGCTGCCCTCTTCCAAGAATCTTTTCATCTTCACTTGAGGGCTTAACTAGTGAACTTCATTATTATTCGTAGCAGAAATGACTTCGTGTCATCATTTTTTTTTGTCAAAGTGTCTTTTTAGAACACTACCGGGATACGTTTTTCTTCTCTGAGCTAAATGCTTCTCCAATGGAATATACCACCCTTCTTTTCAAATTCAAGGTCTTAGCTGACCGAAACCAAGAGTTATAAGGAGAAATTACAAGATTGCGGAGCCACCAAAGTCTTTTAGTTTCATCAGATGCGGTTTGTGCTTGGCATGCTCCGGATTGGTTGAAGCTTGATCCTGATGCTGAGGGTTTGGAACATTTTATGAGAATAGGCATTTATAAAGATCTATCTGATCTTACCAGCCCTTAAGAGCCTTTTCGTTGACCCGAGATGGTCGGGGTTCTCACAGGCTTGGACGAAGATGATTTAGATAATTATAGCACCTCAGGGCGTAGATGCTTGGGTGCCTGTTAGTATCGATGCTCCTTTTGAGGCAGAAATTAATCTAGAGTGCTCCCCAGTTTTTTGTGAAAGAGCTTAGTCTTTTACAAACTGATCAGCCCATTTTTAAACGCATCTACCGAAGCAACTATACATTTATCTTGTATTAGTCTCACGTAATAATCCGGCTTTCCTCATGCACTTTTTTGCTTCAAGTTCTTTTACATATGGGGCTTATGTCGCTCAATTACTGCTTCAAGCTCAAGCACGTCATGCATGACTTACATCGCAAACTTTTTTGCTTCAAGTAAATGCGTAGCCTACATCGCACATTTTTCGCTTCAGGCTTTTGGTTTGCCCATCTCGCACGCTTTTGTGCTTAGGGACTTTTCATTTGCCCATCTCGCGCACTTTTCGCTTAGGGATTTTCGAATTTGCCCGTCTCACACCGTTTTGTGCTTAGGGACTTTATAGAATTGATAAAGATATAACATCGCTTTTATATCCGGAATGCCAATATAAAACGTTTGCATGCACTTTGTCAATCAATTGTAGTACATATCCAATGATAAAATTGTAACGTACCTCGTACCATACCTCACAGCCTGCATACTTTGTGCTCCCCAAGTTTTTCTTTGCAACTTTTTGTGTCCAAAGAAGAACTTTTACTGGAGTATTGGTCCTGTCTTGCGTTCTATCCGCTTAAGGACTTGTTAGAATATAATATCGTATATATCTGAGATGCCAACGTAATGCGTTAAATGTAATATGATAAAATTGTAATGTACCTCGTTTAGAGATATTTTTGCCCGTCTCGCACCCTTTTGTGCTTAGGGACTTTTTGTTTTGCTCGCTTAGGGACTTATTTTTGCCCGTCTCGCGCATTTTTCGCTTAGGGACTTATTTGTGTCCGTCTCGCGTCGTCTTCTCGCTTAGGGTCTTATTTGTGCCCGTCTCGCGCATTTTTCGCTTAGGGACTTATTTGTGCCCGTCTCGCGTCTTCTTCTCGCTTAGGTCTTATTTGTGCCCGTCTCGCGCATTTTTCGCTTAGGGACTTATTTGTGCCCGTCTCGCGTCTTCTTCACGCTTAGGGACTTATTTGTGCCCGTATCGCGCATTTTTTGCTTAGGGACTTATTTGTGCCCGTCTCGCGTCTTCTTCACGCTTAAGGTCTTATTTGTGCCCGTCTCGCGTATTTTTCGCTTAGGGACTTATATGTGCCCGTCTCGCGTCTTCTTCTTGCTTAAGGTTTTATTTGTGCCCATCTTGCGCATTTTTCGCTTAGGGACTTATTTGTGCCCGTCTCGCGTCTTCTTCACGCTTAAGGTCTTATTTGTGCCCGTCTCGCGCATTTTTCGCTTAGGGACTTATTTGTGCCCGTCTCGCGTCTTCTTCTCGCTTAAGGTCTTATTTGTGCCCGTCTCGCGCATTTTTCGCTTAGGGACTTATTTGTGCCCGTCTCGCGTCTTCTTCACGCTTAAGGTCTTATTTGTGCCCGTCTCGCGCATTTTTCGCTTAGGGACTTATTTGTGCCCGTCTCGCGTCTTCTTCTCGCTTAAGGTCTTATTTGTGCCCGTCTCACGCATTTTTCGCTTAGGGACTTATTTGTGCCTGTCTCGCGTCTTCTTCACGCTTAAGGTCTTATTTGTGCCCGTCTCGCGCATTTTTCGCTTAGGGACTTATTTGTGCCCGTCTCGCGTCTTCTTCTCGCTTAGGGTCTTATTTGTGCCCGTCTCGCGCATTTTTCGCTTAGGGACTTATTTGTGCCCGTCTCGCGTCTTCTTCTATTCCTGCAACATGTCTAACAAACATGGAGGATTATCATAGTACAGATAAAAATAACTGGCCTTTCATTTCATAATGTAGTATTTTCAATTAAGTGGAATAATTGCAGCAAATGTTAAAACAATAATAGCAAATGTTTACCACCAGTACCATTCCAAGTATTTGTCTTTGAAAAATCTGTAAGGTACGAGTGCTGTGATGTTTTGCTGTCAACCATGGATTGTGCACCGAGTCGTGCCTCGGTACTATCAATCTATCTTCACGAGCTTACCACAAGTTGTTTTCGATTGAACCAAGCTTTTCATGGCTTGCTGCCTTTCACGACAGTGGTTAGTGCCTATCTCGGACACCTGCCTAATTCAATCACAATTGTTAGAGTGGACAAGAAAATTGAAAACATCGTTTCAGAGTACCTCAGATCTGGTTACCACCCTTATGTCCCTGCTTGAGTGTGTTTGCAATTTCCGTTGTGCCAAGCACTCACTTGTATTGATACTCCAGAATGCTATGTATAGGGGCTTACAAAAAAGACATATTCTTGATCTCGACACCTTGAGCCGGCACATCCTTGTCTTGCTTAAAGGACTCATGAAGCCGACACTTTTTATATAGATAAGCCCTATTTCACATGTGTGGTTATCAATAGTCTGTGTGTGGCTCTTAAGCCACTTCTAGATTGCTAAAGCAGTTCTTGGGTCGAAGGAAGCTTTTGGACACTCGGTCGGACTAGGTCTAGAAGATTCTAGATTGTTTCGCTCAAATCCCGCACTTGGGCGTGCGCAGACATCGCCTGCATTGTGCTAATGAGGGAATTTTGTGTATGGGTGCTGTGTTCACCTAATTTTCTTCGCTGTCATTTTATCAAAGTAGGGAGCTTATCGCATGCGAGAGCCCATATCTCATCCAAGGCCTGTCGCTCGTGGGAGCTCCCCTGTCACCCAAGGTCTGTCGCATGCGGAAGACCATGTCTCGCTAAAGGCTTGTCACGCACGGGAGCTCTTGTCTAGCTCACGGCCTGTCACTCTCCTTGGCTTTGAAGTTCAATTTCACAACGAAGAAGATAAAGTTGCCCATGTTCTAGTCGTGTCGCATGCCTATAGTGGTGCAAACTGCTCTGTCGCGTGACCTTGAGCTAGCTTGGGACAGAGTGCCTGTTGCATGCTTGTAGTCGCGCAAATTTGCAGTGTAGCAAGCACCTTTCGAGCGACAGATTGTTTTGTCACATAACGTCTTGCATGCAACTGAATATTCAAAAGAGTGGCATCTTTGTGAGATCTTTAATAGTGGTCCCCCTTTCTAGCCATTTTGGCTATTACACGCGTGAGCCACCTCTCGCAGAAAGAGTCTGCCACGTGGAACCTGTCGCCAAAATTTGTCATGTGCGTGCCTATGCTCGCCGAATTGAAAACACTGCTGTCGCCCACTTCTTGTATTCTGCCACCAGAGATCTTTCAGGCAACAGGTTGGGCTCTGCCCATTCCGCGTACTCAATCACTAGGGAACTTTTGGGCGATAGGCAGGGTTGTAGCCCACTTCTTGTATTCTGCCGCCAGAGATTATTGCCTTTACACTATATAGCTCCCCGAGTTCTTCTTTGAAACAGTGTTGTCATTCCTGTTCAGAGATGAACTTTTTCTCGAGCGTTGTGTTTGATGGTGTGCAGAGTTGCCTAATCTTTTCTCGCTTCAGTCACTTTGAATGGCTCGCCTATAGAGTTCTCTCTCCTAGGCGAGTTCCTATATCGATTGATAAGGGCTTGCTTGCCTGGGTCTTAGGATGGCTGTATTCTTACTCATCATTCACATCCGTACTCGTGTGGTGGTCACTAACCCGTCTGACCTTTTGTGCATTGCCTGGTTTCCGTTGCTTATCTATGTTCATGCGCACCTGGGCAAACATGAGTTAGCCTTTAAAGTTTTGGTACGTTCTCTGAGGTCTTTGATTGGGGCTTGCCCGATAACATCGTGGGCGTATCTCAGCTAAAACTCTTCAGCTTGTTCCATGCTTCCCCATCTAGATCGCTTCTCGCGCCTTGGCACGTGTTTTACCAAGTGAGCCTTGCTACGGAGGCTGGGCTGTGGTGTTGGTTATACAATAACAACATGCCACTCAATCATCGAGAGTGTCTGCTGCATTGGTCTTGTGCTTGCTTGCATTGGTTGATGCATGGACGAGCCACTCTATCGCCAAAGTTTTTGTCGTTTTGAGTAAGTGAATCTATCGCTAAAGATTCTTGTTGCGGGCGCCCTGTGTTCGTCAACTTTGCTCTATTAGGCGAGCCGCTCTCTCGTCAAGGGAATCTGCCACGTGCGATCTATGTTTGTCTATTGCTCCACCTCGTCAAGGTCCTACCGCACGAGTACTGTGCTTGCCCGCCACTATATTGAAAGTTGTCTTCACGTGTTTCGGGCTATATTGTTTCTTAGGCGTGCTACTCTATAGCCTAGAACCTTGAGTGTGGCAGGCTGGGCAGTTGCTAATCAATGCATTCTATCGCCAAAGTTGTTTGTCATGTGCGTGCAGCAAGTGTAGACCGGTGGCGATGGGGGGGAGACACAGTCGAATTTTGCATCTCTCCTTCACTCTGCCACTAACACTTCTGCCAACTGTTGTTGCAGTAGTTAAATTGTCTTGTCTGCAGCGGTTGGTTCTTGCATGGTTGTTTATTTTAGTTCTGCTGATTGTAAACTTTTGGTGAAGTAATTTATGCTAGCTGTCGTCCATGAAGCTCTCGCCCAAGCTCACGAATGCGAGAGCCACTTTCTCGCCAAAACTTTGTCGGGGGTGAGAGCTAGTCTCTTGCCAGTGATGTTTCCTCGTGCCAGAATAGCTCTTGTCCAGGCTAGCAGGAGAGATCTCTCGCGCAAGGACCTGTTTATTGCGAGAGATAGCTCTCGCCCCAGGCAAAAACAGGAGGTCTCTCGCCAAAAGAATTTTCTGCGCGCGAGAGATAGCTCTGCGATGCGAGGCTTTTGGGCGAGAGGTCTCTGGGAGGTTAAAATGGCGAGAGGCTATGCGAGACTTTTGGGCGAGAGGCCATGTGAGGCTCTTGGGCGAGAGGCAATGCGAGACTTTTGGGCGAGAGGTCATGTGAGGCTCTTGGGTGAGAGGCTATGCGAGACTTCTGGGCGAGAGGCCATGTGAGGCTCTTGGGCGAGAGGCCATGTGAGGCTCTTGAGCGAGAGGCTATGCGAGGCTTTTGGGCGAGAGGCTATGCGAGGCTTTTGGGCGAGAGGCTATGTGAGGCTCTTGGGGGAGAGGCCATGCGAGACTTTTGGGCGAGAGGCCATGTGATGCTCTTGGGCGAGAGGCCATGTGATGCTCTTGGGCGAGAGGCTATGCGAGGCTCTTGGCGAGAGGCCATGTGAGGCTCTTGGAGAGAGGCCATGTGAGGCTCTTGGGCGAGAGGCCATGTGAGGCTCTTGAGCGAGAGGCTATGCGAGACTTTTGGGCTAGAGGCCATGTGAGGCTCTTGGGCGAGAGGCCATGCGAGACTTTTGGGCGAGAGGCCATGTGATGCTCTTGGGCGAGAGGCCATATGATGCTCTTGGGCGAGAGGCCATGTGATGCTCTTGGGCGAGAGGCTATGCGAGGCTTTTGGCGAGAGGCCATGCGAGGCTCTTGAGCGAGAGGCTATGTGAGGCTCTTGGGCGAGAGGCCCCAAGAGAGGCCATGTGATGCTTTTGGGCGAGAGGCCATGTGATGCTCTTGGGCGAGAGGCTATGCGAGGCTCTTGGCGAGAGGCCATGCGAGGCTCTTGGGCGAGAGGCTATGTGAGGCTCTTGGGCGAGAGGCCCCAAGAGAGGCCATGTGATGCTTTTGGGCGAGAGGCCATGTGATGCTCTTGGGCGAGAGGCTATGCGAGGCTCTTGGCGAGAGGCCATGCGAGGCTCTTGGGCGAGAGGCCATGTGAAGCTCTTGGGCGAGAGGCCATGTGAGGCTCTTGGGCGAGAGGCCCCAAGAGAGGCCATGTGATGCTTTTGGGCGAGAGGCCATGTGATGCTCTTGGGCGAGAGGCCATGTGATGCTCTTGGGCGAGAGGCTATGCGAGGCTCTTGGCGAGAGGCCATGCGAGGCTCTTGGGCGAGAGGCCATGTGAGGCTCTTGGGCGAGAGGCCCCAAGAGAGGCCATGTGATGCTTTTGGGCGAGAGGTCATGTGAGGCTTTTGGGCGAGAGGTCATGTGAGGCTCTTGGGCGAGAGGCTATGCGAGACTTCTGGGCGAGAGGCCATGCGAGGCTCTTGGGCGAGAAGCCATGTGAGGCTCTTGGGCGAGAGGCCATGTGAGGCTTTTGGGCGAGAGGCCATGTGAGGCTCTTGGGCGAGAGGCCATGCAAGACTTTTGGGCGAGAGGCCATGCGAGGCTCTTGGGCGAGAGGTCATGTGATGCTCTTGGGCGAGAGGCCATGCGAGACTTTTGGCTGTTGGGCGACAGGATAGCCACTCTCTCGACCAATGCTATCTCGTGCGGAAGCCACTCAATCGCCGAATTGCTTTGTACTCTATCAACAGAGATCTTCGAGAGACAAGCAAGGCTGACGCTAGTAGTATGTACTCTATCACCGAAAGCTTGTCGCGCGCGAGAGCTACGCTCTCGACTCGTGGCTGTCTTATGGGCGAGATCCAGTCTCTCGCCCAAGACCTTATTATGTAACCTGTGCATCCTGCCGCAGCCTACATACCCTGTCTTCCATAGATCGTCTTTCACCATTTTTATGGCTTTTCTGTTAGTTTCCCACAGACGGCGCCAATTATTGTTGCCAAAAACAACAATAAATATTTTCTGATGTCGGATCCTCGATCTTCGCGTTAGTTTGTCTTCAAGAATTCTGCAAGAGAAAAGACCATCAGGGGGCGCAGGGGTTTTCCCCTGCCCGCGCACTCCGATGCTTAAGTCAGACAGGATTTTGGCAGGGTTTCAGTAGGCAAATAGAGCTTAGGGTTTAAGAATGATACCTGTGACCTATTTATAGGAGTTATTTCGCGCGTAATTACTTTTAAGCCCCATAGCTTAAATAATAACCCAGTGGATCATTTATGAGCCTTTTGAGTCCTCTTTCCTCTTGGGCTTATATTATCATTTGGCTAAATGATCTTCAACTTGATTTATAGAAAAGCCCAGTAATAATTGACCTAGTCCACATCAATTATCATCATAACATATAAGCGATAAACACTTCTATGTTCAGATGGTTTAAATTTGAGTGATCTAGAGTACTTCCCATTTTATGCTTGCAGCTAGTCCGTGAAAAATTCTTTTGTTAATTTTTATTTATTTTTTTGTTTCATAGAAACTTTTATTTCATTTTAAATACCACATTTCAACTCTATAATTTATCCCGTGGAAAGTTTTACAATAATATCAACGTGAACACACACTATTAAGCATAAATTTAGTGGCATTAAGCACAAAATAAATTAGGAGTATGATAAACATATGTGAAAAAAATGTAAAATCAAAATTAATGGAAGCGAACATATGAAAATTTTGTTATAGAATGTGTTTATATTTATTTTCTTATTTTACTATATTTCTAAGATATTTTAACCAAATGACATCAAATTTACGCTTTAATCATACGTGTTTATATTAACTTTACAATAAATTAAAAAGTATGATCTTACTATAAAATTTTCCATATCCCATGCTTAAGAGAAAGAAACTATTTCCAAATTTCTTTTGTTGATTCTTCATGATAAAAAAATGTTGATGTGAAAATTAGAAAATAAATTTGATAATTAACATATTTATATATCATGTCTTTTTTATATTTCACACGTATAAAATATAAAAAATTTCATGTAATAATTGATATTGATATGAAAATTATTTCAAAATAAACACACACACACACACACACATATATATATATATATATTACAAAGTCAGCACGTTTTCTGCCGCTCTTTTATTTTTCTTTTCTTAGTACAGGATAGGAAGGCTGGTGCGCCCCACTCATAAAAGCCCTTCTTTCGAGAATTTCTAAA
Organism: Heritiera fomes; assembly: GCA_032173925.1. Taxonomy (NCBI): domain Eukaryota; kingdom Viridiplantae; phylum Streptophyta; class Magnoliopsida; order Malvales; family Malvaceae; genus Heritiera; species Heritiera fomes. The sequence goes on from JAPDPM010000007.1 coordinate 36,433,958, forward strand.
TAAACCCCTCTTTTTACTCTTTATACCCCCACCTTCTTCACTCAATTACTGTTCATTACAAAGGATTTAGGGTATGAAAAGTAAAAAATGAGGTTTATTTAAAAGTTCTCCCTTCTTCTAGACAAAAGCCTTTGAGGACGATCGTTATAACTCGTAGGAATAATAGTCAAATAAGCCCTCGACCTTAAGTCAAAAATGGAATTAAGCCCTCAACGTTTTATTTCATGGCATTCAGTTCATAAACTTTTATTTCAGTGGAAATAAACCCTCAACCTTCTAAAATTATGCAATTAAGTCCAAATCTATTAAATGACGCTAACTGCCGTTAGTGAAAGCTAACGTGGATAGCTTACTTGGCTGCCACGTGTGCAATACTAATGGCAGTTAGTGTAATTTAACAGATTTGGACTTAATTGCATAATTTTAGAAGGTTAAGGGTTTATTTCCACTAAAATAAAAGTTTATGGACTGATTTTCACGAAATAAAAGGTTGAAGGCTTAATTCCATTTTGGACTCAAGGTCGAGGGCTTATTTGACTATTTTGCCTAACTCGTAAAAAGCAAAATTATCCAGTGTGCTCACTCTTGACATGGTACTGACTCACCTTTTTCCGATTGGTCGAAGTCTCCGAGCCTCAGGCCGCTGTCGAAACGTGGCAAAACGGTGAGGATTTTATGGTAATTTCAGATAACCCTCTTTTGAAGCACCTTCATTCGTAAGAATCGCAAGACATTCTCTCATTTCATGGGATTTGTTCTTATATTTCTACTTTTGTCGCTTTCGCTTTTTCTTTTAGAAAAGCTCCGAAAAGTCCATTGACCGTATGAAAAATGGTCCCCACATTAATTAAGCCTAGAATGAGGATTTTATGGTAATTTCAGAATACCTGCTTTCAAAGCACCTTCCTTCGTAAACCGAAAGAATCACAAGACTGTCGATCTCTCATTTCATTTCATGGGACCCTTTTTTATATTTCCACTTTTGTCCCTTTTCTTTTAAATAATCTCCAAAAAATTCACAGACTGTACGGAAAATACAAACTTTATTGCTCATAGGATATGATAACCTTAAAAAATAGTACATACAGTAAATAAATAATCTTCTACGACGGGGCCCACCATAACACTACTAACTCCGTGGACAAAATTGCGTCAGCGCCGCCTCTTACTGGTTCCAGAGAAAATTAAATAACGCATCCTTCTTTTTTATATATAAAAAAAGTCTCTCTCCGCTTCATTATATAAGGGCTCACTCTCTCCTCCGCTTCTCCCTCGGTATTCAGAGCGTCGTTTGAGAACTCTATCGTTGACGCTGTTATTTTTGATCTTCACTTTGTTTCTTGCCTTTTCAATTTTCTTCTCGACACTGTCAGTTTCCCTATCGTTAAACGGCAATGTCTGGACGTGGCGGCGGTGGTCGGGGAGGTGGTCGCGGCAGCGGTGGACGTGGCCGGGGACGGGACTCTGGTCGTGGTCAACCGTCGCCATCTTTCCCTCGCGGTGGCGGCAGGGGTAGTGGAAGAGGTCGTGAATCAAGCAGAGGACGTGGACCATCTGGTCCTTCTCCTTCCTCTTCCACTCCGCTTCCTACTCAGGTGGCTCCTAGTCAGCCACCTCCTCCTTCTGCCCCGACAACCTCTACGGGTCTGGCGCATCAGCCTTCGTCCAGTTCTGGTGCGGAATCATTGAGCAGAGAGGTCTCGGAGAAGGTTACATTGGACCCGCGGGCTGAGACGACGGCATCTTCTCTTCCTCCGTCGTCGTCAAAGGCTATTAGGTGTCCCCCTAGGCCAGGGCTGGGTACGGTTGGTAGAAAATGCAGGGTCAGAGCCAATCATTTCCTCGTTGATTTTGCCGACAGAGATCTTCATCAATACGATGTAAATCTCTCTCCTATTGATTTTTTGCCGCTATTTTGTTTTGTCATTTTTTGGCTTTTTGTTTTAATCGTTTTATTTTTGTTATTTTTCTCTGTAGTTCTTTTTTGCTTTTATCTCTGTTTTTTATTTGACGTTTCCATACCCGGAAGGTTTTAGTAATTTATTTTCTAGATTTTTTTTTTATAAATTTATCTTAAAAGCTAATTAAGCCAGATTTTTACTGTTAATGGTTTGCTTAAATTATTTCCACTTTTTGTGTAGTCTCTAGTCATTGAAGAATTTTAGTGGTTTCTTCTGCTTGGTTTTTTATTTATTTACCACATTGTCTTCTCTGATTACTTATAAAATTTTTCCTATTTTTCCTTTATTTAACTGGTTTTTGTACTTTATTTATGGTTCATAGGTATCCATAACTCCTGAGGTAGCCTCCAAGAAGGTTAACAGAATGATAATGGAACAACTTATTAAGTTGCACAAGGAATCACATCTCGGTGGTCGGTGTCCAGCCTATGATGGCCAGAAGAGTCTTTACACAGCCAGTGCTTTGCCATTTGATTCAAAGGAGTTTCTTGTTAAGTTAATAGATGAAGATCGCAGTCATAGCACATCCAGTTCCGTGAGGTATAATATTGTACATGATGATATGCTGGTGTGTTTGTGAATTTTTCATTTTATTTGGTATCATCATTGTTCAAGGATCATTTGTCTATTTTTGCAGGAAAGAACGTCAGTTTAAGGTGACTATCAAATTGGCATCAAAGCCTGATCTTTATTATCTTCGGCAGTTTTTGGTTAGAAGCCATTTTGAGTGTCCACAAGAAACTATTCAAGTGTTGGATGTTGTTCTTAGGGTTAAACCATCTGAGAAGTACTTGCCTCTTGACTATCTAAGAATGTTTAGCATTTGTTGTTATTAAATGCTGAACTAAACTTGTATACCTCTGTAGCTGTTTAATCTATTTGAAACTTTCTGTTGCAGTTATACTGTGGTGGGAAGGTCATTTTTCAGTCCACAACTAGGTCGTAAAGGAGAACTTGGTAATGGAATAGAGTATTGGATGGGATATTATCAGAGTCTTCGGCCCACTCAGATGGGTTTATCCCTTAATATTGGTAGCTACCTCATGATTGTTGTTATTTGCCTTTTAGAATTTTGTAGTCAGTTGTATTTAACATTTTCTCTTTTCAAATGCCTGGTTTTGTTTTGCAGATGTGTCTGCTCGATCTTTTTATGAGCCAATTTTAGTTACGGAATTTGTTGTAAAACATGTCAGGCATATAAACCTGTCTAGGCCTCTGTCTGATCAAAATCGTATTAAGGTATCATTAACCTTCTCCCTCTGTTTTTACAATTCTTGCATCTAGCTACTTATTTACTTCAGAATGTTTATTCATCAAAGTGGTTGAAATTTCTTATATGTTGTTTCTATTGCAATGTTTTTTAGGTGAAAAAGGCCTTGAAAGGAGTAAAGGTCGAACTGAACCACATGGAGTATAGAAAAACTTGCAAGATTGTGAGCATATCTAGAGAGCCAATAAGCCAGTTAACGTGAGTTTTTTATAGCACAAGACTTAAATATTTGTACTACTAAAGTGCGTTTACGAGCCAGTATGTAGAATTGTTTTTGGGTGATTTCTATTGTTTTACAATTTTCTTGCTTGTGACTTTCTGATATGTTTATTACGTACCTTAGTTCAATATTCTAATTAAACCAGAGATCATGTTATTTACAATTCAGAATTGTTGGTATTTGATCCTAATTGACTTGTTCTAAGACATTTTTTATGCTAGATATTCAAGCCCAATGCTACCACTGTTGTGCAAAGACCTTAAACTACCCATTTATATGAGACTGCTTAGAAAAGTAGATTACAAAATGTTTGAATGAGGATTTCTGTGTTAAGTAAATAATTATACTACTACATTTATATTCCCTGAGCCTTTTATTCTCTGTTAATTGTTATAACATAATGCTGTTTTTCCTTATCTAATTCCTTTTCTCTCTCATCCTATGTAGCCTCATTAAGTTTTTGTCCAATTTTTTGTTTTTCTAGGTTTACTCTTGATGACAAGAGAACAAATACTTCTGTGGTTCAGTATTTCCGTAATAAATACAACATTGTGCTTAAGTATACATCTTTACCTGCCATTCAATGTGGAAGCGAAGCAAAACCTGTCTATTTGCCAATGGAGGTATTCACTTTATATGAATGAATTATTCTCTCTTTTTTTTTTCTTACTACATTATATACTGATATTTGTTACCTCTTCTATATGGTTTTGTTTTTGATACAGCTGTGCAGGATTGTTGAGGGACAGAGATACACGAAAAAGCTCAATGATCAACAAGTAAAAGCACTGTTGAAAGCAACATGTCAACGCCCACATGATAGGGAGGGGAATATTCGCAAGGTACAACAATTTTGGTTTTCTTCTCAGGGCAGCATTTGTTGTTTTGTTGATCAATTAAGAATTGTGATTTCACTTTGCATTTCATGTTGCTGCAGACAGTGAGTGTTAATGATTTCCAAGGAGATGAGCTTGTAGATAAAGAATTTGGAATTCAAGTTCAAAAAGATCTTGCTGTGGTTGATGCGCGAGTTTTGCCTCCTCCAATGGTAAATACATGCCAATATGTTATATTTTCAAGAGAAGTCATATTTGCTATCTTATAATAAAATTCATGCGTGTATGTTTTGGTTGCTGCACAGCTTAAATATCATGATAGTGGACGAGAACGGAGTGTTAATCCTCGGTTTGGGGCATGGAACATGATCAACAAGGTGGTATACTGGTTCTCTCTGATTTTGTCATTCATTTCCTGTGTGAAAGATTTTCTATCTTTGAAGCGGTATTCTTGAAAAAAATAAAGGAACCAGAACAATTTCAAAATAATGCCTCAGGCCCTTCTTTTTGAGTCAAAACTCCTAACATTTCCGAAGAAATTGAAGTTGCGTCTCTTTGCCAGTTCCATTCAAGAGTTCTCATGTGTTTCCACAGTGTATATTTTACATTGTAATGAGTCTTAATTCTTTTGAGGGGTATATCGGATAAGCTTTGTGTGGATTGGAACATTTTTAATACCATTGCTAGCTGAAAATTTCGGGCGTGCTTTTTCTTGACTTTGAGGTGAATGGTGGTCTCTTTGAAGTTACTACTAATAGAACCCTATAAACATTGCCCTTGGAACCTAAAGGCAAATTGAGTCATTTGCTTGAAGTGTTGCTATTCCAGGATTTTTACTGATTATTGTTTTGTTGATTTGCAGAAAATGGTTAATGGCGGGAAAGTGGATTTTTGGACTTGTGTGAACTTCTCTTTGGATTACGCTAATGTGTCAGAACACTTCTGTAATGAGCTTGTGAAAATGTGTAACAGCAAAGGAATGGTATGCTGTGTGGTTGCATAAGCGCTTGTACCCCTTGTAATCTAGTAATTGACTGAGTTGATTTCCTATTTGGTTGTTCTACAAGGTATTCTGCCAAACTGCTTCAATCCGGATCCGTTCAGCTCCACCAGAAAGAATTGATCAAGCTCTCAAGGATGTTTACAAGGAGTCTACTGGTTTGAAGAGGCCACTCCAGTTGTTGATAGTTATCTTACCTGATCAGACTGGCTCATATGGTAAAAGATCCAGATTTAGACTACTTGGAACAATGCTGAATTTTCTTGTGCGACTAAAATCATTTTGACTTACAGGGAGAATTAAACGAATTTGTGAGACGGAGCTAGGTATTGTTACACAGTGTTGTCAGCCCAAGCAAACTGCAAAATTTAACAATATTCAATATTTTGAAAATCTTGCTCTGAAGGTCAATGTGAAGGTTCTTTTTCTGCTTCATTGGTGATTTGATATTCATGTTGGCTCCTTTTGTTATTTTTTTAGTTATTTTTGAGAATTTTACATTAACTAGGTTGGGGGACGAAATACTGTGCTGGATGATGCCATTCAAAGAAGAATTCCTTGTGTCTCTGATTACCCTACAATTATATTTGGTGCGGATGTCACTCATCCACAGCCTGGGGAGGATTCTAGTTCTTCGATAGCTGCAGTAAGCATAGTCATGTTCTCTATTATCTTTTCTGTCCTTCATCATGTTAAGAGGTAATCGACTGGCTGCAGGTAGTTGCATCAATGGACTGGCCAGAGGTAACCAAGTACCGCGGAATTGTCTCTGCACAGACTCATCGGGAAGAAATAATCCAGGATCTCTATAAAACAGTTCAGGACCCGCAAAAGGGTGTTGTTCATGGTGGAATGATAAGGTATGGAGTTGGATATGGATTTATTTTGTAGGGTCATGTTGTAGCTTTTGGTAGACTTCACATCTTTCATCGAAAATCTCTTGTTTTCTTCAGGGAATTGCTTGTGGCTTTCTATAAGTCAACTAGACAGAAACCTCACAGGATTATTTTCTACAGGTAAACTTTGTTCTTATCACCCAAATCCTTGAATATTTTTAGTTGCATTGCTGAAATTGTGTTATTTAATTTGGCAGAGACGGTGTTAGTGAAGGCCAATTTAGTCAAGTTTTGTTATATGAGATGGATGCAATTCGAAAGGTATTAAGGGTTATTTTGGTGGGTCAGAGGGAGGTCGGGGATTGTATAACTACGCTGTCTCTCTCTCTCTCTCTCAAAACCGTGCTTTTTAAAAGCTGTCTTTTAAAAATTGTATGCCACTTTTTGTTTATGCCATATTAGGTGTTTGGGCTTGCTGATGCCAGCAGTTTTCTTCCTTCCAGGCTTGTGCCTCACTAGAGGAGGGATATCTGCCACCTGTTACGTTTATTGTGGTGCAGAAGAGGCATCATACACGCTTATTTCCTACAGACCAGAACCAAACGGATAGGAGTGGCAATATCCAAGCAGGTAATAAATCTTATGATAGGAAATGATCATATTCTCTTAACCTCCCCTTGCCATAGCATTGTATGAACTTTTTACCATAACCAATGTTTCCCAGGTACTGTTGTTGATACGAGCATTTGCCACCCTACTGAATTTGATTTTTATCTCAATAGTCATGCTGGCATTCAGGTAAAGCTAGGCTTGCCTTCTGTTTATCGAATGATTGATATTATTTTATTTTGATTTGCCTCTTCTGTTTCATACTCTTAATTCTTAATTTGTATTCAGGGAACGAGCAAGCCTGCACATTATCATGTCCTCTATGATGAAAACAAGTTCACTGCAGACATTTTGCAAGTGCTCACAAATAATTTATGTTACACGTACGTGTTGACTTCTTTCTCTATAATCTAAAATGTTTGAAATGGTGTGACTAAATAATACTCGAATCGTATTAGTGCTGATTATCTATCAATTCTATTTATTGACAGGTATGCAAGGTGTACTCGGTCAGTTTCCATAGGTTCGTATGATTTTCTGTTAACTACTCTTAAATCTGATTTCAGCTTTTATCATTTGCATAGTCTAAAGGCAGTGTTAACAGATACTATTGTGATACATTTGCAGTGCCTCCTGCATATTATGCTCATCTAGCAGCCTTTCGGGCACGCTATTACGTAGAGGATGATACATTGGACAGTGGCTCTACAAGTGGAGGACGGAAAGTGAAGGACAAAACTGTCGAGATTCGTCCTCTCCCTACCATCAAAGATAACGTGAAAGAAGTCATGTTTTATTGCTGAACAAGCGTGTCTGCTTCTGTTCATCACTAGATGCTTTAATTAATGGCTGTTGTTTTTTTGCCTTCTGGTTTAATATATTGTCAATAGCTTTTGAACGATTTGTTAACCCCGCAAACAGAGGAATGCCTTACCGATTTTTGTGGCTCATTAGGGTTCAGGTTACTTTGTGTATATGCCACAGCTACAGGTTTTTAGGCTGTATAGTTTCTGAATCATTTTGTTGTATTACCAAAGGTTATCCGTAGGTTGTACAGAGTAAAACGATTAACAGAAACGTGTTTAATGAAAAATATCTTTTGAAGTTGAAGCATTGCAGTTTATTATTAGGATTTTATTTATTGTCCTTTCTCAGTCAAAGTTGTATTTATGGCAATTTGCCAGTACGAGGTGCTAAAAAAACTAGAAAAAGTCCTTTAGGCTTTGTATCCGGACGGGTTGATTAATAAATTAAAATCAAATTATTCAAAATCTAATTAAATGAAAAAGAAAGTATTTTATGCACTGCTAATAGGGTTTTTAGAGTTTATGAGTGATGTTAATTTTAATATATATTAAAAAAATTAATTAAAAGAAGTGACGTGCTTTAATATGAACATACTCATAATTATTTATAACTTTAATATGATTTTATTTTTATTTTTTTTGGGTTAACGAGTTAAACTATAAACCCATGTTTTATTTTTGTTAAATGCTAATATATATATATATATATATATATATATTTATATAGCAATGACTCACCATAGTAAAAAGGTCTTTAATATATATATTTTTGCAGTTATAATTAAAATTAGCATATTACATTACATGAACAAATAATTATGAAAATCAATAGAAAATAACTAACTAAACAACTAGTAAATAACTAGACAACTCAAGTTCACACACTTACACTATGTTTGGATAAACATTAGTAAAAGAAAGGAATGTAAATGTTTGGTTCACATAAAATGACTTTCAGAAAATGATTTCTGTAAAATGATTTTTGAAAATTTGATTTTCTAGAAAAATTGATATTTTTTGTTGTTTGGTTGATATACTGAAAAATATTTTCTATTGTTTGTTGTTTTCTGAAAAATTTATATTTTTGTTATTATTATTCACATAATTAACTACTAATAATGATTTTAAATCAATAATAATTACAATAATAGTAATAAAGATGAAAAGAACAATTTTAAAAAAATTATTATATTATTAGAATTGATAGAATTTACCTATTTGATTGCATAATATTTTGTAATATCTCATAAATCTCTTCAACCCAATATAGATTGGGTTGAGGTTTTAGTAGGAGGCTTTTTTCTCAATGATGGCATGAATTTGGAAATTGTCTTTCCCTTTTCAAAAGGACAAATAATTTTCCAAAATCCTTAAAGATTTTTCATTGGCTAAATCTCATTTTTCATTGACCGAAAATATTTTACATGTACCAAACACTCGAAAATGTGAAAAATATTTCGAAAAATGAAATAAGTGAACCAAACGAACCCTAAAGGAAAGGAAATGATATATGTACCATTTGTTTGGATAGCTAAAATTAATAGATAAAAGAAAAAAAATAAAATAATTCTAATAACCTTTGTTTGGTTAAGCAATAAAAAAGGAAAGAAAATGATTCATTATAATTTTTTTTCAATTATAACATCTTTTGTTTTAAATTTTATAAAATAATAAAGTTAAATTTAATATTTTACCTGTTAAATTTTTTTTCAAGTTTTCTTTCCTTCCTTTTTATCCCAAATAGGGGTTTAAAAAACCTGAGTAAGTAAGAGAAGACAAAAGGTACTCACTTCCCCTCTCTTTCCTTTTATTTAGCTAAAAATTTTTTTTCAAATAAGAGAAAAGTTTTTAACCTTATCTTGTTTTACATACTTTTCTTTTTCCTTCCCCACTCTCAAAAACCAAGAGTCTCAAAGTTCAAGAGCTTCTTTTTTCTCACTAAGTTAAGACTTTATTGACAAAAAATCTTTAATATTTACAATATCATAAACAACTGAAACTTGTGAAGTTGTTAGCTGATTACCACTATCATAATGAAGACGGCTCCAAATAAGCTGTAAAAGTCCAAATAGAAATGTCGGACAACTGACATAACTATATTTTCTGCAGGTTTTCACTAGCTGAAAGAAATCACTTTTATTTAATTTACGGGAGACAGGAGATTATAAAAATCTCCAAGGTTAGATTAAAATTTTTATTTTAAAATTTCCTATATCTTGATTAAAATTTCGATTATTCGGTTTTAAATGAAATTATTTTTTTTTCAAAATAATTTTAATAAACAATCAACACAATGATAAACCAAATTAATTTGATTTATTAATATAATTAAAATTAAAATATGAACACACTTATTATTTTTCATTTTTAACTCCAATGCCATTGAAACCTTGTAAAAAAAAAAGTCAAATATAGATGGTTAAATGTTAAGATAGATAGAGTTTCCTTAGCCTACGTTACACTAAAACACAAAGAAAGTCCACTTAGGGTCCGCACCGGACCCATGGTGCCGTGGGTTCCAACGTAAAAGATAAAAAGAGAAATTCATTATAGAAAAAAAAATAAAAATAAATTTAGTTTTACCCTTTTTTCAAATATTTTTGTATTATTTTATTAAAATTATTTTTACTTAATAATCATTTTATTTTTTTCAATCTCACCGCCCATCCAAACTAACCCGCAGTCTAAAGGCATCAATTTTTATTCTTCATTGAATTCTAGATTTCCAACCTTGAATTCTAGATTTCCAACCTAAACTACCCTTTTTTAAATATAAATACGAGAAATATACACTACTAGAAAATGAGTCTTTTACAACGCTTAAAGTTGTTGCAAAATGTAAATTTATCGTTGCTAAAACTTTTTTACAACGACTTTTAGTCGTTGCAAGGTCATTGCGTAAAATTCCGTTACTAAAAGTATACATAACGACTTTCATCGAATAATAAGTTGTTGCAAAAATATATTTATTGTAATGACTTTTTCTCGTTATTAAATAAATTTTTGTTTTAACAACGACTTAATATTTTGTCCATACTTTTTTTAGCAACGGAATATATCTAGTTGCAATTGCTTTTGGCAAAATTTTTTTAATTGTTGCAATAATTAGTTTTGCAACGATTATAAATATAAAATGACAGTTCTGTCATTTCGTATTTTATTCACAACTACTAAAGTCGATGCTACAAATAAAAAAGAAATGACAGAATTGTCCTTTCTAATTTTATTCACAACGACTATATTTGTTGCTAAAAATAATTACGAAATCACATTTATATTGTTTCTAATTTTATTCACAGCGATTATAATCATTGCTAAAAATCAATTTCTATTGTTTTAATTTATTTTATTTTATAAAAAATTAATAATTGATATTATTGTTGTCAGATAATTTTTTCACTACAACATTGTTATAATTACAAATAATAAATTATCAAAGAATTGATAATTTAAATATTTATTATTAATGAAATTTAAAATTCAATGAAAACTCATGAATAAAAAAGAAGAAATACAAAAACGTAAGTGTTGAATATATAAACCTAGTACACATTTCTAGGGTGGCTTGCGTCCTGGGTCATTCTGCAATTCATTCATTATGCTTTCCCAATGCATTCCACCATGATTCTAAAGGAACTCTTTTGAGCTTTGCTCAGCACTCCTCCAAGAGCCATTTTCATAAATTCCATTTAGACTTCTCTGTAAGTTCACCGTCAATCATATCGGCTATTTTTATGACATCATGGTCAGTAATATCAAGCTCAGGAACCATTTCAGTTGCTACACTTAATGCTGTATCAGATTCAATGTCAAACGGGAAGTAGATGCTCCGGATGCGACCTGCATAAAGAAATAAATTTTGTAACAGAAAATAAGAATAGTAGTACTATAAGTATACAACTAATCCTAGACTTGAAAAATCACAAAAGAATCAAAATTTACGGACTCTCACGGGAATGCATAGAAATTTATTCTCTATATCATTTAATCATGACAAGAAATGAAAATTTTGGAAACCAAATAGGAATATTAGAGTAGATAGTTCAAAACTTTAACCTTCTTTATCTGCAATTTTGGGCCTCAAAAAGATGCCATCAACTTCTCTCCTCTTCCCCCTGATTGTAAGGTCAACATCTCTCAAATGCCCATCTTCTTGAGTAGTGAAGAGATCACTTGTTTCATAGTCAAGTGGATGACAACCCAAATCATTCTTAAGTGCATAACCAAGATAATTAGGGCTTTAACATTGCAGGGTAAGAGAAAATAAAGAGAAAGTGGAGAATTAGGGCTTTATGCCTTTAGCGCTTTGGGCAGGTGAGGAATATTCTGTGTTTAGTTATAAAATTTAATGGTGAATATCTTTTATTCCTTTTCCTTCTTTACTCACACTATAAACCGAAAATTCTACGTAATATTATATATATTTCTATATATATATCGCTCTTTTTTATTCAACTCTATATAAATCTCTACCTGTAATTATATCTCTATGTGTACATATATATAATATATATTATAAAATATATATAATATAGATATTCTACTAATCTTGCAGCCATATGTATTAACAGAATAAAGGCAGGGAACCAGTGCAAGACAAAGGCAAAAATGACTTAGCAATATGAATGATATCATCAACCCACACCTTATGTCTTGGCAACTTGTTCACCGTATCATATTTGCTTTTGAATATATCGTGATTTACAAAAAAAAAACTTCGATTAGTAAAGTTGTTTTTATAGGGATTAGTCCCAGAAATAGTAAAAGTTTTAATTAATAAGAGTTTTAATCTAAGAATAAGCAGTGGTTTTTTTTTCTTTTAATTAAAGTAATTAACCAAAACAAAAATGGACACGCTAGCTCTTGACCAAATAGGGTGTAGAAAAATATAGTAAAATTGCAATGCTAATATTTTGACAATAATAAAAATATTAAAATTTCAAATACTATAGATAAAAATATTAATTTTGTACTGTAGATAAAAGTGTTAAAAATCACATTTTGCATGCGAATTTAATATATTTTAAGAGAAAATTGTGTTTATCAATAATATTGACAATGAAATTTCGTAAGAATTATTTTGATTGTTGTATAAAATATTAAGAAAATTTTAATTTAACAACGACTGTAAAAAGTCATTAAAAAATTGATATTATTTCAAAACGACATATATTTGTGGTTATGAATGTGACATATATATTGCAACAATTGTTTAAGTTGTCGTATAAATTTTTTTAAAGCCTTTTAAGGCAACGACAATATAGAGTCGTCGCAAATGTAATAAGATATCGTAACGATTTTTTTTAATCGTTGTTAATTTGATATGAATTTACAACAATAAAAACTATCGTTGCGTAAAGTATAAAAAAAAAATCAAATAAGCAACGATAATGAAAAATCGTTAGAAATATAAATACATTTTGCAACGACATTGTTAGTTGTTGCAAATCATGATTACTAAAAGTTCATTTTCTAGTAGTGATAAGTTAATAAAAGGATCATAGTAACTACATTTTCTCAAAACATTGACATATCATGAAGAAAATATAATTCATTATCATAAATAAATTCTACAAATGTCAAAAATAACTATTTTAATTAAAAAAATAATATGTTTACGATTTTTTAATGAATAAAAAATAAAAAATAACTATTTTAATCCAAAGATATGATAGTTTAAACTTTAAAATAGTATGGATAAGTTTCCAAGTTCCAACATAGTTGTAACTTGTAATAAATTCCAATAGTTCTTTGCATTTAAAAAGAAAATGTTCTGTCTTGAATTTCTTGCCAGCTCTCCATCTACTTCTTTTAAAAGCCAAAAGGATGAGAGGTTGAAAAGGCGGCAGTTGATGGCAAAAACCCTTGATTATTCCATACTGTTTGATGCCCAATGGTTCTCTGTAAAATATGTAAATATATAAGGAAACTCTTGTAAGAAAGATTTGGTGCAAATCCTGAAATTAACGAGGCATAAGTTATGGAATTAAAAGGAAAACAATATACCTGTTGGTATGGATCGATATAGAGGTGGATGATTGAAATTATGGGCAAATGCATGCCCATTCATCCTCTCCCAGTTTGGTCTAGTAAATCCTGAATTCTGTGCATCAGCAACAAGAAGCATCAAAACGTTGACGTTTAATACTATGTATCAACCATAAAGATATTAGTGAACTAATAATCATTCAATCTTGTCCAAATACTTACTGCAGGATGGAAAGGATAATAAAAGCCTCTTGGTGTTGTTGGGATATTGGAGAGTAGTTGGAAGCCTCCTGTTCTTCGCGCTCTATATGCAATTTGAAGCAACTTTCTTCTTTCCTCTTTACTCTGTGCCATTGATACATAGAGAGGTTTTCCATGGAACATTACACCTACAAGCAGCTAGGTAAGTATTTTTCAGGTAGAGCTCCATTATCAAACACAGAAGTAGATACAGGTGAACTCATGAAAAAAGAATGGATCCCAAAATTAAATCAAGAAATTTCGTGCATGCCAGGCTAGATTTATGTATTGGTAATTCTAAAAATGGTTTTCCTCTTTAATTTAACTAAAAAAAAAAACTATAGTTTCTCAAACTGATCCCAATACCAAAACAAGTTCATGTTGGAATTAATTAATAAAACTCACCAAGTCATTAACACAATAACAAAACAATAAATCTAACCTTTGGTGGGTAAGCCATAACCCACCACAATAACCACCATTGTTGGCACTGAGGGAGGAGGTGTCGCCGATGCTATGCCGGAGGTCCGCCGGAGCTGGTGGTGCTGCCATAGAAGGAGAAGTTGGTGAGAGGGAGAGTGACGGGAGAGAAAAAAGGGAGAAGGCTACTCTTGTGCATCTCATACCATCATACAAATGGTTAATGGGCCACCATTTATATATTGATGCCAAGAGTAGGGACCTCCCATATTTTGAATCATGTATTATATCCGTCTTATTAAAGATAAATACATGTATAATATAAATATGTATTACATATATATATGGTCACACTATACATAAATTATACTACTAAATAAATTATATGATAATAATTATACTTAATTAGTCCACACAAATAGGGATATTACAACATTCTCCCACTTGGACAATTAAGTTAATTAACAAAATATCATATAATATCAATATGTATTCATAAGACCTTCTAAATACATTGTACCGAAAGGGTACAAATGTGTAGGCTTACAAATACTTTAACAACAACAACAACAACTATTTACAAGCTTCAGAATGCATCATACCGACAGGGTGCAAATGCTTAAACTTATAAAGACTACAATAAATAATAGTATAAAGTGTGAAATGGAAATGATATGAAAAACAAAATCAATATCCATTTCCATTAGGTCCATGCATCTAAACTAAATGATGCATTGCTTCAATAGAAGCACATGAGATCAATACCGAATGTCTCATCCAACAGAATGCCATATTCACCAGAATGCGCGCAAAACAGAATATGCATATATGGCAAGTAGGAATCCATCCACACAACTACAGTTGATTTCATTACAGAGCTCCCACTAACTTAATACAGCAAATTGCTCCATATGCCTCATACAAGTGCTATGTCATCAAAGTACTTTAGTAGCCAAAATTTCAGTTAGCCAGAATGAGCTCTTTAAACCATGTGCTCTACAATCTAATCAAAAAATGGATTCCATTATTTTCTCTCTATCAAACTGAATAATGATATCTAAATATTTGGAGTGTGAGGAACTCCTAGCATTTTGAGAGAGAAAGTACTTTCTACATCATTACCACAGTACATCTCCAGGACTTCGAAATGGAAAACATAGAAACCAGCCCTAAGACGAAATTCTACAGCCTAAATTGCCCACCAAGTAGCTTTACAACATGCTACATATTTAGCCTCCACAATCAAGGATGTTGTAAGTGTTTATTTCACACTTTCCAAGATACAACTCCTTTATGTCCATAAATATATAACCAAAAATAATTTTCAACGACTGGATAGCTTGCAAAATTAACATCAGAATATCTGACCAAACTCAGAATGTCAGATTTGTCAATATCCGAATACTCTCTTTATAGCTTCCAGTTCTCTATTACAGGATCGCTCAAGTATCTCCAAAATTTATTTATAATATACACAATATCCAAATGTGTATAAACTTGAGCATACACCGATTACCCACAATAAGGCATACATCACACTCGATATGAGCTCTTTCATTTTACTTTGAGGACTTTGAGATTTTCACAATATGTAACTTTTCACTAAATGACGTCTTAATAGGAGAACAACATATAATAAACCTACTCAACACACATAATGTAGGTTTCCTTGAAACCAATAATGTATGCTTATAGATAAGTCACGAAGAATCTCAATCCTTAAAACGAAATAAAGCCTCACTTAGATTCTTCATCTTAAAGTGACATGACATGAAATTTTTCTCATATAATAGGTTAGTGTCATAGGCTGCTATTTGATATCATTAATTTAGAGCATAGTAAGCATATAACTACTCCCAGTGACCTTGCAATAGATCAAATTATCAAACAATAATGTTCTCCTCAAAGTGACAATCTCATTCTTTATATATTACAATCTTGATGCCTTTTAATGTTCGTAAATGAACTCTTTGAGTTCACATACTATATGTTCCATTTTAGGAACCGCAATCTTTTAGGTTGCTCCATTTAGATATTTTACCGTCCAAGATGTAGCTCCTAATCGAAATGAGCTACTAATCGCCATCATGATTCTAAAAGAATCTTAGGTAGAAACAGGTGAGAAGAATTTTCATAAACCAATTCCTTCTGTTTATTGAAAGCCTTGGCCAAATTTGGCTTTAAATCTTCTACCTAATCTTTAGAGTCTCTTTTGGTCTACAATGATGTGACAATTAAAAATGGATCCCATGCATCCTTATGCAGTATAGATGCTTACTCATCCTGCGTGACTAATATCCAACTCTAAGAGTTCAAATCAGTATAGTCTCTTGACAAATATCAGAAACAGAAGACACACGAATTTCATATTCATATTCTTCTGTAGGTCAATTGCAAGTTCAAAATATGGTATTGGGATCAATCATTGATTCTTTGGTTGTGGCTTTTCATCATCAAAAGATAACGCATATATGGGACTGGCACAACAAAATGTACTTCAATAATGACTTTGTGGAGTTCACAATTCCCACTCTTTAAGTCATCCTTTAAATAGATTGCATTGTCAGGCTGAATGATTCTAGTGTCACATAATGAGAAAATAAAATCTAAAATCTTTCTAGCCGATGTAATAATCAACAAAATTGTCGCTAATAGTTTTCTCGTCAAGTTTTCTTGACTGTGGGTTATAGGCCTTTTGCCTAACTTTATAACCCTAAACACAAAAAGCAGCACTAAACTCAGCGTCTTGTCTTACTACAACTTGAGATGCATTTAGGAACTGGTTTTGCTTGGAGATCAACTTTGAATGTGAGTTGCAGTGTTCATAACTTCACTCCACTCGAATTTTGAAAATTTGGAGTGATCAACATAAATCGTACTATATCAAAATGTACGAATAACTGCTACTGCAATCTCATTCTGTTCTAGTATTCCAAGCACAATATGCTAAGCGCCAATACAATTCTATAGTGCACTAATCCAAAAAACTAGTATGGGATTTCGTTTAGCTTTATTATACCGAGCACAACATTCATCACACTGTCTGATCATTGCCTTAAGCAGCATAGCGAAATTAATCAGAACGCCTAAGGCCTCTACAAGATCAGATCTTTCACTCCATATGACCTACATCAAAATGGTCTTTAGTGAAAGTAATGAAACACTTATATCCACTGAATACAATATGTGCATATAATCTACAAATGTTAGTATATATCAGCTCCTAACCATTTCAATATCTGCTAATCATATCCTCAACGTTAGCAGCAAGTTTTCTCTTAATACAATCCTACATGTCTCTCAAAATGTCCCTAACTCTTGTGCCACTACTTGTTAGATTTCTTATCTATTCTACCATAATCAGAATCGATAGTCACATCATTCACAACTGAAGAAAATTTGTCCAGTATTGGGCTACAAGTCCATTGTGTATCCATCACGCAGAATGCCAGAATCAATACATATGTTGTTACTAAATAGAAATACTTTTCCGTTATCAAGATAAAAAAGTATCGACCGACAGTAATTCCAAAATTGTCTACAAAATGTAACAACAAACTGGCTATGTTTTCAGTATGGATTCTAACTCTATAATCCCAATTTACAACAATTTTCCTTTATTCGATCTCCAGTCGCTTATGGCTTTATCAATAATAGCACCAGTATCGAAACACCAATAGTTTGAGGGCATATCTTCTAGATTGGATTCAAAATGAAAGGCTAACGAAATGCCTTTTTACACATTCCAATCTAAAGGATTCTTGTAATCTACCCTCTTCTGCCTAAGATTATCCCAGAAGTGGCACACATTGATATTTAGAGGTGTTGGTAAAACCAGAATGGGAAATAGACTTGGCAAATTTCTTCTTCTAAAATGACCTTTTATTAAGACCTCTTAATAATATTTCCTTTTGGCAGTAATATTGGCATATGTCATCATTATGGTTGAATGAGATCTGTTAACTAGAAAGATCTCCCACTCTTGAATGATAATATCAATTTTGATATTAAAATGCTATACTTCCTTTTGCATTAAATGAGATCTACAAACTTAGAAGATCTCCCACTCTTCACCCCAGAAGGAAGTGGTACTGAATCTACCACATGTGGAATCAAAATCCTAAAGCAACCTTTATCGATCTTATGCGAACTATTTTCTAATGGCATCAGTAAATACTTGTTGGTTATCACTAATTCGGAACACTTTCTCTGATGTGCTCGTTAATGGCATGCCCTATATAATCAGAGGATTTTCACTTAAGTGTTCCTAAAATTCCAAATATTTTGTCCTCAACTCATACTATTGGGTATAGTAGATATATCAACTCTCGGGACTACTTCCTAGTTCAATATGTCCCTAACCGTAGAAAATAATTCATACTATCTATCTAATTTGATCTTGCTAGAGATTTTATATGTGATAGTTGCACAATATGAAGGCTAGTGGAATAATTCAATAAATATCAATTTTATTCCACAATACATTACAGAGGATAAGACAAAACTAGTTGAATACAGCCTGAATGATCACCCACCGACAGGGTAGGAAGATCGTGTCATATCCCAACCAGAACCCTCTCAGTCCCAAGCATCTCTAAAAGCAACTAATAATCCGACAGTGAGAGACTAGCCACTTCTAGAAATCTTAGTAAATTATGCAATTGCAACTATCACTATGCATTGCCTTATTATTATATCCTTAAAATTATCAGAATAAATCGTTAGAAAATCTTCATGACTATTCTTGCGACAGGCAAGTACTAGTCAATCCAATTAATGATTTAGAATTTTAAGAATATTCACGAAGTTTATTGACCAAAATTAACTACACCCAAAATATACAATTCCTGAAGCATATGTAGTAATTTTATGCCCAACATTAATTAATTAAATTAATTCAACATAAATGTAAATATTCAAACAATAAGGCAATGTTATTTTAAGAGAGTTTATTTGTTTAAATAAATTATTAACGGAATGGGTAAACCATAATCCAAAATGGCTCAAACAAAATACCCAAATAATTTATTTAAATTTGTTTAATTAGACCAATTATCAATAATTTATGGGCATGTGTATATTTTCAAAATTAAGTGAATTATGAATTAAATGAGTAATTAAATTTCTAGAAATTACTCCAAAATTAATTCCTCCAAAAAAATTCACTTATATCACATTAATTTTGGGCTTAATAACTACTTATGGCTATTAAATATCTAAAATTATCCAAAAATTAATTAACTATATGACTCATAATTAATTAAATCAAAATGGCCAATTAAACATTAATCCAAAATGGCCTATTAAATAATTATGCAAAATGGCCTATAATCAATTTAATTTAATAGCCAAATAAAATTAATTAAGCAACATGACCCCTAAATTAATTAAGCAAAATGGCCCTAAAATTAATTAATTTTAATTGCCCAAAATTAATTAATACTAAATGGCCAATTAAAATAATTGAATAAATAATGCCCATAATATCACAAAATTATTTTGGCCTAAATAAATTAAAGTATTAAGGCTTAATTAAAATAAAACAAATAGCCTTTTATTTTATTTTATTTTATTTCAATAATGGTTGGTCCATTAAAATACTAAACAAAAAATGGCTCAATTAAAAATATACGGCTAGCAAAATTTGGCTCAAGATAAAATGAAAAACAACCCAATATAAACCAAAAAATTCGGCCCAGAAAACACAAAAGAGGAGCCCAAACCGAATGGCCCAACATAATCAGAAATTTGTGCCCAAAAAAAAAGCCAAAAGAGGGGCTGAAAATGGCCTAACAAAAAAAAATTGTTTTTTAATATATTTTCAAACGCGTGCGCGTGTGCCACACGCGCATGCAACATTACTACCAAGGCCCTTAGGGGGGCTGTCGGGCTCGTGTGTTGCACGCGCCCGACTTTCTTCCTCGCCTCATTAGGCGAGCTACAGAAAACAAGTTTCCGACCAAAATCGGCCTGAAAATGGCCATTCCGGCCACGTTTTTACACCGAAATTGAGGATTTTTCATCCCAAATCCCTCTACAACAAGAATCTAACAAAATTTTGCTTCAAAAACGCCAAAATCGAAATGGGTTTAAGCCATCCGAAAATTAAAGCTTCAAAAATGGCTATTTATGGCTTCTCTCCCTCAAACAAAAATGGTTGATGACTCTTTGGGTAAGTGGCTCTGATGCCAATTGTTGGAATTAATTAATAAAACTCACCAAGTCATTAACACAATAACAAAACAATAAATCTAACCTTTGGTAGGTAAGCCATAACCCACCACAATAACCACTATTGCTGCCATTGCTGGAGGGAGGAGGTGTCGCCGGTGCTACGCCGGAGGTCCACTGGAGCTGGTGGTGCTGCCATAGAAGGAGAAGTTGGTGAGAGGGAGAGTGACGGGAGAGAAGAGAGGGGGAAGGCTACTCTTGTGCATCTCATACAATCATACAAATGGTTAATGGGTCACCATTTATATATTGATGCCAAGAGTAGGGACCTTCCATATTTTGAATCATGTATTATATCCGTTCCATTAAGGATAAATACATGAAAAATATAAATATGTATTACATATATATATATATATGGTCATACTATACATAAATTATACTACTAAATAAATTATATGATAATAATTATACTTAATTAGTCCACACAAATAGGGGTATTACAACAGTTCATAGCTTTAATTTGATAAGAGTTAAACATGAAAACAAGCTCTCAACCGAAAAAATACCACAAAGAAAAAAAAACTATTGTACTTAAAAACCTCGATACTTACCATTGAGGATTCTAATAGCTAGTTGAGCTTCTTGGGGTTGAGAAAAGCACACAAAGCCAAACCCTCTATTTATTCCTTTTTTATCTGTCATAATCTTGACAGAATTTACTCTTCCGCATTGCTCGAAATGTTTTCTCAACTGGGCTTCATCAACATCGTCGTTGATGTATTTTTCATACAGATTCAAACCCTACAAGACAAAAAAATAAAAATAAAAATAATAATGTTCCCTGGCCTGGTGAACGACTTGTAAATGATATCTATGGTTTTTTTCTCATACCTTGTATTGTTGGATTCGTCTTCTTCGTATTTCCTGAAGTTGAAGCTCTCGCTCTTGTTTCTTTTGTGCCCTTGCTACAAATAACAGTTTTGACCCTAAACATAACATGAATCAAGTGGATAAATTGCTATCAAATATACAAAAACATTGATAATAATTTCATGGTTTTAAGGAGAATTGGACTTACCAAGTTCTGTCCCATCCATGGACTCCTTTGCTTTTTTGGCATCCTCATGCTTCTCAAAATTTATAAATCCAAATCCTTTCGACATTCCATTAGAGTCTTTTGAAATTACCAAGCTGGTAATATTTCCAAATCTCGAAAAATTTTGCTGAAGAATTTCTTCTGTTATGTTTAGTTCCAAATTCTTCACGAACAAATTTTTATATTTTATATTAGCTTAGAATCTCTCTTCTTTATTTTGAAACTGTCAACATATCTACACAATTAAAAAAAAAATCTTGTTATAAGTACATTTTAAATAAAAAAGTATTGTTTGGGCTGTTTGGAGTTAAAGCTTAAATTTAATCATTGAAGAGCTAACTTTTAAAAAGATTAAAAGAACCGGCTATACTAAAATTTGAGTTTTTGTTAAGTATATTTTCTTAATCAAGGATATTTTCTTAATCAAGCATATTTGCTTGAAAAAATAACGAATTAAATACTAGAAAAAAAAGCTTTACTTACATTTCCTTTCCTTCGATTTCCTGACCATTTAGTTCTTCTATAGCCTTCTGGGCAGATTCAGGTGTTTCAAACTGAACATAACCATACCCTTTGCTGTTTCCATTTTCATAAATTGAATTTTGCAAGACACAATATTTCCATATTTTTCAAAAATAGCTTGAAGCTTCATGCTGTTGATTGAAGACTCCAAATTCTACCAAATATGCAGAAATCCCGATCAATATATAAAAGCAAAAATCTAACAAAGAATGTTTCACTTATATATCAAAAGAAAAAAAAATTGTAATACCTTGACAAAAACATTTCCATCTTCATTCTTTGGGGCATGTTGCCACATGATTCGAATGGCTTTACCGTTGATAAGGGTATTGTTCCTTGTAGCAATGACTTCCATTGCTAATTAAGAGAAATAGATAAATTAAAATTGACTACAAAAAATTAAACCAGAGCATATACAAATTGACAATAGATATTATATAAAGAAAAAAAAATCTATTATGAACTCGACAAATTCCAGCAAGGTTTGTAATTTTTCTTTCTTTAATCCTCCAGTTTCAGTCCTCTTCACATATATATATATATATATATATATATATATATATAATTTTATTATTATTATTTAATTATATACTTCAAGAAAAATTCTATACACTTAAATAATTTACAATCATCAAAAGAATTTAATAAGAAAACAATAATTTACAAATTATAACATATATTTAAGTTATCAAAAGTTCAATTTCTTTTTTTATTTTTTATTTTGGCTACAATATCAAAAGTTCAATTTCATAGAGAAAATTTTGAAACTAAATTAAACAAGAGATTTGGTGGGCAAAAGATCAAAATCAATATAAAATATATTTAACGAAAAAAAAGCTACAACATTTATGTGTATCTGGCATATCGATTAAGTGATAGAGAAAAAATTAAAACTATATTAATTACTAAATTATTATACATCGAAAAAGAAAACTATAGTATAGTGTGCATGTGTAAATACATCAAGTAGCATGCATGCATGGTTATATTATCACGTAACAATTTAATAATAATAAATTAATTCTTTAATTCATGTAAAACTCAGGGGAAGAGATTCATACCAGATTGATGATCGGAAAAGTTGAGATAACCATAGCGGAGAGATAGACCGGTGTCCTCGTCTTTACAAAGAAGAGCAGAGACAAAACCATTGATTCCAGATAAATAAATTTGAGTGATCTAGAGTACTTTCCATTTTATGCTTGCAGCTAGTCTGTGAAAAATTCTTTTGTTAATTTTTATTTATTTTTTTGTTTCATAGAAACTTTTATTTCATTTTAAATACCACATTTCAACTCTATAATTTATCCCGTGAAAAATTTTACAATAACATCAACGTAAACACACATTATTAAGTATAAATTTAGTGACGTTAAGCACAAAATAAGTAAAAAAGTATGATAAACATACAAGAAAAAAATATAAAATTAGAATTAATAGAAGTGAATGTATGAAAATTTTGTTATAAAATATGTTTATATTTGTTTTCTTATTTTTACTATATTTCTAACATATTTTAATCTAATGACATCAAATTTACATTAAATCATATGCTTTTATATTAATTTTACAATAAATTAAAAAATTTGATTTTACTATAAAATTCTCCATATCCCATGCTTAAGAGAAAGAAATTATTTTCAAATTTCTTTTGTTGATTCTTCCCGATAAAAAAATGTTGATGTGAAAATTAAATAATAAATTTAATAATTAACATATTTATATATCGTGTCTGTTTTATATTTCACACATATAAAATATAAAAATTTTCATGTAATAATTGATATTGATATGAAAATTATTTCAAAATAAACATCAATCAATAGCCTAATATTAAGTTGACAAAAAAAAAAAGCCTAATATTAAAGATCGGTTTGGTCTGTTTTTTTTGGCAATTGGCTTTATTGGCTCAATTGAAGTTGACACGTGGTGAAGATTTTTGATCAATTGCTTGCTGTTGACACGTACACAAATTTTGTTCTAGTTGTTGGATAATCATCAGACACGCTAGCACAACAGTTGTCCTTCCATGCGTTTCATTTGAACGACACGTGCTTCCTGGCTTTTCTTCTCTTTTGCGAGAAATTCTAAATATACCCATATTTTTACTCTTTCTATCCCATTTTCTTCTATTCTTTCTCCTTTCTCTCTCTCCTTTCATTATTCTCTTTATTGCTAGCTCTCTCATTAGGGCTGTAAATGAACCGAACACGAACGAACGAACGTATGTTCCTGTTCGTTCGTTTATTTTTTAGTGCCGTTCGTGTTCGGTTCGTGTTCGTTAATAAATTTGATTGTAATATTCGAGCTCGTTCGTTTGTTTCAAATGGATTGTTTGTTAAATTTTTGCGAACATGTTCGTTCGCCGTTTGCGAACGTGTAAACGAACGCATTCGCGAATAAGTTCGTTAGTCATTCGCGAACGTGTTCGTTTGGCTGTTCGCGAACATAAAAAACGAACGCGTTCGCGAACAAGTTCGTTCGTCGTTCGCGAACGTCCAAACGAACGCATTCGCGAACGTTTACGAACATTTGTTCATGAACAAACTATATATTAATACAATATATAAAAATCATATATAAAAATTAAATCTCACATGTAAATTAAAATCATTCAACACTTAAATACAATACAACTTAAAGTCTGAAAAGTAATATCTTAAAAAAGTCTAAAAATTAATACTAAGAGTTGGTGTCGCCATCATCCTCCCAATCATCTGATAAAATAAAATGAATAGTATTAGATTTAATATTCATTATCTAAAAACAAATTTAAAAATGGAAGGATAAGAACTTAATGTGAACTACCAAAAGGAACATTCTGCTTCTCACTTGAAAATGTAGGAAAGCCAATAGTTCAACAGTGGAAATGATGTTTGAAGGAATGCAAAATGTTCTATTTGTTAAGAACAAATCTCGAACTAAGAAATTAGACAGAAAGAAAAACAAGTTAATAATTTAACTCACACTCTCTACTGTCTTCTGAAGAGCAGCAACACGTTGGAAAGCTCTTTCAGACTCCAAAGTTCGTACTCTAAGCTTGAAAAAAAATAGCAACACCTTGCTCCTGTAACATACAGTAGAAGTATGCAACATCAATCTAAAATTGAAAAAAAATGGATAATCATAGCAATTATTTTAACCTTGCAAAAAAATAGATTTAAAAATCAAAATTAGCAATATAACCCAAGAAATTTAAACAAAAAAATATTTAGAAAATCAAAATAGCTAATTGCACAACATTTTAAAGCCAAGCACAACTCACCTAACCCCTCCAAGTAATCAAAATTCAAGCCGAAAGCTTTTCAAAGTTCAGAGCAGAGGAATTTCTTTAACTTCTGCTTTAGCCTATATAAAAAATTTATATTAAAATATTACAATATTTGAAATATAGAACAACTAAAATTAAACATTAAATTTACTTACTTTTGTTTTCCTTTTGAGACCGTAGAAGTTTCGATACCAATCATTACCACAAAGTAACATTTGCACTGTATCAGTTCCCAAAGAGGAACGATATGCATCAATAACTCTACCACCAGCACTAAAAGTTGATTCTGAAGCCACCGTAGTAATCGAAATTGACAAGATCTCACAAGCCATTTTTGACAAAATTCGAAACTTAAGGTTATTTGCCTTCCACCAATCCAAGGCATCAAATTCTCCAGAATTTTCCTCGCAAATAAAGACCCCTTCTTCCAAATATGTATCTAGTTCAAACTTAACACTATTAACTGTATCCACACGTCGAACATAATTCTCATACTTTGATCTCCCGGTCATAACAGTCTTTCCTTTTCCAACTCCACTAGAAGTAGAAACATTGGTGGTATGAACACTTTGTTGCATATCATTTTCTATAGCTTTACTATTATTAGCTACTGTATATGCATCTACATATTCCTTATAAAGCTCATATAAGCTGTCATGCATAATGCTTATTTGTGTAGGAGCTTCCTCTGCAGAATAAATGACATGAAAAGTGAAGTCAATCAATGTCATTTTATTCCTAGGATCAAGCACAGCAGCAATAGAGATCAACAGATTGCATTCACCCCAATGTTTGTCAAATTTCTTTTGCATTTTCAAAGCCATTAGTCTCATCCAAGGCTCTTCACTAAGAGATTTCTCATCCAACAATTCTTTTATGCTCCAAAGCTTAGGAAGAAATAAATTTGATGTTGGATATTCAGAACCTGATAATTATAAAAGAAAAAAAATTTAAACTTAATGTCATAAATGTATAACATAAATGATAAAATTAAATCTAAAAATTGTAATATTAAATGCTTATTACCTGAGATGATGTTGGTAACTTCATTAAAAATTGCCAAGAATGAACAAACTTCTTTAACTCTCACCCAATCTTCATCGGTTGGCAAGTTTTTGTAGCTTGAATCTCTTTTTTAATACCTTGGAAAAACTTGCTTAAACTCCAATGCACAAGACAACATAGCATATGTAGCATTCCATCGTGTGCAGCAATCTAGAATCAACCTCTTATTGGGTAATTGAAGCTGTTTAACTGAGGGAAACCGAAACAAACACGCAGCGGAAATAAATCATTCGGCCTCCACCAGGATCGATTCAGAGAGTTGCCTGATTAGGGTTTCGAGATTTTACCTAACGTTTTTCTCTGATTTTTCTTTCGTTGGTCGAGTCACAAGCAACAACTTTTCGTTCCTGCCTCTACGGTATCCACACGAACGGATCTACCGACTCTTGAACGTCTCACGATCAAAAGCCTTAAAGAGCTTTTGATTCCTTATAACCGAATTGCTAGCTTCGATTAAAAGGAATGTTTTTGTTTTCTGTTTTAAAAAGTGTTATACGGCTATGTTTCAGAAAACATCCTTTTATAGGCAGTAAATTTTACCCTAAAATTTACTGCCAAACAGAACTCTAATCCTACTTAAAATAGGATTAGTTATATCCCTAATCCAATTCAGAATAGGATTAGTTATATCTTTAATCCAATTCAGAATAGGATTAATTAAGCTCCTCATTGATCTGTTCTAAGTGTGCGACCCAATAGGTTCTCAAAACAATGGCAATGACAAAATTGTCACAGGCAATGAGCGGTATCTAGCAACACATCATTGCTACCCATGTAACGAGAATGTCAATGACTCGACATAACCTTACTCGTGATAGATGTTACTGTGTAGTCTAATCCCTTTATCCTTTGATGTCTTGATTAGACACAAGTCATGGAATGTGTCACACTTGTATAGTCTAATCAGCGTTTCTTGATTCCTGAGTAGACTAATTAAACAAATAAAATCAATATCTCATATTGACTTATTCGAGCACGGCCATGCATTTCTTAGTCTCACTCTATCAAAGGGCCCAAGACATCACTCTTGTTATATAAGAGGGATAAATCCTATCTTGATCACTCAATATCCCTCTACATAGATCAAGGCATACCCAATTACTACCTTTATAGTCCATCCTATTACGAATGACATCTAGCAGCATTAAAGTATGCAATTCTCTATGTTGGGATCTCTGATGATCTCAAGTCAAAGGATCACATACACCATCATCACTATGAGAATCGCTTATGACACTTATATAACAATCCATGTAGCGTTCTCATGGAGGGTCGATCCAGTACATAGTTCTCTAACATGTACCTATGTGATGACTTGATATCCTATATCCATGACAATGGTCATCAGTCAACCACATACTAGTCTTATCGTATCATTGTTATCCTTGTTCACAATAATACTTGACTAGGGATATTTTAAGAATAGTGTGTTATTACTATTCTAAGGACATTATCATATAAGATTACATTACGCAGTTATAAGACAAATATAATAATGAGCTATAATAAAATGTCATGATACATAAAATGTCAAAGTCAATCATCTAATGAATGGTTCTAAGGGCATAATCCAACATTGACAACATCACTAAACATTGATAAACGTAGAGTTGATGCTGTGATGTGTTTCACACTTTCCCTTACATTTTCAATTATGTCTTCAATCTCAGAAAGACCATCATGCACCAAAATGTTCAGAATGTGCGCACAACATCGAACATGAAAGAAATTTCCATCTAGTGGAAGCTTTCTCTGAAAAGAAAGGTTATCTTTCAACATCTTCACAGCTACATCATTGTAAGAAGCATTGTCAACAGTAATTGTGCACACTTTTCCTTCAATACCCCATTCTTGCAAGCATTTATATAGTGCATCATAAATGACAAGTCCACCGTGAGGAGGAGGCACACTAACAAAGTTCAATACCCTTTTTTGCAACTTCCAATCCAAGTCCACAAAATGAGCTGTCAACACCATGTATTGAATCTTCTGACCAGATTTCCACATATCAGTTATAATGCTAATCCTATCAACTGTTTTCAACAATGCAATCAATCTTTTTTTTTCTACCTCAAAACTTGTCCAACAATCACCTTTAGCAGTTGCCCGAGAGATATTTTGATAGTAAGGACTTGCAGTCTTCATCAGCAAAGTGAAAAGCTCATACTCAGCAAATGCAAATGGCAACTCATGAACCATAATCATATGAGAAACCATCTCCCTTATCTTTGCTTGATCATATTTCCAAGTTTGAACACTACTCACACTATCTGATCTAGGTGTTTGCAGTTGCAAAAAAATATTGGTTTGTCCATGTTCAGTAAATTGTCGTTTCACACAACTATTTAAATGCCTCTTGTATTGTGTGGTCGTACCATCTTTGTGCTTGGAAAGTTTGAGCTTACAATGATTACACTGCACCTTTTCAGTCCCATCAGCTAGTTTCACTAAGGTAAATTCTTGCCAAATAGACGATGTCTTCTTCCTTGCTTTCTTCGCATAATTACTAGCTTCATTTTCGTCCTCTTCAATAGGATTAGGAGTATCTCCTTCAACATTGCCAACTTCATTTCCCTCAGTAACAGCCATAGGATCAGATGATGAACCAGTACTAGAATAAGAACAATGCAAACTCCAATCCGGTACTTGAGAAGTCGAAGACAAACTAGTATGATTTTGTTCCAAGTGAAAAGACATACCTAATAATTCAAAATTAAACCATCATCAATGAGCAACAAGAAAGTACAAAATTAAAAAATTTCAAATTATCAATTAGTGATTAACAAATAATAGATATACCACAAAATAAAGGCTGCTAAATATGGTAGTGTCTGCCCCGAACTCTTTATGGCCTCCCCGGAGATCATTTTTTGGAGAGACTGCTAAAAAGAGTCGGAAGATCATAGGTATGACAAGTGAAATGATACATGGACATTACTAAAGTCAACTATCAACAAAAAAATGAAAATTACAAAAACTCTAAACGTACCGTTGATTGTGAAGCTTAGTTGAATAAAGGACTAGCCTTGAAGTTTATGAATGTTAAGACAAATTCAAAGGCTTGAGAAAGAATGACTTCTTTACTTGAATTTTTGAAAATTAGCTTCAACCTAACAACAAAATATCATTGTTAAGAATTGCAATATCTATAAATAAAATATAACAAATATCAAGTATATTTACAATTGGATATTTTGTTTTCATGCTATATCTAATAATAAAATATAACAAATAGCTTAACGCTTGGGTTTATAATTGGATATTTTGTTTTCATGCTATCAACTATAACTATTTTCATATCCTATTGTATCCCTCGGACACATCTGAAAGAAGAAAAGAATGTGTTACAAGCAACCTCACTGCTTAATAGCAAGAACAAGAAGAAAAAGGTTGACCAAAACACTGAATTGCCAACTATGCAGCTTCTTAAAGGAAATAGCAAACTAAACCCATCTCAAACTTCCAGCACTGAGACACATAACAACATCTGAGAACTATGCAACTAAGCTGCAGGGCAGGACCAAGCAGGCAGCCAAAACAACTAAGTACAGAGAAAAGAAAATTCTCCATCTCTGACACAAAAGATAACTAGAAAGAGTACAACAGAAAGAGAACAAAACAATGATTTTAAAGCAACAGTAAATCAAACTAACTTTGCTGAGTCAAAGATATAACTCAACTAATAAACTAAAAAGATATAACTCAGCTAATAAACTAAGCCTCAATTCCATAGCTATATCAACTTAGTTTCCTCATTTTAGAACCAGAAAATTAGTAATGCAAAACATACAATATCAAATTGATACAAAAATGAAGCTAATCTTATGTTCTTCTTAGCATCAACAAAAAAAATGACACAACAATGAAACAGATCCAAGACTTCAGACCCAGAAAACATATTCAGTAAAAACAATCAGAATATAAATAAAACACAGTGAATCAATATAGTTTTAAAAGAATAATAACACCATCATACAAAATGAAACAACCAGATCAATGACAAGCACATCATCGCATTAATAACAGCTAGCAATTTATATGAATATGAACTATATTATTGCAGCAAACCACTCGTAAGCTATGGTAAATTGCGGCACAAGGCAGTTTACCATGCAGGGTAGTAGTTCCCGGAAATATCAGGCTCTTGTTGACGGCTCCCAGAGGTTTTGTTCTTTATAAATCAATAGAGTTTGCTTGTGAATCAATTCATTTCATCGAAAGATGATACTCTTCTTCGTTGATTAAACGCTTTTAAAAGAACAGGAAACTGAAATCAAAGAGACAATACCAGTGATCATGAATTAAACGAGAAAACTTTTTTATATTGAAAAAAGAAAAGCTTAAAAATGAATCACCTTACAAGATTTTAGATGAAGCCGTCCTGGAGAGAAGGGTTTTCCAATTTTCGAGAGTCGAGAGAGGACTGAGGTCTGAGGAGGAGCGACCGACCGACTGCTGCTGTAGAATAGATTTAGGGTTTTCCAATTTTCATTTTTAGACTTACAAAATACCGACTGCTGCTCCGAAAAGACCGACTGTTGTAGAATAGATTTAGGGTTTTCCAATTTTCATTTCTAAACGGTGAGTTTTTACTCTGAAAAGAGACCGACTGCTGCTCTTCTTTGTCTTTACTCCAAACTGACTTGTCCGCTCCTCTGATATATGCTCCTATAAAAATTTGTGCAGTCAGTTTTCCAAGCTTTTTTGCCGCACACTTGATTTACATAATCTTCTATTTTTTTGCTAGGGCCATAGGTTCAAACTTCGATATTTTTTTTTCCACCAAATGAAAAAACTTTGATATTTTTTTCTTTTGCATCTCTTTGAATATCAAATGAAAAAATCTTGATTTTGGGGCAAATAAAAAATTTTTAATACATTTTTTAAAGCTAAATGTGTAACCTTTACTCTTTTTTTATTGTCGTAAACCTTGATGTGATGTGTAATTAAATTAATCGTCAAATTAACTTTGTAATTGTTCATGTGATGTGTGCATATTCAATTGATTAACATTTTTAGATAAATAATTATCTTGTATATTAAGATTTTTAATCTTATTTACAAAATTAGTAAAATAACATATATTTTTTAAAAATATTAAAAAAATATTTCAAGGTAAGTACTCATTCAACTAATTGAGATTTGGAAACCTGAAAGGAGGAAGTTATTCTAAAACAGAATTACTTCTAATTAAGTTTTGACTCTCCCCTTGTTTAAGAATCAAGTTTTAGTTATTTTAGGCTTGCACGTATTAAAGTTAGTTGAACCATAAAGGAAAAAAACTAATGTTTGTTAATTTAGGCTTGCACGTATCAAATTTTTATTATAATTAGATTAATTTGTAAAGTTGAAAGATAATTACACATTAATTCAAATAAGAGTTCTAACTCTCTAGCATAATTAATAAATTTGTAAAAACACAATGGCATATCCATCATTTATATGTCATTTCACATAGATCATTTAATTTAAAGTTGCATGCTATTCAATATTTATCTTAATATATTACATTTTTTATTTCAATCTATTATCGTATATTATAATATAATGTTGTATTTCTAATTTCAAATATTTAATTTCTTATAATATATTTATGTAATATATATTAACTTGATCAATGATCATAATATTAAAAGATCAAATAGATATAGACCTTAAATCACTCTTTTTTTTTTAAGTCAAAAAAGTCTTTTTTTTTCAATTGATTATAAAGAGTTGCACACACACACACACACACACACATATATGTTTATTGTACAAATGAGCAGTTTTATGTTTAAGCTAGACAAATATATATACACACACATATGTGTAATATACATATATATATATATATGTGTGTGTGTGTATACACACATATGTGTAATATATATATATATATGTTTGTATCATATAATATACATATATTGGTATACATATATTAAAATATCATATATATATATATGTGTGTGTGTATACACACATATGTGTAATATAAATATATATATATATTTGTATCATATAATATACATATATTGGTACACATATATTAAAGTATTATATATATATGTGTGTGTACACACATATATGTGTAATATATATGTATGTAAATGGTCAATGGATAAGATCATAAGAATGAGATCTTAACTTATTAGTTATTAGTTATTAGTTATTATAAGACTTTTATTAATTTTATTTCAGTACATTATGTTTAAATTTAAAAAAATAATTATTTTAATTATAATTAACTAATTTAATTTTATAATTATTTTATTATTATATTTTATTAATTTTTTTAAGACAACAAAGTTATATTGTAAAAATATATTTAAAAATTATGTACTAATTTTTTAGGTTAATATATTAAAAATAAGGTATATATATTATATAACTTATATAATATAAGTAATTTTAATATTTTTAATAAATAACAAACAAACAACAAACGACACTTTAAACGAACAACAAATGACACTTTAAACGAACAACAAATGACACTTTAAACGAACGAACAACAAACGAACAACAAATGATACTTAAAACAAACGAACAATAAACGAACATAAACGAGCATGTTCGCGAACAAAAACGAACGAACCATACCTCTGTTCATGTTCGGTTCGTTTAACAAATGAATACTAAAATATTGTTCATATTCATTCGTTAAGCTTAATAAACGAACATAAACAAATAAAAACCAAACAAGTTTACGAACAGTTCATCAAACGCTCTGTTCGTCTACACCAGTATCTCTCATCCGCCGACAGAGCAGCTTCTCCCCTTCTTCCTGGCTTCCAACTGACACCTTCTTCCCTAATTTTTAATTTTCTCGAAGTCCAATCTTTAAATCAACCGATCAATTTTGGGTTGTAAGTCTTTCACAGAAAAATTCAGAACTCTCTCTGACCCTTTATTTGTTTTTGAATTTATGGAAAACCCAACTTGCTTGAGATCTACTGCCACCAAAACAATCTCTTTTTTCCGTCCGTTGTCGTTGCGAGCACTAGAAAATCTTGAAAACGTTATGGCCTTTCCCAGATCAAAACCGACGCTTGGGTCTAACTATGGATTAAAATTAAACAGCCATTCCCTTTTGATATGCTTACCATTTTTCAATTACATTTGATAGAATGCTGAACCAAACAATAGGAAAATCGGGAAGCTCTGTGAAGAGGCTTTGAGGAACCCATTACGAATACCAAAGGTATGGATTTTCTTTTGGTTCATTGAGCATCAGTTCCTGGTGGAGTTTAATTCTATTATGGATTTTATAAAATTTTTAAATTTTTCTATTTTTAGTGTTGGTTTCCACCATTTTGTTGGCAAGCTCTTATCTGTGTTTTTTTAAAATTTTTATTTATTCTGTTTGCAATGTTGGTTTCCACAATTTTTGTTAGTAAGTTGTTAGGCAACTTCGAGCGTGCCTAGGAACTCCAGAAAGATAAGAAGAGAAGAGAATAAAGAAAAGAGAATAGAGGAAGAAGATGATTGAATCTTGGAAGAGTGTTATCCTTCCCGCCCATTCTTATTGATCTTTTATAGCTGCCAGTACAGTTTAGGTAGTTAGAACTTCTTATCTAATCGAGGCTATACAACTGCCAAAGTACAACAGACTTGCAACAAACCTATCTAACTAACAGAAGAGTTCATTAATTTCCCACGTGCATGCTCTGTACGGTGGCAGCATAAGTGCATCCATATCATAAGTGCTTATCTTTGTTAATTTTAAATGAAAATATAAATTTTGTAAGTGAGAACATGGCTAATCGTTTCTATTATCTTGGTTTCTATTTTAATAATTTAGTTATGTTTGATATCTTATAATACATTAGAATTTAAATCTTTCTTTTAAAATTATTATATATTACTTAAAATTGAGGCGGTTTGCAATAAATAATTTTTAAAGTTTTTGGTAAATTTTGTCATGAAGTGTTCAAAACTGACTGAAAATTTTGAATTGGTATTAATCTTGGCACCATTCAAATTTATAGAAGCATCCTTGAGATGTTTGAAATTAGTTTAATATTTACTACATCCTGTTATACATATAACTTTATTTAATTGCCTGATGATTTGTTTATTCACATATTTCAATCATTGTTACATTGCTCCCTTGCATTACATAACTTATGTCTTGAAGTTCAATCTCAAAATAACAAAGTTTATAGCTAATTTCTGAATGTGATGGAAATCAATATGAATTTGGCTCCAAAGAACCCTTCCTACTCTGCATATGTTGCTTCTTCCATGGCCAAATTGCAGCACAAGACACAGAATTATTAAATTGAGTTTTTGCTGATATAATTTTCAATTGGGTATAAGCAGATTAGGGACCATGCACTTACTAGGCTGAAGAGTAAAATTGAGCTAATGTATGTAACCAGTGGCTATAAGAAAGTGGTGGTGGTGCCCCATTCCATGGGCGTTATCTATTTTCTTCACTTCCTTAAATGGGTTGAAACGCCTCCTCCTATGGGGCCCGGAGGCCGTCCGGGTTGGTGTGCCAAGCATATCAAGGCGATCATGAATATTGGTCCAGCATTTCTGGGTGTTCCAAAGGCTGTCAGTAATATATTCTCTGCCGAAGGCAAAGATGTTGCTTATATCAGGTTAGCTTTGCATTCTCTTCCTCATAATTGGCGCCATTGACATTTAGTTGAGATGCAATTACTTCAAAGTACCATGATTAAGATGGAAGATATCCTAAATGCCAAAGATCAGCAAAAAATATTGATGTTAGTGCATGATTAGGGAAATATCAGCTTGAAATGTTTATCAGATTTTACTCTTTTATATGGTCTTTGTAGAG
Source organism: Heritiera fomes (assembly GCA_032173925.1). Taxonomy (NCBI): domain Eukaryota; kingdom Viridiplantae; phylum Streptophyta; class Magnoliopsida; order Malvales; family Malvaceae; genus Heritiera; species Heritiera fomes. The sequence continues at coordinate 36,469,060 of JAPDPM010000007.1, forward strand.
CTATGGCATCTGGAGTTTTGGATTCTGAGGTTTTAGGCCTTCAAACATTAGAACATGTCATGCGGGTTTCTCAGACATGGGATTCCATTGTGTCATTGTTGCCTAAAGGAGGAGAGACCATTTGGGGCAACATGGACTGGTCTCCTGAAGAAGGGCATGTTTGTGACTTCTCCAAGAAAACACACTCTCAGCCCTCTATAAGAAACAAAAATGTCAATAACAGTGATGCTAAGAGAGGTTTCCGAGTGAAAGATCCAGTTAAGTATGGAAGAATGATCTCTTTCGGCAAGGCAGCGTCAGTATTACACTTCACAGCTTCCCAATGTTGATTCACAGGTATGATTTGTAGTTATGCTTAGCTGTTTTGATCTGTTCGAAGTTGGGACTACATAATTCAGTACTAAAATAGAGACAACTTAAGAACATAGTGCTTTCAACATGACTATCAGTAATGAAGTTTTATTATCAGGAATTTTCTCAGGCAGTGCTGCCGAAAATTTCAACTTTTCATGTGGAGAGGCCTGGACTGAATACAATGAGATGAGCAGAGAAAGCATCCGAAAAGTAGCAGCAAACAAAGCATACACAACTAGAACTCTTATTGATCTGCTGCGCTTTGTGGCACCAAACATGATGCTGCGGGCTGAAGCTCATTTTTCCCATGGAATAGCAGACAATCTCAGTGACTCTAAGTACAATCACTACAAGTACTGGTCGAATCCACTTGAAACGAAGTAAGTAAAATTACATTTAAGATACTTTTTGACAATCTTGAATTAGTAATCCTCAATGAAGTAAGTATAATTACATTTAAGATACTTTTTGACAATCTTGAATTAGTAATCCTCAATATTTACATGTTTTTCAGACTACGTGATGCACCTGACATGGAGATATACTGCTTGTATGGTGTTGGAATTCCCACTGAAAGATCATACATTTACAAGCTGTCGCCTAGCAGTAGGTGCAAAAGCATTCCACACCAGATTGACAGCTCAGTCCATGGAGAAGATGGTAGCTGCTTGAAAGGTGGAGTGTATTTTGCGGATGGAGATGAGTGTACCGATTCTAAGCACAGGATTCATGCGTGCAAAGGGTTGGAGAGGAAGATCACGGTTTAATCCATCTGGCATTGCTACATACACAAGGGAGTACCGGCACAAGGCACCGGCTAGTCTGCTTGAAGGGAGGGGCAGTGAGAGTGGGGCGCATGTTGACATCATGGGAAATGTTGCTCTCATTGAAGACATATTGCGCATTGCAGCCGGAGCCACTGGGAAGGAGATTGGAGGTGATAGGATTTACTCCGATATCTTAAGAATGTCTGAGAGAATGAGTCTTCGGCTGTGATTATATTTGGAGAGCTTGATGCTCTTTTTCATTGTAAAATGAGATGCCGTGAGGTCGAAGAAAGAGAAGCTCCTGATGATAGAGTGGATTAACTAGCATGGAAATATGAGGTGGGGGGTGGAGCTTGTTGAGAGGATCTGATGAAATGCAGAACACTTAGAATGAAGCAATTAAGGGTGCTTGATCAGACAGAATCAAATAATAATGGAAAAACAAGTTTTACTCTCTGCGTTGATGCCATTGTATTTTTTGATTGATTTTATTCCTGTTTTCAAGAACAGTTTGGCCTTGGCCATCTGCTAATATATATTGAACCAATGGCCTTATGGCCAGGAACAAAAAGCATATATAGACTGGAGATGCAGGGGATCGACCCTGCACCTCTTGCATACAAAGCGAGCGCTCTACCATTTGAGCTACATTCCCGTTTGACTGGCAGTCCATTGTTTTCTTTTCATTTTCTTAAACAGAGCGGGAAGCACAGCTACCCAAGACTATGGCTGCAAGTAGATTTCAGTTGGACAATGGAAATCCTCTTTCAAGGGTCAAACGACATTATAACCCATGATTACTTGCAACGTAGCTAAGGGAAACGATTTGGGAAGTTTGGTTTTGCATTAACTTCACCTTTCTTCAACTCTCTCCTACATTTCCTTTCATCAAAATCCTTACCTTACCTTTCTTTCTTGACCATCTTTCATTTTTTTTAAGGGCGTTTTGGTCTCAATTCTCAAAAGACGATGATAATGGCTGCTACTAATAGAAATTCCTTCAAATTTGAAGGGATTTCTCACTTGGCCGTAGGTATGGTCCTGTTAATTGCCATAGATTATAAAGCATAATTCTTCTTGTCATTTGCTTCAGGAAAAATTGCTCCATCCTGAGATTTCAAGTGCTTTCTCCTGTATTCGTGAATCCATGACAGGCTGCAATCTGCATCATGCTATTCTTGACATTGTAAAATATGCTATTATGCTGTGTATTTGTGACAGCAATCCAACAATGTAGGAGTATTTTTTTAACAAAAAAAGGAGAAACATGAAAATAAGAAAAAGATTTACGGGTGTTAAGATTTAATGTTAAATGTTTGTTTATAAAAATGATTGTTTCGTTGTAGACTACAAAAGAAAAAGTAGATAATGTGTTTCAATCACATTGGATATGAAAATGAAAATTGTTGGATATATAAGCATGAACACTTTAAACTCTCAATAATTCAAAATTGTAGGAAGTGATATCATATCAAGCCCTTCAAAAACGGTAGATAGTGTGCTAATTATACGCAAAATCTTTTAGTTGAGATAGATAGGGTGAATTAGCCATGATGAAGACATCACAAGATTGCATGAAAAAGAATGTTATGTCACATTCTTCAAAAGAGAAGAGGTATAGTGTTTTAATTTCACATAAATACAAAAAATTATTGGACATATAAACGTAAGCACTACATATAAATTACTAAAAATTAATTTTGCAAGAAAAATTAATGACTACGTGAAAACTATATGAACCATTTGAAAATTAAATACAAAATTTTAATCTTTTAACCCAATGCCCCAATTAGATGATAATTTCAAAGTGTCCCGTTATTTTTTAATATACAACTTTTTTTTTTCATATTCTTAAATAAATAAAAATAAAATCTCTTCTAAATTAGCTGTATGATTTGAATTGCCCTTCCTCTTTATTTTTTTTTTTGGTGCATACCTTCCTCTTTATCTTGCTACAAACCGAAAAAACCTTTTTTTTTTTTAAAAATAAACATAAAAATTACGTCACAAGCCACTGTGAAAATGAGAGGCAGCGAACCCAGTTAAAAGAACATTGCTCGTTGATTTATACCGCACAAACCAGATTCTCGGCTTTCTCATGAGAAGAACAAAAGAATGGCGCTAACTCCCCCTCCTTCTTCTTATCAAAATCTTCTCCAATTCTCTGTTGAATCTCCCTCTCCGTCCGTACATTATCTTCTCGTCGGTTCTCCATGGCCAAACGCTTCTCCGATTCTGCTTCAAAAGAGCGGATTTCCTTTACTTCCGTTAGTAGTGAAACCGTCTTCTAAGAGGATCAAGTGCTTCGCTACGTCATCTACGGAAGAAGATCGTTTGAACGAGACGGAAATATTGGCCGCCGAGAATGTCGGTGATGATGGAGGGAGGGAAGATCCGAAGGTGCAGCAACACATGAGTTCTGTGATTGCGACTCAGAGAATCAATTCTTCTTCCATTGATTCCCTCTTGCTTGGAATTCGTGAGCCTGTCTGAGGTTTTCTCTTTTCCTTTCTTTTTGGAAGATAAATAAAATTTCTTTACTTTTCTTCATTATTTTTTAAGCTAAGAGAAATTATTGCTCAGAACAAAGAAGAAGAATAAGAAGAAAGAGTAAGATATTATTACACCAAAAAAAAAACGTAAAAATTAGAGCATTAATTTTTAATACAGTTTACTTGCATATGCATGCAATTATGTCTATATTATAATTTTGTGTGCTAATATTAGTAATATTTTTAGGATTTATTAATTCCTGAACAAGTTACTGGTTACTAATTTGCTATATGTTCTTAGGATTTTTGGAGTTGCGTTCCAAATTTTGGCTTTTTTTTTTTTTTACTTTTTTTGAATGGTTTATAATTTTATTTTTCGTGTATAATTTTGTGTTTTTTCTCAATCTTCAAAGGTCGTGGAGGTGAAGTTAAATGGAGTAGTTTTCAAATTGGGTTGCAAGAGCTCTCATAAGGTCCATTTTCTATATTATATGAACAAGATGTAAACTAGATAAGTAGGATGTAATTTTGGAGGTTTGGTTTAACACAAGGAATAATAAGTACAACTTCTTAGAAGTGGCTGAATGTTGGTTGCATTTACAATGGCCAGGCGGAAACGCTCATGGCTTGTCAAAACTGCTCTGGTTATTTCATTTGCTGGTGGCCATGTTATGTCTTCAATGGCTATAACTGATTATTATGGCTTGTTGCATTTGCAGATGTGAATCTTGCCATGGTCAGGCAGAAAGGCTTCTTGATTCTGCAAAAGAAATGGAAGATTCTATTGCTGTCAATTTAAGGTCTTGATGAAGTTTGATTAACTTTTTTTTTCAGCATCAACATTTCATTTGGGGATTTGTCTATACTTTATTCTCCAAAATCTCATGTTCCTATTTTCCGTGATTACGATGATTTGAGTTTTCGGAATCATTTAGAGTATATGTTTCTCTTGCATCGGAGTCCACATTCCTTCAATGAAGTGGGGTTGTTTAACTATTTTTATCAGCTCTCGGAGGCTTGAGGTAAGCAGAGTGGAACTTCTTCTTCAGGTTGGGACATTTTGTGTGTCAGTTGGTGCTCTAGTTGCAGGTTTGTCCTTCCACTAGCAAGAAAATAGAAACCTGGCCTGAGTGGCCTCTATTATGTACATGAATGAATTGCTTAACGTAATCATGGACTAATAATCACGGTGTTCTGATTGCTATAATTTATCCACGTGAATTGCTTCAATTCTTGTGATTTAGTTAGTAATGGTATTAACACATTGCTGAATGGTAGCTAAAACAAGAACAGACCAGATACCTGGTTGCAAGAATCTCCGTGCTTATCCAGTATAAAAACCGTAAATCTTAGATGCCAGAATCATGATTCATTAGGATGCTTGATCATCACTAGGCATAAATTTATAACTTGTTTCAGTCTAATCGAGGCTAGTTCATGGATTCATTATCTGAAATGTGGTGATAATTTTGTTGTTTGTTTATTTGGTTATGTGGGAGGGGATGGGACCTAGAGATACTGCTCATGTTCGGAATCAGTCATATGCGGAAAATGGCATAAAAAGGTTTTAGTGCTGATGGCTAGCATGGGTGTATCATCTCATGATTTACTATTTGTGGCACGTATGGCATAAAATTTTCTCTGAGTCCATTCCAGAAATCATTTGTTTCTTCGGACAGCAAGACAGCAAGATGGGTTTGAACCAAAAATTTACAGCATGCAACAATTTTTCTTTAACCACTCGGTTAAGAGATTATTGGGAGGACCGCAAAATGTTTCTTAAACAATTTTAGTGGGAATTATGAGCATCCATGTCAAGAAGGCTGAAGATCATATTTCCTGTTTTCAGGTATATTTGGCATGAACTTGAAGTCCTGTCTGGAAAAACATGTGGTATGTTTGTCATAGAAGCTTGAACATTCAGTATTTTCTTACTGCTTAGCCCATAACTTGCCGTATTTGTAATGTGGTGGGTGCAGTTTGCGTTCTGGCTAACCACAGCAGGGATTATTATTTGTGCTGTTGTGGCATTCTTTCTCATGTATTCATATCTCAGAACTAGGAAAATACTGTAATTTAGGAGTTTAGGTAAGTTGTGTATTACCTTAAAAACTTAATTTTGCTAGTCGAAAAGCAAAATGTTGAACAAAAGCCAAACTTGCAGTATGTTATAGTTAAATAGTTTCGTCAACACATTTATTATTTTCAGACATGATTCTTTGAAGCTGACTTTCTTTTGTTATAGCAGGTGAATTGGAAGAGCAAAGATTAACTAATTGGGCGGTTTTATGAGGCTCCTGCAGCTTCCAAAGTGCACGATGATGTGTGTTGATGATAATAGGTGGTGAAAATTGAATTTATTTGAGTTCAAACTCAAATTTTATAATATGACATAATTCTTTTTTAACCATGCAGTGTTTTTTTTTTTTGGATAATAGGACGTGAAATTTGAGATTATTGATAATTAGAGATGAAAATTAAAATTATTTGAAATCGAACTCAAATCTCATAACATGACACAATTCTTTGTTAACTACTCGATCAAGAGTTACATTGATGATTGTTATAATTATACTAATAGGCAATATGTTAACCACCAGTCTTGGAATCTGTCTCCTTTTCCTCAGAAACTTCCTTTCCTGCACAACCTTGAGCTGCCTTCTCAGCCTTCTTCCGAATCTTCTTTTTCTGATTCCTTGTCAAATCTCCATTGAGACTGTTGATTCCTTTAGAAGAAACAGTTTCTGAGACAACCAAATGCATAGCCAATGTGCAGTGCACTGCACCATTGCAATTGGAAGCCAAACCATAATGCCACCATGCTGGAGTGTCATTTTAGCTCTAGACTAACGTTGCCGGAATAAGCTTCACCATGCTGCCAAACCGGCTTCTAATGTTTCATGGTATAAGATAAGCTAATACACCTTTTTTTTTCTTCCTTTTTGCCTCTTTCCTGCTCTTATTCCCCTGTGTTTTGACTAACCATTTAGTTTGTTTGCCTTATATGGCGAACGTTCTCTTGGACAGTGCCTTACAGGCTGCGGAAAAAGGTTTTGCATCTTCAACACAACACACTTCAATACCTCATCATAGTTCACAAGTGGCATCTGGATGGATTTCTCATTTCTGGAAGAGATAAATTATCGACTAAAACCGAAATTGCAAACAAGTTCAGTGGAAGAATTCGACAACCGACGGGTAGCTGCAAAAAGATTTGATACGTCTTATGCTGTTTGAACAAACCGAGCTCCCACAGCCCATTCTGTGCATCAATTGATACTTTGTCAGCTTTATAAGATTGTACAGTCTTACTATGAAGCAGTAATTTTGGTAAGAGGATGGTCTTCCTGGAATTTGACAGCCTAGTGTTTTTCAAGTTTTCTATTTGAACCATTTGGTAAAGTGGAATTGCGCTTATCAAGTGATCTGTGTATCTTGTTTCCTCTCAGTAATTTTCGGCACATCTCATTTTACTAGTGTTAAAAGCGGTATTACTCACATATGTTAAATACTAAATTTCATGTGATCTTATATTCAAGTTGGAATCTTCCATCTATTACCAATTTATTTTAAGATGGAAATCTAACATGGTATTAGTAACCAAAAACAAAAAGTTCTATTATGTTAATTTCTTCCTATTACCCTATTTAAAAATTGTCACGTGATGGAAGCTGATAAAATGGTGTCAATACTAAATTTCTTATGGTTTTATATTCAAATTGGAATCTTCTACATATTACCAATTGGTTTTAAGATGAAAATCTAACAACTGGTTTGTAGCAATTTCTCTTTACATCAAAGAAATAATTTAGAGCGTCAATTTACTTCCTGCCAACAATCTATTCCCGATATGCTTCTGCCATAAGCTTAATAACCCAAAATGGGCTTGTTTTTGCCCTAACCTAACTATACTGTCTCCATAGCTCTGCCCTAGCCTTTCAATGATTTTTAACAATGTTTTTGAGCCCAAAAACCATAAGCAACCATGTTTTTCACAAAAAAAAAAAAACACGATGGTGGCAACAAACATTGCCTTCAAGAAAATAGATCTTCTTCCATTGCCAATTGGAAGAAAAAAAAATTAGTAAACTAGCATGAAAGTAGTAGAACCAGAGAAATTAAGGTTTAATTTAAACTATTCATGCATTAGTTCTTAAGATATTATATCCAGCAAATTTGAGGTTTAAATTTTAGCACCTGCTCGATTTCATTTGTATAAAAAAAATACAATTAGCAAAGGAATTTTCAGGATTTAGTCACAATATCTTTCTACACTTTTTTTTGCCATGGCAATAACTTTCTACTTTATACATCAAAAAGGCAAATTACTCTTCCAATTTGTAGCCTCTGCCAATCTTATTTTTGTCCATCAAGATTCAAAGAATATAATGCTTTGCTTAGTAAAAAAGATGAAAAGAAGTAATGACGAACAATTTGCTAATTTAAGGTTTCATAATCACTTTCTTATTTTGTAATTTAACTATTAGATTAATAAATTTTTTATTCTTACTTTTTTTCTCCCTTTTTACCAAGCAAAGATTCAATTCGGATTTTCATAACTAAACTACTCTTCCAATGAATAAAAGAAAGGGATTCTCTCAATTACTCTTTCAAATAACAAGAAAATGATGGTCAAATACATTTAATAACCACCTAAATTAAGATATTTATTCCACTACAAATTTAACAAAGCCAATAAGGCATTGGCTTAGTGGCAAGGAGAAGGCCTTGAGACTTTAGGGTCTCAACAATTTTCATAGTTATCTATTCATGGAATGTAATATGCTGATTGTGATTGTAACTTCTAATGAAAATGTACTACTCAAAATTTAACAAACCTATTTATCGTTACCACAATTCACAATTATCAACTTGATTTAATTCTATTAAATTTTGAATCTCAAATCTATTAAAATTAACTTTTTAAAATATTGTATAAATTAATTAAAGAAAACTTCTGATTACAAATAGAAATATTACATTGTCAAATAAGCAGGACAAATTGTCTTAGATCACAACCAAACTTCCAACCAACCAACTACGCTCTATTATTGATTCAATGGTGCAAATGTAAGAACAATGTTATTTCCTTACAAACGAAGAACATTTGTTTATGGCCATTGCTCAAATATTCTAAGCACATGTCACTTCCAAACGCTTTAGGATTAGTTTACATGAATGGTGAGATTAACTCCAATAAAATTAAAAAATAATATTAAATATATATCATGGTAATAAAATAATAAAAAATAAAACCAAAGATGAAAAATGTAATTTTACCCTTTCAATTTTTTGTCTTTTTTGTACATTTTTCACCGCACCGAAGTCACATTCACTCCAATTTGTTGAGATTCTATGTCCCTAAATGAAATTTTTTCAGCTTAATCTTCACTCCAATTTTTTTCATTTTCTAATAAACAATAAACCAATAAAATACCAAATATGCTTAATAACTTTATTAAAAAAATATTGTAGTTCAACTAAAAAGATGCCTACTGATACTTTTTTTTTTTTTGCAAAGAGATGCCTACTGATACTTGATTCTAAAGGAAAGATCCATTTAAGACACAACACTAAACAAAAATTATTACATTGGAAAACATTTTTTTTTATAATTTTTTTATTATAATAAGACAAGATTAAACTAAAAATATTTAAATTCCTTTAACTCAATCAATAAGTTTGTTTGCCTTATCAATAAATGATCTATGATTCTTTGGATCCCAATCTCACTCAGGCCCTTCATCATCAGTGTTAATTTTTTTTTCATTATTGGATGATAGGACCTTAGCCTAAAGGGGAGTTGAATTTATGTTGTTATCATATGCTTACTAATCAAACCTATACATAGGCCTAGTTTAGTATTGGTTTTGTGGTTGAAAAAAATTTGGGTTGTAAAAAGTGTATTTGAAAGTGTGATAAAAAATATTTTAAGATTTATAAGTATTTCCTATTACTATGAGAAAGTACTGTAGTTAATTAAAATATCCAAAAATATGCATAATGTAATAAAAATTTAGAAATTAATTTGAAAATAATATAATTATTTTACTTAGAAAATATATGATTAAATTGTAAAAATATATTTTCAATAGTTTTTTATTTGGATTTGTAAATCAGACTTTTAGATAAAAAAAATCACATATTTTTTTATTAGACATTAAAGTTAGGTCAAACTCAAAAACAAATATTTTCTAGATAAAAATCACTTTCAGCCTTAATACTAAACTAGGTCACTTTCACAATGAAGTCTATTGGAATAATATTGGACTATATATATATATATATATATATATATATATATATATATATATATATATATTAAGCAAAGAATCATTCTTAAAAATAGTAGATTATCAAATTAGTTTTGATTATTCTCATTTTGATTGATGGCGATTTTATGGTTCGAAATCACGTGAAAAAATATACCAAATATTTCTAATTTTCAAGGAATAAAATAAACTACTATAAAGTAGTATTCCGATGCTATATTTCTTTTATTTTTAAGAGTACATTTTTATCCAAAGTTTCTCCTGTTATATTTAATGAATATAATAAATTAATATAAATTAATATTTTCCTGTCTCATTTTAAGTCTTTTTTTATTTTGACATATATTAAAATTTTGATTTTTATGTATTTTATATTATAAATTTAAAATTTTTATAATATTGATGTAGCATACTTTTTAATTATTTAAAAATAAATTTTAGATAAAACTAATAATATAAAGCATTTAAATGTGAAAAAAAAATGGGACATCCAAAAAAGAAGAGATAGACACACTTAAATTGAGATGGGACGAGTAATTATAACAATGATAATAAAAGCATATCACCACAATTTTAAGAGAGTCTAGTTTGATTATTATAAACTAATTACTTGAATTCTTAATATTTTAACCAAAATCAAATTCTTTTTTTTTTTTTTGTAGTTTCATCCAAATTTGATTTTGAAAGGAAATCAATTAAGTTGGATTAAATTAGGGCAAAAAAAAAAGTTGTGATTAATTTTGTGAGGAAGCAACTTCTCCTCTAATCTTAATCTCTTTGGGTTCATGTGATAAAAGGGTGGATAAAAAGTAGGCCAAAAGAGAAAGGGCATGGGCAGACAATAAGTAAAGAACTTGTACCAATATCCTAAAAGGAGAATTAACACTCTTTATTCCTTTCTTAACATGATAACATTCAAAAATTTGATTATCAGAGTATCCAAAAGGAACAACCCATGGTAGATCAAGAAAAACATATCTGTGAAGTTCTAAAATTTTCACAGTTAAAATAGTCAAAATTCATATATTTTAAACAGTAAAAAGCAATCTCTCTAAAAATATTATACATAATACACTAATATAATGCAAAAAATATATGAAAATGGTATAGATTGCATATTTACAATTTTCATAAAAAATTGTACATATAAGATAAAAATTAAAAAACTTTAACACAAACGAAACTTTTTTAATACATCGTTAATGAAATTTTTAGATTTCACGATCGGAGGATTGAGAGAAATATTAAAAAAATAAAATAAACACTAATTAATAAAATGAAATATGTTGCAACTTTTTTGACTTTTCGTGTAAAATTCAAAAAATCGCTAATAAAAAATAAAATAATAACCTTAAAACAAAATAAAATACATGAATAGTCAAATTTAATCAAAATTATTTGTTTCATTACTTTTGGCAGAATTTGATGCTAAAAAGTTAAAATCAGAAAAAATTATCTTGCTTGTTACATCAATACCTTGGACTTTGGGTTTTTAACTTTCTAATACTTACGCACGCAAAATAAGACAAACAACGGTGCATTACATCATACATCATCCGTGCATTTCATATTCATGAGATTTATTGCATCACATGCCTTTTGTCACCCATCACTGAAATAACAACGTAACATTTTTTGGACCACATTTTTTTTAGTCCTCCCCTTTTTTCCCTACATTTATTAGTAATGTTTTGTTTCATCTCTTTCTTTTTATTTTACAATTATTTATATTCGATTTATTGTTTTGATCCTTTGTTTATTTTCGAACAAATTAATGAAATTTACCCTTTTTATTTTACTCTGGTACCATCCTCAAGCCCACGTGTAAATGTAATAACATTTAGAAGTGTAATGAATTCATATGACAAATATATAAACAATTATATAGATAAATGGGTAATATTTTAATGGTATTAATATAAATAAGATACTTTGTTATTGAGAAATGTATCAAGGTTTGAAATTCAAAATTAGAATAATAATCAAATATTTTTTTGTATAAAATGGATTTAGACCCTCAATCTTTTATTGCATGTAAATCAATATGTAAACTTTTTTTTATTATAAATAAATTTTCAATATTTCAAAATTATGTAATTAAATCTAAATACGTTAAATGATATTAACTTTCATTTGTATTGCTCACATAACGTACCACATGACAAGCCATAAATACTATTCATATCAACTGTCATGTATGATATCCAAACGACAGTTAATCTCATTTTAACATATTCAAATTTAGTTGCTTTATTTTAAAAAGTTGAGGGTCTATTTATAATAAAATAAATGTTTATAAGCTGATTTGGATGCAAAAAAAAAGTTGAAAACTTGTATTCATTTTGTAAAAAACATGTTAAGATAAATTTGGCTATTATTCATTTGAAATTTAATCTAATTAATTCATGCAATTTATTTTAAAAATTATTTTTAGTAAATTTTAAATTTGAATTTCACCACTTATATTGATTTTTCTATCTCTATATTACGATTTTTTTTGTGTGTCTACATATATATATATATATATATAAGTTTAAAATAATTGAAACTTTGTAACTACCCCACTCATTGATTTAAAGCAATTAGTATGAAATTTCACATTAACGTAGCGGTTTTCTTTCTTCTTTTTTAAATTCAATTATTTAAATTATAATTACATTAGGGAAAGAGATAAAGGCAAAGGATCAGTTAAGACTTTAGGGTTACTTTTCTCGGAGATGTCCAATTAAATGTAAAATGTGCTGTTTGCTGACTTGGATCATCATAAATTAAATTAAGTGCAAGTCAAAAGAAAAAAAAAAGATAAAGAAGATAAGTATATAAATTATAGTACTAGATAACAACTTTATTTATAAATCACTATATAAACACTTTAGACAACAAGAATATTAGCCAGTCACTGATTGCTGCTTTAGACTTTGCTGAACAAATCATCGCGTAAACATTGACTTTTTATGTAAAAAGTTGCAATTTTGAGTAAATTTATTTAAAATGATATTTTTAAAAAATTGTATGAACTAATCAATTTAAATTTCGAATTCATAGACATATTTAAATATGTCAAATAATACGTTTAATTTGAGGAATAAAAAATTGGTGAATTCGATTTTTTTTAATAAATGAGAGCATATATTTATATATATAATTATGTTAAATTTAGATATTTTAAATAAAATTTCATTTGTGTTTAATAAAACAAATATAATGAAATGTTTTTTAAAATATTATTATTATCATTATAACATATAAGCGATAAACACTTCTATGGTCAAACGGTTTAAGTTTGAGTGATCTACAGTACTTTCCATTTTATGCTTGCAGCTGGTCTGTGAAAAATTCTTTTGTTAATTTTTATTTATTTGTTTCATGGAAACTTTTATTTCGTTTTAAATACCACATTTCAACTCTATAATTTATCCCGTGGAAAATTTTACAATAACATCAACGTGAACACACACTATTAAGCATAATTTTAGTGGCATTAAGTACAAAATATTTTAGAAATATGATAAACATAAGAGAAAAAATGTAAAATTAGAATTAATAGAAGCGAATACATGAAAATTTTGATATAAAATGTGTTTATATTTATTCTCTTATTTTCACTATATTTCTCATATATTTTAACCAAATGACACCAAATTTATGTTTAATCATACATATTTATATTAACTTTACAATAAATTAAAAAATTTGATCTTACTATAACATTCCCCATATCCCATGCTTAAGAGAAAGAAACTATTTTCAAATTTCTTTTGTTGATTCTTCATTACGTAAAATGTTGATGTGAAAATTAGAAAATAAATTTGATAATTAACATATTTATATATCGTGTCTATTTTATATTTCACACATATAAAATATAAAAATTTTTATGTAATAATTGATATTGATATAAAAATTATTTCAAAATAAACATATATATATTTACAAAGTCAACACGTTTTCTGCGGGTCTTTTATTTATCTTTTCGTAGTATCCGTACAGGATAAGAAGGCCGGTGCGCACCACTCATAAAGCCCCTTCTTCCAGGCAAACGCCTTTGATCACGATCGTTGTAACTAGTAAAAAGCTAAATTATCCAGTGTGCTCGTACTCTTGACATGGTACTGACTCACCTTTTTCCGATTGGTCGAAAGTCTCCGAGCTCAGACCCCTGTCGAAACGTGGCACATCGGTGAGGATTTTATGGTAATTTCAGATTACCCTCTTTTGAAGCACCTTCTTTCGTAAGAATCGTAAGACATTCTCTCATTTCATGGGATTTGATCTCATATTTCTACTTTTGTCGCTTTTTCTTTTAGAAAAATCTCCCAAAAGTCCATTGACCGTATGAAAAATGGTCCCCACATTAATTAAACCTAAACTGAGGATTTTATGGTAATTTCAGACTACCCGCTCTCAAAGCACCTTCCTTCGTAAGAATTGATGATCTCTCATTTCATTGGACCTTTTTTATATTTCCACTTTTGTCCCTTTTCTTATAAATGATCTCCAAAAAAATCATAGACTGTAAGGAAAATATTAACTTTATTGGTAATAATAGAATAGGATATCCTTAAAAAATAAAAATATACAGTAAATAAATAATCTTCTACGACGGGGCCCACCATAAAACCACCAACTGCCTGGCCATAATTGCGTCAGCGCCGCCGCTTACTGGTTCCAGAGAAAATTAAATAACGCATCCTTCTTTTTTCTTGATCTGTCGTTCGTGTGGTAACCCAACTCAGCACCGATGAGTGACACGTGTCATGGTGATCATCTCTATGTTATAGTGGTGGTGGTGGTGGGGTTTGCGTTTTACCGACCTGTCTACTCCTCTGCCTTCGCAGATTTGCCCCCCAGTAGGGTGACGATAAACTATGTTTTAAATCCTTTGTTGCATTGACTGTTTTACCCTTAAATTTTATATGCAACGCAAGGATTAACCAAGGAGAGAGAATTAGACCGTGAAGTCAATTTAAAGTTTCTTTAAAAATGTGCATTCGATATTGGACAATAATTTAGATTAGATAGTAGATATTATTTTTATTAGTACATTTTTATTAAAAGTTATAATTATAATCAATATATTATATTTTTAATGAATAAATAATTAAGTGAAATTTTTGTTTAGATATGATGAAATTTAAATTTGAGATATCAAAATTTTAGATCTTTTTATTGCCACTAAACTAAAATTTTATTAGCAATTCGATTATATGTTATAAGCATAGCATTATTTTGGTTTTAGAAATTAAAATTTATCAAGTTATCAATCTAAAATGTTTCATCCACTAATTAACTAATTATGGCTAAAATTTTAGTACGATGTAAAGTGAAAATAAAAATTTGTTTTTATACACTTACAACAAACTTTCACAAGTGAGATTAAAACTTGTTATATGTCTTTTTAAATTAATTTTTTGGTATATATTAAGAATTAAATGTTACTATATTAATTCTGTTAATGAAGTTTAAAGATTTTATCACTTGAACTTGAAAACTTCATTAAGAATATATATGAGATAATTTCTCATAAAAATAAATACCATGCAAATTTTCATTTAAGGGATAGGAATCAAAAGAATCGAGACTTTTTTTTTTCTTTGCTTCATCTAAAAAGAGAGAGATATATGATGTTTTCATATAGCAATTTTATTTATGATGAAATTGTTTTTAAAAATATAGTATAATGTAATAAGGGTAGATTAGAGATTTCATTTTTTTTCTCCATTAG
This sequence comes from Heritiera fomes, assembly GCA_032173925.1. Lineage (NCBI taxonomy): Eukaryota > Viridiplantae > Streptophyta > Magnoliopsida > Malvales > Malvaceae > Heritiera > Heritiera fomes. Next base: position 36,484,670 of record JAPDPM010000007.1, read on the forward strand.
AGGTGTTTTAGTCTATTCGACTTAAGAGTTTGATTCTATAAAAATATATCTACGTAAAAATACAAATAAAACATTAAAAAAAAACAAAGATTTTTCTTTTTATTTGTAGGGAGGTACAAAGAAAGAATAAATAATTAAATTTTGGACCTAATCCCTTATAATGAAAAGTAACAATCACTAGAATTAATAACATCATATTCTCAAATATCAAATAGACATAAATTTATTGCTATTTATTACTCTCAAGCCTTTTTTTTTAAAAATGTTTTATGTAAAAATTTTATTTTTAATAAAAAACATGAATATTGCATGAATAACAAATGTTTAAGTTAATTGTAACAAAAAATGTTTAAATTAACAGATTTGTTAACATGACTTAACGATGTGATTTTTTTACCATCAAATTGATAATCTGATACCAGAATATTCAATTTTCAAACATATGAATTAATTTTAAATTAAGATTAAAATCAAAAGACCTAAGTAGAATTTACTTATTATTATTATTATTATCTCATAAAAGAAAAAAAAAGTAAAGAAGTTGGTAAAAAAAAAATTTACACCCGTGGTCTGACCGAACCCTTTCGCTTTCCACATCCTTACAAACGTGCAAAAATGGCCAAGCACGAAAAGGCTACTGCGACAAATTCGTTTCGGTTGGCGCTTTCGTGCAAAACTGCGAAAGAATTTGGTAGGACTCATTCGACGTTTTGTTTAAATAACGAGGGCAATTTTGTCAGTAAGATGTAGAAGTCATTTAGGGGTGATTTTGGAGCGTCTTACCGCCAAGCCAGCGGGTCAAGTTCAATTCGGGCTAAACGGGTGGATTTAGATAAATTTTCAGACCCGAATCTGAATCGCCTCGGTTAAATTATCATATAATAAATAATAATTTTAGAATTTATTTATTTGGCATACTAAAACAAACACAATTAATTGTTCAAAAAAAAATAAACACAATAAAATAACAAAAAAGAAAATGAATTACTTTGGATTTCATTTAAAGAAATTAAATCCCCCCGAACCCGACTCATAAAGTGGAGTCAACATATTATATTTTACACGTCCTCCCAAGTCTCTATCTGCTTCTATTGGCCAAAAAAAAAAAAGTCTCTATCCGCTTAATTATATAAGGGCTCACTCTCTCCTATGCTTCTCCCTCGGTAATCAGAGCGTAGTTTCAAAACTCTATCGTTGACGCTGTTATTTTTGGTCTTTAGTTTGTTTCTTGCCTTTTCAATTTTCTTCTCGACACTGTCACTTTCCCTATCGTTAAACGGCAATGTCTGGACGTGGCGGCGGTGGTCGGGGTGGTGGTCGCGGCAGCGGTGGACGTGGCCGGGGACAGGACTCTGGTCGTGGTCAACCGTCGCCGTCTTTCCCTCGCGGTGGTGGCAGAGGTAGTGGAAGAGGTCGTGGACCATCTGGTCCTTCTCCTTCCTCTTACACTCCGCCTCCTACTCAGGTGGCTCCTAGTCAGCCACCTCCTCCTGCGCCCACAACCTCTACGGGTCTGGCGCATCAGCCTTCGTCCAGTTCTGGTGCGGAATCATTGAGCAGAGAGGTCTCTGAGAAGCTTACATTGGAGCCGCGAGCTGAGACGACGGCATCTCCTCTTCCTCCGTCGTCGTCAAAGGCTATTAGGTTTCCCCCGAGGCCAGGGCTGGGTACGGTTGGTAGAAAATGCAGGGTCAGAGCCAATCATTTCCTCGTTGATGTTGCCGACAGAGATCTTCATCAATACGATGTAAATTTCTCTCCTATTGATTTTTTGCCGCTATTTTGTTTTGTCATTTTTTGGTTTTTTGTTTTAATCGTTTTATTTTTGTTATTTTTCTCTGTAGTTCTTTTTGCTTTTATCTCTGTTTTTTATTTGACGTTTCCATACCTGGAAGGTTTTAGTAATTTATTTTCTAGATTTTTTTTTATAAATTTATCTTAAAAGCTAATTAAGCAAGATTTTAACTGTTAATGGTTTGCTTAAATTATTTCCACTTTTTGTGTAGTCTCTAGTCATTGAGGAATTTTAGTGGTTTCTTCTGCTTGGTTATTTTTTTATTTACCACATTGTCTTCTCTGATTACTTATAAAATTTTTCCTATTTTTCCTTTATTTAACTGGTTTTTGTACTTTATTTATGGTTCATAGGTATCTATAACTCCTGAGGTAGCCTCCAAGAAGGTTAACAGAATGATAATGGAACAACTTATTAAGTTGCACAAGGAATCACATCTCGGTGGTCGGTGTCCAGCCTATGATGGTCGGAAGAGTCTTTACACAGCCAGTGCTTTGCCATTTGATTCAAAAGAGTTTCTTGTTAAGTTAATAGATGAAGATCGCAGTCGTAGCTCATCCAGTTCAGTGAGGTAAATTATTGTATGTGATGATATGCTGGTGTGTATGTGGATTTTTCATTTTATTTGGTATCATCATTGTTCAAGGATCATTTGTCTGTTTTTGCAGGAAAGAACGTCCGTTTAAGGTGACAATCAAATTGGCATCAAAGCCTGATCTTTATTATCTTCGGCAGTTTTTGTTGAGAAGACATTTTGAGTCTCCACAAGAAACTATTCAAGTGTTGGATGTTGTTCTTAGGGCTAAACCATCTGAGAAGTACTTGCCTCTTGACTATCTAAGAATGTTTAGCATTTGTTGTTATTAAATGCTGAACTAAACTTATATACCTCTGTAGCTGTTTAATCTATTTGTAACTTTCTGTTGCAGTTATACTGTGGTGGGAAGGTCATTTTTCAGTCCACAACTAGGTCGTAAAGGAGAACTTGGTAATGGAGTAGAGTATTGGATGGGATATTATCAGAGTCTTCGGCCCACTCAGATGGGTTTATCTCTAAATATTGGTAGCTACCTCATGATTGTTGTTATTTGCCTTTTAGAATTTTGTAGTCAGTTGTATTTAACGTTTTCCCTTTTCAAATGCCTGGTTTTGTTTTGCAGATTTGTCTGCTCGGTCTTTTTATGAGCCAATTTTAGTTACGGAGTTTGTTGTAAAACATTTCAGGCATATAAACCTGTCTAGGCCTCTGTCTGATCAAGATCGTATTAAAGTATCATTAACCTTATCCCTTTGTTTTTACAATTTCTTTTATCTAGTTACTTATTTACTTCAGAATGTTTATTCATCAAAGTGGTTGAAATTTCTTATATGTTGTTTCTATTGCAATGGTTTTTAGGTGAAAAAGGCCTTGAAAGGAGTAAAGGTCGAACTGAACCACATGGAGTATAGAAAAACTTGCAAGATTGTGAGCATATCTAGAGAGCCAATAAGGCGGTTAACGTGAGTTTTTTATAGCACAATTCTTGAATATTTGTAGTACTGAAGTGCATTTAGTGCCAGTATGTAGAATTGTTTTTGGGTGATTTCTATTGTTTTACAATTTTCTTGCTTGCGACTTTCTGATATGTTTACTACTTACCTTAGTTCCATATTCTAATTAAACCAGAGATCATGTTAGTTGCAATTCAGAATTGTTGGTATTTGATCCTAATTGACTTGTTCTAAGACATTTTTTATGCTAGATATTCAAGTCAAATGCTACCACTGCTGTTGTGCATAGACCTTAAACTACCCATTTGTATGATACTGCTTAGAAGGAGATTACAAAATGTTTGAATGAGGATTTCTGTGTTAAGTAAATAATTATACAACTACATTTATATTACCTGAGCCTTTTATTCTTTGTTAATTGTTATGACATAATGCTCTTTTTCCTTATCTAATTCGTTTGCTCTCTTGTCCTATGTAGACTTATTAAGTTTTTGTCCAATTTTTTGTTTTTCCAGTTTTACTCTTGATGACAAGGGAACAAATGCTTCTGTGGTTCAGTATTTCCGTGATAAATACAACATTGTGCTTAAGTATGCATCTTTACCTGCCATTCAATGTGGAAGCGAAGCAAAACCTGTCTATTTGCCAATGGAGGTATTCACTTTATATGAATGAATTATTCTCTCTTTTTCTTTTTTTTTTCTTACTACATTATATACTGATATTTGTTACCTCTTCTATATGGTTTTGTTTTTTATACAGCTGTGCAGGATTGTTGAGGGACAGAGATACACAAAAAAGCTCAATGATCAACAAGTAAAAGCACTGTTGAAAGCAACATGTCAACGCCCACATGATAGGGAGGGGAATATTCGCAAGGTACAACAATTTTGGTTTTCTTCTCAGGGCAGCATTTGTTGTTTTGTTGATCAATTAAAAATTGTGATTTCACTTGGCATTTCATGTTGCTGCAGATGGTGAGTGTTAATGATTTCCAAGGAGATGAGCTTGTAGATAAAGAATTTGGAATTCAAGTTAAAAAAGATCTTGCTTTGGTTGATGCGCGAGTTTTGCCTCCTCCAATGGTAATTACATGCCAATATGTTATATTTTCAAGAGAAGTCATTTTGCTATCTTATTATAAAATTCATGCTTGTATGTTTTGGTTGCTGCACAGCTTAAATATCATGATAGTGGACGAGAACGGAGTGTTAATCCTGGGTTCGGGGCATGGAACATGATCAACAAGGTGGTATACTGGTTCTCTCTGGTTTTGTCATTCATTTCCTGTGTGAAAGATTTTCTATCTTTGAAGCGGTATTCTTGAAAAAAATAAAGGAACCAGAACAATTTCAAAATAATGCTTCAGGCCCTTCTTTTTGAGTCAAAGCTCTTAATATTTCTGAAGAAAATGAAGTTGCGTCTCTTTGCCGGTTCCTTTCAAGAGTTCTTGTGTGTTTCCACAGTGTATATTTTACATTGCAATGAGTCTTAATTCTTTCAAGGGGTATATTAGATAAGCTTTGGGTGGATTGGAACATTTTTAATACCATTGCCAGCTGAAAATTTGGAGCATGCTTTTTCTTGACTTTGAGGTGAATGGTGGTCTCTTTGAAGTTACTAGTAATAGAACCCTATATACATAGGCCTTGGAACCTAAAGGCAAATTGAGTCATTTGCTTGAAGTGTTGCTATTCCAGGATTTTTACTGATTTATTGTTTTGTTGGTTTGCAGAAAATGGTCAATGGCGGGAAAGTGGATTTTTGGACTTGTGTGAACTTCTCCTTGGAATATGCTAGTATGTCAGAAGACTTCTGTAATGAGCTTGTGAAAATGTGCAACAGCAAAGGAATGGTATGCTGTGTGGTTCAGAAGCGCTTGTCCTCCTTGTAATGTAGTAATTGCCTGACTTGATTTCCTATTTGGTTGTTCTAAAAGGTCTTCGGCCGAACTGCTTCAATCCGTATCCGTTCAGCTCCACCAGAAAGAATTGATCAAGCTCTCAAGGATGTTTACAAGGAGTCTACTGACCTGAAGAGGCCACTCCAGTTGTTGATAGTTATCTTACCTGATCAGACTGGCTCATATGGTAAGAGATCCAGATTTAGACTACTTGGAAGAATGCTGAATTTTCTTGTGCAACTAAAATCATTTTGCTTACAGGGAGAATTAAACGAATATGTGAGACGGAGCTAGGTATTGTTACACAGTGTTGTCAGCCCAAGCAAGCTGCAAAATTTAACAATCAATATTTTGAAAATCTTTCTCTGAAGATCAATGTGAAGGTACTTTTTCTGCTTCATTGGTGATTTGATATTCATGGATGCTCCTTTGTTGTTTTTTTTAGTTATTTATGAGGATTGTACATTGACTAGGTTGGGGGACGAAATACTGTGCTGGATGATGCCATTCAAAGAAGAATTCCTCGTGTCTCTGATTGCCCTACAATTATATTTGGTGCGGATGTCACTCATCCACAGCCTGGGGAGGATTCTAGTTCTTCAATAGCTGCAGTAAGCATAGCCATGTTCTCTATTATTTTTTCTGTTCCTTCATCATGTTAAGGGGTAGTCGACTGGCTGCAGGTAGTTGCATCAATGGACTGGCCAGAGGTAACCAAGTACCGCGGAATTGTCTCTGCACAGACTCATCGGGAAGAAATAATCCAGGATCTCTATAAAACAGTTCAGGACCCACAAAAGGGTGTTGTTCATGGTGGAATGATAAGGTATTGAGGTGGATATGGATTTATTTTGTTGGATCATGTTGTAGTTTTTGGTAGACTTATACATATTTCAGCGAAAATCTCTTGTTTTCTTCAGGGAATTGCTTGTGGCTTTCTACAAGTCAACTGGACAAAAACCTCAAAGGATTATTTTCTACAGGTAACCTTTGTTCTAATCACCCAAATCCTTGAATATTTTTAGTAGCGTTGCTGAAATTGTGTTATTTAATTTGGCAGAGACGGTGTTAGTGAAGGCCAATTTAGTCAAGTTTTGTTTTATGAGATGGATGCAATTCGAAAGGTATTAACGGTTATTTTGGTGGGTCAGAGGGGGGTTGGGGATTGTATAACTACGCACACTCTCTCTCTCTAAGTAAAAGCCGTGTCTTTTAAAAATGTATGCCACCTTTGGTTTATGCCATATTTGGTGTTTGGGCTTGCTGATGCCAGCAGTTTTCTTCCTTCCAGGCTTGTGCCTCACTACAGGAGGGATATCTGCCACCTGTTACGTTTATTGTGGTGCAGAAGAGGCATCATACACGCTTATTTCCTACAGACCGAAACCAAACGGATAGGAGTGGTAATATCCAACCAGGTAATAAATCTTATAATAGGAATTGATCATACTCTCTTAACCTCCCCTTGCTGTAGCATTTTATTAACTTTTTACCATAACCAATGTTTCCCAGGTACTGTTGTTGATACGAGCATTTGCCACCCTACTGAATTTGATTTTTACCTCAATAGTCATGCTGGAATTCAGGTAAACTATGCTTGCCCCCTGTTCATCGAATGATTGATGTTATTTTATTTTGATTTGCTGCTTCTGTTTCATACTCTTCATTTTTAATTTTTACTCAGGGAACAAGCAAGCCTACACATTATCATGTCCTCTATGATGAAAACAAGTTCACTGCAGACATTTTGCAAGTGCTCACAAATAATTTGTGTTACACGTATGTGTTGACTTCTTTCTCTATAATCTAAAATGTTTGAAATGGTGTGACTAAATAATACTCATATTAGTGCTGATTATCTAACAATTCTATTTATTAACAGGTATGCAAGGTGTACTCGGTCAGTTTCCATAGGTTCGATTATTTTTCTGTTAACTACTCTTAAATCTGATTTCAGCTTTTATCATTTGGATGGTCTGAAGGCAGTGTTAACAGATACTATTGTGATACATTTGCAGTGCCTCCTGCATATTATGCTCATCTAGCAGCCTTTCGGGCACGCTATTACGTTGAGGATGATACATCGGACAGTGGCTCTACAAGTGGAGGACGGAAAGTGAAGGACAAAACTGTCGAGATTCGTCCTCTCCCTTCCATCAAAGACAATGTGAAAGAAGTCATGTTTTATTGCTGAACAAGCGTGTCTGCTTCTGTTCATCACTAGATGCTTTAATTAATGGCTGTTGTTTTTTTGCCTTCTGGTTTAATATATTGTCAATAACTTTTGAACGATTTGTTAACCCCGCAAGCAGAGGAATGTCTTACCGATTTTTGTGGTTCATTAGGGTTCAGGTTGCTGTTTGTGTACATGCCACGGCTACAGGTTTTTAAGCTGTATAGTTTCTGAATCATTTTGCTGTATTACCAAAGGTTATCTGTGGGTTGTACAGAGTAAAACGATTAACAGAAACGTGTTTAATGAAAAATATCTTTTGAAGTTTATTATTGGGATTTTTGTTTTTTGTCCTTTCACAGTCAAAATTGTATTTATGGCAATTTGCCGGTACGATGTGCTAAAAAAACTAGAAAATGTCCTTTAGGCTTTATATCCGGACGGGTTGATTAATGAATTAAAATCAAATTATTCAAAATCTAATTAAATGAAAAAGAAAGTATTTTATGCATTGCTAATAGGGTTTTTAGAGTTTATGAGTGATGTTAATTTTAATATATATTAAAAAAAATTAATTAAAAGAAGTGACGTGCTTTAATATGAACATCCTCATAATTATTTATAACTTTAATATGTTTTTTTAAAAATTTTTTTGGGTTAACGAGTTATAACAATAAACCCATGTTTTATTTTTGTTAAATGCGAATACATACATATATATATATATATATATATATATATATATATATATATATATATATTATTGAGGCAATGACTCACCATAGTAAAAAGATCTTTAATATATGTATTTTTTGAAGTTATAATTATAATCAGTATATTACATTTTATGAACAAATAACTATGAAAATAGTAGTAAATAACTAACTAAACAACTAGTAAATAACTAGACAATTCAAGTTCACACTTACATTATGTTTGGATAAATATTAATAAAGGAATGTGAACGTTTGGTTCACATAAAATGACTTTCGAAAAATGATTTTTGCAAAATGATTTTTGAAAATTTAATTTTCTAAAAAAATTGATATTTTTTTGTTATTTGGTTGATATGCTGAAAAATATTTTCTGTTGTCTGTTATTTTTCGAAAAATCTATATTTTTGTTATTATTATTCACATAATTAACACTACTACTACTACTACTACTACTACTAATAATAATAATAATAATAATAATAATAATAATAATAATAATAATAAAGATGAAAAGAACAATTTAAAAAAATTATTATATTATTGAATTGATGAGTTTACATATTTGATTGTATAATATTTTGTAATATCTCATGAATCTCTTCAACTTGATATGGATTGGGTTGGATTTTAGTAGGAGGCTTTTTTCTCAAGGGTGGAATGAGTTTGGAAATTGTCTTCTCCTTTTTCAAAAGGGTAAGATAAGTTTCCAAAATCCTTAAAGATTTTTCATTAGTTGAATCTCATTTTCTATTAACCGAAATATTTTACATGCACTAAACACTCGAAAATATGAAAAATATTTTTCAAAAAATGAAATAAGCGAACCAAACAGACCCTAAATGGCGTGTTTGGTTGGGCAGATTTGGTTTTCAATTCTCCCCTTTTTCTTGAGCTCCATGGAATCTGTAGATTAGTTGGGGGTGAAAAAAGGAGTAGAAAATCTGTGCAGAAAACTTGAGACATGCGGGAGGGGAAAGCAAATAATCTTTTCCCCCCAATGAATAACTTTTCTGTGGGCAAAACAAATTTTTTGGACAAGCGTGTCCTTTAAAAAATTAAAAAATTACAACAAATGCCACTATTCTATTTTCCTGATAAAATTCATCATCTTCTACCAACTCCTCTTCTGCTCGACTCTTCTTCTGCCAAATTAATCTCTCCATTTTTTTTAATTTCAGTCTATAAAATACGAAGTTGGAGATCATTACTCAGCTTACATTGCAAAATTTTGTAGGTTAGGGTATCTTGAATCCATTTTTTTTCATTTATATATATTTGACTTTTATTATTTTTGCTTTTTTTTTTTTCAGAAATTTCTCCAACTCAAATTCAAACCTTTTTTGATGGAGGAAATTTCTGAAAAGTTGATTGCTAGATGATGATTCTCCCACCTTTTGCTTCTTTTTGGCTTGCGAAGGAATTGTTGAAGGAGGAGATTTATTAGGATTTTTCATTCTAGCTTGTCTTGGAGCCATGATTTGGGTAAAATTTGTGAAAAATTGATGATTTGTTGAACAAATCAAAGGTGGCTAGTGAAGTTTGAACCGGAAAGCATGAGGGTTGAGGGCTATTTTTATAGCTGTCGCTCGGGCATTCGAATGCCCATAATGGGGCATTTGAATTCCCCAAGGCATTCTGCAAACAAAATGTATTTTAACACGGGGCATTCGAATGCCCATAATGGGGCATTCAAATGCCATGTGCTGAAAGATGTTTCCCAAGTAAAAAATAATAAAATTTAAATATTTTATAAAATATTTGTAAATTTATATTTTTTATAAATTAATTTTAATTATTTAGAAAATAATAATTCTAAATATTTTATAATTACTTGTAAAGTTATATATTTTATAAATAAATATTAATTATTTAGCAAATAATAATTTTATAAATAAATATAAATATTTTAATATTAATTTTATGATAATTTTATATATATTTTAATATTAATTTTATAAACAAATTTATATATTTTATAAATAAATTTAAACATTTTAATATTAATGGGTATTTTTGTTATATGTATAGCAGCAATATTATGGTGAATTTTATAATTACAAATATAAAATTCAAATTTTAATAAATTAATATTGAAGGGTATTTTAACTGTGATAGCAAAATGTATTTAAAAAAATAAGGAAGAAGGATATTTTCGTAATTGTGCTAATAACATATGTTTTTGTGATTACTATAGGAGAGAGTATTTTCGTAATATTAATTTAAATGTATGGTATTTTAGTAAATACTTAAATAAGAAAAAATTATATTCAATTTTAATAAATTTATATTAAAAGGGTATTTTGGTCATTTTATCTTATTCCTACCTTATTTCTTCTCTAAACCAAACAAAAAAAAAAACTCAGAAAAATTATTCCATCTCACTAACCAAATAATATAATACATATTCCTCATATTTTTTATTCTCTTAGAATATATTTTTTATTCCTTCTTTATTCCATTCCGCGAACCAAACGCCACCTAAAGAAAAGGAGAGGAAAGGAAATGGTATATGTACCTCTTGTTTGGATAATTAAAATTAATAAATAAAAACAAAGGAAAATAATTCTAACAACCTTTATTTAGTTAAGCAATAGAAAAAAGAAAGGAAATCATTCATTATAATTTTTTTTCAATTATAATATCTTTTCTTTTAAATTTTATAATATAATAAAATTAAATTTGATATTTAACTTGTTAAATTTTTTTTTTAAGTTTTCTTTCATTTTCATTTATCCCAAATTAGGGTTTAAAAAAACCTGAGTAAGTCAAGAGAATGCAAGGGGTGCTCACTTATTCTCTCTTTCCTTTTATTTAGCTAAAAAATTTTTTCAAATAAGAGAAAGGTTTTTTAGCTTTCATTTCTTTTCTCTTCTCCACCCTCAAAACCACGAATCAAACCATGAATCTCAAAGTTCAAAAACTTCCTCTTTATCAATAAATCAAGGCCTTATTAACAAAAAAATCTTTAATATTTAAAATATCAGCAACAACTGAATCTTGTGAAGTTGTTAGCTAATTACCACTATCATACTGAAGACGACTCCAAATAAGCTGTAAGTTTAAATAGAAATGTCTGATAGCTGACGTAAGTATATTTCCTGCCGGTTTTCACTAGCTAAAAGAAATCACTTTTATTTAATCTATGGGAGATAGGGGATTATAAAAATCTCCAAGGTTAGATTAAAATTTTTATTTTAAATTTTCTTATATCTGGATTAAAATTTCAATTATTCGGTTTTAAATGAAATTATTTTTTTTTGAAATAGTCCTTAATAAACAATCAACACAATGATAAACCAAATTAATTTGATTTATTAATTCAATTAAAATTAAAATATGGAAACACTTATCATTTTTCATTTTTAACTCCAATACCATTGAAACCTTATAAAAAAAAGTCAAATATAGATGGTTAAATGTTAAGATAGATACGGTTTCCTTAGCCTACGTTACACTACAACACAAAGAAAGTCCACTTAGGATCCGTCTGAAACCCACCAGATCCATGGTGGCGTGGGTTCCAACGTAAAAGATTAAAATAGAAATTCATTGTAGACAAAATAAAAATAAAAATAAATTTATCTTTTACCCTTTTTTTCAAATATTTTGGTATTATTTTATTAAATTTATTTTTATTTAATTGTCATTTTATTTTTTTCGATTTCACCGAACCGATCTCACCACCCATCTAAACTAATCCTTAATCTAAAGGCACCAATTTTTATACTTCATTGAATTCTGGATTTTCAAACCTAATGTACCCTTTTTAAATATAAATACGGGAAATATAAGCTAATGAAAGGATCATAGTAACCACATTTTCTCAAAACATTGACACATCATGAAGAAAATATAATTCATTATCATAAATAAATTCTACAAATGTCAAAAATAACTATTTTAATGAAAAAAAAATCATATGTTTACAAATTTTAATGAATAAAAAATAACTATTGTAATCCAAAGATATGATAGTTTAAAATAGTATGGATAAGTTTCCAAGTTCCAACAGTTCTTTGCATTTAAAAGAAAATGTTCTGTCTTGAATTTCTTGCTAGCTCTCCATCTACTTCTTTTAAAAGCCAGAAGGATGAGAGGTTGAAAAGGCAGCAGTTGATGGCAAAAACCCTTGATTGTTCCATACTGTTTGATGCCCAATGGTTCTCTGTAAAATATATAAATATATAAGGAAACTCTTCTAAGAAAGATTTGGCCCAAATCCTAAAATTAACGAGGCATAAGTTAGGAAATTGAAAGGAAAACAATATACCTGTTGGTATGGATTTAGAGGCGGATGATTGAAATTATGGGCAAATGCATGCCCATTCATCCTCTCCCAGTTTGGTCTTTTAAAGCCTGAATTCTGTGCATCAGCAACAAGAAGCATCAAAACGTTGACGTTTAATAATATTTATCAACTATAAAGATATTAGTGAACTAATAATCATTCAATCTTGTCCAAATACTTACTGCAGGATGGAAAGGATAATAAAATCTTCTTGGTGTTGTCGGGGTATTGGAGAGTAGTTGGGATACTCCTGTTCTTCGCGCTCTATATGCAATTTGAAGTAATTCTCTTCTTTCCTCTTTACTCTGTGCCATTGATACATAGAGAGGTTTTCCATGGAACATTACACCTACAGGCAGCCAGGTAACTGTTAATCAGGTAGAGCTCCATTATCAAATACAGAAGTAGATATAGGTGAACTCAAGAAAAAAGAATGGATCCCAAAATTAAATCAAGAAATTTCATGCATGCCGGGCCAAATTTATGTATTGGTAATTCTAAAAATGGTTTTTCTCTTTAATTTAATTAATAAAACTGTAGTTTCTCAAACTGATCCCAATGCCAAAACAAGTTCATAGCTTTAATTTGATAAGAGTTAAACATGAAAACAAGCTCTCAACCAAAAAAATAACACGAAGAAAAGAAACTATTAAACTTAATAACCTCGATACTTACCATTGAGGATTCTGATAGCTAGTTGAGCTTCTTGGGGTTGAGAAAAGCACACAAAGCCAAACCCTCTATTTATTCCTTTTTTATCTGTCATAATCTTGACAGAATTTACTCTTCCGCATTGCTCGAAATGTTTTCTCAACTGGGCTTCATCAACATCGTCGTTGATGTATTTTACATACAGATTCAAACCCTACAAGACAAAAAAAAAATTATGTTCCCTGGCCTGGTGAAGGATTTGAAAATGATATCTATGGCTCTTTTCTCATACCTTGTATTGTTGGATTCGTCTTCTTCGTATTTCCTGAAGTTGAAGCTCTCGCTCTTGTTTCTTTTGTGCCCTTGCTACATATAACAGTTTCGACCCTATATATAACATGAATCAAGTGGGTGGATAAATTATTATCAGGTATGCAAAAACATTGATAATAATTTCATGGTTTTAAGCAGAATTGGACTTACCAAGTTGTGTCCCATCCATGGACTCCTTTGCTTTTTTGGCATCCTCATGCTTCTCAAAATTTATAAATCCAAATCCTTTCGACCTTCCGTTAGAGTCTTTTGAAATTACCAAGCTGGTAATATTTCCAAATCTCGAAAAATTTTTCTGAAGAATTTCCTCTGTTATGTTTAGTTCCAAATTCTTCACGAACAAACTTTTATATTCTATATCAGCTTGGGATCTCTCTTCCTTTTTCTTGAAATGTTCAACATATCTATACAATTAAAAAAAAATCTTTGTATAAGTACATTTAAAAAAAAAAGTATTGTTGGGGCTGTTTGGAGTTAAAGCTTAAATTTAATTATTGAAAACCTAACTTTTAAAAAGATTAAAAGAACCGGCTATACTAAATTTTGAGTTTTTGTTAAGTATATTTTCTTAATCAAGGATATTTTCTTAATCAAGCATATTTGCTTGAAATAATAACAAATTAAATACTAGAAAAAAAAGCTTTACTTACATTTCCTTTCCTTCGATTTCCTGACCATTAAGTTCTTCTATAGCCTTTTGGGCAGATTCAGGTGTTTCAAACTGAACATAACCATACCCTTTGCTGTTTCCATTTTCATAAACTTGAATTTTGCAAGACACAATATTTCCATATTTTTCAAAAATAGCTTGAAGCTTCATGCTGTTGATTGAAGACTCCAAATTCTGCCAAATATGCAGAAATCCCAGTCAATAAAAGCAAAAATCTAACAAAGAATGTTTCACTTATACATCAAAAGAAAAAAAAAGAAATTGTAATACCTTGACAAAAACATTTGCATCTTCATTTTTTGGGGCATGTTGCCACATGATTCGAATGGCTTTACCATTGATAAGGGTATTGTTCCTTGTAGCAATGACTTCCAATGCTAATTAAGAGAAATAGATAAATTAAAATTGACTACAAAAAATTAAACCAAAGCATATGCAAATTGACAACAGATATTATATAAAGAAAAAAATCTATTATGAACTCGGTAAATTCCAGCAATGTTTGTCATTTTTCTTTCTTTAATCCTCCAGTTTCGGTCCTCTTCACATATATATTATTATTATTATTATTATTATTATTATTATATACTTCAAGAAAAACTCTATACACTTAAATAATTTATAATCATCAAAAGAATTTAATAAGAAAACAATAATTTACAAATTATAACATATATTTAAATTATCAAAAGTTCTATTTCTTTTTTTTTTTTTGCTACAATATCAAAAGTTCAATTTCATAGAGAAAAATTTGAAACTAAATTAAACAAGAGATTTGGTTGGCAAAAGATCAAAATCAATATAAAATATATTTAACGAAAAAAAAAAAGCTACAGCATTTATTTGTATCTGGCATATCGATTAAGTGATAGAGAAGATAAAATTAAAACTATACTAATTACTAAATTATTATAGATGGAAAAAGAAAACTATAGTATAGTGTGCATGCGTAAATACATGAAATAGCATGCATGCGTGGCTATATTATCACGTAATAATTTAATAATAATATATTTATTCTTTAATTCATGTAAAACTTCGCGGTACAGATTCATACCAGATTGATGGTCGGAAAAGTTGAGATAACCATAGCGTAGAGATAGACCGGTGTCCTCGTCTTTACAAAGAAGAGCAGAGACAAAACCATTGATTCCAGAGAAAGTGTTCATGAATTGGTCTTCCGTCACGGTGGCGTCAACGTCTCCGACGTACAAGGAATGCTGCGTCCTCATTATCTCCATTGACGAAACTAAAGCCATAGACAGCTCCACGGGCTCTTTGGTATCGATTTGCTTTGAACGAATGAAACCGAGACTAACAAGCTGCCTAGGCAAAACAGAAGGAAAGAATGGCTGGGTAGACTGAAAAGAAAACGTCTATATATAGAGAAAGAAGGTAGAAAGTACATGGTTTCCTAGTTCGAGATTAACTAAATTATGTTGGTCGGTATTAGTATTCTTATTGTGGGAGGATTAGGAAATTACAGTTTTATTAGCCAACACATTATTAATAAAGTTTTTATATTTCATAAGTCAATTAAGAAGATGACACATACTTTTTAAAAGATATTAACAAAATAAAAAATAAATAAAATGGGTATTGTCACTATCTTAAAATGTATGTGTTATAATTTTAACTTTACTTGTATAATATAAAAATTTCACTAATAATGTATTGAATAATAGTTTAAAAAGAAATTATGAAATCTTTTAATTTCATATCATTTTTGTTGCTATATTTGATCTTTTTAGAGATTTGGGAGAAAATACTTTTTTTTTTGGGTGAAAAACAATGGGTTACTTTATTTCTATTCTTAATTATCATTATCATTATTGATATATAATTAATTTCCCCTTTTTCATAAATAATTAATTTCCCATTTTTAAATAAAAAAAAAGTTACGAAAACCCAAGTGAAATAAATATCAAAAGGAAATTTTAAGCAATTCCTCCTTTACTTAAACAAATAACCTCCATTATCCCATTTTTAAATAAATAAATAAATATCATTATTGATATTTGGTTGTTCTATCAAATAAGTTATGTAAAATAAACTGAAACACAGATTAAAAGGAAATTTTAAGCAATTCCTCCTTTTCTTAAACAAAAAACTTCCATTGTACCAAAAAAAGCTAAGTAACAAGTTGAAGAAGCTTGTTTGTATAAATTAAATTTGCTGTTAAAATGATCCTGTATTAGTATATCAATGTAATTTACATCAATGCCAATAGATTATTAAACTCCTAAAATCTGTCATTATACATGGCCGATGAAGATACACTCAAAAGAAAAACAGTGCCATGAGAATAACCTAGCTACGATTCTATTGCCCATTGAGCAGCCAGCCACAATAGCTACCAGCCTACCAGCAAATCCAATAATGAATCATGGTTCTTCCCATTGCTATAGAATAATATACAGTGAAACCAAGAGCATTCATTCGTGAGTCCTTGTGCAGTATATGCTATGAAAACAGTAGACCGGAAAGCACAATTATATGTAGAAGTAAAGCTATCATGCTCCGTGATTGATACCGTGATGAACCATCGTTGCTCATCTGCCCGGCATTGACAAATTCGGTTCTTCCTGTGTTAACCTTTGCAGAGACATTGACGGACATTGAACCTAATCAATACACAACGGTGCAGATTCAGTGTTGATGTAAACTCAATGAAATCAAAGTGTTCCGTAACGTCAAAATGTTTTCTTGTGTATTTGGTAATAAAAAAGTCTTGATTTTATCACATAAAGATTGGTTTAGAATTTCAACTGACATCGTTATTAATCTGAAACACTGTTATGATGAAATTGCCAGTTAACAGAATTGATTTCGTGGCTCATTTGGACAGGGTAATTTATACTTACAGTCATAGTTGGTCCATCCAATCCGTTGATTTACCAGATCATAAACAAAGATTTTGTCTTTTAAAACAAGATCTGCAAAAAAGGAAGATGGTGAAACTTTTGTCTAGCTAGCTGCTTTCATCATGGAGGCAAAAACCATTCAGCTCAGTGATCAAAAACCACTAATATTTCATGCATAAAGTAATCTTACACCTATCACTAATGTTTCATGCATAAAGTAATCTTACACCTATAAATGACTAGTCTAAATCAGAACTTTAGGAAATCTACGTACTTTATAGACAGCCCAAAATTCATGAAGTCCAAACTAAGTACGTTCCAATCAATCAAAACATTATGTTCAGTGAAATACCTCCTAAAATTGTTATCGCTTGACCCTGATTTTTCTGAAAGCCAATGCACCAAACTTCACCACCACTCTGTAAAATCAAAATCGACTACTCCATTCAGAAATTTGGGATACAAAATAAAAACAACATAACTTGGAAACAAGAAACTTCATTCAGACTACAATTTTAAAGCTTGTTTCAATATGCTTCCACTTTGCAATTGAAACATCGGCTAATGATTTGAAGGAAGCAATAAATAAAAAAACAGAAAACGGTAAAAGAAAATCTGTCAGGGAAGACAGGTAACAAAGCTGGCAGCTAACAATTACAGATCCTCAATAATATAGTAGAAAGAGAAGAAGATCCAAGTAGATGGAATGTATGCATGCATGCCCAAAGCTTTAAAAGACTCACATTAGAGCCCTGCTGCACAAGATAGTCCTGAGGATTTAAAATCATGGATGCGCTGCCAGCAAAGTTCAGACTAATCTGAGGGAATATGTCAGTGACACTGAACAGAATGTTAACATAATGTAATGTCAGTTACAACCATCTTAGAAGATTGAACACTCTTGTTGAAAACAAAATGAAATTATATCTGTGTGCAGTCAACCTGGAGGTTGTCAGGTAGCATTGATTTCCCTTGGAAAGAACAGGGCGCACAGTTTGTGAAACAGTGTTTGTGATCTGCACAGCAAGAGAACAACTTAAATGATTATGCATATCCTTCACAATCATATTGCGATTGTGTTCCATTAACCAGAAACACAAGCTTAGCAGGTTATATGCATTTTTTTTTTTAAATATTGCTGATGGTTCTCCTTAATAATGTCCAAGCATCAGTTAAACCTAGCTTGATACTTACAGCTTTGACAAAAGCATCATAAGCTTCATCAGCTAGGTATGCCAAAGTTGTCCCAGAATCAACTATTGTTCCTTGGTTGCTTGATGTTGAAAACACTGATGGGTCAATCGATAAAACTTGTCCACCAACTGAAATGCTCATCAGATCAAGATTATAGTGAGGCCTGAAATTTGGATGTGCAAGAATGGTTAAACAAATTGCCATCAGAACTTACATATTCCAATTGTAAAGCATACATATATTATCAAACAAGCAGAAAGAAGGTTTTTTTTGGATAGTCTCATTAAGGGGGATTTCAACTTGGTGACTCTATTTTGGAAGGGAGCCAATTTTCGATGCAATGCCTAAGCCATAGAAATAAGATCATTAATATTTAAAATATAAGAATCGGCTGAAATTTGTGAAGTTATTAGGTGATTATCAGTATCATAGTGAAGAAGCCTCCAAACAAGCCAAGTCTAAATTGGTGCGTCTAATAGCTGACATAAGTAAACATGTTACATAATACATATTGGGAACGAAAAAAAAGGGTTACATCCATCAAATGAGACTCACTAGCAGAAAGAAATCGCTTCTACCTAATCTACGAGAGATGGGGAATTATAAATCTCCGAAGGTTAGAGCTTTATACCATTTCTGGAAATTCAAAAATGATTAAGACAGATTATGAAAGCCAAAGCCAATACAGATTATCAAATAACTGCTGTATTAATCTTCTTACTCAATTCTACCTACAGTAGTCCATGCCATGTATTATTGGAACTAAGAGGTGTTTTAAGATTACATTGAAAATGAATTAATATAGAGGAAAGCTCCATATAATGAACATAATAAAGTTCAAATGACAGTCAGTGTCAACCAAATAATGCAAGAAATTATGATCAGAAACTAGTAAAATTGATGATTGCATTAACTTTGTTTTTTTGTTCAATACACTAATCTACCCCAGTTTAGAGACAACTACTAAATAAGGACTTTAATTTCCATAAAGTTCAGAAGGCACCAAGTCTCATTGTGATTTATTACTAAAACAGTATCTTTCATTCTCTTGGAAACTACGCCATAACGATGAAAACCTGCAGCAATATGCTTTTTCTTAAAGGTCCAGATGTAGTGGCCTAGCAAATATTGTACTTCTCTGCTGTTCATATGCTAGTATGATTTTTGAACCAGAAAAATTGATACGTAGCACTTTTGAACTTAAAGCAATATTACGTTCAGGCTGTTCCTCATGCTCCGATTATCAACACCAGCTAGCTAGCCAAATAATGGTAACTCGTTTAAGAAAGGGTAGATCATCAAGCTCATAAACCTATATACGTACGATTATTTATCAATTATCATATTACCACTATGTTCCACGCCAAAAAACACAAACATTTTTTGTTTTACAAGTAATAATAAAAACTACCCGTTGAAATCAAAACAAACAGCAAGTGTCATCATCATCATCATCAGAGCCTTTATCCCAATAGATTGGGGTAGGCTATATGAACCAATATCTAAAATCATGTTAGATCGTCCATATGTATTCTCTGCCTCCATAGATTCCTATTCAAGGCCATTTGCTCATCTAATTCTAACACCTCCATGTCTTTCCAAACTACTTCCTTCCAAGTCTTTTTCGGTCTTCCTCTAGTCTTAACCCTTCTCTCAACATCCATAGCCTCTATTCTCCTAACTGGAGCATCTACAGGTCTACGTCTTACATGTCCAAACCAACGTAAACGATTTTCACACATTTTGTCTTCGATAGGTACCACTTCAATCATCTTACGAATATGATCATTTCTCATTCTATCCTTTCTTGTGTATCCACATATCCACCGTAACATTCTCATTTCTGTTACACTCATCTTTTGTGTATGTAGATAGAACAAATTATGACTTGAGGTACAGTTTGCTCATGCTTTCTCCTCCAAACCTTTCAACTATGACAAAGTGCATACAGTTTTAAATTAAGAAAATGACAATTTCAAACTCAAAACCATAAAATGGAAAAAAAGTTCAATTCTGGAAACAATTTAACAAAGCATAACCAGGGACTGCAAACAGAAATGATAGATGAAAAACGGAGCTTCTAAAATGAGATAGAACATGAAGGAAATGTAACATTTTTTTCCTAACAAAAAAGAACATACTGTGAAGGGACAAGTGGAGAATAAACCATATTTGGCTCCAAAATCTCGCCAAAAACAAGTATACCCCCGCCACCATTATTTCCTTTTAAGCAGTGGGAAAACACTTTAGGTGTTATTCTCTGTGATGAAAGTTGAGAGATTACAGACAAACTCTGTTGCCCAAGCCCAAAGATTCCATCAACTGCCCTCTCTGACTTTGTCAAGTCTCCAGTCTGTGACACACTACACCTGTTTCACAATCCACAACCTAAGCCAATAAAATTCCACTTTCTAATCAAACAAATTAAAAAAAACAGTATGATTAGTATCTTAACATTGAAGAATTCTATTTAGCTCACCCGAACATAATAGAAGCTGTAGAGCTAGCAGTCATGGATCCCTCAAGAAGTGTATCAAAATGCAACAAATCAGAGACATAATAGCCTGATGTTCCACTACCATCTCCATACTGAAATGTGTAACTGCACTGATTGCTCTGGCCCGAACAGCCAGAATCTGATGATTGGACACCTGCCCTGCATCTTTGGTCTGAACATGAGACTAATGAAGCTGTCGATGAGCTGCTAGGATCATACAAACTAAGCTGAATCTGTAAGAAAAACATAGTAGCTCAAGTCCTTTTGTTTCAATCTATCACCAAATGGAAAGAAAAAAAAGAATAGATACAAATACAAGGAAAATCGAATTTTACTTGAAGTCCACTAGTTTGAGGACAACCGTTGCAGGAATTGCAACCTATCCATAAAACATCACTTCCAGTATCAATCTGTACATAGAATTCCCTCGGAGGAGAACCTAATTGTATTTTTGTATAATACAGCCTAGAAATAAATAAAACAGAAAAAAATAAATCAGTAAAACTAATAGGAAAAAGAAGGAAAAGGAAACGAAAGCCAAAGCAAAGCAAGATCAAAGAGAAAGAAAAAAGCGTATTACTCTTTGTAACATATAATTAATGAATTCCAAAAGGAAAAGGAAGCAAGACTACCTTACAACCGTTAGAGGGAAAAGAAAAAGAGACTAAACCAACTTTAACAGAGGAAAGGAAGAACAAAGAAAGAAGCTTATAAGAATCATAATTTTATTTATAAATAGCAAATACCCAAAAAGGAAACCCATCAAAAAATTAAAATTTTCAATCTGGATTTAGAAATCAAATCCAAAAACCAAACCAAACTCAATATAACATTAAAATTATAGAAAAAAAAAGGAAGACAAAGGCAGTAAAAATTTTGATTGGAAACTTATTTACCCAACAAGAAACGGATCATAGGTGCCTAGAGCTTGAAATTCCACGACACCACCAGAGGACCGCAACAACCTTCCATGCCTGAGTCTATCACGTTCTCTAAGCTGACTCAGCTCGACTTCATGACTCGCCGAAGGAATCCTTCTCTCCAGCTTCAAAGTCGCTGGAAAACCATCTATAACCACCGCAGCCTCCGAAAGCAAGAGAATTACCATAATCCAGGAGAGAAAAACCGCCGCCATTTCCTTTCTCTTACAAGTACTTTGTATTGTAGTACTATGCATTTTCCTTCTATTTCTGTCTAAAATAAAGATGGGAAATTCGGGAAAAAATAAAGAGTGTGAAAAGAAGGGAATTGGTCTTGGGGAAAACTAGAAAACAACAAGGAAGATAGTCTGAAGACAAAGATCTTGAAGGAATGAGTTTGGGTTTGGGAGCATAGAGAGGAAAGCTTGAGACAAACGACACAACAAACAGACACACAATTCCAACCGCAGCTCGAACACGATGTGGATCCCGTTAAGTTGCATATATATTATTCACGTATAAAATAAAAATATTTGAAAAAAACTTATTATTATTATTTATAAAATGGGTTAAGACTTAATAGGCATCTATAATTTATAATTTATAATAATAATAACTAATATAAAAAGAATCCCATTGTCTATAAACTTGACATATGTCCTTTGTTTACTGAAGTCTCTTTTTTTTATTTTCATCTTATTTTTATTTTTCTTATCATTTTTATATTATTTTGGTTCGATAAAAAACCATATTACAACATGAGTTAAAATATTGGTAGGTATAAAAGTTATACCTTAGTAAGTGAGTAGTTGTCATATACACTCTATTGTCTTTTTAGAGGTAAATTTTTTATTTTTTAAATTGTAATTTGTTTTAATTTTTTTAAATTTAAAATATTAAAAATAAATTTAATCATATGGTAGTTTTTCGTTTCATATGTGATTTTTTTTAATTGAAATAAAATATTCATTTTTTATTTTTTTTAATGTTAAAACACTAAATATATGAATACAATGTAGAGAAGAGATAAACTGTGCAAAGTTCAAACAGAAAAATTCGAAAAGAATTAATTGAATATTCATAATTTCTTTTATAAATACTTATTATTTTTTCAAAGTTAAAATAAAAAAAGAAGCGAAAGATATGAAAAACGGAGATAGAACAAAAATTAAAATTCAAAGAATTTTTTTTAAGAAATTAAATCAAATATTCATGTAAAAAACAAATATTTAAAAATACTTATTAAAAGTTTTTAAAAATTCAAATCAAATATGCCAAAACTTTTGTTTAAAAAAATTCGAATAAAATACTACAAATATTACAAATAATATAAAAATTCAAAAAAATGATAAAATGATAGTATAAAGCAAAAAATTTCCAAAAATAATTTTTTAAAACTTAAACACAAATAAACAGAAAAAGTTCTAAAAATTAAATCTATGAATAAAAAAATTTTAAAGAAAATTTTTTAAATATAAAAATCAAAGGTTATAAAAGAGGAAATAAAGTAATAAATAAATAAATAAATAAATAAATAATTTTCATAGTAAACACTTAGAGACTATGACAAATAAAAAGAAAAAGTGATAATGGGGATTAGTCTAATCTTAATTTATTTTGAGACAAACAAATTATGATCAAATTAAATAAATATTTAAATATTTTATAAGTTTTTTTGTCTATTTAATTTTCTAACTTTGTGTTAGAATTTTATTTTTTAAAAAATAAAAATAAAAAATAAATAAAATAATTAACAGATAAATTAAATATTATCATTTTTATTTAATAAATCAATTTTTTTAAATAATTATCTTGATTTATTATTATTACTACTAGTTATAATATTTTTTTTACGAAAAAAAACCCATACGAAGTAGGAGTATTGTCCTAGTTCTGATAAAAAAAATTGAGAGATATGTATTTTAATTTATTTTTTTTTGTATTCCTGTTAGATCAACTAACATCATCTGCGTATTTTGTATGCCTATATTTATTTTTTTATAAATAAATTTGGATTTATACAAATTACGTCATAATTCAATTGATTCATATGATTTTTAAAAAATAAATTTCCAATTTAAAATTCTAATCTCAATGCTTATAACTTTTTCGTCTGGTATATTATGAAAAATGCAGTTTTTATTGTAAAAAATGTTTACACAATGTAAATAATTTTCTGATAATATATGATGTGCTTGCATCTGTCATGTTCTTGATTAATTATTAAATTTGAAAATGATGTATTTTCGTATTTATTCCATATATTTAAAAAGTAAATAACGTGCATAAGTGGTAATTGTACTCATTTATAAGAAAAAAAACATCGTGATATCATATAAAGTGTAAATATTTCTTTGCCTTGTTTTTTTTTGAACGTGTTCAAAATTATATTATTTTTATTAATAGAAAATGTGTATATACATATATTTACGTACTAGTGGTTGAAATTAGATTTTGCTAATAGTTTTAGTTGTGTGTGTAAACCATAAGCTTCATAGGCAAGTACATCCAAATTTTACATCCAAATTAGTTTATCTTAGCTAAAAATTTTACTGACAATAAATTAGATAATAATTTAAAATATAAAACTTAAAATTCTAGTAATGTACCAATAATCTTTTAGTTGAGTAATTAGAAAATACTATATTGTAAGATTTGGGTTTAAGTTTAAGAAATCTCAATATCCTTCTCGAATTAAAAAAAAAAATTTAGTTCAAAGAAGCTGATAAAAGGGGTTCTATGTTAGGCATAAAACAATGACATTTTCAAATGTGTACTTACTTTAGTTGAATTAACTTTAAAATCTTATGTAAGCCATAAAAAACGTAGTTGCAGAAACAATTCAACACTTCAATTAATGTGTTCATTTGAGAAATAGTAGCCGAAAATTTTGACTCATGAAAGCCATATAAATTCACAACACAACAATCATAAGGAAGTGAATTCACCATTAAATGAGGGAGAAATTGAACTCTCATTCTTCATTGACCATACCAACTCTACTCACTTCGCCACAATTTGTGAGGCAATTTCCTCTAAAAAAAAAAGAACCCCAAAGCCCACCACTCAAAAAAAAAAAAGCAAAAATTCGTCCTAATTTTTGTCTCACTAAAAAACAAAAACTTTTAAAATAAAAAAATAATTAGATTCAATATTTTGTATATTTACTTATATATTTTTTGTGTCAAACATAAAAATTATCATATTAAAATTTGTATTAGTATATTAAATACAAAATAAATTATTTAAATTTTACTTGTTTATATAAAATTTTATTAAATCTAATTTAAGTTTTTTAATTTTTATGTTATATAAAATCATATTACGTCTAAATTCACCAAATTCAAAAAATTAAAAATAAAACATTGCATTGGCAGCAGTTTTTTGAGAAAGGTACTTACCATTACTTTATCACAACCCAATGCACAATTATTTCACGTTTTACTTGCTCGGTTTTAAAAAAGGAGATGGAAAAAAAATGGCACGTTTCCATCAAAACTATCATTAAAGAAAAAGGTCCCACGGACATGCTCAACATGACTAAACTATCCCTATGTGCCCTTCACTTTTATAATGATTTGGGTCTATTGGATGAAGAAGAATGTGAAGGACATGTTTGCCAATAATGGAAAAAGTTAGGGCTAATTTTTTCTTTCCAATTTTTGGCGTGAAATGGGAAATAGTTAGTTGGTTTTCCGAGGCTGGCTTGTAGCCTCTGACAGAAGGCCGCCGGTGTGACAAGACAAACATCCTTTACGGAGACTGCGTGCCACTATATAGAAGAGGGTGACCTAAAAGTAGACATGATAATCTTAGACACGACATAAATATATGATATGAACACGATACGAATAAATGACACGAGATGACACGGGATTAAAATTAAATAAAATTAATATATGAATGTGGTAAAAGCTAAAAATAACATTTTGAGTTTTTCGTGTCGACACGAATTTTTGACACGAATACAATATACGAACACGATTTTACATGACATAAAAACTAATTTTTGACACGAATCTACCTTAAAGCTAAGGCATACATTGCATGCATTGATTAATTAACTTTAAGAATTGTTTTTGTTATAAAAAATTGCAATTTGTAAATAACAAAGTGTATTCTTCAAGTCTGGTTTTTAAATTTATTAAATTTTTTAAATTGCAACAAGTTTTAAAAATTTTAAAATTTTCATTTAAATAGGAGATGAAAGAAATTTCACAACCTCCAAATAATGAAATCATATTTGACCCATTTCACATAGTTTTTGGTTTTCACCGTCATCCAAATGACTTTGAGTTTTTAACTTTTTAAATTCAAAAATACAAATTTGTATTTGGTCCCTCTATTATTGAATTATCAATTTTTTTAATGCATGAGAAAAGTTAACTATGATTACTATCATAAAACCTAAAAAATTTAAATAAATGTTTATTCGTTATACGTTTTTCGAACTTATGCATTGAAAAAAATTACTTTTAAGTGTTCAAACAATTTAATTAATAATAAAAAAAAGAAAATATAGAGTTAACTTGAAACTTTATTCAAAGTTCAAACAAAGCTTCACCTCATAAAAATCACTTAAAAGCAGAAATAAATGCAAGTAGGGACTTGGTGGAGGGATGATAAAAGTAATAAAAAAAAATAAAATTTCATTTTCATGAAACAAAAAGGTCAATGTATTACTGTGACTTGGTTTCTTGTATATATTTTTTAATAGAGTTTAAATTTAAGATCGTGACAAAGATGATGATGTCATTCTTTGTTGAATCTGTCTGCAGTTAAATTGAAAATTATTTTATGTAATTTTCGAATACCACCTGTGAATTGGGTCCAATCCAAAGCATATATGTAGAAGGAAGATTTTGCAAAATCAAATATTATTTATATAGTGAATGAGACTAGAGTCTAGAGATGATATGCCTGGCCTGCCATTGAAAAAATGCTAAGTTCTAGATAAAAGGATATTGAAGAAAAAGAATACAGGTACTGAAATATATAAATTTAAATTTAAAAATTCTCTCTTAAAAAATTTATAAAATTAATTTTATTATTATTATTTGATATATTGTCAATGTATAAATGTTATTCACAATTATAACATGTCATCACATTAATTTATAAATTTTAAAATTAAATATTTTTAAAAATAAATATTTTTAATTTTATTAATCAATAATACATTATAATATGATTCAATGATAGTGCATTTCAGATATAAATAGTGCATTTCAAATAAAAGTTTTATTATTATTATTTATCTATAATTATAACCTATAGTCAATGAAATTATGGATTCTGATAATTAACATTTTCTCTTTGACCATTTTTTTGACTTTTTCCAAGCATTCATGCCTTGTTAACCTTTCTAGACTATCCCAGTTAAATTGCATTGAGTGGATGATAATTCATTCTCTCAACCATTCAATGAAATTAGTACTATGTCTTTGTCTAGAAATAATAATTCCAATATTGATATTAATTTGATAATGTATGAATAAATGCCCAATAAAGTTCATGCCCAATAAAGTTCAGTGTTGGAAACTTTGACTAAAGATTATACTGATGCCCTGCTCTCTGCAGTTTATGCTTAAACTTTCCTTGCAACAGAATTGGTATCGAATCATATGTTACAAAAAATTAAAATAGGACTCTATGTATATAAAATTTATGATTCTTACAAAGTCTTCTTTTTATTTAAATCGACAAGTTTATTTTTTTGTAATTTAGTAGTTCAATCAATAAATTAATTAATGTTATCTTTATCATTTATATTTTTTCATCTTCACCTACAATTTCAATAATGAAAATAAAAGCTTCTACCACAAGTTGAATATAATATATATATATATATATATATATATATATATATATAAATATATATATATATACATATATTTGTGTGTGCATATATAATAGATAATTATTTCATATACCGTCAATGGAGTTTTTTTACTCTACAAGTGAGATTAAGATTATGACACATGTTTTATTTTATTTATTTTTTATTTTTTAAAATATTTTTATAGGACATGTGTCATGATTCTAACACCTCTTGTGGAGTAAAAAAATTTCACTAACGGTGTATGAAATAATTATCAATATATAATTATGGGTAATTATTTCATACACTACCAATCAAGTTTTTTACTCTACAAGTAAAGTTAAGATCATGACATATGTCTTATTTTATTTATTTTTTATTTTTTAAATATTTTTATAAAATATGTCATTATCTTAATATAATTTGTGAAATAAAAAAACTTTACTAGTATATGAAATAATTGTTTATGTATATATATTTGTGGAAGAGAAGATGGATAATTGAAGAAGGAAGTGTTCAATGACTGGTGGGCTTCTTACCCTGAAAATGTTATCTGCCTTTGTCGGCCTCTCTGGTAATGGCTGCAACTGCCTTGTTTGGTATATTCAGTGGGCTCCATGGAGAAATAAATAATGGGCCACTTTGTTAGAGTTTACCTTGAATCCCACGTCGAAAGTATAGGAAAAGCTATAAGGGTTATTTCCTTATAAATAATGTGTTAGGCTTGATTTGTAAGGTGTCCCAAAGAGTTATAGACACTGATTAGGCTTGATTTGTAAGGTGTCCCAAAGAGTTATAGACACCGATAGAATAGCTAGGGTTTGGGCTACTAAATGGTGTAGTTGGGCTTTGGGATCTTGGTTAGGAGTTTGCAATTTTTCTCTCTAAAAATTGCATGGTTGGGTTTTGTTAGGAGTTTGCAATTTTTCTCTCTAAAAATTGTACGGTTGGGTTTGTAAGGAGTTTGCAATTTTTCTCTTTAAAAATTGTACGGTTGTAATTAGTTGGGTGGTTATAAGCCAAATTGGTTTGGCCAAACCTCCTCTATTTTTGTGGGTGTTTGGTTTGAGGGATATTTTTTCCAACACGTTGGTCAACCGACAAAATAAACAACAGGATGAGAAAATTAAAAAAAAAAAGGTTTTCCCAAAATCTTGACAAACACGTGCTGGGTTTGTTATTATTATTATTATTATTATTATTTATGCATAAGAAGATAGAGGGCAGAAAAGATTTGAACTTGGACTTAAAACATTTCGAAAAGAAACACCTCCTAAGTCAAATATTGATTGTGCACATGTTGAGATTACTGAAATTACATTGGACAATTGTGATGTGTATATATTTCGAGTGTGTCATGCCAAATCATGTTCATCACTTTTATATATTTTTAATGTTGTTTTCAAATCGTGTCATGCCTAAAATTATGACACCTACGTCTTCCACACTGCCCTCCCAAATAAAGTTTCCTTGGAATCATCAATATCTGCTTAATTACTCGGTCTTGGTCCACCTAATCTCAGGACTCCATTACAATACGAGGAAAGATTGAAACAATATAAGCCAACTTCAGCCTGAATTTATTGTCTCAATCAAATATCCAAGGGAAGAATACATTTTATTCTGATGGTTGAAGAAAACATGCAGAAAGTATCAGAAAATAAAAAACAATTCATTCAACTCTACACATCAGCAAAGGGAAGAATAATATACATCAGTTCCTTCAAAAATACTTAACACCAAGGAATTCTGCAACAAAATTGATGTCTCTCAAATGTAAAATTCTTCAACTCTTTATGCCAACAGGCTTTTTGTTTTAGAGTAACCGCTAACAGAAAAGCCAAAGTATCTGCAAGGAAAATTAAAGGGAAATTATTGACAGAAGTAGCCCAACAACACAGTTTCACATAAAATTGTCATAATGGTATAACTATTGTTTAGAATGTAAGAAAATGACGTTGCAATAAAACTAACAATAGTACAAGGAGTACTTCTACTTTTCACTCTCCCCAAAAAGAACATTTAGGGCTGTGCCCGGTGCAGAAACTTATCTACACTTTCTTTTCTTTTACTTTTTTTCGAAAATTCACTTTGTGAGTGGAACAAAAATATGTTTTGTTTTTGTTATCAGCTATTTTTCATTGAAAATAGTGCAGATATACCATAATGGTTATCAGTTTTCTGCCATTATGGAGTTCAATTTTCTAAAAGACCATTATTATTTTCAATCACCAAGCACATTTTGGCATTTCTTTTCCATTTTCGAAGAAAATGAACATATAGGACAATGTCAAAAACCAAGCACATCCTTATTTTCTTATGAAACTGGTATCCCTCCAATGCAATAATGGTAATTAACCCAAGCGTTAAGATCCTTAAGCATCTAGAAGATAGTGGACTACCTATTTCTCCTCCAGAAGAAGTGTGGCGCAAGAAAGAAGTGATGACAATTCATCTTGTGTTGCCAAACCAAAGCCTTGCCATCTTACTCTACCAAATTTGTCAAGCAGGAAAATATACCTTCAAACCAATAACAAAGCATATTTAGAATAAAAGTATCATATTAATAGTTATGTTATTGATTAGGATATAAGAAACTTTGAGTACCCAGTTAGAAGGTTCAGTATCTTAAGTTCCTTTCGGAAGTAATAATGGTCACCGAAAGAATAGACAATATGCCTCTGAAGTGTTTCTTTATCTCCATCACTAGGTTTCCTCATAAACCGAAGAAGCAGCCTTTTAATTGGACCCAAGCATAAGAGCCATGAGTCTATAAATGATACCTGATACCAGAAAGCCACACATAACAATTTCCAAACATGAGTGTTTTGAACAAATAACTTATTTAAGACATAAAATCAGCCACCAAGCATTCCATAACTTGAATTAAGTGAATAAAGATACAACTGCATTAAAATCACGGGCTGATCTGATGCCCTTGATGCTTAACTATGAAAGTCACAAGTCGTACACAACAAGATTCTCTCTTATTCTAGTTTTATTATTATTTTGAGTGACATATGCAGTAAACAATCCATTCTAGCTCCAGAAAAACCAAGAGCATCTGATCCACCGTGTATTCCAAATAGATTACCAAGATTAGAATGAACCTCTAAGTTAAATAGGAAAAAGTATAGAACCTCGTATAGCTGAACATCCTTGGAGTCATTAAAGGTTTCATAAAAAGGCTTGCTCCAAGAATCAACCATTCCCTGCCGAGGAAAAGAGGGATAAAGTTGCAGCACCAACAGTAAACAACAAAAATAATAACCAGAAAAAAATGAGGTAGAAACAACATCTTTTTTCTTTATTCTGTTTTTGATGTTGTCATAACTGCATTTTAGTTCTAACTGTTAATCCCTCCACTGACACAGAGAAGCCGATATGCCCCTATTCCAAACTTTAAAAGCAATGCGCTATCTAATCAACATTCTTTTTCCAGATAATTGCGCAATGAAAGATTTATAACATCATTCAAAATATAATAAAATCGATCTAAAACAAACATGGCAGAAGGAATTCATACCTGAGAGCTAGCTCTAAATGATAAACAGACTAAAGATGCTTTAGGGACAGCCAACTTGTCGGCATCAACCCCATTTCCGTTAAAAATAATGGGCAGCTTTAACTTTCTACCATCAGAGTATACTACATCCACGGCAGGAAACTTCCCAGCCACCATTGCGGGAATTAAAATCTTATTTGCCATCGCAATCTGCGAAAAGAAAAAGAAAAGTTCCAATAAATAAAGTCTTATCAGAATGTAGCATTAAGTTTGCTAGAAATCAGCTTCATTTGTCTAATTTAATAAAATTTTAACAGATTTTGAGTGAATGAATGAATGAGCTAATACCTTACCACCATGTTGTTTTAGCTCAGACATATCTGCAAAATACCCTCTATTCATTTCATCAGCACTACCCTAAATCAAAATAAACCAATTTCTTATTGAATTTAATCAAAAAACACGTTAAAATATCTAAAATATATAAATAAATAAATAAATAAACTTAAACTTACAGTCTTGCCCGTTCTTTCTCGATTTCTTTTTTGCTTCCAAGCTGCATAACATAAAAAAAGTTAAGAACTTCAAATTAAAAAAAAATCAGTTTTAAGTTAAAAAAAAGTGGGGCAAATTCAGAAATTGCCTTGTAAATGTCGAGGAAGCGATTAGAAGATTTTCGAGCGAAATGTTGAGAAGGGAAAGGAAAAAGGTTTTGTTCATGATTTCGAAGCAGTTGGCAAATGGTAATCGAAGCTCTTGCTTGGTTTATCACTCGATTTACTCTCAACATTTTTGATGTTCGATTCAGATTTCTTTTCGATTCTAAACCCTAAACTTCTAAAAGATTTATTAAACCTTTTTTTCTTCTCCCATTTTTTTTTATTTTTGTAGTTTTACAATTTTAACGTTGACGGGAAATATATAATGGGCCCAATTGAAATTGAGACATTTGGGTCATGTAACGTTCTGCTGGGCCCAATTGGTTCTATTTGTTAATGCAGGGCCCAATTTGAATAAGAGGTAGAATGGAATATATTCAAGTTAAATATATTTTGTTTTAAAGTATGAAAAAACTTATTTCATATATCAAATTAGAGAATTATAGCATTTTCTATTAGAATATATTTAAAATAATTAATATAATAAAAAAATTATATTATGCCTTCTTTATTCCAATATGCATGAAGCCATGATAATAGCATACCACTAAACAGTGGATCACACACACACACACACACACACACACACACACACACACATATATATATATGATAAATTGAATTAAATAGTGTACCTATGCAAGAGAAGAGATGTTTTTTTATTGGATTTGTTTAGAATAAAATAGCAAATTTCCAATTTCATGCTCAACACATTGTCAATGACTTAAATAATCAAATATTTTTTATTAACTGGAAATTTAATATGCATAATTTAGGTAAATAAAATATAAAATTCAATAGTTGTTTTATAAAAAAAATTTGTATAAAAATATAAAAAATGTGTAAAATCAAATTAATTGTATATTGGTATAAGTGAATTCTTTTTTTTTTTTTTTGGTAAACCACAGGTATCTTGATCCGTTTTAATAGTTTGAGACTAATCCTGCTCGGAGCTTAGTCGGAGCTTAGTCATAGTTAAGGCTCCTCACCCCTCCTTAAAGGTGTGTTTAGTGGAAATCGAATCCCAAAGTGTGAAATCCCAAATTTTCATGTATTTCTCCATGTCTGTAAAGTATTATAACCTAATATGATTAAATGCATATGAAGTTGATATGAAGTTTAATGTATGAATGATGTATGCATGAGGTATAGAGCATGTAAGAAATAAGTAGAATGAGAAGAGATAATGAAGTTGAATGTTAATAAGTCAAATGAAGTAATGTTAATATCAAGAAAATAATTGAGGTATGAGCAAAGAATTAATATCAGATTTTAATTAGTGTAATGAGATGTGGCTGATATGATAATGGAAGAAAAAGGAAATTAAATGGTCAAAGGAGGGTCAAATGGTCTTGAGTCAAAAGAAACATGGCTGAGATTTGGATGACATGATTAAGTGATAGGGAAGCATTTAATGCAACTTGATGAATCATCCTCATCAGTCATCACCCTACACCAGCCTTTCTTTCCAGCTCTCTCCCTCTCGTTCTCTCCATTTCTCCAAGCTTCCAAGTCTTCTTCCATAGCTACCTTGACAAACACCCTTGTTTAGTAACCAAATCGTTAAGTTTGTTAGACGAAAAACGATCATAGTCACTAGACGAGGCTATATCTGAAGTTTGGTGGATTGATTCCAAGTATTGGAAGAGATCTCAAAGTTTGAGATTTTGATCTCTAGTGAAGGTAAGAGAAGAAGATGATTTGTTCAATTATGTTCATGATATGGAGTTGTATGGAGTTGATATGATATGTGTATGTTGTTTAATTTAAGGTTTGATTTGGTATGGTGATTTCATATTTGAAGGAGTAAAAGCTAGGGTTATGCTCCAAGTGATTTCGCGTTTCCGAAGGAATTAAGGTAAGGAAATTATGTAACGGACATAAGGCGGCTATGTCCGCATGTTTTAATATGATTTTGAACTGCTTTGGGGAGAAATACCAGTTGTCTTTGGCAGGAAAAGATGCATTTTCGGACTTGTCTCCTAGTACCAATTAGGCTAGGGGCAGCCGACTGCCTTGAAAGGGAAGTCGACTGCCTAGAGACAACCAAGACGCCGTTTTCCGAAAACCGATGCAAACCAGTCGACTGCTATGTAAGCCAGTCGACTGCTATTTTTCCAGAATCATTCTGTTTCAAACCAGTCGACTGCTATATGGGACAGTCGACTGCTATATGACCAGTCGACTGCTATTTCCTAAGAAGCATTCTGTTTGAAAAACCAGTCAACTGCTATATGGACCAGTCGACTGCCCTTGTATGTTTTCAAAGATGAAAATATCAGAATTTTAAATGAAAATAATTTCGATAAATGAAAGTATGAAGCAGCAGCCGACTGCCCTGTTGAGCTAGTCGATTGCCCTATTTTGAAAAGAGGTTTTCAAACCTATTTTTCGAAAGTATGAAATGTCATGGCAAGAAGCTATATGACATATGTTTTGAGATTATGCACTATCATGTTTATAGTAGGGGCTCTGATCAAGTCCTGAAATGATGTAATGTATGTTATGGGCTGAGGAACCATAAGTCAGGCCTCAGTCGCTACAGAAGGACACCTGACTAGTGTTAACTGTAGCCACCCGCAGTTGGCCAATCTGTTTATATTTCATGTTCGGCTAAGGGAGGATTCTTGGCCCTACGGGGTACGCCACATGATAATGATGATGATGATGATGATGATGATGATGCAGTGCATAACTCCATAAAAGTACAAATAGTTTTTATGTTATCAAGAACTATATGTATATACGATTTCAAAGAATAAAGAAATCGAAAGTACTTGGTGTACTTGTATAAGAAGTTTAAAAAGAAGTATATGATGTATGATTTCAAGAAAGTATAAGATGTTTTAAAGGAAGGATGCATGTATGTAAATGATATTTGAAAGAAGTACATGAAGTATGTTTTGAAGAAGTATACGAAACATGCTATGTTATAAAAGCATGTAAAGTATGTTTTAAAGATAGAAGATGATGCATGTTTTATATGTATGCTATATTTTAAAAGAAGCATACAAAGTATGATTTTCATGTTATTTGAAATAGGTATGCATGGTTGCAAATAATACATGAAAGATGTTTATGATGCATGCTTTATAATGCTTTACATGACATTATAGAGCCAAGTAGGAAAAAACGCATATAGAGGCATAGTACGCTCTTTTACATATTTTTCTTACTGAGCGTAAACTCACCCTTTTATGAACATTTTTCATACAGACTATCTGAAGTAATCCCTCGCTCTCGATAGAAGAGCCTACGAGTGGATCTTGAAAGTTTACCTTCGAAAGACGCTTCCCAAGTAGTATAGAAGGTATACTTATGTAATTATGCAAAGTAAATTGTAATTTAGTTATGGTACAGTACAACTAACATTAATGTATATAAGATGTCGGAGATTTAAGTTAAGATGATGTATGAGATCCTGTGGAAACGGATGATACATATATACATGTATCATTAGTCTGTTTTATTGAAATTGAATAAAATTTTATGAGCTATCAGATAATTAGCTTAAGATTAAGGGAAGAACGACACTGGATGAACTAAATCTAAAAAAGAAGGAAAAAGATAAAGTGACGGGGACGTCACACAAAGCTCTTCCCACAAATTCAACTTGCGTTGCCAATTGAGCCACAACTCATGGGTGGTATAAGTGAATTCTTAGTTTTCTTCAATGATTTCTTACTTTGCAAACCGTTTGAAATTAATTATAAGTTGGATTAAAGATGATTGTAGAGTAGTGAAAGCCAAGTTCTTAGTTTTTAAAACTTGAAAGTTTTCTCAAAAAAAAAAAAAACCCAACAACAACAACAAAACTTGGGAGGTAAACATGAAAAGATTAATTGAAACCAACAATTGGTTGGTGTGGGTGGCAAGCGGCCTTCGTCCCTTAAGCAAGGTCAGGGTTCGAATCCTGACTTGTGTATGGAGTGCCAGTGTTGGGAGGGGGATAAGCCTAACCACGCTCTGCTTCTCCCGACTCCGGAATAGTCATCGAAGGTGAAAATCGGGGGGTTTCGACCAAAAAAAAGAAAAGATTAATTGAAAAAAAAAACGACCCAATGAAATAATTAATGAGTTTGTATATGATGCACTGATAGTGTATAGTTTCTATACACTGTCAATGCATCAGATGTTGACACCTCATCAATAGGCCCTTATGGGCAATTTAAAAAAATTATTTATATTTGCATATAAGGGCCTATTGATGAGGTGTCAAGCTCTGGTGCATTGACAGTGTATAGAAACTATACACTGTCAGTGCATCATATATAAATCCATAATTAATTAGGCTCTGACTTTTCAATCAAGAACATATATAGCTACCAGTATCAGCCAAAAGGGACGCAGCTTCCTTTTGAATCCAGATTCATGTGTGGGAGAGAAAGTTCTAAGAATTCAAAGAATATGTAATGGCCACGCCTGCAAATGCACCACTGACTTTGCTTTTGTAGCCCAACTGAGCTGCAGTCACTATGTCTATTGGAGGGCCATCCCTTAACTCATCAAGGTTTTGAAATGAAGTGTTTCTCCATCGTCCCATCTGCCATCATCATTATAAAACTTATTCCATGTTTTGTTTTTATCTGTTCTTTAACTCACCCATTTTCTCGTATCAAAGTTTCATCAAATGGCGGATGGAAGTTGGCACAAGCTATTAAAGTTTGAATGTTGAGTGCAAAGCAATCAAATTTGAGTTCTTATAATTTTTTATTGACAATGATTTATAAATTTCGAAAAATTTACTAATAAAAGTTCAATAAATTCGTAAATCCCAATAATAATTCATTAGCAATATGCCTTGATTTTTGAAAATAGAGTAACTTTGCTTTTAACTTTAATGTACCAAAAAGAATTTCATCAGATGCTTTGCGCACACTTTCTGCAGCTTCCTTCCTTCTTTTCCTCTCTGCAGATGCCCCAGCTGACCCTAATCTTCCAAAAGGAATCAATTGAGTGGAAGTCATTATAGTTGACTGGGGACTGCACTTCTGGTATTGGAGCCATTGGATAAAGTGCCCCTATTGGCCAACCAAATGGAAACATGTGAATAATTATAGTGGTCCTTAATAGGGTAGAATACCACCCAAAAGATAATAGCTAGGTTCCAACACTTGTGTACCTTTCTTATCCATTCTCCTGAATGATTAAACCAATTGCTAAAACTTAATTATAAAACTCTTGCTTATCAAATTGCTGACAATCTTTCCAAATCCCTCTCACAAACACAACCAATGTGGATAAATATATAGTTCTGATGTGTAATCAGAGTGTGGTGGTTGGTGGAGTCCTTGTAATGAAATCTGACTTGCATTTTCATAATTAACATTATCTCATTCATGGACTATAATAAAATGCCAATAGTCTCTCATAAACTAGCTATTTAGATTAATAGCACAACATATTTTTAATATCTAACATTGCTTCTATATATATAGTTAAAATTTTGATATGGCCGCTTTATATTTTATTTTCTTTAATGATCTTGGAGCAGCTGATATTATCAGACTCGGGCTCGATCTCGGAACTCATGTAGATCAGTGTAGTACTTTGCAATCCAGCCCTCAATTATCCGAACTTCTTGTTTTCGTTGCTTAACCAACCACTGTGGATCACTTTTCTTTTCTGGCAGTAAATCCAAGCAATGAGATCCTGCAAAGAAGGTTGACAGGTTAATGTTAGTGCATATTTGATGTGATGGAAACTAAAAATAGTCCTAGCTAGTATAATATTGTAACAGAAGTTAAGCACCATTGATTGTATAGACTGCAACAACACTATCTGATATGTTCTCCAATACGCTGTGATAAGATGGAAATTGTCACTAAGTTATGTCAAATAAATAAA
The DNA here is from genome assembly GCA_032173925.1 of Heritiera fomes. Classification (NCBI taxonomy): domain Eukaryota; kingdom Viridiplantae; phylum Streptophyta; class Magnoliopsida; order Malvales; family Malvaceae; genus Heritiera; species Heritiera fomes. Next base: position 36,521,997 of record JAPDPM010000007.1, read on the forward strand.
TGTAAATGATCTGCAGAAATTATGAATGAACATGGTTTTTTTTTTCTCTACCCGCCGCTGCTGTAAGGATCTCTGAGGCCATTAGAGAAAATGATGTTGCTAGCAAATCTATGGAGAATCAGCTTTAGATCCTGCCAATGATGGGAGACTTTAAGGGTTAGGTTTAAGGATAGATTAGAAGCTATGAAGATCAATAATGTGGAGGAATTAAGTTATCAGGACTAGTGTTGCAAAATGATTGTAAAAGTGATCAAAGAAACATACATGGCCTCCATAGTAAGTTGTCACCCAATGTGGCTGAGGCTGGACGCCAAATAATCTCTTGCACTTCCTTATGAAGCTGTTTAGATTGAATGGGGCTGGTGGAAACATAGAATCATTGTTGCCATGGCCAATTGGCATCACCATCTCACTACATGTCTGTAAAGAGAGATCACCATGTAAAATACTTAAATTTCATTTGCAATCGCTTGATCATGAGAAAGAAAGTTTAGCGGCATTAACATCCACTAAAACTTCATACCAGGAATCTAGCCCTACTAGTGGTGCGATTATTTTATAACTCTAATTTGATTGAAGCGTATTTTTTTTCAAAACATTCATGATAACATACCTAAGAGATTGAAAACTCAGTTTTTACTCTCATCTTAATTTTAAAATCTTGACTGTCATGCCAAAACGGCTCCAATTTTTAACAGGTTGACATTGAAAACTAAGTTGCAACAGCTAGCTAGCCAATACTTACCTGCCACTTCCACCCCATGTATGTTTCATCAGATGGATGATTGAATTCGTTCATGTCATAGCATGACTTATTGCCCATATAACCAACAACACCAGCAAATATTCGGCTTAGTATATCGGTCCCTTTAGGAGCTCCATCAATGCCGCCACAGACAATATTAAGGGGATAATTGGGTGGATGATCGTACTGAGCTACTTCAGAATATATTGAATCCAAATAGTCCTTAAGATCAAAAGTTCTCTTCAATTTTCTGATTAGGAAGAAAAGATAGAATAAGCAAATAGCTTGTTAGTGCTTATAAGAAGACTACTGATCATAGTTCATTCATGATTTACTTACTTGCAAGTTTTGAATTTCATACTGAGGATTGAAAGACCATTAGACTTTGAAGCGACTTTATCAATTTCATCCCATGATTTCCGGATGGTTTCATAGCAACTTTCACTGGTTTCCTGCCCATTATAGAACAAGTTGTCACTATATTAGAAGGAGGGGAAATGACAAAATGAATGGTTGTAAAAAGAGAATAAATTTAAATCTACCAATTGGAATTTGATGTTTTACTTTGAAATCTTTGGTCACGATTGCGTAGTAACCAACTTGTGGTGCAAGGTCATCAAAGTAAAGAATTGGAGCTGAGGAGGCAAGAGCTCCAAGAGCAACATGTGGATATTTTAGCCGAAACCATGCAGCAAGCACTGCAAAATATGAAGAAAATAACTTCCAAACTAACGAAAAATTCTGTTAACCTGTTAAATAAGGTTTCCTAAGTGACTTACTTCCCCCGTATGATCCTCCAATGACAATTACAGGAGAGTTCTTTGTGAAGAATGTTTTCTTTATATGAAGAAGAATGGCAGCATAATCTGCTATAGCTTGAGCCGAGGTGAAATAGCCCCGAATACTGGCATTTCTCAGAGCTGATTCCCTCGATCCGAATGGTATGGATTTTCCATAGAACCGATGCTGCGAAAAATGTCATATATAGTTTCTCACTAAGACTCCACAACAAGTTAATTAACAAATGAGAAGAAGAGGAAGAAGAAGAAAGGCTTAACTCTCACCTCAATGTATACTAGTAAAGCCTTGAGACGAGGAGCATTATCAGTGAGGAAACCAATACCGGACAAATCATAATCCAAAGCCTCTTCTGCACCAAAATACACCAAGATGGGTGAGCTAGCATTTGCACCACCCCAGTACTTAGAATTGACCACATATCTTTGTGGAAAAGTTGTATAACTTTCTGGCTTGTAGTTGAAATGATCAAGAGTCTGGTTGTAAAAGAAGGTCTCAAAGTCCTTAGAAACTGAAAAAGATGTGATTCTGGGTTCACTTTGGATTGTTCTTCGAAGTGCTCCTAGCCTTGGGATGCTGATCTGTGTTCCAGAGACACAGTACAAGGGAATCAAGGAAAGCAGAAAGAGCTGGTGAAATGAGTGTCTAAGGAAGTCCATGGTCTTGTTTCTGTGTTAGAGAAGGTTTCAAGTTCGTTTCTTGAGCTGTTATATTTCAATATCAGCATTCTATTTATACTATAAGAGTCTGGTAACTGTTAAATCACAATGTAATCTGATGCATTGTTTTAAATTGCGGTCGCGGCCGCGTTTTCGGTCTCGTTGCGTTTATCGCGGTTGCGGACATAGCGACGGTAATTGCGGCCATTGCGGTCATCGCGGTCGTGAATTTTTTTAATTTCGCACAATTTTGTATAAAGTATAGTAATTGTAATTATAATCACGTAAAGTCTTATTTTATAGTTTTTAAAGTAATTTGTGATACATTTAGTCTATTATTTTCGTGAAAAAAAAGTTATTCATATTTTTTTGAATTATAATAGAACATTCATATTTAAAATATTACTTATGATAATTGAAAAATAATAAAGATTGAAAATAGAGATAAATAATTATGTATTAATAAAAAATAATGTACTGATTATTTAGCCTTAATTATTTTTTATCTAAATTATTAAGGAATTTTTTTCATCTAAATTTTGTCAAATCTTTTTTCATCTATATTTAATAACATATATTTAATTACTCTACAAATTTTACTTTAAAAAATCAAATTCATAATCTAAATTAAACATTAATTAATAATTTTTTAATTCAGATTGCCTAATATTTTTTATCATGATTTATAAGATTAACTAATGTTAATTCTTCAAAATTAATATGTTGTTAGTTGTTACAAAAAAAATTCTTAAACATTAAAACCCATTAGTGAAAAAAAAATTACCACATTTTTTTATTAGAGTAATCTGTAAAATACCAATTATCAAATATTAAATCATTATCAAATATTAAATCATTATTTAATTTAATTAACCTTTGGCAAAAAAAAAAAATTCAACATTTAACAAAAAAAATTAAATCAACATTTTTAACTAATTAATCTTTATTCTTTACCCAAATGCCAAAACCGATTTCCCAATTCTCCCCATCACCCTCGCGACCCTCGTCCCTCTCCCTCCCTCGACTCTCTGATCTGAAAAGCCCACCGGCCAAGGCCTCATTTGCTCACCTCCGACACAGCCCCTCACCAGCTCACCCACTGTCGACCCCTTACGCCCTCACCCTCACCCCTCGGGTCTCAATCAGCTAGCCAATCCTCACTCAGCCTTGCCAATCTCACCCGCCACCGCCCTTTGTGCAACCTGTCCAGAGCAACGTCAGCCCTCAAATCCCAATCTCTTTTCTCTTCAATTCATCTCTTATGTCTAACCCAGACGAGAAATCCTCCATTTTCAGAAGCTATTTTCATTTCAAAACAAAATTAACGCATGAAAGAATCAGAGTTGCCCACGGCCACGGCCAGTCACCCACGCCTGTGTGCCACTGCCTACGGCCTACCAACGCTCGCCGCACATTGACTCTGCTCAACATCAAGCACTTACTCTACGTCAACCCAAGCCCTCAACCTCACTCACTCTTCACAATTCACAATTAGTCACTCACACTCACAGATCTATCTTGCTTTGACCAGATCTACTAATTTCAAAGGTAAAACATTTTAAATTTGCTTTTTCCTTTCAAACGTGAGTCACTGGGTTGTTGATTTCTGAGTTGTTTGTTGGCTGTTGTTGCTTGCTTGTGTCTGACTGAGCTGAGACTCTGAGTTGTGTGATCTGATTTTTTGTTTATTTTGATATGGTGAAGGCATGAAGCTTTTCGGTCTGTGACTTTGAATATGTGAATGTGAATCGATTGCCTGAGTCTTGGAAATTTTTTTTACAGAATGGAGATAGCGGCGATAGCGGAGATAACGGCCCGTTATCGCCGCTACACGCCGTTATCCCGTTTTGTAACGGCCGATATTGGCCGTTACGGTTGTGATTCTTAATCACAACCGTTTTTTCCGTGATAGCGGTGGCGGCCACCGCCGCTACCGCAAGATAACGGCCGCTATTTCATTTAGCGGCCGCTATTTGAAACACTGATCTGATGATCAGAATCTGGTAAGTGTTTATCCACGGATTACAGTTAGATGCGGTTGACTCGATAGAAAACTGTATCTGTCTCGAAGGGTATTTGCAACTTTATCATTGTAACAATCCGTTACCACATTTTTCACGTATTTTTATATAACTTTACCGGTTAGGCTGTCTGCGATGCCATTACCACTCGACAATGATAGTAATAAATGATAAACATTTATTTAACAAATACGGAATAGAAAATTATTTTTACTATTCCTTACATCTGATATCCCCTATTGTCTTTATTTTAAATAAAGTAGTACTGTATACCTATGTCTGAAATGTAAAAGAGAAGAGACTGTACCTGTCATGTTTAACATACTTTGTCTCAGCGCTTTATATGTAGCTATATCTACTTTGGAGCTCATTCTCCAAACTACGTGTTTTTTATCTGTGGAGTTAAAATAAAGGGGTGAGCGAACTACGCGCTCAATAAAGGAGACATATGCTGCTTTATAAAACCAAAACTATATACCACAAATATTTATTTTTCCTAAATTTATATTAAATAAGAAAACAGTGGATATAGAAATCAACACTCTCAATACACCATTCAACTCACTAGCTCAACGGTTTACTTTAAAATGTAGTAAACAGTAAATAGGATTCAATAAATCATTTCAGTAAACAGAAATTAGTAAATTGAGACTAGGCATCACCCTATAAATAAATCATGCTGTCATCATTTGTAACATCCAGTTACCACATTTTTCACGAATTTCTATACAACTTTACCGGTTGGGCTGTCAGCGATGCCATTAACATTCAACAGTGACAATAATAAATGATAAACATTTATTAACAATTACGAAATATAAAATTCTTTTCTTTATTTTCTTACATCTAACATCCCCTACTGACTTTGTTTCACTAAAGTAGTACTGTATACTCATGTTTGACATGTAGAAGAGAAGGGACTGTACCTGTAATGTTAATCATCCATCTTGGAGCTACTTCTCTAACTTCGTGTCTTTTATCTGTGGAGTCAAAACAAAGGGGTGAGCGATTCGTACGCTCAGTAAAGGAGACATATGCTGTTTTATAAAACCAAAACCATATTTCACAATTTATTTGTTTTCCAAAAATCACATCAAATAGGAAAACAGTGGATATAGTTACCAACACTTTCGATACACCAGTCAAATCACTGGCTAAACAGTTTACTTTAAAATGTAGTAAACAGTAAACAGGATTCAATAAATCCTTTCAGTAAACAGAAATCAACAAGTTGAGACTAGGCATCACCCTACGAATAATTCATGCTATCATCGTTCCCCCTCCCCCTTGCGAGAACGGAATCTACCGCTATTGGGGTGCACCCGTAGGCCATCGCCCCTCACAGTTATCTCTGCTAGATTTATGGCCATAATCTATAGGTGGTCCTCGGGTCCACTTGCCAAGTGACCTCAGTGACCTCGAGACTGCTGATGACTTGGCGGGTCTATCAGCCCTGTGACGCCCTGAGGTGCATTTGTTGGTCCATCGACCGAGCCACCGCCCCAGGTGGCTCACGTAACTATATGAATAATAACGCATGAACTCAGGGCCTAAAGTCTTAAAATCACTTTATCTCTCATGAAAACCTTTAAGGGATTATCTCACCCACATTATCGTCTACTCAAATGATTTAATTCCCAAAAAGGTTTAGGTTTTCTGTTTACAAAACACCTTGAAAACAATTCAAAATCTCAACGTTTAAAACCTGCTCGCCCATGGTCAACTCGCCCAATATGGCTCGCCCATGGCAACTCGTCCAGTGCGGAGAACTTGTGCTCGCCCGCCCAACTTTGCTTTTAAAATCAGAAAGCAAAACAGGCTCGCCCTTAGTGGCTCGCCCATTAGTCAATTTGCCCAAAAGAGTTTATATTTTCTATTTTCAAAGATATTAAAATGGTTCATTTTTCCTTAAGAAAATACCATCGAAATCTGTTCGCCATGGTCAGCTCGCCCAGCATGGCTCGCCCATGGTCACTCGAAAGTGGGGTGAACAAGTGTTCGCCCGCCACTCTCTATATTTAAAACAAAACACTGGCTCGCCCATTTCGGCTCGCCCATAGCTTTCTTAACAAAAGGGGTCACCTGCCCCAACCCAAACTTTCTTAACAAAGGGGTCGCCCGCCCCTAAAAATTATAAAAGGATTTGGCTCGCCCGCCAATACCAGTTCGCCCAACATAAAAAAAACACAAGGGCTCGCCCGCCCTGTACCAGTTCGCCCAATCATAATATAAGGATCGGCCTTTAGCTCGCCCAAATCAAAACAATTATCAAAACAATGCATGTCATAAAACAAAACAATTTTTTAATATTTTCATTATATTTCTACTCCACAGGACATGCATTTTACTTCACACACATCTCCCTTACCTGATTCAACGAAGCCCTGCTTCTTGCTCACCTTCTTGATCGCTTTTTACCAAATTCCTTAATTCCCGGCTGCAAAATAATTTATAATTTCCATTAATATTTTCCTTACATGTATATATTTCCATCATTTGGGCGAGACTTGAGATAAATCAATCAGCTCGCCCATAAATATACTACTAGCTCGCCCAACAGAGTTCTTTGTAGCTCGCCCAACCGAGCTTGCCATTCATCAAATGGCTTACACGTGGGAGCTTGACAATCATTCACGCCATTCACACATTGGCCAATTAGTGGGAGCTCGCCCAAAATCAACACGCACGGTTACATTTCCTTAAATGTGGGAGTTCGCCCACCATCAACTCACCATTACCTTGGTTTAAACTAACATGTGGCGACCTCGCACTGTCACATTCTAGTTTGCCCCTTCATTAAGAGACCTCAGCTTCAATTCGCCAATCTTTGAGATCGCCACTTTATCTTGATGCCAACATAAGATTTGGCAATTACGAGAAATTTACTTTTGGTGATCACATATAGGTTTGGCGATCACAATTTATAGCTCTACTCGCCCACTTGCTATCATATGGGCGATCATCAGTCCTCGCCCCATTGGGCGATCACCAGTCCTCGCCCCATTGGGCGATCACCAGGTATTGCTCAACTCACCAATCTTGTTCTGATTCACGCCACACGTTGGCGAACTCACCTATTCGCCAGTATGGCCGTTAGTTACAACTAGTCATCCTCCATTGGCGATTACCCTTGTTCGCCCATTGGCGAGCTCTTTCATTAGTACTCACCATCATCAACTCGCCGTCATGCATTGGCGATTATCATCTTGCTCGCCCATTGGCGAGCTGTCCACTGTAGTACTCGCCTGTCAAGTATTTCACCGAAATTGCTTCTTTCACAACTCAAGTTAAGGAACTTTTCATCCAAGTGGAAATCAATATTCCTTATTTATTTAATTTCCATTATTAATTTATGAAATTAGACTCTACAGTAGTGTAGAATCAGGTCTTACATTTTCTCCCCACCTTAAGAAATTTGGTCCTCCAAATTTCAACCCGACCTATCACTGAAAGAGCTCTGAATATTTCTCAGTTATAAGGCTATCTACTCTCTAGTAGCCTCCCATTGCCAGAGCATTTCAATCAAAGGATTTATCTTAGATCACAATCACTTTATTACTGCACTTAATCCTTCTTATCCAGAATCCGTACCGGTTTCTCAACATAATTCATGTTCTCTCTGATCTCTAAGGGCTCATGTCGAATTACGTGAGAAGGATTTGGATAACATTTTCTTAATCCTTGAGACATGTAATACGTTATGCACTCCTGATAACTCTGCGGTAGTGTTCATCTTCCACACAATCTAAGATCTCCAACGATCCAATGCATCGGGAACTCAATTTCCCTCTCATTAGGCCTCTAACTGGTAATACTTCAATATACACAATCTCTTGTATATCTCAAGAAGTCTATTCGACCAAGTCGGAGATGGCTCTCGATCTCTGATCTTCTTATGCGATCGTGGATTATATTGTCTGCTAAATAACCATTTAAGGTGTTATGCCTTTACTTTCCTTTGGCCATTATCATAAGCAAACTCTGTCAGGGTAGAGGATTATCCTAAGAGCCTAAAAATCAACTGCACATGCTTACCCATATCCTCGAGCGTCCATATCATACACTCGGACTGTCTCTCAGTCAGCGGATAAACTGCGGTGCAAAACTCAAACGGGATCCCATAGCTTCCTGTAATCTTTCTCAACACTGAGATACGAAGCGGGACTCCCTATCAAACGTAATGCTCCATGGAATACTGCAAAACCTCACCACTTCCCTAACATATAACTCAGTCAAGGCATTAATTAGCTCAATAAATTCCATAATTAAGGAATAAGCAGACTTACTCAATGTGTCCACAACTATCCAGATAGCATTATACTCTTTACAAGTTTTCACTTAGTATAAGAAGTACCACCAATATAGGTATTTTTTTTTCCTTATCACATTTTCACTTCTAGCAAACCTCGTTTCTACTATGAGACTGTTAGCCTCTTAATATGCTCAATTTTTCTTTAAGAGCCCTATCCGCCTCTTCAGGCCATCAACAGTCATCCCTTTTGGCGCTTCCCACGCTTTAGGATTACTCTTTCAAGTGAATCGGCGACCATATAGTTCGCCCACACCTCACAACACATTATTCGCTGTTAGGCAATCGCCCATCTCATGGGTTGCCATCCCGGATTTTATTCAAGGATCCGGAAGGACTCGGGCTTCTTCTCTCACAACCATTTTATACTCCCTGAAATCTTTTATCATACTTGGGAGTTAGCAAATTTTCACTTCCTTTATACAGTAACTCATTCGTAATACTTATCACTTATCATCTCATTCGGTGCTAGGTCGATAATAATTTGGTGACTATCATTTAGATAGTTTAAATCAATCGTATGTAATTGTCTCAGTAGTCTCTTAAATACAACGCACTCGCTTTCAATATATCCCGGAGCATCCACACAATGTGCTCGAATATCTATATCAATCTGAGGCGATGCTGATAGTAAAATTCGGAATCCCAAAGCCTCTTGCTACCCTCTCAAAGCATGTGGCAAATCAGGGATCCCTATCACAAGTACCCACTCACTGGAACTTCACATACGTTCTCTCTGTTTCACTGATATATATATCGACTAAGGCATTTAGGACATCCCGAAACATGATGATGAAGTGAATTAACTCGGTTACACAATCCATATTTACTTCTATAACCTCATGGTTACACTATGACTGCCCTTGTTTTACAGACCTTAATACTAACCACCGATTACGCCTCAGGTAATCATTTTTCTCGATAATTTCTTTTATATCGAGTTATCATTTTATCTCTTATTCTCCTAGTACATGTAATGTCACTACTTGGAGAATATACTTGAGAGTATACTTTTCCTCACATCAATTTCTGAAATTTGAATTTATTATCTTTCAGATTTTCATCACCACTTTATTTATACAATTTCACATTCCCAATATGTACATATATACACATATGTATATCCTTTTTCAGGATTAGCAGTACTTCTTGTATCTACTCCTCTACGTATGAAAATTTCATCTTTTTAATTCTGGCTTGTCATTAATTCCAGCCATAACTACATAATGATCAGAGGAAATCACATTTATTCTTATACTTGGGAACTACCTCATCACTCGTGTTCCCTAGTTATCATATTACTTGTCTCTTAAGATATTTCCATTCGATATCATTTATCACCACTGTCATTTTTCCCACTTAATATAGTACTTTACTGTTACTATCTCATAACCATTTCGAATACTGTATTCATACATACCCATTCACTTTCACTTTTTCCACAAATAAGTATTGCATCAATAAGGTAACAAATTCCACAAACTCTTCAACAATTCATTTATGCTATACGGGTAAAACTCATAAATTTTATACCCCAATAACCACCCTTTAATCTCACTTAAGTAGTAAAATCTTTTACTCAGACAATTGTAATGTCCACTTAATCTGTTGAGATCTCACGTCTCTAATATATATATCGTTCAATTAGAACTCATGTTCACTGACTTAACAGTAAGGTTTTCCATACCTTATTCAATAATATTGCCTATATCAATATACATATTTATTCTCTTTAAAATCATCCTAGTTGGCTTTAGGCACACATATAGGAAAGATACTACAGTCGGCTAGGGATCCAGATAGAGTAAGATAGGTATTTTAGAATACCATACTTGTTCCGGAACTTAGAAGCAACTGTAGAGAGTACAAATCCCGTTGTTTTTCAAAACGATATAATTTTCATTTTCACCAGTTATATCAAAATAGTTTAGTTCTCTACTCATCAATCTCTCGAGTAATTTCTCAAGCTCTTTTGATTCACTGGTAAGAGCTTACAAACAAATTCCATATTGTGAATCGAGTCAACAATCTCTCGAATCCACGTTACTCCAGAAGCTTACTTAAAACATCATCATATAATTTCAAATTCACAAACTCATATCATCTTGGATGTCTCATTATTTACATCCAACCAAATCACTATGTATCCTCCAAACACATATATAAAATTTCAAGTCACTTTACAAGTATTTCACAATATTTCGGTTCTATGGATACGTAACGGACCAGCCTAACCGGCCATGGCAACCCCTTTTGAGGCCCATCGACAACGATTGCTGTGACAACGCTACTTATCCATACTGTCCTCTTTGGCGAATACCTTGACGCCCCGGTCCTTCCAACTGTGCCCTAGCTCGCGCATCTCAAGGTTTTCTTTCGCATCCGTAGTGACTCGAACACTTGACTTCCTTAAATGTCAATACACTACTAATATTTATTCTCCTAAAAATAAGGAGTGTCTAGAACCAGTAGTAACATCATCGATTTTACATCATGTCTCACACGATTCATCTTGTGGTTCTCATTCTATAAGTATATCACTTTTCATAATATTCAATAATCTCTCACCAATATAACCCATATTTTCACTTTAATTCAAACCCTAACATCCACAATAAGGCTGACTATTTCGCGACCTCTCATAGTTTGTACTCTGGGTCGCCTTACTCTTCAATAAATCAGTGGGGTTCACAGTAGGAATCATCCTTTACACTATCAAATACTCATACTATTTCATCATCAATTTTTATTTTAAATCAAATTAGTCACTTAGGACTTGGAAAAAGCATGTCAATATAGGGGTATATTCATAAATTCCCCTTTAATTCTCTCGCTCTCTTCGATATACCTCCACACGTGCGATCTTAGGGCTTATACACTAATATTATCCCTTTTTATTTCAATATAATAATTTCAGGATCTTAGTTCGATATAGACAGAGAAGTCCTGGTAGGGCCCTCACCGAGTTCCTCACTGCACCTTATCGAATAGACCCGACATTATGACAAGATCGCCTATCTCATGCAAAATTCCCAGATTACGATCTCTATTTATAATCCTTAATTTCATCAACTTTCATCACCTTACACCCATAACTCAATTTACAGTCATTTGACTCCTCTATACATTCAGACTATATAGTACTACAGGGGATGTTAACCTTTCTCAATACTTTCCGTGCTTAAGGCATCATCAGACATCAGACCAACCAAAGCTCTGATACCATTAAATCTGTAACATCCAGTTACCATCTTTTCACGAATTTCTATACAACTTTACCGGTTGGGCTGTCTGCGATGCCATTAACATTTAACAGTGACAATAATAAATGATAAACATTTATTAACAATTACGAAATATAAAATTCTTTTCTTTATTTTCTTACATCTAACATCCCCTACTGACTTTGTTTCACTAAAGTAGTACTGTATACTCATGTTTGACATGTAGAAGAGAAGGGACTATACCTGTAATGTTAATCATCCATCTTGGAGCTACTTCTCTAACTTCGTGTCTTTTATCTGTGGAGTCAAAACAAAGGGGTGAGCGATTCGTACGCTCAGTAAAGGAGACATATGCTGTTTTATAAAACCAAAACCATATTTCACAATTTATTTGTTTTCCAAAAATCACATCAAATAGGAAAACAGTGGATATAGTTACCAACACTTTCGATACACCAGTCAAATCACTGGCTAAACAGTTTACTTTAAAATGTAGTAAACAGTAAACAGGATTCAATAAATCCTTTCAGTAAACAGAAATCAACAAGTTGAGACTAGGCATCACCCTACGAATAATTCATGCTATCATCGTTCCCCCTCCCCCTTGCGAGAACGGAATCTACCGCTATTGGGGTGCACCCGTAGGCCATCGCCCCTCGCGGTTATCTCTGCTAGATCTATGACCATAATCTATAGGTGGTCCTCGGGTCCACTTGCCAAGTGACCTCAGTGACCTCGAGACCGTTGATGACTTGGCGGGTCTATCAGCCCTGTGACACCCTGAGGTGCACTCGTTGGTCCATCGACCAAGCCACCGCCCCAGGTGGGTCACACAACTACATGAATAATAACGCATGAACTCAGGGCCTAAAGTCTTAAAATCACTTTATCTCTCATGAAAACCTTTAAGGGATTATCTCACCCACATTATCGTCTACTCAAATGATTTAATTCCCAAAAAGGTTTAGGCTGTTTACAAAACACCTTGAAAACAATTCAAAATCTCAATGTTTAAAACCTGCTCGCCCATGGTCAACTCGCCCAATATGGCTCACCCATGGCAACTCGTCTAGTGCGGAGAACTTGTGCTCGCCCGCTCAACTTTTCTTTTAAAATCAGAAAGCAAAACAGGCTCGCCTTTAGTGGCTCGCCCATTAGTCAATTTGCCCAAAAGGGTTTATTTTTCTATTTTCAAAGATATTAAAATGGCTCATTTTTCCTTAAGAAAATACCATCGAAATCTGTTCGCCATGGTCAGCTCGCCCAGTATGGCTCGCCCATGGTCACTCGAAAGTGGGGTGAACAAGTGTTCGCTCGCCACTCTCTATATTAAAAACAAAACACTGGCTCGCCCATTTCGGCTCGCCCATAGCTTTCTTAACAAAAAGGGTCACCCGCCCCAACCCAAACTCTCTTAACAAAGGGGTCGCCTGCCCCTAAAAATTATAAAAGGATTTGGCTCGCCCGCCAATACCAGTTCGCCCAACATAAAAAAAACACAAGGGCTCGCCCGCCCTGTACCAGTTCACCCAATCATAATATAAGTATCGGCCTTTAGCTCGCCCAAATCAAAACAATTATCAAAATAATGCATGTCATAAAACAAAACAATTTCTTAATATTTTCATTATATTTCTACTCCACAGGACATGCATTTTACTTCACACACATCTACCTTACCTGATTCAACGAAGCCCTGCTTCCTGCTCGCCTTCCTGATCGCTTTTTATCAAATTCCTTAATTCCCGGCTGCAAAATAATTTATAATTTCCATTAATATTTTCCTTATATGTATATATTTCCATAAATATACTACTAGCTCGCCCATAAATATACTACTAGCTCGCCCAACAGAGTTCTTAGTAGCTCGTCCAACCGAGCTCGCCATTCATCAAATGGCTTACACGTGGGAGCTCGACAATCATTCACGCCATTCACACATTGGCCAATTAGTGGGAGCTCGCCCAAAATCAACACGCACGGTTACATTTCCTTAAATGTGGGAGTTCGCCCACCATCAACTCGCCATTACCTCGGTTTAAACTAACATGTGGCGACCTCGCCACTATCACATTCCAGTTCGCCCCTTCATCAAGAGACCTCAGCTTCAATTCGCCAATCTTTAAGATCGTCACTTTATCTTGATGCCAACCTAAGATTTGGCAATTACGAGAAATTTACTTTTGGCGATCACATATAGGTTTGGCGATCACAATTTATAGCTCTACTCGCCCACTTGCTATCATATGGGCGATCACTAGTCCTCGCCCCATTGGGCGATCACCAAGTATTGCTCAACTCGCCAATCTTGTTCTGATTCATGCCACACGTTGGCGAACTCACCTATTCGCCAATATGGCCGTTAGTTACAACTAGTCATCCTCCATTGGCGATTACCCTTGTTCGCCCATTGGCGAGCTCTTCCATTAGTACTCGCCATCATCAACTCGCCGTCATGCATTGGCGATTATCATCTTGCTCGCCCATTGGCGAGCTGTCCACTGTAGTACTCGCCCGTCGAGTATTTCCCCGAAATTGCTTCTTTCACAACTCAAGTTAAGAAACTTTTCATCCAAGTGGAAATCAATATTCCTTATTTATTTAATTTCCATTATTAATTTATGAAATTAGACTCTACAGTAGTGTAGAATCAGGTCTTACATCATTCCCCCTCCCCCTTCGAGAACGGAATAATCATCCGCTTTTGGGGTGCACCCGTATGCCATCGCCCCTCACAGCTAACTCAGCTAGATCTATGACCATAATCAATGGGTGGTCCTCGGGTTCACTTACAAGTGACCTCGAGATCGCTGATGACTTGGCGGGTCCATCAGCCTCATAACTAATAATAATACATGAAACTAGGGGCTTAAAGTCTCAAAAATCAGATTATATCTCATGAAAAGCCTTTAAGGAATTATTTCATAATTTCATTATTTTCTCAAAATGATTTTCCTTCCAAAAGGTTCTAAAAACAGCCCACAATCTCACTGAATTCCGTGTGAGAAAGGCATGGTTTAAAACTGACTCGCCATGGCTAGTTCGCCCATGGTCACCTCACCAATTGGTCAACTCGCCCATTAGTCAACACACCTATTGGTCAACTTGCCAAAAAGATTTTATATTTTCTATTTACAAAGATATTAAAAATCACTCATTTTTCGTTGAGAAAAATACCAAATAAATCTGTTCGCCCATGATTAGCTCGCCATCATGACTCGCCCATGGCCAAATGAAAGTGGGGTGAACAAGTGTTTGCCCGCCAACCCTTGTTTTTAAAAACAAAAAATAAACTGGCTCGCCCATAATTTTCTTATCAAAGGGGTCGCCTGCCCCATAACATTATAAAAGGGTTCGCCCAACCGTGGCTCGCCCGAATTTCTATTAAAATAGGGTCACTCGCCCAAGGCATCTTAAAAGAGGTTGTTCGCCCAAATCATCACAAAAAAAGAAGGGCTCGCCCGTCCTGTATCAGTTCGCCTAAAAACAACATAGGGGTCGGCTTTTAGCTCGCCTAAATCAAAATAACTTATCAAACCAATGCATGTCATAAAACAAAACAATTTCTCAATAATTTCGTAAAATTTAACTCCACAAGACATGCATTCACTTCACACATATCCCCCTTACCTGGTCCAACGAAGCCTTGCTTCTTGCTCGCCTTCCTAATCGCACTCACCGAGTCCATAATTCCCGGCTGTAAAAATAATTTATAAATTCTATTAATATTTTCTTTATATATCTTTCCACCACGTGGGCGAGACTTGAGATAAATCAATCAGCTCGCCCAGACATCCTACTAGCTCGCCCAACCGAGCTCTTCGTAGCACGCCGAACCGAGCTCTTCGTAG
Organism: Heritiera fomes; assembly: GCA_032173925.1. Taxonomy (NCBI): domain Eukaryota; kingdom Viridiplantae; phylum Streptophyta; class Magnoliopsida; order Malvales; family Malvaceae; genus Heritiera; species Heritiera fomes. The sequence continues at coordinate 36,537,604 of JAPDPM010000007.1, forward strand.
CTCGCCGAACGAGCTCGCCATTCATTAAATGGCTTACATGTGGGAGACTGCTCACAAATCATCTTGCCCTCATATATTGTCTTAAATGTGGGAGTCCGCCCATAACTCAACTCGCCATTCATATTAGCTTATTTGTGGGAGCTCGCCCACAAGTTAGTTCGCCGTTGCCCAAAGGCCTTACAAGTGGAGTTCGCCCAACTTTTCAACTCGCCATGCCGGTTCATGGAGTTCGCCCAACATGACTTTTTATTATGAGGTGGGCTCGCCAATGACTTAACATGTGTAAAACCCAAATTTTATCATACTATATAACATATTTGTACATAATTGATAGTGGAAATAAATATTGAATACAGATTTCCATTTTTAAATTTTTTGTTGGATTTAAATTTTATGGTATATGTGAGGTAGAATGAACATCTAAAATTTTAAGATTAGAAATTAATTGTATGGAATTAATGACAAAGAAATCAAAGTCAATATGAGAATATTTGTTATTGGTTGAAGAATGTAAAAAAGGATGAAGAGTAATGGCTGTTAGACAAAGGACGAAAAGATGAGACTAAAATGTCAACTATAGTGGCTGGCTGGAAGTGGCGAGAAGAGGAAGGAGAAAAGAAGGAGAAAAAGGAAAGAAAATTGTCAACAACGTGCAGAAACTTCTTCTTACCGCCGTTCCATTTGCTGCAGTTTTTCCACAAGTTTTAATGCATGAAAGACAAGGTAATGATGAAGAGAACGGGATAAGGAAACAGGTGGTGGGTTCTAACAGGATTAACATGGCTATATAAGGAGGAATACGTGAGAAGAAGAACCAACGTAGCAACTTCATCTTCTCCAGAAAAATCCTCGCTAGTCTGTTTTCACTGCATGCTCACATGTAGTTCTTCCGTTTCTCTCATAAATGAGTAATGAAAACATCAATTTTAGTTAGCCAAACCCTTCTGCAGTGTTGAAAAGCCAAGGAACAAGAGAAGCAAAGCTAAGGGAGGCAAGAAAATACTCTGTTTTTGGAAAAGCAACTGGGTTAAGGTGAGTTTCATATTTTCCATGGTTCTCTTGATAATTCCATACTAGATTTCTATGTTTTATAACGTGATAAACATAGATATAGCTTTGTTTTAGTTGAATCTTGTTAGAATATATAAGAAATTAGAACAAAACATATTCTGGAAAGTAATTTAGAATCAAGAAGGAATTTAAGTACTCGCCCAACGGTTGAGGCGAGCTCAAGAGTTGCATGAGTTGATGACATACGTGTTCGCCAAACTATTTGGACAATCAGAGTGATAGTTGGCATGGGCGAGCACCAATGATCTCCAAAAGGGCAAGAATGAAGAGCTTACAAATATAGGTAGGCGAGTAGGATTTGGGGCGAGCTCCCTTGTTGGGCGAACTCCCACAAATAAGCCATATGAATGGCAAGAATGATTAGGCGAGCTCCCAAGAGTAGATCAATTATAGAAGGGCGAGCTCTATGGGTGAACGGCGAACTCAAATTCGCCAAAGTGTCCCAAATATTAGGAAAATATAAATAGTTTAGAAAATATTCGAAAAAAAGGGATATTAAGAGTTTTAATAAATTTGTGCAGACGGGAATTGAAGAAGGCGAGTGAGAAGCAAGGCTTCATCAGACGAGGTAAGGGAGTTATGTGTGGAAAGAATGCATGTCCTGTGGAGTTAAATTTATGAAATTACTGAGAAATGGTTTTGGTTTATGACATGCATGTTACTCTGATAAATTGCTTTGTTGTGGGTGAACTAAAAGCCGCCCCAATACTGTTGTTGGGCGAACTGGTACAAGGCGGGCGAATCTTTGTTTTTTTATGATTGGCGAACTGTTAAGGCAGGCGAGCCCAAACCTTTTTACAATTTTGGTCAAAGAACTCTTTTATGTTCTTTTGGGCGAGCAATTATGTTTTAAATAGAACTCCGGGCGAGCCAATATAGGCGAACCCTTTTTCATGTTGCTTTGGGGCGGGCGACCCCTTTGTTTTTATGGGTGGGCGAGTTGACCATGGCAATGTGTAACAGCCCGTTACCACATTTTTCACGTATTCTATACAACTTTTCTGATTGGGCCGTCTGTGATGCCATTAACACTCGACATTGATAATAATAAATGATAAACATTTATTTAACAAATATGGAATAGAAAATTTCTTTTTACTATCCCTTACATCTGACATCCCCTATTGTCCTTGTTTCAATAAAGTAGTACTGTATACATATGTCTGAAACATAAAAGAGAAGTGACTATACCTTTCATATTTGACATAAGTTGCCCCAGTGCTTTATATGTAGTTATATCCATTTGGAATATAATTCTCTAACTCCGTGTCTTTTATCTGTGGAGTCAAAACAAAAGGGTGAGCGAATCACACGCTCAGTAAAGGAGATATATGCTGCTTTATAAAACCAAAACTATATACCACAAATTATTTATTTTTTTTAAAATCATATCAAATAGGAAAACAGTGGTTGTAGTAACCAATACTCTCAATACATTATTCAAATCATTTGCTCAACAGTTTACAATAAAATGAATTAAACAGTAAATAGGATTTAACAAATCCTTTCAGTAAACAGAAATCAACAAGTTGAGACTAGGTATCCCTCTATAAATAAATCATGCTATCATCGTTCCCCCTCCCCCTTGCGAGAACGGCATAATCATCCCAAAAAAGGGATACAATAGATCTATGGCCACAATCTCTAGGTGGTCCTCGGGTCCACTTGCCAAGTGACCTCGAGACCGCTGATGACTTGGCGGGTCCATCAGCCCTGTGACGCCCTGGGGTGCACCCGTTGGTCCATCGACCCGAGCCACCGCCCCAGGCAGGTCACGCAATAGTAATGCATGAACTTAGGGCCTAAAGTCTCAAAAATCACTTTTATATCTCATGAAAAACCTTTATGGAATTATTTCATCCATATTATCATTTTCTCAAAATGATTTGGTTTCCAAAAAGGTTTTAGGCTTTCTGTTTACAAATGGCAATTAAAATAGCCCATTTTTCGTGTGAGAAAAATACCCATAAATCAGTTCGCCCATGGTCAGCTTGCCAAGTACGGCTCGCCCGTGGACAACTCGCCCAGTGCGGTGAACTTGTATTCGCCTGCCAACTTTTGCTTTTAAAAACAACACGTAAAACTGGCTCTCCCACAGTGGCTCGCCCCAAAACAATATAAAAAGGGTTCGCCTATTTTGGCTTGCCCGGATTTCTATTTAAAACAGGGTTACTCGCCCAAGATATCATCAAAAGGTTTCTTCGCCCAAAACATCAGAAAAGGTTTGGCTCGCCCGCCATTACCAGTCCGCCCAACAACCAACGTAGGGGTTGGCTATCTCTGTAGCTCGCCCAAGTCAAAATAATTTATCAAATAAATGCATGTCATAAACCAAAATAGTTTCTCAATATTTTCATAATATTTTTACTCCACAGGACATGCATTTTACTTCACACACATCTCCCTTACCTGTCTTACGAAGCCTAGCTTCCCGATCGCCTTTACCGAGTCCTCAATTCCCGGCTGCAAAATAATTTTATCAAAATTATTAATATTTTCCTCTTAATTTTAAGCCACTAGCTTTCATAAAATGCAGCCACTAATGATACAGTGCATGCACAACCAGTATTATTTACACTGGTGCTAAAACTGAACTTTCTCGTTTTACCTCCTTTTTCGGTTCCAATTTCCCCAATCTTCCTCTTTTAATTTCTAACTTAATTTTCTACTATCAAATTATAATTTGCAGCATTGAATCATGCTCAATCAAGTCATGGCCGAAACCCTCATTGGTTGTCATCTTTGACTTTTCATTCTATTTCCATGATTTATTGTTTCCCTCTTTTAAATTCTTACTCACCTTATCAGTTCATACTATTTTTCTGCATGAGACCGTAAAGCACTCCTCTTTTTGATATCACCCGAATTCTTCTTCCATGGCTAATTCTTATCTAGCTAAGAATATGGAAAATTGGCTTCATAACCTTCTTCTAAACTTTAAATTAAACTAACACATAACTTTAGATTAAATTTTTAAAACAAGAAAACATGAAATCTCCTCACCTTAATTGAACCAGCAACTGAGCTGCTGTATTGTTTCCTTTCTCGTCAGCCCTCCTTTCTTGATCTTTTAGATGGTTTTAAGATGGAGGGGAGGTATGTAGAAAAGGTTAGATGCTTAGGCAATAATTAGATGGAATTTTTATTAAATCATTTTGGAAGAAACGGAACAAGGACAGAGCCAGGACGCAAGGCCAAAACAGAATTCTCGTGGAACAGCAAGGGAAGTTGACGAGAAGAAGGCATTTCCGAAGCTTTGATTCCCATTAGTCTTATTTATATCAACTTTATCCAATGGGCGATTGCCACTTAGCTTCCTAATCCATTTCTTTCAACGTTTCTGTCTCATGCTGCCTTACAATCACGCCGAATTCTCCAGCATACCGGACATGCATTAATTCGGGTAGAAAACGGTAGCAAAAAGGATGATGGGAGCTTATTTTGTTCACCACGTAATTGACTTTTTTTTTTTTTGCTTCAGCCAATACAATTCATCCTATATTAATTCTTCCTTCAGTCGTGTAGCATAACAGCAACAGAAAAATGGTATGAAGTCAAATTTATCTGCCTACTTCAGCCAATAATATTGCTTTACTTAATACATCTTAAATGCTCTATCTTTTAAGTACTCTTTCCTTTGTATTTTCTACAATAAAATTCATATTGCAGCAGCCTTTAAAGGCTGAAGAGAGACGAAATACAGCAGTAAAGTGGCGTAAATGTCAAATTCTCTTGTCTGCACAATTGTTGACTTAGTTCTCCCTTTTTGGTGTGTTCAAACCGATGGAAGTTAACCATGTTCCCTTAGCTTCTTCTCCAATTAATTTCTCTTGTCTTGTAGTATATTAATTATGGAAGAATTTCACCATACAAGTAATCGGCTGAGTTCTCTTTTCTTTCCTACATGGTGTTGACTCGGTTGTCTTTCCTTGTTTGATGGCTACTTCATTCAATAAAATCCACCACTCCTCCAATCACAATTCCCTCCTTGTACTACCGATTAGGACTTTTATCTCATGCACCAAAAGTCCTTTTCATTTTGCATCATGCCGTATGGCACCTTACATGAGCATGTTGGCGTGTGAACCATGTGTTGCACCTTTTTCTTGTCTTCCTCATCCTCTTGTTTTATTCGGTTATCTCTAGTCTTTTATCTCATTTTATTTTCATGAAATTTCCAGCTTCCTTTCACGTTCCACACCTTTCCCATCTTCCTCTCTAAGTTTCATTATACTTAGCCACAATCGTTGACTATTTGTTTCTTATGTCATTTTCTCATAAATTCACTTCTTGGTTCTTTCTTATGTACACGGCACTTTAGTCCATTTTATTGACTTTCACGGCACCATTCATTACAATCGGTCAGCACAATTTATCAGCCTAAATTTCCATTCGGTTCCAAGCCCTCCTCTTTAGTTTCCATGCTTTCATTTAATGTTTTCACACTATGTTCCTTGCATCCAATAGTATTTAGTCAATATTCCAAGTACTAATTTTTCTCATTTTAATTCATATACTCTATATGGTAAATTAAAAATTTCAAAAATTCCATAATGTATATAATATATAGTGGAATTTCATATTCCATGTTTGTTTAATTCCACTAAGTAATTTATTTCGGTTATCCATTCTTTACAATAGGCTATATAGTATAATAAAAATCGGGTCTCACACAATGCCATAAAGGGCGAACCTTAAGGCAAGCCAGGTTAATTTGTTTTAATCGCCAAGGGTTGGCAGGCGAACATAGGTTCACCGCACTGGGCGAGCCCTACATGGCGAACTGATTTATGAGTATTTTTCTCAACAAATAATAAATTATTTTGAAATTAGAAATATGAAATCTTTTTGGGCGAGTTGAACATTGGGCGAGTTGACCAGTTGGCGAGTTGACCATGGGCGAGCCAGATTGGTCGAGCTGACCATGGGCGAACATATTTCAATTTACATTTTCTATGAAAATGAGAATAATACTTTTTGAAATTATTATGAATTAAATATGATTTTGAGACTTTAGGCCCCTAGTTTCATGCATTATTATGAGTTATAAGGCTGATGGACCCACCAAGTCATCAGCGGTCTCGAGGTCACTTGGCAAGTGAACCCCGAGGACCACCCATAGATTGTGGCCATAGATCTACTGTATCCCTATTGGGATAATTATTCCGTTCTCGCAAGGGGGAGGGGGAACGATGATAGCATGATTTATTTATAGGGTGATGCCTAGTCTCAACTTGATGATTTCTGAGAGGATTTGTTGAATCCTTTTTATTGTTTATTATATAATATTGTAAACTGTTTATCTAGAAAGTTGTTGATTTTATCCATTGTTTTTCTCTACTGGGTTACTGTTAAGGATAAATAAGTGTTTTGGGAAATTATAGTTTTGATTTACACCGTAGCATGCACCTTCCTTACTGAGCACGTTATCGCTCATCCTTTATTTTTCACTCCACAGATTGTTGATCTTGGGTTAAGTTACCTTCCAGAAATTATCGACTGCTAGCGGATATTCGATATCGAAGGTATATTATTTCTTTTATATATTCAGAAAAATTGTACAGTACTACTTTAAATAGAAGGGAATGTATATACATCTTAGATTATTAATGTAACAAGTCATATTTGCACAAGTAATAAGAGTTTTAATTCTTATCTAAAATGTTAGGAGTTGTTAAGCATCACAGACAGCTTAACCAGTAAGTAAGTGGAGTTTATAAGTAAATATTAGTTATATAGTGGATTTGGGATGTTACAACATGTGGCGACCTCGCCCACAATCACACTCCACACTATTTAGCTCGCCAATGATGGCTGAGCTCGCCCATTGATCATCATTTCTACACTATTTCCATTTCTTTCTTTGTTCATGCTCAATTATTTTCCAGACTATACCTTGTTCTAGTTTTTGGTATATTCTAGCAAGATTTAACTAAAACAAGGCTATTTCTATGTTCATTACTTTGTAAAACATCGAACTATATCATTAAATACCAAAATAACCGTAGAATATGGAAACTCACCTTAGCCAACTGCACCCATAGAACAAAACACTTTCTGTCTCATGTTGGCCTTACTTTGCTTATTCTTTTAGCTCATAAACGATGGAGGAAAGGTTTTGCAAGCAGGTTTATGTGTTTAGTCAACTTAAGGGTGAAGTTTAGTAAATCAAGCATGGCAAAAATGGAAGGAACCGAATATGAATTTGCAGCAACATAGCATCGGTTTTCTATTCAATCTTCATATATATATATAGCTATGCTTTCCAAATCAAAATCTACCACCTGTCCCTTATCCTGTTTCTTCCATCATTTCACGTCTTTCATTCCTTTAATGCATGTAGAAAAACTGCAGCTCAAGGTGGCGTGAAAGTCTCCCTTCCACACGCCTTTTTCTTCTGCTATTGACTTTGTTTTATTCCTCAACCAATAAGGATAAGTTCCTTATTGACTTTAACATCCTCTCTATTAATTGTTTTCAACCGTATGACTTACAAAGTCAATTTTGGCTGCAAAATGGGTTAAATCTATTTTTATTTTGTCCACAAGTGTTGATTCCAGTTTGCCTAGTCAACTTGAATACTTAACTCGCCAACTCAATTTCAATTCGCTATCTTTAATCTAGATCGCCAGCTTCTCAGCTCGCCAATGGTCCTTAACTTGCCAAATTCGAGCATCAACGTTGCCCTTTACTTGATTGTTGGCATCGTCACATGGTCTTGATGTCAACTTAAGATTTGGCGATCATTGCCATAGACATGTTGCTGGCAATCACTGAATAGCACTCTACTCGCCATACTCACTCTTTGGGCGATCATCACTTGGTTCATTTGGGCGATCAGGGACCTCGCCTCATTTGTTATCACCTTAAACAACTGGCTGGCGAGCTCACCTTTTCACAAAAAGGCCGTTGAATCAACTCGCCATCACCAATTTCGCCATCAACCATTGCAATGGCCCTATCCTGCTCGCCCATTGGCGAGCTGTTCCAGTATACTCACCCATAGAGTATTTCAAAGAAATTGCTCCATTTACATCTCAAGTTAAGGAGCTTTTCACCCAAGTGAAAATCAATATTCATTACTTATTTAATTTTCATTATAAATTTTATGAAATTAAAGTCTACAGTAGTGTAGAATCAGGTCTTACAATCATTGAACCCCACAACTGTGAATAACGTGGGCGGAAAAGAAGAAACGGAAAGAGGAGGAAAGCAATCAGTCAATATTTGTGACAAACCGTTGATGAGATAACCTCGAGACAGAAACTTTCAGAATCTTTGAAAGTCTGATTGCCGAATTTGTAACAGTAATTGTTCTTTAAAGATGATTTGAGTTCAAATTGAAGCAAGGAAATGCTGGCCTACCCTCGTTTTTAAGGATCATTGGCCTTTTCTTTTTCTTTAAATGGGCACCAAATCCACAAAAATTCACAGGGAAGATGCCCCATAGATTGATCCACTAATTGAATTTAGAAAAACTTTTCGAAAAGTACCTAAAATTATTCTAATTTTAAAACAAAAAGTAGACCTGAAGATTTTTTTAATGCAATAGGGTTTTCTAATCTGAATAAAAGAGTAACGCAAGTAGTGATTTTTGAACATCAATGTGTAAAATTTTTATACTTTAGAAGTGAATACATAATCTTTTGAATTAATATTTAAAATCATAGACTTGAAAATTAAACTCGAGAAAAAGTAAACGAAGCTGTAAACCTTGTGGATATAGCTGGTTTTGATTTTATGGATTAATATATGCAATTTGGATGCCGAAGGGTGCTGGGAAATCACCTTCCACTAAACCCTATTTTCCTGTAACTTTTTACCTTTTAATTTAAGGATCGCAAGTTGTTTATTAATCTCATGTTGTTTATTGATTTTAACTATCTTTATCTTTCTAAATTTAAAAGTATTGTCAAATATTGTTCCTAGCTCATCAAAAGACTGTAACACTTCCCTCTGAACATTATAAAAGCTGCATTAATCTTCTCCTTTCTATTCAAACATTGGAATTCTAGCCAACGGCCTTTAGGGTAATATGGTTTGATAAAACAGATTAGTATTTATTCAAACGGTCAAATCCCCACTTTTAAGGCTTATAAGAAAAACAATCTTCACTTTTAAGACGCGGAAATTTTGTAGATTTGAGATTCAAGCTTTAAATTTTGTATTTTTCTTTCTCTCATATCATAAATTTCTTTTGTAAAAAAAAAATAAATATGTAGAGATTCTTTACGTAAATACTACTAATTTTAACTGATACTACTATTAAATAGATTATTATTCCATCCTTCGATAGTAAATAAAATAATAATTCTTATTGAAAACCATTAAGCATCTCACTTCACAAGAATTAAAACAACCCAAAGTTTCAAATTTATTAATGTATAATTATTCTTTTAATTAGGTGAAAAGAATATGTTAAATATAAAATTGATACAATTTCTTTAAGTAACATCTTAATTAATACGATTCCATTTCGCGAATTCTAGCTGATAGAACCATTGATCTTCTGGTACTTAATCATGGTGATGTTTTTGTTGCCTATTTTATTCTCATTTTTATCTATAAAAAGGGGTGCACATGTACCGCTTATGCCTTCTCTTTTCTCCCTCTTTTGACAAGTGGTATCTTCTTTTCCTAGCTATAGCTGCAAAAAAAAAAAATCATCCAGCAAAAATTTCCCACATTTTGGTTTTTAATTCATCAATAAGTTCTTTTCAAGCATACCATAATTGCAGAGGTTAATGCTAAATGTCGTAAAGTTTCAAAGTATGCCGCAAATATGTAAACAAAGGTCCCCTTACTGTGACGCATAAATCTATAATTATATTATTATAATTAATTTAATTATAAAGAAAAAGATATATATATATTTATATATTTGTATATTAATTCTGGTGGATGTCATGTTTTTGCTAAAGTACTTCACCAGAAACTACATGGATGATCTCATTGTCGCTGCTGATTTCTTTATAATTAACTAATCAAATTTTGAAATGATTAGCAAACCCACGTAGTAGCGCATGAGGAAACAAATCTTTTTGCATATGATGTCAGGATTGTGGAAACATAGGTCAGTATTACACCTAAGTACATATATTTTCTGGTTTACTATTTCATATATTCTCTCATGTTTGCCTCTATTTCTTGAGTCTTGTTGTTGTCCGAATTCGATAAGAAAACTCACAAAACAAAGACAGTCATGGAAATGGCATTCTGATGTGTGTTTTGATGCTCAAATAAATTGCCCAAAATCTGAAAAAACAAGATAAAAATAAAAATAAGAGTAGCAAAGAATTATTGCCTCTGAGTTCTTAATTTTATATATCAGAATATTAGATAGCCAAAGTTACTAAAATGCTTTTAGGGGTATAACAACTTGTTTGGTGTTATTAGACCTTTTTTAATTTCAAAACTTAACTCAAAGAATTAGGTTTCTTTACACACTCAGTCGTTTCCACAACTAATGAGTATCTCTTTTATAACCAAACTAAGTACCTCAACTATATCTCTTTTTACACATCGAGTTTTGAAAGAGTGCTTTTCTATCCGAACATAGGAAAATATTGGCAATTTGGGTTTTAATATTAGTGTTGGGTGTTATAGGGTTTTTTTAATCTAAAAGCTTGCTCAAATCTCATACATTCAGTCTCTTTCACAACCTAAGTACGATGTGAAAATTTCAACACAAATCTCTTGACCAAAGATTAGGGAACAAAACCATCTGTTTGGTTTACGAGAAATAATAAGTAAAATTAAGTAAAAAGGACAAAAGAAGTCAAAGATTAAACGAATTTGTCTTGTTCTTTCGGTTGGAAGAGTAAAAGAAAGAAGAAAAATCCTTACTACTACAATATACCTTTCTCTCCAACTAAATATACACCTTTGGCTAGATTTGACTAAACTTTATTGGGAAGGTCTCAAAAGCAAAATAGTGGTCACTGGCCACACTACCATAAAACATAAGATGCTCTTGGCTTTGAACTTGCATCATCTTTTCTTCTACATTTCATTTCCGAAAGGCCATCTTTTATCATCTTTTTGTTTAAAGATATTCTACTTCTTTCTTTTGGAGTAGAACTTCTAAGAAAAGTTGACCTTAAAGGTAGAACAAATGGGTATAGCAGTTATATCGGTTTTGACTGCAGCATCTGCCATTGATATGTGAGTGGACCTTAATGGGGGAGGCATACCTTCCATTGATCATGCAAAAGTTTCTGAATTTTTAAGTAATGTTTTGACCCAATTCAAAAAAGCCTGTTGTGCGATTACTGTGATAAAACGATTAATATGGTTTTCTCCTTAGTTATATGTGGTGGTAGCGCAGAGGCGGTTCCTCAGCTATGGTTGTGGCCTTGGCCCCCCAACATTTTAGCAAAACTTTATATACACTAGAAAGAGGTCGATCAACAGGACAAACATAAGAAATTTAGCAATATTTGCAAATAAGAAAGAACGGGACAGGTAAGTAACTAAGTTGTTATGGACAAAGGTATTTACGAGCATGAAATCTCAAAAGAGTGAAGGTAAGATTAAGTCTATGTGTAATGCTGTCAGAAGAGTAAAAATTGTCATGATTTTGAAGCACAAGCACAGCAGGAAATGGTCCAAATCAAAAGCATTTAAAACTCTGCAACAGTTTTCTCAAAAAAAAAAAACTCTGCAACAGTTCAAGCCTACCACTTTTCTCTTTTCCTATTGTTATGGCTACTGAAGCCACCAAGTCTCACTCTCCACTTTCACCCTCACCCACCAGCATATATCTAGACCAAATTACCAGGCCACGTTAATTTCTGTCATGTCTACCGGTATTAAGGCCTATTGAGATTTGACAGTGGAAATTTGAAGAAAGTTCAAAGTACTTTAAATCCTCAAAAGGAAATAAAGGAATTTGGATATCATGACTACTTTTTCTTTTGAGTGGTACCAAGGAAGTTTGGACTTTGATTTATCTTGATTAGACAACTATATTTATGAAACATAAAAAGATAACATGAAACTTTATACTGTAAAACAGGGAATATTAGACGATTTGGGTTATTTCCTTGTGTAAGTCTGCAGGCAAAAATAGAGTGGGGAGAAATAGATTATAACTGGTGTAAGCATGTAATTAACCAGCCAATGTATATCTAACTAGTGTCAATATCATTTAATTTCTAATAATTTTGAATCATTGTTGGACCATATAGTAGATTTTTATGATGAGAAAATCCAGTGCAAATGTCACAAGCAAGTGACTTAAAATGAATTTGGTTCGTAATCATAGATGATAAGGGCATAATTCATGCTGATGCCATTAATTAGCATCTATGATTAAAACCCAAGAATAATCATGTCTAAATTTCAATGGGTCTGTATTTTCATTTTGAGCTGATGATGAGACCAACAAAAATGGAATTCTATCGAATAAACTTAAACAGATTGTAAAATTTGATGCAAAATTTGCAGCTTATCTTGTTCTCGATCCATGATGACTTATGTTTTTTGGGTTATTTTCTTTTCAGATATTATGAAAGGCTTTCAAAGAAGAATAATAACGGATAGTAGTCTGTAACATCCCAAAGCTACTGTATACCATAACACTTACTCATAACTTACTCTTAATTATCGGTTGGGCTGTCTATGATGCTTATCAACTCCTATCACTTTAATAAGAATAATTAAATCATTTTCTTAAGATGTATATACATTCCCTTATATTTAAAGTAGTACTGTACAACTTTACTGAATATATAAAAGAACACAACATACCTTCGATATCCAATCTCTAGCAGGTAAGTCTCTTAGTTCAAATCAGTTATCTGTGGAGTGGAAAAATAAGGAGTGAGCGACAATGTGCTCAGTAAGGAAGGAGTATGCTGCTTTATAAAAATAAAAGCTATATTCTCAAAAAGCATTTATTTATCCTAACGATCAAACTCATTAGGAAACAATAAATATAGTTAACATGAAACAGGATTCACCAGATCCTTTCATAAATCATTTAATTGAGACTAGACAACAATTTAAATCATGCAAAGAACACAAGTCATCCGCTTTTGGGGTGCACCCGTAGGCCATCGCCCCTCACGGCTATCTCATCTAGATGTATAGCCATAATCTGTAGGTGGTCCTCGGGTCCACTTGCCAAGTGACCTCGAGACCGCTGAAGACTTGGCAGGTCCATCAGCCCTGTGATGCCCTAGGGTGCACTCGTTGGTCTATTTGGCCCGAGCCATCGCCCTAGGTGGGTCACGCAAAGTATATGAATGATAATGCATGAATTCATGGCCTAATGTCTCAAAATCAAGTTATCTTATATATCATTTCCATAAAATGTTTTGATTTCCAAAAGGGCTTATACAACAATAAAACAGCCTGTAACTTCAACATTTTCCGTGTGAGAAGGTACGGGTTAGACTGGCTCACCCATGGCTAGTTCGCCCATGGTAAGCTTGCCAAAACTCAACTCGCCCATTGGTTAATCTCGCCCAATGGTCAACTCGCCCCAAAAAGGTTTCATATTTTTATTTTTGAAATATTTAAAATAATTCATTTTTCATTTAGGAAATTACACTTTAAAACCGTTCACCAGGGTCAGCTCGCCCTTCACGGCTCGCTCCTGATTATCTCGATAAGACGGCGAATTATTAATTGCCCGCCACTTAGCTTTTCAAAACAGAAGTATGGCTGGTTGATAACAGTTCGCCCGCCTTATATTTAAAACAAGGGTCGCCCGCCCAAACACATTAAAAAGGGTTCACCCGACTATGGCTTACCCGGATTTCTCTTTAAAACAAGGGCACTCACCCAGTTTCCATAAAAGAGAACTCGCCACTTGGCTCGCCCCAGGTTTCTGCTTAGAACAAATCTAATCATCCGCCCTAATCAGTTCGCCCAACAAAACAACATATGGTGGCTTGTAGCTCGCCCGAAACCAAAACAGTTTATCAAACAATGCATGTCAGAAAATAAAACAATTTCTAATATTTTCTTAACATTTTTACTTCACAGGACATGCATTTGCATCACATACTACTTCCTTACCTCGTCTGATGCAGCCTTGCTTCTTGCCCGCCTTCCTCAATTCCCGTCTGCAAAAGCATTTATTCAAACTATGAATATTTTCCAAAACGATTATATTTTCCTAATAATAGTGGCACTTTGGCGAGGTAACAGCTCGCCATTCGCCCAACATAGCTCGTTGTCCATTAGCGGCTTATTCATGGGAGTTCGTCTAACATAGAAGCTCAACTCGCCATGCTTATCATTCAGTTCACCACTCGTGGCTTTTCATTCATAATTGGGCTCGCCCATGAATTGGATAACCCTTGGCTATCTCGCCCTCTTGAACAACACTTTGGCGAGTCTTCTATTACCTACTCGCCTCATTGGCGATCATTGGTCCTCGCCTTACTTCCACATTCCATATTATCCCATAACCATTGGCGAACATGTTCTCGCCTAGTTATATATTGCATTGCACTCGCCTCACCCTTTGGGCGAATACTCCTTGCTCGCCTATTGTTTTTCTTAATCATTTCCATCTAATTTCTTATATATTCCCACAGTATTTAACTACAACCAGTTTATATCTACGTTTATCAGATTATAAACATAGAAATATACTCTCATCTATCAAAATAACTATAGAGATATGGAAGCTCACCTCAACTGAGTTGCACTTCTTGGAGCAGAGTGCTTTCTTGCCTCAATTAGCTTTACTTTGCTTATTCCTCAGTTCTTCACACACTGGATAAATGTTTAGCTAACCAAGGATGAATCTCACGGCTCACTTATGGAAATAGAGGAAAACTAATGGTGAACTTGCAACGAAAACAAAATGGGCGAGAATGATTTTGAGGAAGATGAAGTTGCTTCCATCGATTTTTCCTCATGAACTCTTCTTATATAGCCGTTCCGTTTCACTTAAAATCTAACACCTGTTTTCTTATCCTGTTTTCCTCATCATTTCATGCAATTAAAACCAAAGAAAACTGCAGCAAAAAGAACGGTAGTGACGTCCCTACTGCAGCTCTATTCTTGACTAATTTCACTTGCCATTTATTGCCTAATCCCGTTGTCAGGAGAAGCAATTGGCGAGAAGTCCACTATTAGCCCCTTTCCTTGACTTTTCCATTTTCTTTTCTTCTCTTCTCCGCGCCATGTCTCTTCCAGCCAACGGTTATTGGCTATCATCTCATTCATTTCTTTGTTTGTCCTCTAGTCATTAATCCTTCATTTAATGCTTTCATACTATAATATCAAAATTATATCTCAACAATATCTTGTTACACTTAAATATTTATTTTTCTTTCTTTAAACACCATACTATAAATCATCATTTAAACTGAAAAGTAGAAATTCACATTCGGTTATTCTTTAATTTCACTAGAAGAATTTATTTCCACTATCAATAATGTACACATATGGTATACAGTATAATAAAATTTGGATTTTACATTTCTCCTCACCTTAAGAAATTTGGTCCTCCAAATTTAACTTGGACCTGTCACTGAAAGAGCTCTGGATACTTCTCATGCATAAGGCTCTCTAACTCCCAAGTAGACTTCTCCTCGTTATGATACTGCCAAAGCACTTTAACCAAAGTAATCGTCTTAGATCGCAATACCTTATCTTTCCTATCCAGAATCCGTACTGGTTTCTCGACGTAACTCATATCTTCTCTGATCTCCAGTGGCTCATGTCGAATCACGTGAGAAGGATCTGGATTGTACTTTCTCAACATCGAGACATGGAACATGTTATGCATTCCTGACAACTCTGGTGGTAGTGCTAACCGATATGCCACATCTCCTACGCGATCTAAAATCTCATAAGGCCCAATGTATCGAGGACTCAACTTTCCTCTCTTCCCGAATCTTATTATACCCTTGGACGGTGATATCTTTAAAAACACATAATCATCCGCTACAAATTCCAATGGTCGGCGTCTAGTATCTGCATAACTCTTCTGCCGACTCTGAGCCATTTTGAGCCTCTCACAGATCGTCCGTACATCACGAGAAGCTTGCTCGACCAAATCGGGAGCTAACAGTTTACGGTCTCCAACTTCTTCCCATGCTATCGGGGATCTGCATCGTCTGCCATACAAGGCCTCATACGGTGCCATGCCGATACTCGTATGAAAACTATTATTATAAGCAAACTCTGCCAGGGGTAAGTGATCGTCCCATGAGCCTTTAAAATCCAATGCACACGCTCTCAACATATCCTCGAGCGTTTGTATAGTACGCTCGGACTGTCCATTAGTCTGTGGATGAAAAGCGGTGCTGAAACTCAACTGGGATCCCATAGCCTCCTGAAATCTCTCCAAAAAATGAGAGGTGAAGCGAGAGTCCCTATCAGAGGTGATACTCACTGGAACACCATGTAACTTCACTATCTCCCTGACATACAACTCGGCCAAGGCACTAACTGAAGCTGTAGATTTCATGGCTAAGAAATGAGCAGACTTAGTCAATCTGTCGGCTATCACCCAAATAGCATCATACCCTTTCCGGGTCCGTGGTAATCCCATAATAAAATCCATAGTAACATGCTCTCATTTCCACATAGGAATCGATAATGGTCGAAGCATACCCGCCGGCTTCTGATGCTCAATCTTAATCTGCTGGCATGTTAGACATCTAGCAACAAACTCAACGATGTCTTTCTTCATCTTAGGCCACCAATACACTCTCCGGAGATTCTGGTACATCTTAGTACTACCCGGATGTAACGTGTATCTAGAGGTATGGGCCTCTGATAAAATCAAATCTCTAAGCTGTCGATTATCGGGAACACATATCCGATCTCTGAACCTCAGTGTCCCATCGGTGCCAATCTCATAGTCTAACATAACTCCCATCTGAATCTGACTGGCAATCCCAATACAATAATCATCCTTCCTCTGATCTTCCTTGATTCGGTCCATCAAATCCGGCTCTATACGAAAACTACCTGTAAACCCATACTGGTCAGAGGAAACAACTGTCAGACTGAGGTTAGAGAACTGCTTTATCAACTCATGCTCCCTGATCATCATGTACGATACTATGCCCACATGCTTATGGCTGAGTGCATCAGCTACTACATTAGCTTTACCTGGGTGGTACAAAATCTCACAATCATAGTCCTTTAGTAGCTCCATCCACCGTCTCTGCCTCAAATTTAACTCTCGTTGGGAGAATATATATTTTAGACTCTTATGGTCTGTATATATCTGAAATTTCTCCCCGTACAAGTAATGTCGCCATATCTTCAGTGCAAACACTACCGCGGCTAACTCCAAATCATGTGTCGGGTAATTCCTCTCATGATCCTTCAACTGTCGAGAACCATAGGCTATAACCCGACCATGCTGCATAAGTACACACCCTAAACCTTGAGCGGATGCATCGGTATACACCATAAATCCACCTGATCCGCTAGGAAGGGCTAATACGGGAGCACTAGTCAATCTCCTCTTAAGCTCACCAAAACTACGCTCACACACATCATTCCACTCAAACTTTACATCTTTACGTGTGAGTCGTGTGAATGGAGCAGCAAGTCTAGAAAATCCCTCCACAAATTTGCGATAGTACCCGGTAAGACCTAAGAAACTCCGTATCTCGGTAACCGTGTTAGGCCTCTCCCACTGAACAATGGCCTCTATCTTGGATGGATCAACTGATACCCCGTCCCTCGACAGTACATGCCCGAGAAATATTATATGGTCAAGCTAGAACTCGCATTTACTAAGCTTAGCATACAATTTCCGCTCTCTGAGGGTCTGTAGAACAATCTGCAAATGCTGCTCATGCTCCTCTGGAGTCTTAGAATAAATCAGGATGTCATCTATAAATACTATGACAAACTTATCCAAAAATGGATGAAATACCTCGTTCATCAAACTCATAAAAGCTGCAGGGGCATTTGTCAGTCAAAAAGGCATCACTAGGAACTCATAGTGGCCATAGCGAGTCCGAAAAGGCTATCTTGTGCACATTCGACTCCTTAATCTTCAACTGGTGACAGCTTGATCGGAGGTCTATTTTGGAAAACACCTATGCACCCCTGAGCTGATTAAACAGATCATCAATCCGAGGTAGTGGATACTTATTCTTAACAGTAGCCCGATTCAACATCCGATAATCTATACACAACCGAAGACTACCATCCTTCTTCCGAACAAAAAGTACTGGAGCTCCCCACGGTGACACACTGGGACGTATAAATCCCTTATCTAATAACTCTTGGAGCTGCTTCTTAAGCTCATCTAACTCTGTCAGTGCCATCCTATATGGGGGTCTAGAAATTGGCTCCGTACTGGGTACCAACTCGATCATAAACTCCGTCTCTCGATCTGGTGGTAACCTTGGTAAATCCTCTGGAAATACATCTGAGAAGTCCTTAACTACAGGAATCTCTTGGATCTTTGGATGCTTCCTCTCAACATCCTCCACACTAGCAATATATCCTTCATAAACATTCATACACAACCACAATTTCAGTACACATGTCATTTCACAACATAAATTCACATACTTTTTATTAATTTACAATAACTTTACAATGTACTTTTCAGGATGAGAGAAGGTAATAAACTTAGTATTACAATCCAAACTAACATGGTTTGCAGCCAACCAATCCATACCTAAAATGATATCAAAATCATATATATCCAACAAAATTAGGTTAGCTGTCACAACCTTCTCTCCTATAGTCAATTTACAATTTCTATATATAATATCCGTCCTCTGGAATTCATTAAAAGGAGTTTTCACTTGTAGAATATACTTTAACAACACCGACTCTACTGGGGTCCTGTTGGCATATGCAGGCAATAAGAATGAATGAGTAGAACCCGGGTCAATTAAGGCAATCACGGGAATATCAAAAAGATAGACCTTACCTTTGATCACATCGATAAAGGCGTCGGCAGTCTCCTGATCTAACGCGTACACCCAACCCTGAGTCACAATCTTCTTACCCTTCTCTGCGGCTGTCGCCCGCCTAGGCTGTGAGGGTGTCGCTTTCTCTGGCTCACGTCGAGCTGCCAGGGCCGCTATTTGCGGTGCTGCAGGAGGTATACTAGAAGCAGTCGACTCTCTGAGCATCGGGCAATTCTTAATAAAATGCCCCGTCTGTCCACATCTAAAAAATACCCTAGACATTACAGGACAAGGGCGCGATCCATGCGACCTTCCACAATGTCTACATAAGGGCGCAACACTTCTCTGAGTGGTAGTGGGGCCACTAGCAGGAGTAGAAACTGCTGGTCTATCAAATCTGCCCTCTGAAATCTGTATGCCCGTAGATCTAGTCTTCTTAGACTGCTCTCTACTTGGTCTATCCTCCATGAACCTCTTAGTCTTTCCCTTTGCTTTGCCTTTACTCTTACTACTGAAATCGAGCTGGAATTGCTCATAATCTCTCTCACATAGCTGAGCCCGTTGAACTATCTCATCATAAGTCTGCATAACAAATGGGGCTAGCTTTACTCTGATGGATGGCCTCAAACCAGCTCTAAACCTCGAAATCTTATACCGGGTGTTCATACTAGTCTGTGGAACAAAACGGCTCAATGTAGTAAATTTGGCCTCATACTCGTCCACTGACATGCTACCCTGTACTAAACTCATGAATTCCTACTGTAATTTTTCCTGAGCAGTGTCAGGAATATACTGCCTCCTAAAAGTTTCCACAAAAATATCCCAAGACAGATCCTGATGTTGAGCAAATAATACTGTCTGAGTGGCCTTCCACCAATGTCTCGCATCATCTGCCAACTGGAACACTGCTAAGCCTACTTTCTCTGTCTCCGAACATTTCATAATCTCGAGTAATCTATCAATCTCTATAACCCACTACTCTGCCACCAATGGATCCCTAGTACCTTTGAACTTCGGTGGATCCAATTTCTTAAATGATTTCACCAATGCCACATTACAATATGACTCTGCATTTCGTAGCTGTTGAATCAGTGGCTGTGGTGCTGGTGATGGAATAGGCTTAGGCTCAAGCTCAGGCACAACTGGTGCCGGCTGTGGTGGTACTGGTGCCTCTACTGGGGCTGCAGGAGCTGTAGCTCGCTCCTTTTTTGCCCTATCAGCGGCTCTATCCGCCTGATACATAGCCATAAAATCTGCTATTAACCTCTCCACCTGAGTTACACGGTTATCAATGCTCTCTAGCTGTATAAGACGTGGAGGTCTTAGGGCAGGTTCCGGTGTCTGTGGT
Organism: Heritiera fomes; assembly: GCA_032173925.1. NCBI lineage: Eukaryota > Viridiplantae > Streptophyta > Magnoliopsida > Malvales > Malvaceae > Heritiera > Heritiera fomes. Next base: position 36,557,881 of record JAPDPM010000007.1, read on the forward strand.
TCCGGGGTCTGTGCCGCCCTACCTCGGCCTATACTTCTCACTGAGCGCATCCTCCTTCTTCCACTCATATCTGTACCACAGAAACCATTTATCACTTATATATTCAGTTTATACAGTACTACAGGGAATGTATACTATTTCACCATTTACTTTAAGCATCACTAGGCATCCGACCAACCCTGCTCTGATACCATTAAATCTGTAACATCCCAAAGCTATTGTATACCATAACACTTACTCATAACTTACTCTTAATTACCGGTTGGGCTGTCTGTGATGCTTATCAACTCCTTTCACTTTAATAAGAATAATTAAATTATTTTCTTAAGATGTATATACATTCCCTTATATTTAAAGCAGTACTGTACAACTTTACTGAATACATAAAAGAACACAACATACCTTCGATATCCAATCTCAGGCAGGTAAGTCTCTGTAACGCCCTCGGAAGCCGGGAATTTCGGGCTAACTTTTTCTTTCACTTCTTATGTTTGTCTCTCGCTCAGTGTAGCTAAAACCTAATGAGTAGAGTCCCACTCCTATAGTTATTTAAGACTAGTTGTCTAAGGTCCCAATATAGTCTTCTAGTAAGACGTGTCGAAAACGACACTGAAAAACTCCACCCCTGTTTTAGTCCAGTATCCATCCCCATACTAAGTACATCATCGTTTCAACCTGTAGAAATTTCCAATCTCCATGTAACTTCTGAAATATTAGACATCCAAGTGATTCAATATATAAACATATCGAGATTACAACTTAACTACGAATCACAGTATGTTTACAGACTCGATATCACCTAGTACTTACATCCCGAATCCTATACACTGTGTACGCAAAAGAATTTAGTCTGGGATATAAACAAAAGAACAAAAGACTATACCTTGGCTCAAATTATAGCTTTCTACAGCTCGCCAAAAAGACTCTCGATGCACCACGCTCGTGCCGAGTCTACCTGAAATAATCTGAGGTGGAAGGGGGTGAGCTTTGGGGAAAGCCCAGTAAGAAAGCATACGGTAAATGATGTTAGGTTTCTACTATGTTAAATGCATGTGCATGCGTGAATGAACGTGCCAAAACTCATGCTCAAAGATGTTTTATTGGAAATAATACCAAGTCGATAAACCATAGTTTATAAGTTATAAAATGTTGTGCCAAGTAATTTCAAAACAGATTTGTACTCAAGCCTTCACAAAGTCAAGATATAGTAATAGTAGAAATGATACATTCGCTCATCTTTGTAACAGTATCGTAATATACATTTAAAACATTTTCACGAGACGAGCATTATGAGATTCGGTAACATAACGGGGATCTTTGGAAATATAACCAAGAAGCTTTCTATGAAAGCATCCACTGTAGCTAGCAGTGGTCGGTGTCCTATACCAGGGCTCTATCCATGATCATGAATCATCCCAGCACCAGTGATCATCTGGTAGCTGAGGTACAAGTCACGACTAGTTGTCGGACAATCATACGTAATTACCGCTACCCATTTGCCACACAGGCGGGATCCATGACGCAATTACGTATACGGCGCCTCAATGCCACACAGGCTTACTGAATGCCACACAGGCATAATAAAATGCCACACAGGCGAGTGCCACATAGGCATTTCCAAGTGCCACACAGGCATTTCCAAGTGCCACACAGGCATTTCCAAGTGCCACACAGGCATTTCCAAATGCCACACAGGCATTATACATCATCACATGTATCATGAGTCAAAACTCGTTTAGAAATCTATCTTACAAAATAGGTTGAGTACCAAAGGCATAAATCGTTTCACATACTTACAGTTTTAAAAATCTACTCGTACGAAATCTCGATAACAAGTAGCAGTGATTAATATGCATGAGGTTTTAAAGGCATTTAATAAATCTAATTTAATATCAAGAAACTTATTTAGACAATTTCTAACGAAATTTCGGCATTATAACGACATAGTTAGAACACTTCCCAGCGTCATAACCACAATCAAATACCTGTAGAAAACTCAATCAAGCAATATATCTTCAATACACCAATTTCCAATACAAATCCAAATCCAAATCCAAATCCAAATCCAAATCCAAATCCAAATCCAAATCCAAACATTATGCATTTTAAACTCAATCCAACATATTTGGGCATTTAACCAAGAATGCATTTAAATCCATAAATATTAAATAACATTAATTTAAAAATGCATAAGCATAGTAGACTGACAAGCATTTATTGTATATTCCCTTACCTAATGTGTACCACACAAATGTTGGTGTTGCACCCTTGTACACCTTGAACTTTCTAATACTTCTTTGATTTTTCTTTACTTTAGCCTTTAGTTTAGGGTATTGAACATCATCTATCTCATAAAATTTCCTCCTACATTAAAGCACACAAAAATATAAAAATTTATGTTATTTATTCACTTAGGAAATTTTATAGTTTAAATTCTTTCATAAGATCATTACCTTGAAACTTCTTCTTTGGCTATCAAAATATTTTCTTTAACCTCCTTGAATTTTATCTTCACTCAAACCTACATCAACAACATTTTTAGCCTTCTACTATCCCTTATAACCAACAATTTAAAGACTAATAAGGTAGCCAAGCTTTTACCCTTTCAAGCTTTGGACTGGTCGAAAGCCCCTGTTTTGCTTCAGCTCTTCCCGAATGATAGACCCACATTTTGTACCTTTTCTCCAGCAAAATGAGTACACAACCAACACCTTTTTTAAGACTAAGAAAAACCTACATTAGCCGTTAGTGCTACTGCCAAGATCTGCTTCAGCTCTTTTGATCTTCGTGTGTCCTGCTTGTTGCCGTGACTTGTGTCCCCTTTTCTTCCCTATTTCCAGTACCAATCTGCTCTTCCTAGCCGCCTAAACAGCCTTTCCTTTTCCTTCCCCAAATTGCCGAACAAACCTTCCTTTTCTTGTTTCTATTTCCGTTGAAATGCCCAGCCACAACCTTGTCTCGCCATGTCCCTCACCCACGTCGCACCTCTCCTTTCCAGATCTGTTTTCTTCCTTTCCTTTGTTTATTATTTTGTTGTTTGGCTTTACTTTAAATCCCACGTGAAGTGGGGTAGGGCTGGAAGGTTTTTATCAGATGGCTATTTTTATGTTTAGCCTCAATTTTGTCTTTTTGTGTATATATATATTCTACAAGTTTTGCTGCACGTTTCTTCTATCAATTCTACAAATCTTTTTATTCTTATGTTGACTTTTCTTTGCCAACTTTCTCTCTTTATATATATAATTAAGTGTTCATAGCATAATTAAGTTATAACATAATGCTACTCCAAAAATATTCATTTTATTTTATTTTATTTATATATATTTTTATTTATCATGAATATTAAATAGTCCACAACTAATGTAAGATTAGAGAAAATTTTCAGTTATTACATTCCACCCACCTTAAGAAATTTGGTCCTCCAAATTTTCCATGTCCGGCTGGAATAGGTAGGGGTACTTCTCCTTCATTAAGCTTTCAAGTTCCCAAGTAGCTTCTTCAGATGAGTGGTGCTGCCATAGAACTTGTACCAGAGGAATAGTCTTTGATCTCAACACCTTCTCCTTTTTATCTACAATTCTGATTGGCCTCTTTACATAACTTAAGTCCTCTCTAATCTCAAGTGGTTCATATGCTACCACGTGAGAGGGATCCGGATAGTATTTCCTTAACATGGATATGTGGAAGACATTATGCACACTCGATAGCTGTGGCGGTAAGGCTAATCGATATGCAACGTCTCCAACCCTCTCTAAAATCTCGAATGGACCAATAAATCGAGGACTTAACTTTCCTTTCGTGCCAAACCTCATGATACCCTTCGATGGAGAGACCTTCAAGAAGACACTATCCCCTACTTCAAATTCCAATTCTCTCCTCCGAGTGTCAGCATAACTCTTTTGTCGGCTTTGAGCAGTTCGAAGTCTCTCACATATCAATCTAACATCTTCTGAAGCTCGCTCAACAAGCTCAGGAGTAAACAACTTTCTATCACCCACTTCTTCCCAACTGATTGGAGATCGACATCTCCGTCCATACAATGCCTCATATGGTGCCATTCCAATACTAGCATGGTAACTATTGTTGTAAGCAAATTCGGCTAAGGGTAAGTGGTCATCCCATGAGCCTTTAAAATCAATAGTACATGCCCTCAACATATCTTCCAAGGTCTGTATAGTCCTCTCAGATTGTCCATCAGTCTGAGGATGGAAGGCGGTACTGAAATTGAATTGTGACCCCAAAGCTTCTTGAAAGTGTTCCCAAAACCGAGACGTAAATCTTGAGTCTCTATCTGAAGTAATACTTGCTGGGACACCATGTAATCGAACTATTTCTCTCACATAAAGGTTTGCCAATGCACTTAAGGGATCAGTAGATTTCATGGCAAGAAAATGGGCCGACTTAGTTAATCGATCTACTATCACCCAAATCGCATCATGATTCCTTTTAGTTCTCAGCAATCCCATGATGAAATCCATGGTGACATGTTCCCACTTCCATGTTGGAATTTCCAAAGGCTTAAGTAATCTTGCTGGCTTTTGGTGTTCAACCTTCACTTGCTGACAAACTAAGCACCTTGATACAAATTCTGCTATATCTTTCTTCATCCCTGACCACCAATACACTCGGCATAAATTCTGATACATCTTTGTACTCCCCGGATGCATGGTATACTTAGAACTGTGAGCTTCATCCAAAATCTGCTTCTTCAAGTTATCATCACTAGGGACACATATTCGGCCTCTAAACCTTAGTAGTCCTTCTTCGCCTACTTTATACTCCGAATTTTCATTTTGTTCAGCTTGATTAACCATCTCCACTAATCTAGAATCTTCTCTCTGTGCTCGTCTGATCTGCTCCACTATACTCGGTTCGATTCTTAGACTAGCAATTAGAAAACCTTCAGAAGGCTTTACATTCACACTCAACTCGGAAAACTGTTTCATCAAATCCCATTCCTTGACCATCATGTATGAAACCAAGCCCATGCTCTTCCGACTCAAAGCATCAGCCACCTTGTTCGCCTTACCGGGATGGTACAAAATTTCACAATCATAGTCTTTCAACAATTCCATCCATCTCCGTTGTCTCATGTTTAACTCCTTTTGAGAGAACAAGTATTTGAGACTCTTATGATCTGTAAATATTTGAAACTTTTCTCCATAAAGATAGTGGCGCCAAATCTTCAATGCAAACACTATGGCCGCCAACTCAAGATCATGAGTGGGGTAATTCTTTTCATGGTCCTTAAGCTGTCTAGAACCATAAGCTACTACTTTGCCATTTTGCATTAGCACACAACCTAGACCCTGAATGGATGCATCACTATACACTGTAAAACCTCCCGATCCACTCGGGATAACTAGGACTGGTGCTATGGTCAACTTCCGCTTCAACTCCTGAAAGCTACGCTCACACGCATCAGTCCATTGGAACTTGACTTCCTTGCGTGTAAGGCGTGTTAAAGGAGCTGCTATCTTAGAAAACCCTTCAACAAATCTCCTATAGTACCCCGCTAAGCCCAAGAAACTTCGGATCTCTGTGACGGTCTTTGGCCTTTCCCAATTAACCACGGCCTCAACCTTGGACGGATCTACGGATACTCCATCCTTTGTCACAATATGACCCAAGAAGGAAATATGCTTGAGCCAAAACTCACACTTCCTAAACTTGGCATACAACTTCTTTTCTCTAAGTGTCTGCAAAACAATCTATAAGTGTTGAGCATGCTCATCATGAGACTTGGAATACACTAGGATGTCGTCGATGAACACTATCACAAACTTGTCCAAAAATGACTTAAAGACTTCATTCATCAAACTCATAAATGCTGCGGTTGCGTTTGTTAAACCAAACGGCATCACTAAGAATTCATAATGGCCGTAACGTGTTCTAAAGGCTGTTTTCGGGACATCTTGGCTTCTGATCCTCAACTGATGGTATCCCGATCTCAAGTCAATCTTGGAAAATACCTCTGCACCTCGCAACTGATCAAATAAGTCATCTATTCTAGGTAGCGGGTACTTGTTCTTTATAGTGGCCTTGTTTAATAGCCGGTAATCCACACATAACCTCATACTCCCATCCTTCTTCTTCACAAATAGTACCGGAGCGCCCCACGGAGACACACTGGGGCGTATAAACCCCTTGTCTAAAAGTTCCTGAAGCTGAGTTATATAAGATCAAGTGTAGTATCTGTTCTTATCAGTTTAATATCTGATACGTGGATCATCGATCCACACGATATTAAATTTATTTTTTTAGAGGGAGGGTTCATCACAGTAGCTTGCTACTGGAATCCTCAAGCGTCGCTCCTGCGTTGCACTACAGCAAGAGCCTGGCACCACCTCACAACAAAACGCGCGTTTTATTGTAACGCCTCGGTGCCTCACATGGGCCGTCTGCCGGCAGCCGTTACTCAACCGTACTGTCCCCTCTGAGGTGCCACACACGGGCCGTTTGCCTCTCAGGGTTTTATCGGGAATAATTCTCAATTCGCGTCCATCATGACTTGAACCCCTTACCACTTGTAAGTGTCAAGTCATGACTAACCATTGGACTAGGTCCAATGGTTAGTCATGACTTGACACTTACAAGTGGTAAGGGGTTCAAGTCATGATGGACGCGAATTGAGAATTATTCCCGATAAAACCCTGAGAGGCAGACGGCCCGTGTGTGGCGCCTCAGAGGGGACAGTACGGTTGAGTAACGGCTGCCGGCAGACGGCCCATGTGAGGCACCGGGGCGCTACAGTCTCTTAGTTCAAATCAGTTATCTGTGGAGTGGAAAAATAAGGAGTGAGCGACAATGTGCTCAGTAAGGAAGGAGTATGCTGCTTTATAAAAATAAAAGCTATATTCTCAAAAAGCATTTATTTATCCTAACGATCAAACTCATTAGGAAACAATAAATATAGTTAACATGAAACAGGATTCACCAGATCCTTTCATAAATCATTTAATTGAGACTAGGCAACAATTTAAATCATGCAAAGAACACAAGTCATCCGCTTTTAGGGTGCACCCGTAGGCCATCGCCCCTCACGGCTATCTCATCTAGATGTATGTCCATAATCTGTAGGTGATCCTCGGGTCCACTTGCCAAGTGACCTCGAGACCGCTGAAGACTTGGCAGGTCCATCAGCCCTATGACGCCCTAGGGTGCACTCGTTGGTCTATTTGGCCCGAGCCATCGCCCTAGGTGGGTCACGCAAAGTATATGAATGATAATGCATGAATTCATGGCCTAATGTCTCAAAATCAAGTTATCTTATATGTCATTTCCATAAAATGATTTGCATTCCAAAAAGGGCTTATACAACAATAAAATAGCCTGTAACTTCAACATTTTCCGTGTGAGAAGGTACGGGTTAGACTGGCTCGCCCATGGCTAGTTCGCCCATGGTAAGCTTGCCAAAACTCAACTCGCCCATTGGTTAATCTCGCCCAATGGTCAACTCGCCCCAAAAAGGTTTCATATTTTTATTTTTGAAATATTTAAAATAATTCGTTTTTTGTTTAGGAAATTACACTTTAAAACCGTTCGCCAGGGTCAGCTCGCCCTTCACGGCTCGCCCCTGACTATCTCGATAAGACGGCGAATTATTAATCGCCCGCCACTTAGCTTTTCAAAACAAAAGTATGGCTGGCTGATAACAGTTCGCCCGCATTATATTTAAAACAAGGGTCGCCCGCCCAAACACATTAAAAAGGGTTCTCCTGACTATGGCTTACCCGGATTTCTCTTTAAAACAAGGGCACTCACCCAGTTTCCATAAAAGAGAACTCGCCACTTGGCTCGCCCCAGGTTTCTGCTTAGAACAAATCTAATCATCCACCCTAATCAGTTCGCCCAACAAAACAACATATGGTGGCTTGTAGCTCGCCCGAAACCAAAACAGTTTATCAAACAATGCATGTCAGAAAATAAAACAATTTCTAATATTTTCTTAACATTTTTACTCCATAGGACATGCATTTGCATCACATACTACTTCCTTACCTCGTCTGATGCAGCCTTGCTTGTCGCCCGCCTTCCTCAATTCCCGTTTGCAAAAGCATTTATTCAAACTATGAATATTTTCCAAAACGATTATATTTTCCTAATAATAGTGGCACTTTGGCGAGGTAACAGCTCGCCATTCGCCCAACATAGCTCGTTGTCCATTAGCGGCTTATTCATGGGAGTTCGTCCAACATAGAAGCTCAACTCGCCATGCTTATCAATTCAGTTCGCCACTCGTGGCTTTTCATTCATAATTGGGCTCGCCCATGAATTGGATAACCCTTGGCTATCTCGCCCTCTTGAACAACACTTTGGCGAGTCTTCTATTACCTACTCGCCTCATTGGCGATCATTGGTCCTCGCCTTACTTCCACATTCCATATTATCCCATAACCATTGACGAACATGTTCTCGCCTAGTTATATATTGCATTGCACTCGCCTCACCCTTTGGGCGAATACTCCTTGCTCGCCTATTGTTTTTCTTAATCATTTCCATCTAATTTCTTATATATTCCCACAGTATTTAACTACAACCAGGTTATATCTACGTTTATCAGATTATAAACATAGAAATATACTCTCATCTATCAAAATAACTATAGAGATATGGAAGCTCACCTCAACTGAGTTGCACTTCTTGGAGCAGAGTGCTTTCTTGCCTCAATTAGCTTTACTTTGCTTATTCCTCAGTTCTTCACACACTGGATAAATGTTTAGCTAACCAAGGATGAACCTCACGGCTCACTTATGGAAATAGAGGAAAACTAATGGTGAACTTGCAACGAAAACAAAATGGGCGAGAATGATTTTGAGGAAGATGAAGTTGCTTCCATCGATTTTTCCTCATGAACTCTTCTTATATAGCCGTTCCGTTTCACTTAAAATCTAACACCTGTTTTCTTATCCTGTTTTCCTCATCATTTCATGCAATTAAAACCAAAGAAAACTGCAGCAAAAAGAACGGTAGTGACGTCCCTACTGCAGCTCTATTCTTGACTAATTTCACTTGCCATTTATTGCCTAATCCCGTTGTCAGGAGAAGCAATTGGCAAGAAGTCCACTATTAGCCCCTTTCCTTGACTTTTCCATTTTCTTTTCTTCTCTTCTCCATGCCATGTCTCTTCCAGCCAACGGTTATTGGCTATCATCTCATTCATTTCTTTGTTTGTTCTCTAGTCATTAATCCTTCATTTAATGCTTTCATACTATAATATCAAAATTATATCTCAACAATATCTTGTTACACTTAAATATTTATTTTTCTTTCTTTAAACACCATACTCTAAATCATCACTTAAATTGAAAAGTGGAAATTTACATTCGGTTATTCTTTAATTTCACTAGAAGAATTTATTTCCACTATCAATAATGTACACATATGGTATACAGTATAATAAAATTCGGATTTTACATAGTCAATTCAGCTGAGTGAGGAATCTTTGCAGTCTTGTTTAATTATTCATGCTGATCAGTTGCTATTGCTGGGACAAATGTTAGGAGAAAAAGGTTGAATCATTTTCTGTAATGATGAAAAGAAAGTGAACAACTTTCAGCTAAGCTAAGCAAAGGTAATGTTGCTGGCCTCAACAAGATAACAGGTTAAATCATCATTGGACAAAAGTATCATGCTGGCGTGCGGCAAGTTTTGTGATTTGATTTGATAGTATTTGTTTTGCGGAGGACAACCGGTAAGCCTTAGATATAATTAGAATTTAAAATCAAGATTTTACAGATTTACCTACTAGATCAGACTTCTTTTAACTGGAGTTAGCTCCGGAAGGCTCCAATGATTCTGATCCTACTACTGAGCCTGAAGGTTTTCTTGATATGCATAATGATTTTTGCAGAGTCTGCTCTGGCTTGGGCTGCAAGTTAAAATATCCCATAGTGCTTATTTTTTTAAAGGCGTCTTCCCTTGATCCAAATTGTATTGAATTTGATTTCCCACAGTAAGTAATCTCATCAAAATATATTTCTGTTCAGATTCTTGATTGTCTGAATGTTTCCAATTCTATGCATACATGGAGTGCACTGAAATGGATGCAATTATAATTGAGAAAAGCGATTATCTAAGATATGCTAATTGGAGTGCATTAGCATTTTTCTCCGCCCCAATATTTGCTGAAAGTTGTAGCTTTCAGGGTTCTTGTTGAAATGATCGAGTGTTTGGGTATAGTAAAAAGTTTGCAGATCCTCTGAAACTGATGCAGACGGGATTTATGTTTCAGGCTGTTCCAAGAATGTTCTTAACGTTGGACTAAGCTGTGGAATGTTGAAGTAGGCAGCTGCGACAGATATTGACAGGACTATAACGAGTAATTGAAGCCATTGGAATGAAAATATAGATGTAACATCCCGTTACCACATTTTGCACGTATTTCTATACAACTTTACTGGTTGGGCTGTCTGCGATGCCATTAACATTCAACAGTAACAGTGATAAATGATAAACATTTATCTATTAATTATGGAATATGAAATTTCTTTTCATTATTCCTTTCATCTGACATACCCTATTAACCTTTATTTCACTAAGGTAGTACTGTATACATATGTCTAAAATGTAAAAAAGAAGAGACGGTACCTGTCACATTTAACGTGCCATGCCTCAGTGCTTTAAGCATAGCTATACCCATATGAGAGCTAATTCTCTCAACTTCGTGTACTTCTTATCTGTGGAGTTAAAACAAAGGGGTGAGTAATTCATACGCTCAGTAAAGGAAACATATGCTGCTTTAAATAAAGCAAAACTATATATCACAACTCATTTATTCTTTTCTTAACAATAACCCAGTAGAAAAGACAGTGGATATATAGTAAACAACTCTCTTAAAACACCATTCAAATCACTGGCTAACAATTTACTTTTAAATGTAGTAAACACTATTTAGGATTTCAACAAATCCTCACAGTAAATAGAAATTGGTAAGTTGAGACTAGGCAACAAATAAATCATGCTATCATCGTTCCCCCTCCCCCTTGCGAGAACGGAATCTGCCGCTTTTGGGGTGCACCCGTAAGCCATCGCCCCTTACGGCTATCTCAGATCTATGGCCATAATCTATAGTGGTCCTCGGGTCCACTTGCCAAGTGACCTCGAGACCGCTGATGACTTGGCGGGTCTATTAGCCCTGTGACGCCCTAGGGTGCACTCGTTGGTCTATATGACTCGAGCCATCGCCCCAGATAGGTCACGCAAAGTATATAATTAATAACGCATGAATTCAATGCCTAATGTCTCAAAATCAATTTATATCTTATGTATCATTTCCACAAAATGATTTGATTTCTTATAAAACAATAAAACACCAAAAACAGCCCGTAATCTCATACTTTTAAAACCTGCTTGCCCATGGTCTGCTCGCCCGATATGGCTTGCCCATGGCAGCAGCTCGCCCTTGGCGGAGAACATGTGTTCGCCCGCCCAACTTTGCCCTTTAAATCGACAAGCAAAACTGGCTCGTCCTCAGTGGCTCGCCCATTAGTCAACTCGCCCAAAAGGGTTATATTTTCTATTTTTCGAAATATTAAAATGACTCATTTTTCGTTTAGGAAATTACACGTTAAAACCGTTCGCCAGAGTCAGCTCGCCCTTCACGGCTCGCCCCTGACTAACTCGACAAGACGGTGAATTAGTATTCGCCCGCCACTTAGCTTTTCAAAACGGAAGTATTTCTCGTTGATAGTGGTTTGTCAGCCTTATATTTAAAACAAGGGCCGACCGCCCAAACACATTAAAAAGGGTTCGCCTGACTATGGCTTTACCCGGATTTCTCTTTAAAACAAGGGCACTCGCCCAGTTCTCATAAAAGAGAGCTTGCCACTTGGCTCGCCCCGTAGCTTTCCTATAAAAACGGTTCGCCCGCCCTTAAATATAGAAACGGGTGTATAAAAATTATAAAATGGCTTGGCTCGCCCGCCAATACCAATTTGTCCGACATAAAAATACAAGGGCTTGCCCAACATAAACACACAAGAGCTCGCCCGCCTTGTATCAGTTCATCCAGAAAACAGCATAGGGGTCGGCTATAAGCTCGCCCACGATCAAATAATTTATTAAAATAAATACATGCCATAAACCAAAAATAATTTCTAAATATTTTTTTTATAATATTTCTACTCCACAGGGCATGTATTTTACTTCACATATATCTCCCTTACCTGGTTTAACAAAGCCTTGCTTCGCCCTGCTCGCTGTTCGCCTATAGCCATTCCCAATTATCGGCTGCAAATTATATATAAATTCCATTAATATTTTCTTTATATATTACTTGGCGAGATTGAAATAAATCAAATGAATACTCGCCCAACAGAGCCCCAATTAGCTCGCCCAGACGAGCTCGCCATTCACCAAATGGCTTCCACGTGGGGGATTGCCCGCCAGCACTCACCCTAGGTTTGTGAGCTCGCCCAACATTCAACTCACGAGGCCTGCATTGGCTTAATTGTGGGAGTTCGCCCACAATCCTATTCGCCCAATGCCTTATGCATTTGAGCTCGCCCATTAATTCACTTCACTAAAGTTGGGCGTTCTCGCCCTTTGACACACACTTTACATTGGCGAGTTCCTTATCTTCTACTCGCCTCATTGGCGATTACTTACTTTTCAACATGGGCGATCACTGTAATCGCCATTGTTGTCACTTATTCCATTATTTTCCTTGTTTTCATATTCTCCAAAGATCTAACTAAAAACAAAACTGTATCTATGTTTATTACTTCATAAAACATAGAAATCTATCATTGAGCATCAAGAACTCCTCAAAAAATATGAAACTCACCTCAACCATTGCACTTCCAGAACAGGTTGATTTCCATCTCATGTTGGCCTTCCTTTGCTTACTCCTTTAACTCATCAAACTAAGGAGGAAAGGTTTACAAGCTAGTTTACTTGTTTAGCCAACTTAAGGTTTGAAGTTCAGTAAATCAGGCATGATAGAAATGAGAGGAATCAGAACATAAACTGGCAGTTGCACAGCTCTCGTGAAGGAGATGAAATTTGCCAAATGAGTTTTCCTCAAGCCTTTCTCCTTATATAACCATGCTAATCCAATCCGAAGCTACCGCCTGTCCCTTATCCTGTATCCTTCATCATTTCGCGTCTTTAATGCATGAAGAAAACTGAGGCACAAGTGGCGTGAAAGTCCTCCTTCCACACTTTTTTTTTTCTCAGGCTATTGACTTTGTTTTACTCCTCAACCAATAGGGTTACTTCCTTTATTGACTTTACCTCCTCTCTATTAATTGTCTCCAACCGAATCACTTACAAAGTCAATTTTGGCTGCAATGGTCACACGCTGATTCCATTCCAGTTTATTCAATATATATGGGCGATTACATGTCCTCGCCCATATGGGCGATCATCCAATCACAGCATTGGCGAACTCACCTATTCGCCTAACCAAAGAGCAACCAACCGACTCGCCAATTGCTAAGATTCCCCACATTTGGAAATTTTTATTTAGCATTTTAATTTCTTTAATTTGTATAGGCGATCGGGAGCCTCCAGATTTTGGCGAACTAATATACTCGCCCTCGCCATTATCCATTGGCGATCTGCTCGCCCATTGGCGAACATATTACCTTGCTCCCCCATTAACTAGCTGACCAACATTCTCGCCCCATACATTATTTCACCGAAATTGCTCCATTCTCATCTCATGATAACGAGCTTTTCAACCAAGTGAAAATCAATGTTCATTATTTATTTAATTTCCATTATTTATTTATGAAATTAGACTCTACAGTAGTATAGAATCAGATCTTACAATAGAAGTCATTACAATTAAGCTATCAAACAGTATGCTTGTCTGGTTCTATTTAGAGCTTAATTGAAAGCGTTTTGCCAAGAACTAATTGCTTCTACAGAAATCAGGTTAGATCCTTGAGAATTTTACTTGGCAGTTGCTGTGAAACATTGCTTGATCTTTCTTATCAGCGAAACCAAATTAGAAGAAGGAAATTGGTTTTGGGCTTTTGGCTAAATCTATGCCTAATAAGCATTTGTTGTCCTATCTGGTATTTACACTATAAAATTAAAGTAAGTTTGCATCCGTATTATTACAAGTATAAATATATAAATTCCGAAAAATCTGCAAGTGAATGTCTAATGGATGCGTAATTCCCATTTTAATGAATTGACCATTTATTCTAATTTTAAAAATGGGTAACCTCCCCTTATATTAAACTTTTTTATAACATAAAAAAAATATACAAATGAGTTGAACTTTAGAATTTAATCCAATTGATTTATATAATTTTTTAAAATAAAACTTTTAATAAATTTAAATTTTGAATTTCAATAGTCAATACCATTCGTGATAATTTTTGAAAATATCTGGTAAGTTGAATCCCTGATACACGTTGATTAACTAGAAACCAAAAATTCAATCTCATTCAAAATACAAGTTTCCGCGTGGAGCTTTCTCTTTCCCATGGTTGGATGCAAACTTTCACCACCCCTAAAATTTAAGGGAAAAATTAAGATTATAGATTTATAGTAGTTAGTAGTGTTTGTTTTCTAGCTCAAATCCTAACTAGGAGAAGAGTAGAAGGAACAAAAAATGAGTCATAACCGAAACTTAACTTTTGATTTTGACACCCACATCATGATTAAAAAATCAAAAGAAATTATGCAGGCCACATTCAACAAAAAAAAAAACAATTAGCCAAAATATAGTCTCACCTCTTCAAATTGATATTATTAATGTGATATTATTAATGTAAATACAAGAGAATTCTTCCGGCAGCTTTGTTAACTCACAAAAATCAGAATAAAAGAACTATAATTACTATAAAACTTTAATTTACATAAATTCTAATGCCTCCCTTTATAACATGTCTTTATGATTTAATCCTCACTAAGGGGGCTAATTAAATTTATTTTTTCATAATAACCAACTTACATCTGAATTTTTCGACTCTAATTAAGAAATTGTCACATATATTCTATTTTTTAATATATCTTAAGAAATATGTGTTATTTTGCTAATTCCTTCCATGTGGTCTGAAAATTCAGTAAAAAATATGAGATAATTTCTCTTTGCCATATTGTAATAAAAAGAAGAGAGTAACAACTAACAACTCCACACAATGTATGCAAAACGAGGAATTTAATTCTCCTAGTTTGAAATGGACTTAATAGTCAAATATGTCCTTCACATTTGCCACAAAATGAAATTAAGTCCTAAACGTTTAAATACATGGAATTAGTCCTAAACGTTACAAAATAATTGAATTGAAGACATTTCAGTTAAATCTTTTAATTTTCGTTAAATTTTATTACTGATAAGGGTAACGGAAATTAAAGGATTTAACGGAAATGTCTTTAATTCAATTATTTTATAACGTTTAGGACTGATTTTCATGCATTTAAATGTTGAGGATTTAATTCCATTTTGTGGAAAACATGGAGGATACATTTGGTTATTAAGCCTTTGAAATGTATGCAAAATTAGATGCCAAAAGACCATGAAACATCCCCATATTCAAAAATAAATCTACCCTAAGGATCAAAATCAAGTCGTTTTCAAGTAGTAATGTATTATCATTCTTTAACATTTATGGTGTGAAAACCAATTGGAACCATGACTCCCAAAAATAACTCAAGCATTTCCTACTTATCCAAGTAGGGATCAGTCTTTAATTCTTTTAGTTTACGAGGATTTGTCCTACAAAAAAATTAAAATTTCATCTTGAATTCCAGATGTTTGTATAAATACCCCAAAGAAAAAAGAAAAGTTCAATTCGATCACATTGTGCAAAGGTACATGTTCAACAATACTATATGAGAAGGGCAAGGTGCCAAGGCCAAATGGAGCGAACCAGGAGATTCTTATAGTATTATCCAATTTTCATCTTGAATTCCTATTGTTTGAATAATGCTTTAAGATCAGCATAGTACTTAGCCATCCATCCTTCGATAATCTTCACCTCTGTTTTCCGTTGCCTGATTAACCATTCTGGATCGGACGCGTCTTCAGGAAGTATATCCAAGCAATGTGATCCTGCAACATGAAAATCGCCATTCTCTTATATTAATCTAAGCAAACAAGCATCAACAATGTCATAACTAAGTAAACTCCAAAATGTTTAAATATCAGAAATGGAGTACTAGCTAGCTCGTCAGTAAGCACATTACCATTGACTGTGGATACGGCAAGAATGCTTTCTGAAATGTTCTCCAACACCCTACAATGAAAGAAAACAAATGTTGATATTAATTAACATAGATAAATTTTAACTTTCTTTTTCTTAATTTTAAGATATTTTTGGTAATAATTACCCGCCCCGACTATACGGATCTCGCAGCCCGTTTGAGAAGATGATATTGCTACCAAATCTTTGGAGAATCAGTTTTATTTCCTGCAGATTTGCCTCTAAAATTTATCAAAAACATAGATAAGGATATAGAATTGATCCAGTGTTAAGATATTAAGAGAGGATTCCTACATCACCACCGTAATGAGAAGTGACCCAGTGAGGCCGAGGAGGAACGCCATAGTATTTCATGCACTGTTGTATAAACTGGCTTAGGTCGAAGGGCTCAGGTTGGAACATGGTATTTTTGCCGATACCGATTGGTATTACCATTTCACTGCATGTCTACAATACATGAAAAATTTGTAAAAAACTGTGCAATACAAATTTAATCACCTCCGAAAAAAAAAATTAATTTGACAGTTTCGAAGAATTAGATTCTAATCTTTCATATTTAAATAAAAAAATTGGTGAAAGCTTAAAAGGTTAAAATATTCTTTTGATTGCGTAAGGATGAAGAAAAATGAATAATGGGACTACAAAGCAACCTTTAAGATAGTCTTTTTCATGTACATTTATATGCTGCATGGCAAGCCATGTTTTTTTTTTCATTACTTCTTACAACTCAATGATGAATTTCATGATCCTATAATTGTCACACTGATGATAATATTAAAGTTGTTTGGTTAATTTTGTTTTTAAGGTTTTGTGCTCATAATCCATTGAAAACAAGGTTATTTCATCACTAATTATATCAGGAGTTCAGAATGAAATTTTATTTTTGGCAAAGATAAAAGGTTTAAAGCAAGACAAGGAGAGCCCTACTTCGTTTTTTACACCCCATGTATCATTTTTTATATAATTAATGCTATTAACAAAAATATCTTCAATTCGCTCTGTTGTCCTAATCCAAGGTGCAATGAGGGGTGTTAATTTTCAACATTTTAATTATTTGATGAAAAATATATAAATATTTACGCGTCAATCCAAAAAAAATGACAATACTCCCCTTTCTAATGCATTGATTTAAAAAAAAATTAACGTGTCACCCACTTCTAAATTTTTAATCATCAGATCATGTTAAAAGAAATCTACATCAATCAACTTAAGGGTCATGCATGTAGTCAAAATAATTAAAACTCAATGATTTCCAATTAACGATACATATCTCTAATTGGCCAAAAGAAAAACCTATTTAACGTTAACTCTTAAGAAGCTAACAATAACTTAAAGACAAGATTTTTATGAAGAAAATATGAATATATATGGATTATTATCTAATACCTGCCATCTCCATCCGATAGATGTTTCAGATTTATTAGTTGGTGGATTAATATAGCAAGAACGATTCCCTCTATAAGCGACAAGGCCTGCAAAGATCTTGCTAAGAATATCTTTCTTTTCACTTCCATCGATGCCTCCACATAGCACGGTAACTGGATATGTTGGGGGCCGATTGTATTGAGCTGCTGTGGCATACGTGGATTCCAACACATCCTTGAGCTCTGAAGAATTGGTCAATGGACTAACATCGTCCAATACAAAGAGATAAGTTTTTAAAAAAATCAAGAATTAATCTAATTTCTAATAACCACGAAAAAAGGTAGGCTTGAAAAGTAATGGATAGAAAATTATTCGATGTTCGTACTTGCAAGTTCGGAATTTCGAGCTGAGGGTTACAAGACCATGTGGTTGGGAAGCTATTCTGTCGATTACAGACCATGATTTTCGTATAGTTTGGTAGCAGGTCTCGCTTGTTTCCTGTACGTTTGATTAATTATCAGGTTATGAAATTGAGGAAATTAAATAAATTAATGAAAAGGGCAGATGAAAGTTGAATGTAGTAAGAACCCTAAAATCCTTTGTGACGACTGAAAAGTAAGCACCACTTGGTGTAATCTTGTCGAAGTAAAGAATCGGAGCTGATGAGGCCAAAGCTCCCAATGCAACATGAGGGTACTTTAGCCGAAACCATGAAGCAAGCACTGATTTCATTGGAAAATGATTAAGCAAGCGCAGAGATGAATTAATTAAGGTGAAAGTTTTGATGTTTGTGATCAGTAATATCACTTACTTCCCCCGTATGATCCTCCGATGACAATCACTGGAGAATGGAAAGCATTAAGCTTCTTCTTGATATGCATGAGGATTTCTGCATAGTCTTCTATGGCTTGAGCTGAGTTGAAATACCCCAGTGTGCTTGCATTGCTAAAGGCTTCTTCCCTTGATCCAAATGGTATCGATTCTCCATAGTAACGATGCTGATAAAAATGGATTAAAACCAATTAATTCTGTTTGGATTTTTAATCGATTATCTGAATTCTGAATGGTTTCAATTCAATAATCATTAATCCATACCTCTATGTATACAAGTAGTGCATTGAACCGGACTGCATTATCATTGAGAAAGCCAATTACAGCAAGATCACCGTCCAGAGGCGCTTCAGCTCCGAGATAGGCTAAGATGGGCGCACTGGCATTGGCTCCACCCCAATGCTTGAAATTTATCACATATCTCTGCTGAAAAGTGGAGTAGCTTTCAGGCCTGTAGTTGAAGTGATCAAGCGTTTGAGGGTAGTAAAAAGTTCGAAGATCCTCTGAAACTGCTGCAGACGACAGAAGGTCAGGCTGTTCCAGGATTGTTGCTCCCGTGGGACTAAGCCTCGGAATATCAGTCCGGCCAGCACTGCTACTCGATGAAATTGAGAGAACCATAACGAAGAATGGAAGCCATTGGAATGAGAATTTGGGAGAATTCATGGCAATTAATTTATCTATGAAACAGTAGCATATGCTTTAATTTGTTAGGCTCTCTTTGAGCTTGAAAGCCTTTGCCAGGAGCTAACTGTTGCTAGCTGTACATATAGCACGATGTGAAATTAAAGAGAAATTCCACATAGCTCTTTCAGTCAAGGTTAAATTCACCTACTATGTTAAACATGATTTTTTTTTGTTGGATGATGGAGAATTGAAGATATTTTTTTTTAATTAAAGAATGGAAAACTACTCTAACCAAACTACCAAGAAAAACTGGCCAAACATGATCTCACCTCTTCAATTCTAATTTCACATAAACATAAATACATCAACTTCGGCTGATTGTTAGCTGACAAAATTGTAATAAACAAGCACGATACACTACTTGAAAAGTTAAAATAAACTTCTATTGCTGTTTATGACAAAATTCTAAAAAACGTTTTACTCGAAATTCTAGTGTATATAAATCTTGATGAATAGATTCTTTTTCATTATTCATTTTACCTAATAGCCATTTCTTCTTTTAATACCCTACAATTATTTTAATTGACACTTTGGGTGTTTAATTGAATGAGATGCGGAGAAAATCTATTCATACTCCACAAATTACTAAACCTACCCCACCCCAAACAACTTTTAACGCTAAAAGACCATTTTACCCACCCACCTTCACCTTCATTGTCGGCTCTTTCTTTCCTTCTCCTTCTCCTTCCTTCTCCCTCTCCTTCTCCTTCTCCTTCTCCTCCTTCCTGCTACGAAGACTGGTACGAAGCTTTTGCTACTGTTGTTAAGGTAATACATTTCCAAAGTTTAAGTTGTAAGGGGAAGGGGGGAAGGTTGGTGCGCTGGGCTCACGCCGAACGTGAGGCCAATCTTGCGCAGGTGGCAGACTTGGGTAAAATCCGATTTTCGCGCAAGTTTCATTTGCGCGAATGTGCGATTTTTGCGCAAGTGAGACTTGCGCATCGTGGCAGCTGGGTAAATTCGACATTTTGTTACTCTTTTTTTCTGTTTAAAAATGAGTTGGGTAGGAATAGTAATTTGTAACGTAAGAATAGAAATTCTCTCAGATGTGTTATTAATTGTGAAATTTTAATTGGGCTTTCACCCAAAAAAAATTTAACTGGGCTTAGTGTGTTGAGTTCATTGCCATGGGTTGAGTTGAACGGGTTTCAATACATTATTGTGTAGTTCGTAGTTCACTGGATTCATGGATACTCTAAATTAATGTTCTTACATTTTATTTTAAGTTACATGAATTTGAGTAATTATCTTATATACTGTCATTTGAGTTTTTTTTACTTCATAAGCTGAGTTAAGATTATGACTCATGTCCAATTTTATTTATTTTTATTTTTTGATATTTTTATAAGACATATGTCATGATTCTAACACCACTTGTAGAGTAAAAAAACTCCACTGATAGTGTATGCAATAATTATCCTTTAATTATTTATGAACTTAGCCATTTATGAATACATTATATTCATAAATTAAATTAATTATGAATTAATGTACTTCGTATTTATTGTCATTTAAATTTATATTTTTAGTCTAAATTTATATATACTATTTGTATAAAAATCATGAACCAAATTCAAATTGCACGAATTTAATTATTATAAACTTCATCATTAATGAATCTATCCATGAAACTAATTAAGCATAAATGAATGTACTTAGTGTTTAATTAAGTTTAACATATAGTATAAATACTCATTTTTTTGAAAGGCAATAGTATAAATAGTCATGAATCAAATCCAAGTTGTTATATTTCAGTTTACTTTTATATACATACATACATATATATATATATATATATATATATATATTTCAATATGTTGTAAAAGCATAAATAATTGATTTTGAATCATTAGATTTTTTTTTTAGTTTCTGCATCAATGAAGTTTCATTTTAATAAATTTATTGACGTTAGGTACTGTTTTTTCGACTCTAATTAGGAAATTGTCACATATTCTTTTATATAAATATATATATATATTAATATATATCTTAAGAAACAAGTGTTATTTTGCTAATTCTTTTCGTGTGATCTGAAAACTCACTAACAAAATATGAGATAATTTCTCTTTGCCATTATATAATAAAAAGAAGAGAGTAACAACTAACAACTCCACGCAATGTATGCAAAACTAGGAATTTAATTCCCCTAGTTTGAAATGAATAAAAAATTAGATGCCAAAAGAGCATGTAACATCCCCATATTCAAAAATAAATCTACCCTAAGGATCAAAATCAAGTTGTTTTCAAGTAGTAATGTTGTATCATTCTTTAACATTTATGGTGTGAAAACCAATTGGAACCATGACTCCAAAAAATAACTCAAGCATTTCCTACTTATCCGAGTAGGGATCAGTCTTTAATTCTTTTAGTACACGAGGATTTGTCTTGCAAAAAATAAAAATTTCATCTTGAATTCCAGATGTTTGATTAAATACCCCAAAGAAAAAAGAAAAAATCAAAAATCGTTTCAATCGCATTGAGCAAAGGTACATGTTCAATAATACTATATAGGAAGGACAAGGCGCCAAGGCCTAATGGCGCAAACCAGGAGATTCTTATAGTATTATTCAATTTTCATCTTGAATTCCTATTGTTTGAATAATGCTTTAAGATCAGCATGGTACTTAGCCATCCATCCTTTGATAATCTTCACCTCTGTTTTCCATTGCCTGATTAACCATGCCGGATCGGACACGTCTTCAGGAAGTATATCCAAGCAATGAGATCCTACAACATGAAAATCGCCATTCTCTTATATTAATCTAAGCGGACAAACATCAACAATATCATTATTAAGTTAACTCTGAAATGTTTAAATATCGGAAACGAAGTGTTAGCTAGCTCGGCAATAGGCACATTACCATTGACTGTGGATACGGCAAGAATGCTTTCTGAAATGTTCTCCAACACCCTACAATGAAAGATAACAAATGTTAAGATTAATTAACATAGATAAATTTTAACTCTCTTATTCTTAATTTTAAGATATTTTTGGTAATAATTACCCGCCCCGACTATAAGGATCTCGAAGCCCATTTGAGAAGATGATATTGCTACCAAATCTTTGGAGAATCAGTTTTATATCCTGCAGATTTGCCTCTAAAATTGATCAAAAACATATATATGGATATAGAATTGATACAGTGCTAAGATATTAAGAGAGGATTCGTACATCACCACCGTAATAAGAAGTGACCCAGTGAGGCCGATGAGGAACGCCATAGTGTTTCATGCACTCTTCTATAAACTGGCTTAGGACGAAGGGCCCAAGTTGGAACACGGTATTTTTGCTGCTACCAATTGGTATTACCATTTCACTGCATGTCTACATATGACATCCTCGTCACTACATCTTACCATCTAACTTTTTCCTTATTATCTTATACGACTTGATTTGACTCGTTCGTCAATGTCATTCATTCTTCTTATTAAGCTTAATATTTAACAGCTCAATCAGAATAATTTATTTTCAATAACACAGACTAATGATATGTATATATATCATTCCATACCACAGGATCTTATACATCATTTCTAACTTAAATCCTCGACATCTTATATACAAAATTGTTATCTTGTACTGTACCATAGCTGAATTATAATTTACTTTACATAAGTACATAAGTAGACCTTCAATACTAACTGGGAAGCGTATCTCGAAGGTACACTTTGATATCTCAAAAGCGAGCTCCTCTGTTTGGAGCGAGGTTCACTTCAGATAATCTGTAGGAAAAATATTCGTAAAAAGGTGAGTTTACGCTCAGTAAGAAATATATGTAAAAGAGTGTACTATGCCTCTATATGCAGTTTTCTTGCTTGGCTCTATAATGTCATGTAAATCATTATAAAGCATAAGTTCTCTATAATAGCATATGCTTACAAATCAAGTAAATCACGTACTTCTTTAAAATAGCATATGCAAACATACTTCACATGCTTTCTTTAAACATACATCTTATACTTTCTTCAAAACATGCATTCATATACTTTCTTTAAAAACCAACATCATATAGCAGAGAGACTATTGACAATTTAACAGAATTATGCATTGAATCATGTGGCGTACTCTCGTAGGAGCCAGGAATCCTCCCCTAGCCAATATATACATAACAGAGATAATTTGGCCAAACGTCGGTGGCTACAATGAGCACTAGTCAGGTGACATCTGTAGCACTGAGAGCTGGACTAGAGCTCCTCAGCCACAAACATATACAGAAGTGCATAATCATTAAGTACTTCATAGTCTCAAAACATTTGTCATATAGCTATTTGCTATGACATTTATACTTTTTTGAAATAGACTTTGAAATCTCTTTTCATACAGGGCAGTCGACTGGCCTCGTAGGGCAGTCGGCTACTTCATCATATTTTCATTTATTGAAATTATTTTCTTTTAAAATTTCGATATTTTCTTTTCTGAAAACACATGAGGCAGTTGACTTGTCCAACATAGCAGTCGACTGGTTTTGAAACAAAATGCTTTTCAAGAATTAGTAGTCGACTGGTCATATAGCAGTCGACTTTTTTTGAAACAGAATGCTTCTGGAAACAGGGCAGTTGACTGGTCTTATAAGGTAGTCGGCTGGTTTTGAAACAGAATGCTTTTTAAGAAAAAGCAGTGGACTGTCCCATATAGCATTCGACTAGTTTTAAACAGAATGCATACTGGGAAAATAGCAGTCGACTGGTTTGTCTCGGTTTTTGAAAAACTACGCTTTGGTTATCTCTAGGTAGTCGGCTGCTATTTAAGGTAGTCGGCTGCTTCTAGCCTAATTGGTACTAGGAGTAAAACCTGAAAATCATATTTCTTGCACTTAAAACAACTGATACTTCTTTTCAAATGACATTTAAAATATATCAAAGCATGCGGACATAGCCACCCTATGTCCGTTACATAAATTCCTTACCTCAATTGCTAAAATCCACAAGCTTGCTTACATCAATATTTGTCCTTTTCAACTCTTCAAATTTGTAAACATTATCATAATTCATACCTTTAAGAAACCTTTATAAATATACTCTACTAACTAATTATGACTCCTTACTATTGACAAAATCAACTAAAACCATTTCAATCTCTTACCTTTGCAATTCACCAAACTTTTAGAATTTTAGATCTCCTCAAATACTTGGAATCGATCCACCAAACTTCAGGTATAGCTTATTCTAGTGACTATGATCGTTTTTCGTTCAACTAGCTAAATGAATCGATGGAGGAATAAGGTAGATTGTCAAGGTAGCTATGGAGGAAAACTTAGAAGCTTAGAGAGAACGAGAAGGAGAGGGCTGGAATGAGGTTGCTGCCGATTGGTGATGGCTGATGAGGATGATGACTCATGAATTTTGCATTAAATGCTTCCCTATCTCTTTAATCAACTCAGCTATTTCTTTGACTATTTGACCATTAGTCTCTCTTCTTCTTTCTTCATATGACACATGTATTTAATTACCAAAATCTGATATTAATTTCTTCGTACTTTAATTATTTTCCTGATATTAACATTAATTCCTTGACTATTAATCACATTATTCCTTCATATGTTTCATAGATCATTTACACATCAAAATTCTCATATTTACTTAAATCTTTTCAGCTCATAATACATTACAAATACGAGGACTTTACATGAATTTGGGGATTTCACATTCTCCCCACCTTGGAAAATTTGTTCCTTCAAATTTGAATCGGGTTTTCAAGTAAACAACTCCGGATATTTCTCTTTCATCAAGCTCTCTAGCTCCCATGTAGCTTCTTCCATAGTATGGTATTGCCAGAGAACTTTAACTAGTGGGATCGTCTTAGACATCAAAACCTTATCTTTTCTATCCAAAATCCGAACCAACTTCTCCACATAACTCATGTCTTCCCGAATCTCCAAGGGTTCATACTCTATAATATGAGATAGATCCGAATTATACTTCCGAAACATCGACACATGAAATACACTATGCACTTTCGATAGCTCCGGAGGTAGTGCCAACCTGTAGGCCACATCACCAACTCGATCTAAGACTTCAAATGGACCGATGTAGCGAGGACTAAGCTTACCTCATCGGCCAAATCTCATGATCCCTTTGGATGGAGAAACTTTCAAGAACACATAGTCTCGAACTAAAAACTCAAGTGGTCTCCGTCGAGCATCCGTATAACTCTTTTGTCGACTCTGAGCTGCCTTAAGTCTTTGACAAATCATCTTAACATCTTCAGAGGCTTGCTCGACTATATCTGAGCCAACAACCTACGCTCGCCCACTTCTTCCCACCCAATCGGAGATCGACACCTTTTACCATACAAAGCTTCATATGGTGCCATCCCGATGCTTGAGTGATAGCTATTATTATATGCAAACTCAACTAATGGCAGATGGTCATCTCAGGAGCCTTTAAAATCCATAGCACAAGTTCTTAACATATCTTCAAGCATCTGAATTGTGCGCTCAGACTGTCCATCAGTCTGCGGATGAAAAGCTGTGCTAAAATTCAACTTAGACCCCATGGCTTCTTGAAAATGCTCCCAAAAGTGAGAGGTAAACCTGGAATCTCTATCAGATGTAATGCTCACTGGAACACCGTGTAGTTTTACAACTTCTTTCACATACAGGTCTGCCAAAGCACTAAGTGTATCCGTAGACTTCTTAGGTAAGAAGTGAGCTGACTTAGTTAGCCTGTCCACGATCACCCAAATACCGTCATGATTCCTCTTGGTTTTGGGTAATCCCATAATGAAATCCATCGTAATGTGCTCCCACTTCCACATAGGTATAGGTAAAGGATGTAACAATCCGGCTGGTTTTTAGTGTTCTACCTTAACCTGTTGGCACGTGAAACACTTTGTCACAAACTCAACTGTGTCTCTCTTCATGCCAGTCCACCAATACACCTTGCGAAGATTATGATACATCTTTATATTCCCCGGATGCAACGTGTATCTAGTGGCATGTGCTTCTGTCAAAATCAACTTCCTCAATTCCTTATCATTAGGAACACATATACGGTTCTTAAACCTCAAGATTCCATCACTACCAATATCAAATTCTGAGGACATACCTGAATGAATTTCATTCACAGCCTCAATACACTGATCATCTCCCTTTTGAGCAATCCGAATTCTGTCCATCAATTCTGGCTCAATCCTCAAACTAGCCATCATTCCAAATTGCTCATAAGGCATAACATTGAGGTTGAGGCTTGCAAATTGCTCAATTAACTCATACTCTTTTACCATCATATAAGCCACTATACTTACGTGTTTTCGACTCAGAGCATCTGCCACAACATTAGCTTTCCCCGGGTGGTATAGGATCTCACAGTCATAGTCCTTCAAAAGCTCGAGCCATCTTCTCTCTCATATTCAACTCTCTTTGAGATGACAAATACTTCAGACTTTTATGATCCGTAAAAATTTGAAATCTCTCACCATATAAGTAATGCCTCCAAATCTTTAGAGCAAACACTACTGCAGCTAACTCCGAATCATGAGTGGGGTAGTTCTTCTTATGGTCCTTTAATTGTCTAGAACCAACCTTACCATGCTGCATTAGTACACATCCCAAACCTTGCCCTAAGGCATCACTATACACCGAAAATCCTCTTGAACCACTAGGAAAGGTGAGGATGGGTGCAGTCATTAGCCTATGCTTCAACTCTTGAAAGCTATGCTCACAGGCGTCATTCCATTCATACTTTACTTCTTGCGAGTCAAGCGCGTCAATGGAGCAGCTAACTTCGAGAAACCCTCTACAAATCTTCTATAGTAGCCAACTAGACCCAAGAAACTCTTAATCTCCGTCACCGTTTTTAGTCTCTCCCATTGAACCACCGCTTCAATCTTCGATGGATCAACCAAAACTCCATCTTTACTTATTATATGACCCAAAAAGGAGATGTGATCTAGCCAGAAATCACACTAACTTAGCTTGGCATACAATTCTCTATCTCTAAGGGTTTGCAGAACTATCTTCAAATGCTGCTCATGCTCTTCTCGGGACCTCAAGTACACCAATATGTCATAGATAAAGACAATGACAAATTGATCCAAGTACTATTTGAACACATCATTCATCAAGTTCATAAATGCTGCGGGTGCATTGGTTAAACCAAACGGCATCACTAGAAACTCATAGTGGCCATACCGTGTCCTGAATGTAGTCTTAGGGATATCTTCACTCCGAATCTTCAATTGTTGATATCCCGATCTCAAGTCTATCATAGAAAAGATTTGTGCACCCTTAAGCTGATCAAACAGATCATCAATCCTGGGAAGAGGATACTTGTTCTTAATCGTCACCTTATTCAACCATCGGTAATCTATACACAATCTCATACTATCGGCTTAGTCCTTCAAAAGCTCACAGTCATAGTCCTTCAGAAGCTCGAGCCATCTTCTCTGTCTCATATTCAACTCTCTTTGAGAGGAAAAATACTTCAGATTTTTATGATCCGTAAAAATTTGAAATCTCTCACCATATAAGTAATACCTCCAAATCTTCAGAGCAAATACTACTGCAGCTAACTCCAAATCATGAGTGGGGTAGTTCTTCTTATGGTCCTTTAATTGTCTAGAACCAACCTTACCATGCTGCATTAGCACACATCCCAAACCTTGCCCTGAGGCATCACTATACACCGAAAATCCTCCTGAACCACTAGGAAAGGTGTAAGATCCGATTCTACATTACTGTAGAGTCTAATTTCATAAAAGTGATAATGGAAATTAAATAAATAAAGAGTATTGATTTCCACTTAGTTGAAAAGCTCCTTATCATGAGATGAGAATGGAGCAATTTCGGTGAAATAATGTATGGGCGAGAATACGAAATAGCTCGCCAACGAGTGAGCAAGAAAGGATGTTCGCCAATGGGCGAGCAGATCGCCAATGGTGATGGTGAGTTGGATGGTATCAAGGGCGAATAGGTGAGTTCGCCATGTCTCTTGGATAGGATGATCACCCGAATGGGCGAGGACTTGTGATCACCCATATGGATTATTGTGAGTTATGCGGTTGAAGACATTAAATTGAGAAAGAATAAAGTCAACAAAGGAAGTAATCTTATTGGTTGAGGAATAAGACAAATGGTGTAATAAGTCAAGAAAGGAGGCTGTGGACTTTACGCCATTGGCCTCTCGATTTAGACAATTAATGGCAAGTGAAGTAAGTCAAAATGTGCAGAGAATGGCTTCTTATAGCCGTTGCTTTTGCTGCAGTTTTCATCATGCATTAAATGAATGAAAGACGTGAAATAAATGAAGGAAATGGGATAAGGCCAAGTGATGAGTTCTGATTCGATAGCATGATTATATAAGAAGAAACATTTGAGGAAACCGACTTAGCCATATTCATCTTCTTCACAAGAGCTATGCAATTGCCAGTTTATGCTCTGATTTCCTTCCACTTCTACCATGCCCGATTTACTATATTTCATCCATCAGTTGGCTAAACATGTAAACCACCTTGCAAACCTTTCCTCCTTAGTTGGATGAGCTAAAAGAATAAGCAAAGTAAAGCCAACATGAGACAGGAAGCAATCTGTCCTGGAAGAGCAGTTGGTTGAGGTGAGTTTCAGATTTCTGAGGTGTTCTTGATATTCAATAGTAGATTTATATGTTTACGGTATAATAAACATAGAATGCAGCCTTGTTTTAGTTAGATCTTTAGAGAACATGAAAACAAGGAAAGTAATGGAATAAGTGACGACAATGGTAACTACAGTGATCGCACATGTTGAAAGTTAGTAATCGCCAATGAGGCAAGTAGGAAATAAGAACTCGCCAAGCATAAAGTTTTGTTCAAATGGGCGAGGTCGCCCAACGATATTGAATTCATGGGCGAGCTCACCTCTGAGTAGAGGGCCACTTATGGCGAGCTCAAATGTAGATGCTTTGGGCGAGTTGAATTGTGGGCGAACTCCCACATTAAAGCCTTGTGGTATGGAATGTTGTTTGAGGGCGAGCTCCCTCTGAATAGCCAAAATATAATAATGGCGAGTAAAGGTGGGCGAGCTCCCACGTGTAAGCCATTTGGTGAATGGCGAACTCGGTCGGGCGATCTAGTTAGAGCTCTGTTGGACGAGTCATTTGATATACATCAATCTCGCCAAGTGATATGAAAATATTAATAGAATTTATAATTATTTGCAGCCAGTAATTGGGAATGGCTATTGGCGAGCAGGAAGCAGGGCGAAGCAAGGCTTCTTTAAACCAGGTAAGGGAGATGTGTGTGAAGTGAATGCATGTCCTGTGGAGTAAATTTCATGGAAATTATTGAGAAATTGTTTTGTTTTACGACATGCATTGTTTTGATAATGGTTTTGATTTGGGCGAGCTAAAAGCCGACCCTTATGTATGATTGGGCAAACTGGTACAGGAGGGCGAGCCCTTGTTCTTTTTATGAATTGGGCGAAGAACCTTTTTATGTTCTTTTGGGTGAGCAACCATGTTTTAAATAGAAAATTCGGGCGAGCCAATATGGGCGAACCCAATTAATGTGGTTTGGGGCGGGCGACCCCTGTTTTCATAAAATGGGCGAGTTGACCATGGGAATGCCGCATATGGGCGAGTTGACCATGGCAACGCCATAATGGGCGAGCCACTGAGGGCAAGCCAGTTTTGCTTTGTTGTTTTTAGAAGCAAAGGTTGGCGGGCGAACACAAGTTCTCCGCACTAGGCGAGCTGCCATGGGCGAAATGACCATGGGCGAGCAGGTTTTAAACGTGAGATTTTGAAATGTTTTCAAGGTGTTTTGTAAACAGAAAGCCTAAACCTTTTTGGGAATTAAATCATTTGAGTAAATGGAAAATGTAGGTGAGATAATCCCTTAAAAGTTTTCATGAGATATAAAGGGATTTTGAGACTTTAGGCTCCTATTTCATGCATTATTATTTATGTTGTTGCGTGACCCACCTGGGGCGGTGGCTCGGTCAATGGACCAACGAGTGCACCTCAAGGCGTCACAGGGCTGATGGACTCGCCAAGTCATCAGCGGTCTCGAGGTCACTTGGTAAGTGGACCCAAGGACCACCTATAGATTATGGCCATAGATCTGAGATAGCCGTGAGGGGCGATGGCGTACGGGTGCACCCCAATAGCGGCAGATTCCGTTCTCACAAGGGGGAGGGGGAACGATGATAGCATGATTTATTAATAAGGTGATGCCTAGTCTCAACTTGTTGATTTCTGTTTAATGAGAGGATTTGTGAAATCCTAATTTTTATTAAATTACATGATGTTATAAACTGTTGAGTAAACGATTTGAATGGTGTATTGGGAGTGTTGCTTACTATATCCACTGTTTTCCTATTTGATATGATTTTTGGGAAAACAAATAGTTTATGGTATATAGTTTTGTTTTATAAAGCAGCATATGTTTCCTTTACTGAGCGTATGAATCGCTCACCCCTTTGTTTTAACTCAACAGATAAAAGACACGGAGTTAGAGAAATAGCTCCAAGATGGATGTTAAAAATGACAGGTACAGTCCCTTCTCTTTTACATTTCAGACATAAGTATACAGTACTACTTTAGTGAAATAAGTCAATAGGGATGTTGGATATGAGAAATCCAGAAAAGAATTTTTATATTCTATATTTGTTAAATAAATGTTTATCAATTATTACGGTCATTGTTAAATGTTAATGGCATTGCAGACAGCCCAATCGGTAAGGTTGTATGGAAATACATGAAAAATGTGATAACGGGATATTACAGATTTAATGGTATCAGAGCCTGGATTGATCTGATATCTGTTGATGCCTTTAGCATGAGAAGTGTTGAGAAAGGTTAACATCCCATATAGTACTGTATAGTCTGAATGTATAGAGGAGTCAAATGATTGTGAATTGAGTTAGGTGTTGAGATATGATGAAAGTCTGTGAATTAAGGATTACAAATGGAGATTGTAATCCGGTAAATTTGCATGAGATAGGCGATCTTATCATCATAATGTCAGATCTATTCGGTAAGGTACAGTGAGGAACTCGGTGAGGGCCCCACCAGGACTTCTCTGTCCATATCGAACTAAGATCCTGAAATGATGATATTGAGACAAAAAGGGATAATATTAGCCTATAAGCCCTAAGATTGCGTGTTTGGAGTTATATTGATGAGAGAGAATTAAATGGGAATTTATGAATATACCCCTATATTGACATGTTTTCTTTCAAAGTCATAAGTGATTGAATGGATTTAAAATAGAAATTGATGGTGAAATAGTATGAGTATTTGATGGTATGAAAGAGGATTCCTACTGTAGACCCCACTGATATATTGATAAGTAAGGTGACCCAGAGTACAAGCTATGAGAGGTCGCAAGATAGTCAGCCCTGTTGTGGATTTTAGGGTTGAATTTAAAAGGTGAATTATGTGAGAAATGATGTAAAATCGATTATAATAATACTGGTTATATATATACTCCTTATGTTTTAGGAGAATGAATATTAGTAGTAACTTGACAATTAAAAAAGTCAAGTTTTGAGTCACTGCAAATGCGAAAGAAAATCTTGAGATGGGCGAGCTCGAGCACGGTTGGAAGGACCGGGCGTCGAGGCTTTCGCCAAAGAGGACGGTATGGATAAGTAGCGTTGTCACAGCAATCGTTGTCGATGGGCCCAAAAAGGGGATTACCATGGCCGGTTGGGCTGGTTCGTTACGATATCCATAGAACAGAGATATTATGAAATTTATGTGAAATACTCGACGGGCGAGAACTACATTGGGAAAGCTCGCCAATGGTGTTGGCGAGTTAGATGATGGCGAGGACTAACATGAGTCCGCCAATATAACAGGAATTGCTAAAGTGGGCGAGGATCCTGACCGCCCAAATAATTCTAGTGATGATCGCCCAAAGAGTATGGTGAGTAATCTGATAAACGAATTGTGGTGTAAATCATAGCAATGTGGCGAGAAGAGCGATCGCCAATGTTATAATATGAATCAAAGCAATGTGGCGAATAGAACAATAGCTGTAATCGCCAAGAAAATGAAATTTCTCGTATTTGCCAAGTTATAAAGTTGGCATCAAGATTTAGTTGACAAGCTTAGAGGTTGGTGAGTTGAAATAGAAATTGTTTGTAAGCTCTTACCAGTAGATCAGTAGAGCTTGAGAAATTACTCAAGTGATTGATGAGTAAAGACTCAACTGTTTTGATATAACTGGTGAAAACGAAAATTATATCGTTTTAAAAACAATGGGATTTATACTCTCTACAGTTGCTTCTAGGATCCGGACCAAGTATGGTATTTTAAAATACCTATCATATTCTATCTGGATCCCTAGCCTACTGTAGTATCCTTCCTATATATGTGTGCCTAGAGCCAACTAGGATGATTTTAAAGAGAATAAATATGTATATTAATATAAACAATATTGTTGTATAAGGTATGGAAAACCTTATTGTTAAGTCAGTAACCATTGGTTTCTAATTGATATAAATATATATATATAGATATATATATATATATATATATATTAGAGACGTGAGGTCCCAACTGATTAAGCAGACATTAAAATTGTCTGAGTAAAAGATTTTACTACTTAAGTGAAGGTAAAATGTGCTTATTGGGGTATAAAATTTATGAGTTTTACCCGTATAGCACAAATGAATTGTTGGAGAGCTTGTGAAATTTGCTACCCTATTGATACAATACTTATTAGTGGAAAAAGTGAAAGTGAATGGGTATGTATGAATAAAGTATTCGAAAGGGTTACGAGATAGTAACAGTAAAGTACTATATTAAGTGGGAAAACAATTGTGGTGATGAATGTAAAAGAATGAAATTGTCTTGAGAGACAAGTCGTATGATGACTAGGGAACACGAGTTATGAGGTAGTTCCCAATTATAAGAATAAATGTGTTTTCCTCTGACCATCATATGGTTATGGTTGGAATTAATGACAAGCCGGAATTGGAAAGATGAAATTGTCATACTCAGAGGAGCAGATACAAGAAGTACTGCTAATCCTGAAAAAGGATATACATATGTGTATATATGTACATATTGGGAAAGTGAATTGGTATAAATAAAGTGGTGATGAAAATCTGAAAGATAATAAATTTAAATTTCAGAAATTGATGTGAGGAAATTATACTCTCAAGTATATTCTCCAAGTAATGACATTATATGTACTAGGAGAATAGAAGAGATAAAATGATAACTTGATATAAGAGAAGTTATCAAGGGGAAAATGATTTCCTGAGACGTAATCGGTGGCTAGTATTAAGGTCTGCAAAAGAAAAGCAGTCATAGTGTAACCATGATATTATAGAAGTGATTATGGATTGAGTAATCAAATTATTTCACTTCTTTATCATCAGGTTTCGGGATGTAATGAATGCCTTAGTCGATACGTATTGGTGAAACAGAGAGAACGTATGTGAAGTTCCAGTGAGTGGGTACTTGTGATAGGGATCCCTGATTCGCCATATGCTTTGAGAAGATAGCAAGAGGCTTTGGGATTCCTAAATTTTGCTGTTAGCACCACCTCTGATTGATATAGATATCCGAGCGCATTGTGTGGACGCTCTGGGATATATTGAGAGTGAGTGCGTTGTATTTGAGAGACTACTAGGACAATTACATAAAATTGATTGAAACTATCTAAACGATAGTCACCCAAAATTATTATCGACTAAGCACTAAATGAGTTACTATGTAAAGGAAGTGAAAATTGAAAAGAGTAAAATGCTATCTGGATAGTAGTGAATATATTGAGTAAGTCTGCTTATTCCTTAATTATGGAATTTGTTGAGCTAATTAATGCCTTGGCCGGATTATATGTCAGGGAAATGGTGAGATTTTACAGTATTCCAGTGAGCATTACAGTTGATAGGGAGTCCCGCTTCGTCTCTCAGTGTTGAGAGAGATTTCAGGAAGCTATGGGATCCCGATTTAGTTTTGCACCGCAGATCATCCGCTGACTGAGAGACAGTCCGAGCGTATGATATGGACACTCGAGGATATGGTGTGAGCTTGTGCAGTTGATTTTCTAGGCTCCTGGGATAATCCTCTACCCTGGCAGAGTTTGCTTATGATAATGGCCAAAGGAAAGTATAGGCATAGCACTTGAAAATGTTTATTTAGCAGACAATATAATCCACAATAGCATGGGAAAATGGAAGACCGAAAATTATTTTCGACTGGGTCGAACAGACTTCTTGAGATATACAAGAGGTTATGTATATTAAGGTCTCACCATTGGGATGCATAATGAGAGGGAAATTGAGTTCCCGATGCATTGGATCGTTGGAGATCTTAGATCATGTGAGAGATGTGCACTACCTCCAGAGTTGTCAGGAGTGCATAATGTATTTCATGTCTCAAGGATGAGAAAGTACTATCCATATACTTCTCACGTGATTTGACATGAGTCCTAGAGATTAGAGAGGACATGAATTATGTTGAGAAATTGATACAAATTTTGGATAGGAAGGATAAAGTATTGTGATAAAGTGTGGAGATTAAAGATTAATTCTTTGATGGGATTCTCTGACAGTATGAGGCTACTTCAGAATTAGAATGCATTATGTGTAAGAAATATACACAGCTTTCACACTGATAGATCTGGTTGAAATTTGGAGGACCAAATTTCTTAAGGTGGGGAGAAAATGTAATATCCGATTCTACACTACTGTAGAGTCTAATTTCATAAAAGTGATAATGGAAATTAAATAAATAAAGAGTATTGATTTCCACTTAGTTGAAAAGCTCCTTATCATGAGATGAGAATGGAGCAATTTCGGTGAAACAATGTATGGGCGAGAATACGAAATAGCTCGCCAACGAGTGAGCAAGAAAGGATGTTCGCCAATGGGCGAGCAGATCGCCAATGGTGATGGCGAGTTGGATGGTATCAAGGGCGAATAGGTGAGTTCGCCATGTCTCTTGGATAAGATGATCACCCGAATGGGCGAGGACTTGTGATCACCCATATGGATTATTGTGAGTTATGCGGTTGAAGACATTAAATTGAGAAAGAATAAAGTCAACAAAGGAAGTAATCTTATTGGTTGAGGAATAAGACAAATGGTGTAATAAGTCAAGAAAGGAGGCTGTGGACTTCACGCCATTGGCCTCTCAGTTTAGACAATTAATGGCAAGTGAAGTAAGTCAAAATGTGCAGAGAATGGCTTCTTATAGCCGTTGCTTTTGCTGCAGTTTTCATCATGCATTAAATGAATGAAAGACGTGAAATAAATGAAGGAAATGGGATAAGGCCAAGTGATGAGTTCTGATTCGATAGCATGATTATATAAGAAGAAACATTTGAGGAAACCGACTTAGCCATATTCATCTTCTTCACGAGAGCTATGCAACTGCCAGTTTATGCTCTGATTTCCTTCCACTTCTACCATGCCCGATTTACTATATTTCATCCATCAGTTGGCTAAACATGTAAACCACCTTGCAAACCTTTCCTCCTTAGTTGGATGAGCTAAAAGAATAAGCAAAGTAAAGCCAACATGAGACAGGAAGCAATCTGTCCTGGAAGAGCAGTTGGTTGAGGTGAGTTTCAGATTTCTGAGGTGTTCTTGATATTCAATAGTAGATTTATATGTTTACGGTATAATAAACATAGAATGCAGCCTTGTTTTAGTTAGATCTTTAGAGAACATGAAAACAAGGAAAGTAATGGAATAAGTGACGACAATAGCGACTACAGTGATCGCCCGTGTTGAAAGTTAGTAATCGCCAATGAGGCGAGTAGGAAATAAGAACTCGCCAAGCATAAAGTTTTGTTCAAATGGGCGAGGTCGCCCAACGATAGTGAATTCATGGGCGAGCTCACCTCTGAGTAGAGGGCCACTTATGGCGAGCTCAAATGCATATGCTTTGGACGAGTTGAATTGTGGGCGAACTCCCACATTAAAGCCTTGTGGTATGGAATGTTGTTTGAGGGCGAGCTCCCTTTGAATAGCCAAAATATAATAATGGCGAGTAAAGGTGGGCGAGCTCCCACGTGTAAGCCATTTGGTGAATGGCGAACTCGGTCGGGCGATCTAGTTAGAGCTCTGTTGGGCGAGTCATTTGATATACATCAATCTCGCCAAGTGATATGAAAATATTAATAGAATTTATAATTATTTGCAGCCAGTAATTGGGAATGGCTATTGGCAAGCAGGAAGCAGGGCGAAGCAAGGCTTCGTTAAACCAGGTAAGGGAGATGTGTGTGAAGTGAATGCATGTCCTGTGGAGTAAATTTCATGGAAATTATTGAGAAATTGTTTCGTTTTATGACATGCATTGTTTTGATAATGGTTTTGATTTGGGCGAGCTAAAAGCCGACCCTTATGTATGATTGGGCAAACTGGTACAGGGGGGCGAGCCCTTGTTCTTTTTATGAATTGGGCAAAGAACCTTTTTATGTTCTTTTGGGTGAGCAACCATGTTTTAAATAGAAAATTCGGGCGAGCCAATATGGGCGAACCCAATTAATGTGGTTTGGGGCGGGCGACCCCTGTTTTCATGAAATGGGCGAGTTGACCATGGGAATGCCGCATATGGGCGAGTTGACCATGGCAACGCCATAATGGGCGAGCCACTGAGGGCAAGCCAGTTTTGCTTTGTTGTTTTTAGAAGCAGAGGTTGGCGGGCGAACACAAGTTCTCCGCACTAGGCGAGCTGCCATAGGCGAAATGACCATGGGCGAGCAGGTTTTAAACGTGAGATTTTGGAATGTTTTCAAGGTGTTTTGTAAACATAAAGCCTAAACCTTTTTGGGAATTAAATCATTTGAGTAAATGGAAAATGTGGGTGAGATAATCCCTTAAAAGTTTTCATGAGATATAAAGGGATTTTGAGACTTTAGGCTCCTATTTCATGCATTATTATTTATGTTGTTGCGTGACCCACCTGGGGCGGTGGCTCGGTCAATGGACCAACGAGTGCACCTCAAGGCGTCACAGGACTGATAGACCCGCCAAGTCATCAGCGGTCTCGAGGTCACTTGGCAAGTGGACCCGAGGACCACCTATAGATTATGGCCATAGATCTGAGATAGCCGTGAGGGGCGATGGCGTACAGGTGCACCCCAATAGCGGCAGATTCCGTTCTCGCAAGGGGGAGGGGGAACGATGATAGTATGATTTATTAATAAGGTGATGCCTAGTCTCAACTTGTTAATTTCTCTTTAATGAGAGGATTTGTGAAACCCTAATTTTTATTAAATTACATGATGTTATAAACTGTTGGGTAAACGATTTGAATGGTGTATTGGGAGTGTTGCTTACTATATCCACTGTTTTTCTATTTGATATGATTTTTGGGACAACAAATAGTTTATGGTATATAGTTTTGTTTTATAAAGCAGCATATGTTTCCTTTACTGAGCGTATGAATTGCTCACCCCTTTGTTTTAACTCCACAGATAAAAGACACGGAGTTAGAGAAGTAGCTCTAAGATGGATGTTAAAAATGGCAGGTACAGTCCCTTCTATTTTACATTTCAGACATAAGTATACAGTACTACTTTAGTGAAATAAGTCAATAGGGGATATTGGATATGAGAAATCCAGAAAAGAATTTTTATATTCTGTATTTGATAAATAAATGTTTATCAGTTATTACAGTCATTGTTAAATGTTAATGGCATTGCAGACAGCCCAATCGGTAAGGTTGTATGGAAATACGTGAAAAATGTGGTAACGGGATGTTGCAAAAGGTTAGGATGGGTGCAGTCATTAGCCTATGCTTCAACTCTTGAAAGCTATGCTCACAAGCGTCATTCCATGCATACTTTACTTCTTGTGCGTCAAGCGCGTCAATGGAGCAGCTAACTTCGAGAAACCCTCTACAAATCTTCCATAGTAGCCAGCTAGACCCAAGAAACTCCTAATCTCCGTCACCATTTTTAGTCTCTCCCATTGAATCACCGCTTCAATCTTCGATGGATCAATCGAAACTCCATCTTTACTAATTATATGACCCAAAAAGGAGATGTGATCTAGCAAAAAATCACACTAACTTAGCTTGGCATACAATTCTCTATCTCTGAGGGTTTGCAGAACTATCTTCAAATGCTGCTCATGCTCTTCTCGGGACCTCGAGTACACTAATATGTCATTGATAAAGACAATGACAAACTGATCCAAGTATTGTTTGAACACATCATTCATCAAGTTCATAAATGCTACGAGTGCAATGGTTAAACCAAATGGCATCACTAGAAACTCATAGTGGTCATACCGTGTCCTGAATGTAATCTTAGGGATATCTTCACTCCGAATCTTCAACTGATGATATCCCGATCTCAAGTCTATCTTAGAAAAGATTTGTGCACCCTTAAGCTGATCAAACAGATCATCAATCCTAGGAAGAGGATACTTGTTCTTAATCGTCACCTTATTCAGCCATCGGTAATCTATACACAATCTCATACTACCATCTTTCTTCCGGACAAAAAGCACAGGAGCACCCTAAGGGGATACGCTGGGTCGTATGAATCCCTTATCTAGTAACTCCTGAAGCTGCTTCTTCAATTCTTCCAATTCCACTAATGCCATCCGATAGGGAAATCTCGAAATGGGCTCAGTCCCTAGCACCAAATCGATCGTAAACTCTACTTCCCTATCCGAAGGAAGTTCTGGAAGGTCATCCGAAAACACCTCGAAAAATTCCTTAACTATCAGGATTTCCTGGAGTTTAGGATGTTTCTGATCTACGTCCTCCACATAAGCTATGAATCCTTCACATAACCATACATACTTTTCATTATTTTCATTTGCAATCAAATCAAGTAATAAACCTACTTTAGCATTAATCACTTGCAAAATTTACAACATAGCTAACGGGTGAAGAGAAGGTTACACTCTTAGCATAACAATCTAATATCACGTGATTCTTAGCTAACCAATCCATACCCAAAATAACATCAAATCCATACATATTTTGTAAGATTAGGTCGGCTATTGATCTCTTTTTCCTACCCGTAGCTTACAATTACGATACACTATATTTGTCATTTGGGATTCCTTAAATGGTGTGCTTATTTGCAATAAGTGTCCTAAAGGCTCATGCTCAACAGGTAATTTCGTGGCAATCATAGGGGAAACAAAAGAGTGAGTGGAGCCTGGATCAAACAATGCAGTGACACTTATATCAAATAGATAAATCTTACCTTTAGTCACTTTGGACGAGGCATCAACAGACTCCTCATCGATGGCAAACACTCATCCTTGGGTCACAGCTTTCTTTCCCTTTTCTGCAGCAGTGGCCTTAGGCTGTGGTTGAGGGGTCTTCTCTAATTCCTCAGACGCCCTTAGGTTCCTCTTGGGACAATCTCTAATCATGTGTCCCTACTCACCACATCTAAAACATACGCCACACGCTAACCGACATGGCTGTGATATGTGGAATTTCCCATATTGCTCACATCTTTGCATCGTACTCTTTGGTGAGCTAGCGGTACTTCTAGCTGGGTATCGGGATCGTTTATCACTTATCTTGATCCCTGTAGGTCTAGGAGTTCCTATCGAAACTCCTTCAGA
The DNA here is from genome assembly GCA_032173925.1 of Heritiera fomes. NCBI lineage: Eukaryota > Viridiplantae > Streptophyta > Magnoliopsida > Malvales > Malvaceae > Heritiera > Heritiera fomes. Next base: position 36,597,404 of record JAPDPM010000007.1, read on the forward strand.
TCGTCTACTTCTTCTATATGGATACCTATCACTCGGAGCTTTCTCATCTGACTTTCGCTTCATCGGTTCTTTGCCTTTACCCTTAGCTCGAAACTCGGCATGATGAAGCTCATAGTCCTGCTCACACAACTGAGTCTTACGGACCGCCTCTCCATAAGTGGTAATATCCATAAGGTACAGCTTCGATCTGATGGGGGACTTTAATCCCTCTATGAACCGATAGATCTTATATCCTTCATTCCTTAGGACCTTTGGATCAAATCTGCTCAAGATAATGAACTTAGATTTATACTGATTTACTGTCATCATCCCTTGAGTTAAACTTAAAAACTCTATCTTCAACCTATTCTGATCAGTGCATCGGATATATTGCTCATTAAAGGCTTTTACAAATCTATCCCACATAACCTTCATATATCGGGCCTCCAATACGGTCCGAGTGGCCTGCCACCAATACTTGGCATCATCTATCAACAGATAAGCAGCCAAGCCCACCTTCTCCCTTTCGGAGCATGTCATATATTTAAAAGATTTCATGACTGCCTTCATCCAATTCTCTGCAGCCAATAGATCTCTATGCCCCTTAAACTTAGGTGGATCCAACTTCTTGACTTCCTTGATCAACGTCACACTACAATAGGCCTTAGGATCTCGCCTTTCAGTAGCTGGAACTGGTGGGGGTAACTCTGTCTGTGCTGGTGGGGGCTGTACCGTAGGAGTAACTGATGGTGCACTTGTGACCATGTTTGGGAAGTTCGACATAAACTGTGTGAACATGGTGGCCATATTCTCCATATGTTTCTCCATTTTCGCTAGCCTAGTATTCAGGCTACGCGGTGGAGATGGAGGAAGAGACTGTACTGGAGGCTATTCTTCACGACCCCGTCCTCTTCCTCTACTAGTACCTCATCTACGTGAGCTCATTCTATCAATATAATCACAATTGAGCTCTTTAGTATAATTATAAACAATTATACTATGCATATGTATTCAGACAAGTACAGTACATTGGGGATATACACTATTTCTAGCTTATTGACATCGATAAACTTTCGTCAAATCAGCTCTGATACCAATATGTGACGTCCCCGTCACTATATCTTACCATCTAACTTTTTCCTTATTATCTTATACGACTTGATTTGACTCGTTCGTCAATATCATTCATTCTTCTTATTAAGCTTAATATTTAACAACTCAATATGAATAATTTATTTCAATAACACAGACTAATGATATGTATATATATCATTCTATACCACAAGATCTTACACATCATTCCTAACTTAAATTTTCGACATCTTATATGCAAAATTGTTATCTTGTACTGTACCATAGCTGAATTACAATTTACTTTACATAAGTACATAAGTATACCTTCAATATTAACTGGAAAGCGTATCTCGAAGGTACACTTTGATATCTTAAAAATGAGCTCCTCTATTTGGAGTGAGGTTCACTTCAGATAATCTGTAAGAAAAATATTCGTAAAAAGGTGGGTCTACACTCAGTAAAAAATATATGTAAAAGAGCGTACTATGCCTCTATATGCAGTTTTCTTGCTTGGCTCTATAATGTCATGTAAATCATTATAAAGCATAAGTTCTCTATAATAGCATATGCTTACAAATCAAGTAAATCACGTACTTCTTTAAAATAGCATATGCAAACATACTTCACGTGCTTTCTTTAAACATACATCTTATACTTTCTTCAAAACATGCATTCATATACTTTCTTTAAAAACCAACATCATATAGCAGAGAGACTATTGACAATTTAACAGAATTATGCATTGAATCATGTGGCGTACTCTCGTAGGAGCCAGGAATCCTCCCCTAGCCAATATATACATAACAAAGACAATTTGGCCAAACGTCAGTGGCTACAGAGAGCACTAGTCTGGTGACATCTGTAGCACTGAGGGCTGAACTAGAGCTCCTCAGCCATGAACATATACAGAAGTGCATAATCATTAAGTACTTCATAGTCTCAAAACATTTGTCATATAGCTATTTGCTATGACATTTATACTTTCTTGAAATAGACTTTGAAATCTCTTTTCATACTGGGCAGTTGACTGGCCTCGTAGGGCAGTCGGCTGCTTCCTCATATTTTCATTTATCGAAATTATTTTCTTTTAAAATTTCGATATTTTCTTTTCTGAAAACACATGAGGCAGTCAACTGGTCCAACATAGCAATCGACTAGTTTTGAAACAGAATGCTTTTCGAGAATTAGCAGTCGACTTGTCATATAGCAGTCGACTGTTTTTGAAACAGAATGCTTCTGAAAACAGGGCAGTCGACTGGTCTTATAGGGCAGTCAGTTGGTTTTGAAACAGAATGCTTTTTATGAAAAAGCAATCGACTGTCCCATATAGCAGTCGACTAGTTTGAAACAGAATGCATACTGGAAAAATAGCAGTCCACTGGCTTACATAGCAATCGACAGGTTTGTCTCGGTTTTAGAAAAACTACGCTTTGGTTGTCTCTAGGCAGTCGGCTGCTACTTAAGGTAGTCGGCTGCTCCTAGCCTAATTGGTACTATGAGTAAAACCCGAAAATCATATTTCCTGCACTTAAAACAGCTAGTACTTCTTTCCAAATGACATTTAAAATATATCAAAACATGCAGACATAGCCATCCTACGTCCGTTACATAAATTCCTTACCTCGATTGCTAAAATCCGCAAGCTTGCTTGTATCAATATTTGTCCTTTTCAACTCTTCAAATTTGTAAACATTATCATAATTCACACCTTTAAGAAACCTTTATAAATATACTCTACTAACTCATTATGACTCCTTACTATTGATAAAATCAACTAAAACCATTTCGATCTCTTACCTTTGCAATTCACCAAAATTTCAGAGTTTTAGATCTACTCAAATACTTGGAATTGATCCACCAAACTTCAGGTATAGCTTACTTTAGTGACTATGATCGTTTTTCGTTCAACTAGCTAAATGAATCGATGGAGGAATAAGGTAGCTTGTCAAGGTAGCTATGAAGGAAAACTTAGAAGCTTGGAGAGAACGAGAGGGAGAGGGCTGGAATGAGGTTGCTGCCGATTGGTGATGGCTGATGAGGATGATGACTCATGAATTTTGCATTAAATGCTTTCCTATCTCTTTAATCAACTCAGCCATTTCTTTGACTATTTGACCATTAGTCTCTCTTCTTCTTTCTTCATATGACACATGTATTTAATTATCAAAATCTGATATTAATTTCTTCATACTTTAATTATTTTCCTTATATTAACATTAATTCCTTGACTATCAATCACATTATTCCTTCATATGTTTCATACATCATTTACACATCAAAATTCTCATATTTACTTAAATCTTTTCAGCTCATAATACATTACAAATATGAGGACTTTACATGAATTTGGGGATTTCACACTACAATACACAAACAATCCGTAAAATCCTGTGCAATACAAATTTAATCAGCTCCGAAATTTCGAAATAAATTTAATTCAACAGTTTCAAAGAATTAGATTCATCTTTCATCTTTAAATGAAAAAATTAGTGAAAGCTTAAAAGGTTAAAATATTCTTTTGATTGCATAAGGATAAAGAAAAAAAGGAATAATGGGACTACAAAGCAACCTTTAAGATAAAGTCTTTTTCGTTTACATTTATATGTTGCATATCAAGCCATGTTTTTTTTTTCATTACTTCTTACAACTCAATGATGAATTTTATGATTCTATAATTGTCACATTGATAATAATATTAAAGTGGTTTGGTTAATTTTGTTGTTAAGGTTTTCTGATTATCCATTAAATAACAAGGTTATTTGATCACTAATTATATAAAAAATTCAGAATGAAATTTCAAAGATAAAGGTTTAAAGCAAGACAAGGAGAGCCCTACTTCGTTTTTTACACTCCATGTATAATTTTTTATATAATTAATGCTATTAACAAAAATATCTTCAATTCGCTTTATTGTCCTAATCCAATGTGCACTGAGAGTGTTTTTTTTTTTTTGCTCAGCCAAGAAAATATAATTTTCATTACTATGAGGAATAGACAATGCTGTGTTTAGGCTACAGAAATTAAAATAGGAAAAGTGCTGCAAAGACAAATTTGCATTGTCGACTTAGAACCATGCATGCAGCATCTCCTTCCTATTAATACCAAGCTTGGCTAAAGAGTCAGCAAAGGCATTTGCCTATCTGAAAATACTAACAAATTCCACTGAACCAATCAAACCATGCAAACGATCAATTTCATGGAAGATTTTCCACTCCCTCCAAGGTCGCTGGACAGGATTACGAACCCAGTTTAATGCATTTTTGCAGTCTGATTCAACGATCAACTTTCTTGACTTTAGCCACTGTGACTTAGAAAACATAAGGAGTGCTTCCTTTATTGCAAGGAGTTCTGCCGTTACGGGGCTCTGTGCACCTAAGGGACCGAGAAAAATACCAAGGACATTACCCAATTCATTTCGAAGGACACCACCACACCCAGCTAAACCGATTGATGTAAAGGCAGAGCCGTCTACATTGAATTTGAGGCTGTTTTGAGCAGGGGACTTCCAAGAATTCCAATTCTCGGGTTTTTGATAGAAAGGGAGGTAATGTGACTAAATGGAGATGACCACCAGGAAGCTTTATCAAGAGGAACCTCGTTTTCCAGAGCTTTTAACCAGAACAAATATCTCATCTTTATCAAGAACATAATTTCATCACCATTCCACTCCTTCGAGTTAAAAACAGAGTCATTTCTTGATAGCCAAATGGACCGGAAAGTAGCTCCAACAATAGTGAGCCACCTTTTCTTGATGTTGCCAGAAAAGCCAATTCCTTCACACTGTTGAATAAATTGCTCAGTAGTCATAGGAGAAACCCATCTCAATCCCCACCAGTCAAAGAGCTTACACCATATAAGCCATGCGAATTTGCAACCAATAAGAATGTGGTTGCAGTCTTCCTCATCAGATTTACACCACAGACAAAGGCATTGGCTATTGTTGAATAAAACACCCCTCGATTTAAGGAAACTTTTGGATGGGATGCATTTTAGAACAGCCATCCGTAAGAAGCTTTAAACTTTAGGTGGAATAACAAAATTCCAGATAGAATGAAACCAAACCTTTTGATCGGGAATTGAGAATTGATGGTTCAGGACTTCAAAAAATTTTTTGACAGAGAAAATACCTTTGTTATCAAGGATCCAGACCAACTTGTCCTTTTTCATAATATTCAACTTGATCAACTGAAGCTCTTGAAGTAAGAGATTATAAGATTCCTCTTCCCAAGCCATCAAAGTTCTTCGGAATCTAATCTCCCAATTTCCAGCACTATCGACACAATCACTGACTTTTGCATCTTTTACAATAGCCAAAGAAAAAAGCCTTGGAAATTGATCTTTAAGAGGAGAGTCATTAAGCCACCGATCTGACCAAAAGAAGATAGAGCAACCATAACCCAAAATCCATCGATAGCCCCCAAAACCAATTAAATGATTAATTCCTTCAGTGCTTGAAATAGAAATGACATTTTTCCAAACAGTAGACATTCTATCAACATTGAGGATAGAGGGTAGCCAATCAGGAAGCCCACACCATATTTCTCTTGGATTAGCTTCCTCCAAAGAGTCATTAGAGGAGCTATACCTCCACCACCACTTAGCCAACAAAGCTAAATTTTTGTTCTGGAGCATAGAAAGGCCAAGCCCACCCAAAGCTTTCGGTTTACAAACAATGGACCATTTTACCTTTGCCATCTTCATTCTGTTCCAGTGGTAGCCCCATGGAAAGGACCTACGTGGTTTTTCCAGTGTCTTTAAAACACTAATATGAGCCTTAAATACTGACAGATAATAGATAGGCAAGGAGTTTAGAACAGACTTAACAAGGGTAAGTCTTCCTGTAAAGGAGAGAAGCTTTCCTTGCCATCCAGCAAGTCTTTCATTAAATTTTTTGATCACAGGCTCCCAAGTTGAAAGCTTCCTTGGATTTGCACCAAGTGGAAAACCAAGATATGTAAATGGGATGGATTTTTTCTGGCAGCGCAAATAGTCCGCAGAAAGCTGGCCAAGATTATCCTCAATGCTGATAGGATAGACAAAAGATTTATTGAAGTTAATTTTGAGTTCGGATAAAAGCTCAAAGCATCTGAGGATTCTTTGAATGTTAATTGTAGCCTCCCTTCTAGCTTCCATGAAGATGATGGTGTCATCTGCAAATTGAAGGTGAGAGATGCATAAACCATTAGGGGATACAATGATACCTTTAAAGAGAGATAATTCCTGTGCTTTGTCCAGAATTAAGTGAAGAGCCTCCACTGCAATGATGAATAAGAATGGGGACAAAGGATCCCCCTGTCGAATTCCTCTTCTCATACGAAATTCCTTAGTGGCCGAACCATTGACCAAAACAGACACCTTAACTGTGGAAATGCATTCATGAATCCATCTTCTCCATTTGGCACCAAATCCCATCCTGTTCATGATTAGCAATAAGAATTCCCAGTTCAGGCAATCAAAAGCCTTTTCAAAGTCTAATTTTAAAGCAATTCCTCCATTGTTCCATAGCTTCTTTTTCATACTGTGCAAGACTTCATTTGCCAAAAGAACACCATCAAGAATCTGTCTTCCACTAATAAAGGCAGATTTAGTGTCACTAATCACTGAAGAGATTACACTTTTCAATCTGTTTGACAAAATTTTCGCCAAGATTTTATATAAGGAATTAATTAAGCTAATAGGTCGAAAATCCTTAAGTTGAGAGGGGCATGTCACCTTAGGCACCAAAGCTATAAAGGATGAGTTAATTCCTTTATCGATTCTGCCACTGTGATAGAATTCCTCCATAAACGCCATTAATTCATTGCAAAGAAGGGGCCAGGATCTTTTGAAGAAGTTGAAGTTGTACCCATCTGGACCTAAAGCCTTGGACTCCTCACAATCCCAAACAGCCTTCTTGACTTCATCAAAGTCAAAGGGGGCGTCTATCATCTTCTTCTCCTTCATGCTGAGTTGTTTAAATGAGATATCCACCAAGAATGGCCTCACCCAGTAATCTTCATCAAAGAGTTTCTTGAAATAGTTCACCACCTCAGTCTTAACTTTACGAGGATCAGATGACCATGAACCATTTATGTTAAGGCCACTAATGTGATTGCTTCTCGCCCGAACTTTGGTTTTTAGGTGAAAGAAGCGTGTATTCCTATCCCCCCCCCTTTGATCCACGAGATTCTAGATTTCTATCTCCAGATGGATTCTTTGTTTTTGTTGGCAGTCCAAAGATCTTGGATCAACTATTTTTTAGCTTCCATCTCCCCTGAAGTAAGATCTCTTGCATCACCAATCTTGTCTAATTCTTCCATTTTAGCTTCAAGCCTTACAATTTGTTCGTCCACCTGCCCGAAGACTTTTTTGTTCCATTGCTTTAGAAAGACCTTAAGCCTATTAAGTTTAACTCTGAGACAGAAACTAGGCTTCCCCTTGAGAGCATATGAGTTCCATTTGCTACTAACTACTTCATCAAATTCCTTATCATTAAGCCAACAATCCATGAATTTAAATGGGCGAGGACCCCAGTCAACAGTTTCTGAAGAGAGGAGGATGGGACAGTGATCTGATAGAGAACGCCTTAAAGCTCTTTGGCAAAGATTCTGAAATGCTGAAAGCCATTCGTGAGAAATGAGGAATCTATCAAGTCGACTTCTTTTGAGCCACTTCCGTACCAGGAGAATTTCTTACCGTTCAAAGGTAAGTCAATTAATTCAAAAGAATCAATAAAGGAATTGAATTCAGATATACCAGAGCCTTCAGTGACGCAGCCACGCCTTTCAGTAGACCCTCTAACCATGTTGAAGTCACCTGCAATGCACCATCTATCAGTCTCGCACTGCTTCAAATCGATTATGTCATCCTATAGCTTCGTCTTATCCAGCGCATCACAAGGCGCATAGACATTGACCATATTGCAGTCAAAGTCATAATGATTCCACCTTCCTTTAACACATAAAAATCTGTCAGATATAATTTCTGTCTTTTTAGTGAAACAGCCCTTGTCCCATACATTGAGGAGTCCACCAGCATTCCCCCTTGATTGGCTAAAGGTCCATTCGAAATTATCCGATGGCCAAAAGCACTCCACCTTTCTTTTATCAAAGAAGTCCACCTTTGTTTCTTGAATAAGAATCATGTCCACCTCCATCGAACTAATCAACTTTTTAAGTGAGCTTTGTTTCACCGTAGAGGATAGACCTCTGATGTTCCAAGAGATAACTCTCATGTTTTCAATAAGCAGAGGAAGAAAACGCCTGAAAGAAAGAAAGATGAACAAAAGTACCTAAAAAAAAGAGGGAGGGTTTATTTGATGAAAAATATATAAATATTTATGCTTCAATCCAAAAAAATTTGACAATACTCCCCATTCCAATGCATTAATTTTAAAAAAAAAAATTAACGCGTCACCTTCTTCTAAATTCTTAATCATCTAAGATCATGAATGTTAAAAGAAATCTACATCAATCACCTTAAGGGTCTTGCATGTAGTCATCATAATTAAAACTCAATGGTTTCCAAAATTTGTCACTCTCTATGTTCTCATGTTCATGCATTAATGTCATTTATTAAACTAAAGATATATATATATATATCTCTCTAATTGGCCAAAAGAAAAACCTACTTAACGAATCATTCTTAAGAAGCTAATAATAACTTAAGGATAAGATTTTTATGAAGAAAATCTGAATATATATGGATTATTATCTAATACCTGCCATCTCCATTCGATAGATGTTTCGGATTTATTGGTTGGTGAATTAATATAGCAAGAACGATTCCCTCTATAAGCGACAAGGCCTGCAAAGATCTTGCTAAGAATATCTTTCTTTTTACTTCCATCGATGCCTCCACATAGCACGGTAACTGGATATCTCGGGGTCGAATTGTTTTAAGCTGCTGTGGCATACGTCAATTCCAACACGTCTTTGAGCTCTGAAGAATTGGTCAATAGACTAACACCGTCCAATACAAAGAGATAAGTTTTTGTTAGAATATTTTCAAAAAGTGAATGAATTATTGATTAAATATGAAGTTTAATCAATGGAATTAAGAAACTAATGCCTTGGTAAGGTTCCGGGTTAAGAAAATCGAAGTAAACTCGATTAATTGAAGCTTAGTAGGGCAGTCAACTGCCCTTGTGCAGAAAACATTCTGTATAAAATTTACACTAAGGCAGTTGGATGCCTTGGGAAGGGAGTCGACTGTCTTGGGGAGCAGTCGACTGCCTTTATAGGGCAGTCAACTGCCCATATATGGCAGTCAACTGCTCATAATACGATCAAGCTTCTGTATAAGATTTATGTTAGAGTAGTCGACTGCCATGAGAGAGCAGTCGACTGCTATACCTGGACTTGCTTACTGTTTTAAAAATACACTAGGGCATTCGATTGCCATTTTCGGGCATCCGACTGCCCAGTATAAAAAGTGTATACAACGGATAGTTTCTTGATTAAAGAGTTACAAGCTCATCCAAAAGATGTTATTCAACTTCTGAATGGTTAAGCAACATTACCATTTGTCTCCAAAGGTTGGGACCTTGTTGAACAATTGTGTTTGATGAATCAAACAATACAATTGAAAAATCATATCACTTGATTAAAGGTTGCATCACTTGGAATTAATCTCTATAAATAGAGATGTCAAGTTCATACTTGAGATGATGATAAAAATATACCAGAATAATTCTAATATTCTTTCTTCCCTCTCACTCTCAAACTAAAGATAAGTTTCTTAGGCATTATTTGCTGCAGGAGATAGTGACTAAGACAAGATACTTCTGTACTTGTCAAGGGTAATTAGTGGTTTAATTTCACTAGTGCAAAGTGATTTTAAACAAGGGCTTCTTTGTATCCTAGGGATATTCGATCAACCCCTGTTGCATGCCGTAATTGGTGGGGGCGAAATAATCCTAAGGAAAGTGGCATTATAGCAGCACGCCTAGAAGCCATTTCTGCATTTGTTCGTGATTACCAAGGAGATCAAAATTCAAGGTTATTCAAGGCACTCAAGAACACTCAAGGTCATCTTCATATCCACCAAGGAGGTTCAACACAGAAGAAGAACCAATCTTGTTCAACAATCTTAGGATTAGTTCGGCAGTAATGAAGATGGATTCCTTGAGAGAGATGGTTACCAACTTTCAGAAATTGGAAAGATTTGATGGAGGGAATTTTCTAAGATGGCAACAAAAGATGCGGATTCTCCTCACCACACTCAACATTGCATATGTCCTCACTACTCCAAAGCCAAAAGAGAAAGAAAATGAATCAAGTGAGGAAGTTCATCAAAGACAGAAATGGGAAAACGATGACTACACCTGTAGGGGTTGCATTTTAAACGGTATGTCTGATTCCCTATTTGATACATATATCATAGTTACTACATCAAAAGAATTGTGGGATAAGTTAGATGCAAGGTACATGGCAGAAGATGCAACTAGCAAAAAGTTTCTAGTGACAAGTTGAAATTCTTTCAAAATGAATGAATCCAAATCTGTCATGGAACAATTTGCTGAGATTGAAATCATCTTAAATAAATTCAAGCAATATAATATGTCTATGGATGAGTCAATTATTGTATCTTCTATCATTGATAAACTCCCATCAACATGGAAAGATATCAAGAGGACCTTGAAACATAAAAAGGAAGATATATCTCTTGAGTACCTTGCAAGCTATCTTCGGATAGAGGAACAATATCGCAAGGAAAATGAAAAAGAAAAGGAGACTAACATCTCCAAGGTCCATGTGGTGGAGGATGTTCAACCCAACAAGAAATCCACAAAGAAAAAGGAGTATTCCATCAAAGGTCAGAAATTCAAAAAGAAAAAGGGTGCATGTTTCCATTGTGGAAAACAAGGGCACTTTAAGAAGGACTGCTACATCTTCAAAAAGAAGAAAGGTGCATCCATGGCAACCAAGGACAACTTTGTTGCTGTAATTTCTGAGATCAATGTCCTTGAAGACAAGGAAGCATGGTGGATTGATTCCGGTGCTACAAAGCATGTGTGCACAAACAAAGCTCTGTTCAAAACTTTCCAAGAGGAAGAGGAAGGCAATGTGCTCTACATGGGGAATTCTTCAACAACTGAAATCAAAGGCAAAGGGACAATAGATTTAAATTTTACTTCTGGAAAGATATTAACTTTAACTAATGTTTATTATGTTCCAGAAGTTAGGAAAAATCTTGTGTCTATAAGTTTGCTCAACAAATTTGGTTTCAAGTTAGTGTTTGAAGGGGATAAATTTATATTATCCAAGGGTGGAATCTTTGTTGGGAAGGGTTATGCCAATGAAGGCATGTTTAAACTTAATGTATCTTCCATCAATAATAAGATGAATGATTCTATTTATATGGTTGACTCTTTTGATTTATGGCATAGTCGATTAGGTCATGTACATTATGCTAGAATGATTAACATGTCTAAATCGAACTTGATTCCTTTCATAAAAACAAGTGATAGAAAATGTAAAACTTGCATGCTTACAAAGATAACAAGGAAATCATTTCCTAAGATGGAAAGAAGTTCTAAATTTCTTGAATTAGTACATAGTGATGTAGGTGATTTGCATGGAACCCCATCTATTGGAGGAAAGAAATACTATGTTACTTTTATTGATGATTTCTCTAGGTTTTGCTATGTTTATTTGATGCATTCTAAGAATGAAGCATTAGAAAAGTTCAAAACATATAAGAATGAAGTAGAATTGCATTATGATACTAGAATTAAAACCTTGAGAACTGATAGGGGAGGAGAATACTTTGATCCATCATATTTTGAATCTGTTGGAATTGTACATGAACTAACCCCACCATACAGTCCTCAATCTAATGGTGTGGCTGAAAGGAAAAATAGATCACTAACTGAAATGGTGAATGCCATGATGTCCTATTCCGGATTAGGACAAGGTTTTTGGGGTGAGGCAATGTTGACTGCATGTCACATTCAAAATAGAGTTCCAAGCAAAAGGAACAAAGTAACCCCATATGAATTATGGAAGAAAAGGAAACCCAACTTAAGTTATCTTAAGGTATGGGGTTGTAGAGCAATAGTTAAAGTTCCTGAACCTAAAAGAAAGAAATTAGGTGAAAGGGGAGTTGAGTGCATATTTATTAGTTATGCACAAAATAGTAAGGCTTATAGGTTTTTGGTCATTGAACCAAATGATTCGATTTCAATTAATACAGTTATTGAATCGAAAGATGCCTTATTTGATTAAGGAAGATTTAATTTAGTTCCTCATGCAAAAGATATTGCTCAAAATAGTTCAAAAGATCTTGAAAATGATTCTTCCAAATTTCAAGAAGAAGAAAACCTTGTACCTAGAGTATGTAAAAGAGCTAGAAAAGCTAAAACTTATGGGTCTTGTTGAAGGAATAAGAGAAAATATAGATAATCATATTGAATATTGCTTCAATATGGAATCCGATCCTAGGACATTTGAAGAAGCTATGAAGTCTCAAGATATAGCTTTTTGGAAGGAAGCTATAAGTGATGAGATGGATTCAATTATGGGAAATAATACATGGATTTTAGTAGATTTGCCTCCAGGTTGCAAACCAATAGGTTGCAAGTGGATTTTCAAAAAGAAAATGAAACTGGATGGTACTATAGACAAATTTAAGGCTAGACTTGTTGCTAAGGGATTTACACAAAAGCATGGAATCGATTATTTTGATACATATGCACCGGTAGCAAGAATTGCTACAATCAGAATGCTTATGGCATTGGCCTCTATATATAAATTGGAAATTCACCAAATGGATGTAAAAACTGCATTGTTAAATGGTGAATTGGATGAAGAGGTGTATATGGAACAACCTGAAGGGTTTGTGATTCCAGGACAAGAAAAGAAAGTGTGTAAACTTATTAAGTCTTTGTATGGACTTAAGCAAGCCCCTAAGCAATGGCATCAAAAATTTGCTGAGGTTGTTCTAGCAAACGGATTTATTATTAATGAATCCGATAAATGTGTTTATAGTAAGTTTGAAAATGGTAAAGGTGTCATCATTTGTTTGTATGTTGATGACATGTTAATTTTTGGTACGGACTTAGAACAAGTGGAAAGTACCAAGAATTTTTTGTCAAATAACTTTGCCATGAAAGATATGGGTGTTGCAGATGTGATTTTGGGTATAAGGATTCATAGAATGGATAATAAATTGATCTTATCTCAATCACATTATGTTGAGAAGATTCTCAACAGATTTAATCATTTTGATAGTGCAACGGTTGCAACACCTTATGATCCTAATTTGAAATTAACTTCATAAGGAAATGCCAGTTGCACAACTTGAATATGCAAGAGTTATAGGTTGTTTGATGTATGCTATGACATGCACAAGACCGGATATAGCTTTTGCGGTTGGCAAGCTTAGTAGATATACTAGCAACCCTAGTAACTTGCATTGGAATGACATTTTTAGAGTATTAAAATACTTGAAGAAAACCATTGATTATGGCATTGTTTATAGTGGTGAACCTTCGGTCTTAGAAGGATATACAGATGCAAGTTGGATCACCAACATGGACGATTATTCATCCACAAGTGGATGGATATTCATGTTTGGTAGGGGTAAAGTTTCTTGGGGATCTAAGAAACAAACATGCATAACAGATTCTACTATGGCTTCAGAATTTGTGGCATTAGCTTCGGCAAGTAAGGAAGCTGAATGGTTGAGAAATCTACTTTATGAGGTTCCTTTATGGCCAAAGCCAATGTCGCCTATTTCAATTCGATGTGATAGTGAAGCAACATTATCAAAGGCTTATAGCCAAGTTTACAATGGGAAGTCTAGACATATTGGTTTAAGACATAGTTATGTTAGACAACTTATTCTAGATGGGGTGATCACCATAAATTTTGTCAAGTCCAGTGAAAACATGGCGGATCCATTGACAAAAGGACTTACAAGAGAAGTTGTGTCTAAGACTTCCAAGGGGATGGGACTCAAGCCCATTAACTTAGTCACACATGATGGAACCTCAACTCAACGCTTAATTGGACATTAAGTCTTGAGTTTTAACGAGTCCAAGTACATCATATGAATGTGGCTGCAAGTACTTATTTTAAATAATCATTCCCAAGTGATAAAGTGCTTGAAACTGTATGATAAAGGAGGAGGTTGAGTTTTTACTCTTAATGGACCCATAACACGTAAATATAGTGTTGGAATGCTTATACGGTTGTATTCTTGATGGAGTTCACCTATATGAGTGGAAGTGGTGCCGCTTCTAGGAGCACAGGGCTTGGCTCTCAAGCACTCACGAATAGATACAAGACACATGGCCAGTAAACGTGTCGAGCTTTTGCTAAATGACTCTTGACGAGTTTTGAAGTCTTATGTGTGAATTAATGTATGACTAATCGTATAGAACCGCTGGTTCAAAGAACTAGTTCTACCATGCCGTTCTGATTAACTCAACAGCATTTGTTCACTAAAGTGGAGGTTTTAAATCAGGATTGATACCTTCACTTATGCATAAGGATTCCTTAAGTATCGGATTTACTTTATTTTGAAAATGGTGGGGGATTGTTAGAATATTTTCAAAAAGTGGATGAATTATTGATTAAATATGAAGTTTAATCAATGGAATTAAGAAACTAATGCCTTGGTAAGGTTCCGGGTTAAGAAAATCGAAGTAAACTCGATTAATTGAAGCTTGGTAGGGCAGTCAACTGCCCTTGTGCAGAAAACATTCTGTATAAAATTTACACTAAGGCAGTTGGATGCCTTGGGAAGGGAGTCGACTGCCTTTATAGGGCAGTCAACTGCCCATATATGGCAGTCAACTGCCCATAATACGATCAAGCTTCTGTATAAGATTTATGTTAGAGCAGTCGACTGCCATGAGAGAGCAGTCGACTGCCATACCTGGACTTGCTTACTGTTTTAAAAATACACTAGGGCATTCGACTGCCATTTTCGGGCATCCGACTGCCCAGTATAAAAAGTGTATACAACAGATAGTTTCTTGATTAAAGAGTTATAAGCTCATCCAAAAGATGTTATTCAACTTCTGAATGGTTAAGCAACATTACCATTTGACTCCAAAGGTTGGGACCTTGTTGAACAATTGTGTTTGATGAATCAAACAACACAATTGAAAAATCATATCACTTGATTAAAGGTTGCATCACTTGGAATTAATCTCTATAAATAGAGATGTCAAGTTCATACTTGAGATGATGATAAAAATATACCAGAATAATTCTGATATTCTTTCTTCCCTCTCACTCTCAAACTAAAGATAAGTTTCTTAGGCATTATTTGCTGCAGGAGATAGTGACTAAGACAAGATACTTCTGTACTTGTCAAGGGTAATTAGTGGTTTAATTTCACTAGTGCAAAGTGATTTTAAACAAGGGCTTCTTTGTATCCTAGGGATATTCGATCAACCCCTGTTGCATGCCGTAATTGGTGGGGGCGAAATAATCCTAAGGAAAGTGGCATTATAGCAGCACGCCTAGAAGCCATTTCTGCATTTGTTCGTGATTACCAAGGAGATCAAAATTCAAGGTTATTCAAGGCACTCAAGAACACTCAAGGTCATCTTCATATCCACCAAGGAGGTTCAACACAGAAGAAGAACCAATCTTGTTCAACAGTTTTTAAAAAAAATCAAGAATTAATCTAATTTCTAATAACCACGAAAGAAGGTAGGCTTGAAAGTAATGGATAGAAAAGTTATTCGATGTTCGTACTTGCAAGTTCGGAATTTCGAGCTGAGGGTTACAAGACCATGAGGTTGGGAAGCTATTCTGTCGATTACAGGCCATGATTTTCGTATAGTTTGGTAGGAGGTCTCGCTTGTTTCCTGTACGTTTGATTAATTATCAGGTTATGAAATTGAGCAAATTAAATAAATTAATGAAAGGGGAAGAAAATTAAGATGAAAGTTAAGTGTAGTAAGAACCCTAAAATCCTTTGTGACGACTGAAAAGTAAGCACCGCTTGCTGTAATCCTGTCGAAGTAAAGAATTGGAGCTGATGAGGCCAAAGTTCCCAATGCAACATGAGGATACTTTAGCCGAAACCATGAAGCAAGCACTGATTTCATTGGAAAATGATTAAGCAAGCGCAGAGATGAATTAATTAAGGTGAAAGTTTTGGTGTTTGTGATCACAGGGCGTAGCCAGAAATAAAATTTAGTGGGGTCACATATGTGTGTTAATCCATATTATATAAATATTTTTATATTGTATTAAAAATAGTTTTTTGACTCCATATATGGGATTAGGACGAAACACATGTCTTTTAAAAATATTAAAAATAAAATAATACATGTGTTGTCATCCTAGCTTTACTTGTGGAGTCAAAAAACTTAACTGACAGTGTATATAATAATTATCCAATTATCATATGAAGTAATCATTTTTTAATATATAAATTAAGTTGAAAATTGCTTGATCAGTGATTTTATTATTTATATTTTAATTTGCAAAAGATATCCTTAGATATATAGAATATTTTTTTTAATAAAAAAGAAAAAAAATTAACATTATATTTATATATAATAAAATGTATGATTTTACTTTTATATAGAACATTTATACATAAATATATCTTTATGAGAAATTATATACATCACATTTTATTTTTTAATACTTATTAACATATGATTATATTTAGAGAAATTACCAAATATACTATTAATAGAGTTTTTAAACTTCATAAACGTAGTTAATAAGATGATACATATCCCTTAAAGAATAGTAAAAAAAATAAAAAAAAAACTAATTAGAAAATAATGTAGGATGCATGACATTTTTTTAACCATGATTGTAAAATTAAAAATTTTCATTGTCACCCAAAGGTTGTGGCTCAGTTGGCAACGCAGGTTGAGTTTGTGGGAAGAGCTCTCGGGTTCGACTCCCACTAAACACATCTTTGGGGAGGGGTGAAGAGCCTTAACTATGACTAAACCCCGAACAGGATTAAACTCAGACCGTTAAAACGGATAAGGATACCTGTGGTTTACAACAAAAAAAAATTTCACTGTCAAGGTATCAAAAACTAACCTCTATAATTTTACCAAAATATAAAATTTTTTTAAAATTTTCTTTGCAACCTAAATATTAATATTATCATTATAAAATAAATATAAATTTTATTTTTGATCATTTACTTTTTATTTTTATGAAATTTATTGGCTTCTATATAAAAAATAAAAAATTTTAATATTTTCTACATGTATAAATATAACTTGACTAAAATTTAATAAGATCAATTGAACCCACATTTTGTATGTGGCTATGCCACAGGAATATCACTTACTTCCCCCGTATGACCCTCCGATGACAATGACCGGAGAATGGAAAGAATTAAGCTTCTTCTTGATGTGCATGAGGATTTCTGCATAGTCTGCTATGGCTTGGGCTAAGTTGAAATACCCCAGAGTGCTTGCATTGGTAAAGGCTTCTTCCCTTGTTCCAAATGGTATCGATTCTCCATAGTAACGATGCTGATAAAAATGGATTAAAACCACTTAATTCTGTTTGGATTTTTAATCGATTATCTGAATTCTGAATGGTTTCAATTCAATTATCATTAATCCATACCTCTATGTATACGAGTAGTGCATTGAACCGGACTGCATTGTCATTGAGAAAGCCAATTACAGTAAGATCTTCGTCCAGAGGCGCTTCAGCTCCAAGATAGGGTAAGATGGGCGCACTGGCATTGGCTCCACCCCAGTGCTTGAAATTCATTACATATCTCTGCTGAAAAGTGGAGTAGCTTTCAGGCCTGTAGTTGAAGTGATCAAGCGTTTGAGGGTAGTAAAAAGTTTGAAGATCATCTGAAACTGCTGCAGACGACGGAAGGTCGGCCTGTTCCAGGATTGTTGCTCCCGTTGGACTAAGCCTCGGAATATCAGTCCGGCCAGCACTGCTACTCGATGAAATTGAGAGAACCATAACGAAGAATGGAAGCCATTGGAATGAAATTTTAGGAGAATTCATGGCAATTAATTTATCTATGAAACAGTAGCATATGCTTTGTTACGCTCTCTTTGAGCTTGAAAGCCTTTCCCAGGAACTAACAGTTGCTAGCTATGAATATAGCACGATGTGAAATTAAAGAGAAATTCCAACATAGCTCTTTCAGTCAAGGTTAGATTCACCTACTATGTTAAACACGAAGTTTTCATTTCTTTTTTTTTTTCATTAAAGAAGGGAAAATTACTTTAACCAAACTACCTAGGAAACTGGCCAAACATGATTTCACCTCTTCAATTCTAATTTCACATAAACAAAAACACATCAACTTCGGCTGATTGTTAGCTCACAAAATGATAATAAACAAAGCATGATACACTACTTGAAAAGTTAAAATAAATTTCTAATGCTGTTTATAACAAAATTCTAAACAATGTTTTACTCGAATTCTAGTGTATATAAATCTTGATGAATAGATTCTTTTTCATTATTCATTTTACCTAATAGCCATTTCTTCTTTTAATACCCTGCAATTATTTTGGGTTCACCAAAATTTAATCGACACTTTGGGTGTTTAATTGAATGCGGTGTGTTGTTAATTGTGAAATTTTAATTGGGCTTAATCTGTTGAGCTCATTGCCATGGGCTGACTTGAACGGCTTTCAATAAATGATTGTGAAGTTTGTGGTTAATTGGATTCATGGATGGTATACATGATTGTGAAGTTTGTGGTTAATTGGATTCACGGATGGTATACATCATTGTGAAGTTTGTGGTTAATTGGATTCATGGATACTCTAAGTTAATTTCTTATGTGACGCCCTGGTTTTACCGGACTTCGCTGGGGGCTCAGGCCGCATCACTCATTCGTACTGTCCGCTCTGGGTTCTAGAGGTACCCCCGTCACACAGACGTGGCACTTAGTCCCTCACGGCTTTATCGGGAACAAATTCCCAATTCGCGTCCGCCGCTACTCGAACCCTTACCACTTGTAAGTGTCGAGTAACGACTAACCATTGGGTCTAATGGTTAGTCGTTACTCGACACTTACAAGTGGTAAGGGGTTCGAGTAGCGGCGGACGCGAATTGGGAATTTGTTCCCGATAAAGCCGTGAGGGACTAAGTGCCACGTCTGTGTGACGGGGGCACCTTTAGAACCCAGAGCGGACAGTACGAATGAGTGATGCGGCCTGGGCCCCCCGGCGGAGTCCGGTAAAACCAGGGCGTCACATCTTACATTTTATTTTAAGTGAATTTAAGTATTTAATTATTTATGAATTTAGCCATTTATGAATACATTAATATTCATAAATTAAATTAATTATGAATTAATGTACTTCGTGTTTAGTGTCCTTTAAATTTATACTTTTAGACTAAATTTATATATGCTATTTGTATAAAAATCATGAACCAAATTCAAACTGCATGAATTTAATTATTATAAACTTCATCATTAAAGAATCTATCCATGAAACTAATTAAGCATGGATGAATGTACTTAGTGTTTAATATAATTTAATTAAGTTTAACATATAGTATAAATACTCATTTTTTTGAAAGCTATAAATACTCTTGAATCAAATCCAAGTTGTTATATTTCAGTTTACTTTATATATATATATATATATATATATATATATATATATATATATATATATATATATATATATTTCAATATGTTGTAAAAGCATAAATAATTGATTTTGAATCATTAGATTTTCTTTTAACATCAATGAAGTTTCATTTTAATAAATTTATTAACGTTAGGTATTGTTTTGTAATTATTTATTTATGGGCTTGTATATGATACACTGACAGTGTATAGTTTCTATACACTGTCAATGCATTAAAGGTTAACACCTCATCAATTTACAAATTAAAAAATGTCAAATCCTTAAAAGTAAATATAAATTAATTTGTTTAATTTGTTCATAAGGGGCTATTGATGAGGTGTCAATCTCTGGTACATTGACATTACATAAAATTATAAACTATCAGTACATCATATATAAATCTTTTATTTATTGAAAAAATTCGGATAATTTTCCTACTTTTCCATATCTATGTGTTCTATTGCCAATATGCACCTTCCCATCTCTTCAAAGTCATTTTCCCGCTTTTTTATTTTTTTTTATTTTTTTGGCTTTTCCATTTCCAAAGTTGGGATTGATTCACATTCTTTCGCTTTAAAATTCACCAATACAATCTGATTTGACACTCGGTGATGTGCCAATTTAAGGTAGTTATTTCCTGCATTAATTATTATCAAGTTGAACATAATCACAATAATGTTATCATTATTCATGATCTGTGATTCAGTTGACAATTTATATTGAATTTATGAAAAAATTTCGGATTTGATCTTTACCAAACACATTTTTGAAAAAAAATAAAAAGTGTTAATTATGACGAAACTCAGAATAAGATTAATTTCAATCGTTAAAACAAATAAAAATACTTATAATTAAAAAAAATGCAGTCATTCCGTTTTGAAATATACTGATAATTTTTCGGCGGTAGTTCTTTTTTTTAATCTATCTAATAATTACATGTCAAGTAAAAAAATATAAATATTTAAAACAAAATTAATAGAGTTTCCATAAAAAAAAAACAAAATTAATAGAGTAAATAACCTGATTTATAAATGTACATATATATATATATATGTATATATATGCAAGTAAATTATGAAAGCTGAAAATCAAATTGTATATTTCTTGTGAAATATCAATCAAATTAAATGGTAAAAAGGAAATTGCGTTAGCCTTCAATGTCGAAAAAAAATTTTTAAAACAAAGAAAGAAAATGCATTCACGTGTCTCCTTTAATCCACAATGACAAGAATGTTTCATATGAGATCAAAATTCAAAGTCCAAAAGTTTATTCACTTTATTACAATAAATAACAAGAAGCAAAAAGTTATTTATTATAAAAATGCTGAGAAGTGTTTATTATAAGTACCGTGGTAGTCATCTGTTAATTATCCAAAAACATAAAAAAAAACAAATTAAACAATGAGAATGAGGTAATCTTAGCGTCAAACAGGAAGTAATTTGAGTTTTGTACAAGAAAATGAAGTAATTTGAGTGATATTTGTGTGTGTGTATATATATATATATATCACACACGTGTATATATATATATATATATATATATATATATATCATAATTTATATGTTTAAAAAGTAAATATGAAAATTGAGTTTATTTCATAACATGAGTTTAGTTTGGTTACTGTCCAATTGCGGCTGGATCAGACCAATATTGGGCCTTGTAAGCCACAACTCAAGAAAGCAAAAATACTACGGTTAGAAGACCCAGCTCGACCAAATATGGTCCAAGTGGGTCTACTATTCTTCCGAGTGAAGAACGCGAATGAATGGGTAACCCACAAAATAGTACAACATAGGGTGGTCTTCTATTCATGCAAATAATTGTTCATTCATGCATATTGTGTATGGAAATGCGTATTACATGCAAAGAAAATTATCTTCTATAAAAAGAGATATCATATACAAGCAAAAATACGAACACTCTCTATACTCTTATACTTTTTTGATTTACATTTAAATTCTTTCAAATACTTTCACTGAATTAGTCACTGGAGAAAGATTCATGGAAAATAACTGCAATAAACATTTTCTTTTGTAGGTTGATTCAAAAAAAAAAAAAGAAGCTGATCCATCAATCAACTAGCTTGCAACTTTTTTGACATCAAGTTTTTTTTATTAGTGTGCTATAATTTTTGTGTTTATGGTAATTTATTCTCATACATGGACGTCTGCAATGGATATTGAATTACTTAAATATTATTTTTTGTTCATGATTTATTGGGTTGATTTCCTGATTGAATATGCTTCTACTTGAAAATCCGACAAAATTATCCAAATATAAAAATATAAAAAGATACTAATAATATCTTATTTGAACCATTAGGGCTGGTGTTTTTTGGATTCTTAAATATTTTCCTAAAACTAATTGAAAGATTTACAGCTAAACATATCTGTTCTAACATATAATTATATATTATATGAACATAACAATCTTATACACTGCTTTGTGAAATTCAAAAACATTTCTTCCTCTTTTTTTTTTCATAATTTAATTCTAGATAGCGACCATCTTCATGCTTTGCTTTAACTTTTCAAATAAAGTTACCACAAAAGGAAATTCAATGCTCTTGCCCACAAAGCCACCCAGTACTGCATGCGCACGCATAATCTACAAATATCTTACTCATTTAATTAATTCCAGTTTGTTTATTGTCCCTGGAAACAAACAATTGATGTGGTTTGAACATTCCATTATTTTGGAACAGTTTGATATATTTTCATTTTTCCTTTTTCCCTCAGAAGGCAATCTTCTTGCCAGTCTTGCTACTACCAAGTTTTGCATGGTAGTCTTCAATCCAGCCTCCAATGATGCTGATCTCCTTGTCTCGCTGTGCAACCAACCAGTCAGGGTCACTAGCACTTGGAGCGAGTAAATCCAAGTAATGGGCACCTTAATACCATAGCAGATCTAAATCAAAACCAAGTTACTAACAATAAAGTTCAATCTCTTATAAGTCACTCACAAATGATACCTTCTTGTGTATATACTGCAACAATGCTATCTGATATGTTCTGCAAAACTCTGTATTTTGAAGGATTTAAGGATGAATCAGCAAAATGTAGCAGAACAATAAAAGCAACTAAGGTCCAAGAGTGTTAGGATTTTACCCTCCAGCGCTCCATGGGCCACGAAGTCCGTTGGAGAAAATGATGTTGCTTGCAAAATTTCCAAGTACAGATTTTATGTCCTGAAAATTTGTAATGAAAACATTGTACTTTGAGTTTGTTGTCAGAAAAGGCTGACATTTTGATGGGGCAATGAGTGTCTCTGAAAGAGTTTGTTTCTGTTCTTGGAAATAAAATGAAAAGAATCAAGGTAATAACTAATAAGCTTACATGGCCTCCAAATTCAGTGGTGATCCAATGAGGCCTTGGCGATACTCCAAACACATCCAGGCAGGTTCTGGTATAGTTTTCTAGATCAAAAGGTGATGCTTGAAACATTGTATCATTTTCACCATGTCCAATTGGCATTACCATCTCAGTACAAGTCTGAATGATGCAGAAAATGTTTGAAACTACGGAAGTTCAGAACAATTTATTTGCCGGACTTATGCCTCAATGCCATGACACTTCCATAAAATGCTCATAATGGTGATGAGCAAAATGAATGGTTTAATTACCTGCCAATACCATGCACTGCCATTGTTTGGCTTAAAGTCATATATATTATTGCATGAACGTGTTAGTATATCTCCATAATTATGGAAATAAATATTTGGTTGACCAATTCCGGATATGGTCCATAATTTCACGGTGAATCTCAACTCAATATTTGGCTATTAAAAACACGATTTTATGATGGTTAAAACGTGATTTTATTGCCATAATTAACACGCTCTCATTACTATTTAAGGAGGGCTCCTTCCGGTCCCCAAGTACGTGAATCTCAAACACACAAACACCATCTAGTGAGGTTTTGAGTGCTTGGAAGATTTGGAAGGTCTGTGATCGACACAGAGTAGACTGTCAGATTCGGTAATTGCTTTAACAGCAGAGCTACAGAGTGCAATGGCTGGAGGTTAGATCCTATCGCTTCCGCACTTAATTGTTTAACATGTTTCATATTGTGTAGAAGCATGTTCAGGATTAATTTAAACTTACATTTGGCATCAGAGCCGTAGTTTAACCTCTGTCTTGCTAGAGATCTGTAGAAAAAAGCCATAAAAACCCATATTTTGAAACTTTAAGTCTCGGATTTCATAAAACTCATTCTGTTTTCCTGTGATTTTGGTTCAAATACTTTAGATCTATTGTTGTAAAGCTCTAGGGATGAAAAATACATGAAAAACGAGACTGTTTGAAGGGTTTTGTGCCGGGTCGGGTCAAAAGACCCAAAATTCTGCAAAACACCCATTCGGGTGAAGAAGAAGCCTCGGGCGCGTGAGTCACACGCGCCCGACAAGGGAAGAAAATGCGGGCGCGTGATTCTCACGCGCCCGACAGGAGAGGAAATGCGGGCGCGTGAGTCCCACGCGCCCGATAGAGATAATGCGGGCGCGTGAGTCTCACGCGCCCGCCTGTTGTACAGTGCAGTGACACTGTGCAAAAAAAAAAAAAAAAACTTTGGGCTTCGGGTTTTGGGCCACTGTTTGGGTCCTTATTTGGTTAGTTTTGGGCCATTTATTTTGGGCTCTTTTGGTTGATTATTTGGGCCATATGGATTAAATAAAAGGGTCATTTGGTTTATTTTAGACATTAAGGATTTATTTAATTTAAGTAAATTTAAATTATTTAATTTAGGCCAAATAATTATATTTTTTGATAGTTTTATATCAGATTTTCAATTCTGTAATTTTCATAATTTTATGAATAATTAGATTATTTTCACAAAATTAATATAATTATGAAAACTTCTCATTATTTGGATTTTATGAGGATTTTTCATAAATTTGGAATTTTTATTAATGCTATAATTTTAAATTGAATAATTTTGTGAAAATTATCATAAAATTATGATTAAATTATGAAAATTTGATTTTGAATGTGCATATGTGCTTATTTTGAATATGTATAATTTTGTTATTTTTTATACTAAAAGCACATGTAGCTAAGTTATTCATATTATTTGGAATTAAAATTGCCTTGTGTTAATTGCAATTTTTAAAATATGAATAAACTTAGAATTTTACCAATATGTCTAAGTGATTTATAGTTTATTTAATTAGGGCTTAGCCACAGCAACCTTAATTAAGTAAAATTATTTTGTAAAATCACATAATGATATTAGACATAAATTGTGATTAGTTATAAGGTTATAGTAAATTTTATCCCACAGGAATTTTTATTATAATTTTATAACTAATTAGGATAAAATATCAAATTAGTTTCTTAATTTACCCACAGGAATTAGGAAATGATATAATTTGATAGTTTTATCATTATGAAATAAATCTATTAGAATTAGAACTTTAGCCCACAGGCAAGTTTTATGTCTGAGATTCATTAATAAAATATGTTTACATTGGTAGACATAATTAAGTTTGCCTCAAAAATTCTAGATACATAAGCATGTTTATTTTCTATATGCAGTGTTTCCTCAGGCTAGTATTAACCTAGAAGTTCCCGAGCTGGATGGAGAGAACTACAAGGTTTGGAAGGAGAGAGTTCTCCTCCAATTAGGGTGCATGGATATAGACTATGCTATAAGGAAAGACGAGCCCGTATTGACTGAGACCAGCACTCCTGCTCAAGTAGCTTTACATGAACGTTGGGAGCGATCCAATCGCCTTAGTGTCATGTATATTAAGACAAAGATATCTGCTGGGATACGTGGTTCAGTCGAACAGCATACCAACGTTAGGACCTTACTGAAGGCCATAGATGATCAATTTGTCACTTCAGACAAAGCGTTGGCCAGCACCCTGATAATGAAGTTCTCATCGTTGAGGCTCACCAATGTCAAAGGAGTGCGCGAGCACATAATGGCCATGAGAGATATAGCGGCCCAACTCAAGAAGCTAGAGGTGGAGATGTCTGAGTCTTTTCTTGTGCACTATATATTGAACACTCTACCAAAACAGTACGGACCATTCAAGATATCCTACAACACACATAAGGATAAGTGGACCATCAATGAATTGATGACCATGTGTGTTCAAGAGGAGGGAAGACTGCTTATGGAATCGGGTGAGAGTGCATTTTTTGCAAGCCAAGAAAAGACCAAGGATCGAGCCAAGAACAAGGGAAAAGAAAAAATCCCTGCCCAAGCTGACATTAAGAAAGAGTCCAAGTGTTTCTTCTGTAAAAAGAAGGGACACATGAAGAAGGACTGTGCCAAGCTTCAGCAGTGGCTCGTTAAGAAAGGTAATCCACTCTCATATGTTTGTTTTGAATCAAATATGGTTGAGGTTAATCATAACACATGGTGGATTGATTCTGGATCTACAATTCACATTTCGACTTCCTTACAGGGTATGACAAACCTAAGGAAGCCAGTGGGAAATGAGGAGAGCATCTATTCAGGAAACAAGATGCGCTCGCGTGTTGAAGGCATTGGAACATGCACTTTAGTTCTTAGGAGTGGTTTTGTTTTGCAATTAGAAAAGACCTTTTATATTCCTAGTTTCTCGAGAAATTTAATCTCTGTTTCTAGGTTGGTACCTTATGGATATTCCTTTCAATTTTCAAATAAATCAATATTGATATATTTTAAGTCTGATATTGTTGGGAATGGTACCTTATGTGATGGTCTTTTCTCTATTGATTTGCAAAATGATACTGCTCATAACGCCTTGCATGTTCAAACTGGCACTAAAAGATGTGTTATGAATGAGGACTCCTCTACGTTATGGCACCGGAGATTAGGTCATATCTCCATAAATAGAATTAAGAGATTGGTAAATGACGGAATACTTAGTACTCTCGATTTTACTGATTTCGACACTTGTGTGGATTGCATTAAGGGTAAGCAAACCAACAAGTCTAAGAAAGGTGCCAATAGGAGTTCAACCATATTAGAAATCATACATTCTGACATATGTTGTCCAGACATTGATGCATATGGTCAGAAATACTTCATCACCTTTATTGATGATTACTCGAGGTTTATGTATCTCTACATGCTTCATAACAAGAGCGAAGCATTAGATGCCTTTAAAATCTTTAAGGCTGAAGTAGAGAAACAATGTGGAAAACCCATAAAGATAGTAAGAACTGATAGAGGTGGGGAGTATTACGGTAGATACACTGAAGATGGACAAGCACCTGGACCATTTGCGAAGTTCCTTCAAGAAAATGGGATTGTTGCCCAATATACCATGCCTGGTTCACCGGATCAGAATGGTGTTGCAGAAAGAAGGAACCGAACTTTGATGGAAATGGTGCGTAGTATGCTTAGCAACTCGAAGTTGCCTAAGTCCTTGTGGATTGAAGCTCTTAAAACGGCAGCGTATATATTGAACCGGGTTCCAACCAAGGCTGTTCCAAAGACGCCTTTTGAATTATTCAAAGGTTGGAAACCGAGTTTGCGTCATATGCGCGTTTGGGGATGCCCTTCTGAGATAAGAGTTTACAACCCACAGGAAAAGAAACTGGATCCTAGGACCATAAGTGGGTATTTCATTGGATATGCCGAACGGTCCAAAGGCTACAGATTCTATTGTCCATCTCATAGCACTAGATTTGTGGAATCAAGGAACGCCAAGTTTCTTGAAAATGACTTAGTTAGTGGGAGCGATCAATCTCAAGACCTAGTTTCTGTGAGAGATCAACCCTCTACCTCGAGTCAAGGATTGGTTATCATGAACAATGTCCCTTCAGTACAACTGGACATTGAACAACCAATCGTTGAAGATCCACAAGTAGTTGATAACTTACCAGTAGACGAGGCTCCTCTGGATACACCAGAATTGAGTGAGCAACCAGTTGAACAACATGATCCTTCGGAGAATGTTGAACCAACATTAAGAAGGTCTACTAGGGAAAGGAAAACAGCTATTCCTAGCGATTATATTGTGTATCTACAAGAGTATGATTTCAATATTGGGCCCGTTAATGATCCAGAGACGTTTTCACAAGCCATGAACAGCAAAGAATCAAAACTTTGGTTCGATGCTATGAAGGATGAGATGGATTCGATGGCATCTAATGGAGTATGGGATCTTGTCGAGTTGCCTAATGGGGCCAGGGCTATAGGCTGTAAATGGGTCTTTAAGACCAAGACTGACTCATTAGGCAACATTGAGCGTTATAAGGCAAGACTCGTAGCCAAAGGATTCACTCAAAAGGAGGGAATCGATTACAAGGAGACCTTCTCTCCTGTATCTAAGAAAGATTCTCTCCGCATCATAATGGCACTTGTTGCACATTTTGACTTAGAGTTGCAACAAATGGATGTGAAAACGGCATTTCTCAATGGTGATCTAGAGGAAGAGGTTTACATGAAACAACCTGAAGGTTTTTCCTCTAGCAATGGTGAGCATTTGGTCTGTAAGCTCAAGAAGTCCATATATGGGTTGAAACAAGCTTCTCGCCAATGGTATTTAAAATTTCATGAAGTCATCTCATCATTTGGTTTCGTTGAGAACATCATGGATCAATGTATATACCAGAAGGTCAGTGGGAGCAAGATTTGTTTCCTTGTGCTATATGTGGATGATATTCTGCTTGCAACCAATGATAAAGGGATGCTACGTGAGGTGAAACAATTTCTTTCTAAGAACTTTGATATGAAGGATATGGGTGATGCATCTTATGTCATTGGCATTAAGATCCATAGAGACAGACATAGAGGTATATTAGGTCTGTCACAAGAAGCCTATATTAATAAAGTCTTGGAAAGATTCAGAATGAAAGATTGTTCACCAAGCCCAGCTCCCATTGTGAAGGGTGACAGGTTCAATTTGAACCAGTGCCCGAAAAATGATCTTGAGCGGGAATAGATGAAGAACATTCCATATGCCTCAGCTGTTGGAAGCATTATGTATGCACAGGTCTGTACCAGGCCTGATATTGCTTTTGCTGTGGGAGTGTTGGGTAGATACCAAAGTGACCCGGGGATGGACCACTGGAGAGCTGCGAAGAAGGTGCTTAGATATTTTCAAGGCACTAAGGATTACATGCTTATGTATAGACGGACTGATGAGTTGGAAGTGATTGGCTACTCAGACTCAGACTTTGCTGGCTGTGTTTATACCCGGAAATCAACATCCGATTACATCTTCATGCTTGCCGGTGGAGCTGTTTCATGGAAGAGTGCTAAGCAGACACTGACTGCCACTTCTACTATGGAGGCCGAGTTCGTTTCCTGTTTTGAGGCTACCTCACATGGTGTATGGCTTAAGAGTTTCATTGGTGGGCTTAGAGTTGTTGACTCCATATCTAAGCCATTGAGGATATATTGTGACAATTCAGCTGCGGTATTCATGGCTAAGAACAATAAGAGTGGAAGTCGAAATAAACACATCGACATTAAGTACTTGGCCATTAGAGAACGTGTTAGAGATAAAAGAGTGGTCATTGAACACGTTAGCACTGAATTGATGTTAGCTGATCCTTTGACTAAGGGCATGCCACCGTTTAAATTTAAGGATCATGTAGAGAGAATGGGACTTGGTCCCACATTTGATTGTGATTGAAACTCTTATTAATAATATGATGTTTCTCATTTTGATTTGTATACACTAAAGTTTTATTTGAGAAATATCCTTGTTGTTTGGACCGAGAATAAACATAAGGTTTATTCATTAAGTAAAAATGGGTTGATCTAGAAACATTTTACATAGTAATACATGGAAGATAATACTCACCATTAGAGGAACTGTCGCCATGATTCATGTGATTTGTTTCTTCTATAAGTGAAATATATAGACCAAGTGGGAGAATGTTAGTATATCTCCATAATTATGGAAATAAATATTTGGTTGACCAATTCCGGATATGGTCCATAATTTCACGGTGAATCTCAACTCAATATTTGGCTATTAAAAACACGATTTTATGATGGTTAAAACGTGATTTTATTGCCATAATTAACACGCTCTCATTACTATTTAAGGAGGGCTCCTTCCGGTCCCCAAGTACGTGAATCTCAAACACACAAACACCATCTAGTGAGGTTTTGAGTGCTTGGAAGATTTGGAAGGTCTGTGATCGACACAGAGTAGACTGTCAGATTCGGTAATTGCTTTAACAGCAGAGCTACAGAGTGCAATGGCTGGAGGTTAGATCCTATCGCTTCCGCACTTAATTGTTTAACATGTTTCATATTGTGTAGAAGCATGTTCAGGATTAATTTAAACTTACAGAACGTCCTCCAAAGAAGCTAGCATTAAGCCCTCTAGCAACTTTGCCGAGAATATCAGTTCCTTCTGGAGCTTCATCAATGGCATTGCATATCTGATTGACATAGTTATATGGAGGGTTGTCATATTGAGCTGATTATTTATACGCATGTTCCAAATAGCTCTTCAGCTCTTCAGAGGAGTACAAAGGCCTGTAATTTTGAGCAGGCAACAATAAGTTGTCAATCAAGCATAGCTATAAAGTATAAATTTAACTTCAGATTCAAACTCTAAGCAATGACAAGTTACATGCAGGAATTGAAGATATTGCTGAGGTTCATTAGGCCATTTATTTGGGCTGCAACTTTATCAATTTCAAACCAAGACTGTCTAATGGTGTTGTAACAATTCTCACTTGTTTCCTGCATTACACAACAAGAATCTAGCTTTAGTTGATGCAATTAAACAAACCAGTTATACTTCTTATGATAATATCTTACCCTAAAATCCCTTGTAACAACCACATCATAGCCATTTTGAGGAGTAATGTCATCGAAGTAGAGAATTGGAGCAGATGATGCCAAGGCACCAATGGCAATGTGGGGATATTTCAGGCGAAACCATGATGCGAGCACTGAGTAATTGGAGACTGTAATTAGTTCAAAAATCTAAAAATATTTTAGTTAGAACAAATGAACAATTAAAATTTAACATACTTCCACCATAAGATCCTCCAACTGCTATTACTGGGCAGTTTTCTGCTGACAAATTCCTCTTCAGGTCTATTATCAACTGTGCATAGTCTGCTAAAGCTTGTGCTGAGCTGAAGAACCCTAGGGTTGAGGCATTTTGGGCTGCTATCGACTTATATCCAAATGGCATTGAATCTCCATAATATCGATGCTGTAACGAGTCATTAATGTATCAGTAGAGTCCATTTTACTTGAAGGCAGTGCATATTGCAACGATTTTTTATACAATGAAAGTCATTGTATAAGCTTTTAATACAATGAAAGTCATTGTATATTGCAACTACTGGCGTTAAGCATTATGAAAAACCCATTTTGGAGAAAAGCTAGTTTTAAGACAATTGAACAAAACTAGTTTTGTCCTAAAGGACCCTCTAATGAGGCATTGTTCCCATAAACTATAAGCCTAAGGAAGATCACATTCATCAATAACAATTAATGACATACCTCTATATACAAAAGCAGACCTTTAAAGCGAGAAGCAAGATCGATCATGAATCCAGCGTCGATGGCATCTAAATCTATCCCTCCTTCATCACCTGTGTAGACGAAGATGGGCGAACTCGTGTTTGCCCCACTCCAGTACATAGAGTTGAGAATGTATGTCTGTTGGAATGTAAGATAGCTCTCGTATTTGTAATTGAAATGATCCAATGTTTGTTCATAGTAATGTGTCACAAATTCAGGTGGGAGGCCTGAGTCTGCATGCTTTGTCGCCATGGATCTTTCCACCACGCCATGCCTCATTGCCCAAGTATGTGCGGTTGACAAGCATAGCGTTGGGAGTAGAAGAAGCAGCACTGGCGAAAACTGAAGCAACAGTCTTCGTGGCTCCATTTTCAGTTCTGAGAAATATGGGGCTCTGAACCATTCTATATATTAACTTTAGTTGTGCAACGTGATTCACTAGGTGAGAATCAGCATTGTTAATGGATGGTTTTTTCTATGTTTTGCCGGCTGGCTTAGAAATTATCTATAAACAGTAGCTTATGCTTTGTTAGGCTCCTTTTGTAAAACCTGATTCTACACTATTGTAGACTTAAATTTCATAAAATTTAATAATGTAAATTAAATAAATAATAATGTTGATTTTCACTTGAGTGAAAAGCTTCTTAACGTAGGATGTGAATGGAGCCATTTTTATGAAGTACTCTATGGGCGAGTACTATGGAACAGCTCGCTAATGGGCGAGCAAGAGGATCATCGCCAATGGATGATGGTGGGTTGATTTTAGTTCCTTCTTGGCGAATAGATGAGTTCGCCACGATATGTTGAATTAGATGATAGCCGAAGGGGGCGAGGGCTTCTAATCGCCCATATGGATTGAGTAAATTTAAAATGCTAATTATGATCGCCAAATTGTGGGGAATCATAGCAAAGTGGACGAGTAGAGTAATACACTATGATCGCCAACAATGTAACAATTGTTGTAATCGCCAAACCTCAAGATGATCGCCTAAAGGAAGGAAATCAGCTCGTAAAAGCCAAATCTTAAGTTGGCATCAAGATCATGTGATGTAACATCCCAGAGTTACTGTATAACATGATACTTACTTATCACTTACCGGTTGGGCTGTCTGTGATGCTTAACAACTTCTACTACATTCTTATGTAAATATGAATTATTAAAGTCTCTTCTTTAAGATGTATCTACATTCCCATCTATTTAAAGTAGTACTGTACAACTTTGCTGAATATATAAAAGAGTCTAACATACCTTCAATAGCAAATCTCAAAAAGGTAAGTCTCTTAGCCCCAAATCAGTTATCTGTGGAGTGGAAAAATAAGGAGTGAGCGACAATGTGCTCAGTAAGGAAGGTGTATGCTGCTTTATAAAAATAAAAGCTATATTCTCAAAACTATTAAATTATCCTAACGATCAAACTCATTAGGAAACAATAAATATAGTAACCATGAAATAGGATTTACCAGATCCTTTCATAAATCGTTTAATTGAGACTAGGCAACAATTTAAATCATGCAAAGAACACCAATCATCCGCTTTTGGGGTGCACCCGTAGGCCATCGCCCCTCACGGCTATCTCATCTAGATGTATGGCCATAATCTGTAGGTGGTCCTCGGATCCACTTGCCAAGTGACCTCGAGACCGCTGAAGACTTGGCAGGTCCATCAGCCCTGTGACGCCCTAGGGTGCACTCGTTGGTCTATTTGACCCGAGCCATCGCCCTAGGTGGGTCACGCAAAGTATATGATTAATAATGCATGAATTCAATGCCTAATGTCTCAAAATCAAGTTGCATCTTATGTATCATGTCCACAAAATGATTTGATTTCTTATAAAACAATAAAACACCAAAAGTCCCAACATTTCCCGTGAATGGAAAGTACGGGTTAAACTAGCTCGCCCGTGGCTAGTTCGCCCATAGTGAGCTCGCCTAGTAATCAACTCGCCTATTGGTCAACTCGCCCAAAAGTCAACTCGCCCCAAAAGATTTCATATTTTTATTTTTGAAATATTTAAAATAATTCATTTTCATTTTTTTTCATTTTTCGTTTAGGAAATTACGCTTTAAAACCGTTCGCCAGGGTCAGTTCGCCCTTCACGGCTCGCCCCTGACTAACTCGATAAGACGGCGACTATGTACTCGCCCGCCACTTAGCTTTTCAAAACAAAAGTATGGCTGGCTAATAACAATTCACCCGCCTTATATTTAAAACAAGGGTCGCCCGCCCAAACACATTAAAAAGGGTACGCCCAACTATGGCTAACCCGGATTTCTCCTTAAAACAAGGGCACTCGCCCAGTTCCCACAAAAGAGAGCTTGCCATTTGGCTCGCCCGAAACAAAACTACTCGCCCGCCCTAATCAGTTCGCCCAATAAACAACATATAGCGGCTTGTAGCTCGCCCGAGATCAAACATTTTATCAACCAATGCATGTCAGAAAATAATACAATTTCTTATATTTTCTTAACGTTTTTACTCCACAGGACATGCATTTGCATCACATACTACTTCCTTACCTCGTCTAATGCAGCTTTGCTTCTCGCCCGCCTTCCTCAATTCCCATCTGCAAAGTAAAATATTAATTCTATTAATATTTTCTTTTCTAATAATTTCCTAAAACTCGTTTCAACTAATTTGGCGAAATAACCGCTCGCCCAACTGAGCGCGCCCTTCATTAGCGGCTTATTCATGGGAGTTCGCCCAACGTGGGAGCTCAACTCGCCATGCTCATCAATTCAGTTCGCCACTCGTGGCCTTTCATTCATAAATGAGCTCGCCCATGAATTGGATAGCCCTTGGCTATCTCGTCCTCTTGAACAACACTTTGGCGAGTTCTCTATTTCTTACTCGCCTCATTGGCGATCATTGGTTCTCGCCTTACTTCCACATTCCATATTATCCCACAACCAGTGGCGAACATGTTCTCGCCTAGTTATATCTTGTGTTGTACTCGCCACACCCTTCGGGCGAATACTCCTTGCTCGCCTTTTGTTTTTCTTAATCATTTCCACCTGATTTCTTATATATTCCCACAATATTTAACCACAACCAGGCTATATCTATGTTTATCACATTATAAAACATAGAATCTAATATGGAATATCAAGAGAACCATGGAAAGTATGAAACTCACCTTAATCCAATTGCTCTTCCATAAACAGAATGCTTTCTTGCCTTTCTTAGTTTTACTTCCTCTGTGTCCTTAGCTCTTTAATGGTGAGGAAAGTATTAAACTGGCAGAAAGATGAAACTCCTTGGTTATAAAAGAAACGGAAGAAACGAAGTAAAATTTGTAGCAAACAGAATGGGCGAGTAACAATTCCTCAGGTATGCTTCTTATATAGCCCCTCAAATCCACTTAGAAGTCGCCACCTATTCTTATCCTGTTTCATGTCATCATTGCACGTCTTTCATGTAATTAAAACCCAGAGAAATTGGTGACAAAAGGAACGGTGGTAAGGTCTCCCGTTGCAGTCCGTTTCTTTCTCCTTTTTGACTAAAATTATTCTTCTCCTCGTCAACTTCTCTTCCAGCCAACGTTGATTGGCTAACTCCTTATCCTTCCCAGTCCACGCCACTGTCAGCCAATGTTTATTGGCTTTCCTTTCATTTTTTTCTCCATTTGTCTGACAGCCATATTCTTCATTAAATGCTTTCATACTTAGCATTAATTTCATGGAGACTATTTGTAGTAAACGAAATCAAGTAGAACTCTTTTCTACCCACACGTTATTGACTTGTTTGCCATGCTTTCCCACAAAATTTCACTTTTATTTAACTTTTAATTTTTCTCAATCCATCTGGGCGATCAACGCGCTCGCCAGCTTGGGCGAACTGTTCTACTCGCCCTAACCAGCAACATTGGCGTTCTGTTCGCCAATTTAGCTCGCCCATTGGCGAGCAGTCTTCCTTGCTCATACATTATCTCACCAACGTTCTTCCATGCACATCTCAAATTAAGGAACTTTTCATCCAAGTGAGAATCAATATGAAATGTTTACTTTATTGACATTACCAAATTTTATGAAATTTTGGGTTTACAGTAGTATAAAATCAGATTTTACATGTGACGATGCCAATAATTAAGTAAAGACAAACGTTAATGCCAAGTGGCAAGTTAAGAATTAATTGGCGAGCATGAGAATATTGGTGAGATGAAAAGTTGGCGAATTGATGTAGTGAGAGCAAGCTGAGGCCTCAAGATGAGGAGGCGAATTGGAATCAACACTTGTGGACAAAATGAAAATAGATTCAAACCATTTTGCAGCCAAAATTGACTTTGTAAGTCATACGGTTGAAGACAATAAATAGAGAAAGGTTAAAGTTAATAAATGAATTAACCTTATTGGTTGAGGAATAAGACAAAGGTGCAATAAGTCAAGAAAAAAAGCTATGGACTTCACGCCATTTACTTCTTCTGTACAAATTGGTTTAGACAATTAATGGCAAAATGAAGTAAGTCAAAACGTGCAAAAATTGGCTTCCCATATTTTGCTGCAGTTTTTCTTCGGTTTTTAATGCATGATAAGGCGTGAAATGATGGAAGAAGCAGAATAAGGGATAAGTGATAGATTTTGATTTGAATAGCATGGCTATATATATATATATATATATATATAAAGATTGAATGGAAAACCGATTCTTTGTTGCTGCAAGTTCATATTTGGTTCCTTCCATTTCTGCTATGCTTGATTTACTAATGTAAGACCTGATTCTACACTACTGTAGAGTCTAATTTCATAAAATTGAAAATGAAAATTAAATAAATAATGAATATTGATTTCCACTTGGGTGAAAAGCTCCTTAACTTGGGAGGTGAATGGAGCATTTCGGTGAAATAATTTATGGGTGAGTATATGTCACAGCTCGCCAATGGGCGAGCAAGATAGGACCATTGCACTGATGGCGAGATTGAGGATGGCGAGTTGACTTAACTTCCTTTTGGCGAATAGATAAGCTCGCCAAGTTTAGCTAATTGAGTTAGATGATTGCCCAAATGGGGGCGAGGGCTTGTGATCGCCCATATGGAGTGAGTAAATTTAAAATGATAAATGGTAATCGCCAAATTTAAAAGTTAAATAAGATTTGCCAATTTATGGCATGAATCATAGTAAAGTGGCGAGTAGAACAATACACTATAATCGCCAATAATGTAACTATGGCTGTGATCGCCAAACCCTAGGTGACCGCCAAGAAAAGGAAATAATCTTGTAACTGCCAAATATTAAGTTGGCATCAAGACAAAGTTGTACCCAGGTGCAAACATAGGCGAGCCTATGGATAACTGGCGAGATGAAAGGTTGGCGAACTGAAATTGAGATTGGCGAGTTGAAGGTGTAACATCCCAAATCCATAAAATACATAATATTCATTTACTAATTACACTCACTTATCGGTTGGGCTGTCTGTGATGCTTATCAACTCCTATCTCTTTTCTAAGAATTAGCACTATTAATTCTTTGTGCTAGTATGAATTAAATTATTTCCTTAAGATGTATATACATTCCCTTATATTTAAAGTAGTACTGTACCATTTTACTGAATTTATAAAAGAATATAACAAACCTTCAATATCAGATCTCTAGAAAGTAATCGCTTAGCCCAAGTTCAATAATCTGTGGAGTGGAAAAATAGGGAGTGAGCGACAACGTGCTCAGTAAAGAAGGTGTATGCTGCTTTATAAAAATAAAGACTACACTTCCAAAATAATCTTATTTATCCAATCACTCAAACCCCTTTAACATTAAACAGGATTCAATAGATCCTTTCAGTAAACAGAATTAAATAAGTTGAGACTAGGCAATAACTAAATCTTGCTCTGTTCCCCCCAGGAACATAAGTCGTCCGCTTTTGGTATGCACCTGTAGGCCACCGCCCCTCACGACTATCTCAGCTAGATCTATGGCCATAATCTATAGGTGGTCCTCGGGTTCACTTGCCAAGTGACCTCGAGACCGCTGATGACTTGGCGGGTCTATCAGCCTTGTGACGTCCTGAGGTGCACTTGTTGGTTCATTGACCGAGCCACCGCCCCGGGTGGGTCATGCAATTACACGAATAATAAAGCATGAACTCAGAGCCTAAAGTCTCAAAAATCAGTTTTATAACTCATGTTATCATTTCCATAAAATGATTTGTTTTCCAAAAGGTTTTATAAAATAGTAAAACAGCCTACAATCTCAACATTTTCCATGTGAGAAAGGCACGGGTTAAGTTGGCTCACCCATGGCTAGTTCGCCCATAGTCAGCTCGTCAATAGTCAACTCGCCCAAAAAGGTTTCATATTTCTATTTTCAAAATATTAAAAATAATTCATTTTTCTTTGAGAAAATATACACAAATCAATTCGCCTATGAACATGTTTGCCAAGTACGGTTCGCCCAGGGCCAACTCGCCCAATGCGGTGAACTTGTGTTCGCCCGCCAATCGTGTCATTAAAACCCATTAAAACTAGCTCGCTCGTGGCGGCTCGCCATGGTCAATTCGCCCACTATGGCATTGGCCATGGTCAACTCGCCCACATCATGAAAACCTGGTCGCCCGCCCAAAATTTATAAAAGGGTTCGCCCATATTGGCTCGCCTGGATTTCTATTATAACAAGGTCATTCGCCCACCAAAACATCACAAGAGGGGCTCTTTGCCCAAAACGTAACGAAGGATCAGCTCGCCCGCCATTACCAGTTCGCCCAACAACAAAGCAATTTATCAAAATAATATGCATGTCATAAACCAAAACCATTTCTGAGTAATTTCATAAATTTAACTCCACAGGACATGCATTCTTTTCACACACAACTCCCTTACCTGGTCTCTTCAAAGCTCAGTTTCCCGCTCGCCTTTGTCAACTCTCACTTTTCAGTTGCAAAGTAAAATATTAATTCCATGAATATTTTCTTTTCGAATATTTTCTAAAACTGTTATTATTTCTAGCAATTTGGCGAGATTCTGCTACTCTTATACAACTCGTCATTCGCCCAACAGAGCTCGCCATTCGGTTATGGACTTACATGTTTGAGCTCACCCAACATGGCAGCTCGCCCGACCATTCAACTCGCCATTCGTGGCTTTTTATTTAGTGTTGGGCTTGCCCATTAATTGAACTAACACTTGGTGATTTCTTTACTTCCTACTCGCCTCTTGGTTGATCACAAACATTCCACATAGGCGATCTCTATGGTCGCCCTTCTCGCCGTTTGGCGAACATCAGTCCTCGCCCATCTACCTATCATTCTGGTTATCCCATAACTGTTGGCGAACATGTTCTCGCCTAGTCATGCATTCCATTGTACTCGCCTCATCCTTTGGGCGAGTATTCCTTGCTCGCCTATTGGCAAACTGTTGGATAATCCCGTTCGCCCATTGTTTTTCTTAATCATTCTTGATTATTTTCCATCTAATTTCTTATATATTCCAACAATATTTAACTACAACCAGGCTATATCTATGTTTATCATGTTATAAAACATAGAAATCTAGTATGGAATATCAAGAGAACCATGGAAAATATGAAACTCACCTTAACCCAGTTGCTCTTCCAAAAAACAGAACGTTTTCTTGCCTCACTTAGCTTTGCTTTGCTTATTCCTCAGTTCTTCACACACTGGGTAAATGTTTAGTTAACTAAGGATGAGTTTCATGGCTCATTTGTGGGAGTAACGGAAGAACTAATGGTGAACTTGCAATGAAAATAGAATGGGCGAGAATGATTTTGAGGAAGATGAAGTTGCTTCCATCGGTTTTTCCTCATGAATTCTTCTTATATAGCCATTCAGTTTCACTTAAAACCTAACACTTGTTCTTATCCCGTTTTTCTTTCATCATTTCATGCATTAAAACTAAAGAAAACTGCAGCAAAAAGAACGGTAGTGAAGTCCCTACTGCAGCTCTATTCTTGACTAATTTCACTTGCCATTTATTGCTTAGCCTAATTTTGTCATGAGAGGCAAAGTGGCGAGAAGTCCACTATAGCCCCTTTCCTTGACTTTTCTCTTTTCTTTTCTTCTCTTCTCCACGCCAATTCCCTTCCAGCCAACGTTTATTGGCTATCTCCTCATTCTTTTCTTCGTTTTGTCCTCTAGCCATTAATCCCATTCATATCTTCATCTAATGCTTTCATACTATAATTACTATCTTCAACCCTTTTTATTCTAATTAAATCCTATATATTTCTTCTTACAATGGATATTTGTTTTTCTTCATTTTGTACACCATATTATACATCAGAACTTAAAATAAAAAGTGAAAATTCTTATTCAATTGTTTTCTTTAATTTTACTAAAAAAAATTAGTTTCCACTATCAATCATGTTCAAATATGGTATATAGTATAATAAAACTCGGGTCTTACAGAAGGTCTCCAGATGATGAGGCGAACTGGAATTAGCATGTGTGGACAAAATGGAAATAAATTCAAAACCTTGCAGCAAAAATTGACTTTGTAAGGTAAGTCATACGGTTGAAGACAAGAAATAGAGAAAAGTTAAAGTCAATAAAGGAATTAATCTTATTGGATGAATAATAAGATAAAGGTGCAATTAGTCAAGAAAAGAGGCTATAGTGGACTTCACGCCACTTTGTCCTCCTGACAAATGGTTAGATAATTAATGGCAAGTGAAGTAAGTCAAAATGTGTAGAGAATAGCTTCTCATATCCGTTCCTTTTGCTGCAGTTTTTCTTCGGTTTTTAATGCATGAAAGACGTGAAATAAATGAAGGAAATGGGATAAGGCCAAGTGATGAGTTCTAATTAGATTAGCATGGCTAAATAAGAAGAAACATTTGAAGAAAACCGATTTAGCCAAATTCATCTTCTTCACAAGAGCTATGCAACTGCAAGTTTGTGTTCTGATTTTCTCCCATTTCCACCATGCCCGATTTATTACACTTCACCCTTAAGTTGGCTAAACAAGTAAACCAACTTGCAAAACCTTCCTCCATCGTTGATGAACTAAAAGGATAAACGAAGTAAGGCCAACATGAGACAGGAAGTGATCTGTGCTGGAAGTGCAGTTGAATTAAGGTGAGATTTAATGATTTCTTGAGATTGAATGATATATTTCTATGATTTCAAGCATGAGAAGCATGATTATAGTGTTGCTTTTGATTTATTCTTGTTAGATCATAGAAATAGAATAAATTCATATCTTGAATGTAGATGAAGAATAAAATGAAACTGTGTTGAAATCGTAGTAGGATGATGGGAAAATAATCGAGAATGAATAAGGAAAGTAATGGAAATGGTGTAAAAGTGATGACAATGACGACTATAGTGATCGCCCGTGTTGAAGGTTAGTGATCGCCAATGAGGCGAGTAGGAAATATGAACTCGCCAAGTTGAAAGTACTTGTCCAAATGGGCAAGGTCGCCCAAGGCTAGTTCATGGGCGAGCCCATCCCTGAGTAGAAAGTCGTATGGTGAACTCACATGCATAAGATATTGGGCGAGTAGAATTGTGGGCGAACTCCTACGTGTAAGTCATTTGATGAATGGCGAGCTCGGTTGGGCGAGCTAAAAAGACTCTTTTAGGCGAGCTATTTGATTATTAAGTCTCGCTAAAGTGTTGGAAATATTGAAAAAGGAAATATTAACAGAATTTATAAATTATTTTGCAGCCGGGAATTATGAACTCGGTGAATGCGATTTGGAAGGCGAGCAGGAAGCAAGGCTTCGTGGAACTAGGTGAGGGAGATGTGTGTGAAGTGAATGCATGTCCTGTGGAGTAAATATTATGAAAATATTGATAAATGTTTTGTTTTACGACATGCATTATTTGATAAAGTGTTTTGATTATGGCGAGCTACAAAGCCAGCCCTATGATATTTGGGCGAACGGGTAAAGTTGGCGGGCGAACGACCCTTTATTATGTTTTGGGCGAATACCCCTTTTAAAATCTTCTGGGCGAGTGACCTTGTTTTAACAGAAATCCGGGTGAGCCATAGATGGGCGAACCCTTTTATAATGTGGTGGGGCGGGCGACCCCTTTGTTAATGAAATTATGGGCGAGCCATCGAGGGCAAGCCAGATTTACTTATTGTTTTTGAATTCAATGGTTGGCGGGCGAATACAAGTTCACCGCACTGATAAGTTGACCATGGGCGAGCCGTACTGGCGAGCTGACCATGGCGAACAGATTTCGATGGTATTTTCTTAACGAAAAATGAGCCATTTTAATATCTTTGAAAATAGAAAATATAAACCCTTTTGGGCGAATTGACTAATGGGCGAGCCACTGAGGGCAAGCCAATTTTGCTTGTTGTTTTTAAAAGCAAAAGTTGGCGAGTGAATACAAGTTCACCGCACTGGGCGAGCTGCCATGGGTGAGCCATATTGGGCGAGTTGACCATGGGCAAACAGGTTTTAAACGTTGAAATTTTGGAATGTTTTCAAGTTGTTTTGTAAACAGAAAACCTAAACCTTTTTGGGAATTAAATCATTTGAGTAAATGATAATGTAGGTGAGATAGTCCCTTAAAGGTTTTCATGAGATATAAAGTGATTTTGAGACTTTAGGCCCTTAGTTTCATGAATTATTATTTATGTTATTGCGTGACCCACCTGGGGCGGTGGCTCGGGTCAATGGACCTACGGGTGCACCTCAGGGCGTCACAGGGCTGATGGACCCACCAAGTCATCAGCGGTCTTGAGGTCACTTGGCAAGTGGACCCGAGGACCACCTATAGATTATGGCCATAGATCTAGCAGAGATAACCGTGAGGGGCGATGGCCTACGGGTGCACCCCAATAGCGGTAAATTCCGGTCTCGTAAAGGGGAGGGGGAACGATAATAGCATGATTTATTTGTAAGGTGATGCCTAGTCTCAAGTTACTAATTTCTTTTTACTAATGAGATTTACTGAGTCCCGTTTACTGTTTACTACATTTTAAAGTAAACTGTTTAGCTAGTGATTTGAATGGTGTATTGAAAGTGTTGGTAACTATATCCACTGTTTTCCTATTTGATTTGATTTTTGGAAAACAAATAATTTGTGGTATATGGTTTTGGTTTTATAAAACAGCATATGTCTCCTTTACTGAGCATATGAATCGCTCACCCATTTGTTTTAACT
The DNA here is from genome assembly GCA_032173925.1 of Heritiera fomes. NCBI lineage: Eukaryota > Viridiplantae > Streptophyta > Magnoliopsida > Malvales > Malvaceae > Heritiera > Heritiera fomes. The sequence continues at coordinate 36,639,503 of JAPDPM010000007.1, forward strand.
CCACAGATAAAAAGTACACAGAATTGAGAGAATTAGCTCCCAGATGGATATAGCTACATATAAAGCACGGGGGCAAATTATGTTGGATATGATAGGTACAGTCACTTCTCTTTTACATTTCAGACATAAGTATACAGTACTACTTTAGTAAAATAAGATGATAGGGGATGTTGGATGTAAAGAATCATGAAAAGAATTTTCATATTCAGTATTTGATAAATAAATGTTTATCATTTGTTTCTGTCACTATTAAATGTTAATAGCATCGTAGACAGCCCAACCGAAAAAGAGTATAGAAATACGTGAAAAATATGGTAATTGGCTGTTACAGATTTAATGGTATCAGAGCTTAGGTTAGTCTAATGTCTGTTGATGTCTTTAGCACAGAAAGTGTTGAAAAAGGTTAACATCTCCTGTAGTACTGTATGGTCTGAATGTATAGAGGAGTTAAATGACTGTGAATTGAGTTAAGTATTTAAAAGTAGTAAAAATTGATGAATTAAGGATTACAAATAGAGATTGTAATCCGGGAATTTTGCATAAGATAGGCGATCTTATCATCATAATGTCAGGTCTATTCGGTAAGGTACCGTGAGAACTCGATGAGGGCCCCACCAGGACTTCTCTGTCCATATCGAACTAAGATCCTGAAATGATGATATTGAAATGAAAAAGGGGGTAGTATTAGTGCATAAGCCCTAAGATCGCATGTTTAGAGGTATATAGAAGAGAGAGAATTAAAGGGGAATTTATGAATATACCCTATATTGAAATGCTTTATCTAAGTCATGAATGACTAAATTGATTTAAAATAGTATTTGATGGTGAAATGATATGTGATGGTGTAAAGGATGATCCTTACCATGGACCCCACTGATATATTGACGAGTAAGGCGACCCGGAGTATATGCTATCAGAGGTCGCAAAATAGTTGGCCCTGTTGTGGATATTAAGGTCTGAATTAAAATAAAGATATGGATTACATTGATGAGAGATTATTGAATATTATGAAAAGTGATATACTTATAGAGTGTGAACCAAAAGGTGAATTGTGTGAGAAATGATGTAAAATCGATTATGAAATACATGTGAAATGACTTGAAAAATTGATATATATGTGTTTGGAGGATATATATATATATATATATATATATATATATATATATATGGTGGATCCATTGGATGTAAATAACGAGATCTTCAAGATGAAATGAGTTTGTGAATTAGAATTTATGGAATGAAATTCTAAGTAAACTTTTGGAGTAACATGGATTCAAGAGATTGTTGACTCGATTCAAAATATGGAATTTGTTTGTAAGCTCTTACTAGTGAATCAGAAGAGCTTGAGAAATTACTCAAGAGATTGATGAGTAGAGACTCAACTGTTTTGGTATAACTGGTGAAAACGAAAATTATATCGTTTTGAAAACAATGGGATTAGTCCTCTCTACAGTTGCTTCTAGGTTCCAGAACAAGTATGGTATTCTAAAATACCTATCATATTCTATCTGGATCCCTAACCGACTGTAGTATCCTTCCTATTTGTGTGCCTAGAGCAAACTAGGATGATTTTAAGAGAATAAATATGTATATTGATATAAGCAATATCGTTGAATAACGTCACAAACTTCTAGGAATGGAAAACCTTACTGTTAAGTCAATGAACATGAGAATGATTAAGTAGACATTGAAGTTGTATGAGTAAAGCATCTCACTATTTAAGTGCGATTAAAGTGTGGTTATTGAGGTATAGGATTTATGAGATTTACCTGTATGGCATAAATGATTTATTGAGGAAATTTGTAGAATTTGCTACCTTATTGATGCAATACTTATTTGTGAGAAAGTGAAAGTGAATGGGTATGTATGAGTATAGTATTCGAAATGGTTACAAGATGGTAATAGTAAAGTACTATATTAAGTGAGAAAAACGATTGTGGTGATGAAGGTGAAAGAACGAAATTGTCTTAAGAGACAAGTCATATGATGACTAGGGAACACAAGTTGTGAGGTAGTTCCCAAGTATATGAATAAATGTGACTTCGTTTGATTATTATGTAGTTATGGCTAGAATTAATAACAAGCCAGACTTGGAAAGATGTAATTGTTATATTCGGAGCAGCAGATACAAGAAGTACTGCTAATCCTGAAGAAGGATATACATATGTGTATACATGTACATAGTGGGAATGTGAAATTGTATAAATAAAGTGGTGATGAAATCGGAATGATGATAAAATTCAATTTCAGAAATTGATGTGAGGAAATTATACTCTCAAGTATATTCTCCAAGTAGTGACATTACATGTAATAGGAAAATAGAAGAGATAAAATGATAACTTGATATAAGAGAAGTTATCGATGAGAAAATCATTACCTAAGACGTAATCGATGGTTAGTATTAAAGTCAGCAAAAGAAGGGCAGTCATAGTTTAACCATGAGGTTATAGAAGTGATTATGGATTGAGTAACCAAGTTAATACACTTCATCATCATGTTTCGGGATGTCTAGAATGCCTTAGTTGATATATATTGGTGAAACAGTGAGAATGTATGTGGAGTTCCAATGAATGAGTACATGTGATAGAATCCCTGATTAGCCTTATGCTTTGAGAGAATAGCAAGAGGCTTTGGGATTCCAAGTTTTACTGTTAGCACCGCCTCAGATTGATATAAATATTCGAGCGCATTGTGTGGATGCTCTGGGATGTATTGAGAGCGAGTGCGTTGTATTTAAGAGATTACTGGGACAATTACATACGATTGATTAAAACTATCTAAATGATAGTCACCAAATTATTATCGACTTAGCACCAAATGAGATGATAAGTGATAAGTAGTATGAATGAGTTATTGTGTAAAAGAAGTGAAAATTTGCTAACTCCCAAAGATGATAAAAGATTTCAGGGAGTATAAAATGATTGTGAGAGAAGAAGCCCGAGTCCTTCAGGATCCTTGAATAAAATCTGGGATGGCGACCCACGAGTGGGGCGATCGCCTAATAGCGGATAATGTGTTGTGAGATGTGGGTGAACTGTGTGGTCACTGACTCACTTGAAAGAGTAATTTTGGGGCGCGGGATAGCGCCAGAGGGATGATTGTCGATGACCTGAAGAGATGGGCAAGATTCTTAAAGATAATATAGAGTATAAAGAGATACTCGCGGTCTTAACTTAGAGACGAGATTAACTAAAAGTTGGAAATATGAGAAGGAAGAAAAAATACCTATATTGATAGTACTCCCTATACTAAATACCTATATTGATGGTACTCCCTATACTAAGTAAAAATTGAAAAGAGTATAATGCTATCTAGATAGTTGTGGATATATTGAGTAAGTCTGCTTATTCCTTGATTATGGAATTTATTGAGCTAATTAATGCCTTGGCCAAGTTATATGTCAGGGAAATGGTGAGGTTTTACAGTATTCCATGGAGCATTACATTTAATAGGGAGTCCTGCTTCGTATCTCAATGTTGAGAGAGATTACAGGAAGCTATGGGATCCCATTTGAGTTTTGCACCGCAGTTTATCCGCTGACTTAGAGATAGTCCGAGCGTATGATATGGACGCTCGAAGATATGGGTAAGCGTGTGCAGTTGATTTTATAGGCTCCTGGGATAATCCTCTTGAAGAAAACCGAAACAAACACGCAGCAGAATTTAAATCATTTGGCATCCACCAAGATCGATTCGAAGAGTTGCCTGATTAGGGTTTCGAGATTTTACCTAACGTTTTCTCTGATTTTCTGTCGTTGGTCGAGTCATAAGCAACAACTTTTCGTTCCTACCTCTATGGTATCCACACAAACGGATCTCACGACTCTTGAATGTCTCACGATCAGAAGCCTTAAAGAGCATTTTTTTTATAACTGAATTGCTAGCTTCGATTAAAAGAATATTTTGTTTTGTTTGAAAGAAGCTCTAAAACCACAGAGAATTGGTTTCTCTTTTCTGTTTAATTGTGCGGCTCGGTTTTAGAAAACCCAAAATATCCTTTTATAGGCAGTAAATTTTACCCTAAAATTTAATGTCAAACAGAACTCTAATCCTACTTAGAATAGGATTAGTTATATCCTTAATCCAATTCAGAATAGGATTAGTTATATCCTTAATCCAATTCAAAATAGGATTAATTAAGCTCCTCATTGATCCGTTCTAAGTGTGAGACCCAATAGGTTCTCAAAACAATGGCAATGACAAAATTTTCACAGGCAATGAGCGGTATCTAGCAACACATCATTGCTACCCATGTAACGAGAATGTCAATGACTCGACATAACCTTACTCGTGATAGATGTTACCGTGTAGTCTAATCCCTTTATCCTTTGATGTCTTGATTAGACACAAGTCATGGAATGTGTCACACTTGTATAGTCTAATCAGCGTTTCTTGATTCCTGAGTAGACTAATTAATCAAATAAAATCAATATCTCATATTGACTTATTCAAGCACGGCCATGCATTTCTTAGTCTCACTCTATCAAAGGGCCCAAGACATCACTCTTGTTATATAAGAGGGATAAATCCTATCTTGATCACTCAACATCCCTCTACATAGATCAAGGCATACCCAATTACTACCTTTATAGTCCATCCTGTTACGAATGACATCTAGCAACATTAAAGTATGCAATTCTCTATGTTGGGATCTCTGATGATCTCAAGTCAAAGGATCACATACACCATCATCACTATGAGAATCGCTTATGACACTCATATAACAATCCATGTAGCGTTCTCATGGAGGGTCGATCCAGTACATAGTTCTCTAACATGTACCTATGTGATGACTTGATATCCTATATCCATGACAATGGTCATCAGTCAACCACATACTAGTCTTATCGTATCATTGTTATCCTTGTTCACAATAATACTTGACTAGGGATATTTTAAGAATAGTGTGTTATTACTATTCTAAGGACATTATCATATAAGATTACATTACGCAGTTATAAGACATAATAATGAACTATAATAAATAAAATGTCATGATACATAAAAAAATGCCAAAGTCAATCATCTAATGAATGGTTCTAAGGGCATAATCCAACACCTCTACCCTAGCAGAGTTTGCTTATGATAATGGCCAAAGGAGAGTATAGGCATAGCACTTGAAAGGGTTTATTTAGCAGACGATATAATCCACGATAGCATGAGAAAATGGGAGACCGAGAATTATTTTCGACTTGGTCAAACAGACTTCTTGAGATATACAAGAGATAATGTATATTAAGGTCTCACCATTGGGATGCATAATGAGAGGGAAATTGAGTTCCCGACGCATCAGATCTCTAGAGATCTTAGATTGTGTGAAAGATGTGCACTACCTCCCGAGTTGTCAGGGGTGCATAACGTATTTCACGTCTCAATGATGAGAAAGTACTATCCATATCCTTCTCACGTGATTCGACATGAGTCCTAGAGATTAGAGAGGACATGAGATACGTTGAGAAATTGGTACGGATTTTGGATAGGAAGGATAAAGTATTGTGATAAAGTGTAGTGATAAAATGTTGCGATCTAAGATTATTCTTATGGCTAAAGTGCTCTGGCAGTAAAATACTAAGGATAAGGCTACATGGGAATTTGAAAGCCTTATGTAAGGAGTATACAGAGCTTTCACACTGATAGATCCGGTTGAAATTTGGAGGACCAAATTTCTTAAGGTAGGGAGAAAATGTAAGACCTGATTCTACACTACTGTAGAGTCTAATTTCATAAATTGAAAATGGAAATTAAATAAATAATGAATATTGATTTCCACTTGGGTGAAAAGCTCCTTAACTTGGAAGGTGAATGGAGCATTTCGGTGAAATAATTTATGGGTGAGTATATGTCACAGCTCACCAATGGGCGAGCAAGATAGGACCATTGCACTGATGGCGAGATTGAGGATGGCGAGTTGACTTAACTTCCTTTTGGCAAATAGATAAGCTCGCCAAGTTTAGCTAATTGAGTTAGATGATCGCCCAAATGGGGGCGAGGGCTTGTGATCGCCCATATGGAGTGAGTAAATTTAAAATGATAAATGGTAATCACCAAATTTAAAAGCTAAATAAGATTTGCCAATTTGTGGCATGAATCATAGTAAAGTGGCAAGTAGAACAATACACTATAATCACCAACAATGTAAATATAGCTATGATCGCCAAACCCTAAGTGATCGCCAAGAAAAGCAAATAATCTTGTAACTGCCAAATATTAAGTTGGCATCAAGACAAAGTGGTACCCAGGTGCAAACATAGGCGAACCTGTGGATAACTGGCGAGATGAAAGGTTAGCGAACTGAAATTGAGATTGGCGAGCTAAAAGTCTCCAGATGAGGAGGCGAACTGGAATTAGCATGTGTGGACAAAATGGAAATAAATTCAAAACCTTGCAGCAAAAATTGACTTTGTAAGGTAAGTCATACGGTTGAAGACAATAAATAGAGAAAAGTTAATATCAATAAAGGAATTAATCTTATTGGATGAATAATAAGATAAAGGTGCAATTAGTCAAGAAAAGAGGCTATAGTGGACTTCACGCCACTTTGTCCTCCTAACAAATGGTTAGATAATTAATGGCAAGTGAAGTAAGTCAAAATGTGCAGAGAATAGCTTCTCATAGCCGTTCCTTTTGCTGCAGTTTTTCTTCGATTTTTAATGCATGAAAGACGTGAAATAAATGAAGGAAATGGGATAAGGCCAAGTGATGAGTTCTGATTAGATTAGCATGGCTATATAAGAAGAAAGATTTGAGGAAAACTAATTTAGCCAAATTCATCTTCTTCACGAGAGCTATGCAACTGCAAGTTTGTGTTCTGATTTTCTCCCATTTCCACCATGCCCGATTTACTACACCTCACCCTTAAGTTGGCTAAACAAGTAAACCAGCTTGCAAAACCTTCCTCCATCGTTGATGAACTAAAAGGATAAACGAAGTAAGGCTAACATGAGACAAGAAGCGATCTGTGCTGGAAGTGCAGTTGAATTAAGGTGAGATTCAATGATTTCTTAAGATTGAATGATATATTTCTATGATTTCAAGCATGAGAAGCATGATTATAGTGTTACTTTTGATTTATTCTTGTTAGATCATAGAAATAGAATAAATTCATATCTTGAATGTAGATGAAGAATAAAATGAAACTAGGTTGAAATCGTAGTAGGATGATGGGAAAATAATCGAAAATGAATAAGGAAAGTAATGGAAATGGTGTAAAAGTGATGACAATGGCAACTATAGTGATCGCCCGTGTTGAAGGTTAGTGATCGTCAATGAGGCAAGTAGGAAATATGAACTCGCCAAGTTGAAAGTACTTGTCCAAATAGGCAAGTTTACCCAAGGCTAGTTCATGGGCGAGCCCATCCCTGAGTAGAAAGCCGTATGGCGAACTCACATGCATAAGATATTGGGCGAGTAGAATTGTGGGTGAACTCCCACGTGTAAGCCATTTGATGAATGGCGAGCTCGGTTGGGCGAGCTAAAAAGACTCTTTTAGGCGAGCTATTTGATTATTAAGTCTCGCCAAAGTGTTGGAAATATTGAAAAAGGAAATATTAATAGAATTTATAAATTATTTTGCAGCCGGGAATTATGAACTCTGTGAATGCGATTTAGAAGGCGAGCAGAAAGCAAGGCTTCGTGGAACTAGTTAAGGGAGAAGTGTGTGAAGTGAATGCATGTCCTGTGGAGTAAATATTATGAAAATATTGATAAATGTTTTGTTTTACGACATGCATTATTTGATAAAGTGTTTTGATTTTGGCGAGCTACAAAGCCGATCCTATGATATTTAGGCGAACTGGTAAAGTTGGCGGGCGAACGACCCTTTATTATGTTTTGGGCGAATCCCCCTTTTAAAATCTTCTGGGCAAGTGACCTTGTTTTAACAGAAATCCGGGCGAGCCACAGATGGGCGAACCCTTTTATAATGTGGTGGGGCGGGCGACCCCTTTGTTAATGAAATTATGGGCGAGCCATTGAGGGCAAGCCAGATTTACTTATTGTTTTTGAATTCAATGGTTGGCGAGCGAATACAAGTTCACCGTACTGATAAGTTAACCATGGGCGAGCCGTACTGGCGAGCTGACCACGGCGAACAGATTTCGATGGTATTTTCTTAACGAAAAATGAGTCATTTTAATATCTTTGAAAATAGAAAATATAAACCCTTTTGGGCGAATTGACTAATGGGCAAGCCACTGAGGGCGAGCCAGTTTTGCTTGTTGTTTTTAAAAGCAAAAGTTAGCGGGCGAACACAAGTTCACCGCACTGGGCGAGCTGCCATGGGCAAGCCATATTGGGCGAGTTGACCATGGGCGAGCAGGTTTTAAACGTTGAGATTTTGGAATGTTTTCAAGTTGTTTTGTAAACAGAAAGCCTAAACCTTTTTGGCAATTAAATCATTTGAGTAAATGATAATGTGGGTGAGATAATCCCTTAAAGGTTTTCATGAGATATAAAATGATTTTGAGACTTTAGGCCCCTAGTTTCATGCATTATTATTTATGTTATTGCGTGACCCACCTGGGGCACTGGCTCAGGTCAATGGACCTACGGGTGCACCTCAGGGCGTCACAGGGCTGATGGACCCGCCAAGTCATCAACGGTCTCGAGGTCACTTGGCAAGTGGATCCGAGGGCCACTTATAGATTATGGCCATAGATCTAGCAGAGATAACCGTGAGGAGCGATGGCCTATGGGTGCACCCCAATAGCGGTAGATTTCGTTCTCGCAAGGGAAAAGGGGAACGATGATAGCATGATTTATTTGTAGGGTGATGCCTAGTCTCAACTTACTAATTTCTGTTTACTTATGAGATTTACTGAGTCCCGTTTACTGTTTACTACATTTTAAAGTAAACTGTTTAGCCAGTGATTTGAATGGTGTATTGAGAGTGTTAGTAACTATATCCACTGTTTTCCTATTTGATTTGATTTTTGGAAAACAAATAATTTGTGGTATATGGTTTTGGTTTTATAAAACAACATATGTCTCCTTTACTGAGCATATGAATCGCTCACCCCTTTGTTTTAACTCCACAGATAAAAAGTACACAGAGTTGAGAGAATTAGCTCCCAGATGGATATAGCTACATGTAAAGCACGGGGGCAAATTATGTTGGATATGACAGGTACAATCACTTCTCTTTTACATTTCAGACATAAGTATACAGTACTACTTTAGTAAAATAAGATGATAGGGGATATTGGATGTAAGGAATCATAAAAAGAATTTTCATATTCAGTATTTGATAAATAAATGTTTATCATTTGTTTCTGTCACTATTAAATGTTAATGGCATCGCAGACAGCCCAACCGGAAAAGAGTATAGAAATACGTGAAAAATGTGGTAACGAGCTGTTACAACTAAACTTCACCCTTAAGTTGGCTAAACACATAAACCTGCTTGCAAAACCTTTCCTCCATCGTTGATGAGCTAAAGGAATAAGCAAAGTAAGGCCAACATAAGACAGAAAGTGTTCTGTTCTGGAGGTGCAGTTGATTAAGGTGAGATTTAATGGTTTCTTGAGATTGAATGATATATTTCTATGATTTCAAGCATAAGAAGCATGATTATAGTCTTGCTTTTGATTTATTCTTATTAGATCATAGAAATAGAATAAATTCATATCTTGAAGTAGATGAAGAATAAAATGAAACTGGGTTGAAATTGTAGTAGGATGATGGGAAAATAATTGAGAATGAATAAGGAAAGTAATGGAAATGGTGTAAGAGTGATGAGAATGGCGACTATGGTGAGCGCCCATGTTGAATGTTAGTGATCGCCAATGAGGCGAGTAGGAAATAAATAACTCGCCAAGTTAAAGTTCTTGTTCAAATGGGCGCGGTCGCCCAACGCTAGTTTAATTCATCGGCAAGGTCGCCCAACGCTGAATAGAAATTCGTGTACAGCGAACTCACGTATATTAGGTAATGGCGAGTTGAATTGTGGGCGAACTCCCACATTGAAGCCAATATAGGTATGGCGTGTTGATTGTGGGCGAGCTCCCACCAATTAGCCAACAAATGAATGGCGAGAATGATGGGCAAGCTCCCACGTGTAAGCCATTTGATGAATGGCGAGCTCGGTTGGGCAAGCTAGTAAGAGCTCTGTAGGGCGAGCTAGTAGGATGTTTGTGGGCGAGCTGGTTGATTTATCTCAAGTCTCGCCCAAGTGATGGAAAGATATATAAAGAAAATATTAATGGAATTATAAATTATTTTGCAGCCGGGAATTATGGACTCTGTAAATGCGATCAGGAAGGCGAGTAGGAAGCAAGGCTTCATTGGACCAGGTAAGGGAGATGTGTGTGAAGTGAATGCATGTCCTGTGGAGTAAATATTATGAAAATATTGAGACATTGTCTTATTTTTTGACATGCATTGGTTTCATAATTATTTTGATGTTGGGCGAGCTGGCCCCTATATTGATTTTTGGACGAACTGGTAAATGGCGGGCGAGCCAATGTGGGCGAACCCTTTTATGTTCTTTTGGGGTAAGTAACCCCTGTTTTAATAGAAATTAGGGCGAGCCACAGATGGGCGAACCCTTTTATAATGATTTGGGGTGGGTGACTACTTTGTTAAGAATGTTATGGGCGAGCCACTGAGGGCGAGCCAGTATTACTTGTTGTTTTTAAAAGTAAAGATTGGCGGGCGAACACTTGTTCACCCCACTATTGAGTTGACCATGGGCGAGCTGACCATGGCGAACAGATTTCAATTTGCATTTTCTCAACGAAAAATGAGCAAATTTTAATATCTTTGTAAATAGAAAATATAAAACCTTTTGGGTGAGTTGACCATGGGCGAACTAGCCATGGCAAGTCAGTTTATGTGATACCCGATTATTTTACACTGTACACCATATTTGTACCTGATTGATAGTGAAAATAAATTCTTTTAGTGAAATTAATAAATATTGAATGTGAATTTCCACTCTTCAATTTAATTATTAGAAATTATGACTCATAGTATGGTGTATAAAAAAAATTCTCATGATAGCAGTTATGGTATGAAAGCATTAAATGAAGCATAAACAAATGTGAAGAAACAAGGAATTGGAAGCAATTTAATTGGTCAGCCAAGAAAACAAGTCCACGCCAACCTTGCCTCCTTGAGATGTTGTCGCCTAGCCTTTTTAAAGGCTGTTGAAGGATGACTTTGATGGTAGAAAATAGGAGAGCAATTAAATGAAGCAAAGAAAAAGAAGCAAAAGGCGTGTGGAAAGGAGGACTTCCTCGCCACCTTATGCTGCAGTTTTCTTCATGCATTAAATGAAGTTTAATGCAACAAATAATGAAGAGATACAATAACATGCTAGGTGGTTAATTGTTATTGGTTGTCTTGAATATATGGAGATATAAAAGAAGCAAAGACCTCAGCTAATTTTACTTATTCATCACTGATTCTGCTTCACTATGAGAGAGCCATTTGGGAGTTGAGTTGTGTTCTGTTTAGCCATTTCTTCTAGCCAGAGAACCTCTTAATTTTAATATCCAATCTTTCCTCCATCATTTAAACATCGAAGGAAGAAGAGAGGAAGGCTGAAATCAAAACAGAAAATAACATTCTGTTTTGAGACACTTATTTGGTCAAGGTGAGATTTAATAGTTTCTTGATATTGAATGATATAATTCTATAAATTCAAGCATGAGAAGCATGATTATAGCCTGCTTTTAATTTATTTTTGTTAGATTATAGAAGTAGAATAAAATGGAATTGAGCTGAAATTATAGTTTGATGATGTAAGATAATTAAAAGAAAAAAAAAGGCTACTCGCCCAAAAGATATGGACTTGTTAATCACCAAATGGGCGAGAAAAAGCGAGGACCAATGATCGCCCAAAAAGGTGAGAATGCGAACTCATAAACAAAGGATGGCGAGTAGAATTTTGGGGCAAGCTCCCATGTTGGGCGAGCTCTAACGAATAAGCCACTCTGACTGGCGAGTTGAAATTTTGGGCAAACTCCCATATTTAAAGTCAATTTATGATGGCGAATTGAATTGTGGGCGAGCTCCCACGAATAAGCTAATGTATGGCGAGAACGTTGGGCGAATTCCCATGTGTAAGCCAATAAACGAATGGCTAGCTCTGTTGGGCGAATGGCGAGGGTGAGTACTATCACGTCTAGCCAAAAGTGTTGGAAATATTCGAAAATGAAATTATTAAAAGAATTAATAAATTATTTTGCAGGCGGGAGTTAAGGACTTGGTAAAAAGCGATCGGGAAGGCAATCGGGAAGCAAGGCTTCATCAGACGAGGTAAGGGAGATGTGTGTGAAGTAAATGCATGTCCTGTGGAGTTAAAATTGTATAAAAATACTGAGAAAATGCTTTGATTTATGACATGCATTTTTTTTATAATTGTTTTGATTTAGGCGAGCTACAAAGATAACCTACCCTTGTGTTGTCTGTTGGGCGAACTGGTTAGAGCGAGCGAGCTAAACCTTTTATGATGTTTTGGGCGAAGAAACCTTTTATGGAGTTTTGGGTGAGTGACCCTGTTTTAAATAAAAAATCCAGGCGAGCCATTGTGGGTGGACCCTTTTTAATGTTGTTTAGGGCGGGCGACCTAGGTTTTCATGAAATGGACAAGTTGACCATAGCAATTCCACCTTGGGCGAGTTGACCATGGGCAATGCCAGATGGGCGAACTGACATGGGCGAGCCATTGAGGGCGAGCCAATTTAACTTGTTTTTAACCGCTAAGGATTGGCAGGCGAATACTAATTCACCGCACTGGCGAGTTGACCATGGGCGAGCCTTGTTGGCGAGCTGACCATGGCGAACAGGTTTCAATTTTACATTTTCTTTACAGAAATGAGAATAATACCTTTTTGGAAATTATTATTTATTTAAATGATTTAAATTCATAAATGTTTTTCCATAAAGGTATTTTGAGCTATAAATATGATTTTGAGACTTTAGGCCCTGAGTTCATGCATTACCATTCATATAACTGCGTGACCTACCTGGGGCGATGGCTCGGGTCGATGGACCCATGGGTGCACCCCAGGGCGTCACAAGGCTAATGGACCCGCCAAGTCATCAGCGGTCTCGATGTCACTTGGCAAGTGGACCCGAGGACCACCTATAGATTATGGCCATAGATCTAGCTGAGATAGCTGTGAGGGGCGATGGCCTATGGGTGCACCCCAAAAGCGGACGACTTGTGTTCCTAGGGGAACAATGAGAGCATGATTTGTTTGTTGCCTAGTCTTAACTTATTGGTTTCTATTTACTGAAAAGATCTAATGAATCCTGTTTAATGTTAACTATACCCATTGTTTTCCTAATGAGTTTATTGTTAGGACAAATAAACGTATTTGTGGGATATGGTTTGATTTGTATAAACACCGTACATCTTCCTTACTGAGCACGTTGTCGCTCACTCCTTATTTTCCACTCCACAGATTATTGATTTGGACTAAGAGAATTACCTTCCAGAGATTTGACATCGAAGATATGTTATATTCTTTTATATATTCAGTAAAATGATACAGTACTACTTTAAATAAAAAGGAATGTATAACCATGTTTAAGGGAACAATTTCAATAATTCATATTTCTATATGTGAGAGGAATAAGAGTACTAATTTTCATTAAGTGTTGAGAACTGTTAAGCATCACAGACAGCCCAACCGATAAGTAAGTGTAAATTATAAGTAAATGTTATGTTATACAGTGGATTTGGGATGTTACAGTTTAACCCGTGCCTTTCTCACACGAAATTCCGTGAGATTGCGGGCTGTTTTTAAAACCTTTTTGGAAAGAAAATCATTTTGAGAAAATGATGAAATTATGAAATAATTCCTTAAAGGTTTTTCATGAGATATAAAGTGATTTTGAGACTTTAGGCCCCTAGTTTCATGCATTATTATGAGTTATGAGGCTGATGGTCCCGCCAAGTCATTAGCGGTCTCGAGGTCACTTGGCAAGTGGACCCGAGGACCACCCATAGATTGTGGCCATAGATCTATTGTATCCCTGGAGGGATGATTATCTCATTCTCGGAGGGGGAGAGGAAACATGAGAGCATGAATTATTCGTAGGGTGATGCCTAGTCTCAACTTGTTGATTTCTATTTACTGAGAGGATTTGTTAAATCCTATTTACTGTTTAATTCATTTTATTGTAAACTATTGAGCAAATGATTTGGATAGTGTATTGAGAGTACTGTTTACTATATCCACTATTTTCCTATTTGATATGATTTTAGGAAAAACAAATATTTTGTGGTATATAGTTTTGGTTTTATAAAGCTGCATATGTCTCCTTTACTAAGCGTATGAATCGCTCACCCTTTTATTTTGACTCCACAAATAAAAGACACAGAGTTAGGAATTAGCTCCTAGATGGATATAGCTACATATAAAATGCTAGGGTAAATATATTAAACATGACAGGTACAGTCTATTCTCTTTTACATTTCAGACATATGTATACAGTACTACTTTATGGAAATAAAGGATAATAGGGGATGTCAGATGTAAGGAATAATGAAAACAATTTCATATTCCGAAATTGTTAAATAAATGTTTATCATTTATTACTTTCACTGTTGAATGTTAATGGCATCACAGACAACCCAACCGGTAAAGTTATATAGAAATACGTGATAAATATGGTAACGAGCTGTTACACCTTTGAGCTTGCAAGCCTTTTCCAAGAACTAACTGTTGCTAGCAATATATATAGCATCATGTGAAATTAAAGAGAAATTCCTACATAGCTCTTTTAGTCAAGGTTAAATTCACCTACTATAATCTTTATGTTTATAGTATTTTTTTTCTCTCATTTATGGATGTATGCAAATGGATATCAACTCACCCAAATATCATCTTTTGCGCATGATTTATTGTAGTGATCTTTGTTGAATATGTTTCTACTTGAAAATAATATATATTTTGATTTTTGAACTATATTACAACTAAAAGTGTTTATGAATCGAGTCGATTTGGGCTAGAATCGGCTTTAGAAAAGATTTTAAGGGATTGATAATTAGCAGATAATGTCAAGGCACCAATGGCAATATGTGTGAAGACCGCCAAATTACTTTATTAAATTTGTAAATGAATATATAAAATTTAATAAATTAAGTGTTGATATTTATATTCATGTCACTTATATATTAATACATGAATATAAATATATAATTATACTTACTTCAATTAATAAATATAGAAAGTATGAAAATGTTAGTAAAACCAAGAACATGTAGTGAATAAATATAGATAAGTCAGAATATACTTAACCAATATTAATATAGAGCCTAGAATAAATAAGCAAATGAACAAATAAAATATAGGTGAAATGGGTGTGTGGCTTCTCGAGGAAACTTGGAAACAGTCACCTACCCCACTACCTCAATTTCTATCAGCCACTACATCCCCATTATCACTGTCCATCATCATCACCGTCGTCCTAAC
This sequence comes from Heritiera fomes, assembly GCA_032173925.1. Classification (NCBI taxonomy): domain Eukaryota; kingdom Viridiplantae; phylum Streptophyta; class Magnoliopsida; order Malvales; family Malvaceae; genus Heritiera; species Heritiera fomes. The sequence continues at coordinate 36,654,927 of JAPDPM010000007.1, forward strand.
AGCAGCCACTTCAATCCTTCCCTTTTATTTTCTAATGTACGAGAGCTTATCATTTGCATCCTCACGAGTTGTTGCAACTTAACCCTTTTGTATCAACAACAAAGATGCCAGAAAAGAAACTGGAGGAAAAGGAGTTTGGGAGAGAAAAACCCATAGAGAAAATGAAAAGAGGAAATTGTTGCAGTGAAAGAAAATAAGAACAGACGAGAAAGTAGAGAGGAAGAAGAAGGTTGCTGCAGCAAACGAAGAAAAGGGGAAAGGATTGAGATTGAAGGAGAAATGAGTGAAATGGTGGAAAGAAAGAGCAGATCGGTAGCAAGAGATCAAATTTAAAGAGAAGCAAAAGAGGACGACACTGATCAGGTTTGCACCTCTGCCATTCTCTTCATTTCTTGGCTATTGTTTAAGTGCCATTAGATTGGAACAAGAAGCAAATAGGAACGAGAGTACAAGGAAACTTGAAACAGCAAATGTGAGTTACATTTGAGTAAGGAAGCCTGAACTGAACAAATTTATGAGGGGAAGAAAAATGGCATGGAAACAGGGGACTCAATGGCCATTCGGTACTAGTTCATGGCTAGTAACCAAGGCTGAAGAAAAATCTAAACAAGAAATGTAAGCAGCAATCGAGAGAGTAAGTGAGAGCCACTAACACTCAACAACCCAAGGAGTTTCTCTCGAGTTTTTGGACAGGAAACAGAGGAAAGAAAATAGCATGAAGTAGCAGGATTTCTCTCGATGAACAAGAGAGAAAAGAGGGCTCCATTCTCGGTTGGAGCAAGACAAAACAGAAGCTTCCGGTCATCTAAACCAAAGAGAAAGAAAAGAGTTAGTCTAAACCGAGAGGCAAAAATATGGAAAGGGGGCTGAACTGAGGAAATTTTTAAAGAAGAAATGAGGGCTGTTGGAGAGGCAAAATATAAGGAGAAGAGTTGGTGGTTAAAAAGCCTAGAATACAAGCAAAGTTGTTGCATATTTTAATGTACATGATAGCGTCAAGTTAGTGAGGTTCAAGACTACAAAAATGAGGCTCTCGGTTTTGAATTGTAACAATGGGTAAGGCCATTCTCTCACTTAAGAATTTATATACTTAAGTAGAGAATTTATACTAAAGATATGTATAAATATATAGGGTTGCTGAAACACATAGTGTGGTTGTTGAATTGGTGAGATATGTGGCAAAAGTTCCTAAGCTAACAAGACATATACGCTCGATTAAGAGGTATGCAAAGGTAAGGAAAATATTGTGGCATCGGATTTAAATTTGAGTGATTATATGCTACTAATTAAATGATGAAAATAGGTAAAAGATGTGAATGGATGGTTCATGATGCAGAATCATGTTATTTCCTTTTACTAATCATTAATGTAAGAATTATATACCATGATAATGTTGATGAGCAGATGAATTATCTAGTCGATAGCACATACATATATATAAATAGGGATTTGGCGATTAATAATATATTGTAACATCCCAAATCCACAGTATAACATAATATTCACTTATAACTCACACTTACTTACCGATTTGGCTGTCTGTGATGCTTAACAACTCCTAACTCTTTAATAAGAATTAGTACTCTTATTCCTCGCACTAATATGGAAATATGAATTATTAAATTCTTTCCTTAAGATGTATATACATTCCCTTCTATTTAAAGTAGTACCGTACGATTTTACTGAATATATAAAAGAAAATAATGTACCTTCGATATCGAATATCTGCGGACTCTAGCAGTTGAAAATCTCTAGAAGGTAACTCTCTTAATCCCAAAATCAATAATCTGTGGAGTGGAAAATAAGGGGTGGCGACAACGTGCTCAGTAAAGAAGATGTATACTGCTTCATACAAATCAAACTATATCCCCCAAAACATTTATTTTTCTTAACAACAAACCCAGTAGGGAAAACAATGAATATAGTAAACAGTAAATAGGATTTAATAAATCCTCTCAGTAAATAAAAATCAGCAAGTTGAGCCTAGGTATCACCCTACAAATAAATCATGCTCTCATCGTTCTCTCTCCCCCTCCGAGAACGGACTAATTATCCCCACAGGGATACAGTAGATCTATGGCCACAATCTATAGGTGGTCCTCGGGTCCACTTGCCAGGTGACCTCGAGACCTCTGATGACTTAGCGGATCCATCAGCCTCGTAAATCATAATGCATGAAACTAGTGGCCTAAAGTCTCAAAATCAAGTTATATCTCACAAAGCACCTTTAAGGAATTATTTCACCAATTTATCATTTTCTCAAAAATGATTTTTTTTCCAAAAAGGTTTTATATTTTCAATTTATAAAATAGTAAAAACAGCCCATTTTCATTGAGAAAAAAGCAAATTGAAACCTGTTCGCCCATGGTCAGCTCGCCCATGTCAACTCGCCCATGCGATGAACTAGTGTTCGCCTGCCAACCTTAGTGTTTCAAAAAAACAAGTTAAACTGGCTCGCCCATAGCGGCTCGCCCATGGTCAGTTCGCCCATAGCGGCTCGCCCATGGTCAGTTCGCCCATTTTTATTAAAACATGGTTTATTTCTTTGGCTCGCCAGCAATTTTCTTAAACAAGGGGTCGCCTATCTGTGGCTCGCCCGGATTTCTATTAAAATAGGGTCGCCCGCAAAAAACATCATAAAAGGGTTCGCCCACTTTGGCTCACCCGCCTTTTACCAGTTCGCCCAAATCAACGTAGGGGTCACTTTATAGCTCACCCAAGATCAAAACAATTTATCAAATGATGCATGTCATAAACCAAATTAATTCTCAATATTTTCATAATATTTACTCCACAGGACATGCATTCACTTCACACACATCTCCCTTACCTGGTCTTACATAGCCTTGTTTCCCGATCGCCTTCTCGATCGCTTTTACCAAGTCCTTAATTCCCGGCTGCAAAATAATTTATTAAAACTATTAATATTTTCTTTTCAAATATTTCCTAAAACTATTAATATTCGCCCAACAGAGCTCGCCATTCGTTAATTGACTTACACATGGGAGTTCGCCTAACTTTACTCGCCATTCATTTTTGCTTATATATGAGAGCTCGCCCAACATTCTCGCCATTCACATAATGGCTTATTTATGGGAGCTCGCCCAACATTCTTGCCATTCACATAATGGCTTATATGTGAGAGCTCGCCCAACATTCTCGCCATTCCTTCGCAATTGAGCTCGCCATGCATGGTTTCCTATTTAGAGGTAGGCTCGCCTATGAATTGGACTAAAATGTGGCGACCTCGCCCACTACCTGGTACTACCACGCACATATTATTTAGCTCGCCCATGCTAACTGAGCTGCCCATTTTTCATCATTTCCAGTATTTTCATTGTTCATTCTCCATTAGTTTCCAAGCTACATCTTGTTCTAGTTTCTCATATATTCTAGCAAGATTGAACTAAAACAAGGCTATATCTTTGTTTATCCTATTTTAGATCATAGATATATACCATAGAATATTAAGAAACCCATAAGGATTTACTAACTTACCTTAACCGAATCTCTCAACACTAGAGCAGTGTAGTGTTCTGGTTCCACGTCAGTCCCCTTCTCTCATTGTTTTTAGGTGGTCTTGAGATAAAAGGAGGATATAGCAAAGAGGGTTAAGTAATTAGCTAGCTAGGGAAATGAGTTTTCTACTAGGACTCCTTGGAAACAAGAGCAAAGCACTCCACTTCCAGCTACAACGTCAAGGCTGGCGTACAGCAGGAGGAATCGAAAGAAACATGAAATTTACTGGGTATTCGATCTCATAATTCCTCTTTATATACAAGTTGCTCAATACCCCTTTGCTGCATGTTCACCTTAGCTTCTTCCCGCATCACTTCTCTTATCTTATAGCTCATTAAATGGTGAAGAAAAGATGGCAATTCAAGTAAATGGCGTGGTGAAATTTTCTGCTGTCATTAAATGGTGAAGACTATTCTAGCCCAAAGGAACGGCTTACAGCCATGATATCTCATTTTCTCTCTCCACATTTTCTTGACTTATTGCACCTTTTGTCTTATTCCTTTTCCAATTAAAACACATCTCATATTGACCTACTATTTTTCCCATCTCACTTCACCCAACACAGCCAACTTTCTCTCCAAATCAGAAGTGGCGTGTAGTAGCAATTTTCTGCTGCCTATTGACTTATTCTTCATCCCTTTTTATATTCTTCAACCAATAACAAAATTCCCATGTTGACTTTGATCTCTTTGCCATTAATTCCAACAATTTAATTTCCATTCTTAAAATTTTAGATATTCATTCTACCTCACATACACCATAAAATTTAAATCCAATAAGAAAATGGAAAATGGAAATCCACATTCAATATTTATTTTTCACATCAATCAGTTACAATTATGGTGTACAGTGTGATAAATTCGAGTCTCACATATATGTTCTCATAATTTATACTGTGAGAAGGGAGATACGATTATGGAAAATTATGGACATAGCGATGAGATTATTTTGTATTTGATAATATAATAATTGAGATATGAAAAGGGATTTACAAGAAAATATTTAGGTATAAATACTTAAGTTTCTTATCCACCTTAATGGTTACATTGTGATATTATTTATAAAACCTAAGGAAGGAATCGATAATGATATTTCTAACACAAGGTGATTGTTATGGATATAGTGGTATTCATACGAATAATATTTATTTAGATTCATACTGCTTGGGTAAAATATATATATTGATATAAATTTTGATGTATATTAGTTGTAGAGAATTCACAAAGAAGTGGACGAGCACAATTAGCCAAGTGCGATGATTACTAGGTGCCAGGTTTGGTGCACTTTAGGTAAGAGATATATATCGGAACGTAAGAGATACTGAATGCTATTTTAAAATAAACTGCCTTGTGGTTATATAAATTGTATTTTCTTGTAAGGGGTTTTAAGAAAATATAAGTTGTTATGCTACCGGATTTTTATGAAAATAATGGTTTTATGATTTAAGCTTAACTTAAGCAACCATTTGAAAATGACAAGTTATCCGGCAGGTTTATTTTGAAAACGGTTAAATCTTACGACTTTGATCTGTTTATAAGACTTTCAGTCGAGATATTAATCTCAAGGAAATTATCAACCTATGGTATTGTTTTGAAGATATTATGAGTATGTATGATTTATATGCTTTTGAAAGAAATGTACACGACTTTTGTTATGAACTTTCCTAAAGCTCGAAAAATACTATTTCGGATTTCAAAAGATATATGTATGGAAATGTTTTGAGACATGACTAACTAAAGTCAGTATAGTATTATTTTGAAACTACTGTGTGTGATCTTGATTCTGTCCGCAGTAGGTATTTATATTCGGACTACTATGTGTGGCCTTTAATCAGTCCGCAATGGGAACTATATGTATGGAAATGTTTTGAGACATGACTAACAATCACTGCAGTAATGTTTTGGACTATTGTGTGACCCTGATCCAGTCCACAGTAGGTAATGTTTTGGGCTATTATATGATCCTGATCCAGTCTACAGTAGAGTTTCTATTACTGTGTGACCTTGATCCAGTTCACAGCGGGCCCAGTTGACACCTGATCAGTGCTCACTGGGGACCCCCTCTAGACTATGGCCATACGTCAATTCGAACTGCTTGATTATTGCTTAGTCATTATGTCTCCAACTTATGATATGCATATGTTCCTTTTCGTACTTATGCTGATTATGGTTTCTGAATGTTTATGTTTCGAATTATGTTTCGAATTATAATGCTTATCTATAGCTTTGAATGAATTACTTTCTGATACACTGCATAAGCATGTTTTGGTTTCCGAAATGTATAAATTTCGATTTTGAATTTTAATAAATATTTTGAAAACTTGCATGTAAAAATTCGGTATCTGTTTCTTATATATATTTCTTACTAGGCTTTCCAAAAAGCTCACCCCCCCACTCCACCTTCCAGATTAATTGCTATAGGAGCTTTATACACGGGGCTTAAACAAGTCCTTCGAGACTTTCGTACCACCGTTGAAGGTATGTGATGTACAATCTTCCCTTTTATATTCAGACTTATATTTTCAGTACTTTTATAGTATGGGGATGTAATTGAAGGAATTATAGGATATATTTATGGTTTATAATAATGCATGCAACTTGGGTGGAGATATATTTAATGAAGTAGAATGATTTAAAAATATAAATGCATGCTTAGTAAGAGAATTTGACTGGGACCTAAGATAATTAAAGGATATTGATTTAGCTAATATAAAATTAGCTTAAGAATTGATTAGTGACACTATGTACAGCCCAACCAAGTAAGTGAATAAAGGAAAAATTAGGTTCGTATTTTTAGTATAAATGGTCGTTATAAAAGTTGGTATCAGAGCAAGATTGGTCTAATGTACGTTAGTGTCAGTAGGTCAAGAATTGTTACATCCCCTAAGTATTGCACATGTCTGAATGTAAACTGTACATTTCTGTTTAAAATGGCACTGAATGTGTTTATTCTATATGGATAATTTATAGCTTTTTCCTACCAAATCTATATATGATATGATTTGATAAGTAATGAAGTGGTAAATGTTATTTGTTCAGTTTTGAACATATTGAAGTCATGTTAGTAGAGGTACACTAGCCTATGTGAATTAAATATTTATGCAGTATACTTATCATGACTCATGAATAAGGATTGACGTGTTGGGTGGAGATGATAATGGTGTAACCTAGCATTGCTCTCCTAAGATGGGTCATGCAATGATTTGAAACAATCGATTAGAATATGTTTTGCTTTGAAAGAGATAGAATTATTGTATCTTATATGATTGATGCAAAAATAGGTAATGACTAAAAGGTGTAAGAAGACTTAGTTAATACGGAATTGTACAAACATATGTTGGGTACTATGAGGCTTTTGATGAAACAGTGATAAAAATTTATGTTAAGATAGGGATAAAAGATTGAAAATTATGGAATGAAGCTTGGATACATGAGAATTGTGTTGGAATATAAATGAGTTATGATAATACATCTTGTGAATGGTATGTGATGAATATGCTTAATTGCATATTGAATTCATTCACACAAACTTCGAATCTTAAGAATTTCAACACGTGCCTTGATTTAACATATGGATATATTTACGTAAGCCTTGAGCTTTTGGAATCGTTTGGTTTTGTTCATGCATAGATTTAAGAGTTAATGCATTTGAAAATCTTAAATATCTGGGCTATTTTGAATGACTAGAAAGAAATCGAACTGTGCATTGAGCTTTTGTTTATAGAGCCATTTGAACATAAAGTCTTATGCCAACATTATTTCCTATGAAAAGAGTATAAGATTTGATCGAATACATGATCTGGCTTTTGTTTTGAGAACTATATGAAATTTGGGATTGTGATTTTAAACTATGAAACTTGAGTTTTGAGGATTCGGCATCCTTGGTGAGCTTTAGTAGAGTCTCAACACCTGGTGTGATTTCGATTGTACTTATTGGACTTGACTAATAGGGTTTGGACCTATCTACGATAGTAGCAAGAAACTATTATTGGAATCTATTCATTGTGTAAACAAAAAAATAAATAAACAAAATTGATTGAACTATGTGATTTTGGTGAATTCTATGAATTTTGAAAAGTCCTTGGTCTTCAACGTCTGCTAATGGAGAAGCTTTTAGTAGAGTTGATATTGAATATGATTGATTATAGAAATTATGAATCTTTGAGTATTACTGGAGACCTTTAAAGAATAGCAAGCAAGATGGTAAATTGATTTGAAGGTTCAGATTTTATGAGATAAGATATTCAAGATCGTTAAAAAATGACATTGGTCTTAGCTCAGCTTGAGGGTTATGGATTTATAAAATGATGTACGTTTGTAATGTATAAACTAATCAGATATACATGATTTGTGAATTGATTGAATACTAAGATTTAAGGTCTAATGTAAAATGAATTTGATTCATGGACAACTGGTAACATATGAATTGGACTTTGAATTCCCCAATTAAGGATCAAAAGGATAAGGTATTGAGGTCCAAGGTGATTTCCTTGATAAAAATACTTTGACAACATTATTCTTCGCAAGAAGCTATGTAGAAATTGGAAAGTTAATAAAAGCGAAATACCCTTACCTATTCTAAGATCACCATGATCAAATTTGAAAGGCAATAACTGAATATGTAGTTTTATCAAGCACTACAAGTTTTACATTCGAATTTTGTGTAGTATGAAATTATGGATAAAATCTCCTGTAGTGGTTTGATATTTATTAAAGTTTTACGATGGTTTAGTAAAGGAGAAAATTTTGATAGTCTATGTGAAGGAAATTGAAACTAATATACGAAACCTTTGTGGCAACTAAGTTATTGACAATTAATGAATTGGAAACTTGATTTTATGTGCTGTTATGGATAAGAGATTTTGTTAGTGCAAAGGCTATTGGATATATAATTGGTGTTTTTAGGGTTATGTTTAAATGAGATATTAGAGTGTGCAGCAAAAGTAAGAGTTAAGTTACAAATATAGAAATCGAAAACTTGGAAAGTTATTTTCTTGGACTCTACAGAATTTGAAATAAAATTTTTGTCGATTTCATTATCAGATAAAGGAAAATTAAGAGTTTTGATTGAAGCTTATTAGATAAAGTTTCATGGATCCATAAGGGAAGAACTACATACTAGATTTGTTTAAAAAATAGACAAGATTTGGAGCTCATGAAATTTTAATTTGATGTTGCCTTTTCGAAATTGGCTTTAAGGATTTAAGTGTAGATGTAGTTACTTTGCATCGAAATTCATATTGACTTAATTAACTATATGGACTCTTAAAATTGTACAGTTTGAACTACAAGAATTTTGAAAGCTCAACAATCTAAAATATACGGTCTTTAACTATGAGGCTTAAAAACATGTGGAATTTTAAGAACCAAAGGACTCTTTGAACTCCTCATTGGTAGAGTCGAGTTTGAACACGACATGTTATAAAGAGGTGAATCCTTGAGTGAATATTAAAGAATTATTTGGACACATTATGTAAGATAACAATTGACTTGAAAGTTAAGATTATATGAGATAAGACATTCGAGATTGTCTTATCATAACATTGATTTTACCTCAGTTAAAGGTTTATGGTCTATAGGAGAATGTATATTGCAAAATGTGAGATAAAGAGATAGCTTTGATTGTTGAAAGCTCGAATACTTGAATTTTGAAGTAATTAAGACCTTCGGATAAATAATAATATGCGAGTTAGACCTTGAAGTCTACAGACTTGAATCCTATGGATATAGAAAATATAATAAAAGGAGGCATCTTCACATGTTTGAAAAAAAAAACATTGAAAAATTTGGAGGACCAAATTTCCTAAAGTGGGAAGAATGTGAAAACAGCCAAATTACTTTATTGAATTTGTAAATGAATGTATAAAATTTAATAAATTAAGTATTGATATATATATATATATATATTCATGTCACTTATATATTAATACATGAATATAAATATATAATTATACTTACTTCAATTAATAAATATAGAACTTATGAAATGTTAGTAAAACCAAGAACATGTAGTGAACAAATTTAGATAAATCAGAATATACTTAACCAATATTAATATAGAGCCTAGAATAAATAAGCAAATGAACAAATAAAATATAGGTGAAATGGGTGTGTGGCTTCTCGAGGAAGCTTGGAAACAGTCACCTACCCCACTACCTCAATTTCTACTGGCCACTACATCCCCATTATCACTGTCCATCATCATCACCGTCATCCTAACAGCAACCACTTCAATTCTTCCCTTTTATTTTCTAATGTACGAAAGCTTCTCATTTGCATCCTCACGAGTTGTTGCAACTTAACCTATTTTGTATCAACAACAAAGATGCCAGAAAAGAAACTGAAGGAAAAGGAGTTTGGGAGAGAAAAACCCATAAAGAAAATGAAAAAAGGAAATTGCTGCAGTGAAAGAAAATAAGAACAGACGAGAAAGTAGAGAGGAAGAAGAAGGTTGCTGCAGCAAACAAAGAAAAGGGGAAAGGATTGAGATTGAAGGAGAGATGAGTGAAATGGTGGAAAGAAAGAGCTGATCGGTAGCAAGAGATCAGATTTAAAGAGAAGCAAAAGAGGACGACACTGATTAGGTTTGCACCTCTGCTATTCTCTTCATTTCTTGGCTATTGTTTAAGTGCCATTCGATTAGAACAAGCAGCAAATAGGAACGGGGAGTACAAGGAAACTTGAAACAGCAAATGTTACATTTGAGTAAGGAAGCCTGAACTGAACAAATTTATGAGGGGAAGAAAAATGGCATGGAAACAAGGGACTCAATGGCCATTCGATACTGGTTCATGGCTAGTAACCAAGGCTGAAGAAAAATCTAAACAAGAAATGTAAGCACCAGTCGAGAGAGTAAGTGAGAGCCACTAACACTCAACAACCCAAGGAGTTCTCTTGGGTTTTTAGACAGGAAACAGAGGAAAGAAAATAGCATGAAGTAGTAGGATTTCTCTCGATGAACAAGAGAGAAAAGAGGGCTCCATTCTCGGTTGGAGCAAGACAAAACAGAAGCTTCCGGTCAGCTGAACCAAAAAGAAAGAAAAGAGTTAGTGTAACACCCTCGAAAGCTGGAATTTTCGGGCTAACTTTTTCCTTTACTTACTATGTTTGTCATTCGCTCAGTGTAGTTAAAACCTAACAAGTAAATTTCTACTCGTTTAATTGTTTAAGACTAGTTGTCTAAGGTCCCATTTAAGTCACCTCGTAATATGTGCCAAAAACAAAATTGAAAAATTTCACCCTTACTTGAATATAACCCATCCTCATACACAATATAATATCATCTCAACCTGTGGCACAGTACATTCTCAATATACCATCTTAGATATCTCATATTCACCAATTTGTAATATTGAGAATACAATCCATTACAAGGCACAATTCATATACAATCTCGATACACTCCTAATACTTACATCCCGAATTCTATGCATTGTGTATACAAAAAGAATCTTTAAGTCTGGAATATAAACAGAGATATTAAGGAGATTTATACCTCAACGCAAAAGTAACAATGCCAAGAAGCCCACGCATCAAACTCTTAATACATCACTCTTGTATCCGAGCCTATCTGAAATAATTTATGAGGTGGAAGAGGGGGGCGAGCTAATGCCCAGTAAGAAAATATACGCTAAATGATATTAGGTTTCTACTATGTTTAATGCATGTGTATGCATGAATAAATGAGCCAAAACTCATGTTTAAATATGTTTTATTGAAAATAATGCAAAGTTGATGAGCCATTATTTTATAAGCTACAAAACGCTTATGCTCACACATTTATAAAATCGAAATACACATTCAAAGTATTTTCAAGAGACAGGCATCCATTTATAAGATATGGTAATATAATCGAGATCTTCAGAAATAACCGATAAGCTTTCTATGAAAGCATCCATTGTAGCTAGTAGTGGTCACAGTCCCATACCAGGGCTCTATCCATGATCATGAATCATCTCAGCACCAATGATCATCTAGTAGCTGAGGTACAAGTCACGAGTATTTGTCGGACACCTGGAAGATCACAAAGCATTCAGGACCTGGAAGATCACAAAGCATCCAAGATATTTCACAATTCATATATATACATAGATATCCATCACACATAGGAGGAAATCTGAATTATGTATACATAGATAGGCGCCTTTAATGCCACACAGGCATAACAAATGCCACATAGGCATGAGAAATGCCACACAGGCATAAAGTTCCACACAAACAGGGTAATTGCCACACAGGCAAATTAAGTGCCACACAGGCATAACAGTATCATGTGTCTCATGAGCCAAAACTCGTGTAAAAATAGCATTTACAACATGAGTTGAGTACTAAAAGCATGAATCGTTTTAAATACTTATAGTTTTCGAAAATCTCATTGTACAAAATCATGCTTAAAACCATTATCTTGATAACAAGTATCGATGCTTAATATGCATGAGGTTTTAAAGGCATTTTATAAATCTAAATTAATACCAAGATATTTGCTTAAATAATTTCTAACGAAATTTTGGCATTATGACGGCATAAGTAGAACACTACCCAGCGTCATATCCACAACAAATACCTGTAGAAAAACTCAATCAAGCAATATATATTTAATGCACCAATTCCAACACCTTTCAAATCTCAAACATTTTGCACTTTATGCTCAATGCAATATAATTTGAAATTTAACCAAGAATGCATTTAAATCCATAAGTATTAAATAACATTAATTCAGACATACATAAACATAACAGACCAACAAACATTTACCATATATTCTCTTATCTCCACTTTAGGGTAGTTACATCAACTCACTTTCCTTGGTGTTTCCCTACAAGTAAATACCAAATAACAATCATCATTGCTCTAGCACGAACACGCACACACACACACACACACACACACATATATATATATATATATATTAAATCCACATATTACAGGCTAGTGTACTCTTGTAATGTAACTTCTTACCATTTGTTTCAAGGCTAGGTACTTAGTACTCCATACCTATACCTTGGTGTTTTGGCACTTCTTTGATTCCTTCTCGTATCTTAATCTTAAGGATATTAGATACCCTCTACCTCTTTAATAATCTCCGTACATTAATACAAAATTATTATGCTTAGATACTTTAGGAAATTTCATGAATTAAAACCTTACTAGGCAATTCCTTACCATATGATTATACCATGCTAGCCGAATACCTTTTTCACAATTTTCCTCAATGATTTTCAACAAAATACATCATACATCAACTCCATATCAATACTCAAGCATTATCAAATAACTTCACTAATATTCCATAAATCTCAAATTTATAATCACCACATTCTAAAGTTTCCACAATGACAATTTCACAACCCCCAAACAAGTTCTACATTATTTTCATGATAATCCTTTAATATATATATATATATATATATATATATATATATATATATATATAGCTTGAAGCCAAGGCAAAGAGAGGTCCTTACCCTCTCGGTTCAGCAGCAATGGTAGTCCTCTTGGAAAGCTTTCAAACCGTGACCCATTGAAATCTCTTCCTTGCTTCAACTCTTCTCTGCACCACTCGGCTCAACTACTGTCCACCTTCATTTCCAATAGCTGATTGGGTCATTTGGCTTTGGGTTCTTAACACCCAACAACGCCAACTTCATCTTAATTATTATCATTTTTTTAACCCATGTACATTGCTTTGGTTCAAGTTCCACTTCAGCCTCAAAATTGGCTTTACTACACCTTTAACCACTTCCTTTGTCAACACCAAAAATCCCTGGTTTAGTGCCCTGAATAGTCCCTATTATGGCTTTAACCCCTAGTTTTACAGCCCTCAAATACTACTCTAAACAACCAAGATATTGTCTCGGTTCAACCAACCTTTAATCCCATGCTCTAGCCTTATTTTAGAGTCACCAGTTAACACCCTTCCAGTCATCAAAACACCTCCTGCTCAGCCCCTTAAACTTAGTGCTTAACAGCCCTCAACCACCTCTACTTCACGTCACAACTCTTTCCCTAGCCTACATTGTAACCATCCAAAGCCGAAACCAAAATCAACCCCCTTTTCTGCCTCTAAACCTAGCACTATTCCTCCCATTTTCCACTCCTGTTCAGCAGTCAAAACAATCCCCAAATGTCACGCTTCAGCCACCCAAAACAGCATCTCTTTTTGTCTTTAGTATCAGCCATGAAATCCATGATCACCTTGACTTCCTCACGGTTTTAAGCAGCTTCTTCCACTTCCACAGCTGCTCTTCTTTCTTTTCTTCCCAATTTCCTTTCCTTCTCCAGTTTGCTCTCTCCTTCATTCTTGGTTTCACTCTTTTTCTCATCATTTACCTTCTTTTAATCTCAGCAGCCTCTCAATCTTGGCTCACTCTTCTTTTTCTTTTCCTAACAACAATATAGCTTTCCTAGCCAAACCAGAATGGACCCGAAACCCAAGTGGCTTCTCTTATTTTTTTCGTGAGCCACTCTTTCTCTTTCTCTCTCCTTTTTTTTGTCGATCTTCCCTAAGAGAAATCCTAGTTGGCGTCCACTCCTCTGCTCCATCCCTTTTCCTCTCCAGCAGCCAACTTTGGCTTCGCTCTTCCTTCCTTCACCATCGAGTAACCTACCTTTCTCTTTTCTGATCGTGTGTTGTTGTCTCCCAAAAGAAAACCTCATGTTGCCTTCGCACCTTAATGCCGAAAGTGTCAACAAAGTGGGAGTTGGTGGTACGGAAATGGCTTCTACAAGAAGCCAAATCTCTTTTGTTTATATATATATATATATATTATATTTTTAAACTATATACTACATGCTTATAATATAATATATTGCTTGACATATGTTATAGGTTTTGACATTTTATTATTATATTATACTTGTGTTTTTGGTTTTATGTTTGTCTATTAATATTAATAAATATGCATGTATTATATATGTTTATTTGCTATACATATATCTAAGTGTTTACACAATATATCTTATCTCTCCTCTTGTAAACTTATATATATTATTTCCTTAATACAATTCCTTAATTTTTTAAACATAATTTTCTAAAAATTTAACATTTAGTTAAAATATTAATTTCAAGTGAATCGTTAGAACACTTAAGTCCGCCAAACAAATTACTTATTTCATACTCTAATAATTCACATTAATTTATAAAGCTTGAATGAAATGGCCTTATCCTCTAAGGACAGAAAATTGGGGTTGTCACAGTTAGTCAGAACTGAAAGGCAAAAATATGGAAAGGGAGCTGAACTGAGGAAATTTTTAAAGAAGAAACGAGGGCTGTTGGAGAGGCAAAATATAAGGAGAAGAGTTGGTGGTTAAAAAGCCTAGAATACAAGCAAAGTTGTTGCATATTTTAATGTACATGATAGCATCAAGTTAGTGAGGTTCAAGACTACAAAAATGGGGCTCTCAGTTTTGAATTGTAACAACTGGTAAGGCCATTCTCTCACTTAAGAATTTATATACTTGAGTAGAGAATTTATACTAAAGATATGTATACATATATAGGGCTGCTGAAACACATAAAGTGGTTGTTGAATTGGTGAGATATGTGGCAAAAGTTCCTAAGCTAACAAGGCATATACGCTCGGTTAAGAGGTATGCAAAGGTAAGGAAAAAATTGTGGCATCGGGTTTAAATTTGAGTGATTATATGCTACTAATTAAATGATGAAAATAGGTAAAGGATGTGAATGGATGGTTCATGATGTAGAATCATGTTATTTCCTTTTACTAATCATTAATGTAAGAATTATATACCATGATAATGTTGATGAGCAGATGAATTATCTAGTCGATAGCACATACATATATATATAAATAGGGATTTGGCGATTAGTAATATATGTTCTCATAATTTGTACCGTGAGAAAGGAGATACGATTATGGAAAATTATGGACATAGGGATGAGATTATTTTGTATTTGATAATATAATAATTGAGATATGAAAAGGGATTTACAAGAAAATAATTAGGTATAAATACTTAAGTTTCTTATCCACCTTAATGGTTACTTGTGATATTATTTATAAAACCTAAGGAAGGAATCGATAATGATATTTCTGACACAAGGTGGTTGTTATGGATATAGTGGTATGCATACGAATAATATTTATTTAGATTCATAATGCTTGGGTAAAATATATATTGATATAAATTTTGATGTATATTGGTTGTAGAGAATGCACAAAGAAGTGGACGAGTACAATTAGACAAGTGCGGTGATTACTAAGTGCCAGGTTTGGTGCACTTTAGGTAAGAGATATATATCGGAACGTAAGAGATACTGAATGCTATTTAAAATCAACTGCCTTGTGGTTATATAAACTATATTTTCTTGCAGGGGTTTGAAGAAAATATAAGTCGTTATACTGCCGGATTTTTATGAAAATAATGGTTTTATTATTTAAGCTTAACTTAAGCAACCATTTGATAATGACAAGTTATCCGGCAGGT
The DNA here is from genome assembly GCA_032173925.1 of Heritiera fomes. NCBI lineage: Eukaryota > Viridiplantae > Streptophyta > Magnoliopsida > Malvales > Malvaceae > Heritiera > Heritiera fomes. The sequence goes on from JAPDPM010000007.1 coordinate 36,670,892, forward strand.
TTATTTTGAAAACGGTTAAATCTTACGACTTTGATCTGTTTAAAAGACTTTCAGTCGAGATATTAATCTCAAGAAAATTATCAACCTATGGTATTGTTTTGAAGATATTATGAGTATGTATGATTTATATGCTCTTGAAAGAAATGTATACGACTTTTGTTATGAACTTTCCTAAAGCTCGAAAAATACTATTTCGGATTTCAAAAGATATATGTATGGAAATGTTTTGAGACATGACTAACTAAAGTCAGTATAGTATTGTTTTGAAACTACTGTGTGTGATCTTGATTCTATCCGCAGTAGGTATTTATATTCGGACTACTATGTGTGGCCTTGAATCAGTCCGCAGTAGGAACTATATGTATGGAAATGTTTTGAAACATGACTAACAATCACTGCAGTAATGTTTTGGACTATTGTGTGACCCTGATCCAGTCCACAGTAGGTAATGTTTTGGGTTACTGTATGATCATGATCCAGTCTACAGTAGAGTTTCTATTGCTGTGTGACCTTGATCCAGTCCACAGCGGGCCCAGTTGACACCTGATCAGTGCTCACTGTGGACCCTCTCTAGACTATGGTCATATGTCAATTTGAACTACTTGATTATTGCTTTATCATTATGTCTCCAACTTATGATATGTATATGTTCCTTTTCGTACTTATGCCGATTATTGTTTCTAATGTTTATGTTTCGAATTATGTTTCGAATGATAATGCTTATCTATGGAAACTTGCATAAGTATGTTTTGGTTTTCGAAAGGTATAAATTTCGATTTTGAACTTTAATAAATATTTTGGAAACTTGCATGTAGAAATTTGGTATTTGTTTCTTATATATATTTTTTACTGGGCTTTCCAAAAAGCTCACCCCCCACTCCAGCTTCCAGATTAATTGCTATAGGAGCTTTGTACACGGGGCTTAAACAAGTCCTTCGAGACTTCATACCACCGTTGAAGGTATGTGATGTATAATATTCTTTTTTATATTCAGACTTGTATTTTCAGTACTTTTATAGTATGGGGATGTAATTGAAGGAAGTATAGGATATATTTATGGTTTATAATATGCATTCAACTTGGGTGGAGATATATTTAATGAAGTAGAATGATTTAAAAGTGTAAATGCATACTTAGTGAGAGAATTTGACTGGGACCTAAGATAATTAAAGGATATTGACTTAGCTAATATAAAGTTAGCTTAAGAATTGATTAGTGACACTACGTACAGCCCAACCAACTAAGTCAATAAAGGAAAAATTAGGTTCGTGTTTTTGGTATAAAGGGTCGTTACAATATGGGATATTCAGGCGAAACCATGTTTTAAGCACCGAGTAATTTGAGAACTTAATTAGTTTAAAAATCCAAAAATATTTTAGTTGGATCAAATGAACAATTAAAAATTAGCATACTTGCACCATAAAATCCTCCAATTGCTATTACTGGGCAGTTTTCTGCTGATAAGTTCCTCTTCAGGTTTATTGCCAACTGTGCATAGCTACTAAAGCTTGTGATGAGCTGAAGAACCCCAGAGTTGAGGCATTTTAGCCTACTATCTCTTTAAATCTGAATCTCATTGAATCTTTATAATACCGATGTTGTAAGAAATCACTCTAATTAATAAGGCATTGTTCTCATATACTATAGGAATACGAAAGATCAGATTCATGAATAACAAGTAATGACATACATATATATATACACAAAAGCAGACCTTTAAAGGGAGAAGCAAGATTGATCATGATTCTAACCCCAATGGAATCTCCATATATCGTTGCCTTATCACTTGTGCAGATAAAGATGGGCGAACTCGTCTTAGCCCAGAGTTGAGAATGTATTTCTCTTGGAACGTAAGATAGCTCTCCTATTTGTAATTGAAATGATAGTAATATGTCACGAATTCGGTTGGGAGGCCTTGAAGGAAACCGAAACAAATATGTAGCGGAATTTAAATCATTCGGCCTCCACCAGGATCGATTCGGAGAGTTACCTGATTAGGGTTTCGAGATTTTACCTAACGTTTTCTCTGATTTCTGTCGTTGGTCGAGTCACAAGCAACAACTTTTCGTTCCTGCCTCTATGGTATCCACACGAACGGATCTCACGACTCTTGAACGTCTCACGATCAGAAGCCTTAAAGAGCGTTTTTGATTCTTATAATCGATTTGCTAGCTTCGATTAAAAGAATATCGTTTCTGTTTTTTTTTTAATTATGCGGCTCTGTTTTAGAAAAACATCCTTTTATAAGCAGTAAATTTTACCCTAAAATTTACTGCCAAACAGAACTCTAATCCTACTTAGAATAGGATTAACTATATCCTTAATCCAATTCAGAATAGGATTAGATATATCCTTAATCCAATTCAGAATAGGATTAATTAAGCTCCTCATTGATCCGTTCTAAGTGTGCGACCCAATAGGTTCTCAAAACAATGGCAATGACAAAATTGTCACAGGCAATGAGCGGTATCTAGCAACACATCATTGCTACCCATGTAACGAGAATGTCAATGACTCGACATAACCTTACTCGTGATAGATGTTACCGTGTAGTCTAATCCCTTTATCCTTTGATCTCTTGATTAGACACAAGTCATGGAATGTGTCACACTTGTATAGTCTAATCAGCGTTTCTTGATTCTTGAGTAGACTAATTAAACAAATAAAATCAATATCTCATATTGACTTATTCGAGCACAACCATGCATTTTTAGTCTCACTCTATCAAAGGGCCCAAGACATCACTCTTGTTATATAAGAGGGATAAATCCTATCTTGATCACTCAACATCCCTCTACATAGATCAAGGCATACCATATTACTACCTTTATAGTCCATCCTGTTACGAATGACATCTAGCAGCATTAAAGTATGCAATTCTCTGTGTTGGGATCTCTGATGATCTCAAGTCAAAGGATCACATACACCATCATCACTATGAGAATCGCTTATGACACTCATATAACAATCCATGTAGCGTTCTCATGGAGGGTCGATCCAGTACATAGTTCTCTAACATGTACCTATGTGATGACTTGATATCCTATATCCATGACAATGGTCATCAGTCAACCACATACTAGTCTTATCGTATCATTGTTATCCTTGTTCACAATAATACTTGACTAGGGATATTTTAAGAATAGTGTGTTATTACTATTCTAAGGACATTATCATATAAGATTATATTACGCAGTTATAAGACAAATATAATAATGAACTATAAATAAAAATGTCATGATACATAAAAATGCCAAAGTCAATCATCTAATGAATGGTTCTAAGGGCATAATCCAACAGGCCTGAGTCTACACGCCTCATTATCCAAGGATATGCAGTTGACAAGCATAGTGCTGCCGGGAGTAGAAGACGCAGTACTTGCGAAAACTGAAGCAACAGTCTTTTAAAAAGGGTAGGTTTCGTATCAGCTTTTGGAAAGGGTTTCTGCATGAGCTCTACATTGTAGCTGCTATAATCTTAGATAACGCCTGTAAACTCGTAAGGCAAGACTAGTGGGCTTTTCACAGGATGTTCAGAACGATGACTTCTTGCATGGCTTTCTTGTAGGGGAAGAGAGGTCTAAGAGGCATTTACACTTCATTAGGCTTCTAACAAACAACTAGGGCAACTTCAAGTAACTACCAAATTTCCAACTTTTTAGCTTAATCATACACGCATTTTCAACACCAATTTCACATCAAAAACTAACTCGCATGAATCAATTTCAAGATTCAAGAATGTCTACACAACAACCATTAAACATAAGTTGTATTCAAATATATAAAATAAGAACAATATAACAATCTTTTCACCTCAAATTGTATCAAAATATATTCATATAAGTAAAGTAAAAAAATGCTTACAAGAAACTTTATATCTTTTTTATACCAAGTAATAGAAATCCTTTTTCCTTAATCCCATGCTTTTGCTCTTTATTTTTTTACTACATTTGTGTTCTATTTTTTTAATAATACATTTTCCAACACACACATTTTTCTTTTGTTCTTTGTTTGTCTCTTAATTTTATATATAATTGCTCTATATTTACTACACTAAAAAGGTCCCACATAATAAAAGTAAATGAGCTATTAAAATGAAATGACTTAATCAATATAAGTGGATTTACAATCTAATATCCCTACTTAAACCCAATTACCATTTTTCATTCCCAACATCACTTTCATGCTTTTAAACATATTAATCTTCAATGACTTGGTAAAAAAATTCGCAACTTAATCTTGAGACTTACAATACACCAACTCAATTTCTTTCTTCTCCATATGCTCTCACATAAAGTGAAGGCGAGTTTTACTATATTTGTTCCTATCATGAAACATCGAATTCTTAGCTAAAGCAATAGCCGAGCGGTTGTCCACAAAAATCTCCGTATGACCTTCTTGCACAAACCCAAAATAGCTCAAAACATTTCTTAGCCAAATAGCATAACAAACAGTAGAATTTGCAGTCACATACTCCACAAGTTGACAAAGTTACAATAGGTTGCTTTTTCGAAGACCAAGTGAATGCACCATCACCAACAAAAAAAGCAAAACTGAAAGTGCTCTTCCAAACTAGGTTCTTCAAACCCCTTATGAACAATCTCCCATAAATCTTGAGACTTTAATGTTGACTCTTATAGGCTATACCGAGAGGAGGTGAATCGGTTTTTACTAACCTTAGGTTCGTTTTTCGGTTCCTCTAAGTTCTCTAGCTTAGATTGATATTTTCTAAGTTCTCTAGGCTACTCAAGCATGCAATATAAATTCAATTCAATAAGCACAATATAATTGCAAGTAAAGAGAGTAGGGAAAGAGAGATTTACACAAGCGATTTATAGAGGTTCGGCAACTTGTTTACGTCCTCTACCTTGAGACGCTCCCAAGGATTTTCCCAAAATTCACTATACTTGAATTTGTGTTACACTCCCTCTTTTTGCAGGCTCAAGAGAAACCTCTCTCTTTTTCTAGGCTCAAGAGAAACCTCTTCTCCCTCTTTTTCTAGGCTAAAGAGAACCCTCCCTCTTTTTCTAAGGCTAAAGAGAAACCTCCTTCTTTTTCTTAGGATAAAGAGAAACCTCCCTTTTTACAAGGAATGAGTTGGTTTACAAGTAGTGCAATCAAAGAAGGCCTCTAAGTAGGCAAATGATTACAGAAATTAGGCACAAGTGAAAGCTTATACAAGATTTGTGCTAAGCAATACAAGAGATATGTGAATGATGGAAGATGAAGAATTTGTAGCTCTTGATTTGTTGTTAAGGCCTAAGGATTTGAGGAAAATGAGTATTGGAGTTGATTGAGTAGTTCCTCTTCCTTCCTTTAGCTTCTAAGCCTCTATTTATAGTCCTTTGGATGGTTTGTGGACGTTGGTTGGAGCCAAAATAGAAACTAGCCGTTGTATCTCAAAGAAACTAGCCGTTAGGGACTTTCTGACATAAAGGGATCGATCCTTTTGCAAAAGGGATCGATCCCATGCTTCATTCTTGGCTTCCAGGGCATTCTGCCAAAAAAGGATCGATCCCTTACCTTAAGGGATCGATCCCATGCTTCCAAAATGAGTTTTTTCTGCACTTTTGGGCTAGAAATGATATGGCTTTTGATTTTAATTCAACCCAAAACATTTATAAGCTTTAAGGGAGTTTTTCTTGACTTTCTCAAATGAAAATATTGTCCAAAAACTTATAAGTAATTTTCTGAACTTATGTTCAATAATTCTTGAGAAAATTACTTAATATTGAAAACTATTTTATAAAGTATTAAGACCCATATGAATATATCATTAAATCATGGTCTTAAAGTTTGATATGAACACTTAAAAATGGATTGAGAAAATCATGTGTGATAAGGCAAAATTACAATATGAATTAAAACATTAAAGCTTACTTAAGTTTTTATCATTTCAAAATATATATATGGCAATTTAAAGCTAACAATCTCCCCCTTTTTGATATGATAAAACTTAATGTAAATTTGCTTTGAAAATTCTTTCATAAAGTACTCCCCCTCAAATAAAGCAAGATTTTATAAAGCTCCCCCTTAATATAAGCATGGGCTTTGAAAATGAATTTTTAAACTATTTCTCCCCCATTATCTCTACCCCTTTCAAACTATTTCTCTCTCATTATCTCTCCCCCTTAATATCTCTCCTTTTTAATATCTATCTCTCCCCTTTTTTGTCATAGCAAAAAGTAGGAAAAATAATAAAAAAATATGCTCCTCCTAAAATCATGGCTATGTGAGAAGAGATAAATATGCTCCATCCAACAAGAAACGTGTTAGTACATGGGACTCATAGCACAAATAAATAAGTCAATATCCACAAAGAGTATGAAATATTCATGCAAAGAATATGACTTATGATCCTATAACAATTGTTTATAAATAATTTCTCAAGAAGTTTCCAATTGGTAAGAAATTAAGCAAGCACCTAAGTATATCAATTGTTCACTAAGGTCCAACTAAGGTGCATGGTAATACATCATGATTATAAGCTGAAATTAGATGACACATCATATACATGAGCTCATAAATCATTTTCAAGCAAGAGTGTGCATAGAATTAAGACATATAGCAATTAATTACAAATTCTAGCACACAAGAGTTTCATGCAAAAATATCCTAAATGGATTCTTCTCTATTTGTCATTTCAAACTAAAAAGCACAAGAAGAATTGTCAATTTAAAGCTCATACCAATTGGCAATTTAGTTTTGGCTTACCAATTGTTGAAAATATGGTTGCCAATGATACTAATTGTTATTTCAATCTAAATACCAATTGTTTCTAATGGTTGACTTAGACATTTTGCATGAATCCAATATCTATATGTAGTGTGTTCATGTCAAGAAAATAATCATTCTAAATATGCAAGAACACAATCACACAAAATTATACCATATGGAAGATTCAAAAAAATCAAGATATTCAAGCAAACACATTTTCTTCCATGACTTCAAGCACAAAAATCCTATGCTCATTTTCCAATTCAAGTCCTTAGCCAATTATGAGCAAAGAAAGATTCAAATAATAAATGCATGGATATTAATCAAGGTACATTTGTTCAAGTTTGCACTTATCTTTGAATGTTGGTGTTGTCATTAAAGCCCAAGTTCTTTAATAATTTGGCCATAAGAAAAATTTAAGTACATGGATGATAAAGTTTCATGTATTTGAACATTTAGGATCCATTTACCATCACACATTATAGGCCAATGACCATTATCAATTGTTGAGTTTACATTTGAAATCAATCCACTAGATGTATAATTATCATGAAACCTAGTGTGGAATTGATAAGTCAAGCTAAGAGATATAATCCTATAAGCATGCTTGACTAAGATGAACAAAAGGAATGATCAATATTCGTGATGCACAAGTTCATCAAATTCTCAAATATATACACAAATCATTGAAATAAATCTCAAAAATTATGTTTAAGTATTCATTGAAAATATATTTCAAGATTATTTCAAGATTTATGCAATTCATGAATGTTTTCAACAAGAAGAATGATTTTGCACTTGTGAGTTCAATAAAAATGATATTGATTGTTGAAAGTGATATCATTTGTTGGAAATGATACAAATTGATGGAGTTGAGGCATGATATCAATGAAAAATGAATTTCATAGTTTAAAGATCATCAAAAAGAAGTTAAAACAATGAATTTTTAGTTGAGAAGAGAGAAAGTATCAAAACAATGAAAAGTTCTTCTCAATTTCGGTTGAAAACATGCAGAAAAGTCATTTTGGCCTAGGGGGATCGATCCCTTAACTCTAGAATGCAGATTTCCTGCATTCTGCTCAAGGGAGATCGATCTTGCTTGTTAAGGGATCGATCCCTCATCCTGTTTTTGCAGTTTTTGACAGAAAATCCAACTTTTGAGGTACCAAAACTTCGTTTTTTAGTATTTTAAGTCCAAGTAAGGGTTTAAACATTTGTAAAACATGATTTTGGACTTGTATGAATGGAAAACATGAAGGAAAAACCATTTTACAAAAGATTTTGCAATTTTGGAAGAATTTACACAATAAAATGCATTTTTGGCTTCAAAGGATGTCATTTTGAGAGTTAAGCATATTTTGACAAAACTAAAGCATTGGAAACCACAAATATGTCAAAAAAAACTTGCTCACATTGGTTTTAAGCACATATATCATCAAATCATACATCTTGTGAACAACATGCCATGATTTCCAACATACAAGTTCTTCATTATTGCTCATGACATGGCATTTTTGCATATATGACATATTTGGTATTTTAAGACAAGTAAATACATTATCAACACATAGAAAACTTGTTCAAAATGCAAAAATCCAATAATCATTTCAAAATCACAAATCATGCTTTTCATTCAATGCATCAAGTACTATAATCAAACAATCAAAAATCTTTGTCATGCCTTTTTGTTCAATCATTCAACTCACAATGCATCAAGAATCATCAACCAAGTGCCTCAATAAAACATATAAATAATTTTAGCAAAAATGAGTTTTGAAGAGATAGGATTTAAGCTTACAAAATTCCTTTGCTAGAGAATGCTTTGCATTGAATAGTTGGATCCACCTTGTGCCATTCTTTAAAGAATTATTGTGACCTTGTCAAGTACGGATTCTTAAGCTCTTCCTCTTTCTCATTGGCATAAGCAATCTCCATGGGGGGTGTGTAGAGCATTTGAACTCTATTGTTTCTTTGTATTCTCATGCTCTAACACTCCTACATCAAACAATTTCAAACATGCTTTGGTACCCAAATTTTCTTGGGTCCATGAGAGTTAGTGCAAATAATTTTTGATCCTTTTGGGATCCATTTCAAGCACAAATTATTTATTGTATGCTTTGGCACCCACATTTTTCTAACAACTCTTCCTCTAAATGTAGTTTTTCTATAAGTGCATGCTTGTAAAGAGTGTCCTATTCTATTGCATAGTGAGCATGTAAGAGATAAATCATGCATAGTATTTTTGCTCACTAGGAAATTCTTTAGATGAGTTTCTTTATGTATTGCATTATATCCTAGCCCATCTTTGTCAAAGAAAGCTCTTTGGGTCTCAAGCATATGATCTAATTTTTGTTGACCCATATAGAACCTAGAAAATGAGTTATGCAAATTTGTATTCTTTTTATATAACTCATTTATTTCTAAATTGGTCTCTTCTAGTTTCTTTTCAAATTCAATCTTAGCATTTGTCAAGGCATCATTTTCTATTTTTAATTTAGCAATGATTTTCTTATATTTAGAATTCATGTATTGAAATTCATTTGCTAAATCATTAAAAGCATTTTGTAGTTCACTAAAGGTATAATCATTATCTTCACTAGAACTACTACTAGCATCATCATCACTAATGGCCATAAAGCATGAGTAGGCTACCTCATCATCTATGTTTTCCTCATCGGAGCTATCACTATCGCTCCATGCAGCCACAAATGCTTTCTTCCTATGTTTCCTATCCTTTTCCTTCCTAAGTAAGGGGCAATCTAACTTAGTATAACCCGGTTCAATACACTCATAACACACTAAGGGGTCTTTTTCTCTTCTACTTAACTCTCCCCTATGATGCCTCCTATTTTGCTCTCTCTCATTCATTCTCATGAACCTATTGAATCTTTTGGCAAACATTGCCATTTCTTTTTCTTCCTCATTTCCACTCTCATCACTATCATCTTCAATGACCTCATGAGTAGAAGACTTAAGTGCTACCCCTACTTTCTTTGAAGGCACTTCATTTCTTTTCATTTTCATTTCATATGTAAGTAGGGAGCCCATAAGTTCATCTAGAGACAAGGTATTTGGATCCTTAGACTCTTCTATTGCGGTTACCTTTGCCTCCCAAGATTTTGGCAAGCTATTCAAAATTTTCTTTACCATTTCAACATTGGAATAAGTTTTGCCTAGATACTTAAGTCCATTAATTATATCATTAAACCTAGTGAACATTTCACTAATGGACTCATTTTCTTTCATCCTAAATAGCTCATAATCATGTGTGAGCATTCCTACTTTGGTCTTTCTAACTTGATTTGTCCATTCATGTGTGATGGCTAGTTTATCCCATATTAGTTTAGCATTCTCACATAAAGAGACTCTATTATACTCATTGGGCCTAAAGCACAAAAGAGGGTGTGCATAGCCTTGGCATTCATTTGTGCCAATCTCATGTCATTTGTGTCCCACTCATCCTCACTCTTAGGGACATCTTTTCCATCTACTTTCTTCATGGGAATTCTAGGACCATTCACTATAATTCTCCACACTTCATAATCGTTTGATTGTACAAATAACATCATTCTAATTTTTCAATATTAATAATTCTCACTATTGAAGAGTGGAGGTCTAACTAATGATTGTCCTTCTTTTCCTAAAGATGTGCCTACATACAAGTGAGCCATTTAAAATCGTTTTGCTCGATAGAGGTTAGTCTAAATCAATCTCAAGCCCAAGCTCTGATACCAATTGTTGACTCTTATAGCTATACCGAGAGGGGGGTGAATCGGTTTTTACTAACCTTAGGTTCTTTTTTCGGTTCCTCTAAGTTCTTTAGCTTAAATTGATATTTTCTAAGTTCTCTAGGCTACTCAAGCATGCAATATAAATTCAATTCGATAAGCATAATATAATTGCAAGTAAAGAGAGTAGGGAAAGAGAGATTTACACAAGCGATTTATAGATGTTCGGCAACTTGTCTACGTCCTCTACCTTGAGACGCTCTCAAAGATTTTCCCAAAATTCATTATACTTGAATTTGTGTTACACTCCCTCTTTTTGCAAGCTCAAGAGAAACCTCTCTTTTTTTCTAGGCTCAAGAGAAACCTCTTCTCCCTCTTTTTCTAGGCTAAAGAGAAACCTCCCCTTTTACAAGGAATGAGTTGGTTTACAAGTGGTACAATCAAAGAAGGTCTCTAAATATGTAAATGATTATAGAAATTAGGCACAGGTGAAAGCCTATACAAGATGTGCTAAGCAATACAAGAGATATGTGAATGATGGAAGATGAAGATTTTGTAGCTTTTAATCTGTTGTTGAGGCTTGAGGATTTGAGGAAAATGAGTATTGGAGTTGATTGAGTAGTTCCTCTTCCTTCCTTTAGCTTCTAAGCCTCTATTTATAGTCCCTTGGATGGTTTGTGGACGTTGGTTGGAGCCAAAACAGAAACTAGCCGTTGTATCTCACAGAAACTAGCCGTTGGGGACTTTCTGACATAAAGGGATCGATCCTTTTGCAAAAGGGATCGATCCCATGCTTCATTCTTGGCTTCCAGGGCATTCTGCCAAAAAGGGATCGATCCTTTTCCTTAGGGGATCGATCCCATGCTTCCAGAATGAGTTTTTCTTGCAGTTTTGGGTTAGAAATGATATGACTTTTGATTTTAATTCAACCCAAAACATTTATAAGCTTTAAGAGAGTTTTTTTTGACTTTCTCAAATGAAAATATTGTCCAAAAACTTATAAGTAATTTTCTAAACTTATGTTCAATAATTCTTGAAAAAATTACTTAATATTGAAAATCATTTTATAAAGTATTAAAACTCATATGAATATATCATTAAATCATGGTCTTAAAGTTTGATATGAACACTTAAAAATAGATTGAGAAAATCATGTGTGATAAAGCAAAATTACAATATGAATTAAAACATTAAAGCTTACTTAAGTTTTTGTCATTTCAAAATATATATATATGGCAATTTAAAGCTAATATTTAACATCACTTCATTTATAAACTTCAATTATCAAAATTATTCTTAAGAATTTGGGGATGTACAAAATTGTTAGTCATTATTTTATCAACTTTACCAACATCCACAACAAATCACTCCACCAATCAAAAACTCCAAATAAAAGACCTAACACCTAAGTTAAGTAAAATTTATCAAAAAATCAAAACAAACAGAATTGAAACTCTGATACCACTTTTGTTGGATGAAAAGGTCTAAAAGGCATTACACAAATGTTTGGCTTGCACACTTCATTAGGCTTCTAACAAACAACTAAAGCAAGCTCCAAACAACTAAAGCAAGCTCCAATCAACTATCAAATTCACAACTTTTTAACTCAATCACATACACATTTCTAGCATCAATTTTACATTAGAGACTAACATAAATCAATCCCAAGTTTCAAGAATGTTTACATAACAACTATTAAACATAACTTATATTCAAACATATAAAACAAGAATAATATAACAATCTTTTCACTTCATAATGTATCAAAATATATTCATATAAGTAGAATAAATGAATGCTTATAAGAAAGTTTGCATATTTTTCATATCAAGGAAAAGAAATCATTTTTCCTTAATCCCATGTTTTTGCTCTCTACATTTTTATTGCACTTGTGTTTTGTCTTTTTTTTTTTTTACATTACATTTTTCAGCGCGCACACACACACACACACTTGTCTTTTGTTTGTTTTTGTCTCTTGATTTTCTATATAATGGGCCTATATTTACTACACTAAAAAGGTCCAACATAATAAAAATAAAAGGACTACTAAAATCAAATGAGTAACCCAATGTAATTAGGTTTATAATCCATCATTCCCCCTCAAACCTAATTATCATTTCTCATTCTTAACATCACCTTCATTCTCTTAAACCCATCAATCTTCAATGGCCTGGTAAAAACATCCAATAATTAAAATTATTCTTACCTAACTTAAGAATTTGAGGATACACAAAATTCTTAGCCATCAATATGACAATACCCACAACAAATCACCACATTAATAAAAAACCTCAAATGAAAAACTTCAGTTAAGTAAAATACACCAAGAAATGAACACAAACAGATCTGAAACTCTGATACCACTTTCATTGATAAGAGAGTTTTAAGAGGCATTTACATAAACATTTTGCACACTTCATTAAGATTCTAACAAACAATTAAGGCAAATTCCAATCAACCACAAAGCTCACAACTTTTCTACTTAATCAAACGCATATTTCTAGTATCAATTTCACATTAGAAACTAACTCACATCAACCAATCTCAAATTTCAAGAATGTTCGAACAACAACCATTAAACATAATTGATATTTAAATATATAAAACAAGAACAATATAACAATCTTTTTACTTCAAAATGTATGAAAATATGTTCATATAAGTAGGTCAAAGAATGCTAACAAGAAGGCTTGCATCTTTTTCATACCAAGCAAAAGAAACCATTTATCCTTAATCTCACGTTTTTGCTTTCTACTTTTTTCTGTACTTGTGTTCTTTTTTTTTACACTACATTTTTCAGCACACACGTCTTTTTTTTTTTTTGTCTCTTAGTTTTCTACACAATGGCCTATATATACTACATTAAAAAGGTCCAACATAATAAAAATAAATGGCTATTAAAATGAAATGATTTACCCAATGTGATTGGGTTTACAATCCAATAATTTCATGACAAAAGAAACCAAATTCTCCTTCTCAATCGCAATTATTGTATATTACTCTTACTTCTACAAAAAATAAAAAATAAAATCTCTTAAAACTTTTCGAGGTTGTGAGGTTGAGGTAATATTTATGTAGAAAAGAGGGATTAAACGTTAAACCAGCTGCACTAGGATTTGGATTATTAAATCTAAGGAAACTCGGAAAACATATTACTTGTAATCACAGCCAATGGAATTACAACTGCTAGTTACTCCAGCGCCTCTGTAGTCTGTATCGGTACGCATGCAAAGCACAAAAATCAACATTGCCAACAGGTAATAACCTTTAACCAACCTATTAACAAAGAAATGAGGCATGTTAGAAGGTTTAATTTCGAGTTTAAATAATTTCGCGCTCACTCTTACTTATTCTAAAATACCTGAACACAAAAAAAAAAAAATTCCTATACCGAAAAGGTAAAGAATTAGAGGAGTTAATTAAAATGAAAATGATTCTATCATTTAAAATTTCAACAAATTTAAAATTCAACTTTTAACATTTACTTTTATTCTTTCTAATAAAACCTATTTAATTTATACAAGCTCAAGCCTAATAATAAAATTAAGGTCTCAATACTTGCAAATTGCAAATCTACTTTTCTGTTAAATTGCTAACTTTGTTGATTGCTTATTCTGGTTCGCATTCCATTGAGAGAGAAGCCAAGTCCCAGTTACTTTTGTAAGAAGAATTTGAGGCACCTTCCAGATGGTTTGCTGGATTTGCTAAAGCAAGATTGCATGGATACAAGCAGATCACGCACCGTTCGATATTAGTAGCCTATTTCTAATCACATGTACGGAAAAAAGATTGTGACACTGCTTCAGCTCTTGCAACAAATCATAGCGAGTATTTCATTGAAAACTTTCTCCTTATGAGTACAAGGTATACTACATAAATCAACCGCCAAAAAGGATTAAGTACACTTTCCAATAATTACATGGGATTATAATACAGTAGTTGCCACTATTGAAGCACGACAGCAATTCGAGAGAATAACACGAAGAGGGTAAGAGAAAGAAAGAATCATGAATTTCACTTGCACGACGAGCACGAAGTACTGCACCTAAAGGACAACCCCAAAAAAACTGTGCGAGCGAAAAGCACGCACACCCACACGCCACACATGCACTCGTATAGCTAGCATCCATCATCCATCGCAGGCTTAACTCGCCGCCGTAGTACATAGAATGCATCGCATCCGAGGACCACCAGCCTGGCTATCATTGTCGTCATCCTCGTCATCCTCACCATCATCATAGCTGTATAGCTCCTCCTGAGAAGTCGCTCCAGTTCCTTTTTTGCTGCTGCTATTAGTATAGGTGGAGTCCATCAAGCAAGTCGTGTGATAAGCATGGCAGCAAAAGAACACGACGATTGACACATTTTGTATTGAGAAAGGATCAAAACACATGCAACATCTTCCTCCCCCTCTGGTTTTAGACTTAACCTCCATGTTTCTCATGCTAGGTGTTTTCTCGCTTGCTAGGGAAGCTCTACTTGCATCCCTCTTGGATCGAGCATCATCTTCTTCGTTGCTCAAGCAAACTGCACGTTTTGCTTCATTGTAGTATTTAACCAACAGGTTAACACAATCAGCCTGCATATTTCACATTAACACCAATGTCAACTTTCTCATATTGGAATTTCAAGTACTACAACACATGTTAAGCGTGAGAGTACCTTAAGAATATCATTGCACCCATGTCTAAGAGAAGTTTCAGTTCTGTAATCAGTTATAATCTTGACTAGACGATCCCTAAGCCTGAAAATAACATAGAAGATCACGTCAAATTATACTGAATTGATTGCATTCTGTAAGTAAATAATGCGATTGTTTTTAGATCCCAGCAATTTAAAGTTCTATGCTTTATGCATCAATTGGATGCTCTTTGAGGAATGCTTGGGGGCATCATTTAAGGCATGTGTCTTCAAAGATAAGGGTAGCATGTATTGCAGCAATTCAATGACTTCAGTTGCTCAGTTTCATTTAAGTTTGCATAAAGAAACACTTCAGCAACACAAAATTTGATGAGAAAACAATCACAGTCATTTGGAGGCATTAAAAGTCATTTTAGAGAAATATTACTACATGATAGATAGTTGGCACTGCAAACATAGAACATGGATGCCTCAAATATGGGAGGATGAATATGAAGGACCAACTCAAAAAAACAGCCCACTTCAAGATACGGCAAATGATTACAGTTGTACGGTTGTCATATTGCAACTCGAAGAAGTTAATAAGAAGTGACGATATATAAAGACAGTAAACAAAACCTCAGACTTTTCTTCTGAGAATTGGCAGCTATTGCTTAAGCAACAATAAAGTCAGTTTATTAAATCAACAACTCAAACTAAATTTGAGCTTTTTTCAGTTATGAGTTGCAACCATGACATCGACAGAAAACCTTCTAAGGTTTTCCTTTTTCCATTTTTTATTATGAAACCTCTATCATATTATAGATTCAAATCACTAGGAAATAGAAAATCTGGCTCAACTGCAATTTGCAAATTTTCCTTGAGAAATAGAGAATACTCACCGAGGTATCTCCAGGCCATTGGGTACCATATTTACAATATAGAGAGGATCAAGATTGCCAACAGTGTGTTCCAATAAGACACCCACCTGCCAAATAGTGAGAGAATGGTAAAGAAATTGGAAAACAAATCATCAGTCAAGTACATGCATACTTCCAGTCTGCATTTTATGTCATTACCATTTCAGGTTTGTGGAGGCACTGCTGAATCAATTCTTCCCAAAGATCATCATCGTGCTGCATGGTCACAAATTCTACAGCCTGGAGAAAATGACAAGACTTTTCTTGTTAAAACCAATCCTTAAAATTACCAAAAACATAAATAGAAACCCAGGAGCAACAGCTAAAACCAGAAGGACAGAACACTGAAAATGGAGTAAAGTACCTCTTCTATATCTCCTAATTCATTTATGATAACAGCAAGAGCTTGTTTTGAATTTCCCATTCTTCCAAGTATGAATACTTGCTCCCTTAAAAGATCTCTTCTGACACAAATCTCGTATGCCTGAGGTTGAATTTCAGCAGTGTCACTTACGAAAAATTATGATGCCATCATTATAACCTAAAATTTAGACCGTACAAACCTTCTCCAGTGTGTAATGTTGGCTACTGCGAAGAAAAGGAAGTAGCATCTTTGGATCATATTCAGCATAAAGCTCTACCTAAACAGCAGAACAAAGGACAATAAATCGTTAGAAAATGCACTCAACAAAAGAGCAAGCACCTTGCATATGTGAATGTACACATTAAGTAAACAGCCATAGTATTGAATGCTAGATAAGAGTATGTTTACAGGCAATAAAATCTTAAATGAGGCATCAAAATACAGCCTCAAAAGAGCAAGAAACAGCTTCGTATCCGATCATAGGAACTCTTTTCTCTTCTTCTTTTTTTTGTTTCTTTATTTGGATTGTTTTTAACACATAGAAGTGGTTTGCCTGATAGTCAGACCAACAAATCTATAACCTTGTTTGATTTGTGGTCAAGGTTACAGCCCTGAATTGACCTCTGGTGATAACTGTTTAAACCACTTTGGCTATGACTAGCAGCCAACTGAAACCCATATAAACTTTTTAAAGTTCAGCTGTCCTGGCAGGCCTTATGTTGTCAAAACTATTCAGGACTAATTTGGATCCTACTTTAATTTTTCTTCTTCACCATTGACTGCACAAAGACAAGGTGAAATATATCTCACCTGCCCAACAACTAATCTGTGAAGCTAGAAAGCTACAACAAGTATCAGAATGATTGAGAACTTTCAAAGTATGTGAAGCCCACAGTATTCACATCACATACAAGCTATTAAAACGCCAAAGTAGTTGTCTTATCCATACCTGCATATCATGAAACTCCTTGCCAGCATGTGGGTTGACTTCAAATAATGAATGCAGATATAAATGCAAGAAATATCTCGAATCACACTTATTTCCAGCACTCAGAAGTTGTGAAACAACTTCGGATGGTGTAATCAAGTCCCTATTTTGGATCAATAAAGAAACAGCATGCTTACAATCTAGCATCATCAACTGGACAACCTGCCAGCGCATGTAAGAGAAATGAGTCAAGAAATTCTATAATTGAATAAGAAAATAAGTAATGACAACATCTAGAATGTCAACTAAAAAGAAAATGGAAAGACACTTTTTTTTTATGCAACATGGTGACAAGAGCATATAATATTTAGTATGGACATAAAATATATTGCAAATCAAAGTCTCAAGTGTCAACCAAAGCAGTGAAATTTTATGATGCATCTGTTTCAGAATTTCAAAAGTTGGCCTCAAATAAAACAGGTTTTGATTTATTCTAAACAAAATTAAATTATTCATGAGAAAACAAAGTAGCTCAAATGTTTCACCTGTTCTTCCATAACCATACCTTCTCACGAATGGAATCATGTAAGTTGTGCCTTTCAATGAAGTCAAATATACCAGGCTTCATGAGCTGAAAAACTCAGAGAAGTAAACATAATAAGATACAAGCTATCCAACTAGAGAATGGATGGAAACCTAGTTTCCAGAAGCAATTTACATTAGATATAAATTTTTACGATAACATAGGACAAGTTCACATCAAAACACTTACATCAGCATAAAGTGAAAAAGCTTTCTCATACTGCCCATCAATAACATATAATTCTGCAAGTGCCTATTAGGAAAAAGATAGGATCATTCAATATATGTACCATCAACAGACTCAAAATTCAAATTACATCGTATATTTACCGACTGCCTTACAGACCTCTTTAAGGGCATCAGTCATTGATGAAGTATTTAACTGAGGCTCTATGGCAGAAATAACAGGCAATGCAGAATAAATGACCGGTGGCCAAGATTTAACAGTTAACAAGAGATCCTTGTGAAAGGATGGATTTGTTGCCAGGGCCACAAGAGCTACCTGTAGCATGGCAAACAGGTGGTTTTTATTCCAAGTTGACATATATGAAAAACTACTACATAAATATTTGCACACAGTTGCCATCCTAACAAACCTCATAAGCAGTATCACGCAGCCTTGGGTTTTCTGTTGGTATATATGGAACCAATACAGGAAGCTGACGGAGATGAGCGAAATGGAATACCCATCTGTCAAAAGCAGTTGACTGCAAGTGATTAGCAAGAAATGAAGAGAAAGAGTTGCACAAAATTATCTTTGGTACCTCTCCCAAGCTGTAGCAGATCCTCGCAACAATTTGGGACACAAGGATGCAGCCTCAGCATATTTCCTTTCCACAATCAAGTGATCAAGATATCTAGATCCCACCTACACATAAAGTAAATAAGAAATGAAGAAAGCAACAAACTAATTTTAGTAATTAACATGGATGGCAGGATGGAAACTCTTTAGGACAAAAACGCTATTGGCAAAAACAGGAATTATTTAACAATTCATCAAAATTAAAATACAATCACATGCAGCCGGTCTTTTATATTAATGCAATGATTAGATTTTAATTAAGAATACCTAAAACAGAAGCTTCACATGGTAACCCATATCAAGTCATTACAAATACTATATACAAAGGAAAAGAACCAAAATTACCTCATCAAGGAGTTCACTCCGTCCCTGACCAGCTTCAACTGCTGCTAAAGCTTTTTCATGCCAACCATGCTGAAGAAGCCATGCAATGTGATCCTCCGCATCCCTGAGAGTCAAAAGTTTATAGATTTAAAGTCTAGCTGAATTTGCAAAATTATTCCCATAAGTACTATAGAAAATATTGTACGTAATTCTAACACAAAATATATAAAGTCAAAAGTATCACTATAAAAGATCGAAACCCATATTGATATTAGGGGAATCTTGACACTGACATTCAGATAGAATGCACCACAAAAGTATTCATCCGAAGATATTTATTTGACTATTATAAAACTTTGCCATTTCCTACGAGAATGAACCTCATAATTGTCCTTCCCAAGAAAAATTACAGTATCTATTTGACTATTGTAACCCTTTTGTCAAGTTGACAATCTATAAAAGTACTATATATTGTCTTAGATCATTCTAACCCCGTCTAATGGAAGCTTGTACGCTTACTATCTGCTTAAAAGGCAAGGATAGATGAATAGATGTATTTACACACTCAAGACAGATTATTTGAGTAAATAAGAAGGTGTTGAAATTATAATGCAAAAAAAAAAAAAAAAACCTAAGAGAAGACAAGTTATTCATGAACTCAAAATTCATTCAGGACAAATAAGCAACCAACAAAAAGTTGACGCTAATACATTTCATGACAAATGTAATTAGCTATTAACCCATATTACTACAGCAACCATGATCCTTTTCTTTATCTTTTTAATAAAAAGCAATAATAATCTTTCAAAAGCCACAAGATTACAAAGAATCAATAGTAACCTGGGTTTTGCTATGACAACATCTTTTGGTGATACAATATAGTATATAGGTTCGTCACCAGCAGCCCACTGTCCACCAGCATAACTGCTTCCTACATTCATATAGGAAAAGCATTATAACTATTGACCGTAAATTCTGTCAAATGGCCCATAAACTTCAAAAACAGAGATATCAACCTGAGAAGGGAGCATGAGCCAATGAATAATCCTTTGCTTTGTAGTGCTCAAAGCCATGTACTGGTAGGGCATCTGTTGCCAATTCATCATTGTTCCAAGTTACTATACGTACCTCTGGCCTTTGTGCATTCCCCTGCTTTAGTAGATTTATGGATGGCAATAAGGGTCATAACAATCACAGAGAGGAAATTGCAAGCAAGATGTCCTGCGTTACTGAGAAAATAATACTAGCTAATTCATTTGATACTACACTCCTCCCACAGAATTGGCGTATTTGTAAGATATGTAATGGGTAATGCACAAAAGATAGCACAATATAACCTCAAAATAGGAAGGTGAAGGCCATGATGAGGAACTTGACGTACAAAAATGTAAAGGACATATACCTGTCGTGACGGTATTGTGCTACTAAATTCCTTGTCTCCGTCTTCTTCACCAGGGATGTATGCTAAAACAACCAAAGCATCACCAAAAGGAGCAATTCCTGATATATAATAGCTAGTCTGAAAAGATGCAACAATATCAACTTGGTTCATGTTAGACATTGTAACATGCCTATACGTTCCATTGGCTCCTTTATTAAGATTTGTTCTTATTGCTGCAATCTTGACAGCTGTTCCCCAGCCAATCACCAATAAAGTATCATCCTGAATGCGAAGTTCAAACAATACGCAATGGTAAAAAACAATAAGAAGCAACATGATGCTTCATGAAGAATTACGGAAGTAAAAAGTTAAAAAAAAAAAAGAATAAAGAATAATAACAAATAGTGTTGTGGTGGTTTAGACAACGATCAATAGTCTGAAAAACTTCCAACATTTCCCATTTTAATCTTTGACTAACCTGCCAAACCAAATGAGGGAGCAAAATTTCAGGATGAGGACTGCCCCTTGGTCTTTCTATAAATGTAATTCGCTGATCATTTGCAGCATCATAAACTTTGACACCCGCATCATTAGCCCAAGCAATAAGACTTGTTCTCCATTTCACAGCATGGACTGGACCTTCACCCGAGTGCAAAACCTACAAACCAATTAAAATACACAACTTATAAAAATCTCCATTTTCAAAAACATCGAGATCGGTTAAGCACCACAAACCTGATCCTTGTAGCCAAGCCACTTTTTGGTATTTAAATATAAGTGACCTGCTAAACCACCAGCTACAAATCTCCTAGATGTTTTTCTTGCATAATCAGGATCAAGGGCAACTGCTTTCATAGGACGGTGGTACTCGAATTTCAATTTCTCCTCAGTGAAAAGACTATTTATTACAACAGAACCATCATCAGAACAGCTTCCAACGTATTCACCATCTATATCAAAACTAAGGTCATTCACTGCAGCTGAATGAGAAGCAAATGCCTTAACCTACAAACAACCAAACACAAATTTTAAAGCATAACAAAAAAACACTTTCGCCTTTCGAAAACTAATCAATAACTGAATGCAACTAAAAAATTAACTTAACTAACTTATTAACATTTACTTTTATCGAAAAAATTTATTAAAATCCTGATTCAAAGCAAATTTACCGGAATGTAAAATAACAAAATAAAATGAGAAATTCATATCTGAAACGACACATAAGATCTAAAGTGCTAAAATAAATGAAAATTACCTGATTTCCCAGAAAATCGAGGATATGAATGGTTCCATCATACGTTCCGAGTGCGATCATGCGTTCGGCGATGGCGATACACGACGCCGCCTCGCCAGAAAGCAAGGAAGGGATGCTTCCTCCCATTCTTTGATACTTAAGCCTCGGCTCTTCTTCTTCCTCCTCGTCTTCTTCTTCTTCTTCTTCTTCTTCTTCTTCATCTTCCACTTCTTCGTCTTCCTCTTCTTCTCTCTCGTCGTCTCCTTCAACGCCGTTTTCTGATGGAAACGGAGACATTTGCAGGATTCCTGGAATTGAGAAGGGGAAAGGAAAAGGAAGGGAAGATCTAAGTCGGGTTTGTGTGTCGGGTTTGGTTTTGGTTTAGTTGATAAACGGTTGATTTGAATTATTAATTAGCTAGGCGACAAAAGAATGCTGAGGAATGATGGGTGCCACACTGCCACCTGTACACTCATGTTACTGTGTTTTCTTCTTTCACTTTATTTTTTTTTCGGGTTTATCTTTTTTGTTCTCTTCTGTTTTGTATTTTCTACCTGCAAGGAGCCTGTCATGTGGATATTGATTTAAAATATTATTTAAAGATTTATATATAATATATTGATCATTTTTAATTTTTAATTTTTTTTGGTTACAATAATTTTTATACATCATTAGTCTATTATATAATACTATCTTATAAATAAGTAAAATTTAAAAGAGTTTGTATATGATGTATTGATAATGTATAGTTTTTATACACTGTCAATGCATCAGATGTTGACACTTCATCAATAGGCTTTTATATGCAAATATAAATAAATTTATTTTATTTGCCCATAAGAGCCTATTGATGAGGTGTTAACCTCGGTACATTGACAGTGTATAAAAATTATACACTATCAGTGCATTATATATATATCTAATTTAAAAATGCACAAATCCTTAAAAATAAATTTAAAAACTTCATTAATATTTATATTTAAGAGTTTGTGCATTTTAATTTTTATTTATTAATGAAGTAATATTATGTGATTAATAACTTTTACATACTTTTAATGCATTATATATAAATTTATTATTTAATACTACATAATATAAAACTAATTTTCATTCTCATTATTTGAAAAATAAAAAATACTGTTTCTCGTTACATAATTTAAATATTATTTAATAAACTGAACGAAATTTAAAAGATGAGGAAGAAACAGTTTTATCTCGAGAAAAAAAAAAGAATTGATAGCCAAATCAAATTACTTTTTTTTTATAACAACAATAGAGATCATTTTAAGTCTTGGTCATATCTCTTAGAGTATTAGTCCTAAGTTGGCGGAAGATGATTTCACGACCTACGAGAGAAAATCAAGGTCAACAGGGGTCAAAGTTGAAATTTGATAAGCGATTTGACGCCCAAATCAACATTTATCCAAAAATAATGAAAGAAAATTAAAAAAAAAAGAGCTTAAGATTGGAAAAAAAAATTCAGAATTCAATGAGTGAAAGGCGTGAAAGAGTTTGGTCATATGTTACCTCAAGGTTCTTATGTCTTTATACTTGTTTGTTTCCCTACATTCAATTACGTTAACCTATTAAGCGTGCAACTTTAGGCAACAGATTGGTCATTGTGACAGTCGAATGACAAAATAATGAAGACTCGTCACGAGGGGTTACAATATCACACCTTTTTCTTTTTAATTTAAGATTTTTCGGTATTCGAAAGTCACTTTTGATTCAGATTAATCCAGAATCGAGCTACTGTCGGATCCTATATAAAAGAAGCTCTTCTAATACTGTTTTTTCCATTCACAATGCTCAAACTATAAGTAAGAATACTGAATTTATTTCACTTAACCGAACAGATATTAGTCTAATATCACATCTTAGACGAGCATAAATATCACACATATACTTTGGACCCATTGTGCTTATGGGCCTAAGTGAACCTTGGACATTGGTCAACAAAAAAAAAAGGGTGAACCTTGGATGAACGTTGAATTCATAAAAACCTTACTTAAACAACATTGGATTCATTTCACTCACACCTTATACGAGCATAAATATCTATACCTAGCTTGATATCCTTTGGATCCATTGAGCTTATGGGCCTAAGTGAACCTTGGACAGCGGTCAACAAAACCTTGGACGAACATTGACCTAATGCTCAGCTTAATGTCCTTTGGGCCCATCGTGCTTATGGGCTTAGCAACAACTAATCGCATGGAAAGGAAAAGAATTCTATATGTTTAATATATTAATGTTTATATAAATGCATAATTTTGTACAATCTTCCGACGGTTGCAATTGTGAGATTCACAATAATACAATTTTAATGAATTTTTTTCGTTCATTACATTAATATTTTCTCACGTTCAAAATATTTACTAATAAATAATTTATTGAATGTGAAAAAGTAAAAATATAAGGTTCTAAGATAAATTTGTTGGGTGTTATTAGATTTTTTAGAAACTTATTCAAAAGGTAAGGTTTTTTTTTATTTATAAATATACACTTGACTTCAATAATCTCTCCTTTCACGGATTGAGCATTGAGAAGAACGCTTTTCTAGCTAAAACACAAAAAAAAAAATGTTGTAATCTAGGATCTGAAACGTTTATAGTGAATTTTTTTTCTTTCATTCAAAAATGTAAACATTTAAGTCAAACAATGTTAAGTATTACCTCTTATTTGGTGTGATTTAATTTTTCTTTGATTTCAAACATTTCTATTTGAAATTTTTCAACAAATTTTGCTTCTCTGTAAAGTGTAATGTAACCACTTTCGACTATTTCTATTAATTTTTTTAAAATGTTAATTAAATTGATCGCATTTGAATATTTAATTCAATTATCAATGTATTTTTTTATGAAAAACAATTTGAATATTTATTTAAATGTAAAATAAGAAATAAATTAAAAAAAGGTTGAAAATATTGAATAATCTCATGACCAAGAGTTATGTGTCATAAATGAATAAATTAGTAGTAATTAAATCATAACTTTATGTAGTATGGCCATAAAACTTATACTTTATGCAAAAGTGTGACATACGGTAACGATAAAAATTGTACCAAATAATGTCAATAATTTTTTGATCAAATGATTAATAAATAATTATCACATATTATAAAATTTGAATTTAATTTCGAATAATTCTATTCTCACCTTCAATCATAAAATATGTACCAAACTATAATAAATAACCTTCAAATCAAGTAGATAGTCAGGATTGGATCATTAAGCCTCGTAATTTCAAATTTTGGACCATGAAAGCTTTTAGTTTTCAAATTTCCTTCTTGGCTGCTGATTTGATTTTGGCAGTATAGTGTGGTGGGTAGACTTGCTCAAGGGCAGAGCTATCCACCCAAAGTTGAAGCTCTGTTCGATATTTTAATCGAGTTTGAATAAAAATATCTAAAATAATTATCAAGCTTTGGCAAAATTATTAGGTCCATTTAAAAATCGGGCCAGGCCTAAACTTAACATTTTAAAATCTAGGCCTGACCCGAATATTAATATTAAGTAAGATTTTTTAAAAATATTTTTACTAAGAATATACATTATTGATTAATAAATATGATTATAAATATTTAATATGAAAATTGATATACAAATTCTAACAAAATAAATTAAATTTTAAAAGGAATTAAAGAATAAAAACAAATAAATAAAAAATTTTAAAAGTACAAAAAAATAAAAACAAATAAATAAAAAATTTTAAAAGTACAAAAAAATAAATAAAAATATTATTCAAGCCGTGCACGAACTTATATTATTAGAATGAAAAATCGCTTGAACTAAAAGTCAGACTCTAATTTTCAAGCAGGGCTAGGGTTGGGGATATACATAAATTATTATTATATGTCATGAGTTCAATCCGAATCCTGTCCGACCCGACTCATGATTAGGTTTAGTGGTGGGAAGTTGAATTCTCAAATTCCAATTAGATTTTGATTGGATGACATGTGAGCCAATATGAGGCTCCTCGCCGCAAACCTGTTTTGTGATTCGGTGATTGTTAGGATGTAATGGACTGTCATTCTTATTTTCTAACATAAGACAATTTAGAATTTTGTTGGAGTTTTGTGCAGATGAAGTTTAATTTGGGTATAAGTTGCTTGATCAGAATGATGAATATTTGTTAAAAAAATCAATAATATTGAAAATAAAATATTAAATTACGTCTTGATATTTAAATTAATAAAATATTTAAAAGAAAAAAGAGTTAATTATTTGGTTTGTATTGAATTAAAACTTTGATTACTGAAATTTTGAAGAAGAAAAAATAAGAGAAAAGAAATAATATGAAATTAAACTGAAATAAAAAAGAAAAAAAAAGAAAATTGAGTTGAGGATAATTAAGTCAGTTTATTTAAAGGTATTTTTCTATTAAAATAAAAAAAAACTAAGGATCCAATTGATAACTTGAAAATCTAAGCAACTTTCTCTTGCAAATAGAGTCACCTTGATCCAATCGATCTTGCACATCATAGCTTCTGATACCATGAAGAAAACTCGGCTTTCGACTATTGTGACCAAAGAAATTGACAATTTAAATACGAGTACGAGCACTCCGCCATTGACTAAGCTAGGATGAACACTACACTATTGACTAAAACTAGGATGGAAGTTTGAAGTTGGGGATAGTGGACTTTGGGCAAGGATCCTCAAAGGCAGCTAAATATTTACGTGAAGACTCTTTCCTACAATCTAGAACTAGATCATCAGCCTCGCATACCTGGAGAAGTATCAGTTAATGCAAAAATATTATTTCCAAAGTCATTCTATAAAAAAAAAAATTCAATTGTGAGGAGTAAAATTTTAGTTGTGAATAAAATTTTTCATGATAAAAGCGATCAAAATATTCTAAAAAACATGTAAACTAGTTTTTTTTTTGACATTACTTTTTATATTTTTAGATGACAATATAACAATCAATTCAAGAGACATAATTATTTAAAGATTATGTTTAAAGATTGATGACGTAAAACATTATATTATATGTATAATAAATTTGATTACATTTAATATGCACGTCTCAAATAATGTTTAATATAAAAAATCTTTCATATTTTTACTTAAATATTGAAAAATTTAGGTAAAAAAGTTTAATGTATAATATTTAAAATGAATGCTTTAAAATACAGATAAGGGAAACGAAAACGGAACACATAATTAATGGGACGTAAAAGTAAAAGAGTGCAAAAAACTGCAAAAGAAATATAAATTGGATGTGAATATTTTGTTTGCAATTTGTAACTTCACTTGAAAAAGTAGAAACAAACACGCCGCAAGACAAATAAGGACGCTCGCCCTCGACGTCAAACCTCTCGCGCTTCTGTTTGGCTCATTGCCTAAAGCTCCAATAGCTGTGTCCGGTCCTTCACTTGCTAGACTAGGAGCTTGAAGTCTACAAAAAGGCCAAGAATTTACTGCTCACTGTTTTGCACCGACGAAATTTCAACCAAACAGTCCCTAATGAAAGGGGGAAAAAAATCTGATCTAATCTAACTTCAGTCTCTAAAAACACATTCAATTCCCATCCGATCCTGAAAAAGAAAAAGGCAGATCTCTAGAAAGGAAGAACAAAAAGAGGGCGTTTTATGACGGGGATGTTTGTTTTTGATCTGGAGTTGAAATGAAATGCAGCAGCCGAACCTGTTCCCGTTCGGTAGCGTTTTCGGGAATCCGTTTTTGTTGAAAGGCGGCGTTGGCGGTGACGATGGCGATTTAAGCGACGGTGGATTTGAGAGCTCTAGGTTTTTCTTCTTGGTCCCTTTTTTGTTATTCCAAGGGGGTGGAATGGATTTGTCCAAGGTTGGGGAAAAACTCCTCAGCTCCGTACGGTCTGCCCGATCGCTTGGTCTCTTGCCTTCTGTTTCTTCTTCTGATCGGCCCGAGGTAAGTAATGCAGCTCAAGGCTTACTTAAATTTTGAATATTATGATTATCGCGTCTTTATTGAGGTTTAATCCGCTTTATCAGTTTTCTGAAATTTGATAGTGGTGATAATTTACTATTCCATAATGAAGTTAAGTTTAATTAGATTTAGTTTCAAGTGGAATTAGTTTAGTTGGTGGACTTTCTACAAGTGCTGCATTCTAAATGACTAAGGCTTTGTTTGTTTGTTAATTTTGCTACTTTGTTTTTTGCTTCCTTTAAAATCTGCTATAAAGTAAACGCAAATGCTAGAAGCAAAACCAATAACTGATGAAAATTTAACATATGACTAAAATTAAACATCTATAGAAGTAAAATTATGTGTTTTAAGTTCTGGAAGAAAAGACTTTTTTTAATTTTTAATTCTTCAAAAATAATATTTGCTTTTTATATCTCGCTGCGCATTTTGCTTTTCATTTTGGGAGGCAACAAGTAAGTAGCAAAAGTAATTATCAAACAGTCTCCAAGGAAAACAAAGCAGTGAATGGAACTGGGTAAAATTTTTATGTTTCCTGAGCTAAAAGTTTGCTGGGTTTTGTGGTTTATATGTTGGTCATGCTCGTAGTATGTTTATTGATACTGCTTTTCAAAAATTACAGCTCACTTCTTCTGTATACCATGCTTATGGATGATTTTCTTTTGAATACGTTAAACTCAAATCATTCATGAATTGTGAAAAATTTTGATTCATATGTCCTTTTATTATCTTACACAGGTTCCAGCTCGAGCTGCAGCAGCAGCTGCTGTTGCTCGTGCTCTTGCTGCATTGCCACCTCATCAGAGATACAGCCTTCCATCAAGTTCTGAAGAACTGAGGTCAATATATGGATACAAACCTCAGAGTCAAGTAGTGGAGGAGCTAGAGGAAGACTTCTTTGAAGAGGTGTTGTTTGGATATTTATGCATAGTCGCATAGACGTAAATTTTAATTTGATAATCATTGTTGACAGTGCAATGCAAAATCAGTGAATTTATATTTATTATTTCAGCTTCTTTAAGTTATCTATAACTAAGCTGAATCTGAATTTGAGGAGTTATTATAGTTGATAGTTTTGTTGTTTTAACCTTTATCCTTTTTGTTATTTTTTATTGCTCTTTCTTTCCATCCATGGTAGTCATACGCTAAATTATATATAAGCTGCAAGGAAATGAGAAATAACTGTTATGATATGGACTGTGTATTATTTCTTGTTCAATAGGGATATTTTGAAAAGACAGGGAAAAAAAGAAGGGAAGGGGGCAGGGTATGGGAAGAAGCATTGCAACTTTAGTTCATTGGAAGCATAAATGAGCAGTTCCAAAAGGAAATAAAAATTTGAAATACTAGTTTCTATTTTTTTTCTTTGTATTCCACTGAAGCATGTTAATCTTGTTTATGTTTGTTCAATCTGTTTCCCTCAATTTATTTGTGATGCTGAATATGGTTTTATTGTATTAAATGTATTAAAGAAGTCCATCTATGGCAGGAGTTTGATCCAATAAAACATGTTCTGGAGCATATTCCTTCTGGAGAAAATGAATTAGAATATTTTGAGAAACAGGTATTATTTTGATTTAGTTTTTTCTTTTTTCTTTTTGAAGTAACTATTTCCTACTCTACTAGTATGGTCTGAATTCACTGATTAGACTGTTAAAAATACGAAAAGAATGAGTCAATTTTGTTGCTTGTCTTCTTCCAATGGTGCACCTCAATTATTTATGTTGTGTGAATTTTAGAATTATATGTTTTGTATTTTCCTTTCTTGTTGATTTGGATCCCATCAGTATTGCCTAATTACCGTTCACTATAATGTTTAGATCACACAAGTTTTCATTTTATTTTGATTCTGAGAAAATGTTTTAACATTTTTTCTTGTTACTTATTAACTTCATATGAAAGTAATGCATATAGGCCAATGAGGCCTTGGCTTAGTGGCAAGGAGGAGGCCCTGGGACTTTGAGGTCTCAGGTTCAAGTCTCACTAAGTGTGAGCTTGAATTAGTCTAGTTATTTACTAGTTTGTTTAGTTTGTTATAATTATTTACTAGTTTATCTAGTTTGAGTAATGTGATTTTCATAGTTACCTATTCATGGAATGTAATATGCTGATTGTGATTGTAACTTCTAATGAAAATGTACTACTCAAAAAAAAAGTAATGGATATAGTATTGGTTGGCTTACTCTGTTCATGAATAGTTAACCCTTTGTGAGTCATAACCTGTTTTCTGTTCTTAAAAATGGGTAGGTATAGTGGTCTTAATGGCTTTGATGACATTTATGCTTCTATCGCTTATTTTTGTGGATGTCAAGCCATTTGATAAATTTTTTTTTTGTCAGAAAATCTATAAAATCCTACATCATATGTTAAATTTGGGTGATTAACTTCACCTATTTTAGGCATTACGTAATAACTTCACCTATTTTAGGCATTACGTAATTATTTCTTAAATGAGGATTTGGCAAAAAAGTTGGAGAGGGAGGTTATGTGTTCTGTTCCATTGTTTTGTGAGTGGTGCTGTTTTTTGGGAGTCCCTAAGGGATTGCCATCAGACAGCTTCTTGTCTGGATTTTCTATAAGATGATCTATTTAACCATGCTTCTTCATCTTTTTTGTAGGCCACTCTTAGATTGGCACAACTGGATAGAGTAGCAGAACATTTATCCCGCCATGTCATGGAGCATCATGAAGTAATGGGTAAGTCTAAAGAGATTTCTCACGTTTATGCTGCAATTTCAAGTATGTGACTTTTGTTTACACTTCAACTGATTCTATTGTGTTGATATACAAATCAGAGATCAATCTGTTGATGATTAAAATGAAAAGCATGTGCTTTTGCATCTTTCAAGGAAGTTTTGTCATATGATGTGTAGTCTCTAGACTACCAATCTCAGAATTCTTTATATCCTCCCTAGGCATTGAGATTTTATGTGTGTATACATATTTACCAAAGTTGGTCCCATGACATTAAATATTTATTAAAGATGGAAATATTAGCTTGATTACTTGTAAGTTGATTAACTTGGCATGATGTGTTATAGTTTTGGTTTTATTGATTCTTGTATCAAAGTTCTATACATTTCTGTGGGGTGATACAGAATTGTTAAGATCTGGTCGTCATCCAGTTTCTTTCTTTAATTAAGGTGTCAATTTTTTATTTTAATTATTTCCTTGGGCGAGGCATGTAAGTGTTTAAGCTTTTCTGATTCTAACTTTAAGTTTAGTTTTTGTGCACTGTGATGATGGTTTATGAGAAGATCAGAATTCACTGTTGTTCTTTAAGTGAGGTTTTGATACTTGCTTTTGGCCAGTGAAGGGTATGAATTTGGTCAGGGAACTGGAGAAAGACTTGAAGGTTGCAAATGTTATCTGCAAGGTAAGCATTTGGTTGTAACATAGTTTCATGTCTGATTGTTAAAGGACCTCATCTGCAGAAAATGTCAGCACATTGCTTCTTTTTTTTTCCCAGTACCTTGTCATTCTGTTAACTAAAATAGATATTACCTGCACAGTAGTTATGCTGCTACTGAAACTGTATCTTATTAGAGTTTGTGCTATGGTGTTTGCAGAATGGAAGAAGACATCTAACCTCATCGATGAATGAGGTTTCAAGGGACCTTGTTGTGAATACTGATTCTAAGAAGAAGCAAGCTCTTATGGTAAATCTCTCTTATAAACACTTGGCCACACCTGGCAATTCCTATATTTGACTGTGACTATATTTTTCGTCCTTTTAGCTTTCCAGGAGAAAAGCATAATGTTTTCATATTATTCATGTTTCTCATTACAGGACTTGCTTCCGGTACTGGCTGAGCTTGTTCATGCACGGGACATGCAAGTAGCTCTCGAATCTCTAGTGGAGGAAGGTAATTACTGCAAGGTGAGATTTTCCAGTAACATAAGTTATATTACCTATGATTCTTGAGTTTCTTTTTTCCTCTCAATTTACTTTATTGCGATCATTTTCTAGCTTTCTAAAGAGTAAACTTAATGTAAGTTATTGCACAGGCATTTCAAGTACTGTCTGAGTATTTACAACTGCTTGATAGTTTCTCAGAGCTCTCAGCAGTACAAGAGATGGGCCGCGGTGTTGAGGTTAGCATGAAGTTTCTATTATGTAGTTCTTATGTAATTTGCATCAAAAGGTTTTCTTTCTTTCTGTCTCCCTATATTGGTTTCTGTTTTTAATTCTATAAAGTGTTTATGAAAGCTATATGTGAAGTATGATGCTGCATCTTTTTGCTCTGGAACCATTTTTTTTAATTAAAATGGGAAGTAAGCTTTCTTTTCACTATTATATTTATGCAGGTTTGGCTAGGAAGAACTCTTCAAAAGCTGGATTCGCTTTTGTTAGGAGTGTGCCAGGAGTTTAAAGAAGAAGGCTATTTAACAGTCAGTTTTTTATTCTTTTCCTTGATTTGGACTATAACCTTGCTTTTGTTTCATCGTGAATGCATGGAGTTGTTGATTTCAGCTTTCTAGATGATTTATACATCAGTTCTATCATAAAGTTAATTTGGTCAAATCATTTATATTATTCTCAAGTGTCTTCAAACATGTGGTGGCTGTCTCCTGACAGGTACAATTTGTGGTCGATATGTTTGATCAAACGGATGATGTATCATTGTTTGCACCTTTCACTGTATGACTATATTGCAGCTGTATGCATAGAATGCTAGGAGGCAGATCAGGAGATCTGCTAGGTCCATGCTTGATTACTTTGAGCACAAGCATTCTCACAGCTTTCTTTGTTTTGATATTGTTCTGGAATAGAGAAGACACTGCTTCCACCTGCTCCCCTTTTAGTTTTCCACTGGTTCAGTAATTTCTGGTTTTCTCGTTCTTACAGTTACTTAATATGGGGACTAATCCAAGTTTTTTTATTCAGTTTTTATGTGCATTGAAACTCCTCTGCTTGATAGTCATTGCTGGAACTCGGATATCTTTTTTTTCCATTCGGTGACTTTGGTCAAGGTTATTTAGTTTTCATTGATTGAGATTTGCATTATTTTGATTGACAATAAATATCATATAATTCTCATTATAGTGGCTGTGCTAGTCATTCTTTGCCTGTCGCACATGCTTAATTCTAGTCCAATTTAGAATATGTTAAATTCATATCTAGTATTTTTTTTTTCTTTTCCAAAATTTCTCTCTCTCTCTCTCTCTCTCTCTCTCTCGTTTGGGCTGGCTTTGTGGGCTGTCTTGCAATTAGCATAATTCTTCTCATTCTTGTGGTCTACTTGACTTCTCAATTTCATTGATATTTTTTCATTCTTTTGAGGGAACACTGCATGTTAGAAAATTTTTTTTGGCCAATTGCAAGTTAGATATTTATGGATATCGTTTTTCATTATTTTTGTAAAATTGAGGTTAATGTTTGCTGTGCTTCAGGTGGTTGATGCTTATTCTTTAATAGGAGATGTCTCTGGTCTTGCTGAAAAGATACAAAGCTTTTTCATGCAAGAAGTTATCTCAGAAACTCACTCTGTATTGAAGAGTATTTTGCTTGAGGTATGCTGTAATATGAACGTTTTGGCAATACAGACTATAGATTCTGGGAAAATACATATGGGGCACCTCAGTTTTAATTTACAACTTAACCATAATATACTATTTACCTACTCAAAGAAATAATTTTAGTGCACGAGCTGATAATTAGGTACTGCCAAATTCTAGATTTGAGAACTTTTCACATACAACAAAAGTTTACTTATGCAGATGCACTGACTGGTGGGAAAGGATTGTGAGGTCACAGAGTGCCTCTTCTAGTTAATTATATTGATACAAATTAAAATTTAGTGAATTGGATAATAATTTTTAGGACTGTGGCTGATAAAAGAGTACATACATATACTAGCAGTCCATAAAAGGGAGAAGGAAACTTGAATACACATGGTTGACCATTATGGGTAGGAAACCATAGATGAAAGAGAGAACTAATCATAAGTTTCTGTCTGAGCCTTCCTTCGCTTCTCACTTCAGTTCACTTCAGTTCACTTCAGTTGAGGTTGTTTTCTTGTGAACTTCGCCTTGATCTTCTTTATGTTCTTTTTACCTTTTGCATCTTATGATGGTTATGCTTTTCATTGTCATATGATGGGACAACTTATTTAGATAATTGATTAACTTTTGCAGGATCAAGATGTACATATTCAAAATAGTAGGTAGGCCTTCTAAACTTAAGTGTTCTTTCTATCAACCATGTACCAGCAGTTGATACTTTTCTATATTTCTAACTTAATTTTTGATTTGACTCCAGACTTACCTACAGTGATCTGTGCCTTCAGATACCTGAATCTAAGTTTAGACAGTGTTTGTTAAGAACACTAGCTGTACTTTTTAAATTGATGTGTTCATATCATGAAATCATGGGCATTCAGCTGGAGAATAAGGTCAACTTGAATCCTTACCACTTCTCATTTGTTTATGTAGAATATTTTGTTGTTGTTTTAGGTGCTAGTGATTATTGCTGCTTAATAATTCCAGTTTTCTCCAATGTTTCCTTCATGTGAAATTTATGTGGAACTTTCTTTTCCACTTCTCAAGCTTTGGGAATTGTGGAAAAGAAATTTAGTCAACATTATTTGCCTAGAGTATCCAAGACCAAGAAATATAGCTGTTCTTTTTTTAATTTGTATGGGAGGGCTAAGTTAGTATTGGAGTTACACAAGTCCCTGCTTCAACTCACATGCTTTTCCTTTTTTTTTTTAATATAGTTTTCTTTTGAGGCATCAGTTGAATCTATTGTATGGTATACAAGTGTGTGAATGTATGTGTATTTACATGAAATCTTTGTGGGTTCTGTGGGATTGCTATGGCCTTTTTTGCGTTACTGGTTTCTTTCCTGTTTGTGGGGGTCTATCTCTTTTGATTTCTTTCATTTTGAAATATTTTTATATTGTTGCAGCTTTTAGAGTGCCCAACAACAACTGACAAATTGACAGAAGGTAACATCTTTTGTAAATGCTGTAGAGGTTGAGCACATTGCTTCAGTTCCTAAAAATCCTGGCTATTCTCAGTCGGTCTTTCTCTTTCTAAATCTTTAGATAGGACACCAGATTCATCTTCTGTAGAGGAGTCTAGAACAGGCACTTCCTCAGCTGATGCTTCTGAAAGGACAGATTCTGGAAATGTAGAACATCGCCAACAATTTTCTGAGGGTAGAAATGGTGGTGGTGTGACGTCAAGCAGTGGATCTCCATGGTACCAATTAAGGAAAGAAGCCATAGCTTTTGTGTCGCAAACCCTCCAGAGGGGACGCAAGAATCTGTGGCAACTTACAACTAGCCGAGTATCAGTATTGCTTTCTTCTTCTGCTGTTTCTTCTACAAGCATTCATCAATTTTTGAAAAATTATGAAGATCTTAACACATTCATCCTTGCTGGGGAAGCCTTCTGTGGAGTTGAGGGAGTTGAATTCAGACAGAAATTAAAGGGTGTTTGTGAAAATTATTTTGCTGCATTTCATCGGCAAAACATATCTGTAAGTTGGACTTTGCACTTATTCTTCTTCACGGTTATTGTTGTTGTTAAGACTTTCTTTGGAGGCAGGGTGTGGCTACCAATAAGTTATTGCTAGTCATGGACTTCATAGGTTCTTGTCTACATGGTTATAAGTATTTCAAAGATCATAATGCCAGAATTGTAGGCATCTTCTTATATGCATTATTCTTTGCAGTAACTGTTGATTTTGATTTCATTTGCATCAATTTCCATGAAACTTTGAATAAAAAGTGAAACATGGATCATTGGTTTTTGGGGACAAATATCAATGTTTACATGCTTATCTTCTTCCATTTTATAGCATATTATGACACTGGTTTTTCTGTTGGCTTATCTTTTCTGTTGCAGATTCTTTTCATTTTTTGGCACCAACAATTTTGGGAATTGTTACTATTTTCATTCCTGTGCTTAATCCTATTACCTTTGTCCCTTAATCCTATTGCAGTTGACACAGAGCTGAGCTTACTTTTTGTTTCATTTCCAGGCGCTTAAAATGGTTTTGGAGAAGGAAACCTGGCTTAGATTGCCACCAGAGACGATACAAATAATTAGTTTTGCTGGGCTAGTAGGTGATGGAGCACCCTTAATCACTGCATCTGATGGTAACTCTGCTAATCCTAGGGTGCTTCACGGTAACAAATCAGCCACAGTTGTCTCAGGTGCCAAGAAGAGTGGATTTTCTCCTTGGCTTAGAAATGGAAACCCGTTTTTTCCAAAATTAAGCAACTGTCTTAAAGAAGCTCATAATTCCTCCCCACTTAATGGAGCAGCCTCTGGTGAATATGAGGGAAATGCTGGTAATCTTCACGGTGATGTTGTCTCTCCACTCAATGGTGATGCAAATCATATCAATGGCTCCAATTCTATAGCAGAAGAGGAAAATGAGGATTTACTTGCTGACTTTATTGATGAGGACAGTCAACTCCCTAGTCGAATTTCAAAACCCAGCCTTTCGAAAGGTTACTCGTCTCATTGCAGTAATGATGAGTTTACTGCACAAACTGGGTCATCCCTTTGTCTTCTAAGGTTAGATGCTATATAGTTTGAAAAAGGAAATGGATCTTTCTATTAAGAGATAAATGTTGATTATATTCTTATAAATAAATGCAATTGAGCTGTTTTCTAATTTTAAACATCAGGTCAATGGATAAGTATGCAAGGTTGATGCAGAAACTTGAAATAGTGAATGTTGAGTTTTTTAAGGTGTGTTTCTGGTTAAACCTTTCTTTTCCTAAGCTTTACATCTCTAGCTGCTCAATACAATCTGAAAACTGTTTTATCTTTTTCCCTCTAAATTATTTTTCCTGATCCAGTGCATTGTTGCAGGGCATATGCCAGTTATTTGAGATGTTTTTCCATTATATCTTTGAAACATTTGGTCAGCAAAATACGAGTTCAAGTGGAAAGGGTTCTACCGACACTCTTACTTGTAAGTTAATTTTCTGTGAATGCATGATGGAAAGTCATTTGTCTATTAGTATTTCTTTCCTTTATGTGTTCTCATTTCTCCTTTGTCATTTCATTTGTTTGTAATTCATAGATCGGTTGAAGACGGCCTTATCAAGAATAACAC
This sequence comes from Heritiera fomes, assembly GCA_032173925.1. Taxonomy (NCBI): domain Eukaryota; kingdom Viridiplantae; phylum Streptophyta; class Magnoliopsida; order Malvales; family Malvaceae; genus Heritiera; species Heritiera fomes. The sequence continues at coordinate 36,707,479 of JAPDPM010000007.1, forward strand.
AAGATTGTGATCAGTGGATGAAAACACCATCGGGATCCTTATCATATCCAGCTGGACATGCAGATGTGACACCTACTTCTCCTCAAAGTACAAATTTTGGTCCTCCAGCAGGCACCTCCTTTGGTCTAAAGGTATAAAGTAAATTTCTTTGAATACAGTGTTCACTGATTGATAAGATCATCACAATAAGTTTTTTCCCCACGTTCTTTTTCTAGATTTTCTTCTGGATTGGATGGGGAAAATTACCTATTTTTAGTAGATTCTCTTGTTGTCTCATCACCCCACTGTTATTTTGGTAATTGTATTTCCAATCTTTTTATTAACCACGAAATAAAAAGATTTGGTTTGTTGATCCGGACCTTTTTCGTAAAAATCCTGGGCACTGACTCAACAAAAAGAATCTACATTAAATGCATGTTTGTTTCTTGATAACTAAAAACAAAGGTTGCTATCTCTGTACTTTGTTTCTAATACAGGAATGAAGCATTTGGTAATCATAAATGACATGATGCTTATGTTGCAGGAAAGATGTGCAGGTGCTGACACTATAGCCCTTGTTGCTCGGCTATTGCATAGATCTAGAACTCATCTCCAATCATTGCTGATGAAGAGTAATGCAGCTGTAGTTGAAGATTTCTTTGTAAACCTGGTATGTTTCTCATTTTCAATCATGATGTTTAAGAAAATGAAAAAGCTGAGGCAGAAGTGATGATTTATGTTGGCTTATATTTTGAAATATTTTCTCCCATGTATCCCTGCATAGAATAAGCTAAGTTGCTCTTGCACAAGGAATAACTGCAAGTTTAAGCTTTCTCTCCAACACATATTTTGCCATTGCCTGCTTAATATATAAAATGTTCTTCTCTATTATGTTTCCCTTTGTCTATTTAATATATAATTGATAAAATTCATTATTGGTTATCCAAATTAGTATGCTTGTCTTATCAAGTGAATCTTATTGTATGTATATGTTGAATTTTTCATATTTTTTGTACCATGATTTTAAGTGTACTTGGTTATTTCTAGGTGGATTCTGTGCCAGATCTTATTGAGCACATACATAGGACAACTGCGAGAATATTGCTCCACATTAACGGGTATGGTTATCTTGGTAATGAAAATTAATGAAAGAGTTGAAATGTTCTATGATGCTTGAAAAATAGCTTGAGTGTAAACACAAATGTCATGCCTGACATTAAGTTTTCAAGTTGGGCTAAAGACGATTGGCCACCCATAGTTGTTAATTTTGATGATCGGAGGTTATCTGTCTGAAAATCCATCAAGCTTGGTATTAATGACTCTAATTTTCAGTCTCTGGTTGACTAGGGATAAGATGATAGAATTTAGTTTCACATGCCAAACCAATTAAATGATATTGTGTGGCAAGACTTTGGTTCTATAACTAGCCAAGCTACCCCCTAGGTCCTTTCCCTCTTTTCCACCATTTCCTCTGCAATTAAATCCGTTGCCAATAGCAGTGAAAACCCTGTAGCAAAACTGTAATAATGATTAATTTCTTTGTTCTGCTATTGGCTGGCTAAATGCAAAAACATAGTTACTGCCATGCTATTCTAAGATGAAGTCAACATTTTCTGCGAGATATTTTGTAATGCTTACAAGCTGGCCTGGTAGATTGCTGCTAGTTTTACGAAGTGCTTTTGTCTAGGTTTTTTCTCCTAAAGAAACTTGAATTTTTGGCAGATATGTTGAGCGAATTGCTAATGCAAAATGGGAAGTGAAAGAGCTTGGGATGGAGCACAATGGGTTTGTTCTCTTGGGATTATCCTCTTTCTTTACAAGTCATTGCTTTCATTTTTTTTTTTTCAGTTTGTGATCTCATATTTGGCCATAGATTCTTGCTTTTATTGCTGACATGAGTTGTTTAATGAATAGGTATGTGGATTTATTGTTGGGAGAATTTAAGCACTACAAAACAAGGCTTGCTCATGGGGGAATTCACAAGGAGGTAACATGAGCCACCATCCTGTTAGATTTAGCAAAATAATAGAATTAGATATTAAATTGTCTATTGCTTTTCACTGACGCTGGATGAATTGCTTTGGAGTAATCATTCTTTATTCATGTTGGAAGCAAGCTATTCTGTGGATTAGTTAGTAAAATAACTGGGTTATTGATAAGCTGACTGAATTGCTAATGAATAGAAGAATTAAAATTACAAACGTCAAGAAGGAAGAAAGAGAAGAAAACAGTATAACCAGATTGGACAATGGTAATAGTGACTTGAAGTCCATAATAGAGGGTTAATTTGCTTCAGACATGTTTATCATTAGTGGAACACGAAGACAAATCTGAAATCAGCGTCTTATTGATGCTTTAATGTTATTATTCATGCATGTACATGACTATGATATCTTTGCGTTTTGATGAAGAATAAATACAACCATCAGAAATGTGAAATGATTTACTATTGGCTTTGTTTTCTGTTGACTTAGGTTCAAGACCTCCTCTTGGACTATGGACTCGAAATTGTTGCAGAAACTCTTATTGAAGGTCTATCACGAGTGAAGAGATGTACTGATGAAGGACGAGCTCTCATGTCATTAGACCTTCAGGTGGTAATTTGAACATTTTCCTGGTCATCTAGCATGTTTATCTATTTAGTATTCAAACTCTTTTCCTATTTTCCTTTCAGGTTTTAATCAATGGCCTACAACACTTTGTCTCCATAAACGTGAAGCCAAAGTTACAGATTGTTGAAGCTTTCATCAAGGTAAAAGCATAGTTAAGATGTTTAATTCTGAAACTGGTGAAGAAATTGATTCCTAATTAATTTTGAAATGTATATGGAGGATTAAGTTGAGTCATGACTAATCGCATTCTCTATGTTTGCTCTTAACAGGCTTATTATCTCCCTGAAACTGAATACGTACACTGGGCACGTGCTCATCCTGTAAGAAGCGTTCTTTGCTGCAGCAAAATGAATGCTTTCATTTGCTTCTAATTTTGTGTTAGAAACCTGAATATACTTTTGCCTCGCAGGAATACAGCAAAAATCAAATTGTGGGGTTGATAAACCTTGTCGCTTCGATGAAAGGTTGGAAAAGAAAAACCAGGTTGGAAGTGCTGGAAAAGATTGAATGAGCAGGTATTTAGTCTCGAAACTACCGTGTAAAGTTTCACAGTCCCGATAATATTTTTTTTCTTTGCGACAAAATGATGTATATCCCATAGTTTATTGATTCCCTTTCATTTCATTGGGTGCAATTGAGGTAGTTTATCTTCAAATGTCTACGTTTGTAATGCATGTGATTCCCTTAAAAGGGTATATATCTAATGTAATCTTGAAGTAACACATGATGTTAAATAATCAGTTCACTTTAAAAATTGAAGTTCGAGTTCTATGCCTTTTTACACATTGGCAATCTCATTGCCTCGAAGTTCCGATGAATAGATATATTGCTTGCATCTCTACCAAAATCTCCATAGGAATGTCATATGCTGATAATATTTTTCCTTGAACTGTATGTTTATGCCTGGAAGCAGAATTTAAAACAGCATTATCCAGACATATAATAATTTTTCAATATTATTATATATTTTTATTTATAAAGTATTAATTATTAATATAATACTTAATTAAATTAATTTATTAAAGTATTTTAATTATGATTTTTAATATTAATTTATTAGTTAATTTAAATTTATTAATTAATTTTTTTGCAGTAATATACATTCAAATTAATTATAAATTTAAATTTGAAAATTAAACATTTACTTATTAAATGAATATTTAACGGATTCGGATAAGTAATAGAAGTTTTTTATATTATATGAATATCATATGGATAAGAAAAATAAAAATATTCAAATAATTAATTGAGTTTAAATATTGTAAAATATATTTAGATTTGAGTTTGGATATTTTAAAATAAGCGGATATTTCCTCTGTACCAAAAAAAAATAAGCGGATATTTTAACTCATGTTATCCATACTATTTATGCTTGGAAAATGTCCGATAAATATATTGAGGGAGAGAAGTCTTACACTGTGGGCCTGTGGCTGTCAATTGTATATGGTAGTGGCATTTACTCCTTTAGCAAGCCAGCAGCAATATATATTTATGATAAATGAAGTGTTGACCTCTCGCGGCGGTAGATGGATTGCGTACAGAGTATAACCTTTTTGTTTGTTTCATTCTTCTTTACTTGCAAAACAATTCTCTGACAGGCTGTACCTTTTTTTGGATATTTGGTTTCACATTAGGGAACCGCTGAGAAGCACTTTACGCTTTCCTCTTTAGACATTATTTTCGATAATTTTAAATATAATATTATAACACAATATAAATAAAATATACAAAAATATTATGATAAAAAATTTAGTAAAAATTATATCTAAATATGATAGAAGTTAAAAAAAAATATATTATGTTAGCATATCGACATGAAATTTGATATATTTTTTTGTATTTTACACGATATAAATATCGATTTTATATGACATAAATATGAATTTTATACACGAATTTCTTCATCAATTCCAAATTCATGATCCTATTAAAATAAGGGTTTTGGCATTTGATGTATTTACAATGTATATAGATATGCTGTTAGTTAACCATATAATACATTTCATTAATGATCAAAATTTAAAAATGTATTGTCAATTCATCAAATATAAACTCCTAAAATAATAATGAGAATTTTGTGATTTTGTATTAACACACAATGCACATGTTCTATGTGAATTTTTAGGTTCGGAATGTTATGAATTATACTTAAATATTAAAAACCACTATACTTTCTCATAATTTTTGACACTAGTTGATTGAAGTTACATGCATAACGATACAGTTAAATTAGCAATTCAGGGAGTAAGAAGGCTTCCTTTAATCCCAAATTTCAGTATGACATTTTAATTAATCAACCTTGTAGAGAATTGATAGGGACTGAAGCTACTATGCTAGAAGGTTAGATCCTTTCTATAATGTCTTAAAATCAACTTTTTAAGAATTATTATTCAATACATTATTAGTAAAAATTTTAGAATTTACAAACTTAATTAAAATGGTGATACATACTTTCATTTTGTTTATTTTTATATTTTTAATATTTCAAATGTAGTATGAATCATCATCTTAAATTTATTTGAAATATTTAAAAACTTCAAAAAAATTGTACCGGATAATCATTCAATTTTTTAATGTTAGGTGACAATCTATCGAAGGAACTAAAGCCTTGGACCTCAGTTTTGATATGTAATTTTTTTTTATTTTTCATTTGCATTATTGTTCAAATAAATCAAGCACTTGTTTGCATTCTTTCTTTCTTTTTTTCCATGTGATCATAATACAAATCTTCTTCTCTCTCTGTAATAATTGGTTTTCAGCTTCTGAACTAACTACTATATCTGAAGATAAACAATCCTCTGTTTCCGAGTTGTTTGTTTTATTGAAATGTCAAATAAATCACATCATATCTATCTTTCCTTCTTTTCTTTTTTTCTCTGCTCATGAAGCTTCTGCAGCTGGCGACTGTGTGATCGCAGCAGCCATGTCTAATGATAGACACGGCTGCTCAACAGGTACCTGCATGCAAATCATTATTAAAAAAGTTATTATTAACACAAAATTAAATTAAATTTGATCATTTTAATCATGACACGTTAATAAAATATAAAAATTATACAAATTAAAATTTTATGAAAATTATTTATATAAATTTAACAAAATTTAAAAAATTTGTTTTGTATTTACCAACAATACAAATATAAATTATATGCACAAATTACTACATCTATATAAAATTTACCTTCATTATGTTGCATATAATGCATGTAAATTGTATAAACACCGTAAATTTTCTACATTTTTTTTATAAAATTTTGGGAGGAAATTCTGATAGACAGAAATGAAAACCAACCAGTGAACATGTATCAATCTTACATGTCAGAATTGTCAGATACGTAGGACTTGCGCACTGCCTGACAAGTCCAGTGCTTAGTCTTTCATTCACCAAAAATTATTGCATTGACTCACTTATGCTTGCGCTACGTATCTTATAATCATGTATTGACAGTCTGCAACTGTTTGTGTACCCTACTTTACATGTCAATTTTGTCAATCAATGCTACAGAGTGGACACAACACTTTAAAATCTCACCCATCTCAACCTTTTCTTCCTAGTTGATTATTTTTTTATTATCGTAATATAATTTTGACATGAACGATAATACGATATAAAAATAATATAAAAATAAAAAATATAAAAGTGTTAAAATTTAATAAAAATTATAAATGAATTTATAAAAACTAAAAAATGCATATTTAATTTATCAATACAAATTTAAATATATAATTTTCATATTTTACATGAGCATAATTTTTATAACAAAAATATAAATTATATGCACAAATCACTAAATCTAATTAAACTAGACTCAGAGAAGTGAAAACAGTTGCAATAATGATGATTTTTTCCTTTCTATGATAATTATTTAATGATGATGATGGTGGTGGAGACATGAAAATTGTAGTATTTCTTTAGATTGAAAAGGTGAGTTTTTGATAAAGATGTTAATGGTTTTTGACTTACAAAGTGTCCTGCCCCAAGAATCCAGTAAAACTGCAGATTTTGGTATGATTTGATGAAGCCTTTCGTAGCTTGATCGTCCTTACAATAAAGAGCAGTTCTTTTCTTGCTTAGAAAACCTTTGAGTCCTGCCCACCTGAAGATATTTGAATGAAACAAATTTAACTCCGTGATAATTTACACATTTATTAAACCCATCATTCCTTTTCAATTAAACCCATTATTTCTTTTCAATCCAGAATATAACTCAAATTTTTTTTATTTACATGTGAGCATTATAATCCATTCTTCATTCAAGAAAAAAATAGGCAATACCACTGTAAATGTCTATATAATATTATAAATTATCTTAAATTTTAAAATACACAAATTTAAAATTTGTTAATAAAAGTAAGTTTATCTCTTACATCATTGACAATGAAGGAATCAATAAAATGGTATATATATCTCTTAAAATATTAATTACAAAAGTGAATTATATGATCACACCTATGAAATTAAAAAAAATTCACGTATGAATATCGAACTCATAAAAATAATTAAAGAAATTAAAAAAAAGATAAAAAGCATGAAAAGTGTATGTATATATATATTTATATAAAACAAGATATAAGAGGGAAAATAACAGTTAACCAAAAAAAAAAAAGAGGGAAAATAAGAGCCTCACTTGAGCTTATCAACCCAGGCTTCAGTCCCCTTTGTTGCACAGATCACATCAAGCTGCAATCACCAATCCATCCAATACCCTCGTCATTAATTTTAAAGTTAAATCCTCAAGGAAGAGTAAGTAAAAGCTGCCAAAAATTCAGCTATTTTAAGGAATTATTTTGGTGGCATTTCACTCAAATAGCTTAAGAATATAGCATTCAAGTTGGCCTCTAGCTGGTCCGTTTCTTGTATCACCATTATTCTTATCTATTATTTATCTTTTTACTAAGTTTGGAGAATTCTTACTTGCCCATTGTAGATTGTGACATTGACTCCTTTGGAAAGAAGCTCATCAACCTGAAAAAATACCCCAACAAATAAATATGAAGATCATTATTATCGAAATAAGACAGGATTGAGTATTAATTTAAATGATTGTGTCTACATTTTAAGACATGAAATTCTAGAATCAGATTTAGAGAACAAGAAAGAAGATTACCTCAGCAATCCTTGGCTTCATAAAGTCACCTGCCATGTATGAGGAAACATAACCTGATTGCCCTCTCCATCTGTTAAGCACATAAAATTGTAAATTTAATCAAAACTTTAGGAGTAATTTATCAGAGATTATAGTTCAGCAGAATCACAGGAATTAAAGCTTACGAGACATTAGCTGGGATGATCTTAAGCTTGTTCTTGATGACACCATTCATCAAACTATCAAGATCACCCCCATCATTCCCTGGTGAAGCCCTCATGGAACTCAGATATGTTGAGTATCTGTTAACTGCAGGAACTCCATTGGAGGAAGCTGAAGCTGTTAAAGCTACAGGGCTCATTCCTCTATCCAGAAGAAAATTGTAGATGTCCTGCAAATTTACTCAAAAACTCTCAGGATAATGTGAAAATTAATGAATTTGAGGCCACGTAGAGAAGTGAAAAAAACCATACCACTGAATTGCTGTACTCGTCAATTACCGTCTCAAGTTCGCTCCAAGTATCTGTTGCTTCAGTATATTGACCATCTTTGAGTTGCTGGCTAATCCTCTGAGCCAGACTGATTTCCAAAATGGGATTTTATAAGACAACATATATATTTAATTACAACACAGAACTGTTTTATTAACATATGTTTCTTGTAGAAAAAGAAAAAAAATCTCAAGACCTGTTTGATTTTTCCAGGCCATTGTTGTCTAGCCGTGAAACATCCTTAAGAAGAGGCCCCCAAGAGAACTGTAGCATCAGATTGAAAGAAAATCATTAGAAAATACCAATGCAGGCATTGTTTTCTGCGAATTCCAAAATCCATTGCCAAGTCAAATACACTGGGAATTTAACAATTTAATTGAAGCTACTTACCACAAAATCCTCCGGTGAGATCCAACTGTTTCCCAAGGCAACTCCTGCACATCAGAATCCAATTCAAAACTTCAAATTCACACCCTAAGCTTATTGATGACGGGTATTTGCATAAAGTAATGTCAATGACCAGTTGTTTACCTCCAAGTATTAGCTTCAATTTTCCAGCTTCAATGGCTTTTAGAATTGATAATCCGGTAGTGACAGCAAACTTTCCTCCATAAGACTCTGCAATAATATACAGAGGACTCTTCTGGAGGCCTTCATCTTTACTGAATAATTCAATCAACAAAGTAGTTAAATCAGTTGCTGCTTCATCATCAGTTTTGACCAGTAAATCTATATCCTCCACAAAGCTGTATCCTGTTCCAACTGGATTGTCCTGTAACACATCAAAATCATTAAATTCCATTGAAACCCCATTTGCCGGTTCTGAGATTAAAGCAGAAAATTGATTTGTGTCTAACTAACCACAAACAAAAGATCAGCTTTCTTTAACCAAGTGGAATTCCTTGGCTTCAAGTAGGAGTCCAATGGCCCAATCTCCTCAAAGTTTCCAATTCCAACTCCTGAGGCACCCTATATTGCCAAGAAAACAAATATGCAAGCATTTTCAAAACTGAAGCAGAAGTCTCAGAACTCAGAATTCAGAAACCTGAGCCTGAGCTTTGCTCATTAGTTCACTTTGTACTAGTGTTTTTTTATTTTCTGTCCACAGATTGAAGAAGAAAACTTACAGGTCCACCCTGTAGCCATAAGATTATTGGCCATGGCTTGGAAGGTTGTTCAACTCTGTAAGGACTTTTATAAAGCCACCAAAACATGTATGCTTCTGAAACACAACTCAAGCACACCAGAAAAAACCCAAGATCAGACTCATTCACATTAAGCTTTTGGATTCAAGAAAACACCAAAATGAATGAGAATTGTACAAATTATGAAATATGAAGCTGTTTTTTTTTCTTACTTGGTCTGACTTGAACATAACCCCATTCTTCTGATCCACCTTGGGATTTGAAAGCTCTGGCTATTCCTCTATGAAACAAAGAAAAAGAGAAGACAACCAAGAGAAAAAGAACATGGAATTTTTCCATTTGATAAAAAAAGGCAAAAAGCTTTCCACCCACTTAACAGTTCTCAGCTTTGGAGCAAAGGCAAACGACACAGGAGGCTACTTCTACTACTATATCACGAGGTGATCTGATTTGAAGTTTTTGTTTCTACCTGTCACAGAATAAAAACAATATTACCGTGTGAAAACTTCAAAGGCTGCCGTTTTCTTTTTATTGTTATTGAATGTAAATTGATTGATTTGAATCCTAAATTCAATTTCAACTGCGGGCGAAAACTTATCCTTAAATATCTAAATAAAACAAATTTAATATCTTTTTCTTTGATAGTAGAGGTGGATGAAATCATGGGATTTAGGTATGTTTCAGAAGAAAATAAAATACTCTTTCTTTTTTTGTAGTTACACACGGTGAGAAAGCTTGTTTCTGTAATTCATTTGGAGGGGATTTTGGGTTTTTTAAAGTACTTTTTTAATGAAAAAGTAAATTATCCAGGAAAAAATTTGTTAAAGAAGGGATAAGATGAGAATTATTGCAGGAAAATGATGTCTGAGAGTTTTTTTTCTCTTCTGAAAGTCTTTAAACAAAACAAACTCTTCTTATCTTTCTCTCTGCCTTGGAGGGATTCGGGATAATATACTATTAGCGTCCAGTCAAAGCACTGACCCTACCTTCACAGAGCTTTCATGGCAGAATTAAAATCCCATAAAAGAGAAAGGATAGGAAATTATGGATTGTTAATATTTTAGATTAAAAGGTGCATGGCATTACATATACGGTACGCCATAGTCTAACCCTTAAGGGGTCCACTTTGGGTCTTGACATTGCCCAATCTAGCTGTAGACCATGGAATTTTGGCGGGAGGTTTTGACATGTTTGCTCTCCGATTTTTTTTTGGTGATTGGAGATGAAATTCAGATCGGGATTGATTGAATTCGAATTTAAATTTTACGATATGTTTATTCGATCAAAAAATTATTGACCACATCCTTAGATATTATAGAGGGATGAGTTCATTGTTGAGATACAAGGATTAATATTCACACAACGTTCTTGTCTAGTCCATTTCTAAAATGTAATTTTGGGTTTAATATTCAAACTTTAGCTGGCAATCGTTGTTTGATTCCAACAATCAGCTCAAATAGGCTTTGATTTGGGTGTTGAGGTTCCCATCCAATGGAAGAAACAAATCTCTCGGTCTTCGTGGAAATTAATACAAATAATTTCTTGCTTGACTATATTATTGCGAGGAAAAAAAAATCAATGATCACTCTTCCGAGTTTAATTATTTGATAATTAAAATTAGAGATTAAAATTGTTTACACTCGATTTTAAAATATTATGTTATGTAGCAATTTATTTTTTTTATAACTTCTTCAAAAGGTTGTTAGTAATTGGTTTTATTTTTTATTTTTACAAGTAGCAAGATTTCTGATTAGAGCAATATGCCCCATATAGTTTTTAATTAAGGTGTAGATAAGGAAAAACAAGAATCATGATTTGAACGAGAAATAAAGCCATAAGCTTACAAAAATACTACTAGGAAAGTAGGGAAGATTGACGTGACATCTGGCCTAAAATGGTTGCGTATTTTTCACTCCCACTTGCATTTTTGTACGACCAAATACGCAAAGGTCAAAATTCATTCCATCAAAATGTAAAAAGGTGACTATTTAAAAGATAAATTGGCAAATTACATTTCAGGAATATTTCCATTCTCAGATTTTAAAATTTTCTGCTAAAAACTTTGAATTCTAAGAAATTTAAAAAAAAACAGTTGATATTATGAATTCTCATGCATTTAACAAAATAAATACTTTATATACTCATCAATACAATCTTAAAATATCAACAATGAACATAAACTTACTTCTATGACTTGAAAATTCTAGATATCTTAAATTCAAAGTCTTGAAACTGCATATTTTTTTCAAAACCAAAAGTCTCTATTATAAAAAAAATCAATAAAACATTAACTTTTAGATCAAAACGTTGGTTAAAGGCTACAAAGACTTATTATCAACTAATTAGCTTTTCAATCCAAATGGAACTATCATATTTAATTTGCATTTAAATACATGATATCATCAAAGATTGAAATTATCATCAAAGATTGAAATAATCAATAATTGAATTTCTCTTCCAAAGACAATTCAAAGGACTCATTGTGTCCTTGTTAAGAAGTTTCCTTTCGATTTTATTTATTGCTGCAAATGCCATTTTTTGTCATCAATGGGAACTACAAAGACTTTCGTTCTCATCTTTATGCTTTATTAAATACGGAGCAGACAAAAAGAAGTAGAGGCCTTTTTCATAACATTTTGTCTTCCTTAGCTGATGCAGGGGCTTAAGTTTTATCAATTTATCACCGAACATTAATTTACAATGAAAACCATTAAAATAGATAGGTTATATAACTAAATAATGTAAGATCAATCAAACAATTTTCTTATGTAATAATTAGAACACAAGAGATATTAAAACCTGTTTGAGAGAGATATCAATAAAAGTGGAAGTATAAGGAAACATAATCACTAAGATTATGATCAGACAGATTTTCCTCTTATACTTCTCTCTTTAGGGTGGCGCTTAATGAGTATATACCAATTCGTTAAGAAGTGAAAAGGGGACATAGTTTTATATTTGTAGTTAAATCTTACAGTCCCCCATCAAAGACTATTAAATTTCAGACCTACACAACCACCACTCCACACTGATCCAATAAGATGCGTGAAAGCCCATACTTGTTGATCACAATTAACTATTTGAGCTTACTTGCATGTTTTCATACTAGGACTAAATTACATTAGCATGTTTTATTAAAACTCAAAACTACCAATTAATAGCAATCCACTAATTGGAAAATTCTAACATGATTCTCTAATACTAGTACTCATGTTTGATCAAAATGAACTTTTAAGACACATAACGTAGGCTCAGGTGAGGGTTTACGAAAGAAAGTATAAAAAATGCCCAAAATAAATGCTTCAAGGCTTATCATACCAGGGATCATTTCCCATCATGCAAACTATTTAGGCATTTTGAATTTGCCTCATTTCTTTTCTTCTTCTTCTTCTTCTTCTTCTTCTTTTTTATTCAAACATGATTAGGGTTTCCACTTTCTTGATTTCAAGTCTCTTTCTTTTTTTCTTTTTCATTCTTTTTTATAAAAAGGGTTTCTTCTTTGTATTTTGCCCCACTAATCTTTCATTTTCTATTTTTATTTGTCCTCCAATGTGGAGGGTGATTTTTGGTGGGTTATATAAAAAAGAACATAATAAGCTCAAAAGGGGTAATCAATGGATAATTTTACTCATGTGTAACATCCCGTTACCACATTTTTCACGTATTTCCATACAACTTAACTGGTTGGGCTGTCTGCGATGCCATTAACATTCAACAGTAACAGTGATAAATGATATCCATTTATCTATTAATTATGGAATATGAAATTTCTTTTCATTATTCCTTTAATCTGACATCCCCTATTAACCTTTATTTCACAAAGGTAGTACTGTATACATATGTCTGAAATGTAAAAGAGAAGAGACTGTACCTGTCACATTTAACGTGCCATGCCTTAGTGCTTTAAGCATAGCTATTCTCATCTGAGAGCTAATTCTCTCTCATCTCCGTGTACTTCTTATCTGTGGAGTTAAAAACAAAGGGGTGAGCGATTCATACGCTCAGTAAAGGAAACATATGCTGCTTTAAATAAAGCAAAACTATATATCACAACACATTTATTCTTTTCTTAATAATAACCCAGAAGAAAAGACAATGGATATATAGTAAACAACTCTTGTAAAATCCCATTCAAATCACTGGTTAACAGTTTACTTTAAAATGTAGTAAACACTATATAGGATTTCAACAAATCCTCACATTAAACAGAAATTGATAAGTTGAGACTAGGCAACAATTAAATCATGCTAAGAATATATGTCATCCGCTTTTGGGGTGCACCCGTAGGCCATCGCCCCTCACGGCTATCTCATCTAGATGTATGGCCATAATCTGTAGGTGGTCCTCGGGTCTACTTGCCAAGTGACCTCGAGACCGCTGAAGACTTGGCAGGTCCATCAGCCCTATAACACCCTAGGGTGCACTCGTTGGTCTATTTGACCCGAGCCATCGCCCTAGATGGGTCACGCAAAGTATATGAATGATAATGCATGAACTCATGGCCTAACGTCTCAAAATCAACTTATATCTCATGAAAAACCTTTAAGGAATCATTTCATAATGTCATTGTTTTCTTTCCAAAAAAAGGTTTCAAAAACAGCCCGCAATCTCACTGAATTCCGTGTGAGAAAGGCACAGGTTAAACTGACTCGCCATGGCTAGTTCGCCCATGGTCAACTCACCCATTGGTCAACTCGCCCAAAAACATAATGAAAACAATTCATTTTTCGTTAAGAAAATTTGGAAAAGCGAAACCTGTTCGTCATGGTCGACTCGCCCGATATGGCTCGCCCATGACAGTTCGCCCGCCCTCTTGCTTTTAAAATCCGAAAGCAAACTGGCTCGCCCTCAGTGGCTCGCCCAGTAATCAACTCGCCAAAAGGTCTCAAATTTCTATTTTGAAAATATTTAAAACGTCTCATTTTTCGTTTGAGAAAATGTATTCTAAACCTGTTCGCCAGGGTCAGCTCGCCCATAGCTTTCATAACAAAAGGGGTCGCCCGCCCCATTTTAATAAGAGATTTGGCTCGCCCGCCAATACCAAGAATTTATATTTTCCATTTTTAAAATGTTAAAATGGCTAATTTTTCCTCAAGAAAAATACCACCAAAAATCTCTTCGCCATGATCACTCCAAAACAGGTTAACATATAGTCGTCTGCCAATTCTTTCTTTTAAAACATTAAGTAAAACCGGCTCGCCTTCAATGGCTTGCCAACAACTTTCTCAACTTAGGGGTCGTCCGCCTAAATTAAAATGAAAAAGGGTTCGCCCAAATGGCTCGCCCGCCCTTTATTAAATCAAGAGTTTTTTTCGCCCTAAAACAAAACAAACACAAGGGCTTGCCCTCATTAGCTCTCCCGCCTTTAACCAATTTCGTCTAGAAAATAATATAGGGGTCAGCTTTTAGCTCGCCCGAGACCCAAAACACTTAATCAAATAATGCATGTCAGAAAACAAAACATTTAGTAATATTTTCATATTGTTTACTCCATAGGACATGCATTCTCTTCACACACATCTCCCTTACCTGTTAGAAACGAAGCCTTGCTTCGCTCTGCTCTCTGTTCGCCCACAGCTATTCCCAATTATCGGCTGCAAATTATATAAATTTCATTAATATTTTCTTTATATAATATATATAATTTTCCATTACTTGGGCGAAATTGAAATAAATCGAATGACTACTCGCCCAAATAGAGCTTCACTAGTTCGCCCAGACGAGCTCGCCATTCACCATATGGCTACCACGTGGCATCTCGTCCGCCATTACTCACCGGGGTTTTGTGAGCTCGCCCAACATTTAACTCACGAGGCCTACATTGGCTTAATTGTGGGAGTTCGCCCACAATACCAATTCGCCCAATGCCTCTGCATTTGAGTTCGCCACACACACAGATTTCTTATCAGAAGTGAGCTCGCCCATGAACTAAATTACCGTTGGGCGACCTAGCCCACATGAACAACAACATTGGCGAGTTCATCATTTCCTACTCGCCTCATTGGCGATTACAAACTTTCAACATGGGCGATCACTGTAATCGCCATTGTCGTCACTTATTCCATTATTTTCCTTATTTTCATATTCTCCAAAGATCTAACTAAAAACAAGACTGTATCTATGTTTATTACTTCATAAAACATAGAATCTATCATTGAGCATCAAGAAATCCTCAGAAAATATGAAACTCACCTCAACCAACTGCACTTCCAAAACAGCTTGTTTTCTGTTTCATGTTGGCCTTCTTTTGCTTATTCCTTAATCTCATCAACGAGGAGAGGTTTTACAAGCAGGTTTATGTGTTTAGCCAAGTTAAGGAAAAAACTTAGTAGATCAAACATGGCAGAGAAATGGAAGAAACAGAGAAATGGTTTTCGCGAAGAAGCTGGAATTGGCTAACTCGTTTTTCCTCAATTGTTTCTGCTTATATAACCATGCTCAACCAATCAATAGTTACCGCCTGTCCCTTATCCTGTTTCCTTCATCAGTGTTCACGTCCTTCATGCATTTAAGGCATGAAGAAAACTGCAGCTCAAAGTGGCGTGGAAGTCTCCCTTTCACACGCCTTTTTCTTCTGCTGCAGCCTTTACTTACTTCCTCAACCAATAAGGCCGGCGCCTTTGTTGACTTTAGCATCTATCTATTAAATGTCTTCAACTGTGGGGCGTCCAAAGTCAATTTTTGCTGCACACGTGTTTTGAATCTATTTTCATTTTGTCTACAAATGTTGCTTCGAGTTCGCCCCATCATTCTTGAGGCCTCAACTCACCAATTCACTTTCAGTTCGCCAACAAAATCAGGTTTGCCTATGCAAATATCCAATCTATATAGGAGATTACATGTCTTCGCCCATTTGGACGATTAATCCAGCAACTCACTTGGCTAACTCATTGACCAATAAGGTCATTAATCATACTCGCCCACTTGCTGTCTTTCAAGTCACACAATCTATGTGGGCGATCATGAGTCCTTACCGAACTTGGGCGATCACCACACAATTAGTTGGCGAACTCATCTATTCGCCCAACAAGCCATTGTCCAACTTATCATGATCATTGGCGAATGTGCTCTGGCTCGCCTATTGGCGAACTGTTTCGTTATGATACTTGCCCATGGAGTATCTCACGGGAATTGCCCCATTTGTAACCAAAGTTAAGGAGCTTTTCACCAAAATATAAATCTTTATTTATTATTTACTTAATTTCCAATATCCATTTTATGAAATTAAGGTCTACAATAGGGTAAAATCAGATCTTACATCATGCTTGAAAGGTAGTGAAAGAAGGCCGTTTCTCATCTTAAATACAAGTACTCTCATTGAAGATCATCTCTTGAATAAGGTCAAACTCATTAAAATTTCATATAGAGATTCACCTTTACTTGTAACATGTAGTGAGTGAAGATTTTAGACAAATTTTCTTCTATTCTCATCTTACTTGAACAATCTTAGCAAATTGGAAATCCATTCAACTGAACAAGGCAATTCTCTCAAAATTGTTTTCATATTCATGACCATTCTTATTATCATTTTCATTATTTGGATAGTTTCAAACTTCGTAACATTGTAAAGAATATGGGTATTGGAGTTTTTGCACAGAAGAATAAGGTTGGAATGAGAAATTGAGAAATGTGCATCATACTAATCTTTTATTGAAAATGAAAACAAATAAAAGTTGGCCCAATACATAAAAAGAGTTCTTAGTACCTTTTGGGCTTATACGCTCCTATATCAATTAAGAAACTTAAATGTTCTAAGATGAATGAAATTAAAAATAAGAAGCAAAGAAACAACCATTATCTTCAAACTAGATGAAACGATCAATATCATTGACTTTCTTCCAAAGCATTAACTGTTGCCCCTGTGTGATTTGACAAAGGATTATTATTCACATTTGGGTCTTTCTTTATCCAAAAACTCAAAATTTCAGCGTTAACAAGTAACTAGACTTTCCTTTTTAAACCCATACAATTTTCAATAGAGTGACCAACATTGCCATTATGATAATCACACTTTCCATTAGGATCATACCGCTTTGGAAAGGGAGGCTTCAAGGGCTCTACATAAACAGGGGCAATAAGGTGACCTCTTATTAATTGTGGGAACAACTCTATGTATGTCATCGGTATAGGGTTTATAGTGACTTTTCGTCCAGATCGAGTATTTTTTTGGTCATTAGGTGGAAAAGTAGGGGCTTGTGAATCGAAAATGGGTTGGTATCCATTTTGATTATGAGTTTGTGGGTGGGGTTGAGAATAGGCATAATTCACTGAAAGTGAATAAGGGATATATGAGCGACGCGAGTTACTTGAGACAGCTTGTGCATCTTCTTCCTTCTTCTTCGAAAGATGTGCAGGTGCTAACACTATAGCCCTTGTTGCTTGGCTATTGCATAGATCTAGAACTCATCTCCAATCATTGCCGCTGAAGAGTAATGCGGCTGTAGTTGAAGATTTCTTTGTAAACCTGGTATGTTTCTCATTTTCAATCATGTTGTTAAGAAAATGAAAAAGCTGAGGCAGAAGTGATTTATGTTGGCTTATATTTTGAAATATTTTGTCCCATGTAATCCCTGCATAGAATAAGCTAAGCTGCTCTTGCACAAGGAATAACTGCGAGTTTAAGCTCTCTCTCCAACACATATTTTGCCATTGCCTGCTTAATATATAAAATGTTCTTCTCTATTAAGTTTCCCTTTGTCTATTTAATATATGATTGATAAAATTCATTATTGGTTATCCAAATTAGTATGTTTGTCTTATCAAACGAATCTTATTGTATGTATATATTGAATTTTTCATATTGTTTATACCATGATATTAAGTTTACTTGGTTATTTTTAGGTGGATTCTATGCCTGATCTTATTGAGCACATACTTAGGACAACTGCGAGAATATTGCTCCACATTAACGGGTATGGTTATCTTGTTAATGAAAATTAATGAAAGAGTTGAAATGTTCTATGATGCTTGAAAAATAGCTGAGTGTAAACACAAATGTCATGGCTGACATTAAGTTTTCAAGTTAGGCTAAAGACGATTGGCCGCCCATAGTTGTTAATTTTGATGATCGGAGGTTATCTGTCTGAAAATCCATCAAGCTTGTTATTCATGACTGTAATTTGCAGTCTCTGGTTGACTAGGGATAAGATGATAGAATTTACTTTCACATGCCAAACCAATTAAATGATATTGTGTGGCAAGACTTTGGTTCTATAACTAGCCAAGCTACCCCCTAGTTCCTTTCCCTCTTTTCCACCATTTCCTCTGCAATTAAATACATTACCAATAGCAATGAAAACCCTGTAATAAAACTGTAATAATGATTAATTTCTTTGTTCTGCTATTGGCTGGCTAAATGCAAAAACATAGTTACTGCCATGCTATTCTAAGATGAAGTCAACATTTTCTGCGAGATATTTTGTAATGCTTACAAGCCGGCCTGGTAGATTGCTGCTAGTTTTACGAAGTGCTTTTGTCTAGGTTTTTTCTCCTAAAGAAACTTGAATTTTTGGCAGGTATGTTGAGCGAATTGCTAATGCAAAATGGGAAGTGAAAGAGCTTGGGATGGAGCACATGGGTTTGTTCTCTTGGGATTATCTTCTTTCTTTACAAGTCATTGCTTTCATTTTCTTTTTCAGTTTGTGATCTCATATTTGGCCATAGATTCTTGCTTTTATCGCTGACATGAGTCGTTTAATGAATAGGTATGTGGATTTATTGTTGGGAGAATTTAAGTACTACAAAACAAGGCTTGCTTATGGGGGAATTCACAAGGAGGTAACATGAGCCACCATCCTGTTAGATTTAGCAAAATAATGGGATTAGATATTAAATTGTTTGTCTATTGCTTTTCACTGACGCTGGATGAACTGCTTTGGAGTAATCATTCTTTATTCATGTCGGAAGCAAGCTATTCTGTGGATTAGTTAATAAAATAACTGGGTTATTGATAACTGAATTGCTAATGAATAGAAGAATTAAAATTACAAACGTCAAGAAGGAAGAAAGAGAAGAAAACAGTATAACCAGATTGGACAATGGTAATAGTGACTTGAAGTCCATAATAGAGGGTTAATTTGCTTCAGACGTGTTTATCATTAGTGGAACACGAAGACAAATCTCAGCGTCTCATTGATGGTTTAATGTTATTATTCATGCAGGTACATGACTATGATATCTTTGCGACTTGATGAATAGACCTGTTCATGGCCGGGTCGGGCCGGGCTCATGACAGGTATTGATGAAATTTTCGCACGCCCAAGCCCGGCCCGGCCCGACATTATGGCCTGATTTTGTTGTCCAAGCCCGTTTTCATTTTTATACTACAAGCTCGAGCCTGATCCGAAAATAATTTTTTTATATTTTAATTTTATATTTATTTGTTTTTTATTATTTTATACCCTTTAAAATTTAATTTAATTTATCAAAATTTATATATCAATTTTCATATTAAATATTTATAATCATATTTATTATTCAATAGTATTTTATATACATATATTTATATTATATTTAGTAAATATATATAAAAATTTAATTAATACTAAAAAAGATATATAAAAAATAAAAAAATTCATAATTCGGGCCGGGCGGGCCCGGGCTTTGAAAGGCAAGCCCGAGGCTCGGCCCGTATTTTAAACGAGCCTAAAAATTTTGTCCAAGACCGTTTTTTTATCAAATATTTTTGTCCAAACCCGACCAAATTTAAAACGGGCTCTCGGGCTTGGGCAGGTAGCCCGGCCCTTGAGCAGGTCTATTGATGAAGACTAAATACAACCATCAGAAAGGTGAAATGATTTACTATTGGCTTTGTTTTCTGTTGACTTAGGTTCATGTAAGACCCGAATTTTATTATACTATATACCATATTTGTACATGAATGATGGTGAGAATAAATTGTTTAAGTAAAATTAAAGAAAACAATTAAATATGAATTTTCACTTTTCATTTTAAGTTATGGTGTATAATATGGTGTATATGCATTTGGTTGAAAAGAAATGCAAAAAGGAACCTTATTAGTTGGATTGTGGAAGCATTAAATGAAGTAAGACAAAGTTAATAATTGTGGTTGACATTGGCATGGGAAAGAAGAAGAATAAAAGGAGAAATTATAGTCAAAAACGTGCAGAGACCTCTGTCGCCCGTTCCCTTTTTGACTGCAAGCCGTTCCTTTGGTTGGAAATTCTTCAACATTTAATGGGCTGTCAGATGAATGGAGAAAAGAGAGAAAGGGGAGCCAATCAACGTGGGCAGCTGGAAGAAATGTTGGCGAGGAGAAGAGAAAAATTGAGCTATTGACGTCTTTTGCTGCACTTTTTCTACCCGTTTTAATACTGGTTCAGACGTTCTTTTGGTGCAATTTTCTTCGTGAATTAATGCACTACAAGACGGGTAATGATGAAGAAAAGGATAAGGAATAGATAGTGAGTTCTGGTTGGACTAACATGACTATATAAAGAGGCTTCAAGAGAAAGAAATGGATTGAAATGAACTCCATCCTCTCCAGAATTCTTCTCGCCCATTCTGTTCCACTACAAGTTCATCTTTAGTTCTTCAGTTTTTCTTAGATGTAAGCCATGAAAACTTCCTTATTAGTTAGCCAAACCTTTTCCTCACCATTGAAGAGCTAAGGAACAAGCAAACTAAAGCTAAGAAAGACAAGAAAGCATTCTGTTGTTGGAGGAGTAACTTGGTAAAGGTGAGTTTCATAGTTTTACAGTTCTCTTGATATTTAATCATAGATATAGCCTGGTTGTAATTGAATATGGTTGAATATATAAGAAAATAGATGGAAAAATAACCAAGAATGAGTAAGGAAACACGACGGGCGAGTAGAAAGTTGCTAGTTAAAATGAGTGATTACTCGCCCAAAGGATGGGACGAGTTTGGGAAATTGTTACGTGAGTTCGCCAGTATTATGGTCCAGGCGGGCGAGGACCAATGATCGCCAAAAGGCGAGAATGGAGATAACAGTGATCGCCCAGGTGAAATGTTGATGATCGCCAATGGGGCGAGTAGGAGAAAAAGAAGTCGCAAATGTAATCCATTACATGGGCGAGCCCAATTATGAATTGATAAGCATGGCGAGTTGAGCTCCTATGTTGGGCGAACTCCCATGAATAAGCCACTAATGGACAACGAGCTATGTTGGGCGAATGGCGAGCTGTTACCTCGCAAAAAGCCACTATTATTAGGAAAATATATCCTTTTGGAAAATATTAATAGTTTGAATAAATGCTTTGCAGACGGGAATTGAGGAAGGCGGGCGAGAAGCAAGGCTGTATCAGACGAGGTAAGAAAGTAGTATGTGATGCAAATGCATGTCCTGTGGAGTAAAAATGTAAAGAAAATATTAGAAATTGTTTTATTTCTGACATGCATTGGTTGATAAACTGTTTTGGTTTCGGGCGAGCTACAAGTCGCCATATGTTGTTTTGATGAACGAGCTACTTAGGGCGGGCGAGTAGTTTTGTTCTAAGTTTAAACTCGTGCTAGCCAAGTGGCGAGTACTACTTTATGAGAACCTGGCGAGAGCCTTTGTTTTAAAAGTTGGGAGAACTTTTTATGTCGTAAGGGCGGGCGACTCTTGTTTTAAGTGTAAGGCGGGCGAACTGTTATCAGCCAGCCATGCTTTTGTCTTGAAAAGCTATGAGGAGGGCGACTAATAATTCGCCGCCTTGGCAAATTGACCAGTGGGCGAACTGATTTATGAATTTTTTTCTCAACGAAAATTAAATAAATAAATAAATAAATTTTCAATTAATATTTTTGAAAAATAGAAAATGTGAAACTTTTTGGGCGAGTAGACCCTTGGGCGAGTAGACTCTTGGACGAGTAGACTCTTGGGCGAGTAGACTCTTGGGCGAGTAGACCCTTGGGCGAATTGGCCAATAGGCGAGCTGACCCTGGGCGAACTAGCCGTGGGCGAACCAGCTCCAAACGTGCTTTTCTCTCATAGAAAATGTTGAAATTAAGGGTTGTTTTAATAGTTATAAAACCTTTTGGAAAACCAAATCATTTTATGAAAATGATACATATGATAACTTGATTTTGAGACATTAGGCCATGAGTTCATGCATTATCATTCATGTACTTTGCGTGACCCAGCTAGGGCGATGGCTCGGGTCAAATAGACCAACGAGTGCACCCTAGGGCGTCACAGGGCTGATGGACTTGCCAAGTCTTCAGCGGTCTCGAGGTCACTTGGCAAGTGGACCCGAGAACCACCTACAGATTATGGCCATACATCTAGATGAGATAGCCGTGAGGGGCGATGGCCTACGGGTGCACCCCAAAAGCGGAGGATTTGTATTCTTTGCATGATTTAAATTATTGCCTAGTCTCAATTAAATGATTTATGAAAGGATCTGGTGAATCCTGTTTCATGTGAATTATATTTGTTGTTTCCTAATGAGTTTGATCGTTAGGATAATTACATGGTTTTGAGATTATAGCTTTTATTTTATAAAGCAGCATACACCTTTCTTACTGAGCACGTTGTCGCTCACTCCTTATTTTTTCACTCCACAGATAACTGATTTGGCTAAGAGACTTACCTTCCTGAGATTTGATATTGAAGGTATATTAGATTCTTTTATATATTCAACAAAGTTGTACAGTACTACTTTAAATATAAGGGAATGTATATACATCTTAAGAAAATGATTTAATTATTCTTATTAAAGTGATAGGAGTTGATAAGCATCACTGACAGCTCAACCGGTAGTAAGTATAAGATATAAGTGAGTAACATGTTATATAATGGAAATTGGGATATTACAGATTTAATGGTATCAGAGCAGGGTTGGTCGGATGTCTAGTGATGCTTAAAGTAAATGGTGAAATAGTATACATTCCCCTGTAGTACTGTATAAACTGAATATATAATTGATGTATTAATGATAAGTGATAAACGATTTCTGTGGTACAGATATGAGTGGAAGGAGGAGGATGCGCTCAGTGAGAGGTATAGGCCGAGGTAGGGCGGCACAGACTCCGGAACCACAGACACCGGAATCTGCCCCAAGACCTCCACGTCCTATACAGCTAGAGAGCATTGATAATCGTGTAACTCAGGTGGAGAGGTTAATAGCAGATTTTATGGCTATGTATCAGGCGGATAGAGCCGCTGATAGGGCAGAGAGGGAGAGAGCTACAGCTCCTGCAGCTCCAGTAGAGGCACCAGCACCGCCACAGCCGGCACCAGTTGTGCCTGAGCCTGAGCCTATTCCACCACCAGCACCTCAGCCACCGATAGCTCCACCACAACCACTGATTCAGCAGCCACGAAATGCAGAGTCATATTGTAATGTGGCATTGGTGAAATCATTTAAGAAGTTGGATCCACCTAAGTTTAAGGGTATTAGGGATCCATTGGTGGCAGAGCAGTGGGTTATAGAGATTGATAGATTACTCGAGATTATGAGATGTTCAGAGACAGAGAAAGTAGGCTTAGCTGTGTTCCAGCTGGCAAATGATGCGAGACATTGGTGGAAGGCCACCCAGACGGTATTATTTGCTCAGCATCAGGATCTGTCCTGGGATATGTTTGTGGAAGCTTTTAGAAGGCAGTATATTCCTGACACTGCTCAGGAAAAATTACAGCAGGAATTCATGGGTTTAGTACAGGGTAGTATGTCAGTGAATGAGTATGAGGCCAAATTTACTGCCTTGAGCCGTTTTGATCCACAGACTAGTGAGAATACCTGGTATAAGATTTCGAGATTTAGAGCTGGTTTGAGGCCATCCATCAGAGTAAAGCTAGCCCCATTTGTTATACAGACTTATGATGAGATAGTTCAACGGGCTCAGCTATGTGAGAGGGATTATGAGCAGTTCCAGCTCGATTTCAGTGGTAAAACTAAAAGTAAAGCAAAGGGAAAGGCTAAGAGGTTTATGGAGGATAGACCAGGTAGAGAGCAGTTTAAGAAGACCAGATCTACGGGTATACAGATTTCAGAGGGCAAATTTGATAGACCAGCAGTTTCTACTCCTGCTAGTGGCCCCACCACTACTCAGAGAAGTGTTGCGCCCTTATGTAGACATTGTGGAAGGTCGCATGGATCGCGCCCTTGTCCTGTAATGACTGGGGTATGTTTTAGATGTGGACAGACGAGGCACTTTATCAAGAATTGCCCGATGCTCAGAGAGTCAACTGCTTCTACTATACCTCCTACAGTACCTCAGATAGCGGCCCCGGAAGCTCGACGTGAGCCAGAGAAAGCGACACCCTCACAGCCAAGGCGGGCGACAGCCGCAGAAAAGGGTAAGAAGGTTGTGACTCAAGGTCGGGTGTACGCGTTGGATCAGGAGACTGCCGACGCCTCTATCGATGTGATTAAAGGTAAAATTTATCTCTTTGATATTCCCGTAATTGCCTTAATTGACCCGGGTTCTACCCATTCATTCTTATCGCCTGCATATGCTAATAGGACCCCAGTAGAACCGGAGTTGTTAGAGTATACTTTGCAAGTGAAAACTCCTTTTAATGATTTCCAGAGGACGGATATTATATATAGGGGTTGTAAATTGACTATAGGAGAGAAGGTTATGACAGCTAACCTAATTTTGTTGGATATATATGATTTTGATATCATTTTAGGTATGGATTGGTTAGCTGCAAACCATGTTAGTTTGGATTGTAATACTAAGTTTATTACCTTCTCTCATCCTGAAAAGTACATTGTAAAGTTATTGTAAATTAATAAAAAGTATATATATATATTTATGAAATGATATGTGCACTGAAATTTTGGTTGTGTATGAATGTGTATGAAGGATATATTGCTTGTGTGGAGGATGTAGAGAGGAAGCATCCAAAGATCCAAGAGATTCCTGTAGTTAAGGACTTCTCGAATGTATTTCCAGAGGATTTACCAGGGTTACCACCAGATCGAGAGACGGAGTTTATGATCGAGTTGGTACCCGGTACGATTCTAGACCCCCATATAGAATGGCACTGACAGAGTTAGATGAGCTCAAGAAGCAGCTCCAAGAGTTATTAGATAAGGGATTTATACGTCCCAGTGTGTCACCGTGAGGAGCTCCAGTACTATTTGTTCGAAAGAAGGATGGTAGTCTCCGATTGTGTATAGATTATCGGATGTTGAGTCGGGCTACCGTTAAGAATAAGTATCCACTACCTCGGATTGATGATCTGTTTGATCAGCTCAGGGGAGCACAGGTGTTTTCAAAGATAGACCTACGATTAGGCTATCACCAGTTGAAGATTAAGGAGTCGGATGTGCATAAGACAGCATTTCAGACTCGTTATGGTCATTATGAGTTCTTGGTAATGCCGTTTGGACTGACAAATGCCCCTGCAGCTTTTATGAGTTTGATGAACGAGATATTTCATCCATTTTTGGATAAGTTTGTCATAGTATTTATAGATGACATTCTGATTTATTCTAAAACTCCAGAGGAGCACGAGCAGCATTTGCAGATTGTTCTACAGACCCTCAGAGAGCGGAAATTGTATGCGAAGCTTAGTAAGTGCGAGTTCTGGCTTGACCATATTATATTTCTCGGACATGTAGTGTCGAAGGACGGGGTGTCAGTTGATCCGTCCAAGATTGAGGCCATTGTTCAGTGGGAGAAGCCTAACACAGTTACCGAGATACGGAGTTTCTTAGGTCTTGCCGGATATTATCGCAGGTTTGTGGAGGGATTTTCTAGACTTGCTACTCCATTGACACGACTCACACGTAAGGATGTAAAGTTTGAGTAGAATGATGCGTGTGAGCGTAGTTTTGGTGAACTTAAGAAGAGATTGACTAGTGCCCCCGTATTAGCCCTTCCTAACGGATCAGGTGGATTTATGGTATATACTGATGCATCCGCTCAAGGTTTAGGGTGTGTGCTCATGCAGCATGGTCGGGTTATAGCTTATGGTTCTCGACAGTTGAAGGATCATGAGAAGAATTACCCGACACATGACTTGGAGCTAGCCGCAGTGGTGTTTGCACTGAAGATATGGCGACATTACTTGTACGGGGAGAAATTTCAGATATATACAGACCATAAGAGTCTGAAGTATATATTCTCACAGAAAGAGTTGAATTTGAGGCAGCGACGGTGGATGAAACTATTAAAGGACTATGATTGTGAGATTCTGTATCACCCAGGTAAAGCTAATGTAGTAGCTGATGCACTGAGCTGTAAGCATGTTGGCATGGTATCGAACATGATGATCAGGGAACATGAGTTGATAGAGCAGTTCTCTAATCTCAGTTTGACAGTTGTTTCCTCTGACCAGTATGGGTTTACAGCTAGTTTTCGTATCGAGCCGGATTTGATGGATCGAATCAAGGAAGCTCAGAGGAGTGATGATTATTGTATTGGGGTGGCCAGCCAGATTCAAATGGGAGATGAGTTGGATTTTGAGATTGGCACCGATGAGATACTGAGGTTTAGAGGTCGGATATGTGTTCCCGATGATCAACAGCTTAGAGATTTGATTTTATCAGAGGCTCATACCTCTAGATACACGTTACATCCGGATAGTACTAAGATGTACCAGAATCTCCGAAAAGTGTACTGGTGGCCTAAGATGAAAAAGGACATCGCAGATTCTATTGCTAGATGTCTAACATGCCAGCAGATTAAGATTGAACATCAGAAGCCGGCAGGTATGCTTCGACCATTACCGATTCCTATGTGGAAATGGGAGCATATAACTATGGATTTTATTATGGGATTACCACGGACCCGGAAGGGGTATGATGCTATTTGGGTGATAGTCGACAGATTGACTAAGTCTGCTCATTTCTTAGCTATGAGATCTACAGATTTAGTTAGTACCTTGGCCGAGTTGTATGTCAGGGAGATAGTGAAGTTACATGGTGTTCCAGTGAGTATCACCTCTGATAGGGACTCTCGCTTCACCTCTCATTTTTGGGAGAGATTTCAGGAGGCTATGGGATCCCAGTTGAGTTTTAGCACCGCTTTTCATCCGCAGACTGATGGGCAGTCCGAGCGTACGATACAGACGCTCGAGGATATGTTGAGAGCGTGTGCATTGGATTTTAAAGGCTCATGGGACGATCACTTACCCCTGGCAGAGTTTGCTTATAATAATAGTTTTCATACGAGTATCGGCATGGCACCGTATGAGGCCTTGTATGGCAGACGATGTAGATCCCCTATAGCATGGGAAGAAGTTGGAGACCGTAAACTGTTAGCTCCCGATTTGGTCGAGCAGGCTTCTAGTGATGTACGGATGATCTGTGAGAGGCTCAGCACGGCTGAGAGTCGGCAGAAGAGTTATGCAGATACTAGATGCCGACCATTAGAGTTTATAGCAGGTGATTATGTGTTTTTAAAGGTTTCACCGTCCAAAGGTATTATGAGATTCGGGAAGAGAGGAAAGTTGAGTCCCCGATACATTGGGCCTTATGAGATCTTAGATCGCGTGGGAGATGTGGCATATCGGTTAGCACTACCACCAGAGTTGTCAGGAGTGCATAACGTATTCCATGTCTCGATGTTGAGAAAGTATCATCCAGATCCTTCTCACGTGATTCGACACGAGCCACTGGAGATCAGAGAGGACATGAGTTACGTTGAGAAACCGGTGTGGATTTTGGATAGGAAGGATAAGGTATTGCGATCTAAGACGATTCCTTTAGTTAAAGTGCTCTGGCAGTATCATAACGAGGAGGAGGCTACTTGGGAATTAGAAAACCTTACGCTTGAGAAGTATCCGGAGCTCTTTTAGTGACAGGTCCAAGTTAAATTTGGAGGACCAAATTTCTTAAGGTGGGGAGAAATGTAAGACCCGAATTTTATTATACTATATACCATATTTGTACATGAATGATGGTGAGAATAAATTGTTTAAGTAAAATTAAAGAAAACAATTAAATATGAATTTTCACTTTTCATTTTAAGTTATGGTGTATAATATGGTGTATATGCATTTGGTTGAAAAGAAATGCAAAAAGGAACCTTATTAGTTGGATTGTGGAAGCATTAAATGAGGTAAGACAAAGTTAATAATTGTGGTTGACATTGGCGTGGGAAAGAAGAAGAATAAAAGGAGAAATTGTAGTAAAAAACGTGCAGAGACCTCTGTCGCCCGTTCCCTTTTTGACTGCAAGCCGTTCCTTTGGCTGAAAATTCTTCAACATTTAATGGGCTGTCAGACGAATGGAGAAAAGAGAGAAAGGGGAGCCAATCAACGTGGGCGGCTGGAAGAAATGTTGGCTAGGAGAAGAGAAAAACTGAGCTATTGACGTCTTTTGCTGCACTTTTTCTACCCGTTTTAATACTGGTTCAGACGTTCTTTTGGTGCAATTTTCTTCGTGAATTAATGCACTACAAGACGGTAATGATGAAGAAAAGGATAAGGAATAGATAGTGAGTTCTGGTTGGACTAACATGACTATATAAAGAGGCTTCAAGAGAAAGAAATGGATTGAAATGAACTCCATCCTCTCCAGAATTCTTCTCGCCCATTCTGTTCCACTACAAGTTCATCTTTAGTTCTTCAGTTTTTCTTAGATGTAAGCCATGAAAACTTCCTTATTAGTTAGCCAAACCTTTTCCTCACCATTGAAGAGCTAAGGAACAAGCAAACTAAAGCTAAGAAAGACAAGAAAGCATTCTGTTGTTGGAGGAGTAACTTGGTAAAGGTGAGTTTCATAGTTTTACAGTTCTCTTGATATTTAATCATAGATATAGCCTGGTTGTAATTGAATATGGTTGAATATATAAGAAAATAGATGGAAAAATAACCAAGAATGAGTAAGGAAACACGACGGGCGAGTAGAAAGTTGCTAGTTAAAATGAGTGATTACTCGCCCAAAGGATGGGACGAGTTTGGGAAATTGTTACGTGAGTTCGCCAGTATTATGGTCCAGGCGGGCGAGGACCAATGATCGCCAAAAGGCGAGAATGGAGATAACAGTGATCGCCCAGGTGAAATGTTGATGATCGCCAATGGGGCGAGTAGGA
Source organism: Heritiera fomes (assembly GCA_032173925.1). Lineage (NCBI taxonomy): Eukaryota > Viridiplantae > Streptophyta > Magnoliopsida > Malvales > Malvaceae > Heritiera > Heritiera fomes. The sequence continues at coordinate 36,736,749 of JAPDPM010000007.1, forward strand.
GAAAAAGAAGTCGCAAACGTAATCCATTACATGGGCGAGCCCAATTATGAATTGATAAGCATGGCGAGTTGAGCTCCTATGTTGGGCGAACTCCCATGAATAAGCCACTAATGGACAACGAGCTATGTTGGGCGAATAGCGAGCTGTTACCTCGCAAAAAGCCACTATTATTAGGAAAATATATCCTTTTGGAAAATATTAATAGTTTGAATAAATGCTTTGCAGACGGGAATTGAGGAAGGCAGGCGAGAAGCAAGGCTGTATCAGACGAGGTAAGGAAGTAGTATGTGATGCAAATGCATGTCTTGTGGAGTAAAAATGTTAAGAAAATATTAGAAATTGTTTTATTTCTGACATGCATTGGTTGATAAACTGTTTTGGTTTCGGGCGAGCTACAAGTCGCCATATGTTGTTTTGATGAACGAGCTACTGAGGGCGGGCGAGTAGTTTTGTTCTAAGTTTAAACTCGTGCTAGCCAAGTGGCGAGTTCTACTTTATGAGAACCTGGCGAGAGCCTTTGTTGTAAAAGTTGGGAGAACTTTTTATGTCGTAAGGGCGGGCGACTCTTGTTTTAAGTGTAAGGCGGGTGAACTGTTATCAGCTAGCCATACTTTTGTCTTGAAAAGCTATGAGGCGGGCGACTAATAATTCGCTGCCTTGGCGAATTGACCAGTGGGCGAACTGATTTATGAATTTTTTTCTCAACGAAAATGAAATAAATAAATAAATTTTCAATTAATATTTTTGAAAAATAGAAAATGTGAAACTTTTTGGGCGAGTAGACCCTTGGGCGAGTAGACTCTTGGACGAGTAGACTCTTGGGCGAGTAGACCCTTGGGCGAGTAGACCCTTGGGCGAATTGGCCAATAGGCGAGCTGACCCTGGGCGAACTAGCCATGGGCGAACCAGCTCCAAACGTGCTTTTCTCTCATAGAAAATGTTGAAATTAAGGGTTGTTTTAATAGTTATAAAACCTTTTGGAAAACCAAATCATTTTATGGAAATGATACATATGATAACTTGATTTTGAGACATTAGGCCATAAGTTCATGCATTATCATTCATGTACTTTGCGTGACCCAGCTAGGGCGATGGCTCGGGTCAAATAGACCAACGAGTGCACCCTAGGGCGTCACAGGGCCGATGGACTTGCCAAGTCTTCAGCGGTCTCAAGGTCACTTGGCAAGTGGACCCGAGAACCACCTACAGATTATGGCCATACATCTACATGAGATAGCCGTGAGGGGCGATGGCCTACGGGTGCACCCCAAAAGCGGAGGATTTGTATTCTTTGCATGATTTAAATTATTGCCTAGTCTCAATTAAATGATTTATAAAAGGATCTGGTGAATCTTGTTTCATGTGAATTATATTTGTTGTTTCCTAATGAGTTTGATCGTTAGGATAATTACATGGTTTTGAGATTATAGCTTTTATTTTATAAAGCAGCATACACCTTTCTTACTGAGCACGTTGTCGCTCACTCCTTATTTTTCCACTCCACAGATAACTGATTTGGCTAAGAGACTTACCTTCCTGAGATTTGATATTGAAGGTATGTTATATTCTTTTATATATTCAGCAAAGTTGTACAGTACTACTTTAAATATAAAGGAATGTATATACATCTTAAGAAAATGATTTAATTATTCTTATTAAAGTGATAGGAGTTGATAAGCATCACTGACAGCTCTGAAGGAAACCGAAACAACACGCAGCGGAATTTAAATCATTCGGCCTCCACCAAGATCGATTCGGAGGGTTGCCTGATTAGGGTTTCGAGATTTTACCTAACGTTTTCTCTGAATTTTCTGTCGTTGGTCGAGTCACAAGCAGCAACTTTTCGCTCCTGCCTCTATGGTATCCACACGAACGGATCTCACGACTCTTGAACGTCTCACGATCAGAAGCCTTGAAGAGGTTTTGATTCCTTATAACCGAACTGCTAGCTTCGATTAAAAGGAATGTTTTTGTTTTCTGTTTTTTTTAAAAGTGCGGCTATGTTTTAGAAAAACATCCCTTTTATAGGCAGTAAATTTTACCCTAAAATTTACTGCCAAACAGAACTCTAATCCTACTTAGAATAGGATTAGTTATATCCTTAATCCAATTCAGAATAGGATTAATTAAGCTCCTCATTGATCCGTTCTAAGTGTGCGACCCAATAGGTTCTCAAAACAATGGCAATGACAAAATTGTCACAGGCAATGAGCGGTATCTAGCAACACATCATTGCTACCCATGTAACGAGAATGTCAATGACTCGACATAACCTTACTCGTGATAGATGTTACCGTGTAGTCTAATCCCTTTATCCTTTGATGTCTCGATTAGACACAAGTCATGGAATGTGTCACACTTGTATAGTCTAATCAGCGTTTCTTGATTCCTGAGTAGACTAATTAAACAAATAAAATCAATATCTCATATTGACTTATTCGAACACGGCCATGCATTTCTTAGTCTCACTCTATCAAAGGGCCCAAGACATCACTCTTGTTATATAAGAGGGATAAATCCTATCTTGATCACTCAACATCCCTCTACATAGATCAAGGCATACCCAATTACTACCTTTATAGTCCATCCTGTTACGAATGACATCTAGCAGCATTAAAGTATGCAATTCTCTATGTTGGGATCTCTGATGATCTCAAGTCAAAGGATCACATACACCATCATCACTATGAGAATCGCTTATGACACTCATATAACAATCCATGTAGCGTTCTCATGGAGGGTCGATCCAGTACATAGTTCTCTAACATGTACCTATGTGATGACTTGATATCTTATATCCATGACAATGGTCATCAGTCAACCACATACTAGTCTTATCGTATCATTGTTATCCTTATTCACAATAATACTTGACTAGGGATATTTTAAGAATAGTGTGTTATTACTATTCTAAGGACATTATCATATAAGATTATATTACGCAGTAATAAGACAAATGTAATAATGAACTATGATAAATAAAATGTCATGATACATAAAAAATGCCAAAGTCAATCATCTAATGAATGGTTCTAAGGGCATAATCCAACAATCTCCCACTTGCACTAAGACCATTCACTCATGTATCTAATACCTAGTGACCTAGTGTGACGATCATGTCTCTGCTGCGTCAAAGGCTTCGTCAGTGGGTCGGCGATGTTATCGTCAGTTGGTACTTTGCATATCCTCACATCTCCTCTCTCGATGATATCTCGAATGAGATGGAAGCGCCGTAGTATATGTTTGGATCGTTGGTGAGATCTAGGTTCCTTAGCTTGTGCGATGGCTCCATTGTTGTCACAATAGAGCTCAATCGGATCTACAATGCTAGGAACAACTTCAAGCTCAGTAATGAACTTCCTGATCCAAACAGCCTCCTTAGCAGCTTCAGAGGCAGCTATATACTCAGCCTCTGTTGTAGAATCGGCCACTGTCGCCTGCTTTGAACTCTTCCAGCTCACAGCACCACCATTAAGGCAAAACACATAACCAGACTGCGATCTATAGTCATCTTTATCAGTTTGGAAGCTAGCATCAGTGTAACCTGTTACAATGAGCTCTTCCTCACCTCCATATATCAAGAATGTATCCTTAGTCTTTCTCAAGTACTTAAGAATATTCTTGACAGTGATCCAGTGACGTTCACCAGGATCAACTTGATATCTACTCGTCATGCTCAAGGCATACGAGACATCGGGACGTGTGCATAACATGGCATACATAATGGATCCAATAGCAGATGCATATGGAACTTTACTCATACGTTCTCTCTCTTCTTGTGTTGTAGGACACTGTTCTTTTGAGAGAGTAATGCCATGTGTCATAGGCAAGAATCCTTTCTTGGAATCCTGCATGCTAAACCTCTTTAGCACTTTATCTATGTATGCACTTTGACTTAGGCCAATTAATTTCCTTGATCTATCTCTATAGATCTTTATACCCAGTATATAGGAAGCTTCGCCCAAGTCCTTCATTGAAAAGCAATTCCCTAACCAAGTCTTTACAGACTGAAGGGTAGGGATGTCATTCCCAATGAGTAGTATGTCATCTACATACAACACCAGGAAGACAATAGAGCTCCCACTGACCTTCTTGTAGACACAAGGTTCATCTTCGTTCTTGATGAAACCAAACTCTTTGATTGCATCATCAAAACGAAGATTCCAACTTCGAGAAGCTTGCTTTAGTCCATAAATAGAACGTTGCAGCTTACAAACCTTTCCAGCATTTTTTTGGATCAACAAAACCCTCAGGTTGTGTCATGTACACATCCTCGAGTAGCTTTCCATTAAGAAAAGCAGTCTTGACGTCCATTTGCCAGATTTCATAATCATGGTATGCAGCTATCGCAAGCAAGATCCTAATGGATTTGATCATCGCGACTGGTGAAAAAGTTTCATCATAGTCAATACCATGAATTTGTTTAAAACCTTTAGCAACCAATCGCCCTTTATAGGTATGAACATTTCCTTCCATGTCGGTTTTCTTCTTAAAAACCCATTTACACCCTATAGGTTTTACCCTTTCGGGTAAGTCAACCAAGGTCCAAACTTGGTTGACATACATGGATTCCATCTCAGATCTCATGGCTTCAACCCATTTCTCAGAGTCTGGCCCTGTAATAGCCTCTTGATAGGTAGTAGGCTCATCTTGGTCCATGAGCAATACATCACCGTTCTGAGTCATTAGAAATCCATATCTCTGTGTCTCACGATGTGTTCTAACTGATCTACGCAAGGCTTGTGTCTCTTGAGCAGGCGGTTGCTCCACAACAACTTGTGGTTCTGGTTCCACAACAACTTGTGGTGCTGGTTCCACAACAACTTGTGGTGCTTGCTCAGGCTCCATCTCAACATCGGGTGCGCTATCTTGTAGCTCTTGAATTTCTTCAAGTTCTACTTTTCTCCCACTAGTTCTTCTAGAAATGAATTCTCTTTCTAGAAAGACACCTGTTCGAGCTACAAACACTTTGCGCTCAGTGGGATTGTAAAAATAATATCCTTTAGTTAATTTAGGATATCCCACAAAATAGCACTTATCAGATTTAGGTGCAAGTTTGTTAGAGACTTGACGTCTCACATAAGCCTCACAACCCCAAATCTTCATAAAAGACATACTGGGACGTTTACCAGTCCATATCTCATATGGTGTCTTTGGAACCGATTTAGATGGAACACGGTTCAGTGTAAAAGCAGCTGTTTCTAATGCATGTCCCCAAAAGGATTCTGGAAGATCTGTATGACTCATCATTGATCGAACCATATCTAATAAAGTTCGATTTCTCCTTTCAGATACACCATTCCATTGTGGTGTACCTGGAGGAGTGAGTTGTGAGATAATCCCACACTCTTTAAGATAGTCATAAAATTCTTGGCTTAAGTATTCACCACCTCGATCTGATCGAAGTGCCTTAATGCTCTTGCCAAGTTGGTTTTGTACTTCATTCTTGAATTCTTTGAACTTTTCAAAAGATTCTGACTTGTGTCTCATAAGATACACATAGCCATATCTACTGAAATCATCAGTAAATGTAATAAAGTACATAAACCCACCTCTGGCCTGTGTGTTTAAAGGTCCACATACATCTGTATGTACTAAGCCCAATAAATCACTTGCCCTTTCACTATGTCCTTTGAAAGGGGCTTTAGTCATCTTACCCATCAAACAAGATTCACATGTCTCATACGATTCAAAATCAAATGAGTCCAAAATTCCATCTTTATGGAGTTTGGAAATGCGATTCTCATTTATGTGTCCCAAACGACAATGCCAGAGATATGTTGGATTTTGATCATTAGATTTAATCCTTTTAGCATTTATGTTATAAATAGGCATATCAAGATTTAGAATGTAAAGACCATTAATTAATTGTGCACTACCATAAAAGATATCATTTAAATAAATGGAGCAACAGTTGTCCTTTATTATAAATGAAAAACCCTTCTTGTCCAAACAAGAAATAGAAATAATATTTTTAGTGATGGAAGGCACATAATAACAATCATCTAATTCTAAAACAAGCCCTGTGGGCAATGTCAAAATATAAGTTCCTACAGCTAATGCAGCAACCCTTGCTCCATTTCCCACTCGCAGGTCGACCTCGCCCTTAGTCAACGATCTACTCCTTTTGAGTTCCTGCACATTTACACAAATGTGAGAACCACATCCAGTATCTAATACCCATGATGAAGAAGTAGATAGATTAACTTCTATAACATAAATACCTGAAGTGGAAGTCTCACTTCCTTTCTTCTTCTTTAGCTCTTCCAAGTATTTGTTGCAATTCCTCTTCCAATGTCCGGTCTCACCGCAATGGAAGCATTTCCCTTCTTTGGCAACCCCACCTTTAGGCTTCAGTGCAGTATCATTGGGCTTGAACTTGCCATTGGTTTTATTACCCTTTTTCTTGCCCTTTGCATTAGCCCTGCCCTTAGCTTTCTTAACTATTAAGACATCTTTGGGCTTGGCCTTTTTCATGTTGGATTCAGCTGTTTTCAACATGCTAAGTAATTGTGGCAGAGTCTTGTCAATTTCATTCATGTTGTAATTAACAACAAACTGACTGTAGCTGTCTGGCAACGATTGCAGAATCACATCAGTGGCCAACTCTTGGCCCAAAGGAAATCCCAATCTTTCAAGGTTTTCAGTGTACCCAATCATCTTGAGCACATGAGTACCAACGGGAGTCCCCTCTGCCATCCTACACTGAAACAATGCCTTAGAGACATTGTACCTTTCTTGCCTAGCTTCCTCTTGATAGAGTTGCTTGAGATGCTCGATCATATCGAACGCATCCATTTCCTCATGTTGCTTTTGAAGCTCAGGATTCATGGAGGCAAGCATAAGGCAACTTACATCCAATGCATCATCTTGATGCTTCTTATAAGCATCTCTTTCTGCCCTTGGAGAATTAGAGGGCGGTTCCTCAGGTAAGGGAATCTCAAGGACATACAACTTCTTTTCTTGCTTGAGGACTATCCTCAGGTTCCTGTACCAATCCAGGAAGTTTGTCCCATTCAACTTGTCCTTCTCAAGGACAGATCGCAGTGAAAGTGTGTTATTTGTGTTTGATGCCATGGTAATCTACAACAAAATATGCAAAATATAAGTATCATGAATGCATTCATTTAATTAAATATTTATTAAATGATGCTCCTACTATTTTTATCGAATCAACAACCCTCACTATTAATTCGGAAAAATTATCACATAATTTCTCTAGTGGGCCAAGATCCATATTTCACCTTATCTAGAGTTAGCTTTGGCTAATCGCCCAAGATTTGGCTATTTAGGTAGGCAACACTTACCAATTACATCTCATGTAACTCTTGGATAGTTGGGTGAACAACACTTGTTCTAATTCATCTCATGAATGGAAGCCCAACTTTATGCCTCTAGATTCCCAATCCTATTGAGGAAATCTAGTTAAGTCAACCCAATTTATAGCCTTTGGATATCACTATTATCCCATCGCGTCTTACTAAGATAGATATGATATTTTGCTTTGGCAAACATAACAAAATCGATTCTAGTCTTGACGAGTGCTATTCATTGGTAGGCATCTATTATTGACTTAATTTAATTTGAGGGATTTTGTTAGTTTATTGAATAAGATCTCACCAATTTTACTTTTCAAAAATTATCATATGATTTTCATATCATAAACGTACAAAATAAACCATACATCTCATGCAATTAAGCAATAAAATAAACGTGACATAGTTATAGCCCAAACTAAATGGATTTCCCAAGCCAATGAGAAACCCTAAGGGTTAACCTAAGGGTAATAGCATCTTCTCCAAGTGCCTCTTTGGTCATCCTTTGCATGGTTGTCAGCTCCAATTACATAGTTTAAGAGAAACCTCGAGTTACATTCGAGGGGAGTAAGATGAGAAAAGAATGTACAACAAGAATTTCAAGAACAAGGCACGACACGCAGGTCGTATTTATTAAAATTTACAACCACCAAAATACAATCATATTGGGCTAGGGCTATAACTATGCACCATGCTCAAACAACAACCACCGTGTTATACAAACAAATGTAATGCAATTTCAAATTTTTGTTTTATTAACGAGGCACATTTGAAAAGAATTATAACCCTGACTGCGGGGTTCCCAGGGGCGGCGTAAGTGTCCTAATCTTATCAGGATGTTCCAGCCAGTATCTCATACTGACTATAATTTTAGTCGCATTAGAACTCTTATCTAAAAGTGTTTCAATCTTTATACACTTTCGACATTATTCTGTTTCTTCCATAACGTTTATGCAGAACAGAAACCGCCATTAATAATTCGCATCACAGATTATACATAACGTTTATGCAGAACAGAAACGCCATTAATAATTCGCATCACAGATTATACATAACGTTTATGCAAAACAGAAACGCCATTATTAATTCGCATCACAGATTATATCTCACATATAAGTTGAATCGAAATTGATATATATCATATATATAATTTCAACAATTCGATTTGTAGCCTCTGAATATATCATATACATTCTAATCCGTATTAATCTCATTAAAACGATTGCATGTAATCATAAACTGAAAGTAACCAGAGATCATGCTTTTATCAAAACAAATCAGGGACTCCGAACCTGGCTCTGATACCAGTGAAGGAAACCGAAACAACACGCAGCGGAATTTAAATCATTCGGCCTCCACCAAGATCGATTCGGAGGGTTGCCTGATTAGGGTTTCGAGATTTTACCTAACGTTTTCTCTGAATTTTCTGTCGTTGGTCGAGTCACAAGCAGCAACTTTTCGCTCCTGCCTCTATGGTATCCACACGAACGGATCTCACGACTCTTGAACGTCTTACGATCAGAAGCCTTGAAGAGGTTTTGATTCCTTATAACCGAACTGCTAGCTTCGATTAAAAGGAATGTTTTTGTTTTCTGTTTTTTTTAAAAGTGCGGCTATGTTTTAGAAAAACATCCCTTTTATAGGCAGTAAATTTTACCCTAAAATTTACTGCCAAACAGAACTCTAATCCTACTTAGAATAGGATTAGTTATATCCTTAATCCAATTCAGAATAGGATTAATTAAGCTCCTCATTGATCCGTTCTAAGTGTGCGACCCAATAGGTTCTCAAAACAATGGCAATGACAAAATTGTCACAGGCAATGAGCGGTATCTAGCAACACATCATTGCTACCCATGTAACGAGAATGTCAATGACTCGACATAACCTTACTCGTGATAGATGTTACCGTGTAGTCTAATCCCTTTATCCTTTGATGTCTCGATTAGACACAAGTCATGGAATGTGTCACACTTGTATAGTCTAATCAGCGTTTCTTGATTCCTGAGTAGACTAATTAAACAAATAAAATCAATATCTCATATTGACTTATTCGAGCACGGCCATGCATTTCTTAGTCTCACTCTATCAAAGGGCCCAAGACATCACTCTTGTTATATAAGAGGGATAAATCCTATCTTGATCACTCAACATCCCTCTACATAGATCAAGGCATACCCAATTACTACCTTTATAGTCCATCCTGTTACGAATGACATCTAGCAGCATTAAAGTATGCAATTCTCTATGTTGGGATCTCTGATGATCTCAAGTCAAAGGATCACATACACCATCATCACTATGAGAATCGCTTATGACACTCATATAACAATCCATGTAGCGTTCTCATGGAGGGTCGATCCAGTACATAGTTCTCTAACATGTACCTATGTGATGACTTGATATCTTATATCCATGACAATGGTCATCAGTCAACCACATACTAGTCTTATCGTATCATTGTTATCCTTATTCACAATAATACTTGACTAGGGATATTTTAAGAATAGTGTGTTATTACTATTCTAAGGACATTATCATATAAGATTATATTACGCAGTTATAAGACAAATGTAATAATGAACTATGATAAATAAAATGTCATGATACATAAAAAATGCCAAAGTCAATCATCTAATGAATGGTTCTAAGGGCATAATCCAACAAGCTCAACCGGTAGTAAGTATAAGATATAAGTGAGTAACATGTTATATAATGGAAAACTGGGATGTTACAGTTCAAGACCTCCTCTTGGACTAAGGACTCGAAATTGTTGCAGAAACTCTTATTGAAGGTCCATCACGTGTGAAGAGATGTACTGATGAAGGACGAGCTCTCATGTCATTTGACCTTCAGGTGGTAATTTAAATATTTTCCTGGTCATCTAGCATGTTTATCTATTTAGTAATCAAACTCTTTTCCTATTTTCCTTTCAGGTTTTAATCAATGGCCTACAACACTTTGTCTCCATAAACGTGAAGCCAAAGTTACAGATTGTTGAAACTTTCATCAAGGTAAAAGCATAGTCAACATGGTTAATTCAGAAACTGGTGAAGAAATTGATTCCTAATTAATTTTGAAATGTATATGGAGAATTAAGTTGAGTCATGACTAATCGTATTCTCTTTGTTTGCTCTTAACAGGCTTATTATCTCCCTGAAACTGAATACGTACACTGGGCACGTGCTCATCCTGTAAGAAGTGTTCTGTGCTGCAGTAAAATGAATGCTTTCGTTTGCTTCTAATTTTGTATTAGAAACCTGAATATACTTTTGCCAAGTAGGAATTCAGTAAAAATCAAATTGTGGGGTTGATAAACCTTGTCGCTTCAATGAAAGGTTGGAAAAGAAAAACCAGGTTGGAAGTGCTGGAAAAGACTGAATGAGCAGGTATTAAGCCTCGAAGCTACCGTGTAAAGTTTCACAGTCCGATAATATTTTTTTTCTTTGTGACAAAATGATGTATATCCGATAGTTTATTGATTCCCTTTCATTACATTCAGTGCAATTGAGGTAGTTTATCTTCAAATGTATACTTTTGTAATACATGTGATTCCCTTAAAAGGGTATATATCTAATTTAATGTTGAAGTAACACATGATGTCAAATAATCAGTTCACTTTAAATATTGAAGTTCGAGTTCTATGCCTTTTGACACATTGGCAGTCTCATTGCGTCTAAGTGCTGATGAATAGATATATCGCTTGCATCTAGAAAACTCTCCATAGAAATGTCTAATGCCGATAATATTTTTCCTTGATAAGTTTATGCCTGGAAACAGAATTTAAAATAGCATTATGCATACATATAATAATTTTTAAATTTTATTATATGCATTTTTATTTATAAATTATTTATTATTAATATAATACTTAATTAAATTAATTTATTAAATATTTTAATTATGATTTTAAACATTAATTTATTAATTTTACTAGTTAATTTAAATTTATTAATTAATTTTTTCTTAGTAATACACATTAAAATTCATTTTAAATTTAAATTTAAATTTAAAAGTTAAACTTTGACTTAATAAATGAATATTTAATGGATTTGAATAATTAACAAGTATTTTTATATTATATAGGTAAGGTGTGGATAAGAAAAATTAAAATATTTAAATCATTAATCAAGTTTAAATATTGTAAAATATATTCGAATTTGAGTTTGGTTATCTAATTAGGGAAAATGTCAAATAAATATATTGAGGGAGAAAGTCTTACAGTGGGGGCCTGTGGCAGTCAATTGTATATAGAGGTGACATTTTTTTTTATTCATTATATATAGAGGTGGCAAACGGGCGGGTTCGGGCGGGTTTCGGTCCGAGTTTTTCGGTTACGGGCTTTTTCGGTTACGGGTTTTTTCGGTTACGGGTTTTTTCGGTTGCGGGTTTTTTCGGTTTCGGATTTTCTCGGTTGCGGGTTTTTTCGATTTCGGGTTTTCTCGGTTGCGGGTTTTCTCGGTTTCGGATTTTTTTGGTTGCGGGTTTTCTCGGTTTCGGTCCGGTTTCGGGTTCGGTCCGGTTTTAATCGGGCGGGCTTAGCGGGCTTAGTCAAATTATTTTAAAATTTTATAAATTAAAAATATTTTATAATTTTGAATGTAATAATTAATTTAATTTTATATAGTTAAATAAAAATATAATAAAAATGCTAAATTAAAGTTAAAATTTAATAAATAGGAATTGTATAATATATATATATATATATTGAGAAATTTGGTTACATTTTTTTTTGTTCATTATATATAGAGGTAGCATTTTTTTTTTGGTTACATAGAGGTAGCATTTACGCCTTTAGCAAGCCAGCAGCAAAATAATTTTACAAGTTCCAAAAACAAATAGTGGTAGTAATGGTTTCTGAATTATGATAAAAGTTTGTAAGGTTTTTTCTTTTCTTTCTCTTATAGCAAAACAGAAATAATGGCTGAGTGTACAAAACAGAAATAATAATAAATACGTGAAGAAGGCTTGGGCTATCTATACCTATATATATTTTTGTCTCCAAACCCTCCACATGTGAAGCTTTTAGCTTTTCTTTTTTTTTTTTTCAGTTTTTTCCCTTTTTGGTTTTTCAACCTTTTTTATTTGTTTTTTTTCATAAATTTAAAGAACAAAAAAAATCATTTATATGTGAATTTTATTTTTAATAGAGAAAAAAATAAACAACATAAAAAATTGATCTTTAAATTTTATATATTTATTTTCATAAAAAATTATTGGTTCAAATAATAAATTTTTATATATTTATTTTAATATTTATCAACAATGATAATAAATTTTAAAAATACTTATATATATATATATATATTTTTGTCTCCAAACCCTCCACATGTCAAGCTTTTAGCTTTTCTTTTCTTTCTTTTTTTTTCAGTTTTTTCCCTTTTTGGTTTTTCAACCTTTTTTATTTGTTTTTTTTTCATAAATTTAAAGAACAAAAAAAGTCAGTTATATGTGAATTTTATTTTTAATAGAGAAAAAAATAAACAACATAAAAAATTGATCTTTAAATTTTATATATTTATTTTCATAAAAAATTATTGGTTCAAATAATAAATTTTTATATATTTATTTTAATATTTATCAACAATGATAATAAATTTTAAAAATATAAAATCAATCTCCAAAAATATTGTTTAACTAACACAAAACAATTAACAAATACTCAATAATTAAATAATTCTTCAAATACATATACAGTACATTTTTTTAATGATAGATTACATTTACAAATGCATTTATAGTATATATTTTGTAGATCATTAATTTCTATATATTTAATGTTGATAATTAATTAAATAAAAATATTTTAATATTAAATATATATATGTTAAAACATTTTAAAAATTAATTAAGTTAATAATTTTTAATATTATTTAAATTATATAAAAATCACCTTTTTTTGCTCCACGTCTAGCTTCACATTGGTTCTGTCATTCACTCATTTTCTTTCACCTTTCTAACCCATACCATTCAATGTTTTATCTCCCATACGAGCCATGTGTCGTGTCTCAATTGATTTAGCATTTTATTTCTTTTTTTAATATTTTTTTATTATGCCCTCTAATTTATTTTTAGGTTTTCATTTTTTAGTTAAGTTCTTTAATTTTATTTGTTTTTGAATTTTTTTTGTTATGCTTTTTAATCTATTTTTAAATCTTCAATTTTTTTCTCCAGCAATAATATGATTCGGCGCATAAATTAAAAAAATTCAAAATAAAAATATGATAGAGGGTTCAACAAATGATGCATTCTAAATATAAAAAATTAATAAAAAATAAAATAAAAAAATTCATTTATCTTTGAGTTGATTTTTAATCAAGGAAAAAAAATCAAACAACACAAAAACTAATTGATTTAGATATTTTAATTAAAAAATTTTAGATCTAATTTCTCTAAATCTATTTTTTAAAATTATATCTCTATTAGCAGATGTAAACTTACTAAACACAAAAAATATACTAGCTATATAAAATCAATCTCAAATCACAATAATAGGTTCTTCACTCGCCTCATAATAAATTTTTTAAAACATTTTTTTGTATTTATTAATAATGATAATAATTTTAAAAATATAAAAACAATATTCAAATATATTATTTAACCGACACATGACAAATATTTAAAAATAAATAATACTTCAAATACATATAAATTATGTATTTTCCAAATTTTACTTTCGAATAAAAATTATTATATGAAAGAGTTTTTTTTCTTTAACTTTTCTAGGAAAAATACTTTTACTTTACATATTGTACTTTGGAGTAAATATAAATAATTAAATTAGTTATTCTTAAAATAAAAATATTTACAGATGAGTTTAAAACCTTACACATAATTAATAATATGAACAAAACATTCTTACCTAATTTTTTTCTACTTCTTTTTTAAATTGTCTGAACGATTATGCCGTATATAAAAAAAAATATATATTAATGCTTTAGTTTTTATTGTTGTTGTATTATTATCTTGATTTGTTTGTTTCTAACACAAATTATCTATTTGTGTGACGTCCCCGTCACTTCATCTTATCACTTATCTTTTTCCTTCTTTAGTTAGATTTAGTTCATCCAGTGTCATTCTTCCTTTATTCTTAAGCTAATTATCTGATAGCTTATAAAATTTTATTCAATTTCAATAAAACAGACTAATGATACATGTATATATGTATCATCCGTTTCCACAGGATCTCATACATCATCTTAACTTAAATCCCCGACATCTTATATACATTAATGTTAGTTGTACTGTACTGTACTGTACCATAACTTAATTACAATTTACTTTGCATAATTACAGAAGTATACCTTCTATACTACTTGGGAAGCGTCTCTCGAAGGTAAACTTTCAAGATCCACTCGTAGGCTCTTCTATCGAGAGCGAGGGATTACTTCAGATAGTCTGTATGAAAAATGTTCGTAAAAGGGTGAGTTTACGCTCAGTAAGAAAAATATGTAAAAGAGCGTACTATGCCTCTATATGCATTTTTCCTACTTGGCTCTATAATGTCATGTAAAGCATTATAAAGCATGCATCATAAACATCTTTCGTGCATTATTTGCAACCATGCATATTTATTTCAAATGACATGGAAATCATACTTTGTATGCTTCTTTCAAAATATAGCATACATATAAAATATGCATCATCTTCTATCTTTAAAACATACTTTACATGCTTTTATAACATAGCATGTTTCGTATACTTCTTCAAAACATACTTCATGTATTTCTTTCAAATATCATTTACATACATACATACTTCCTTTAAAACATCTTATACTTCTTTGAAATCATAAATCATATACTTCTTTTTAAAACTTCTTATACCAGTACACCAAGTACTTTCTATTTCTTTATTCTTTGAAATCGTATATACTTATAGTTTTTAATAACATAAAAACTATTTGTACTTTTATGGAGTTATGCACTGCATCATCATCATCATCATCATTATGTGGCGTACCCCGTAGGGCCAGGAATCCTCCCTTAGCTGAACATGAAATATAAACAGATTGGCCAACTGCGGGTGGCTACAGTTAACACTAGTCAGGTGTCCTTCTGTAGCGACTGAGGCCTGACTTATGGTTCCTCAGCCCATAACATACATTACATCATTTTAGGACTTGATCAGAGCTCCTACTATAAACATGATAGTGCATAATCTCAAAACATATGCCATATAGCTTCTTGTCATGACATTTCATACTTTCTGAAAATAGGTTTGAAAACCTCTTTTCAAAATAGGGCAGTCGACTGGCCTCATAGGGTAGTCGGCTGCTGCTTCATACTTTCATTTATCGAAATTATTTTCATTTAAAATTCCGATATTTTCATCTTTGAAAATACATGGGGGCAGTCGACTGGTCCATATAGCAGTCTACTGGTTTTCAAACAGAATGCTTCTTAGCAAATAGCAGTCGACTGGTCATATAGCAGTCGACTGGTTTTCAAACAGAATGCATTTTAGCAAATAGCAGTCGACTGGTTTGAAACAGAATGCATTTTTGGCAAATAGCAGTCGACTGTCCCATATAGCAGTCGACTGGTTTGAAACAGAATGCTTCTGGGTAAATAGCAGTCGACTGGTTTACATAGCAGTCGACTGGTTTGCATCGGTTTTCGAAAAACGACGTTTTGGTTGTCTCTAGGCAGTCGACTTCCCTTTATGGCAGTCGGCTGCCCCTAGCCTAATTGGTACTAAGAAACAAGTCCGAAAATGCATCTTTTCCTGCACAAAACCAGCTGATGTTTCTTTCCAAATCACATACACACATCATAAAACATGCGGACATAGCCGCCTTACGTCCGTTACATAATTTCCTTACCTTAATTCCTTCGGAAACGCGAAATCACTTGGAGCGTAACCCTAGCTTTTACTCCTTCAAATCTGAAATCACCATACCAAATCAAACCTTAAATTAAACAACATACACATATCATATCAACTCCATACAACTCCATATCATGAACATAATTGAACAAATCATCTTCTTCTCTTACCTTCACTAGAGATCAAAATCTCAAATGTTGAGATCTCCTCCAATACTTGAAATCAATCCACCAAACTTCGAATATAGCCTCGTCTAGTGACTATGATCGTTTTTCGTCTAACAAACTTAACGATTTGGTTACTAAACAAGGGTGTTTGTCAAGGTGGATATGAGATGGAACTTATGGAAACTTGGAGAAGGAACGAGAGTGAGGGAAAGGGAGTGTTACTGCCGATTGGTGATGGCTAAAGATGGTGACTCATGCCATCTCATTTAATGCCATCCTTATCCCATAATCATCTCATCTCAGCCATGCTTCCTTTTTGACTATGCTTTTGACCCTTCTTTGACCATTTAATTCCTTTTTCTTCCATTCATATCAGCCACATCTCATTTAACTACCTAAAAATTCTGATATCTATTTTATCATCCAATTAAATCATTTCCTCTTAGCCCTTAACCTTTTGGCTCTTTAACTCTTTGACCATCATTATTTGACCATTCATTTAATTGGTCTCTTTTCTTCCATATACACTTGTCTTTAATTACACTTAATTTTCTGATATTAATTCTTTTCTCATACCTCAATTACACATCAACTTCATATTCATTTAATCATATTAGATTGAAATACTTTACAAACATAGAGGAATACATGGAAATTGGGGATTTCACATCCTCCCCACCTTAGAGAATTTGGTCCTCCAAATTTGCAGTAGCTTATCATGTGAACAACTTTGGATTTCTTTCTTTCATTAAGCTATTTAGCTTCACGTAATTTTTTCCATGATGTGGTATTGTCAATAATCTTTAACTAATGGAATCATCATAGACTTCTATAACTTATCTTTTCCGTCCAAAATCCCAAATGGCTTATTTCACATGACTTATGTCTTTCTAAACTTGTAAGGTTTCATCTTTTATGACATAAGATGAATTCTGGATTATACTTTCGAATTATTGACATATACAAACATTACGTATCCTCAATAGCTCTGAAGGTAACATCAATTTATTGGTGATATCTCCAATTTGATCTAAGACTTCCATTGGATCAATATAACGAGGGCTCAACTTACCTCGTCGACCAATTCTTATAATTCCTTTGGATAGAGAACTTTCAATTTACTGAGTCTCCAACCAAAACATCAATTAGTCTTTGTCAAGCATTTGTATAACCTTTTTGTCTATTCTGAGCTATCTTAAATCTTTGACCACTCACTTAATCTCTTTAGATGCTTGCTCGACTAAATCAAAGGCTAATAACTTTCATTTGCCTACTTCTTCCTACCAATTCGGAGATTGACACCTTTATTCTTATAACATTTCATACAGTGTCATCTGGATACTTATATAATAGCTATTATCATAAGTAAACTCATTCAATGGCAGATGGTCATCCCATGAGCATTTAAAATACATAGCACCAGCTCTTTACATATCCTCGAGCGTCTAAATCATGTGCTCAGACTACTCATCAGTCTGCGGATGAAAAGCTGTGCAAAATTTTCAACTGAGATCCCATGGTTCTTTACTAATCTCCTTAAAATGAGAAGTGAACCTGAAATCTCTACCATATGAAATGCTCATTGGAACTCCATGTAGTCTAACACTTCTTTCATCTACATTTTGCCAACTCACTAAGTGTATCTACAGACTTCGTGGGTAGGAAGTGGGCTGACTTAGTATATCTGTTCATCAATTCTGACTTAATCATTATACTAGCCATCATTCCAAATTTACTTTGAAGGCATAACGTTTAACTTAAGGCTTGTAAATTGCTCAAGTACATCATACTTTCTTATCATCATACAAACCATTATTACTTCATGCTTTCAGCTTAGAGCATTTACCACCACAGTGGTTTTCCCTAGGTGATCTAATTCCACCTTCACAATCCTTTGAAAACTCGAGTCATCTCTTCTATCTTAATTAGAATTATAGCCATAATTTATTCACAATGGTTATCCATAATTTCTTACTTTTGCTCTCTAAATACCCATATATTGATCACATTTTAAACTATTAGCATAGTTCTTTTAATTCAGATCCAAAATATTTTCTTCTCATAGCATCAAACATGCAAATGAATGAATGTCCTCATTTCCCTATGGTACTCTAGGGATCAACCAGGAAAGATACTATAGTCGGCTAGGGATCCGGATGGAGTAAGGAAGGTACTTTGAAATACCTGTCTTGTTTCGAAACCTAGAAGCGACTATAGGGAATAACTACCGTTGTTGAGACAATCCATCTCTCATATTAATTCATATTCTTTTCAGAGTAATGCTTTTATAGAATAAAACATTTAAGTAAAGTCGACTAATAAAAGTCAATCATCATTCTTATTTAAACTCCTTTCATACATCACTATATATCATAAAACTTTATACCAAAGAGTACTTCAGAATTCCAACTATCATTTCTTATCAATTATTGTATTTCATTAAGTTCGGAACTTTTCTTTACTATCTCAACATTGTAAGCAAAAATCCTTCATATAACCATACATACCTTCTATTAACTTCATTTACAATGAGTCAGATAATACCACATACTTTTACATTAGACATCTTCAACATTTACATCATAATTAATAGGTGTCTTTCCCTTCTCTTCAGTAGTGGCTTTGTGCTGTGGTTGAGGGGTCTTCTCAAATTCCTCGGGTGTCCTCAAATCTCTCTTGGAATAATTCCTAATCATATTTCCCTGTTCACCACATCTAAAACATGCGCCACTTGCCAACCGGCATGGCTGTGCTCTGTGGAACTTTCTGCAATGTTCACACCTTTGTCTTGTACTCTTAGGTGAGCTCACGATACTACTAGCTGAATGTCGGGATCTCTCATCATTAATCTTGATCCCAGTAGCTCTCGGGGTCCCTATATCATAATCATCATAATACTCCCAATTTAATATGTATTTTCATATAACCATTTAATTAAAACAATCATCATTTTCTTATACTTTACTTGCTTACCTATCGAAGCTCTGTCATATGGCTTACTTCTCCCAGATGAATTGTAACGACCCGTTACCATATTTTTCACCTTATTTTACACAATTCATCCGGTTGGGCTGTCTGTGATACTTCACTTTTACTAACTGTTAAACAAATTTAACATAACATTGTTTATATTATACACATCCCCTATCTTAGTTAATTAGATAAGTAGTACTGCAGACATGTCTAAATACAGAAAATAAATGATCGTACCTCATATAAATCAATCGGTCTGTCACATTGTCCTTTGTGTACAACCGTGATCCACAATCAATTGATCTCACAATCTTTAAAACCTGAAATGTTTAAAATTAAGGGGTGAGCAAACCACGGCTCAGTAAGAGAGTTATATGTCACACTTGATATTCAGCTATCTATATGCTGAAAATATTTTTTTTTTGCTTTAAAATCTTCCTAGCTGGCTCTAGGCTCACATGTAGGAAGGATACTACAGTCGGCTAGGGATCCAGGTAGAGTAAGGTAGGTATTTTAGAATACCATACTTGTTCCGGAACCTAGAAGCAACTGTAGAGAGTACTAAATCCATTTTTTCTCAAAACGATATGATTCTTATTTTTTCACAGAGTAAACCATTTATTTCTTTTCACTTCACTGTCCTTTAAAACACGTGACAGTTCAATAGTAAAACAGTGGTTTACTTCTCTTCTCTTCAGTACAGTGATTTGTGAATATCCAATCAATGGATAAACACTTCTTCGATTACTTCTATATTAGAAATAATTCTTATGTTATTCTTTTAGAATAAACATTTATTTCTCTTTTCAAATCAACAACCGTATCGTACAGTTCAGTAAAACAGTATATTCGGTACTCAGTAAAACAGTATCTCGATACGGTTCAATCAGTAACAGGAAATAGTAGCTACCAATTCAGTACATAGTATACGATAGCTTTCAGTTCAGTAAACAGTAAATGGTAGCCTTAAGTTCAGTAAAACAGTAAATGGTAGCCTTAAGTTCAGTGTACAATACAGTTCTGTAAACACAGTATTTTGGTACGATTTTTCATCAGTAAACAGTAACCAGTGATCAGTACAGTAAACAATACAGTACAATAAATAGGACTTCGTAAATCCTTTCAATAAACAGTAATCAGTGTGTGAGACTAGGCATCAAATAAATCATGCTCTCATTGTTCCCTCAGGAACACAAGTCGTCCGCTTTTGGGGTGCACCCGTAGGCCATCGCCCCTCACGGCTATCTCTGCTAGATCTATGGCCATAATCTATAGGTGGTCCTCGGGTCCACTTGCCAAGTGACCTCGAGACCTCTGATGACTTGGCGGGTCCATCAGCCTTGTGACACCCTTAGGTGCACCCGTTGGTCCATCGACCCGAGCCACCGCCCCAGGTGGGTCACACAAATACATGAATAATAATGCATGAACTCAGGGCCTAAAGTCTCAAAACAGTATAAACCGTACCATAGCCTTTATGGATTTTTAAACACCTTAAATCAAATATCCATAACTCACATGTAAATATAATCACCTTTATGAAATTTATAAAATAAATAACATTTTTCAAATTATTTCATAAAGGTATATATCATGTTTTCTATACGATGAAGACAGTTTGAAAAATCATCACTGAAAGTATAGAAGGGCAAAACTGTCTTTTCTCCACCGTAAAACACTTATGCACGCTTTTCCGTGCTTTCACTTGAAAACATGGTTTTCAATAATTTATGAAAAATAAAATATTTATTTTTTCAAATTCATAAATCCCGTAACCATGTTTCTTTCTAAAACACGTGTAGAGACTTCTAGTCTCGAAATCATAGTTTTTCATCATTTCTTAACCTTTATGGAATTTATAAAATAATTTATCTCACAATTAAAACCATAAAGGTTTTATATTAAATCAAGTGAATATTTAAGAATATTTATAAAAATATTCACTTCAGTCTCTTTTTCATTTTTATCATCGTTTCACGTGAAATATCACTTATCGGGTGAATTTTCGATGATTTCCTTTTCACCATTCTCGAAAACATGAATATTTTATAATTAAATATCACTATATTCATGTTTTATGAAATTTACTTGATTTCTCGATTTTCGTGCCTGAAAATCGTTTCACGTGAAATCAAATCATTTATTATGGTTTTCGGTGATTTTCGATAAA
Organism: Heritiera fomes; assembly: GCA_032173925.1. Taxonomy (NCBI): domain Eukaryota; kingdom Viridiplantae; phylum Streptophyta; class Magnoliopsida; order Malvales; family Malvaceae; genus Heritiera; species Heritiera fomes. Next base: position 36,758,204 of record JAPDPM010000007.1, read on the forward strand.
TTTCAGTAATTTTTTTTTGATAATTTTTTCGGCAGTATAACAGCTGCCGATTTGTCTAGCCTCCTGCACGAAAATACAGTTTATATTTCTCAACTGGTACTTCACCACAATTTGAAACCGATAAATCACCACAATTTTCAAAACTAATCATTATAAATTGCATTTATCAATTAAATGCATAATTTAAAACATGTGGCCGAATATCCTTACAAGCGACACATGTCTCCCTTACCTGTTTCGGGTCGGCGACTGCCTCTTGAAGGTCGCGCCCGTGTTCACCTCACCCAATTCCATCGGCTCGGTCATCGAGGGAATTTTCTGGAAATTAAATTCTAAAATTTAGAATTTTTCCACAATTATTTAAATAAATAAATTATTTAAATAATTTACTATTTTTCGTGATTTCTTACCGATTCCCGTAATTCTCGGGATTCCCGTAATTTTTGAATTCTCGAAAATTCTTCAAATTCCCGGAATTCCTTTTCCCTTTTTCTTCCTTCTTTCTTTTTCTCTTTTCTTTTCTTTTTCTTTTTCCTTTTTTCTTTTCTTTTTTCTTTTTCCTTTTCTTTCCTTTTCTCGCCGGACCGGTCTACCTTCTTCATCGCCGGTTCTCCTCCGGTGGCCGGTTCTCCGGCGATTCGGCGGCTCCACAGCTGGCCGGCACCACGACGAAGCCGGATCTGGCCTCCGTTCGTCACGAATCGACAGCACGGCGGCGGATCTACTCGGTTTTGGTTCGGTTCCTTCTCCTTTTCCGTCGGCCTTCCTCCACCGTCGTTGGCTTCACCGGTGGCATCCCACGTTTTCCTCTTCCTCCGGTGGAGCTTCGGTAGCACTGGCGGTGGCCAATTCCGCCGGCACCGCCAGAACTGGTTTTCGATTTCTTCCTCGGTTTTCCGCCGTTTCGCGTCGATTCCTTCTCCGTTTCGCTTCGCCGGCGTTGCCGTCGGCGACGCTTCTCCTTTCCTCTCTCTTTTCCCTCGCCGGCGGCCGTTGACGGGGGCGGCTGCGCCTGGGGAGGCAGAATCGGGGTCTTCCCGATTCTGTTTCTTCTGTTTCCCCTTTCCCCTTTTGTTTTTATTTTACTTACTATTTTTAGTATATTTCTATAATATATACTTTATACTATATACATATAATATATATACTATATATTACACATATATTACAATATATATTATATATAAATTACATATATATTGTACATTACAAAATATATATCTAGTATATATATTTATGTATATTTATATACTTTAAAATAAATAACATTTATATAAATATTTATATAAATGTAATAATTCTATAGTAATAATTCTATATATATATATTGTATTAACAATATATATACCTTTAAACTTTAATGTAATTTAATATTTACATTTCCTCAAATATGTATATACTTATATATATACATACACTGTTGTAAATAATACATATGTACTATTTAAATTTATCAAATAGTATATATACTTATATATACCATCGTATATTTAATATATACTATATACCATACGGTATTTAAATACATATGTATTTATATCAAAATATATTTATATAATTAGTAATTATATAAACATATTTATTTTCACTTCTCATCTTCCTTATTTAATTTGGATTTCCATTTATCCAAATTAAATTTCCTTCTTTCATTATTTTCCATAATATCTCATCTTATTTTTCCGATTTATTTTTCCTTCACTCGGATTTCCACCATCCGTTTCCTTTCTCAATTCTATTTATTTATTTATTTATTTCTAATATTTATTTCCAATATGTATAATTTTCAATAATTGAAAAATTTACGGTTGTCACATGAATATCTGTCACGGGAGGCTTTCCCTTTTGACTTCCGCTTCATCGATCCTTTGCCTTTACTTTGGGCTCTGAAATCATCATAGTGAAACTCATAGTCCTGCTAACATAACTGAGCCTTACGGACTGTCTCATTATAAGTAGTGATACCCATAGTATACAACTTGGATTTGATAGGAGACTTCAGTCCTTCTATAAATCTGTATATCTTATATCCTTCACTCCTAATGGTCTCTCGATCGAATCCGCTTAGAGAAATAAACCTTGACTCATATTGATTAACTGACATTGTCCCCTGAGTCAATTTCAAAAATTCAATCTTCAACCTGGTCTGATCGGTGCGTGGGATGTACTTCTCAGTAAAAGCCTCTAAAAATCTATCCCACGTAACCTCAACATGTTGAGCCTCCAAAATGGCCCGAGTGGACTGCCACCAATACTCTGCATCATCCACTAACAGATACGCAGCCAAACCCACCTTTTCCTTTTCGGAACATAGCATATACTCGAAGGATCTAGTGATCGCCTTCACCCAATTCACTGCGGCCAACGTGTCCTTATCCCCCTTAAACTTAGGCGGATCCAGCTTCTTATATTCCTTAATTAAGGTCATACTGCAATAAGCTGTGAGATTCTTCCTTTCAATAACTGGGACTGGTGGGAGTAACTCTGTCTGTACTGGTGGTGGTTGTACTATAGGAATAGCGAATGGTACACTTGTGACCACATTTGGAAAGTTCGCCATAAACTGCGTAAACATGGTGGTCATATTCTCCACATGCTTCTCCATCTTCGCTAACCTAGTGTTCAGGCTATGCGGTGGAGATGGAAAAGGAGACTGTGCTGGGGACTGTTCTACATAACTCATTCCTCTTCCTTTCTCAATACCACTTCTACCTGAGCTCATTCTGTTGATAAATCACAAAGTTGAGCTATTTAGTATAACTTCAAACAGTTATACGTCGTATATGTATTCAGACCAGTACAGTACAATTGGGGATATACTCTACTTCTAACTCATCGACACTGACAAACCTCAATCTAATTGCTCTGATACCACTCTGTGACGTCCCCGTCACTTCATCTTATCACTTATCTTTTTCCTTCTTTAGTTAGATTTAGTTCATCCAGTGTCATTCTTCCTTTATTCTTAAGCTAATTATCTGATAGCTCATAAAATTTTATTCAATTTCAATAAAACAGACTAATGATACATGTATATATGTATCATCCGTTTCCACATGATCTCATACATCATCTTAACTTAAATCCCCGACATCTTATATACATTAATGTTAGTTGTACTGTACTGTACCATAACTGAATTACAATTTACTTTGCATAATTACAGAAGTATACCTTCTATACTACTTGGGAAGCGTCTCTCGAAGGTAAACTTTCAAGATCCACTCGTAGGCTCTTCTATCGAGAGCGAGGGATTACTTCAGATAGTCTGTATGAAAAATGTTCGTAAAAGGGTGAGTTTACGCTCAGTAAGAAAAATATGTAAAAGAGCGTACTATGCCTCTATATGCATTTTTCCTACTTGGCTCTATAATGTCATGTAAAGCATTATAAAGCATGCATCATAAACATCTTTTGTGCATTATTTGCAACCATTCATATTTATTTCAAATGACATGGAAATCATACTTTGTATGCTTCTTTTAAAATATAGCATACATATAAAACATGCATCATCTTCTATATTTAAAACATACTTTACATGCTTTTATAACATAGCATGTTTCGTATACTTCTTCAAAACATACTTCATGTATTTCTTTCAAATATCATTTACATACATGCATACTTCCTTTAAAACATCTTATACTTCTTTGAAATCATAAATCATATACTTCTTTTTAAAACTTCTTATACCAGTACACCAAGTACTTTCGATTTCTTTATTCTTTGAAATCGTATATACTTATAGTTTTTAATAACATAAAAACTATTTGTACTTTTATGGAGTTATGCACTGCATCATCATCATCATCATCATGTGGCGTACCCTGTAGGGCCAAGAATCCTCCCTTAGCCGAACATGAAATATAAACAGATTGGCCAACTGCGGGTGGCTACAGTTAACACTAGTCAGGTGTCCTTCTGTAGCGACTGAGGCCTGACTTATGGTTCCTCAGCCCATAACATACATTACATCATTTCAGGACTTGATCAGAGCCCCTACTATAAACATGATAGTGCATAATCTCAAACCATATGCCATATAGCTTCTTGCCATGACATTTCATACTTTCTGAAAATAGGTTTGAAAACCTCTTTTCAAAACAGGGCAGTCGACTGGCCTCATAGGGCAGTCGGCTGCTGCTTCATACTTTCATTTATCGAAATTATTTTCATTTAAAATTCCAATATTTTCATCTTTGAAAATACATGGGGGCAGTCGACTGGTCCCATATAGCAGTCGACTGGTTTTCAAACAGAATGCTTCTTAGCAAATAACAGTCGACTGGTCATATAGCAGTCGACTGGTTTTCAAACAGAATACATTTTAGCAAATAGCAGTCGACTGGTCATATAGCAGTCGACTGGTTTGAAACAGAATGCATTTTTGGCAAATAGCAGTCGACTGTCCCATATAGCAGTCGACTGGTTTGAAACAGAATGCTTCTGGGTAAATAGTAGTCGACTGGTTTACATAGCAGTCGACTGGTTTGCATCGATTTTCGAAAAACGGCGTTTTGGTTGTCTCTAGGCAGTCGACTTCCCTTTATGGCAGTCGGCTGCCCCTAGCCTAATTGGTACTAGGAAAGAAGTCCAAAAATGCATCTTTTCCTGCACAAAACCAGCTGATGTTTCTTTCCAAATCACATACACACATCATAAAACATGCGGACATAGCCGCCTTACGTCCGTTACATAATTTCCTTACCTTAATTCCTTCGGAAACGCGAAATCACTTGGAGCGTAACCCTAGCTTTTACTCCTTCAAATCTGAAATCACCATACCAAATCAAACCTTAAATTAAACAACATACACATATCATATCAACTCTATACAACTCCATATCATGAACATAATTGAACAAATCATCTTCTTCTCTTACCTTTACTAGAGATCAAAATCTCAAATGTTGAGATCTCCTCCAATACTTGAAATCAATCCACCAAACTTCGGATATAGCCTCGTCTAGTGACTATGATCGTTTTTCGTCTAACAAACTTAACGATTTGGTTACTAAACAAGGGTGTTTGTCAAGGTGGATATGAGATGGAACTTATGGAAACTTGGAGAAGGAACGAGAGTGAGGGAAAGGGAGTGTTACTGCCGATTGGTGATGGCTAAAGATGGTGACTCATGCCATCTCATTTAATGCCATCTTTATCCCATAATCATCTCATCTCAGCCATGCTTCCTTTTTGACTATGCTTTTGACCCTTCTTTGACCATTTAATTCCTTTTTCTTCCATTCATATCAGCCACATCTCATTTAACTACCTAAAAATTCTGATATCTATTTTATCATCCAATTAAATCATTTCCTCTTAGCCCTTAACCTTTTGGCTCTTTAACTCTTTGACCATCATTATTTGACCATTCATTTAATTGGTCTCTTTTCTTCCATATACACTTGTCTTTAATTACACTTAATTTTCTGATATTAATTCTTTTCTCATACCTCAATTACACATCAACTTCATATTCATTTAATCATATTAGATTGAAATACTTTACAAACATAGAGGAATACATGGAAATTGGGGATTTCACAGTTTGTCATACTATTTAACTTAAGTATTGTGTATTTTTTTAATCCAAGCTAATCTAAATTTTTCAAAAAATTATTTTTGGACATATTGTTTGATATATAAACTCTATCATTAGTAAACACGTTTCTTTTATAAATCTTTCCTTAGTAAACATGTTTCTTTTTTGTACTAAACATTATGAAGGAAATAAATATTTCTTATGTCCAATAACTCTTATTTAATAATCAACTTAAATAACTTTAAAAATTGCAAAATAAAAATAGACCCACAGCATCGCGCGGGCTTATATCTAGTATATAATAAATGAAGTGTTGGCCTCTTGCAGCGGTGGACAGATTGCGTGCAGAGTATTGTTTGTTTGTTTGTTACACTTTTCTGTACCTACAGTGAAGAAAAAGACATTTGAGAGTTTTTTGCCCATCTGGGCTCTGGCCTCTGCTAGTCTTACAAAACAACTCTCTAACAGGATGTACTTTTTTTGGGATTTGGATTCTTTCTTTTTTTTTTTTTATATTAACACGAAATTTGATATAAATTATTTGTATTTTACATTATACAAATATAATTTTATATGAAATAAATATGAATTATATATACAAATTATTTAATATATTCAAAATTCATGATGGATTATCATCCTATTCACCGTCGGTGGAGGTTTTAATTACACAAGTAATATTAAGATGATGACATAAATCTCATTTTATTTATTTTTTAAATATTTTTAAAGGATATGCATTATCATTTTAATCCCGGTTGTAAACTTAAAAAACTCTACTGACGATAGATAGGATAATAATTCATTCATGATCCCCTTAAAATAAGGTTTTTGTATTTGATGCATTTACGATGTATATAGATACACTACTAGTCAACTATAAAATACCCTTTTATTAATAAACAAATTTTAAAAATACATTGTTAATGCATTTAAATATAAAACTTTTAAAATAATAATAATAATAAGAGAATTTCGAGATCTTGTATTGACATACAATTAAACCTGCTCATGGGCCGGGCCGGGTTGGGTTTGGGCCCATGACAGTTAATAACAAGATTAATTTGTACCCAAGCCCGGCCTAGCTCGATAAATCGGGCATGATATTTAGTCCAAGTCTGTTTTATTTTTCATACAATAAGCCCAAGCCCGAGCTCGGTCAGTCCGAATATAATTTTTTATATTTTAATTAATTATTTATTTGTTTTTATTATTTTATTTCTTTTAAAATTTAATTTAATTTGTCAAAATTTGTATATCAATTTTCGTATTAAATATTTATAATTATGTTTTTTAATTAATAATGTTTTATATATATATAATTATATTATACTTAATAAATATATTAAAAATATACTTAATATTATAAATATATTAAAATATATATTTAATATTAATATCAGGCTGGGCTGGGATATGCCTTGAAAGGTTAACGGGCCTAAAAATTTTGTCGAGCCCTATCAAATATCGAACAGGCCTTTGGACTTGGACAGATAGCCCGACTCCTGAGCAGGTCTGTATACAATGAATATGTTTTGTATGAAGTTTTAGGCCCAAAATTTCTTACGCTGGTGGATTGAACTTTGAAGTTACATGCATAATTATATAGTTGAATTAACAATTTAGGAAGTAAGAAGGCTAGAATGCTAGATTACACTTTAATTAGTCAACCTTGTAGAGAATTATAGAAGCTACTATGCTAGAAGGCTAGATCCTTTATAATGTCTTAAAATCAATTCTTTAAAAATTATTATGCAATTCATTATTGATGAAATTTTTAAAATTTACAAGTTAAATTAAAATAATGACATCTATTTCATTTTATTTTTTTATTTTTTAATATTTCAATCGTGATATGTATCATTAATTCACTATCTTAATTTTATTTGTGATATTTAAAAACTTTAAGAAAAATCCATTGAAGAATCATTCAATTTTTTAATGCTGGGTGACAATTTATCAAAGGAGCTAAAACCATGGATCTCAGTTTTGATTTGTAAAATTTTTTCCTTATATTTGATCTTTCATTTGCATTATTGTTCGAATAAGTCAATCATTTGCTTGCATTCTTTTTTTTTCCTTTCCCTGTGATCATACTCTCTCTGTAATAATTGCTCTTCAGCTTTTCAGCTTCTGAATCAACTACTATTTCTGAAGATAAGCAATCCTCTGTTTCGTAGTTGTTTGTTTTATTGGAATGTCAAATAAATCACATCAAATCTCTCTTTCCTTCTTTCCTTTTTTTTTCTCTACCCATGAAGCTTGTGCAGCTGGCGACTGTGCGATTGCACCAGCCATGTCTAATGATAAACACGGCTGCTCAACAGGTACCTGCATGCAAATCAAAATTACCACTATTAAAAAAAGTTAATAATAATACATAAAAATAAAATTACATTTGATAATTTTAAACATCATATAATAAAATATAAAATTATAAAAAAAATAAAATATAAAAATAAAACGGATTAAAATTTGATAAAATTTATATATAAATTTAACAAAAATTATTTGCATATAATGCATGTAATTTGTAAGAGCCATGTGAATTTTGTACTTTTTTTTACAGCAACCAATAACGACAATGACTATTATTTATAAAACTTAGGGAAGAAATTCTGAGAGACAGAAACGAAAACCAACCACTGATCAGCCATGTATCAATCTTAAATGTCAGAATTGTCAGATGGGAAGGACTTGTGCCTTGCCTGACAATGTCCTGTGCTTAGTCTTTCATGCACCATAAATTATTGCATTGACTCAATTTTGCTACGTTTCTTACAATTATGTATGCAACTATTTTTGTACCCTACTTGTATTGCATGTCAAATTTGTCAATCAAAATGATACAGAGCAGACACAACACACTAAACAACCCAGTTGTGCAAAAAAAAAAAAGGCATAATTTCAACGTTTCTCATCCTTTTTCTACCTACTTGACTATTTTTATTATCATAATAAGATAATTTTAAACATAATTTAATGATATGATATAAAAATAATATGAATAAAATGAATCAAAAAAAATTAGTGAAAGACGTAAAGATGACATAGAAGTTAAAATTTGATAAAAATTATAAATAAATATAATAAAAACTAAAATAAAATTGTGATTGATATATCAATTTAAATTTTGATAAAAAAATTTTCATATTTTATACGAACACAATTTTTGTAACATAAATTACTAAAAAATAACTAAACTATCATATGAGATGTGAAAATTGCTCAATAATGATGGTATTTTCCTTTTTATGATAATTATTTGATGATGATGATGATGATAATGATGATAGGGTGACATGAAAATTATGGTATTTCTTTAGATTGAAAAGATGGGTTTTCGACAAGATGTTGATGGTTTTTGACTTACAAAGTGTCCAGCGCCAAGAATCCAGTAAAACTGCAGATTTTTGTACGATTTGATGAAGCCTTTTGTAGCTTGATCGTCCTTACAATAGAGAGCAGCTCTTTCCATGCTTAGAAAATCTTTGAGTCCTTCCCACCTGAAAATATTAGAATGACCCATCATTCCTTTTCAATTCCATAAATTTAACTCATTTTTTTATTTTCATGTGAGCACTATAATCGATTCTTCATTTTAGATTCAAGAGCAAAAAAAGGCAATCCGACTGTAAATGTCAATATAATATTATAAATTCTCTTATATTTTAAAATACACAAGTTTAAAATTTGTTAATAAAAGTAAGTTTATCTCTTACATCATTGACAATGAAGGAATTAATATAATGGTGTATATATATATATATATATATATATATCTCTTAACATATTAATTAAAAAAATGAATTATAAGGTTCGCTTATGAAATTAAAAAAATTTAACGTATAAAAACGAACTCATAAAAATAATTAAAGAAATAAAAAAAGCATGAAAAGTTTATATATATTACAAGATATGGGAGGGAAAAAAAGAGTCGTACTTGAGCTTATCAACCCAGGCTTCAGTGCCCTTTGTTGCACAGATCACATCAAGCTGCAGTCACCCATCCATCCAATACCCTTATCATTAATTTTAAGTTTACAAGACAAAAAAGAGTAAGTAAAAGCTGCCAAAAATTCAGCTATTGTAAGGAATTAATTTGGTGGCATTTCACTCAAATAGCTTAAGAACATAGCATTCAAGTTGGCCACTAGCTGGTCCATTTCTTGTATCACCATTATTTTTATCTATTATTTTTTTTTTTACTAAGTTTGGGAGAATTCTTACTTGCCCATTGTAGATTGTGACATTGACTCCTTTGCAAAGGAGCTCATCAACCTGAAAGAATACCCCAACAAATATATATGAAAATCATTATTATCAAAATAAGACAGGATTGAGTATTAATTCAAATAATCATATCTATATTTTAAAACGTGAAAATACCGCAAATCAGATTACAGAGATCTGAATTTAGAGAACAAGAGAGAAGATAACCTCAGCAATCCTTGGCTTCATAAAGTCACCTGCCATATATGAGAAAACATAATCTGACTGCCCTCCCCATCTGTTAACCACATAAAATTGTAAATTTGATCAAAACTTTGGAAGTAATTTAGCAGAGACTATAGTTCATCAGAATCACAGGAATTAAAGCTTACGAGACATTAGCTGGGATGATCTTGAGCTTTTTCTTGATGACACCATTCATCAAACTATCAAGATCACCCCCACCATTCCCTGGAGAAGCCCTCATGGAACTCAGATAAGTTGAGTATCTGTTAACTGCAGGAACTCCATTGGAGGAAGCTGAAGCTGTTAAAGCTACAGGGCTCATTCCTGTATCCAGAAGAAAATTGTAGAAGTCCTGCAAATTTACTCAAAAACTCTCAGGATAATGAGAAAATTAATGAATTTGAGGCCACCAAAAGAAGTGAAAAATACCATACCACTGAGTTGCTGTTCTCGCCAATTACTGCCTCAAGTTCATTCCAAGTATCTGTTGCTTCAGTATATTGACCATCTTTGAGTTGCTGGCTAATCTTCTGAGCTAGACTAATTTCCAAAATGGGATTTTATAGGACAACATATATATTTAATTACAACACAGAACTGTTTTATTAACATATGTTTCTAGTAGAAAAAGAAAAAAAATCTCAAGACCTGTTTGATTTTTCCAGACCATTGTTGTCTAGCCGTGAAACATCCTTAAGAAGAGGCCCCCAAGAGAACTGTAGCATCAGATTGAAAGAAAATCATTAGAAAATACCAATGCAGGCCTTGTTTTCTGCGAATTCCAATCCAAAATCCATTGCCAAGTCAAATACACTGGGAATTTAACAATTTGATTGAAGCTACTTACCACAAAATCCTCCGGTGAGATCCAACTGTTTCCCAAGGCAACTCCTGCACATCAGAATCCAATTCAAAACTTCAAATTCACACCTTGATGACAGGTATTTGGATAAAGTAATGTCAATGACCAGTTGTTCACCTCCAAGTATTAGCTTCAATTTTCCAGCTTCAATGGCTTTTAGAATTGATAATCCCGTAGTGACAGCAAACTTTCCTCCATAAGACTCTGCAATAATATACAGAGGACTCTTCTGGAGGCTTTCATCTTTACTGAATAATTCAATCAACAAAGTAGTTAAATCAGTTGCTGCTTCATCATCAGTTTTGACCAGTAAATCTATATCCTCCACAAAGCTGTATCCTGTTCCAACTGGATTGTCCTGTAACACATCAAAATCATTAAATTCCATTGAAACCCCATTTTCCGGTTCTGAGATTAAAGCGGAAAATTGATTTGTGTCTAACTAACCACAAACAAAAGATCAGCTTTCTTTAACCAAGTGGAATTCCTTGGCTTCAAGTAGGTGTCCAATGGCCCAATCTCCTCAAAGTTTCCAATTCCAACTCCTGAGGCACCCTATATTACCAAGAAAACAAATATGCAAGCATTTTCAAAGCTGAAGCAGAAGCGAAATCAATCAGAACTCAGAATTCAGAAACCTGAGCCTGAGCTTTGCTCATTAGTTCACTTTATACTAGTGTTTTTTGTCTTCTCTTAACAGATTGAAGAAAAAAACTTACAGGTCCACCCTGTAGCCACAAGATTATTGGCCATGGCTTGGAAGGTTGTTCAACTCTGTAAGGACTTTTATAAAGCCACCAAAACATGTGTGCTTCTGAAACACAACTCAAGCACACCAGAAAAAACCCAAGATCAGACTCATTCACATTAAGCTTTTGGATTCAAGAAAACACCAAAATGAATGAGAATTGTACAAATTATGAAATATGAAGCTGTTTTTTTTCTTACTTGGTCTGACTTGAACATAACCCCATTCTTCTGATCCACCTTGGGATTTGAAAGCTCTGGCTATTCCTCCATGAAACAAAGAAAAAGAGAAGACAACCAAGAGAAAAAGAGCATGGAATTTTTCCATCTGATAAAAAAAAAAGGCAAAAAGCTTTCCACGCACGTAACAGTTCTCAGCTTTGGAGCAAAGGCAAACGATACAGGAGGCTATTTATACTACTATATCACGAGGTAATCTGATTTGAACTTTTTTGTTTCTATCTGTCACGGAATAAAAACAATATTACTGTGTGAAAACTTCAAAGACTGCTGTTTTCTTTTTATTGTTATTGAATATAAATTGACTGATTTGAATCCTAAAAACAATTTCAACTGCAGGCGAAAACTTATCCTTAAATATCTAAATAAAACGAATTTAATATCTTTTTCTTTGATAGTAGAGTTATATGTATAGTTGACTACTAGTATTAGAGGTGGATGAAATCATGCAATTTAGGTATGTTTCAGAAGAAAATAAAATACGTTCTTTTTTATAGTTACACATGGTGTGAAAGCTTGTTTCGGTAATGCATTTCGAGGGGATTTTGGGTTTTTTAAAGGACTTTTTTTTAATGAAAATGTAAATTATCCAGGAAAAAATTTGTTAAAGAAGGGATAAGATGAGAATTTGATTGCAGGAGACAGACGTCTGAGAGTTTTTTCTCTTCTGAAAGTCTTTAAACAAAACGAACTCTTCTTATCTTTCTCTGTGCCTTTTCATGGAGGGATTCGGGATACTATACTATTGGCGTCCAGTCAAAGCACTGACCCTACCTTCACAGAGCTTTCATGGCAGAATTAAAATCCCATAAAAGAGAAAGGATTGGAAATTATAGATTGTTAATATGTTATATTTTATGTATTCGAAAAGGTGCATGGCATTACATATCCGGATACGCCACAGTCTAACCCTTAAGGGGTCCACTTTGGGGCTTGACATTGCCCAATCTAGCTGTAAACCATGGACTTTTGGCTTGAGATTTAGACATGTCTGCTCTTTGATTTTTGTTCTTTTTTTGGTAATTGGAGATGAGATTGAGATTGGGATTGTTTAAACTTGAAGTTAAGTTTTATTGTATGTTTGTTCGATCAAAGAATTATTGACCACAGGCTTAGATATTACTGAGGAATGAGTTCATTGTTGAGACAAAACTAGGATTAATGGCCGTCTCCTCCATTGGTGGAAAAAGTCTCTTTGTGAAAAAGAAAACAACATTCTTGTTTAGTCCATTTCTAAAATGTAAATTTGGGTTTAATATTCAAACTTTAACTGGCAATCGTTGATTCCAACAAACAACTGGAATAGGTTTTGATTTGGGTATCGTGGTCCCCATCCAATAAACAAATCTCTTAGTCTTCGTGGAAATTAATACAAATGATTTCTTGCTTGACTATATTATTGCAAGGAAAGAAAATATCAATGATCACTCTTCTGAGTTTAATTTTTTGATAATTGAAATTAGATATTAAAGTTGTTTAAACTCGACTTTAAATTTTATGTTATGTTACAATTTTTTTTTATAACTTCATCAGAAGGTTGTTAGTAATTGGATTTTTATTTTTATTTTTACAACTGGCAGGATTTCTGATTAGAGCAATATGCCCTATATAGTTTTTAATTAAGGTAAGGAAAAACGAGATTCATGATTTGAACGAGAAATAAAGCCACAAGCTTACAAAATACTGCTAGGAAAGTTGGGAAGACTGACGTGACATCTGGCCTAAAACGGTTGCGTATTTCACTTGCATTTTTGTACGACCAAATACTCAAAGGTCAAAATTCATTCCATCTAAATGTAAAAAGGTAACTATTTAAAAGATAAATTGACAAATTACATTTCAGGAAAATTTCCATTTTCAGAATTTAAATTTTCTTTTAAAAACTTTGAATTCGAAGAAATTTTTTAAAAAAATTCTATTATGCAAGTCAATTACATGATGTGACAAATAAATAAATAAATTAATTAAAATTATGAATTGTGTTAAGGAATATACTATTTTTATTGATATTCTTTTACTAAATATGACAGTTGAAATTGTGAATTCTCATGCATTGAAAAACAATAAATACTTTATATACTCATCAATAAAATCTTAAAATATCAACATTGAACATAGACTCAAATGATCATGTTTTTATTTCTATGGCTTAAAATTTCTAGAGATCTTAAATTCAAGTCTCAAAACTGCATTTTTTTTGGCTTAATAGCCAAATAAGCCCTCAACCTTTAGCTCGAAATGGAATTTAGCCCTCAACGTTTTATTGCATGAAATTAAGTCCATAAACTTTTATTTCAGTGGAAATAAACCCTCAACCTTTTACAATAATGCAATTAAGTCAAAAACTGTTAAATGACACTAACTGCCGTTAGTTTTGCATACGTGGCAGCTGACGTGGATAGCTTAGTTAGCTGCCACGTGGCATGCCACGTATGCAAAACTAACGGCAGTTAGTTTATTTAACGGATTTGGTCTATTTCCACTAAAATAAAAGTTTATGGACTGAATTTCATGCAATAAAACGTTGAGGGCTGAATTCCATTTTGAGCTAAAAGTTGAGGGCTTATTTGGCTATTAAGCCTTTTTTTTTCAAAACCAAAAGTCTCTATTATAAAAAAAATCAATAAAACATAAACTTTTAGATCAAAATGTTGGATAAACGCTACAAAGACTTGTTATCAACTAATTAGCTTTTCAATCCAAATGGATAACTATCACTTGCATTTTAATACATGATATCATCAAAGATTGAAATTATCATCAAAGATTGAAATAATCAATGCTTGAATTTCTCTTCCAAAGACAATTCAAAGGACTCATTGTGTCCATTTTAAGAAGTTTCCTTTCGATTTTATTTATTGCTGAAAATGCCATTTTTTGTGATCAATGGAAACTACAAAGACTTCTGTTCTCATCTTTATGCTTTATTAAATAGGGAGCTGACAAAAAGAAGTAGGAGGTCTTTTTCATAACATTATGTCTTCCTTAGCTGATGCAGAGGCTTAAGTTTTATCAATCTGTCACCAAATATTAATCTACAATGAAAAACATTAAAATAGATAGGTTATATAACTAAATAATTCTGAAAACATAGTTTGATGCATAGGTTAATGTTACATGATGTTATGATTATTATCGTTCTCATCAATAAAAAATATATCTCATTGTTCACATCGCGTATTCCTTCAATTTTTTTTCTTTTTTTACAAAAGAGGCTGAAATTTGATGTGACGTCCCCGTCACCATACATTTACAATTCACTTTTTTTCCTTTCCACTTAACTTGATTAGATTTGCTTGTCAATGCCAATCATGTTTTTCTTTCTTAAGCTTAATATCTAACAGCTCAATATGAATAATTCAATTTCAATAAAACAGACTAATGATACATATATATATCATCCGTTTCCACAAGATCTCATACATCGTCCTAACTTAAATTCCCGACATCTTATATACATTAATGTTAGTTGTACTGTACCATAACTGAATTACAACTTACTTTGCATAATTACATAAGTATACCTTCTATACTACTTGGGAAGCGTCTTTCGAAGGTAAACTTTCAAGATCCACTCGTAGGCTTTTCTATCGAAAGCGAGGGATTACTTCAGATAGTCTGTTTGAAAAATGTTCGTAAAAGGGTGAGTTTACGCTCAGTAAGAAAAATATGTAAAAGAGCGTGCTATGCCTCTATATGCATTTTTCCTACTTGGCTCTATAATGTCATGTAAAGCATTATAAAGCATGCATCATAAACATCTTTCATGCATCGTTTGCAACCATGCATATTTATTTCAAATGACATGGCAATCATACTTTGTATGCTTCTTTTAAAATATAGCATACATATAAAACATGCATCATCTTCTATCTTTAAAACATACTTTACATGCTTTTATAGCATAGCATGTTTCGTATACTTCTTCAAAACATACTTCATGTACTTCTTTCTAAAACTTCTTATACAAGTACACCAAGTACTTTCGATTTCTTTATTTCTTTGAAATCGTATATAAATATAGTTTTTTTGATAACATAAAAACTATTTGTACTTTTATGGAGTTATGCACTGCATCATCATCATTATCATGATCATGTGGCGTACCCCGTAGGGCCAGGAATCCTCCCTTAGCCGAACATGAAATATAGACAGATTGGCCAACTGTTGGTGGCTACAGTTAACACTAGTCAGGTGTCCTTCTGTAGCGACTGAGGCCTGACTTATGGTTCCTCAGCCCATAACATATATCATTTTAGGACTTGATCAGAGCCCCTACTAGAACATGAAAGTGCATAGTCTCAAAACATATGACATACAGCTTCTTGCCATGACATTTCATACTTTCTGAAAATAGGTTTGAAAATCTCTTTTCAAAACAGGGCAGTCGACTGGCCTCATAGGGCAGTCGGTTGCTGCTTCATACTTTCATTTATCGAAATTATTTTCATTTAAAATTTCGATATTTTCATCTTTGAAAACATATAAGGGCAGTCAACTGGTCCATATAGAAGTCGATTGGTTTTCAAACAGAATGCTTCTTAGCAAATAGCAGTCGACTGGTCATATAGCAGTTTACTGGTTTGAAAAAGAATGCTTTTGAGTAAATAGCAGTCGACTGGCTTACATAGCAGTCGACTGGTTTGAGTCGATTTTCG
Source organism: Heritiera fomes (assembly GCA_032173925.1). NCBI lineage: Eukaryota > Viridiplantae > Streptophyta > Magnoliopsida > Malvales > Malvaceae > Heritiera > Heritiera fomes. Next base: position 36,774,714 of record JAPDPM010000007.1, read on the forward strand.
AAAAACGGCGTTTTGGTTGTCTCTAGGCAGTCGACTTCCCTTTAAGGCAGTTGGCTGCCCCTAGCCTAATTGGTACTAGGAGACAAGTCCAAAAATGTCATTTTTCCTGCATGAAATCAGTTGGTGTTTCTTTCCAAACCACAAATAAACATCATAAAACATGCGGACATAGCCGCCTTACGTCCGTTACATAAATTTCTTACCTTGATTCCTTCGGAAACGCGAAATCACTTGGAGCGTAACCCTAATCTTTTTCTTCTTCAAATTCTGAAATCATCATATCAAAGCAAACCTTTAAGAATTTGCCATAAACATGTTACACTAATTCAGTACAACACCATACCATGAACATAATTGAACAAATCATCTCCTTCTCTTACCTTTTGCTAGTGACCAAAATCTCAAACTTTGAGATCTCCTTCAATACTTGGATTCAATCTACCAAACTTCGAATATCACTTAGTCTAGTGACTATGATCGTTTTTCGTTTAATAAACTTAATGGATCGATGGAAGAATAAGGTAGTTTGTCAAGGTAGCCATGGATAGAACTTGGAAGCTTGGATGGAACGAGACGGAAAGGGCTGGAAGAGAGGCTGGCGTAGGGTGATGACTGATGAGGGTGATGAGTCATGCCGTCATTTCATTAATTGCTTCTTATCCCATCATCAATCTCAGCCATGCTTTCCCTTGACCCTTAATTCTCTTCCTTTTCTTCTCTTTCCTCCTATTAGCCACATATCATTACACCAATTAAAATCTGATATAAATTTTATCATCATCAAATTATGAAATCTGATATTTTTTTCATCTTCATCCAATTAAATTACTTCATCTTAACCCTTAACCTTTGACCATCCCTATTTGACCATTCACTTAATTGGTCTCCTTTCTTCCATACAATACTTGTCTTTAATTACACTTAATTTTCTGATATTAATTCTTTTCTCATACCTCAATTATTTTCCTGATGTCTATTAAATTTCTTGACTATTTGACTTTCCATTTCATTACTTCTTCCATGTTCCATGCATCATTTTCCTTTCATAATTCTCATATCTATTTACTTCATTTAAGCCGAGTTACTTTACAATCATAGAGAATTCTCATGAAATTGGGGGATTTCACATTCTCCCCACCTTAGAGAATTTGGTCCTCCAAATTCAAATCAGGTTACGTCTTAAACAGTTCCGGATACTACTCTTTCATCAAGCTATTTAGCTTCATGTATCTGTTTCCATGATGTGGTATTGTCAATAATCTTTAACTAGTGGAATCATCATAGACTTCTATACCTTATCTTTTCCGTCCAAAATCCCAAATGGCTTTTTTTCACATGACTTATGTCTTTCCGAACTTCTAAGGTTTCATCTTTTATGACATAAGATGAATTCTGGATTACACTTTCAAAGCATTGACATATACAAACATTACGTATCCTCAATAGCTCTGGAGGTAATATCAATTTATTGGTGATATCTCCAATTTGATCTAAGACTTCAATTGGATCGATATAACGAGGGCTCAACTTACCTCGTCAACCAAATCTTATAATTCCTTTGGATGGAGAACTTTCAATTTACAGTGTCTCCAACCAAAACATCAATTAGTCTTTGTCAAGCATTTGTATAACCTTTTTGTCTATTCTGAGCTATCTTAAGTCTTTGACCACTCACTTAACCTGTTTAGATGCTTGCTCGACTAAATCAAAAGCTAATAACTTTCACTCGCCTACTTCTTCCCACCAATTCGGAGATTGACACTTTCTATTCTTATAACATTTCATACAGTGTCATCCGGATACTTATATAATAGCTATTATCATAAGTAAACTCAGTCAATGGCAGATGGTCATCCCATGAGCATTTAAAATACATAGCACCAGCTCTTTACATATCCTCGAGCGTCTAAATCATGTGCTCAGACTACTCATCAGTCTGCGGATGAAAAGCTGTGCAAAATTTTCAACTGAGATCCCATGGTTCCTTGCTAATCTCCTTAAAGTGAGAAGTGAACCTAAAATCTCTACCATATGAAATGCTCATTGGAACTCCATGTAGCCATCATTCCAAATTTACCTTGAAGGCATAACATTTAGCTTAAGGCTTGTAAATTGGTCAAGTACATCATACTTTCTTATCATCGTTCAAACCATTATTACTTCATGCTTTCAGCTTAGAGCATTTACCACCATAGTGGTTTCCCCCAGGTGATCTAATTTCACCCTCACAATCCTTTGAAAACTCGAGTCATCTCTTCTATCTTAATTAGAATCATAGCCATAATTTATTCACAATGGCTATCCATAATTTCTTACTTTTGCTTTCTAAATACCCATACTCTGGTCACGCTCAAAACTATTAGCATAGTTCTTTTAATTCGTATCCAAAATATTTTCTTCCCATAGCATCAAACATGCCAAATGAATGAATGTCCTCATTTCCCTATGGTTCTCTAGGGATCAACCAGGAAGGATACTATAGTCGGCTAGGGATTCGGATGGAGTAAGGAAGGTACTTTAAAATACCTGTCTTGTTCTGAAACCTAGAAGCGACTATAGGGAATAATTACCGTCGTTGAGACAATCCATTTCTCATATTAATTCATATTCTTTTCAGAGTAATGCTTTCATAGGATAAAACATTTAAGTAAAATCGACTAATAAAAGTCAATCATCATTCTCATTTAAACTCCTTTCACATATCACTATATATCATAAAACTTTATACCACAGAGTACTTCAGAATTCTAACTATCGTTTCTGATCAATTATGGTTTTTCATTTAGTTCTGGACTTTTCTTTGCTATTCTACAATGTAAGCTAGAAATCCTTTACCTAATCATATATACTTTCCACTAACTTCATTTACAATGAGTCAGATAATACCACATACTTTTACATTAGACATCTTCAACATTTACATCATAATTAATAGGTGTCTTTCCCTTCTCTTCAGTAGTGGCCTTGTGTTGTGGTTGATGGGTCACATTCCTCGGGTGTCCTCAAGTCCTTCTTGGGACAATCCCTGATCATATGTCCCTGTTCACCACATCTGAAACATGCGCCACTTACCAGCCGACATGGCTGTGATATGTGGAACTTTTTGCAATGTTCACACCTTTGTCTTGTACTCTTAGGTGAGCTAACGGTACTACTAGCTGAAAGTCGGGATCTATCATCATTTATCTTGATCCCAGTAGCTCTAGGATTCCTTGTACCATAATCATCATAATACTCTCAATTTAATATATATATTCCACATAACCATTTAATTAAAACAATCATCATTTTCTTATACTTTACTTGCTTACCTATCGAAGCTCTGTCATATGGCTTACTTCTTCCATATGGATATCTGTCACGGGAGGCTTTCCCTTTTGACTTCCGCTTCATCGGTCTTTTGCCTTTACTTTGGGCTCGAAAATCATCATGATGAAACTCATAATCCTGCTCACACAACTGAGCCTTACGGACTGTCTCATTATAGGTAGTGATACCCATAGTATACAACTTGGATTTGATAGGAGACTTCAGTCCTTCTATAAATCTGTATATCTTATATCCTTCACTCCTGATGGTCTCTCGATCGAATCCACTTAGAGAAATAAACTTCGACTCATATTGATTAACTGACATTGTCCCTTGAGTCAATTTTAAAAATTCAATCTTCAACCTAGTCTGATCGGTGCGTGGGATGTACTGCTCAGTAAAAGCCTCTAAAAATCTATCCCACGTAACCTCAACATGTTGAGCCTCCAAAATGGCCCGAGTGGACTGCCACCAATACTCTGCATCATCCACTAACAGATACGCAGCCAAACCCACCTTTTCCTTTTCGGAACATAGCATATACTCGAAGGATCTAGTGACCGCCTTCACCCAATTCACTGCGGTCAACGTGTCCTTATCTCCCTTAAACTTAGGCGGATCCAGCTTCTTATATTCCTTAATTAAGGTCATACTGCAATAAGCTGTGAGATCTCGCCTTTCAATAACTAGGTCTGGTGGGGGTAACTTTGTCTGTACTGGTGGTGGCTGTACTATAGGAATAGCGAATGGTACACTTGTGACCACATTTAGAAAGTTCGCCATAAACTGCGTAAACATAGTGGTCATATTCTCCACATGCTTCTCCATCTTCGCTAACCTAGTGTTCGGGCTATGTCGTGGAGATGGGAAAGGAGACTGTGTTCGGGACTGTTCTACATAACCCCTTCCTCTTCCTTTCTTAATACCACTTCTACCTGAGCTCATTTTGTCGATAAAATCACAAAGATGAGCTATTTAGTATAACATCAAATAGTTATACATCGTATATGTATTCAGACAAGTATAGTACAATTGGGGATATACTCTACTTCTAACTCATCAACACTGACAAACATCAATCTAACTGCTCTGATACCACTCTGTGATGTTCCCGTCACCATACATTTACAATTCACTTTTTTTCCTTTCCACTTAACTTGATTAGATTTGCTTGTCAATGCCAATCATGTTTTTCTTTCTTGAGCTTAATATCTAACAGCTCAATATGAATAATTCAATTTCAATAAAACAGACTAATGATACATATATATATATCATCCGTTTCCACAAGATCTCATATATCATCCTAACTTAAATCCCCGACATCTTATATACATTAATGTTAGTTGTACTGTACCATAACTGAATTACAACTTACTTTGCATAATTACATAAGTATACCTTCTATACTACTTGGGAAGCGTCTTTCGAAGGTAAACTTTCAAGATCCACTCGTAGGCTTTTCTATCGAAAGCGAGGGATTACTTCAGATAGTCTGTTTGAAAAATGTTCGTAAAAGGGTGAGTTTACGCTCAGTAAGAAAAATATGTAAAAGAGCGTGCTATGCCTCTATATGCATTTTTCCTACTTGGCTCTATAATGTCATGTAAAGCATTATAAAGCATGCATCATAAACATCTTTCATGCATTGTTTGCAACCATGCATATTTATTTCAAATGACATGGCAATCATAATTTGTATGCTTCTTTTAAAATATAGCATACATATAAAACATGCATCATCTTCTATCTTTAAAATATACTTTACATGCTTTTATAGCATAGCATGTTTCGTATACTTCTTCAAAACATACTTCATGTACTTCTTTCTAAAACTTCTTATACAAGTACACCAAGTACTTTCGATTTCTTTATTTCTTTGAAATCGTATATACATATAGTTTTTTTGATAACATAAAAACTATTTGTACTTTTATAGAGTTATGCACTGCATCATCATCATTATCATGATCATGTGGCGTACCCCGTAGGGCCAGGAATCCTCCCTTAGCCGAATATGAAATATAGACAGATTGGCCAACTGTTGGTGGCTACAGTTAACACTAGTCAGGTGTCCTTCTGTAGCGACTGAGGCTTGACTTATGGTTCTTTAGCCCATAACATATATCATTTCAGGACTTGATCAGAGCCCCTACTAGAACATGAAAGTGCATAGTCTCAAAACATATGCCATATAGCTTCTTGCCATGACATTTTATACTTTCTGAAAATAGGTTTGAAAATCTCTTTTCAAAACAGGGCAGTCGACTGACCTCATAGGGCAGTCGGCTGCTGCTTCATACTTTCATTTATCGAAATTATTTTCATTTGAAATTCCGATATTTTCATCTTTGAAAACATATAAAGGCAGTCAACTGGTCCATATAGCAGTCGACTGGTTTTCAAACAGAATGCTTCTTAGCAAATAGCAGTCGACTGGTTTTCAAACAGAATGCATTTTTGGCAAATAGCAGTCGACTGTCCAATATAACAGTCGACTGGTTTGAAACAGAATGCTTCTGGGTAAATAGCAGTCGACTGGCTTACATAGCAGTCGACTGGTTTGAGTCGATTTTCGAAAAAACGGCGTTTTGGTTGCCTCTAGGCAGTCGACTTCCCTTTAAGGCAGTTGGCTGCCCCTAGCCTAATTGGTACTAGGAGACAAGTCCGAAAATGTCATTTTTCCTGCATGAAATCAGTTGGTGTTTCTTTCCAAACCACAAATAAACATCATAAAACATGCGGACATAGCCGCCTTACGTCCGTTACATAAATTTCTTACCTTGATTCCTTCGGAAACGCGAAATCACTTGGAGCGTAACCCTAATCTTTTTCTTCTTCAAATTCTGAAATCATCATATCAAAGCAAACCTTTAAGAATTTGCCATAAACATGTTACACTAATTCAGTACAACACCTTGAACAAATCATCTCCTTCTCTTACCTTTTGCTAGTGACCAAAATCTCAAACTTTGAGATCTCCTTCAATACTTGGATTCAATCTACCAAACTTCGGATATCACTTAGTCTAGTGACTATGATCGTTTTTCGTTTAATAAACTTAATGGATCGATAGAAGAATAAGGTAGTTTTTCAAGGTAGCCATGGATAGAACTTGGAAGCTTGGATGGAATGAGAGGGAGAGGGCTGGAAGAGAGGTTGGCGTAGGGTGATGACTGATGAGGGTGATGAGTCATGCCGTCATTTCATTAATTGCTTCTTATCCCATCATCAATCTCAGCCATGCTTTCCCTTGACCCTTAATTCTCTTCCTTTTCTTCTCTTTCCTCCTATTAGCCACATATCATTACACCAATTAAAATCTGATATAAATTTTATCATCATCAAATTATGAAATCTGATATTTGTTTCATCTTCATCCAATTAAATTACTTCATCTTAACCCTTAACCTTTGACCATCCCTATTTGACCATCCACTTAATTGGTCTTCTTTCTTCCATACAACACTTGTCTTTAATTACACTTAATTTTCTGATATTAATTCTTTTCTCATACCTCAATTATTTTCCTGATGTCCATTAAATTTCTTGACTATTTGACTTTCCATTTCATTACTTCTTCCATGTTTCATGCATCATTTTCCTTTCATAATTCTCATATCTATTTACTTCATTTAAGCCGAGTTACTTTACAATCATAGAGAATTCTCATGAAATTGGGGGATTTCACATTTGATAATAGATTACAGGAGGTCGGTGTTATGATTTAAATTTTCAAGAGTGATTGTACAATCATTTGACCTAAGCTCAAAGTTCATGTTCCTTCAATTTTTTTCCTATGGTGTATATTCTAGCATATTCTTGTAAATTATCAGATAATTTATCCCACACTACAAAAATCTATGGCGTTGCTGACACTTTGGTAGTGGTGGTTATAAAATGTGCCGCTATTTGTATGAATTTAACGGCACAAATTCATGGGCTGGTAGTACTAAAACATTTAGCTGCACTTTTTCAAGTTAAAAACTCTTTTTTTATAAACTTTTCCCAATTCTATTTTCTCACTTTCCTAATTTCCTTTTACACAAAAAAAACCTATTAATCTTCTCAATTTTTCTCTCCACATTCACGATTTCCATTTCTGAGCTCTCTATTGTTGAGCTCTGTCTCCTCTCTTCATCTCCATTACCCACACGTAACACCACATTCACTCATTACAGGCTATCAGTTACTCATTCCACATTCACAGTCATCTTTTCATCGCGTCGCCTAACTTCATCATTCTCCACATTCTCACTCAGCTCTATCTCCATCGTTTTAAAGATGACCAGCGGTCTCCATTGTGGTGGTCTAAATTAGAAAGATTTCTGTCTTGTCTGAGCCTGTTATCATGTTTTCGATTCTTTCTTTCATTCTTCTGTGTTTTTTCCATGCATTTTTTGGAAGCAAACTGAGAATTGTGTTTCCTTCGAGCTAAACTAAGTTTCGACTATCGATTTTTGTCAAATAGGTTCGTCGCTGGAAGTTGGCTCTAGTTTAACGTAATTAAAGTTTGAGCTCTGCAACTTCTGCAAATCTGCTCTGTTTTCTTCTCCATTTCCTTTTAACCAATCCCGCTTTAGTTTTTTTGCTTCTCTTACTCCGGGAAGAGAGGAGCGACAGCATTTACTCGGCGCTACTTACTAGTCGGAAACTGAGCTATTTCAGCTCGGGCTTTGCTCAGGTATATGGTTGGGGTTATGGTTATTGTGACCTGACCCCAGCAACTCAGCCTTTGATTTGATACTTCTAATAGCGAAAGGTTGTTGAATTTCATAAAGAATTCTCGAAGTAGTGTTGTTTTTCTTACCATGCCGGACAAGTCGTCAACTAATACTAAAATTCTTTCACGTTTTGGCTTACTGTAAGTTTATTTTTATAACTAGTTGAACTTGCTAAGCTTGTCTGTAGACTTCGCAATTTAGGATCTTGTCTGTAGACATAACAATTTAGATATAAAATCTGATTTGTGTTCGTATTGCGATAAGAGTTAATACATCTTTTTTAAGTTTGAATTTTGAGTATAAAGTGTTAAAATTTGAATTTTCAAAATGGATTATTGGTAAGTAATTTGTAAATTTTGAAAAATTTACAAATAAAAATTTAATAAATTTGTATATTTTGGTAATAAGTTGAGTGTCTAAGCTAAAAGAAAAAGTTTCTAAAGTGGATGAACTTGAGGCGACATTAGCAACACTTAAAAAGGTTAATATTGAGCTAGCTAAATTTGCGAATGCCATGCAAAGGAGATTTCCACATGTGCCAAGCATGGACATTAGCTCAGCTTCCCTTGCAGTTGGCAGCAGACAGGTAAAAACCACATTTGTTTATATATGTTTTTTTATATCAGCATAATTCCAGTTTGCTGGCCTTTCTATTTGGATCATGTTCACTGTCAAAGATGAGTACAAATGATTGCTTTCATGTTGGAGTTTGGCTACACCATGCTACAATTTAGTACTCACTATCTAAAATTAAAACTCTTTAGTTTCTTCCTATTTTGAGTTATCTTCTATATTCTCCATGGCATCTTCCAATTCATGTTTCTCTGCAGTTCAATCTTCTAACTCCTTTTCTATGCCCTTTTTAGTAGGGCCCTCCCCTTACAGTTACTTTATTTGTTGTGTGTTTTTGTCCCACTTAGTTCACTTGTGGTATGAACTTAATGGCAGCATAGATTTCAAACACTTAATGGCAATTATTCTGCATATGGTTTGAAATATTAAAGAAAGATTTTATTTGTTATCTGAAATGGGATGCTATTAGTGGTTTTTTTTTCAAATGTCTTTATATTGTTGCTTATTAGGGAAAGGTACCTTCATTTGATTTAGAAAATAAAAGGGCTGTTTTGATAAAATTACCCTAGGAACAAATACACACAATTAAGTGGTTTTTGAAAATACAGGTCGTTAACTTGTTTTCAGTTTGTTTTGAGAAATTGTTTACAATATGATTACATAATCCTTAATTAGGTATATATGCACGTTTTTGCAACATAATGTTTTTACCATACAAAAAATTTGTGAAGCCTCTGCGCTCTAAGCAGTATGCATTTCCTTTGCTTTCCTGTCCAAAATATTGACTGACTGCTATGTGCTAAGTAAATGCTCTTTTTTTTTATTTGGGCAATACCTAGAGGAAGTGATGTTATTTTATTGGAAGAAGAAGATAGGGCTGACTATCTTTCTCTCTTGTAAAATTTTATCTAAAGCCCTTTTGCTTCTTTTCATGTTGAAAGGGGCCTTGATGTTCAAAGAAAATCTTCCTGATCACAGCTATTGATGCCATTGATTTATTTGGTTTAAATAGGTTTTTTCAGTTCCTGATCACAGTTAATGTTGAAAGGGGCCTTGATGTTCAAATCTGTTGTTAGCACTGCTGCTTTTGAGAGTATATGCTCTGAATTTGTGTTAATTCTGGTTTGCAATGCATTAGAGAGTTTATGTGAAGTCTCTAGAAAAAATAGTATGATTCCCTTTATATCAAAAATGAAAAAAAATGCAGAATAAAAACTGAAAATACTAAATAGTTTCGACTTGTTCCCGTGCCTTTGTTTAGAGCATGGTGATAACAGTTAAGAGGTTTCATTCTCTCTTATTGTAGGTTTAGACGCATCTAGTTCGTTTGGGTCACTACGTGCAGATACTTAAGTGAAGATGGAAGCTTCAGGGATAATTGACATTCAATTCAGCTAGAAATTTTATGCTTGTATTAGATTTCTAGGAAGTTTAGAAAACTTTGTGGCTGTTGTGATTCGTTCTGGAGGACATTGTTGGTTACTTTGTGAAGTTAATTATTGCTTTAAGGATGATAATTGGTATTTTGATAACTTTTTGGTTATAAGCACTTTGAATTGAACTTTGAACAAATGAAAGTCACAATTCTTAGGAAATTGTTAATGCATGTGAGTGTTACAGTGCAAATAATTCTAGATTTCTCTTTTTATTAGTGCAAAGGACATGAATTAATTGAGTTACCAAATGAGGCATGCTGCCAATGCCTTCATAGATATTATTCATGCATTAACAATTATTTTATTAACAAAAAATTGCATTACCAATTATTTTATTAACTTGCATTAAAAAAATTTGAATTAAGAGTTCAAATCATTTTATTAGACTATCAGTGAACAACAGCATTAACACAAAATCAATCAAGCTTTTAAATTTAAAATAAAATTCAATAAATATAAAATTTTTAATTTCAAATAAGACATTTACCAACACTTAGCTTTTAAGTGCCGGTAAAAGCTTTTAAATTTAAAATAAATTCAAATTTTAAATAGGATTTTTCTCAATACTTTAAAGTGCTGGTAAAAGCCTTTTATTTTTAAAGGCATTTAAAAGCGTCGAGAAAAGACATGCCGTAATTTATCAACCTTTTGCCGACATTGTAGTATGTCACCGCTGGTAGACCTTCACCGGCATTCACTTGGCTGGTGGTCAGCTTGCGGTTTCTTGATTGCCAGTAAGATTTTTGTTGGCGATTGATTGGCGTTTTATCGACGCTTATAAGTGCCGGTAAAAGTAAATTGTTCTGTAGTGCCATTTTCTCTTTAGTGTACCAAAAAATCAGATAATTTCCCATTATATTTATCTCAATTTAGTAATTACATTTACGAGCTTAAATAAAGGGAGAATGTGAAATCCCCAAATTCATGTAATTTTCTCATATTTGTAAAGTATTGTAATCTGAAATGATAAAATAAATATGAGAAATTCGATATGCAAATGCTATATGGGACATGGAAGGAATGAATGGGATTGATAGATTAAATAGTTAAATAGTCAAAATTGTGATATCAGGAAAATATTTGGAGTATGGAAAGAATTAATACTAGATTTTGTGTAATTAAAAGATATGTGTCATATGGAAGAAAGAAGAGTAATTAAAGGTCAAATGGTCTTGAGTCAAAAGGCTAAGGGCTGGCATAAATTAATGAGATGAGCATGCATTAAATGAAGCTTAATGACTCATCATCATCTTCTCCCAATCGGCAGCCCCTTTCCAGCCCTCCCTCTCATTCCTCTTCCATTTTCCTAAGTTTCTTTCCCCATTCACCTAGATAAACAGCCTTATTCCGTTGTCGAATCGTCAAGCTCCTTAAACGAAAAATGTTCCTCATCACCAGCTAAAGTTATACCCGAAGTTTAGTAGATTGAATCCAAGGAATTGAAGAGATCTAAATTTCTGAAATTTTGGTGAATAACCAAGGTAAAGGAAGAGGTTGATTTTTTGAGTTTTATATATAGTTTGGAGTCGTATAGAGTTGGTGTAACATATTTGTATAAGTTTCTTAAGAGGTTTCAATTGATATGATGTTTCAGCTTTGAAGAAGTGAAAGAAAGGAGTTGGCGCGATCAAGCAATTTTGCGTTTCGAGGTTAATTGAGGTAAATAATTTATGTAACAGACGTAGGGTGGCTATGTCCGCATGTTTTATTGTATTTTAAATGTCTTGGGATGAAGTACAAGTTGGTTTTTATGCAGGAAATGGTAAATTTCAGATTTTACTCATAGTTACCAAAATGCTAGGAGCAGCCGACCGCCCTAAGTAGCAGCCGACTGCCTAGAGATAACCAAAGCGTAAAAATTTTCGAAACCGACCCAAACCAGTCGACTGCTATGTAAGCCAATCGACTACTATTTTTTAGTATGCATTCTGTTTCAAACCAGCTGACTGCTAGGGATGCCAATCGACTGCTTTTCTTCCAGAAGCATTCTATTTCAAAAACGGTCGACTGCCCAGGGAGCTAGTCGACTGTTTTTTCTCGGTAAGCATTCTGTTTCAAAACCAATCGACTGCTATATGGGACCAGTCGACTGCCCTTTTGTGTTTTCGAAAAATAAAATATTTGAATTTCAAAAGGAAAAGAAATTCAATAAAGCAAAATATGGTGTAGCAGTCGACTGCCCTAAAGACCAGTCGACTGCTTATTTGAAAAGGAGGTTTTGAAAACCTATTTCAAGAAAGTATAGTTGTATTTGCCAAATGTTATATGAATAATGTTTTGGAGACTATGAATACCTTTAATGATCATGCATATTATTTGTATTTGTACTTGGCTGAGAAGCCCTAGTCCGATCCTCAAACCTACAGTAAGGCACCTGACTAGTGAGTACTGTGGGCTATAGACAATGACCATATGTCTCTTATTTGTATTTGGCTTTGGGGAGGATCCCTGGCCCATGCGTGGGTACGCCATTTATTTGACATCTCTCGGGATTATCCCTTACGGGATATATTTGTTGTATCCTCATGAGATCTCTTATGGATTATCCCTTACGGGATACATTTGCTGTATCCATTATGAGAATTACTTGGTGCATGAATCTAATTGGAAGTTAATTGTCTCCCATCTATTTGAAAGTATTTGAAGTATTTGTATCATTTGATTTTACTTGTATTTGATAATTGAAGGAAATACATATGGTATATGCTTTATAATGGTTTTACATGACATTATAGAGCCAAGCAGGAAAACTGCATATAGTGATATAGTACGCTCTTTTACATATATTTCTTACTGAGCGTAAACTCACTCATTTACAAACATTTTTCATACAGATTACTTGAAGTAATTCCCGCTCCGGATAGAAAAGCAGATTTTGGGATCTTTCGATATACCTTCAAACACGCTTCCCTCTTATTCTTTGAAGGTATAATCAGTTGGTCGTGTACTTCAGTTATTGTACAGTACAATATTACAATTGTGTATGTTTTGGAGAAATAGGATATGTAAGTATTTGAGATCCTGGTGTATGTGGCGCATGTGTGTGTGTGTATATATATATATATATATATATATATATATATATATATATATATATATATGAAAATTTCATTCATGAGAAATATGATATCGTACTATAAGTAATAAAGCATAAAGTATAAGAAGAAAAGAGAATGACGTTGGCAAACGAATCTAAGTAAAGTGTATGTGAAAGCAAAAAGTTAGTTGGTATTTGGATAGTGACGAGGACGTCACAGAGAACATGAACTTAAATGGACATATTGATCATATAAAGCACTATAGCAAATAGAGACTAATAGAAAATCTGCTTAATTATCTTAGATGATTTGTTTTTTTTTATTTATAGGACACATTCACCGAAAAGAATAAAAAAATTCTTCATCTTTTAAATAACACAAGTAATTACATATATTTTCTAGATATGCTTCTATCCTATCCTTTGTTCGATCATAACCAAAAGTAAATTTAATATTTTCCATTTTGATAAGCCATTTTCTTTTGTAGTTAAGGTCATGAAATATCATGGTGTATTTTTTTCTTAATCACTTTTAAGTGATAAATATATGTGTGTGTGGATTATTATTCGATACACTGTCATTTGAGTTTTATATTTTACAAATGAAATTATCGATGACACATACTTCCATTTTTTTTCAATATTCCTTAAAGGAATGTATCATCATTTGAATCTGGGTTGTTGAGTATGAAAACTCCACTGCAATGGATAATAATCCTCCCTCTGTATATATATAATATTCTAGCATACTATCAAGGGCAGATCTATGTAGAGTTTAGTAAAGGTTTGACCCTCCATTAGATAAAAAAATTTGTCCACAAATTTTTTTTAAAAAAATTATATTGGTTTAAGAATTTGAATCTATTAGTTAGCTTAAAGGTTTGAAATTTTTTAATTGTAAAATTTTTAGCAATTATGATCAGTGAATAAGCAAGGTTTTTTTATTGTTGTTTTTTTTATCATTTAATATATTTCAATTAAAATCCATTAAATAAAATTTCTGACACTGCTATTAAGTATTATCGTGAACAATAAATAGTTATTAATTATCAGAATACGAAGTGCAGTCCAATAAATTGCATTTTATGCTCATGATGATAAGCAAGTTCATTAATTTGATTAACTAGCTGGCATTTTCCAAATAAAAGTCCTTTTGTAAAGCTTTTGTCTTATGTTAATCTCCCATTACCAAACTCTTTGCACCGTCATTTGATATGTGATTGTAAAGTGAATTACTATAAAATGAATGCAAACTTTGTTACTTACAGACCCAATTTTCTTAGTGATTTTTTTTAAAAAAACTTTTACCATTATTTGGTGAACTTCAAGTATTGGTAAAGAAAGAAGAGTCTGATGATCAGTGCTATAAATTTAAAGAAAGGTCTTACGACTCTTACCATTATTTGGGACCAAAACAGTAATTTGGTATATTTTCTAGCATATCAAGAAAAAAAATGCAAATGAAATAGTTATATGAATAATAACCATTAACGAGTTAATAGAACTTTGTTCTTAAACAAGTTAATGAAAGATTTATGTAACTCTACCATAAAATATAGAGTTATGTAACCAAAAAAAATAAGATAAAATATCCAAAACTCCGTCTAATTTTTGAAAGGGTTTGGGCAAAAATTGGATGTAATTAATGAGTTTGAGTAAGATTTTTAGACTTGATACTTCAAAACTTGAGTTCAGCCCGATCTAAACATAATTAAAATTAATTTTTTAAAATATATTTACTAATTATAATGTAATTATATATAAAATGGATCTATATATGGTGCACTGATAGTATATAGTCTCTATATATTATCAATGCACAAGAAATTGATACATTATCAATAAGTTCTTATGAGCAAATTGAAAAAAATTTATTTATATTTGTTTTTAAGGATTTGGCATCTTTTTAGTTTGTATTTTGATAAGGTATTAACTTCTAATGCATTAATAGTGCATAGAAACTATACATTTTCAGTGTATCACATATAAACTTATAAAATATTATTAATCAATAAACATGTTTATATATTTGATATGAAAATTAATATGTAAATCTTGACAAATAAAATTAAACTTTAAAGAGAATTAAAAAACAAATAAACAAAAAGAATATACAAAAAAATAAATAAAATAATATTATTATCGGGCTAGGCTGGGCTTGGGCTTGCATAAAAAAATAAAACGAGCTTAGACTAAAAGTTAAGCTCGAATTTGTGGGCTGGGCCGAGCTCGAGATTGTATATAAGCCATTATTATAAGGCTTAGGTCCGATTTGAACCCAACTCAACCCCTTGGACAACTCTAGTAGACTATTATTAATTAATAATTTTGAGTTTTAATAAAACATGTTTATACTATGAAACATGCAAATAAGTCCAATTAATTGATTGTGATCTGTAAGTGTGAGTTTTTACGCATTTTATTAGGTCGTGTGGTGGTTGTGTAAACCTTAAACTTAATAATCTTTTAGGTTTGATTATAAATATATAGTTACGCCCCCTTTTCGCTTCTCAATTTTTGGTATCTATCTATTGAGAAAAGAAATAGAAGAGGAAAACTTAGCTTGTCAGGAGTTGAGTTTTTGCTTTCAACTTTATCTATGGAAACAAGTACATATAAATAATTGCTTATATGATTGTGGTATTCTAATTTTTCATACAAAAAATTTATAAATTTAATCTTACATATTTGCTACTAGCAATATTATATTACTTCCTAAACCACTAAATGAAAACAAAACATATTTGAAGAACATTAAGGAAGAATTCACTTATATTAAATAGGAAAATTAATTTTACAATTTTACATTCTTTCATATCTTAATATATGACTTATATTTTTTTATCCTTCGTTGAATTTTATTTTCTAGATCATATGTGCCACATTTTAACTTAATAAAAAATCTAATTATTTATTTTATAATAAAAAATAACTTTTAATATATATTGAAAAAAATAAAATTCTTGATTAAAATGATAAGAATATTGGGTCAACTTGAAACTTTGCATGCGTAACGAATATGAGAAAATTATTAAATCTAATTATTAATTTATAAAAATATTAGTTTTATATAAAATTATAAAAAAATAGAAATCAATTTTTTTATTCATAGGAGGTACAAGGGGGAATGGGGTTGAGAGGAATCGAACTTGAACCTAATCCCTCCTAAAGAGGGGCAACAACTGTTAGACCAAGTTATAGTTGTTAAAATCAATTTATTTTACATTAATATAACTTGATCTTCTTCCCTCGACATGCAAAGGTTGAAAGGATCAATCGATTTGGTGAAAGAAAAGGGAAAAATTAAGCTAATAATGATTTAATGATGAGTTTTCATAGTTTGGATCCTTAAAAGGTCTTCCATTTTCATTTTCAAACTATAGTCTTGTTTAAATAATTATTAAAATAGTAAGACATGCGATATATATCATATGATATGATTCAATTCACTATAAAATTGATACATATAGAAAAAATTGATTTTATCATAAATTAGTAACTTCGATATACTTTGTAGTAAAATTAAATTAGACCCAATTCAAATCTGATTTGACCAAATTAACTAAAAATACAATTTTAATAACTTTTTAACGTAAAAATAAAAAACTTAAAAAACATATTCTTTCTATATTTTAATAACAATTATTTAAAATTTTAATTAGTAAATTAAATTTAAAAATATAAAAATATATTTAAAAATATATATCGTTAATGAGCATGTTAAATGATTGAAAATAATTACATTTGTTATTTTTTTCGTACTCACTTAATTCTATTAATATGTATAATATTTTTTATTTTTTATTTATCTTATGTATGTGTATAAATTATTTACTGTATTTTATAATACGATATAATACTCAATTCTTAAAAATAAAATTTTTCGTGTTTCAATTTAATAATTATGATTTTGTCCATATGCTCTAAAAATATACCTTTTTTGGATGGAAAAGGCAACGCCCGTTACTCCTCTGTCCATCTTGGAAAATGATGACAAACGGTGGAATGATGCAGCAAAAATTGTCAATGTGTAGGGCTAAGTGGCAAAATTCACTCAAACACGTGTTATTAGTCATTTTATATTAATAAAGATTTAATATCAAAATAAAATTTGACAAAAATAATTAAAAACCATAATAATAATATAAACAAAACTAAATCTGAAAACTTTTCAATTCTCTATCCTTTCCTCCAATCTTATTCTTCGATGTCTCTCTCCCAGCTCATTAAAATCCGATTAAAAACATTAAAAAAGTTTAAAATCCGATGCTCTACAGCCTTGGGTTTTTCACCACGAGAGACAAATACAAGAAGGTTGAGAGAGACTAATAGGTCTTTTAACCTTGAGACTAACGAATTCAATGGTCAAGCGAAGGCTACGTTAAGACTGAAGACTTTGTGCAGGAATCGTGAAAGAACGGCAGTGGGGGCACGAAAAGGAGGATGACAGCTAGTTGGCTATGGTGATTCAAAGGCACCGACACCAACAACAAGAACGGTGGTAGGAATGGCAGCCGCGGTTGATGGCTAGATTAATTTCTTTTATAACATAATTCTAAACAATCAGTTTCTCAAAGTATTAATCACTCATGGATTGTGTCTCAGTTGACAACGCAGGTTGAGTTTGTGTAAAGAACTCTCGAGTTCAACTCTCACTAAACACACATTTGAGAGGGATGAGGAACTTTAACTGTGATGAAACCCGAGCAAGATTAGTCTCATACCGTTAAAATAGATAAAGATACATGTGATTTATACTAAAAAAAGGAATTAATCAAATGTACATTGGAAATTTGTTAAATATCTTAATTAGTTCCGTAATGTGTCTCTATCCTCTTACTACCCACCAAACAATATATATAATATTATGGAATATATACATATATATATTCCATAATAAATTAATAATGAAAGTCTATTATACAAAGTAAGAGAATACAAGTGTGTTAAAGGTCATAAATCAAATCGAAAAATTTTAAAAAATTTTAATCTTAAAAGTCAACATAAATGCACATTGATAAGCAAAAATTTAATGTTATTGGATATAAAATATGTTAAAACTATCGTAAATATATGAGAATAAACATAAACATATCTTATAACAAAATTATCATATGTTACGTCTAGTCATTCTAATTTTAAATTTATTTTCCTATATTTACATCTGTTGATTTTAATTTTACGTTTATTCTCATATGTTTTTTATATTTCTAACACATTTTATACTAGACCTATCCATGGGGCAAACGTCTTGTTGAAGCCCAAAAATGAGCCCGATTTTTAGTGAGATTGGACAAAAAATAAGCCTGACGAATTTTCGGTCTGGGTTTGGGCTTTACCCATGGAGGCTCGACCTTAGCCCGAGCATAATTAAAGTATTTATTTTTTTATATATTTTACTAAATATAATGTAATTATCTGTATTTGAAACGTTGTTCATTAATTAAAACTATATATATATATATATATATATATATATATAATGCAAAGTTTGACAAATCCAATTAAACTTTAAAGGAATAAAAGAATTAAAAAAAGAAAAAATTGTAACAAAAAAAAAGAAAAACAATTAAAATGTAAAAAAAGGGGGATGAGGCCAAGACCATATTAGTACAAAAATATGTAAAATAAGCCTGGACTACAATTCAAGCTCAAATGATCAAGTTAAATTGAGCTCAGGCTTGTATGTAGCTTATTAATATATAGCCTAGGTCCGACCCATGAACACTTTTATTTTATACCGAATAACACTAAATTTACACTTAATTGTATGCGTTTACATTGATTTTGTTATAAAAATTCTCGAATTAGAATCAAATCTATAAAATTTTCACTAGAATATATATATATATATATATATATATATATATATATATATATATATATGATCAATTAAGCTAACATTTCAAGATATATAAAAAAGGGAAAAGAGACAGTTACTGAAGTTTGAAAATTAAATTTGTGAAATTTTCGTATTTTAAAAACAAAAGTATAATCATTTAAATTAGCACTCAAAGTCAACGTATCATCTTCTCTCCCAACGAAAGAAACAATTTTATCGCCAAGGAGGCAAGAAGAGTGAATAGCATTGCTGTCCAAACCATTTTTTTCATAGTCGGTGCCACAGCTGTCATTCGGTCGATAGAATTTATGTTGTAAAGAACTATGTTTAAAAATGTCATTAGTGGCACAATCCTATGACATAAAACAACAGTTCAAATTAAAACGTATACCCCACACTATAAATAATAAAAACACAATAAATTACACAATTAATTTACAAAATTTCAAAGTTGTTAAGCATTTTAAATTTGCAGAACCAAAGACGAAAACAACAAAATTAAAATTGATGAAAACTTTAATTAAAAGGAAAAAAAGAATTTACATTTAAGCTATCGAAAAAACTAATAATCTAATTAAGGACTATATAATTAGAAAAAAAATACTATTTGAATGAACTTTTTAATTGCCATACATATATTAACCCAAGAACACACATACATTGCAATTTGCACATGGGATTTTAATTTTTTTTAAAATATAAACTATAATTTTATTTATTTATTGCATTTTTTTTCTCTTTTTTAGAATAAATAGGCTGGCTATTTTAACTTTTCCTAAAAGGGGCTTGACCCGCCCAAATATATTACACCGGTTCTGTTGTCACTTACCAAGAGACGCAAAGAAGAACCAAAGTATTGCGTAAGCTCATAAAAAGAAAGCTTTCATTAAATTTTTCTTTCTTTTCTTTTATCCCCAAATCTAACGGTTCTAAACCCTCTTTAACCAACCATCTCTTAATCCAACCCGTTACGCTACTATGTTTTCAACACATTTTTTTATGTGCCCCTCTTGTCCTTTAATTGATCCTCATTGTTTTGTTGATGAATCTTATGTTCCATTGTCAGGTTCTTTTAAACCATTTTTTTTCTTCTCCTTTAACCCCCATTTCTGCATTTTAATCATCTTTGTTAATGGTAATGAAAACATGATTTTGATTCTTTTCTTTAATAAGAAACTGCCCATTTCCTTTGTTTTGATTGACTGATTGTTGTGACTTGGTGTTTCGGACTCGAAAACAGGATGAAATGCAGGTGCCGCCATGGCTTGAATCATTGTTATCGACGACATTCTTCACCATATGCCCAAGACATAGAGACACACCGCGAAACGAATGTAATATGTTTTGCCTTGATTGCATGACTGACGCATTTTGCTTCTTTTGCCGATCCTCGAGCCACAAAGATCATCTTGTAATTCAGGTGCACATAAATTTTTGTCTTTTCTGCTAATCTTCGTCTCTGCCATTGAGTATATATATAAGTATGTCGAATTGGATAAGAAATTTGTCGTCTAAGATGAGATGAATGCAGATCAGACGGTCGTCATACCATGATGTTGTTAGAGTTGCTGAAATTCAGAAGGTTTTGGATATAAGTGGAGTGCAAACTTATGTGATAAACAGCGCAAGAGTTCTTTTCCTGAATGCTAGGCCCCAACCAAAGACTAGCAGTAGCAGCAGCAGCAAAGGGGTTTCTCATTTGTGTGAAATATGTAGCAGAAGTCTTTTGGATCCCTTTCGTTTCTGTTCTTTGGGATGCAAGGTTAGTTCGAGCCTTTCTCTTCATTTCCCCTTGCTCACATTATGGTTATGCTATGCCACTACCAAAATTAAGGGCATTATCGAGGAAAAATTCCGTCCATATTCTTGTCGGTGTTTCATATGTATTCCGTTGATATTTACCGTCGGAAAATTTGTCGGTAATTGGCTATTAATTTGGTAGTGTGCTGCATTGGACAGAAGAATATCAATATTCCATTGCCATAATTTTAATTCATTACTAATAGAGCGGAAAAACCAAGTTAGTTATATTGATTGTGTATTTCTTACCGAATTCAAAAAATTAGCTAATCATATGAAGATTAGACTTAAAATGTAATAATCATTTGCTTTGGTCAAGGTCGTTAATCCGAATTATAGTCATATTTGGTCATTTCAAACTTCTTGTTTTCATTATCGTCATGTTCAATTTTCATCTTAATTAGGTAAAAGTTAAGGATGGTTTAAAAAGGAAGTTAGATTTGATTAAAATATTACAGCTTGTAGGAATAAGGAAAAACGGAGACACGAGCTTTGTTTTAAGCAACAAGAATGAGGAAGAAATAATGATGCAAAGAAGAGAAGGAATCACGGCGAGAAGATTGGCATCAAAAGAAGAAGAAGAATTGCGTGAAGGAAGCCCACAAGAAATGTATAGATCGGGCACGCCTAATACAGCTCATTCTAATTCGAGGAGAAGAAAAGGCATCCCTCAGAGGGCACCTTTCGGGTCCTAATGAACTTGGCTTTTAAGCCTGCCTTTGCATACAATCTCATATATATTTATATTTCTCCAGCTCATTCCTTCACAAGGTACCACATGGGGCGGTCAATGTCCCAATGCAAAAGACGGCCATTAGGGTCGGTATATATGATTAATTATATTGTATTAATCTTTCTTATCACGTCAGTTGTAAATTTAATTGATCAAGATATGTCATACTACTAAAACCCTCACGCATAATCAAAATATATGAACGCATTTTTAAGATGTTGATTTTCTGTAGATTTAATATTCGACTTAATATTTGCATTCGGCTATTTTTTTTAGAAAAAATAAATGACTTGTTGCATGCCCTGATATATTGGATTAACAAAGAAAATAGGAGGAGGTTTTCTTTTTTGAATAGTACATTTTCTTTCATAATCAGTATATTACATTTTTGAACCAGTAATTATGAAAACTAGATTTAAACCCGTGCGATGCATGGTAACGATTTTATTTTATAATAATTTTTTAAAAATAGAATAAAATTATATAAAAGATTTTTGATATATTAAAAAAACATTTGATGGATATACAAAGCAAAGAAATTAAAAAAAATAATTTGAAATCAAATACTAATTAGAAAATTTTAAAAAATTATAATAAATACTAAATATTAATTAAATTAATTAAATAGCTACAGTATTAATTAAAGTAATTCTTACTACATTAATTATTAATAGATTATTGGTTAACGTTTCATATTTAAAACTGATTTATTTTTAAATTTTGAATTTATATGATTATAAATTAATCTTATTTTAATTAATTAGAGTTGAAAACTCCATTTTTTAAAGAAAATGTAAATAAAAATAAAAAATTTATTATTTGAGTTTTTTTTTAAAATTTGAATCAATCCAAAATAATTAAATACAACATTTAAAATAATATACATTCATATTTTTCTTTTTTCCCTTACAAAAAAATTATTGAACAAATAAATAAACAAAATGAATGAACAAATAAAGCTCAAAAAGAAACAAAATAAAAAATGAAAAAAATAAGACATGAAATTTAATTCAATGCTAATATATATACATATATGTATGTGTGTGTAGAAATAATATACATATATATATATATTTAAATACGCAATTTTTATTTTTGATAAAAGATTTAAAACTTTAGGATAATTCCTATTAAAATATATGGATATTTTTTTAATTTAAAAATAACATAATAAGTGATTTTCTGTAGATTTAATATTTGACTTAACATTTGCATTCGGCTATTTTTTTCAGATAAAAAGTTTTTACTGTGTAGAAAAAATTAATGACTTGTTGCATGCCCTGATATATTGGATTAACAAAGAAAATAGGAGGAGGTTTTCTTTTTTAAATAGTACATTTTTATTCATAATCAGCATGTTACATTTTTGAACATGTAATTATGAAAATTGTTCTACTCAAACTAAATAAATTATTAAATAATTTGATTAATCTCAAGTAAATTTAGACATCTTCATTATCACTAAGTCAAATTATAGGAGTCTTTATAATTCCTCGAGATATAGAGAGGCTTTAAACAAAGATTAGGTATGAGCTACTTCTGGGGTTGGGGAGGGGAGAGACTTAGGGCTTAATAATGGTGCATTAATGCTGGAGACATGCTAGATGTAAATGTTATGTAAACACATGAACGGTTTTTATATAAAGCAAAAAACAGCTCAGCCCTTTTAATTGTTTGGTTTGATGAAACGTTGCAACGTCATATGGGGCTAATGGACAAATTGTTCACGGAACTTGTTTATGTGAAATATTCTATATGGCTTTTGTGGAGAATTGCTCTTTTCCTGCTTTGCTCTTCAGAAAATTACATGGGTTCAATTTCTTTTTTTTTTGAAGTATGATAGAAAAATATATAATAATTAATGATCGAAACACTTTTTAGGGTGATATTTATAGAAAAATTAATCTTATATTTATATATTGTTTGTTTATTGAATTTGGTGATCAGATGAAGGATTAAATAAAAAGAATTTTTTAAAAACTTAATTATCTTAACAAATTAATGCTTATAAAAACTTCTCGATCGCATTATTACAATTTGTTTCGTGAAGAGAATTAATGAAAAAAACTAATCTACTGTTGAGCTAATCTTAATCATTATAAAATAAAAAAATTCATATATTTCTCTTTTTATCTTCACTATCAAACATAATTTTAATGTTTTCATAATATCTACTATCACCTTTTCGATTAGAAAAATATTGCAGCTTGACAATTACGAACTTAATTAATTATATTTTTCTAATAATTGAAAGCAATGATCGAGATTGATTAAACTCAAATTCATGCCTTACAACATATGTTACTATTTTTTTTAACCACTCGGTTAAAAAATTATCAGCACAAGTTTAAGGATTATTATCCTATCCACTGTCAATGGAGTTTTTTAACTCCACAAGTAGGGTTAGGATAATAACATGTGTCCTTTAAAAATATTAAAAAAAATAAAAAATAAATAAAATGAGACACATATCTTCATCTTAATTCTGCTTATGAAGTTAAAAAACTCCACTGACAATGTATAGGATAATTTTCCCAAGTTTAATTATTTGTTTTTGTTTCACGGTCAAGGTGTTTTCAAGCCACCAGACCAACTTGCGGGCATCTCTAAACTAATTTTTCCTTAGACAATCTTAAAAGCCCATCTCCCAGATTGGGCTGGTTGTTGGTGCATTTAAAAGAAATTAATTTCTTTGAATATCGGTTTTAAAACTTAAACCTTAAACCTAACTTATAAAATAACAATTGTTTAAAAAGGAATCCAACCTTTGATATTACAAGCTTAATTATTTAATAAAGTTAGGCATACACTAGGCTGTTAAGTTGTTAAAAGAAATCAGAATATGGCGGTGGTGGGTAAAGCCCTAAAGGAAACAATATTTTAAAATAAATGAATGATTACTGTAACAGTCCGTTACCAGAGTTTTCACGTATTTCTATACAACTTTACCGGCTGGGCTGTCTGCGATGCCATTAACATTCAACAGTGACAATAATAAATGATAAACATTTATTAACAATTATGAAATATAAAATTCTTTTCTTTATTTCCTTATATCTAACATCCCCTACTGACTTTGTTTCACTAAAGTAGTACTGTATACTCATGTCTGAAATGTAGAAGAGAAGGGACTGTACCTGTAATGTTAATCATCCGTCTTGGAGCTACTTCTCTAACTCCGTATCTTTTATCTGTGGAGTTAAAACAAAGGGATGAGCAATTCATTTGCTCAGTAAAGAAGACATATGCTGCTTTACAAAATCAAAGCCATATACCACAATAAATTTGTTTTCCAAAGATCACATCAAATCGGAAAACAGTGAATATAGTTAACATTAAACAGGATTTAATTGGTCCTTTCAAAAATCATATGATTGAGACTAGGCAACAATTTAAATTATGCAGTGAACACAAATCATCCGCTTTTGGGGTGCACCCGTAGGCCATCGCCACTCACGGCTATCTCAAGTAGATCTATGGCCATAATCTATAGATGGTCATCGGGTCCACTTGCCAAGTGACCTCGAGACCGCTGATGACTTGGCGGGTCTATCAGCCTTGTGACGCCATGAGGTGCGCCCGTAGGTCCATTGACCCGAGCCACTGCCCCAGGCAGGTCTCGCAACTACATGAATAATAATGCATGAACTCATGGCCTAACGTCTCAAAATCAAGTTATATATTATGCTATTATTTCCACAAAATGATTTGATTTCCAAAAGGTCTTATAAAATAGTAAAATAGCCCGCAATCTCAACATTTTTCGTGTGAGAAAGGCATGGGTTATTGTGACATCCCCGTCACTTCATCTTATCACTTATCTTTTTCCTTCTTATTTAGATTTAGTTCATCCAGTGTCGTTCTTCCCTTAATCTTAAGCTAATCATTTAATAGCTCATGAAATTTTATTCAATTTCTATAAACATAAAAATGATATATATAAATATCATTCCATTTCCACATGATCTCATACATCATCTTAACTTACATCCCCGACATCTTATATACATAAATTTCTACTTGTATAGTACTGTAGCTGAATTACAATTTAACTTTACATATGAACATATAAGTATACCTTCTATGCTAACTGGGAAGCGTATCGAGAAGGTACACTTCGATTCTTCAAGCACAAGCTCCACTAGTCGGAGCGTGATTCACTTCAGGTAATCTGTAGGAAAAATAGTCGTAAAAGGGTGAGTTTACGCTCAGTAAGAAAAGTATGTAAAAGAGCGTACTATGCCTCTATATGCATTTTTCCTATTTGGCTCTATAATGTCATGTAAAGCATTATAAAGCATGCATTATAAACATCTTTCATGCATTGGTTTCAACCATGCATATTCATTTCAAATGACATTGCAATCATACTTTGTATGCTTCTTTTAAAATATAGCATACATATAAAACATGCATCATACTTCTTTCTTTAAAACATCATACTTCATATCATACTTTAAAGCATACATCATACTTTTCTTCATACATACGTCTAGTACTTTGAAATAGATGGAGACTATGTACAATGTTTAAGCGATTGAGTCGTCATATGAACCGTTCATTCCCATTCATATGACTCATATGACTCTAATCATGCATTAGTACATTGTTATACCATGTAGAGGTCAGGGATTCTCTCCTACCTTAATAATACCATAGTGAGCACTAGTCAGGTGTCACTGATGGTCTTAAGGACCTGACTAGGGTTCCTCACTTAACATACATATTATTGAGGACTTGATCAGAGTCTCTCAGCCATCAGAAATGCATAATCATTACGCAGTCCATAGTCTCAAAACATTTATAATATACTTTTCAGAAAACACCTTTGTGTTTAAATCAATTAAGCTTTGAAAACATCTTTTCATACATGGCAATCGACTGGTCTTATAGGGCAGTCGGCTGCTGCTTTATAACTTCATTTCTCGAAATTGATTTCATTTCGGAAAATACATGAGGGCAGTCGACTGGTCCATATAGTAGTCGACTGGTTTTCAAACAGAATGCTTCTTAAGAAATAGCAGTCGACTGGTCATATAGGACAGTCGACTATTTTTGAAACAGAATGCAATTTGGTAAATAGCAGTCGACTGTCCCATATAGCAGTCGACTGGTTTGAAATAGAATGCTTCTGGGTAAATAGCAGTCGACTGGCTTACATAGCAGTCGACTGGCTTACATAGCAGTCGACTGGTTTGCATCGATTTTCGAAAAACGGCGTTTTGTTTGTCCCTAGGCAGTCGACTTCCCTTTATGGCAGTCGGCTGCCCCTAGCCTAATTGGTACTAGGAGACAAGTCCGAAAATGCATCTTTTCCTATACAAAACCAGCTGATGTTTCTTTCCAAACCACATAAAATCATCGTAAAACATGCGGACATAGCCGCCTTACGTCCGTTACATAAATTCCTTACCTCGATTCCTTCGAGAACGCAAGATCACTTGGTGCGTTAACCCTAGTTTTTCACTTCTTCAAAGCTGTAACATCAAATCAATTTAAACCTTTAAACCATCATCATACATATATCATAATAACTCAAAACAACTCTAAACCATAAACCAAATTGACTAAATCATCTTCTTCTCTTACCTTCACTAGAGACCAAAATCTCAAACTTTGAGATCTCTTCCAATACTTGAAATCAATCTACCAAACTCTGGATATCTCTTAGTCTAGTGACAAGGATCGATTTTCGTCAAATGAACGTAATGAATTGCTGGAGAATTAAGGCAGTTTATCAAGGTAACTTATGTTGGAAACTTAGGGAAAATGGAGGAAGAACGTGAGGGAGAGCTGGAAGATAGGGGCTGACGTTGGTGATGAGATGAAGATGATGACTATGCTAATTTGCATTTAATGCATGCTTTATCCCATTAATTCATCTCAGCCATGCTTTACCTCTTGACTCAAGACTATTTGACCCTCAATTAATTCCTCTTCTCCTTTCTTCCTATGACTCATCCATTAAATCACCAATCAAAATTCTGGTTTTATTTCTTGTCTCATACCTTAATTAATTTTTTGATATCAACATGCTTCATTTGACTTATTGACATTCAACTTCATTGTTTCTTCTACACATCATGCATACATCATTCACACATTAAACTTCATATTCATTTAATCATATTAGCTTAGAATACTTTACATACATGGAGGAATTACATGGAAATTGAGGATCTCACATCCTCCCCACCTTAGAAAATTTGGTCCTCCAAATTTGCCTTAGCTTGTCATGTAAATAATTCTGGATACCTTTCCTTCATTAAGCTCTCTAGCTCCCATGTAGCTTCTTCCATCGTATGGTATTGCCAGAGAACTTTCACTAACGAGATCGTCTTAGACTTCAAAACTTTCTCTTTTCTGTCCAAAATCCGAATCGGCTTCTCTACATAGCTCACATCTTCCCTTATCTCCAAGGGTTCATACTCAATGACATGAGACGGATCCGGATTATACTTCCGAAGCATCGATACATGAAACACATTATGTACTCCCGATAGCTCGGAGGCAATGCCAATCTATAGGCAACATCACCTATCCGATCTAATACCTCAAATGGACCGATGTAACGAGGACTCAGCTTACCTCGTCGGCCAAATCTCATGATTCCTTTGGATGGAGAAACTTTCAAGAACACAAAATCTCAAACCATGAACTCAAGTGGTCTCCGTCGAGCATCCGCATAGCTCTTTTGTCTACTTTGAGCTGTTTTAAGCCTCTGACAAATCAACTTAACATCTTCTGATGCTTGCTCGACTAGATCTGGAGCCAATAACTTACGTTCGCTCACTTCTTCCCACCCAATCGGAGATCGACACTTTCTTCCATACAAAGCTTCATATGGTGCCATCCCGATGCTTGCATGATAACTATTATTGTATGCAAACTCAGCCAATGGCAAATGGTCATCCCAGGAGCCTTTAAAGTCAATAGCACAAGCCCTCAACATATCCTCGAGCGTCTGAATCGTGCGCTCGGACTGTCCATCAGTCTGCGGATGAAAAGCTGTGCTAAAATTTAACTTAGATCCCATGGCTTCTTGAAAATGCTCCCAAAAATGGGAAGTAAACCTAGAATCTCTATCAGAAGTGATGCTCACTGGAACACCGTGTAGTCTTACGACATCTTTTACATACATATCTGCCAAAGTATTTAGTGTATCAGTTGACTTTATAGGTAGGAAGTGAGTTGATTTTGTCAATCTATCGACAATCACCCAAATACCATCATGATTCTTCTTGGTTCTGGGCAACCCCATAACAAAATCCATCGTAATGTGCTCCCACTTCCACATAGGTATAGGCAGAGGGTGCAGTAATCCTGCTGGCTTTTGGTGCTCTACCTTGACCTGTTGACATGTGAGACATTTTGCTACAAAATCTGCTATGTCTCTCTTCATGCCCTTCCACCAGTACACCTTGCGAAGATTGTGATACATCTTCGTATTTCCTGGATGTAACGTGTACTTAGTGGCATGTGCTTCAATCAAGATCAACTTCTTCAATTCGTCATCATTAGGAACACATATACGACCTCTAAACCTCAAAATTCCATCACTACTGACATTAAATTCTGAGGTCATACCTGACTGCATCTGATTCATAGCCTCTATGCATCTATCATCTTCTTTTTGAGCACTTCGGATTCTGTCCATTAACTCTGGCTCAATCCTTAAACTAGCCATCATTCCAATTTGCGCATAAGTCATAACATTAAGGTTGAGGCTTGCGAATTGCTCAATTAGTTCATGCTCTTTTATCATCATATAAGACACCATACTCACATGCTTCCGGCTCAGAGCATCCGCCACCACATTGGCTTTCCCCGGGTGGTACAAGATCTCACAATCGTAATCCTTTAGTAGCTCGAGCCATCTTCTTTGCCTCATGTTTAATTCCTTCTGGGAAAACAAGTATTTCAGACTTTTGTGATCCGTAAAAATCTGAAATCTCTCACCATATAAGTAATGTCTCCATATCTTCAGGGCAAAGACTACTGCAACTAACTCCAAATCATGAGTCGGGTAGTTCTTCTCATGGTCCTTCAATTGTCTGGAACCATAGGCTACTACCTTACCATGCTGCATTAACACACATCCCAAACCTTGCCCTGAGGCATCACTATACATCACAAATCCACCTGAACCACTAGGGATGGTGAGAATCGGTGCAGTCGTCAGCCTGTGCTTCAACTCTTGGAAGCTACTTTCACATGCTTCATTCCACTCATACTTCACTTCTTTGAGCGTCAAGCACGTCAATGGAGCAGCTAACTTCGAGAAACCCTCTACAAACCTCCTATAGTAGCCAACTAAACCCAAGAAACTCCTAATCTCCGTCACAATCTTCGGTCTTTCCCATTGAACCACCGCTTCAATCTTTGATGGATCAACTGAGACTCCATTTTTACTGATCACATGACCTAAAAAGGAGATTTGGTTTAACCAGAAATCACATTTACTTAGCTTGGCATATAATCCTCTATCTCTGAGGGTCTCCAAAACAATCCTCAAATGCTGCTCATGCTCTTCCCGTGACCTCGAGTACACCAAGATGTCATCGATGAAAACAATGACAAACTGGTCCAAGTATTGCTTAAACACATCATTCATCAAATTCATGAAGGCTGCAGGTGCATTGGTTAATCCAAACGGCATCACCAAGAATTCATAATGGCCATACCCTGTCCTGAACGCAGTCTTAGGGATATCTTCATCTCGGATCTTCAACTGATGATATCCCGATCTCAAGTCTATCTTGGAGAAGACTTGTGCACCCTTTAGCTGATCAAAGAGGTCATCTATCCTGGGAAGAGGATACTTATTCTTGATTGTCACTTTATTCAACCACCGGTAGTCGATGCATAACCTCATACTACCGTCCTTCTTCTTGACAAAAAGCACAGGAGCACCCCAAGGGGATACGCTGGGTCGTATGAATCCCTTGTCTAGCAACTCCTGAAGCTGCTTCTTAAGTTCTTCCAATTCTACCAAGGCCATCCGGTAGGGAGCTCTTGATATAGGCTCAGTCCCCGGCACCAAATCGATAGTGAACTCCACTTCCCTATCCGAGGGAAGTCCTAGAAGATCATCCGGGAACACCTCAGGAAAATCTCGGACTACAGGAATATCATTGAGTCCGGGACGTTTCTGATATACGTCCTCCACATAAGCAATGAATCCTTCACATCATCATACACATTATCTATTACTTTCATTTGCAAACAAATCAAAATCAAACATACTTTCATATTAATTACTTGCAAAATTTACAACATAGCTAACTGGTGAAGAGAAGGTTACGCTCTTAGCATAACAGTCTAATAAAACATGATTATTAGCTAACCAATCCATACCTAAAATAACATCAAACCCATACATATTCAATAGGATTAGGTCAGCCTTAGATTCTCTTTCTCCTACCTGTAGCTTACAATTTCTATACACCAACTCTGTCACTTGTGATTCTCTAAGTGGTGTGCTTATCTTTAATAAGTGTTCTAAAGTCTCAGGCTCAACAGGTACTTTCATAGCAATCATAGGAGACATAAATGAATGCGTGGAGCCTGGATCAAACAATGCTATAACACTTATGTCGAACAAGTAAATTGTACCTTTAATCACTTTGGACGAGGCATCGGCAGACTCTTCGTCGATGGCAAACACTCGTCCTTGAGTCACAGCTTTCTTTCGCTTCTCAGCAGCAGTGGCTTTAGATTGCGGTTTAGGGGTCTTATCTGATTCATCAAGCATCCTCGGATCTCTCTGAGGGCAATCTCTAATCATATGCCCTTTCTCCCCACATCTAAAGCAAGCGCCACTTGCCAAGCGACATGGCTGTGATCCGTGAAACTTCCCGCACTGCTCACATCTTTGCATCGTACTCTTTGGTGAGCTAGCGGTACTTCCAACTTGATTTCGGGATCGCTCATCACTTATCTTGATCCCTGTAGCTCTAGGAGTACCTATATCAGTATCATCATCATCATAACTCTAACTTTAATATAATTTCATATAACCATTAAATTAATTTAAAGATCATCTTTCTATACTTTACTTACCTATAGAAACTTCTTCAGATCGTCTACTCCTCCGAAATGGATACCTGTCGCTCGAAGCTTTCTCATCCGACTTCCGCTTCATCGGTTCCTTGCCTTTACCCTTGGCTCGGAAGTCAGCATGGTGTAGATCATAGTCCTGCTCACACAGCTGAACCTTACGGACAGCTTCTCCATAAGTGGTGATATCCATTGGATACAACTTAGATCTAATCGGGGACTTCAATCCCTCGATGAATCTGTAGATCTTATGCCCTTCATCTCTTCGGACCTCTGGATCAAATCTACTCAAGGTGGTGAACTTAGATTCATACTGATTCACCGTCATCATACCTTGAGTTAAACTTAGAAACTCGATCTTCAGTCTATTCTGATCTGTGCGTGGGATGTATTGTTCATTAAAAGCTTCCACAAATCTGTCCCACGTAACTTCATCATATCGGGCCTCTAACACAGTCCGAGTGGCTTGCCACCAATATTCGGCATCATCTATCAACAGATAGGCAGCCAAGCCTACTTTCTCCCTTTCGGAGCAGGGCATGTACTCGAAAGATTTTAGAACAGCTTTCATCCAGTTCTCAGCTGTCAACAAATCTCTTTCCCCCTTGAACTTGGGCGGATCCAACTTCTTGAATTCCTTAATCAATGCCACACTGCAATATGCTTTAGGATCCCGCCTTCCAGTAACTGGGCCTGGTGGGGTTACTTCAGTAGGAGGAATAACAGTTGCAGTTGCAGTTGCTTGGGTGCTTGTGGCCACATTCGGGAAATTAGACATAAACTGCGTAAACATCGTGGCCATGTTCTCCATATGCTTTTCCATTTTAGCTAGCCTCGTATTCGGGCTATGTGGTGGAGATGGATGAGGAGACGGAACTGGGGGCTCTTCGGTGCGACCCCGTCCTCTTCCTCTTCTTGTACCTCTTCTTCGTGAGCTCATACTGTAAATATAATCATCATTGAGCTCTTTAGTATAACTAGAAACAGCTACACTATACATTTGTATTCAGACAAGTACAATACAATTGGGGAATATACTCTATTTCTAGCTTCTTGACACTGACAAACCTTAATCTAAACTGCTCTGATACCACTCTGTGACGTCCCCGTCACTTCATCTTATCACTTATCTTTTTTCTTCTTATTTAGATTTAGTTCATCCAGTGTCGTTCTTCCCTTAATCTTAAGCTAATCATTTAATAGCTCATGAAATTTTATTCAATTTCTATAAACATAAAAATGATATATATAAATATCATTCCATTTCCACAGGATCTCATACATCATCTTAACTTACATCCCCGACATCTTATATACATAAATTTCTACTTGTACAGTACTGTAGCTGAATTACAATTTAACTTTACATATGAACATATAAGTATACCTTCTATGCTAACTGGGAAGCGTATCGAGAAGGTACACTTCGATTCTTCAAGCACAAGCTCCTCTAGTCGGAGCGTGATTCACTTCAGGTAGTCTGTAGGAAAAATAGTCGTAAAAGGGTGAGTTTACGCTCAGTAAGAAAAGTATGTAAAAGAGCGTACTATGCCTCTATATGCATTTTTCCTACTTGGCTCTATAATGTCATGTAAAGCATTATAAAGCATGCATTATAAACATCTTTCATGCATTGGTTTCAACCATGCATATTCATTTCAAATGACATTGCAATCATACTTTGTATGCTTCTTTTAAAATATAGCATACATATAAAACATGAATCATACTTCTTTCTTTAAAACATCATACTTCATATCATACTTTAAAACATACATCATACTTTTCTTCATACATACGTCTAGTACTTTGAAATAGATGGAGACTATGTACAATGTTTAAGCGATTGAGTCGTCATATGAACCGTTCATTCCCATTCATATGACTCATATGACTATAATCATGCATTAGTACATTGGTATACCATGTAGAGGTCAGGGATTCTCTCCTGCCTTAATAATACCATAGTGAGCACTAGTCAGGTGTCACTGATGGTCTTGAGGACCTTACTAGGGTTCCTCACTTAACATACATATTACTGAGGACTTGATCAGAGTCTCTCAGCCATCAGAAATGCATAATCATTACGCAGTCCATAGTCTCAAAACATTTATAATATACTTTTCAGAAAACACCTTTGTGTTTAAATCAATTAAGCTTTGAAAACATCTTTTCATACATGGCAGTCGACTGGTCTTATAAGGCAGTCGGCTGCTGCTTCATAACTTCATTTCTCGAAATTGATTTCATTTCGGAAAATACATGGGGGCAGTCGACTGGTTTTCAAACAGAATGCTTCTTAAGAAATAGCAGTCGACTGGTCATATAGGGCAGTCGACTGTTTTTGAAATAGAATGCAATTTGGTAAATAGCAGTCGACTGTCCCATATAGCAGTCGACTGGTTTGAAACAGAATGCTTCTGGGTAAATAGCAGTCGACTGGTTTGAAACAGAATGCTTCTGGGTAAATAGCAGTCGACTGGCTTACATAGCAGTCGACTAGTTTGCATCGATTTTCGGAAAACGGCGTTTTGTTTGTCCCTAGGCAGTCGACTTCCCTTTATGGCAGTCGGCTGCCCCTAGCCTAATTGGTACTAGGAGACAAGTCCGAAAATGCATCTTTTCCTATACAAAACCAGTTGATGTTTCTTTCCAAACCACATAAAATCATCGTAAAACATGCGAACATAGTCGCCTTACGTCCGTTACATAAATTCCTTATCTCGATTCCTTCGAGAACGCAAGATCACTTGGCCCGTTAACCCTAGCTTTTCACTTCTTCAAAGCTGTAACATCAAATCAATTTAAACCTTTAAACCATCATCATACATATATCATACTAACTCAAAACAACTCTAAACCATAAACCAAATTGACTAAATCATCTTCTTCTCTTACCTTCACTAGAGACCAAAATCTCAAACTTTGAGATCTCTTCCAATACTTGAAATCAATCTACCAAACTCTGGATATCTCTTAGTCTAGTGACAAGGATCGATTTTCGTCAAATGAACTTAATGAATTGCTGGAGAATTAAGGCAGTTTATCAAGGTAACTTATGTTGGAAACTTAGGGAAAATGGAGGAAGAACGTGAGGGAGAGCTGGAAGATAGGGGCTGACTTTGGTGATGAGATGAAGATGATGACTATGCTAATTTGCATTTAATGCATGCTTTATCCCATTAATTCATCTCAGCCATGCTTTACCTCTTGACTCAAGACTATTTGACCCTCAATTAATTCCTTTTCTCCTTTCTTCTTATGACTCATCCATTAAATCACCAATCAAAATTCTGGTTTTATTTCTTGTCTCATACCTTAATTAATTTTCTGATATCAACATGCTTCATTTGACTTATTGACATTCAACTTCATTGTTTCTTCTACACATCATGCATACATCATTCACACATTAAACTTCATATTCATTTAATCATATTAGCTTAGAATACTTTACATACATGGAGGAATTACATGGAAATTGAGGATCTCACAGTTATACTAGCTCGCCCATGGCTAGTTCGCCCATAGTCAGCTCGCCAATAGTCAACTCGCCCATTGGTCAACTCACCCAATGGTCAACTCACCCAATAGTCAATTCGCCCAATAATCAATCCTCTTCAAAAAGTTTATATTTTCTATTTTCCAAATATTAAACTATCTTATTTTTTTGTATAAGAAAATAAACTTTAAACCTTTTCGCCATGGTCAGCTCGCCCATCACGGCTCGCCCATGACTAACTCAAGAAGGCGGCGAATTAGTATTCGCTCGCCACCTCGCTTTTCAAAACAAAGTTTGGCTCATCAATAGCAGCTCGCCCGCCTTTTATTTAAAGCAAGGGTCGCCCGCCCAAACAACATTAAAAAGGTTCGCCCAACTTTGTCTTGCCCGGATTTCTCTTTAAAACAAGGGCACTCGCCCAAATTCTCATAAAAATTCTTAGCTTAATACTTTATAAAAGGTTTGGATCGCCCGCCAAAACCAGTTCACCCAACAAACAATATAAGGGTCGGCTATCTCTGTAGCTCGCCCAGGTCAACATAATTTATTAAATAAATGCATATCATAAACCAAAATAGTTTCTCGATATTTTCGTAATATTTTTACTCCACAGGACATGCATTTTACTTCACACACATCTCCCTTATCTAGTTTAACGAAGCCTTGCTTCCTGCTTGCCTTCTTAATCGCATTCACTGAGTCCATAATTCCCTGCTGCAAAATAATTTATAAATTCCATTAATATTTCCTTTTTTTTTCAATATTTTCAATACTTTGCAACACTTAAAATCAAATCGCTCGCCCACAAGGGGTCTTATTAGCTTGCCCTATCGAGCTCGCCATTCATTAATGGCTTACACAAATCATCTCGCCCTCATATATTGTCTTAAATGTGGGCGTCCAACACAACTCAACTCGCCATTCACATTGGCTTATATGTGGGAGCTCGCCCACAAGTCAGTTCGCCATTGCCCAATTCCCTTACGAATACAGTTCGCCTAACTTTCAAACTCGCCATGCCTTTGCAAGAAGTTTGCCCACCTAGCTTTTATTCCGAATTAAGTTCACTTATAAATTTAACTTGTGTTGGGCGACCTCGCCCAATACCAAAACTCATATTGAGCTCGCCTGTGATGGTTGAGCTCGCCCATTTATCATATTTAACACCATTTTCATTTCTTTCCTTGTTCACGCTCAATTATTTTCCAAACTATACCTTGTTCTAGTTTCTGGTATATTCTAGCAAGATTTAACTAAAACAAGGCTATTTTTATGTTCATTACTTTGTAAAACATTAAACGACATCATCAAATACCAAAATAACCATAAAATATGAAAAATCACCTTAATCAACTGCACTTCCAAAATAGAATACTTCCTGTTTCCTATTAGCCTCATTTTGCTTATTCCTTTAGCTCATCAACGATGGAGCAATGGTTTTGCAAACAGGTTTATGTGTTTAGCCAACTTAAGGTTGGAGTTTAGTAGATCAAACATGGCAGAGAAATGGAAGGAACCGAACATGAACTTGCAGCAACAAGGAATCGGTTTTCCATTCAATCTTCATATATATATATAGCCATGCTTTACCAATCAACATCTACCACCTGTCCCTTATCCTGTTTCTTTCATCATTTCACGTCTTTCATTCCTTTAATGCATGAAGAAAAACTGCAGCACAAGTGGCGTGAAAGTCCTCCTTCCACATACCTTTTTCTCTGCTATTTACTTTGTTTTTGTTCCTCAACCAATAAGGATAAGTTCCTTACTGACTTTAACATCTTCTCCATTAATTTTCTTCAACCGTATGACTTATAAGTCAATTTTTGCTGCCAATTGGTTTAAATCTATTTTCATTTTGTCCATGCTGATTCCATTCCGTCTCCTCTTCTTGAGACATCAGCTCGCCAATTTCAATCTTTAAAACCTGCTCGCCTAGGTTTGCACCTGGGTACCTCCTTGTCTTGATGCCAACTTAATATTTGGCAGTTACAGGATTATTTCCTTTTTCTTGGCAATCACTTAAGGCTTGGCGAGTAGCAATTGCCTTTCTCGCCAACTTGGCCTTTCACTTGCCCCTCTATATGGGCGACCACCTTACTCACCAAATACATTGGCGATCTCAGTCCTCGCCACATGCAGGCCATCATCTATCCACAGCCTTGGCGAACTCACCTATTCGCCAAACAAAAGAGGCAACCAATCAACTCGCCTATCAAGTATTTCACATAAATTACTCCGTTCATATCTCAAATAAAAAAGCTTTTCCACCCAAGTGGAAATCAATATTCATTATTTATTTAATTTCTATTATTAATTTATGAAAGTAGACTCTACAGTAGTGTAGAATCAGGTCTTACAATTACTAACCTTCAAAATATAACAACATTCTAAATATTCTAACCCC
Source organism: Heritiera fomes (assembly GCA_032173925.1). NCBI lineage: Eukaryota > Viridiplantae > Streptophyta > Magnoliopsida > Malvales > Malvaceae > Heritiera > Heritiera fomes. The sequence continues at coordinate 36,812,136 of JAPDPM010000007.1, forward strand.
TTTCTCAAATAGTAGAGATTGATTGAAACTTATTAATGTGTATCCATTTATTAAAAGTTAGTTTGTTTATGGGCATAATTGATTTAAACAAGATCTTTATAAAGACTTTAACGAACAATACACTTTCTTTTAATATTCTTTTGAAGACGAATCTCAAACAAAGAAATAGAATGGGTGCCATTTCCAAGTTGGAGGTTGCAACCTTGCAAGACGAACAAGATAAAGAACTTATATAGACAGATTAAGGCTTCCTATTGCAGGAGTTACTCATAAAACCTAATATGAATTCTATTTATGTCATTATATTTTCTTTAGAATGATCTCATTAATTAATAAGTTCAAAGAGTTGTTTATTATTAATATCATTATCATTATCTTCGGTAGATCTATCATATATCACTTCCTTATAACATGAATCTTCTTCTAATTAAAGTGTTTTTTTATAAATATGCACTAATCTTTTATCTTATTTTTCACTTAATATATATATATATATATATATATATATATATTGTAAACAGAAAAGAGAACCCAATTTGGACAGAAGATTCTTGGCCCTCCCAGTAATATCATATTCTACACTCTTAATTGGTCCATTATTCATACTTAAACCTATTCAAGGATTGGACCGTTTATTCAAGATCAAACCCGATCTAATTTTTAAGATGAATTTAAAACAAAATAGTAAACTCAATTGATGAGGTTAAAAATTGAAATTAGATAAAAAATAAGGTCAAGACTCAGACCTAAGTTTTGTCATTTAAAACACAGACCCACCCGTCCCCACCCAAATATTATATTTAATGGCACTTCTGCAAATGCTGACTTTAGGTATGCCCGATGCTTGAGCCAACCAATAGATTAAAAAGCCGTCCTTTCCTCTGAGAGATTAAGAATGCTGTTTCTGTAGGTAATTGGAAGATCCCTTGATATGGTTGCATCAATCAAATGGCTTTAAATATTGGGAGATTTTCATGCACCTAATCAGATGGTCGCAGACGCCAAGTTTCGTCCTTACGAAAGTCTGTAGAGATGTTACTATTTGATCTCATCACTGTGCAGAAATTATTTAGTTAAATTATTATTGTCAAAATTTTTGTTTAGTCCAATTTTATATATGTATTCTGGATTCTTGTGTAATACTGGGGATGGGGTGAGGTTTACAAAAAAATCTGGGTTAAGAATCACTTTTCAACACTTCTTTCCTACATTTTTAGTTTCTTGTAAAATTGGTGGCCTCTTCTCTTATGTTGAGAATTTGGTTTGTCTAAGTGCTTCTCTTTTTTTACCCATTTGCTGCAAAATAAAATGTTCTGATTTCATGACTCAAAAAAACAATAAGGTTTTTCTCAACTAAGCACCTGGGCATATCTAAAATCGGACTGACTTAGGCCGGGCATAAATTCTTTCAATTCATATAAATACAAATCTGACTGAAAAAAAAGTCCAAATATTGGAGTTGGGTTGGATTCTAATTCGCCTGTAATTCTTTAATATATTATTTAAGTTTGATATCAAGCACTTTACACCATCCCAATTTTAAAAAATTAATAAAACGTATACTTTGTTGATACTAAAAAGCATTTTTATCGTAAATTGTAATTAAACTAGAGGGTCATTTTGTTTGTAAAATTTAGGATTATCTTTTGGGAATCATTTTACCCCCAAATCCTTTTACATGAAATTCCAGGGAATATTAAATTCTCACATTTGGTTGCAATGGGGGAAATGTTTGATTTATGTGTTTAGTCCAACTGTCCAAGGAATTTAAAATTATTAAACGCTAAATTTTATTATACTACCATTTTGTATTAAAGTGAATAAATAGTTGATTTAAAATGAATAACACTTTGGTGGAAGTTATTTTAACATATTTTTTTATTAATTTAGTTCATTCATTTAACAAATGTTAATTAATATATTTAACACAAGTTAATTAATTAGTCTATTTATTTATAGGATATTGGATAAGTAAATTATTTTGATTTATTTGATTAGTTAAGCTATTCATTTGTAAAATGCCAATTAATTATTTAATTAGATGAAAATCTCTTTAATAACAATTTTTTTATGAAATTACAAGTAAAAAATATAGATAATCATGATCACGTATTACATTCTTATTTCAAAACATCATAAAACTAAATTAAACAAACAAATAAACACATAACTAAACAAATTCATATAAAAAATTATTAGTGACGTAACATGGATCACAAATTATAACTAATATATAAACAAACAAATTGCTTAATCTTTTAGCATCTATGGGTGAGGTGTCTTTTGTTCATGTCTTTAGAGAGGCAAATTCACTAGCTGACTCTCTCGCAAAGAAGGGTGTTCATAGCAACACAAACTGGGTTGCTTGGTTGTAACTTGTTTCCTCACTTTAATAAAATTTTAATTTACAAAAAAAATATAAACAAACAAATCAACACATAACTAAGATTAAACTAAATTAAACAAAAAAAATTAACACATAACTAAGATTTAAATCATAAAATAAATAAAACTAATTTGTTTAGTTCAAGGAAGGAATGGATGAATAGATCAAACAAAAGGCTTATTTTGTTTAGGGGTAAAATGATTGTAATATTAGATAGGTTTTAGAGGTAAAATGAAAATAAAATGTATTTATTAGAGGGTAAAATATGAATAAAAAATTATTTTCACCCATAATTCTAAAAAACCTTAAGATAAGGAGGGACTTTTTTCACCCCTATTTTCCCTCTTTTGGTACTATTGGGAATATCAAATTCTTAATGTAAGGGAAAATATGTAAACCAAACATGATAATTTGATTACGAAAAAAGCAATTCCACCTAAAATCTAAAAATCCTTAAACCAAATGGCCCTTAGGATTTATTTATGATGTACTGATAACGTACAGTGTGAAATCCCCAATTTCAGGAAATTCCTCCATAATTATAAGTATGTTAGCTTAAATGAAAAATAAGTAGATATGAGAATTATGAAGTATGAAGGATGTATGAAACATGGAAGAAATATTGAGATGAAATGATTTAATTGGATGATGATGAAACAAATACCATATTTTCATAATTAAATGATTTTGTATGGTTGATATGAGAGAATGGAAGAAGAGAATTAAAAGAGTCAAAGAGTCAAATGTCAATGGTCAAGGGAAAGCATGGCTGAGATGAGATGATATTGGATAGGGAAGCATTAAATGAGGCTGCATGAGTCACCACCTCTAGCCATCACCCCACGGCAGCAACTCTTCTAGCCCTTTCCCTCGTGTTCTCCAAGTTTCCATAAGTCTTCTTCCATAGCTACCTTGACAAACACCCTTGTTTAGTAACCAAATCGTTAAGTTTGTTAGACGAAAAACGATCATAGTCAATAGACGAGGCTATATCTGAAGTTTGGTGGATTGATTCCAAGTATTGGAAGAGATCTCAAAGTTTGAGATTTTGGCCACTAGCAAAAGGTAAGAGAAGAAGATTTAGTCAATTATGTTCATGGTATGGTGTTGTATTGAATTAGTATAACATTTTTATGGCAAATTCTTAAAGGTTTGCTTTGATATGATGATTTCAGATTTGAAGAAGAAAAGGATTAGGGTTGGTGAACCAAGTGATTTCATGTTCTCGAAGTAATCGAGGTAAGGAATTTATGTAACGGACGTAAGGCAGCTATGTCCACATGATTTATGATGTTTTTACATGTTTTGGAGAGAAGTATTAGTTGATTTTGTGCAGGAAAAGATGCATTTTCGGACTTGTCTCCTAGTACCAATTAGGCTAGGGGCAGCCGACTGCCATAAAGGGGAGTCGACTGCCTAGAGACAACTAAAACGCCGTTTTCCGAAAACCGATGCAAACCAGTCGACTGCTATATGGACCAGTCGACTGCTATTTCTTAAGAAGCATTCTGTTTGAAAACCAGTCGACTGCTATACAGACCAGTCGACTGCCCCCATGTATTTTCAAAGATGAAAATATCGAAATTTTAAATGAAAATAATTTTGATAAATGAAATTATGAAGCAGCAGCCGACTGCCCTATTAAGCCAGTCGACTGCCATGTTTTGAAAAGAGGTTTTCAAACCTATTTCAAGAAAGTATGAAATGTCATGGCAAAAAGGCCATATGACATATGTTTTGAGATTATGCACTATCATGTTTATAGTAGGGGCTCTGATCAAGTCCTGAAATGATGTAATGTATGTTATGGGCTGAGGAACCATAAGTCAGGCCTCAGTCCCTACAGAAGGACACCTGACTAGTGTTAACTGTAGCCACCCGCAGTTGGCCAATCTGTTTATATTTCATGTTCGACTAAGGGAGGATTCCTGGCCCTACGGGGTACGCCACATGATGATGATGATGATGCAGTGCATAACTCCACAAAAGTACAAATAGTTTTATGTTATCAAAACTATATGTATATGCGATTTCTAAGAATAAAGAAATCGAAAGTACTTGATTTACTGGTACAAGAAGTTTTAAAAGAAGTATATGATGTATGATTTCAAGAAAGTATAAGACGTTTTAAGAGAAGTATGTATGTATGTATGTATGTATGTATGTAAATGATATTTGAAAGAAGTACTTGAAATATGTTTTGAAGAAGTATACGAAACATGCTATGTTATAAAAGCATGTAAAGTATGTTTTAAAGTAAGTTATGAAGTATGATGTTTTAAAGAAAATATAAGAAGAAGAAGTATGATGCATGTTTTATATGTTTTAAAGAAAGTATGTTTGCTTAAACCATTTGAAAGAAATATGCATGGTTGCAAACAATGCATGAAAGAGGTTTATGATGCATGCTTTATAATGCTTTACATGACATTATAGAGCCAAGTAGGAAAAATGCATATAGAGGCATAGTACGCTCTTTTACATAATTTTCTTACTGAGCGTAAACTCACCCTTTTACGAACATTTTTCATACAGACTATCTGAAGTAATCCCTCGTTCTCGATAGAAGAGCCTACGAGTGGATCTTGAAAGTTTACCTTCGAAAGACGCTTCCCAAGTAGTATAGAAGGTATACTTATGTAATTATGCAAGGTAAATTGTAATTCAGTTATGGTACAGTACAACTAACATTAATGTATATAAGATGTTGGGGATTTAAGTTAAGATGATGTATGAGATCCTGTGGAAATGGATAGTACGTATATACATGTATCATTAGTCTGTTTTATTGAAATTAAATTATTCATATTGAGCTGTTAGATATTAAGCTGAAGAAAGAAAAGTATGATTGACATTGACAAGCAAATCTAATCAAGTTAAGTGGAAATAGGAAAAAGTTAAGTGATAAGATGAAGTGACGGGGACGTCACATACAGTCTCTATATACTATCAATGTATTAATGATTGATACTTCGTCAATAAGTCTGTTGACACCTAATTTTGTCATATTTTTATTATTATTATTATTATTGTTACTTTTATGTTATTTATTCTTATTATTATTTTTATATATATTATTTCTTATTTTTATTTTTATTTTTACATACTTTATTTATTTTTATTTTTATTATTTGTTTTTTTATTATTATTCTTAATTTATTTTATTATTTGTCTAATGTATAATCTCCTGCCAACCATCCCATCACCGCCGGCCACCAGTTCCTGTCACCATCTCTGCCATCCCCTCCTCCCCAGGCTGTCTCAACTGTCACCACCCTCACCACCCGAGCTTCAAGTTCCCATTACATAACCATTCACAAAAAAAAAGACACCCGGAAGCCATTTTTACCATACAGAGACCCAAGCTTGAAGCTACCCAAACCCCACGAGCCTCGCCACAACCAACACCCTCTGCCTTAGCCATACCCTACAGCCACCAAACACCATCACCATCACCATCATCACCTCGGAAACCCCCAACCATCACCAAACCGCAGCCACCCCCTAAACAGTCGAAACCCGAACCCTCAGCAACCCCAACAGAAACCCGAAACCCCAAATCCGAGGAGCTCCCCTACACACGGCCGGCCGACAACCCTCACCAAAACCCCTTTCCCCAAAACCAGCAACCTAAGCACACCCAAAACAAAACCTAACCCTAACCAGAAAACTTAGATCCGAGAGCCAAAAAAAAACCAAATCTCGGAATCGAGACCCCCAAAGCTTAGATCTAAGATCTAAGCACCCCTCATACCTGCAAAACACAAAACCAGCAACCACAAACCACAATCAAACCATCCACACCAAAAAAAAAACAACAAAAAGGGAAGGAGACTGAGGGTTCGACCTCAAATCTGTTGGGTTGGAGACATTTTCGAAGAAATTCGAGGTTAGAAACGGAAAGAGGAGGAAGAGAGCTTTCGGAAAGTCGGAGGCTTTTCGGGATTTGGCCACCGGAGACGGTGGTCGACGGCGGCCGGCGGTGGCGTAGGCGGCGGCCGAAAATCGCCCCGGCCGAGAGCTTTGGGAAGCTCTGAAATTTTTTTTGGTAAAAAAGGGTGAAAATGAATTAGAAAAAAAAAGGATAGCTTTTATAAAAAATTTTGGCGACCCGCGTGCTCGACTCGGATCCGACCCGGGATCTGCGCACCCGACCCGCAGAGCAGGATCCGCGTGCCGACCCGACCCGGTCGGGTCCGACCCGTGCACCGACCCGCTCCGCTCCAGCCCACCGACCCAGCCAGCAGCTTGGGCCTTGCTATTTGGGCCTGCCTTTAGGCTCTTTTGAGGGCTTCCTTTGGGTCCAAGCCCAATTCCGTTTTTGGTATGTTTTTTTTTGTTTTTTTTATTTGCTTATTTATTTATTTATTTGTTTGTTTTGTTAAAGGAAAATTTTTAATTAGGAAATTAGGATTAAAAAAAATAAAAAATTTAAAAAATTTTAAGAAAAAAAAAAGAAAAGAAGAAAATTATTATTATTATTATTATTATTATTATTATTATTATTATTATTATTATTATTGGTGTTGTTGCTTTTATTATTATTATTATTATTATTATTATTATTATTATTATTATTATTATTATTGTGTTTAGTTATTATTATTATTATTATTATTATTATTATTATTATTATTATTATTGTGTTTAGTTGTTGTTGTTATTATTATTATTATTATTATTATTATTATTATTATTATTATTATTATTATTAATGCATGTTGTAAAATAAGAAATTGAAAAATTTTCTTTTACTTGTATTTATTATTATTATTGATTAGAAAGCTTATTTAAAAATAAAGAAAAACGAAAGAAAATGAAATTCAATTAAATATTTGCTCGATGATGGGATGTTATGAAACTCACAAGTAGTGATTTGTTAACTGATCCCTAGGTGAGAAGAGTCATACTAAATGTTACCAGAGTATTGGGATATTCAGTATGATTTTTCAATAATTTAATTTTTTATTAAAAATAAAAATAAATAAGTTTTTAAAAGAAAATCCAAAAAGGAAATTTATAATAAAAATTAAATTTAATTAAATATTTGCTCGATGATGGGATGTTATGAAACTCACAAGTAGTGATTTCTTAACTGATCCCTAGGTGAGAAGAGTCATACTAAATGTTACCAGAGTATTGGGATATTCAGTATCATTTTTCAATAATTTAATTTTTTATTAAAAATAAAAATAAATAAGTTTTTAAAAGAAAATCCAAAAAGGAAATTTATAATAAAAATTAAATTTAATTAAATATTTGTCCGATGATGGGATGTTATGAAACTCACAAGTAGTGATTTCTTAACTGATCCCTAGGTGAGAAGAGTTCACTAGGTGTTACCAGAGTATTGGGATACTTAGTGCAATTTTTCAATAATAAGAATTTTTATTTAAAATAAATAAGGAAACATTTATATAAAAAATCAAAAATTCATTTGCATCATTTATTATCTGTTTGCATCATATGCATTCATAATAATTTTTGAAGCGAGTGTGAATCTTCCGAGGATAAGATTCTATAGAACTCACAAGTAGTGATTCTTAATAAATCTCTAGGTGAGGAAAATTATTTCAAATGTTACCAGAGTATTGGGATATTTGATTTAATTTTTTCAATACAAATAGGTTCACATTCACTTTTGAAAAATAAAATTTAACTTTAAAAAAATATAATAAAACAAAATGATTTTTACAAATAAAAAATGTTTCAAAATTAAAAGAATAAAATTGATTGCAATAAAAATAGAAATTATTTTTAAATATTAAATTAAGACCATTTTATTAAAATTAAAAGATAACACATGATTACTATGGTACCGTTTTTTAACGGGCGTCGTGGGGGTGCTAATCCTTCCCCACGCGTAACCGTACCCCCGAACCCAAGTTTTGTTTTCGCAGACCAAAAATTATCTTTTTAATAAAACTTAATTAATTTTGAGATTTTGTTAAAAAGATAAATATTTTTAGGTGGCCAATCACACCTAACAAAAAAGATTGGTGGCGACTCCTATTGTTTTTAAACGTTTTGACCAAAATCGTCGAGCGGGAAGCCGTTACGACAGCTTGGCGACTCCACTGGGGACGCTTTTTCAGGGTCAAGCCATTTATTAATCATGTGTTATCCTAAGTTTTAATTTAAACGTCTTAATTAATATTTAAATTTAATTTCTTTAATTTTAAATAATTTGTTGCATTTGTGTGAATAAGTTATTATGTTTATTTTATGGCATTCTTTATCTTGTATATATTATTGCTAATAAATTATGAGGCATCTAGGATAGGGGTTATGGTATGATAAATGTTTGATGTATTCTCTCATACACACACTTGCACTTGCATTCGCATAACATGAGCCCTATACCCGGGTTCCATCCTTCTTAGGAGGGAGTAGAGTACCTTTGCTCTCGTGAGGTAATCACCTCCGCAATGGCAAGCGAAATACTTCCACTCAAATTAAATCTTACTAGTCCAGTGTGGACGACAGTGAGGTATAATTTGGGAACCTTTAGATCTTTATATCCCAACCCAGCATATAGAAAAACCTAAGAGGCCAGCCTTAGGTAAAGCCATGTTCAATTTTTGTAGAAATTATCCCAAAATTAGGACACGAGGGAACAAAATTTAACCCATTTTCTTATGTCAATAATAAAGATACAATCGATTTTGATTTAAATTGTATATAATTTAAGTCTTTGATTTTTTTCTAAAAAAGGGAATTTTGTAAAATAAAAATGAAAAAATATATTTTCTTTATAAAAGATCTTGTAAAAAAAAATCCATTTATTTTTGAAAAAAATAAAGGTGTGTGATAAAAGTAATAAAACAAATATGTAACTTTTCTTTTAAAAAAAAGCGAATAATTCTTCATTCCTTCCTTTAAATGAGAATTTTGTTTTGAAAATAGGTGCATTAAAATAGGAACTAATAAAAGTACATTCTCCAAAGCAAGAGGAAGAAAAAGAAATTTTGTGTATATTTGGTTACAAGATGTTTTTATATATAAAAATAAAAAAGGTTTTAATTTCTTTCACTTTTCTTTCTTTAAAAAGAAAAATATAAAATGATAAAATGTGGATAAACCTTTCTTTTTACGATAAGAAAATGAAAAAATTTGTTAAAAAAAATGCCTCCTCACTAAAAATAATAAGAAGAAATTCAATTAAGTTTTTTTAATTAAAAAAAATAAACAAATTCTTTATTCTTTATTATTCTTGGAAAAATTTCTTAAGATAAAGGCATAGGAAAGAAAAGTAAAAGAGATTGAGTGGGAAATAAATTAATTTTTCTTCAAAAAAAAAAAGAGTTAGAAAAAAATGAGAGAATAAATGAGAAATAATTCTTCCTTTCTTTTTAAAGTCAAAATATTGAAGAAAAAAGATGAATAAATTTTTTATAGAATTTTCAAAGAATAGTTTGACATGTAAAATATTATTGGCTGTCTAGGAAGTTTAATGAAAATGGCAAAATGCTTGTGAAAAATAATTGAAAAATGGTTTGAAAATAAAAACAAAATTTGTTTTTAATCTTCTCATTGTAAGAAATTTTTTGAATAAAGGTAAACAAAAGTCAACAAAAGTTTTCTTTGGGTTTGTTTGATGTATAATTTCAAGAATAATTTGATATTGAAAAAAGAATGCAACAGAAATAAATTTTTGGGTACAATAAAAGTCTCGTAGAAATTGTGAAAATGGTTATGTGCAAATGGTAAAGTAAGAGGAAAATTAAGAAAAATGTCTGGTGAAAAATAAAAAAAATTTTAATAAAAAATAAGAAGAAGAATTTTTGGGTTTAGTTAGGAGTTATATTTGTCATTTTTTTTCTCTTGGCATGTACATTCATAAAAAAATTTGTTATTGTTTAGGTGTTGTTTATATAGAAACCCAGTTTCTTAAACATTTTTGCATTTCACATCATTTTTACTTCATGTCATCTAGTTCATTTGTCATCATCGCATACATGATGTCCATACATTCATTAACATGTTGTGTTTATTTTGTCATCATGCAAGTCAAGTTAAAAAAAAGGGGGTCAGATCTTCATCATATTTGCAATAGGGCATACGTTACATTTCGTGCAAACATTTGTTGTATTACATCCCATTATATCATATCTTATGCATTTCACATCGCATTTCAAAGTGAAAGAAATTCTTTCTGATTTTTTTATGAAAAAAGAAACTTTTTGGAACATTTTGTGGGGCATAAAATGATTCTTTGATTTTTTAACTTGTCATTTCTACATGTTTCAGATGTTGATTCTCCAAATTGATATGTGAAGTTGTCAAATAGGAGGGAATTTTCAACAAGAATTTTTGTATATTTTTACTTCGTTGTACCATTAATTGTTGCAAATAGATTTTTTGAAAACATAGTAGAAAATGTTTCATGTACATTTTTTATTTTGATTTGTCATTGTATTTGATATATATAAATGGCATTGATTGATTCTTTTTGTAAAGAAATCACATTTTTTAAATATATATAATGATTCAAATAAAGCCTCACATGACTAAACCGAATGATCAAAGAAGTTGAACAAAATGACGAAATAAAGAAAGATTGAAGAAAGTTTTGAAAAATTGGTGATCATTATCAGAAAAATTCATCCACTACCTTCTCCAATTGTTTCCATGCCATAAAATTCTTAAAAGGCCTTCAGGCATTTGAGGGGCAAAAACTTGAACTCAAATGATCCATTTTCATCCGATCACAATATGCTATTACAGTGTAATGACCTTCACCTGGGCAATGAACAATAAAATAATCAATTTGATAAAATTCATTTTTGGATTCCTTGAATAATCAAGCATGACACTCTTTTAAATTTGAATTTTGATAATTTGATATGTATCAAAACTATGCCAGAAATTTATACTTGTCAGAATTGCCTAATTTTGTTTGAAAAACCACAAACCATGAGATTCCTTAGGCCATTTATGAATCTTTGGTTCATTTATGTGACTGAAACCCAAATTGAGGAGGACAAAGTATCGTACCATTAACTTGCCTAAAATAATGCAATACCTTTTTCCTCTCTCGATAAAAATACCATGAGCAACCCAAAGTTAAATATGCCAATTCAAATAGTTTTCACTAGCTTGTGGGCATTTTGTACCAATGATTTGTTGCCGCCTGAATTGTAAAAAAAGAAAAAAAAAAGAAAAAAGAAAAAAAAAGAAAAAAAAGAAAAAAATGGAACAAAAATAAAAAAGAAAAATTGATTGTGACATCATGCACCTGAGATATTCAAATGATTCCAAACAACCCAAAAAAAAAAGAAAAGTGAGTGAGAGAGGGAAAGAGAGGGAGAAGAAGAAGAATAAGGAACCAAAATTCGAAAATATCCAACAAATTCCATCTTGAAAAGCAAAAAAAAAAAAAGAGAAGAAAGACAAAATGTTTGACTCTTTTGACTCAAGGAAATTTTCGATGATTTAAGTAACCATGTTTGAAATGACAAATGGCCATCTTTCATCATCCTTTTCACTAATCTGAAAATTATCCATTTGCTAACCTCTTTGAGCCTTATAAATTCTTTATAAATAAACTTTAACCAAGGATCACCCTCCACATTGGGGGGCACATATACAAAAACCTTCTCAAAGAGTATGAATGACCAGCTCCAATCCTAAGTCAAAATGGTTTATCATGTTAAGGAGCAGATGTGAGGTGAATTAGCTTTACAAGATTTTGATTTCACTCCATAAACAAAAAAAAGGGGAGAAAAAAATGAAGAAAAAAAAAGAAATTGCAAGAAAGAAAAAGAAAAAAAAGAAAGAGAGAGAAAATGAAATGAAGGAGTGGCAAAATAAGAAAGTGACTTGAATAAGTCTTCATATTATACTAAATGATCCTTGGTTGATCACCCTTAAACACGTTTTTGGGCCTTATTATCCATCCTTTCAGAACCCCGAAACCTGGCCTACATTACGTACCTTGAAAAGTCCATTTCGATCAAACGTGGTTACTTAAACTGAAGAGATTTTTCCTTTATGAATCATCATAACCAATGAGGCACTTAACTCATTCTCAACCAAGATTATCCTTCAAGAATCTTCACAGTCAATTTTGGATGAATTTTGAATTCTTAAGTGCATGATGGAACAATCACAAAAAAAAAGAAAAAAATTAAGCTTTAGGGTGAAAACCCCAAAAGGGGCAGTCTAGAGCCAAAACGAAAATATTTGTGAGGTCGTTTATGGTGCTGGCAAGGTCAAACAAGAAGCAACATTGCGAAATAATTTTGAGACCCATGAACATCCATGACCCTTAAGAGAATGTCCATTTTGATGATCCGTCAAATGGATTGATGTAAAATTTTGAACCTACTCTTCATTCCCAAACAACCCAGCAAAAGCTTCGGTCCATTGTGGCTAGTTTTGACAATTATCAAAATACATAATTTGAAAATTGAAAGAGTGTCAAATTTTGTTTGCATTTCAAGATAAACTATTTTGCAAAACCATGATTTGCAAGGAATTCATTTTTTTAAAAAAAAAAAAGCTTGTATTTTATTTTTGAGCCTAGATGAAGAAACATTCATCCCCTTTCCACCAAGTTGTGAGCTTTTTCTTAATAAACCAGGATATTGATGGGTGAAACCACCCAATACACCCAATGAGGAAAAATTTTCATTCCCTCCATACAAATCTTAATAATGGTCACCGACTTTCAAGAGACTCAAATGTCATAATTCTTTGCTGTATTTGTATTTAACTTTCTTTGATCATTGTTGTGTGAGGCAATCTTGTAAAATTAAAAATTTTTGGCTAGATAAACATTTTTGAAAAATGAAAATCATTTATCTTTTGAATATGAAAATGGAAATGATGTTTGGAGCAATTTTGCTTGAATTTTTTTTGTTGGAAATTGAATTTTGATTTTTTAAGTAAAAATGACAAAGAAAGTTGACAATTATTATAAAAGAAGGAGTTTCTTGTGCCATTATTGGGGGCAATTCCTCTTAAAGGAAATTTTGTCTGTAAAATGATTTCTTATGGTGTTTCAAAAGGTAATGTGATGATTGTCATGAGGCAAACCTTGTTGCACAGAAAAAAAATGGCTTCAGGTGGTGAAACAAATACTTTAAGGTAAGGTAGATGAGAAATCAGAAATGAAAAAGTTTTCGTCAACAAGAAGAGAAAATTGAAAGAAAATTTTGGTTAATTGCATTTGCATCTTTAAAGTGCACATTCGCATGAGACATTTGCATTTGCACCTTGATAAAATTCATTTGCATTTGCATCATGATAGAAGTCGTCTGTATTTGCATCATGATAGTTGGTTATTCATTGATAAAGAAATTTGCATTCGTATTGTTGATATTGCATTTGCATTAGTGATCATTGCATTAGCCCAACATTGAAAAATTGTGAATATAGGAGATTTTGGATTGAAAAAAATTGATTAAAAAAGAGAGGAAAATTTGTTCAAAAAAAGAAGAGAAAGAAGGAAAAGAAAGAAGAGAAAGAAAAAGAGAAAAAAAGAAGAAGAAGAATTTAAAGTTTCATTGCCTCTACTGCAAGAGGAGCCTTTTTCAGGAAAGAAAAAAATTTTAAAGTTTCATCGCCTCTGCTGCAAGAGGAGCTTTTCAGGAAAGAGGGAAATTTAAAGTTTCATCGCCTCTACTGCAAGAGGAGCTTTTCATGGAAGAATTTAAAGTTTCATTGCCTCTGCTGTAAGAGGAGCTTTTCCGGATGTGAATCTCCGACTCAAATCTTCGGGTGTGAATCCCCAAGTTAAAATTTTCGGATGTGAATTCTCGAAACCAACAATCGGACGAGAAATTCCCGATATAAATTATCCAGATGAGAATTCCTGGACGTTTGGGTGTGAATCCCCAAGTCAAATTTTTGGGTGTGAATCCTCAAGTCAAATGTTTGGGTGTGAATCCCCAAGTCAAATTTTTGGGTGTGAATCCCCAAGTCAAAATTTTCATATGTGAATTCCCAAAACCAACAATCGGACGAGAAATTCCCGATATAAATTATCCAGATGAGAATTCCTGGACGTTTGGGTGTGAATCCCCAAGTCAAGTTTTTGGGTGTGAATCCCCAAGTCAAACGTTTGGGTGTGAATCCCCAAGTCAAATTTTTGGGTGTGAATCCCCGAGTCAAATTTTTGGGTGTGAATCCCCAAATCAAATTTTTGGGTGTGAATCCCCAAGTCAAATTTTTGAGTGTGAATCCCCAAGTCAAATTTTTGGGTGTGAATCTCCAAGTCAAAATTTTCGGATGTGAATTCCCGAAACCAACAATCGGACGAGAAATTCCCGATATAAATTATCCAAATGAGAATTCCTGGACGTTTGGGTGTGAATCCCCAAGTCAAATCTTTCGGATGTGAATTCCCGAAACCAACAATCGGACGAGAAATTCCCGATATAAATTATCCAGGTGAGAATTCCTGCATGTTTGGGTGTGAATCCCCATGTCAAAATCTTTCGGATGTGAATTCCCAAAACCAACAATCGGACGAGAAATTCCCGATATAAATTATCCAGATGAGAATTCCTGGACGTTTGGGTATGAATCCCCTAGTCAAATTTTTGGGTGTGAATCCCCAAGTCAAAATCTTTCGGATGTGAATTCCCGAAACCAACAATCGGACGAGAAATTCCCGATATAAATTATCCAGATAAGAATTCCTGGACGTTTGGGTGTGAATCTCCAAGTCAAATTTTTGGGTGTGAATCCCCAAGTCAAACGTTTGGGTGTGAATTTCCAAGTCAAATTTTTGGGTGTGAATCCCCACGTCAAATTTTTGAGTGTGAATCTCCAAGTCAAATTTTTGGGTGTGAATCCCCAAGTCAAAATTTTCGGATGTGAATTCCCGAAACCAACAATCGGACGAGAAATTCCCGATATAAATTATCCAGATGAGAATTCCTGGACGTTTGGGTGTGAATCCCCAAGTCAAATTTTTCGGATGTGAATTCCCGAAACCAACAATCGAACGAGAAATTCCCGATATAAATTATCCAGATGAGAATTCCTGGACGTTTGGGTGTGAATCCCCAAGTCAAAATCTTTCGGATGTGAATTCCTGAAACCAACAATCGGACGAGAAATTCCCGATATAAATTATTTAGATGAGAATTCCTGGACGTTTGGGTGTGAATCCCCAAGTCAAAATCTTTCGGATGTAAATTCCCGAAACCAACAATCGGACGAGAAATTCCCGATATAAATTATCTAGATGAGAATTCCTGGACGTTTGGGTGTGAATCCCCAAGTCAAAATCTTTCGGATGTGAATTCCCGAAACCAACAATCGGACGAGAAATTCCCGATATAAATTATCCAGATGAGAATTCTTGGACGTTTGGGTGTGAATCCCCAAGTCAAAATCTTTCGGATGTGAATCCCCGAAACCAACAATCGGACGAGAAATTCCCGATATAAATTATCCAGATGAGAATTCCTGGACATTTGGGTGTGAATTTTCAAGCCAAATTTTTTGGTGTGAATCCCTAAGTCAAATTTTCGGATGTGAATCTCCGAATCTAATATTTGGATGTGAAACTCCAACTCAAAATTTCAGGTGAGAATCTCTGAAATTTCGGATGCGAATCTCTAAAATAGATATTTGGATGTGAATCTCCAAGTCAAAATTTTGGTTGTGAATCCCTAAGTCAAATTTTTGGATGTGAATCTCCAAATCAAAATTTCATGTGTGAATCTCTAAACTCCGAATCAAATCTTTGGATGTGAATCTACAAATCAAAGTTAAAATTTTGGATGTGAATCTCCAAAACAAAGTTAAAATTCTGGGTGTGAATCTCCAAGTCAAACTTTTCGGATGTGAATCTCCAAATCAAATCTTTAAATGTGAAATCTCTCAATTTTAGAAAAGAAATTTAAAGTTTCATCGCCTCTGCTGCAAGAAGAGCACATTTATAAAAAAAAAAAAAAGAAGAAAGGGAATTTAAAGTTTCATCGCCTCTGCTGCAAGAGGAGCACATTTCAGAAAAGAACATTTAAAGTTTCATAACCTCTGCTGCAAGAGGAGCACATTTCAATCAAAAAAAAAGAAGGAATTTTAAAGTTTCATTGCCTCTGTTGCAAGAGGAGCACATTTCATAAAAAAAAAGGAGAAAAAAAGAGATTAAATCATAACCCGGATAAAATTAGTGTCTATTGTCTTTGCGCTATTCCTGATTCTCAGCAATGAGCAAAGAGGGGCAGCTGTTGACACCTAATTTTGTCCTATTATTCTTATTATTATTATTGTTACATTTATGTTATTTATTCTTATTATTGTTTTTATATATATTATTTCTTATTTTTATTTTTATTTTTTGTTTTTATTTTTATTATTTTTATTTATTTTATTATTTGTCTAATGTCCAATCTCCTGCCAGCCATCCTATCACCGCCGACCACCAGTTCCTGTCACCATCTCTGCCATCCCCTCCTTCCCAGGCTGTCTCGTCTGTCACCACCCTCACCACCCGAGCTTCAAGTTCCCACTACATAACCATTCACAAAAAAAAGGGCTCCCGGAAGCCATTTTTACCATACAGAGACCCAAGCTTGAAGCTACCCAAACCCCATGAGCCTCGCCACAACCAACACCCTCTGCCTTAGCCGCACCCTACAGCCACCAAACACCATCACCATCACCATCATCACCTCGGAAACCCCCAACCATCACCAAACCGCAACCACCCCCTAAACAGTTGAAACCCGAACCCTCAGCAACCCCAACAGCAACCCGAAACCCCAAATCCGAGGAGCTCCCCTACACACGGCCGGCCGGCAACCCTCACCAAAACCCCTTTCCCCAAAACCAGCAACCTAAACACACCAAAAAAAAACCTAACCCTAACCAGAAAACCTAGATCCGAGAGCCAAAAAAAACCAGATCTCGGAACCGAGACCCCCAAAGCTTAGATCTAAGATCTAAGCACCCCTAATACCTGCAAAACACAAAACCAGCAACCACAAACCACAATTAAACCATCCACACCAAAAAAAAAACAACAAAAAGGGAAGGAGACCGAGGGTTCGACCTCAGATCTGTTGGGTTGGAGACGTTTTCGAAGAAATCTGAGGTTAGAAACGGAAAGAGGAGGAAGAGAGCTTTCGAAAAGATGGAGGCTTTTCGGGATTTGGCCACCGGAGACGGCGATCGACGGCGGTCGACGGCGGCCGACGGTGGCGTAGGCGGCGGCCGGAAATCGCCCCAGCCGAGAGCTTTGGGAAGGTCTAAAATTTTTTTTGGTAAAAAAGGGTGAAAATGAATTAGAAAAAAAAAGGATAGCTTTTATAAAAAATTTTGGCGACCCGCGTGCTCGACCCGGATCCGACCCGGGATCCGCGCACCCGACCCGCAGAGTAGGATCCGCGCGTCGCCTCGCGTGTCGACCCGACCCGGTCGCGTCCGACCCGCGCACCAACCCGCTCCGCTCCAGCCCACTGACCCGACCAGCAACTTGGGCCTTGCTATTTGGGCCTGCCTTTAGGCTCTTTTGAGGGCTTCCTTTGGGTCCAAGCCCAATTCCGTTTTTGGTATGTTTTTTTTTTGTTTTTTTATTTGCTTATTTATTTATTTGTTTGTTTTGTTAAAGGAAAAATTTTAATTAGAAAATTAAGATTAAAAAATAAAATATTTAAAAAATTTTAAAAAAAAAAGAAAAAAAGAAAAGAAGAAAATTATTATTATTATTATTATTATTGGTGTTGTTGCTTTTATTATTATTATTATTATTATTATTATTATTATTATTATTATTATTATTATTATTATTATTATTATTATTAATGCATGTTGTAAAATAAGAAATTGAAAAATTTTCTTTTACTTGTATTTATTATTATTATTGATTAGAAAGCTTATTTAAAAATAAAGAAAAACGAAAGAAAATGAAATTCAATTAAATATTTGCTCGATGATGGGATGTTATGAAACTCACAAGTAGTGATTTGTTAACTGATCCCTAGGTGAGAAGAGTCATATTAAATGTTACCAGAGTATTGGGATATTCAGTATGATTTTTCAATAATTTAATTTTTTATTAAAAATAAAAATAAATAAGTTTTTAAAAGAAAATCCAAAAAGGAAATTTATAATAAAAATTAAATTTAATTAAATATTTGCTCGATGATGGGATGTTATGAAACTCACAAGTAGTGATTTCTTAACTGATCCCTAGGTGAGAAGAGTCATACTAAATGTTACCAGAGTATTGGGATATTCAGTATCATTTTTCAATAATTTAATTTTTTATTAAAAATAAAAATAAATAAGTTTTTAAAAGAAAATCCAAAAAGGAAATTTATAATAAAAATTAAATTTAATTAAATATTTGTCCGATGATGGGATGTTATGAAACTCACAAGTAGTGATTTCTTAACTGATCCCTAGGTGAGAAGAGTTCACTAGGTGTTACCAGAGTATTGGGATACTTAGTGCAATTTTTCAATAATAAGAATTTTTATTTAAAATAAATAAGGAAACATTTATATAAAAAATCAAAAATTCATTTGCATCATTTATTATCTGTTTGCATCATATGCATTCATAATAATTTTTGAAGCGAGTGTGAATCTTCCGAGGATAAGATTCTATAGAACTCACAAGTAGTGATTCTTAATAAATCTCTAGGTGAGGAAAATTATTTCAAATGTTACCAGAGTATTGGGATATTTGATTTAATTTTTTCAATACAAATAGGTTCACATTCACTTTTGAAAAATAAAATTTAACTTTAAAAAAATATAATAAAACAAAATGATTTTTACAAATAAAAAATGTTTCAAAATTAAAAGAATAAAATTGATTGCAATAAAAATAGAAATTATTTTTAAATATTAAATTAAGACAATTTTATTAAAATTAAAAGATAACACATGATTACTATGGTACCGTTTGTTAACGGGCGTCGTGGGGGTACTAATCCTTCCCCACGCGTAACCGTACCCCCGAACCCAAGTTTTGTTTTCACAGACCAAAAATTATCTTTTTAATAAAACTTAATTAATTTTGAGATTTTGTTAAAAAGATAAATATTTTTATGTGGCCAATCACACCTAACAAAAAAGATTGGTGGCGACTCTCTTTGTTTTTAAATGTTTTTACCAAAATCGTCGAGCGCGAAGCCGTTACGACAAAGTCCTTATATGCAAATTGAAAAAAATTTATTTTGTATTTATTTTTAAGAGCTTGATATTCTTTTTGTTTGTTTATTGATGAGGTATAAATCTCCGATGCATTGATGGTACATAAAAATTATATAATATCAGTGCATTATAGACAAACTCATTAAATTAATAGTTTTAATTTGAATTTGTGTAAAATTTTAACGAAATACTAATTTTTGATGAAACATAATTTCTGATGAGAGGCAAACAGAAGAAGTCGAATAGAAGACAATAATATGGGCTTAATATTTTTGTCTAAATTCATTCAAAAATTGAATCAAAATTTGGACTTAAAGGGTCCTTTCAACCTATGAACAGGTTTAATGTACTGTAACATACATTGTCTTTAAAATCATATCATGAAATTTAATTAATTAGCAAATCTAATAATATTTAATTTTTATTTTTATTTTAAAATTTATGATTTAACGAGATAATAGCATGTTATGATTTATTAACAATATAGATATTATATAAGAATTATTCTTAGGAGTGCATCAGACATAAATCCGAAGAAAATAGTAGAAGCCAAGTAGAAAAAAACAAGAATGAAATAGAGGCTTTAGAATTTAGCGATTGATGTCCTTTTGGGACCAATTGCCTGAACTCCGAACCTCACTGCCTGCAATGCTATCGCAGGCAAGTAAATTCAACGTACATATGCTATTCATTTATGGTACAAATTAAAAGCTATAAAGAAAACAACAAAAATGTTAAGAGAAAGAAGAGAAAAGGAAACTGCTTACTGAAGAGTACCCTTTGCCCTCTATCCTAATTCACCTACATCCAACATTCCCCTCTCCCTTCCCATTGTATTCTCAAAAGGCTTATACAAACTATCCACGGCAATGACCGCATAATTTGTTGACAGAATATTGAATTTTTAATTTTAATTAGTAAAATTTATTCTCTGATTTTTTTAGTTTTTACGGCCACCAATCAGAAAAAAAAAAGTAATTTATTTCGCTAATAAAAAAAAGGATTTGCCATTAAAGAGATGAGGTGGTGAGATATGATTGGGAGACTAGAAGATATGGGGAGAAAATATAACATTCACTAATTTTATGTTATAATGTGCCATGGAATTCTATCTTTGTCGAGACTCGAATTATTTTTCAATGTCCAAAACGGTATCCTATGCCCATATAGTTCTACAGGCAGACAAGCGAAAGAGAGACACATTGACATGACAGGTGAAGAAAGAGAAAGAGACCGCTTTGAATCCAAAGCTAATTTGGTCTTTCATGCATGATATTGTAATACATGTAAATACTTGTTAAATTCACATCTAAATTGAGATTCCAAGTCAAAATACGAAAATTAAATCATGGATGTATATTATCAATATCGAGATATAGAGCTTTGATTTCAAAGTCGAATTTAGAATTTAAAATCACTCGATAACGAAAGCAGTATTGACAGTGATTTAATTTTGAATAATGACCATGAAACAGTAGAAATATTACATTATTGGCCCAGTTGGTGTAAAAACCTATCAAATTCTTCATTCTGACATGCAACTGATCAAGTACTGTATAGTGACTCAACTTTCAACATGTTACCCAACCAAAGAGGAAAACTGGAGTGAAATTAGAATGACAGGGAACTGTCATAGGATGATTTTAATGTCAATTTACAACCATTCAATCTGGGATTTGGACTGTTTTGATTGGGGCTATGAATAGAATGTCGCAAGTTTCCTTTCTTTGAAGTGACATAATTTCAATGGACTGTCATTGTAATAAGATCACTGCCTTTTGGGGATTAGGAGCTTTTTCTACAGGAAAGAAAAGGTGAATTTTAATACAGGAAATTAGCGTAAATGGTTAAATTTTAAATTTTAAGTATAAAATATTTAAATTTAAATTTTTACAATATTTTGTCTATAAAAAATTTATAAATTTCAAAAAAAATCAACAAATAAAAATTTTATAGATTTATATCTCAATAATAAATTGATAATAATATATATTGACTTTGAAAACAGAGTAATCTACCCATTGGTAAACTTTTTGTCTAAAAAAAGGGGTGAATTCCGAAGCTAGAAATAACGTGGAGAGAGGGTATAAAGAGTGGAAAAAATACATTATATTATTCCAAAAAGGTAAGAAAGAAAATCAAAATACAAGGGCTGCAAATTTCAAATATTCTTTCAATCTCTTTCTCTCTCTCTCTTTCTTTTCCAATTACCTACCTAGCTATATTCCATGTCCAAGGATCACCATGAAAACATTCTTCAAGAAGGTCTACAAACAGTTGAACAACAACGACAACAACAGGAGGAAACAGAAGAAAAAGGGCTTGAGAAAGAAGATGAAGGCGTGGTGGCATCGAGGAAAGATGTTGAAGAAGAAGGGTGCAAAACGCCAACTTCGAGTAATCACAAGATACCAACCACTCAAAGCTGCCCAGCGACACCCAGAAAAAAAGTGAGAGTAAACTTCCACAAGAGAAAGTTATCAGAGTTGCAGTTCTTTGAAGCTACAAGAAGTGAGGAGGTAGAGTCGTTTTTTCGATCAAATTCCACTGTTGAGTTACAAAGCATCAAGAGGAGATGTAGGAGTGCCTGAGTTTAATCTCTCTATTAATTTACAGATATTTATCAATCTCTCTGATCTTCTTGGAGTTGCTTCCTCACCCTTTATTTTCTACGTCAAATTTTCTTGATGTTACTCTTCCTTATGTATGATATGCATATGAAGATCAAAGGTTGCTTGAATTATCTCAGGTGGGAAAGGGATTGTCCAATAGTACTATTTATTAGCAAATATGTGAGAAAAAAAAAGTAATTATAGCTCAAGTTGGCTTGTTTCATGTTCATGTGAATTTTGCTGTTTTGTAAGTTATTAAAATTCTGATCCTTTTTTCATTTATAGTTTATAAATTTTACTGCAAGTAAATTTCAGAAATGGTATTGTATTGGTAGGATAAATTCAAGAAAAACTTCTTCTCTTGTAGTTGTTTTTGACTTATTATTCTTGAACATTAATTACATTCCAAATTTGTCTATATAAGCTGTGTAGAGTAAGGGGATGGATGGAAACTTTGATTAAGTGAAGAGGCATCGTTTCAATATGATGCATTATCTGGAAGTAGAAAAGAGAGATAGGATTAAAAAGTGTTCCTTAGAGCATAAATTTACTTATATAAAGGCTTTAGCTAGGTGGATTTTAAACCGACCATAGCGCCAAGATCAAGGACCTACACTAGAATAAATGTTCATGAATTTGGAGTTTAACCCAAATAGTTTAATCATTTTTCTTAAAAGATAAATTCAGATTGAGACACTTGCAAATTTTTATCTGGATTTTCTTTAAATTTTGGACTTTTTTGTACTAAAAAAATTTATAGTATTTTAACCATGGGAAACTTTCAAACACTTATGCAGCTTGGATGCAGCAAAAGGTGATATATTTTTCAACTTAAGGGAACTTATATAGTTTTAGCAAAAAGAATTATCTAGGTTAATTTTTGTGATCTATTTAACTTAATTAAAATATATTCCTAAGTAATTCTTAACATACCGAAGAAATATATATATATATATATATATTGGTTGCACTGTATACAAGGATATGTACATATTACTTTATTCATCTATTAATAGATGTCAATAGCTAGGGTTCGTAGCACAAAACCTAATAAGGACAAGACGTGTTACCATCTTTATGCCCAATATATTCTGTCATGATTGTTAGTATGATTTGCCCATGTTATCAATTTGTATTTTTTAAATATACTATTTATATAATCATCCATAAATAATAAAATATGTGTATGTTTTAATGTTTTATATCCTTCCCAAAATACTTTAGGACAATCCCATACGAGCATACGACATTATTTAAACCCTAAGAGTTGAGTTCAATTTTGTTTTTGCAAGCCTTTGAAATGAGCATGTGGCGTGGCCTTCCTATACGTGTCCGATACTTCCTATCTTCTCAAACTTGTTCACAACACTACGGACACACATCCATTGTCTGTCCCCTACCTTGCACTGCCAAAACACAATATATACATAATAATTATCGTCAAGAATCTATCAACGAAGTTGCTTGCGCAATGTCTAACATTCTTCCGGAGAACTAGAGATAATTCTTATCTTCAATCAATTGTAAAATTGTTTACAATTTGCAACGACTGATAATATTGAATTTGAGATGATTTTTACTTGCGGTGAAAAAATGAATGATCGGATTAATGAAATGAGAAAGAAGTAGCTTAAATATTTCGATTTTAGAATTTTGAGTTGAATTTTCATCTCCAAAATAAGTAGTTTATGAGAAAAAAAATTTTCTTGGCACCATGGTTATATTGTGCTTCAACCCTCTAACGGGTAAGGATACTATTCAAATTTCGGTTTTAATTTAATTAGTCAATCGAATCGAAATATAGCTCAATTAATTGCAGGTTGATTAACAAATTATTTCAATCAGTTAATGAAAATGATTTTTTTAAAAAAAATAAATTTTTAATTAATTCATTTAATTAATCGAATTAACTGAAATTTTAACCAAAGTATAAAAAAATTGAAAATATGTTAAACCTGAAAACATTATTAATTTTTGAAATTTAGATGATGTTTTAAATTCAATGTTGATAGAGTTTTTATCTTAATATTGTGGTATTTGAATGTTTTATTGAATGATATTATTTAATTGTTTCAAATAAGAAAATTTAATGATTTAACTTAAATGCATTTTATTATTTTGGTTAATTTCATTTATTAATTAAATTTAGTTTTGAAATTAAAAATTTTTATTCAGTTAATGAAACAAAATTAAACTAATTCAATTTTGATCAATTCCACTTGAAATTAATTGAATCAACCGAACAGACATCCTCACTAACCTATACCTTTTATTCTTTGTTTTTTAAGTGAATTTTGGATTAAATTAAAGGAGAAATCTTATCCAAAACACAAGACGCACGTGGTAGTGAATTCTACCTATTTGCAAATGGATTGTGTCAGAGTGCTCATAAAATTGACAAAGGACAAGACTGTACCTGGCACACTACAAAATAGAAATCTGGCCCTGACCTTGGCTTTGATTTCTAGGGCCAATGCCACAATTTGCTAACATTATGTGTCGCCTCTCAGGCACTGAGCTCCATTCGAAGAGAGGGCCAAACCATGCCAATCCAATCTATACTCAATATTCAAAACTCATGCATTTTCCTCTAATCCTCCTTTTTCCTCTATTTGAATAGTAACAATGACTCCCAACGCCTAGGATTCTGATCACTAATAAGGGATTTATTTCAGTTGTACTGATCGAGGGGAGTTGGGTTTGTGAACTGTTTAATGTTTTGGCAATCTTACATGAAGCCAAGCAATGTACCTTCCCTTTTCTTTTTTGTTTCTTACTAATAGTTTTTTAATTCACTGTAGCTGAAATATTTGACATGAAACATACTGTCAATAAACCCATGATTATAAAAGAACAAAGTTAATCCTTGTCGCAGTAAGTTTGGGAAGATTGGGGATATCAATTGAAGGGTAAGAAATTGGGGAGATATTCACCTTCAATGATGGACAAACAGAAGAATGTTGAATAGCTGGTAACATACAAATAAATGGAACAAACTCTCACGTCCTTATGAATAAAGGAAACAAAATATTTTTTTTAATTTTATATCAAAAACATAGAACAACTTAAGACGACAAAGACTTGTATTTGGGATAACTTACTTTTGTGTGTAGTAATATTACACTCAAAAAAGCATAAAACTATAGTCTTAAAGGCATATTATTTTTATTATTATTTCGACATTGAAGTCACAGAACAGTAAGTTTTAGCAAAGCTTTAGTTTCTGCAATGATAGATTCAGGCTCAAGTACTGTAGGATAGATCACTTGTAAGCTGAAATCCTTGCAGAACATAAATTCAGTAGAATTATGGCCTTTTATCCTTTTTCTGATTAATGAATTGCCATTAAGCAAACAGTGTAAAACATATCTTCACCTTACTAGAGGGTTAAACACCCATTAACCATCTTTTAAGAGTTAATGACAGTCAGTCTCAGAGGGCTGGAAACCCAAGCTGAAGGACACCAGAAACCTCTACAGGAGAAATTTATATTTAGTTTTTACCAAGATCAATAATGGAAGTTGGAAGATTTAGTTACTTTCTCTTCCCATTTGGACCATGGAAATTGCTTTCACTTTAATCTACCCTCACGTAGCTATTGAAGTCTGTAACAACTTGACAGTGTGACACCTGTCGTCCCAGAGAGTTCAGGTTCCAGTGGAAGCTCCAGGCAAAAATAAAGGGCGAAAACAACAGCAGACAGAAGGTTCCCGAGGAAGAGAAGAAGACCAGGACCCGAGAAAGGAAAGAGATGTGGCAACCAACTATCCAAGTACACCCAAAGAATGACATTGTCTTCAAGGGGCAGTGAGATTAGTCACAGAAGGCAGTAAAGCTGTCACTAACTATGCCTCCTACAATGAAAAAGGGTCCAAATTGGATTAATTTTACTTTGTTTGTAATGCAATTAACATGCTAGTTAAGTCTTCTAGGATGCTGCTAGATTTTAGGTCTGATGTTCTTGCTGGACCCCTTTGCATTTTGTTTTGTACTGTAATTAAAGAGAGGGTTCTATTAGCAAGTATGCGGGCAGTTTGGTTGGGGTTTCTACGAAGCCTCAGTTTGTTGTTTTGCAGTCTGCTATATGTTTTCTTCTAGTACTCTTCTAGTAAAAGGGTTTTGTCCTCTTTATTCCTGCTTGCTTGGTGGGATTACTTGATCATTAGGTGCCTTACTAAGCATCCTAGAACAAGAATAATAATATTTGTGTTTACACTTTACACTTTCTCACTTCATCATCCTTTTTCTCATCCTCAAGTTTGGGATCACTAATTAATTTTTATCAGTATAATGTAAACATATTGTAACCTATGCACTGTGTAATTATTTGATTAAGCATCAATTAAAGGCATGCATATATACATAGTCTTTGTTGCACTTGAGGTTTTTTTTTTTTTGAGTTCAAAATCTCCTTCACCAGTTAGTCTATTGAAACTTCTATAATAATGTTAAATTTCAGCCTTTTGTAGTATTTTACATCAAGTTGGAAAAAGATAAAGAGAGATTTTTCCCCTGTTTCTTTTTGTAGTTAAATACTATATAACGAATATTGTTGCACACGCAAATAATTTTGCAAATAAGTTATTAAAACAAAGTTAAGTTATAAAGGGGAAAAAATTTGGAGTTTAATCTAATTAATTTAATTGATTCATGCAACGGTCATTCCAATAAGTTCAAATTCAAATTTCATCATCTACAATTTTTTTATCTCAAATTTGCAGTGGAATTAAAGGGTAAAATTAATGACTAGTAAGTATGTAATATATAGCGTAAGTTTGAGACTAAATATCAAAAGTTTATATTTGATGTATTGACAATGCGTAATGTTATACATAAAATAGCACCTTATTATTTTTTTTTTGTTACAATGCAACCTTATTATTTATTAATGAGTAAAGTTAAAAACTATACGGGCCCTTAAGAATAAATTTAAAAAACTTCATTTTAATTTATTTTTAAGGACTTACATATTTCTAATTTTTCTTATTCATAGAGAGATGCAAGAGGGAGAAGTGATTTGAACTTTGGCCCTATCCCTCTTAAATAAGTGTAAGAACAACTAGAAAACATCTTGATTATTCATATTTTTTAACTTTGCTCAATAATAATGTGGCATTTTATGATTGACACGGTACATCAAATATAAATTCAAATATTGAATAGATTTATACTTAATACATTTTCAGTATATAATTTTTATACACAATTAATGAATCAAAACACGTCATCTCATCCAATCATAATTGTTAAAAAAATATTTAAAAATATATATTATATTTACTAATTTATAAAATATCATAATAATTTTTAATAACAGTAAATAAAATTTGTGTAATATCATTACATCAAATATTAACTCGTATTAAAATAGGACGTGCCAAACCTAAAAGCATATAATAATATGATAATAGGAGAAGAATAATTATTACTAGATTTTAACTCGCGCTGTATCGCAGTATTTGTTATTATCGAATATTAAAAAAATATTTCATTATTATTTTGAAAATTTAAAATTATTGTTGCAAGAACGGTTGATTTTTACATTTTGATTTCTTTTTTAATAACGATATCACATTGTAAATAAATTAAAATAAAAATAAATTAGATGGTTAACTCAAAAAATTGAAGAGTTAAAAATAAATTAATTGCATAACGGAAAATCATTTTGAATAATATTAAATAAATACTAATTTGCGTAATTGTTTTTTAGTTTGTCGATTTTTTTTTTCTGTTAATTTTTTTTTCCAACTTTAAATAAACATGTCAAGCTAGCATTTCTTCTCCTGCAACAATATCTTAATGGACATAGCTAAAAAAATTTAAAATAAATACAAATCAAGGGGCTAAAAATTTTTGGCAACTTAAAATTATCGTGATAAATTAGTTAAGTTACATTCAGAATTTTTTTTCTAGTAACAATATTTGAAAGAATATAATTTAATAAAATAAAACGCATTAAATGGTTTAACCCAAAAGAGATTGAAGAACTAAAAATATATTAAAAATAAATCAGAAGACTTGATTAAAAAAAGTTGAACAGGCAAGTTAAAACAATTTAGTTAAGTAAAAAACCAATTTCAAAGACTTAACTACAACAACAAAAAGTTGTAAAGAAAAAAAAATCAAATGGCTGAACTGGAAAAGAAAAATAGGATCATTTGTAAGGCTACACGTGGCATAGAAGATGGTAAGAAAATGAACGTGATATTGCACAACACTGGAAAGAACTTGAAAAAACGAAATGAAGAAGAACCAATGGCCACACAACACTTGGCACAAAAATTATGAGTTAAAATAAAGATTATTATTCCATCTACGAACAGTAAAATCTAATAACTACACAAAAACTACACAAATAAAATTATAAAACTGTCATTTGTACTATAAATTAAAAATATATGAATAAACATGTGATGATCTTGTAATTTTACTAGTGAAATTTTTAAATTTTACTGTTAATAAATAAAATAATAATAATTAAAATAATAGTACATACTTTGCACCTGACAATGAGTAAGTAGGCCAATCTATTACACTCTAGATGAAGATGGTGACAGTGACAGTGTCGGCAGCAAAAATTTGTCTTTCTTTTCTTTTTCTTTAGTAAATTTGAATTTTTTTTGGTAATTAGTTTTTTTTTTCCTTTTAATCAAATGCGTGTACCTTAATCTTTTTCCTTTTTGGAAAGAGAAATGTACCTTGCCTAATTACTATTTAGTTTCTTTTTTTTTTAGTGAAGGGAATTGAACACATTTATTTTTTAGTTAAAAGTAAGGATAATTATTACATACACTGACAGTGAAATTTTTTTACTTCACAAGCAACGTTAAGATCGTGACACATGTCCTATAAAAATATTAAAATAAATAAAATATGACATGTGTCACGATCTTAACATTGCTTGTGGAGTAAAAAAACTTCACTGTCAATGTATGTAATAATTATCCTAAAAGTAATCTATAATATGTATTATTCTAAAAATTATTATGTAAAAAAACTACTTTTCTTTTATTCAGATCCCAATCATTTGAGATTTACATTTACCATCGAAACCAAAAGCAAATTCAAATGCAACACATACATATATATTATATGACTTTATTTTATATATATGATTAATTCTATAAATATATAGTGTGTTCATATATATTTTATATAGATTCAACGTAACATTAAGAAGTGTGAAAAAAAACAAAGTACTAAAGATGTGCGGTTCATGTAACCAAAAAAAAAAAAGATGTGCGGTTCATTTTATTGTATTTAAGAAATTGTCAAATTTTGTAATTTGGCCAAGTTGATGTTACTGTAAATGCAAGTTTATGTCAAAATTGAAATATTTGTTTTTATTTTTATCTCCGGGTATATAATTGATCGATATATAGTCAATGATTGTTTGTTTATAGTAGATTTTTTTTTAATAAATAAATATATTTATAAGAATACCTCTATTTTCAAGCTATCCCCCCTCCTTCATTTCAAGTATATTGTAATTGAAACTAAGATACATTTAAATGGATTATTGTCTCCCTATTTAAATATGAATTATTATTTAATACACTATCAATGAAATTTTTAGATTTTACAAACGGATTAAAATAATGTATCCTTTAAAAATATTTAAAAATACAATAGAATAAAGTGAAGTATGTGACATTTGTGAAATCTAAAAACTTTACAAAATATTAGATAATCATTCAATATATTATTAATAAAATTTTTAAATTTCACAAATGAGATTAAATGATTATGCATATCTCACTTTATATATTTTTTTTTCACATTTTTAAAAAATTATGTATCAATCACCATCTTAACCTATCTATAATGTTTAAAAATTCTAGCAACAGTATTAAATAATAATCCATAAATCAATTATGCATGAAATAATTTGCAGTAAACTTTATGCTACCAATAAAAAAAACAAAATCTTGAAAGCTTCTACATGAAAAATCAAAATGCTCATCCTCCCCAAAGGATAATCGATGGATGTAGTTCAGGTTGTGGCTGGGACTTTTTTATCACAATCACTAGCCTAAGCCTGCCTGCTTTTATTATTACATCATCTTCACTTCCCATGAATCCGACGGCCCGCCTTGTCTCTTATCCTCCCATTCTATTTGTCCATAGATAAATATTAGTATTCACGCACAGCAAACAAAACCTAGCAAATTATTAGTGCTCACAGAAATGAAACCCTACTACACACGCAAACTCTTCCTCTACTATGACCCTCCCTCCTCCACCATCACCACCACTAACGCCACCTCAGCTCCGCCGTCCTCCTTCAAAAAGATATCCCAACATAGCCCTCCTTTCGACTCCTCCATGGCTCTCACCGTAGTCGTTCTCCTCACTGCTCTCTTCTTCATGTGCTTTTTCTCTATCTATATCCGTCGTGTATCGGAAGACCCCACAGCCCATCTCTCTCGTAGAAGACGTTACCGTGGTGGCCCGCTTGAATCGTTTCCTCTGCCGTCTGGTCACCATCATGGCTCAGCGGCCTCACGGAAAGGACTCGACCCAGCAACCGTTCGATCGTTGCCGGTGTATTCTTACCGTGGGAATGCCAAGTACCAGATAGATTGCGCCATTTGTCTGAGCGAGTTCGAAGAGATGGAATGTGTTAAAACCATACCGTACTGCAAACATGTTTTCCACGTGGAATGTGTTGACACGTGGCTTGCTTCCCATGTGTCCTGTCCCGTTTGTAGAGGGACCAGGCTGTTCGAGATCAAGGTCGGGGGTGACGGTGTCGGTGGATTGGGAGAAATGCAGGAGAGAATTGATCAGAGTGTCAGTCAATCATGTACGGTTGAAAATATTGACACGTGTGTGGTGACGGGAACAACATCAAGGATAAGGAGAACGGGTAGTTGTTCAAGTTTACAACAGCAACGAGCAATGTTGCAGAGGACATTGAGTTTTTGATACTTACAAGGTGACACGTGTAAATGTAATAAAAATAGTTCATAAATTATTTTCTTAATTATTAACTTATTTATACTAGTTTCGAGGAAAATCTAGGGGTTTCCAGATTGGTTTCTAATTAATTGTCATTAAATTCTTTTCTCTAGCCATTCAAGAAAGTGATTTTGCATTATTTTTTGAGAATCTTGAAGAATTAAAAGAACGCAAATTATTTGAACCTATCCACTTTTAATATTCTTAATTTTGTTCCTTTCTTCTTTGTCCTACTCAAATGTCAAACCAAAGTTTGAGTGGTCTTT
Source organism: Heritiera fomes (assembly GCA_032173925.1). Lineage (NCBI taxonomy): Eukaryota > Viridiplantae > Streptophyta > Magnoliopsida > Malvales > Malvaceae > Heritiera > Heritiera fomes. The sequence goes on from JAPDPM010000007.1 coordinate 36,843,484, forward strand.
TGGACTCTTAGTACAATTCACCTTCCTTTCAATCTGAGTCTAATCTTACCAAACTAAAATTGAAAATTATGACCAAATAATGCTTTTACCAGTATCAATCACCTCACCAACATCAACAAACTTTTCATCGAATTATTAAAAAGAAATGTACTGAAAAATTCAAATTCGAATTAAAATAATCTCAACCCATGTTAAGTATCAACCGACATCAATTAAAGCGCTTTCCACCATACAAAAAATAGATCTCAAAATGGAATTCGCTCTAACGGGCAAAAGCGAGAATTTTACAATAGCATGAATAGTAGTTTTGCATATTTGTTTTCAAGTTTTTTTTTATCAAAAAAGAACTGGACGTTTATGCACATCGGGAGCACTCGACAGTGATTGCCAGGTGAAATTCACCTGTCATTAGAAAAACCAGCACTTGCACCAAGGACACTATCTAACCCAAAAGGGAGAACCAGGGCTTCTAAAAGTTGAGAATGGGTGAACCAGCGGGTTTGGTTTCCTGTTCGGCTACGACTTATTGCTTCATTACCTTCATAACCTTCGTAAAATGTATAGATTAACAATCATACAGTCAAGATTTTATTCGGATTAGTAATATAATGAATTAAAAAAAGAAGGCAGTTTCGGTTTCAATCATACACTCAGTTTATGCACTGTATTATCAAATCATGGCAAGGGGCCCGAGAAGGGGAGAAAAAAGAGTAAAATAAAAAATACAAATAAAAAAAGAAAATGAGATACCTAGAGAATCCAGCAGCAGAAAAACTGATTAAAGATTCTATAAATTTTAATCCAGATTCTTTCTATTTTCTTTCGTTCTTTTATTATACATAAATACTCTTCATATTAAAGGATTGAGTAAGCACGGATGACCTCAACTACTGGCGCTCGGCACATCGGACACTTACCTCCACCTTGGACCAACTCATTGGCACATTTCGAGCACGTGCACATGTGCCCACATCTGTAACAATATGGTAGAAACCATAAATGAAATGAAAAAAAGGCCTTAATCTATGTGAAAGTGATGGATAATATTAATGAGATTTACCTGTACAGTAATGAATCAATATTGCCTTCGCAGCAAATACAACAGATTCCTTTCCTGACGTTATCCCAGTTAGATGCATCGTTAGGCAAGCTGTCATCAATCATCCCTGAACAAAAAGAGCAAGAAAGAATAATGAACAAACCTCAGCGTGAAAATAGAAAGAATACTGTTACAACATGAAAATCAGCAGTCATTGTCAATGTCAGAGTTCTCTTCCTCTCGATCCCTTGAGAATAATCAAAAAAAAAAAATTAGAGCCTCTTGAGGGTTAATGTCAGTAATCGAGAGAAATGGAGCCTTCTTGAGAGAAAGAAGAGTAGGGATTCACTTTCCCGGAATAATTCTAAAGAAATTATTACACAAATGAGCAGATATGCTAGGAAAGAAGAAACAAACCTTGTGAACTAGCTGAACGGTTAAGGGCAGCAGAAACTTCTTGTCGTATTGATCGCTGTAGCTCAAGTTGCATATCCATGCAGGCCTCTAGCATACTCTGCATGTTATTCATCCGTTGCTGCAGCCTAGCCATGTCAATCCTCAAATCATTAACAATCTCCCATTCCTGCACCAGATTAGAAGCACAACTCTATTAAAATGAAGACCAAATGAATAGTCGAACATAATTAAGCCCCCACCGCTTATATATTAGTCAGGTACTAAATACTGGCATCCAATGAACTGCAAATGAAACATGAAGAACAAAAGTGTTTCACTATCTAAAGATGGCAGGAAGCTTTTTGCACTTTGACCATCCAAAAGTAAGAGGAAGCATATTGCAGTTTGACTGTCCAAAAACATATTGTGTAGAGAGCTCTACCTAAATTCATCAATTCTGCTAGCTTGGAGAAGCTTAATTAAATTTCACCAAGGCAAAAGTGTCATGAAATCTTTATGTTAGCGATATCAAACAACAGTTTTAATAATGCAACAAGTTAAAAATACCAATATGTTTTCAGTAAGAAGGTAGATTAATCAACTTCTTAATGGTTATTGAGAAAAGAATCAAGTTGCAAGCAAGAAGAAGAAATGGACATACAATGCCAAAGCGCTGATGCACATCATGCGGGGCCCAATTATAATTGTGTGACTCCTGGTCCCAAAGTGGTTGCATAGGTGGTATCCTGGGTGGAGGGAGAGCAAGTGGAGGACTCTCAATAGCATCCCCCTGATCCTCATTCTGATCCCTGCTTTGCTGTTCTAGATCTTGTTCAAGTGATGCAGGAGTAGTAGAGGTTTCATGCAGCTCCCAGTCTGTAGAAGCATGATTTTGCCTTTCCACGTATGATTGTATCAACCGGTCAAGACTCTCACGGAAACCACTATGAAGAAGAGTAGACACACTTCTCCTACAATATTAAAAGTAATTTAGATTAGAAAAATACTGATTTAAAAAAAAATCCAATTTCATATTATAGAATTCTCACCTGCTTAAGAGTTCCCTTAGTTCCATATTGTATACATTATCATCATCAGGAAAATAGAAGGTGTCTGTTCTTCCAATCGTAGCAGGTTCTTGATTAGAAAAACCTTCCAACCAATTCCGTGTGATTTCATGCAAGCCACCATCCTCATCTTGCACCTCAAGGGCTTCTTGAGGATGATCATAACCTCCATCTTCATTCCCACCATCCTCACGGTGCATGTCAGATGCTTCTGCAGTACCATCCATCAACCTATTATACTCAATATTGGCTTCCTCCCAGTCAGCTTCTGCATTTTCCTGAACCTCTTCCTGCCATTGTTCAACTTGAGAAGCAGATTCTAGCCCATCAATATGTTCAACTGGATTCCTATCCAAATTTTCTGTGTCATTCATTAACCCATAGGTACTGCTACTCTCACCATCTTGGGGAGAATGTTCATAAGACGCTTCACCAGCTTCTTGTAGATGACTATGTTCTCCAGCTTGATTGTGCAAAGTCTGAATTGACGACTCATTAGCAAGATTTTCTTGCCAGTCCCCATCCAAGACTTGTCCAATGACATCTCCGCTTTCATTAGACTCAACACTGACAGACCACTGCCAGTCTCTAACCACACTCTCAGAAACTTGTTCCCGCCACTCTTCTACACGAGCAGCAGTTTCTTGCCAACTTACATCTTCAACATCACCCGCGAAATCAGTTCTACCATTCAAAACTCGTTGGCTAACAATTTCCTCATTCTCATGTTCAGATTGGTCATTAATTCCATCTATGACTTCATGTGAATTATTTACTTGGTTTTGCTCATTTCTATTACCATTAGCATCAGCGTTAGATGATGTATCAGAATGGTTACTGCTTGCAGGACCACAACCAGAATTATCCAGTCTAGAGAAAAACCCTTCCCTGATACAAAGGCACAGTTTGCAAAATGTTACTAGCAAAAGGTGAAAATGACGTCATAAAATAAAATAAGGGATTGAAAACTTATTATCTAATTCAACCCTGGCAATCCTTGTAACTTTCAGTATTCAAGATATCCTCCAAGCAAGTTTAGTCAAGCTATTTCAGAAAAACACAAGCAAATAAAATTCTATCTTGAAGTGTAGCCTCTCTTTGGCATTACATCCTCATATCAGTAGCAAGCCATGATAACTTACTAGAAGGGCAATAGTAAGTACAACAATCAATAAATGATTGACCAAAAACATGTATATAAAGTGCAATCTACAATTCAACACTGTCATTTTATCATTTATGAGGGACATATCACATGCCAAGTAAACCATGCAACATTCACTGAAATACTAAAAATAATAGTTGAATTGATGCGAAGAATAGTTATGCACTCCAAAGATTTGTCAAGTTCACAGTACCTGAAGTTTAAAGACTTGCCCAATGGACTCTGAACAAAAGGTTACCAGCACAAGCTAAATTGCAAAATGATAATATAAAAGGTTCTAGGTTCAGACCAACCAACCAACCACCCACTATAATGAAAAAAAGGGATTCGGAAATTAAACAGAAATCATAGCAAGAAACATAGAACTACATCCCAGTACTATGTATTTAGACATGATAGTTGAAATGTAAATGCACTACCAAATTATTCCATCTTCAGCTAGCTCTTTGCTATGTCAATGGAACACTTGAAAAAGGGAAGCCTTGTACACAGGCTTAAGCATTCCAGTGTATGGGAAGGGAGGGAGATACAAGTGGCATTACCCTGCTCTAAAGGAGGCTGTTTTCATGACTTGAAAGTTAAAACCATGATCTCCAGGTCACAGTCAAGCAGCCAGTCCAATGCTTCACATCTTAACATGCCACAATCATCAGTTCTTCATGTGAGAACTTGCTTAATAGACTGAAGACATGTGCAAAGTACTAGCATTACAATCTCAAACTCTTTATCATATTGCTCAATATATTCACAGATAGTATTTCTAATTTCCATGACTTTAATGTCACCAAAAATTTTCTTCCTTGTAAGCCAGAATCTTGGTCAGTTATTTAAGTTAAATCATTGGAAGAGGCATTATTTTAAGCTTCACTAAAAATGTCCAAATTAAATTTGAGATCTATATTCATTGTTTTAAATTCAAGAATCTGAATGCAGCTCTGAGTTTTCATGAAGAGTGAGGTGAATATGGAAGTGATAAGACAGAAACTACATTTATTGTTCCGCTGGACATACTGACAGCACAATTTGCTAAAACAAAAAAAGGTTTCCCATTTCTTAAAGTTTTGCTTAAATCAAATTCCGTATAATAAAAGATGCTTACAGAAAACACAAAAAGCAAAAAGAATGAACATAGCATAACATGAACTTTGCTGAATAAAAAAAATCTTTGCTACCGATATGAAATAAAAAACAAAGTACCTTAGACCAGATACAGTCTGCTTTTGCCTTAATAAGCCTAATTCACTGGCTGCAATGGAGGTAGATCTGTCCCCTTCAGGCATTCGGTCATTTCTCAAGAATCTACCTCTTAATAATGACTACAAAAGGAAAACAGGGAATACATAAGGAAATAAATTAATGCTATCAAAAGCAGTCCATGTTTGGTAATGTAAAAATCAAGATGGTAAGAAACCCAAAAGGTTAATTAACATTAGGAAGAGCCATTTGATTTATAGCTACCAGTGCCAAGCTAAATTAAACAACTGTTGCCTTCAAACAATGACACATATAAAAGATCCATATGCATTTTTAAAATTAGCCTTTTTGCAGCCAAGGACAACAGTTAATAGGTAGCTTAATTGCTCTTCAGAGTTATAATCTACGAATCATTTAATTCCAGAACAAGCTACAAGCTAACAACAGTACACATCAACAACTATAGGAAGATAAAAAAGCAAGTAGTTGAGACAAACATGTTAGCATTCCCTACTTTGACAAAAAATCAGAATTCTGCCCTTGATCAAAATTATAGTATGCTTTTCTCCATTCAACATACACCCGGTTAGGATGACATATAGACTGTCTCTTGTTCCCAAACATGTCATAATTGCAATGCAGTTATTTTCAAGAATTTTAATGGGAAAGCATAAATCAATAATTACACATCTAACACTGTTGTTAGAGCATGTAGCCCTATAGTACACTTAACAAATGACTTTTAAGCCACATGAGACAATTGAGGCAACTGACAGTCTCATTTCATTGCAATATACCTTTGTGCTCGAGAACCAGTCCAATAGCTCTTAAAATTATGCAAAAAGTATCTCAATTACCGATGAGAATCTAAGACCAAAACTGCCAAAATAATCATCTACCTTAAATACAGTCTTTGTTTTTTTTGTCTTTCTTTTTTATTTACATTTTGGAAGAACATGCACAACATGTGAACAAATAAAGACAACAGCTACCGAAGAACAATGGCAAGAGTTTTCATCCATATACCTGAATGCGGTTGCGATGGGCAAAATTTGACACAGCCCGATGCTCCAACAAGCCCTGAAGCTCTGTTTGCCTTTCTCTCTCAGCCTTTTTAAGCATATCAACCAGTGCCTGTCGGCCACACAGTTTACGAATGCCCCTACGGACATGCTCAGTTCGGCCTTCACTCTGGTTAACCACCAATCCGTCAAGAACTCTTTCAATTTGACCACCAACATCGGAAGCTTGCTCTTCTCTACTGTCAACACAAGCACCTCTCTGCTGGCTATTCATTTGCACCCACTCCCTTATAATTCTGACCCTCTCCTGCTCAGTTTCACCAAGCCATTGGGCCCTCGAGCTGTTGTTTCTACGGGAAACATTAGGTGAACGTTCCCTACCACCACTGTTCATCCACTCCCGGAAAATTTGCCTTACCCTTTCCCTTTCAACTTCCCCCAAATCAGACGAATTTTCACAATTAAAATTACTTGAATCCTCATTCCCATTCTGCGACCCAAATCTATCTGGGGACCATTGTCCAAACTCATTCTCACTCACACTCACATCCTCTGAAACACCATATTGTTCACTATTTTGGCTATCAGATAGATCAGTCATCGAGAGGTCATCACCCCTTTGTTGGAGCATTCTTTCACTAGCTCTCTCTTGGGGATGACTCACCACATGCTCATCCTCAAGCTCCCGCCACATCTGCAGGAGCGAGGATGCCCGGGTGCTACCATTTTCCTGCCTTCTAGATGCTTGAGACTGAGACTCCCTTAGGAAAGAATTTTCAAGCACAGAAACATTGTGTAGACCAGCAATAGCCATATTGCTCCAAAATCTATACTATCAAACCTTTTCAACCCATCCCTTCATATGCATGAAAAACTGCATTTATTTACAAAAAAAGAAAAATACTAGGTAATCCCCTTTCAAAAAATCAATCAACACCTAAAACTAGGAAAAATCCTCTTCATCATCATTTGTCAGCTTTTGCATCGCCATCAAGGCCAGTAACAACATCACCGCTATCAATCTCAGAGCAAACACACAGGTGGACGTAATAAAACACGCACTAAATCATCCAATCTTCGAAAACTCTGCAGAAATAACTAAGAATGTCAGTTTTTTTTCTAATTAATTTTCATAAATAAATTGTAATACTCTTGAAACTCATTTCCTCAATGTCATCTTCCACCATTGACAAAATGAGGAAGAAAAATAGAATTAAAGAAATCTGGAACCTATTTACAACAACCTCCACCAAACACGAAAAGCAAACAGTAATCTGAATTAACTTATTGGATTAATCCCTTGTTTGGCTGCTAAGAAAATGTAAAAATATAACAAAATTTTCCAAATCTCAAATTTTCCAGTCTCTAGCAAAAAAATAGAAAAAAACAAATTAACCTTTTACAATTTCTTATAAACTCTAGTTAAATTTTCTGTTCTTTTACTCACATTTCTCAGCAACCAAACAACATAACAAATCCACTTTAAAGAAAATGAAGACGGAAACAACGACAAACGAATCAAAGAAAGGAAAGAAAAAGGTACCGAAGAGGCTCGAGCTCTTTGATTTGGAAGCGAAGGAAACGAAACCTAAAGAGAGAGAAAGAAAGAGAAAATATGAAGAGAAAGAAGTGAAGAGACAAATAGAAGAAGAGAGAGGGAAGCAGAGATTTTATGAATAATAAATGAAAAAAAGGGGACACGTCATTTTTTATTGAATTTAAATATTTAATTGCTTTTTGTTGTTTTTAACTTTTTACGGTTTGATGGGATGCCTAAAAAATTTGCCGTAACACAAACGTTTTAAAACGGAGGGCAAAGACGAATAGGAGATTGACGCGTGGAATATGTCAATTTATCGCGGGTTTCTAAATCTTGGATTTAACGGGACGTGGAGAAAACGACGCGGCGTTTATTTCGTGATTTTCGGATTTTGCCTCCCCCATTCGCCGTTGGAGTTGAAATTTCAAATGAAAGGTAGGAGAATGGCAATGATGGAATTTCAACTCGCGAGGGAGAACGAGAGTGGCCGCTTTGTTGTGGCGTTAACGGCAATTCAAAAACCGTACCCTTTTTATTAAAAAAATAATTGGATATATTGATAGTAAATTTGCTTAATTTTATAATTGGAGATTAATAAATGACTTAATAGTTAAATGTATCTTTCACATTTATCACAAAAATAAAATTAAGTATTCAACATTTAAATGCATAAAAATCAATTCTAAACATTACAAAATAATTTAATTAAAGACATTTTCATTAAATCCTTTAATTTTCGTTAAGTTTTATTACTAGTAGGAGTAACAAAAATTAAAGGATTTAACGAAAATGTCCTTAGTTCAATTATTTTGTAACGTTTAGAAATGATTTCCATGCATTTAAACGTTAAAGACTTAATTTCATTTTGTGACAAACGTGAAGGACACATTTGGCTATTAAGCCTTAATAAATTATCACATGTTTCTTTTTTATAATTTTATATTTTTTATAATATATTTCAAAAAGCATAAAATATTTTTTTCTTAAATTCTAGCATATCTTTAAAGCCATTAAAAGACGTGATTGTGTTAAATTTACATTATTATGATCTGAAATAATATTATAATTTCTTAAGAACGAAAATTTTACATTATATATTATTTGAATTATTTATTATTTAAAAAAATACATTGTCTTAATAATAACCATACTACTTCATCTTTAATTACATTATGAATCTTAAATTTTAAAGATATAAAAATTAGTGTCTCTTACTAATTATCCAAACTTGATTTTGCTTGAAATTAAACTTTTAGTATTAATATCCTCATAACATGTTTAAATTTAATAAGTAATGTTTTCATAGGACATTGGCAAAAAAGAAAAATGTTGAATCAAAGTAAAAGTTTAGACTAATTTCAAGCTTATCTTTCCATTTTTGCTGTAACAACATCTTTCTTTTTCCTCCTTTTTTTCATAAACAAGTTACCATACAAATTAGTATTTGAGTTTTGATGATATTCTATAGTATTTGATAAGCATAAGAATTGTTACTAATAATTACCAATTGATAGAAGTTTTCATCTTTTGACCAAATTAAGGAATGGAGAGCGACTTTTTTCCCTTTTTAGTTTTTCATCATTGCAATTATAAGATCCCTTGGAAGTTTTTAAATTTTATATATGAATTAAAATATTATCACTTGATTTTTTATTTATTATATATTTATTTTAAATATATCTTAATGAAATACTTGATAACACAAAAAAAAATGTTGAATAAAAAAATACTTTCTCATCTCTAGTAAATTTTTTATATGACCTTGAATGAAAATAACGTTTCTTGATCTCATAAGTTATGACAAAATATGTTTGACCAATTACATTTTAATCACCAATGAGACTTTGGCTTAGTGGTAAAGAAGAGGCCTTGAGACTTTGAGGTTTCAGATTCGAGTCTCACCAAGTGTGAGCTTGAGTTAGTCTAATTATTTACTAATTTGTTTAATTTGTTATAGTTATTTATTAGTTTACCTAATTTGAGTAATGTGATTTTCATAGTTACATGTTCATATAATATAATATGCTGATTGTGATTATAACTTGTAATGAAAATGTACTATTCAAAAAAAATTACATTTTAATAAAATATATTTATTATAAGAGGAATGAATTTATTAATAAAAAAATCTTTGCAGATATTAAAAGAGATTTTGTTTAGAGCTCAGCAAACTCTTCAAAAATAGTCAATAAAAAAGTTTCTTTAGACCTTAAAATATAGATTCCAAAATAGTTTTCTTTTACGACAAAACTCTGCCAAAAATAGTTGATAAAAAAGTTTCTTTAGACCTTAGAGTGGTACTCAATAGAACTTTTGACCCTTTTTTTCTGCAAAAATCTGCACAATTTTACAAAGAAAAAGCATCTAATAATGTCATCATTGGTAGATTGGCTTGGGATTGAAGGAGAATAGTGTTAGCATTAATGTATAAATCTTCTAGAAGCAAGTTGGTAAACAATGGTTAAATTAATTGAAATTATAGGTTTACTGAGAGAAAGTGGTCCAAGGATGTTACCTGTGGTCACAAAAGGTAAGCTTTAAGTTTCAATTTTTTATTTCTCTTTCTAATCTAAATCGTAAAAAAAAGGGTCTAAAATAATCATCTATTTCCATATATATTTTTTTACATTCAAAATTTATCAAAAAATTTATTATGTGACATAATTCAAATGAAAAATTTGTATAATTATTTCATACAATATTTTACTTATTTTTTAAACAATCGAAAACAAGTAAGAACCTAAATTGTTTGTTCAAACTAGGGAAAGCTGGCTTAGCAAAAAGCAAAATGATTATTAATAAATTTCCTATGTGATTATAACTGTCCAACTGTGGTTATTAATTAAAGCCATCTCTATTTTTTATGTAGGTTGGTTTAGGTTATGAAATTTATGATTGGATGTGTTACTTAAAAGTTGAATGGCAAGAAAAAGCCATCATGTTAATTAGTGTAAAGCCATTGTCTAACTTATTTTAGTTTTGCTTACTATATAATGTAAGATAATATGTAAACTTTACCACTTTAAATTATATAATCCAGCATGTTAAAAGCTCATTGATTAATAATCAATCAATTATCTCCAAATTTAGGCTGAACTCATCATTATTAATTTGTCTAACTTGGTACACCTTTCTCACTTAGTCTTCGGGAAATTAATTAATTAATTTTCACTTATAAACACATGAATGAGAATTGAACTTTACAAGGAATGAATGGTGGAATTGAAAGAAAAGATTTTATATTCAAATACCACATTTTAGCCTTACTTTGATATATAATGTACCACACATTAACGAGATTATCAATTGTTATCCAAGAATTAATGAAGAATTCATCCTATATTTGTTAGTATATCTCCATAATTATGGAAATAATTGTTTGGTTGACCAATTCCGGATATGGTCCATAATTTCACACTGAATCTCAACTCAATATTTGGGTATTAAAAGCACGATTTTATGATGGTTAAAACGTGATTTTATTGCCATAATTAGCACGCTCTCATTACTATTTAAGGAGGGCTCCTTCCGGTCCCCAAGTACGTGAATCTCAAACACACAAACACCATCTAGTGAGGTTTTGAGTGCTTGGAAGATTTGGAAGGTCTGTGATCGACACAGAGTAGACTGTCAGATTCGGTAATTGCTTCAACAGCAGAGCTACAGAGTGCAATGGCTGGAGGTTAGATCCTATCGCTTCCGCATTTAATTGTTTAACATGTTTCATATTGTGTAGAAGCATGTTAGGCTTGTTTGATGTACTTACATTTGGTATCAGAGCCGTAGTTTAACCTCTGTTTTGTGAGAAATCTGTAGAAAGAAGCCATAAAAACCCATTTTTGAAACTTTAAGTCTCGGATTTCTTGAAACTCATTCTGTTTTCATGTGATTTTGGCTCAAATAATTTAGATCTATTGTTGTAAAGCTCTAGGGATGAAAAATACATGAAAAACGGGACTGTTTGAAGGGTTTTTGTGCCGGGTCGGGTCAAAAAGACCCAAAAAATTCTGGAAAATGCCCGTCGGGCGAAGAAGAAGCCTCGGGCGCGTGAGATTCACGCGCCCGATGGTGTAAACGGGCTCGTGGATCTCACGCGCCCGATAGTGGAAAAGCGGGCGCGTGGTTGTCACGCGCCCGAGGGTTGAAAGCGGGCGCGTGACCACCACGCGCCCGCCAAGGTTACACAGTACAACCGTACTGTTAAAAAAAAAAGTGAAATTAATACTTATTGGGCTATCCGGTTTTGGGCCATTATTTGGGCTATTTTTGGTTAGTTTTGGTCCATTTATTTTGGGCCATTTGGTTAATTATTTGGACATATAAATTAAATAAAAGGCCATTTCGTTTATTTATTTTAGGCCTTAGGATTTATTTAATTTAATTAATTAAAATTATTTAATTTAGGCCAAATAATTATATTTTTTATAGTTTTATATCAAATCTTCAGTTTTGTAATTTTCATAATTTTATGAATAATTGGATTATTTTCACAAAATTAATATAATTATGAAAACTTCTCATTATTTTGGATTTTATGAGGATTTTTCATAAATTTGGAATTTTTATAAATACTATAATTTTAAATTGAATAATTTTGTGAAAATTATCATAAAATTATGATTAAATTATGAAAATTTGATATGAATGTATATATGTGCTCATTGTGAATATGTATAATTTTGTTATTTTTGTATTAGAAGCACATGTAGCTAAGTTATTCATATTATTTGGAATTAAAATTGCATTGTGTTAATTGCAATTTTTAAAACATGAATAAACTTAGAATTTTGCCAATATGTCGAAGTGATTATAATTTATTTAATTAGGGCTTAGCCACAGCAACCTTAATTAAGTAAAATTAATTTTTGTAAAATCACATAATGATATTAGACATAAATTGTAATTAGTTATAAGGTTATGGTAAATTTTATCCCACAGGAATTTTTATTATAATTTTATAACTAATTAGGATAAAATATCAAATTAGTTTCTTAATTTACCCACAGGAATTAGGAAATGATATAATTTGATAGTTTTATCATTATGATATGAATCTATAGAATTAGAACTTTAGCCCACAGGCAAGTTTTATGTCTAGGATTCATTAATAAAATATGTTTACATTGGTAAACATAATTAAGTTTGCCTCAAAAATTCTAGATACATAAGCATGTTTATTTTTTATATGCAGTGTTTCCTCAGGCTAGTATTAACCTAGAAGTTCCCGAGCTGGATGGAGAGAACTACAAGGTTTGGAAGGAGAGAGTTCTCCTCCAATTAGGGTGCATGGATATAGACTATGCTATAAGGAAAGACGAGCCCGTATTGACTGAGACCAGCACTCCTACTGAAGTAGCTTTACATGAACGCTGGGAGCGATCCAATCGCCTTAGTGTCATGTATATAAAGACAAAGATATCTGCTGGGATACGTGGTTCAGTCGAACAGCATACCAACGTTAGGACCTTACTGAAGGCCATAGATGATCAATTTGTCACTTCAGACAAAGCGTTGGCCAGCACCCTGATAATGAAGTTCTCATCGATGAGGCTCACCAATGTCAAAGGAGTGCGCGAGCACATAATGGCCATGAGAGATATAGCGGCCCAACTCAAGAAGCTAGAGGTGGAGATGTCTGAGTCTTTTCTTGTGCACTACATATTGAACACTCTACCAAAGCAGTACGGACCATTCAAGATATCCTATAACACACATAAGGATAAGTGGACAATCAATGAATTGATGACCATGTGTGTTCAAGAGGAGGGAAGACTGCTTATGGAATCGGGTGAAAGTGCATTTTTTGCAAGCCAAGAAAAGATAAAGGATCGAGCCAAGAACAAGGGAAAAGGGAAAATCCCTGCCCAAGCTGACATTAAGAAAGAGTCCAAGTGTTTCTTCTGTAAAAAGAAGGGACACATGAAGAAGGACTGTGCCAAGCTTCAGTAGTGGCTCGTTAAGAAAGGTAATCCACTTTCATATGTTTGTTTTGAATCAAATATGGTTGAGGTTAATCATAACACATGGTGGATTGATTCTGGATCTACAATTCACATTTCGACTTCCTTACAGGGTATGACAAACCTAAGGAAGCCAGTGGGAAATGAGGAGAGCATCTATTCAGGAAACAAGATGCGCTCGCTTGTTGAAGGCGTTGGAACATGCACTTTAGTTCTTAGGAGTGGTTTTGTTTTGCAATTAGAAAAGACATTTTATATTCCTAGTTTCTCGAGAAATTTAATCTCTGTTTCTAGGTTGTTACCTTATGGATATTCCTTTCAATTTTCAAATAAATCAATATTGATATATTTTAAATCTGATATTGTTGGGAATGGTACCTTATGTGATGGTCTTTTCTCTATTGATTTGCAAAATGACACTGCTCATAACGCCTTGCATGTTCAAACTGGCACTAAAAGATGTGTTATGAATGAGGACTCCTCTACGTTATGGCACCGGAGATTAGGTCATATCTCCATAAATAGAATTAAGAGATTGGTAAATGACGGAATACTTAGTACTCTCGATTTTACTGATTTCGACACTTGTGTGGATTGCATTAAGGGTAAGCAAACCAACAAGTCTAAGAAAGGTGCCAATAGGAGTTCAACCATATTAGAGATCATACATTCTGACATATGTTGTCCAGACATTGATGCATATGGTCAGAAATACTTCATCACCTTTATTGATGATTACTCGAGGTTTATGTATCTCTACATGCTTCATAACAAGAGCGAAGCATTAGATGCCTTTAAAGTCTTTAAGGCTGAAGTAGAGAAACAATGTGAAAAACCCATAAAGATAGTAAGAACTGATAGAGGTGGGGAGTATTACGGTAGATACACTGAAGATGGACAAGCACCTGGACCATTTGCGAAGTTCCTTCAAGAAAATGGGATTGTTGCCCAATATACCATGCCTGGTTCACCAGATCAGAATGGTGTTGCAGAAAGAAGGAACCGAACTTTGATGGAAATGGTGCGTAGTATGCTTAGCAACTCGAAGTTGCCTAAGTCTTTGTGGATTGAAGCTCTCAAAACGGCAGCGTATATATTGAACCGGGTTCCAACCAAGGCTGTTCCAAAGACGCCTTTTGAATTATTCAAAGGTTGGAAACCGAGTTTGCGTCATATGCGCGTTTGGGGATGCCCTTCTGAGATAAGAGTTTACAACCCACAGGAAAAGAAACTGGATCCTAGGACCATAAGTGGGTATTTCATCGGATATGCCGAACGGTCCAAAGGCTACAGATTCTATTGTCCATCTCATAGCACTAGATTTGTGGAATCAAGGAACGCCAAGTTTCTTGAAAATGACTTAGTTAGTGGGAGCGATCAATCTCAAGACCTAGTTTCTGTGAGAGATCAACCCTCTACCTCGAGTCAAGGATTGGTTATCATGAACAATGTCCCTTCAGTACAACTGGACATTGAACAACCAATCGTTGAAGATCTACAAGTAGCTGATAACTTACCAGTAGACGAGGCTCCTCTGGATACACCAGAATTGAGTGAGCAACCAGTTGAACAACATGATCCTTTGGAGAATGTTGAACCAACATTAAGAAGGTCTACTAGGGAAAAGAAATCAGCTATTCCTAGTGATTATATTGTGTATCTACAAGAGTATGATTTCAATATTGGGCACGTTAATGATCCAGAGATGTTTTCACAAGCCATGAACAGCAAAGAATCAAAACTTTGGTTCGATGCTATGAAGGATGAGATGGATTCGATGGCATCTAATGGAGTATGGGATCTTGTCGAGTTGCCTAATGGGGCCAGGGCTATAGGCTGTAAATGGGTCTTTAAGACCAAGACTGACTCATTAGGCAACATTGAGCGTTATAAGGCAAGACTCGTAGCCAAAGGATTCACTCAAAAGGAGGGAATCGATTACAAGGAGACCTTCTCTCCTGTATCTAAGAAAGATTCTCTCCGCATCATAATGGCACTTGTTGCACATTTTGACTTAGAGTTGCAACAAATGGATGTGAAAACGGCATTTCTCAATGGTGATCTAGAGGAAGAGGTTTACATGAAACAACCTGAAGGTTTTTCCTCTAGCAATGGTGAGCATTTGGTCTGTAAGCTCAAGAAGTCCATATATGGGTTGAAACAAGCTTCTCGTCAATGGTAAGGAGGGAATCGATTACAAGGAGACCTTCTCTCCTGTATCTAAGAAAGATTCTCTCCGCATCATAATGGCACTTGTTGCACATTTTGACTTAGAGTTGCAACAAATGGATGTGAAAACGGCATTTCTCAATGGTGATCTAGAGGAAGAGGTTTACATGAAACAACCTGAAGGTTTTTCCTCTAGCAATGGTGAGCATTTGGTCTGTAAGCTCAAGAAGTCCATATATGGGTTGAAACAAGCTTCTCGTCAATGGTATTTAAAATTTCATGAAGTCATCTCATCATTTGGTTTCGTTGAGAACATCATGGAGCAATGTATATACCAGAAGGTCAGTGGGAGCAAGATTTGTTTCCTTGTGCTATATGTGGATGATATTCTGCTTGCAACCAATGATAAGGGGATGCTACGTGAGGTGAAACAATTTCTTTCTGAGAACTTTGATATGAAGGATATGGGTGATGCATCTTATGTCATTGGCATTAAGATCCATAGAGACAGACATAGAGGTATATTAGGTCTGTCACTAGAAGCCTATATTAATAAAGTCTTGGAAAGATTCAGAATGAAAGATTGTTCACCAAGCCCAGCTCCCATTGTGAAGGGTGACAGGTTCAATTTGAACCAGTGCCCGAAAAATGATCTTGAGCGGGAACAGATGAAGAACATTCCATATGCCTCAGCTGTTGGAAGCATTATGTATGCACAGGTCTGTACCAGGCCTGATATTGCTTTTGCTGTGGGAGTGTTGGGTAGATACCAAAGTGACCCGGGGATGGACCACTGGAGAGCTGCGAAAAAGGTGCTTAGATATTTTCAAGGCACTAAGGATTACATGCTTATGTATAGACGGACCGATGAGTTGGAAGTGATTGGCTACTCAGACTCAGACTTTGCTGGCTGTGTTGATACCCGGAAATCAACATCTGGTTACATCTTCATGCTTGCTGGTGGAGCTGTTTCATGGAAGAGTGCTAAGCAGACACTGACTGCCACTTCTACTATGGAGGCCGAGTTCGTTTCCTGTTTTGAGGCTACCTCACATGGTGTATGGCTTAAGAGTTTCATTGGTGGGCTTAGAGTTGTTGACTCCATATCTAAGCCATTGAGGATATATTGTGACAATTCAGCTGCGGTATTCATGGCTAAGAACAATAAGAGTGGAAGTCGAAGTAAGCATATCGACATTAAGTACTTAGCCATTAGAGAACGTGTTAGAGATAAAAGAGTGGTCATTGAACACGTTAGCACTGAATTGATGTTAGCTGATCCTTTGACTAAAGGCATGCCACCGTTTAAATTTAAGGATCATGTAGAGAGAATGGGACTTGGTCCTACATTATGATTGTATTGAAACTCTTATTAATAATATGATGTTTCTCATTTTTGATTTGTATACACTAAAGTTTATTTGAGAAATATCCTTGTTGTTTGGACCGAGAATAAACATAAGGTTTATTCATTAAGTATAAATGAGTTGATTTAGAAACATTTTACATAGTAATACATGGAAGATAATACTCACCATTAGAGGAACTGTCGCCATGATTCATGTGATTTGTTTCTTTATAAGTGAAATATATGGACCAAGTGGGAGAATGTTAGTATATCTCCATAATTATGGAAATAATTGTTTGGTTGACCAATTCCGGATATGGTCCATAATTTCACACTGAATCTCAACTCAATATTTGGGTATTAAAAGCACGATTTTATGATGGTTAAAACGTGATTTTATTGCCATAATTAGCACGCTCTCATTACTATTTAAGGAGGGCTCCTTCCGGTCCCCAAGTACGTGAATCTCAAACACACAAACACCATCTAGTGAGGTTTTGAGTGCTTGGAAGATTTGGAAGGTCTGTGATCGACACAGAGTAGACTGTCAGATTCGGTAATTGCTTCAACAGCAGAGCTACAGAGTGCAATGGCTGGAGGTTAGATCCTATCGCTTCCGCATTTAATTGTTTAACATGTTTCATATTGTGTAGAAGCATGTTAGGCTTGTTTGATGTACTTACAATATTAACATTTGCTTTTTCCTTATATTAGAATTAAAGTTTTGTTTAGTACAGCTGAAAAGTGGAAAGAAAATAAGTAATGGAAGAAAATTTGCAAGAAAAATGAATTTTGAGAATGTTTGATAAAATAAAATAGAAAGGAGAGAAAATGGGAAGGATAAATGTTTTGTTCTCTACTCATAAAATTCAATCTCTTTAATTTGTGGAGAAAATAAGAAAGAGTATGTAATTCATGTGATAAATCAAGTGAAAATACACTCATAAGTTGTGGCTCAGTTGATAACGCAAGCTAAGTTTGTAGGAAGAGCTATCGTGTTCGATTCCCACTAAAAACACATTTGGAGAGGAGTGAAGAGCTTTAACTGTGACTAAGCTCCGAGCAGGAATAGTCTTAGACTATTAAAATGAATGAAGATATATGTGGTTTACACAAAAAAAATCAAGTGAAAATACTAAGTTACCCATAATCACCTTACTTTTTATTTTTTCTTCTTTTTTCTTTTCAATTCTACCAAGCAATAGAATGAAAGAAATTATATTTTTCATTCAATTTTCCATATTTCTTACTTAGCACATTTATGAAATGAAATAATATATTTTTTTATCTTTTCACTTTTATCTTCCTTTAATTTTTCATCTCTTCATTTTTCTGCCATACCAATCTAAGCCTAAGTGATTAACCTTAGAATAGTCCATATCTTATTTTGTTATATCATCCATATATATTTTTTTATTTATATATATATATATATATAAACACATACACGCATTTTCAAAAATGCATGTTTTCGGTTGCTAAAATAATAGGTGTGTGCATACATGCATGTACCTATATAAAAACATATATATATATATATTATTTGAAAATTTTACACATTATAATCATGTCTGTAACGTCCCCGTCACTTCATCTTATCGCTTATCTTTTTCCTTCTTTATTTAGATTTAGTTTATCCAGTGTCGTTCTTCCTTTAATCTTAAGCTAATAATTTAATAGCTTATGAAATTTTATTCAATTTCCATAAACATAAAAATGATATATATAAATATCATTCCGTTTCCACAGGATCTCATACATAATCTTAACTTACATCCCCGACATCTTATATACATAAATTCTACTTGTACTGTACTGTAGCTGAATTACAATTTAACTTTACATATGACATATAAGTATACCTTCTATGCTAACTAGGAAGCGTATCGAGAAGGTACACTTTGATTCTTCAAGCACGAGCTCCTCTAGTCGGAGCGTGGTTCACTTCAAGTAGTCTGTAGGAAAAATAGTCGTAAAAGGGTGAGTTTACGCTCAGTAAGAAAAGTATGTAAAAGAGCGTACTATGCCTCTATATGCATTTTTCCTACTTGGCTCTATAATGTCATGTAAAGCATTATAAAGCATGCATCATACTTCTTTTTTTAAAACATCATACTTCATACATACTTTAAAACATACATCATATACTTCTTCATACATACATCTTGTGCTTTGAAATAGATGGAGACTATGTACAATGTTTAAGCGATTGAGTCATCATATGAACCGTTCATTCCCATTCATATGACTCATATGACTCTAATCATGCATTAGTACATTGGTATACCATGTAGAGGTCAGGGATTCTCTCCTGCTTTAATAATACCATAGTGAGCACTAGTCAGGTGTCACTGATGGTCTTGAGGACCGGACTAGGGTTCCTCACTTAACATACATATTACTGAGGACTTGATTAGAGTCTCTCAGCCATCAGAAATGCATAATCATTACGCAGTCCATAGCCTCAAAACATTTATAATATACTTTTCAGAAAACACCTTTGTGTTTAAATCAATTAAGCTTTGAAAACATCTTTTCATACATGGCAGTCGACTGGTCTTATAGGACAGTCGACTGCTACTTCATAACTTTATTTCACGAAATTAATTTCATTTCGGAAAATACATGGGGGCAGTCGACTGGTCCATATAGCAGTCGACTGGTTTTCAAACAGAATGCTTTTTAAGAAATAGCAGTCGACTGGTCATATAGGGCAGTCGACTATTTTTGAAACAGAATGCAATTTGGTAAATAGCAGTCGACTGGTTTGAAACAGAATGCTTCTGGAAAAATAGCAGTCGACTGGCTTACATAGCAGTCGACTGGTTTGCATCGGTTTTCGGAAAACGACGTTTTGGTTGTCTCTAGGCAGTCGACTTCCCTTTATGGCAGTCGGCTGCCCCTAGCCTAATTGGTACTAGGAAACAAGTCCGAAAATGCATCTTTTCCTGCACAAAATCAACTAATACTTCTCTCCAAAACATGTAAAAACATCATAAAACATGCAGACATAGCTGCCTTACGTCCGTTACATAAATTCCTTACCTTAATTCCTTCGGAAACGTGGAATCACTTGGCGCGTAACCCTAGCTTTTCACTCCTTCAAAGCTGTAATCATAAATCAATTGAAATCTTAAATTAAACACCATACATACATCATACCAACTTAGAACAACTTCAAATCATCAACAAAGTTGGCTAAATCATCTTCTTCTCTTACCTTCACTAGAGACCAAAATCTCAAACTTTGAGATCTCTTCCAATACTTGAAATCAATCCATCAAACTTTGGATATCTCTTATTCTAGTGACAAGGATCGATTTTCATCTAATAAACTTGTTGAATCGATGGGAGATTAAGGTGGTTTGTCAAGGTAGCTATGGATGGTAACTTGGAAGAATGGAGATGGAACGAGAGGGAGAGCTGGAAGATAGGGGCTGACGTTGGTGATAGCTAGTAGGGATGACTCATGCACTTGCATTAAATGTCTCCCTATCTCCTTAATCATCTCAGCCATGCTTCCTTTCCTTGACCCTTGACCCTTTAATTCCTCTTCCATTCAAACATAAGCCACATGTATTTAATTAACCAATCAAAATTCTGATTTTATTTCTTGTCTCATACCTTAATTAATTTTCTGATATCAACATGCTTCATTTGACTTATTGACATTCAACTTCATTGTTTCTTCTACACATCATGCATACATCATTCACACATTAAACTTCATGTTCATTTAATCATATTAGCTTAGAATACTTTACAAATGTGGAGGAATTACATGGGAATTAGGGATCTCACATCCTCCCCACCTTAGAAAATTTGGTCCTCCAAATTTGCCTTAGCTTGTCATGTGAATAATTCTGGATACCTTTCCTTCATTAAGCTCTCTAGCTCCCATGTAGCTTCTTCCATCGTATGGTATTGCCAGAGAACTTTCACTAACGAGATCGTCTTAGACCTCAAAACTTTCTCTTTTCTATCCAAAATCCGAATTGGCTTCTCTACATAACTCATATCTTCCCTTATCTCCAAGGGTTCATACTCAATGACATGAGACGGATCCGGATTATACTTCCGAAACATCGATACATGAAACACATTATGAACTCCCGATAGCTCCGGAGGCAATGCCAATCTATAGGCAACATCGCCTATTCGATCTAAGACCTCAAATGGACCGATGTAACGAGGACTCAGCTTACCTCGTCGGCCAAATCTCATGATTCCTTTAGATGGAGAAACTTTCAAGAATACCAAATCTCCAACCATAAACTCAAGTGGTCTCCATCGAGCATCCGCATAGTTCTTTTGTCTATTCTGAGCTGTTTTAAGCCTTTGACAAATCAACTTAACATCTTCTGAAGCTTGCTCGACTAGATCTGGAGTCAATAACTTACGTTCGCCCACTTCTTCCCACCCAATCGGAGATCGACACCTTCTTCCATACAAAGCTTCATATGGTGCCATCCCGATGCTTGCATGATAACTATTATTGTATGCAAACTCAGCTAATGGCAGATGGTCATCCCAGGAGCCTTTAAAGTCCATAGCACAAGCCCTCAACATATCCTCGAGCGTCTGAATCGTGCGCTCGGACTGTCCATCAGTCTGCGGATGAAAAGCTGTGCTAAAATTTAACTTAGATCCCATGGCTTCCTGAAAATGCTCCCAGAAATGGGAAGTAAACCTGGAATCTCTATCAGAAGTGATGCTTACTGGAACACCGTGTAGTCTTACGATGTCTTTTACATACATATCTGCCAAAGTATTGAGTGTATCAGTTGACTTCATAGGTAGGAAGTGAGCTGATTTTGTCAATCTATCGACGATCACCCAAATACCATCATGATTCTTCTTGGTTCTAGGCAATCCCATAATAAAGTCCATCGTAATGTGTTCCCACTTCCATATAGGTACAGGCAGAGGGTGCAGTAATCCTGCTGGCTTTTGGTGCTCTACCTTGACCTGTTGACATGTGAGACATTTTGCTACAAAATCAGCTATGTCTCTCTTCATGCCCTTCCACCAGTACACCTTGCGAAAATTGTGATACATCTTCGCATTTCCTGGATGTAACGTGTACTTAGTGGCATGTGCTTCTGTAAATATCAATTTCTTCAATTCATCATTATTAGGAACACACATACGATTCCTGAACCTCAAAATCTCATCACTACCAAGACTGAACTCTGAGGTCATACTTGACTGCATCTGATTCATAGCCTCTATGCATCTATCATCTTCCTTTTGAGCACTTCGGATTCTGTCCATTAACTCTGGCTCAATCCTCAAACTAGCCATCATTCCACTATGCTCATGAGGCATAACATTAAGGTTGAGGCTTGCGAATTGCTCAATTAGTTCGTGCTCTTTTATCATCATATAAGACACCATACTTACATGCTTCCGGCTCAGAGCATCCGCCACCACATTGGCTTTTCCCGGGTGGTACAAGATCTCACAATCGTAATCTTTTAGTAGCTCGAGCCATCTTCTTTGCCTCATGTTTAATTCCTTCTGGGAGAATAAGTATTTCAGACTTTTGTGATCCGTAAAAATCTGAAATCTCTCACCATACAAGTAATGCCTCCATATTTTCAAGGCAAACACTACTGCAGCTAACTCCAAATCATGAGTCGGGTAGTTCTTCTCATGGTCCTTTAGTTGTCTGGAACCATAGGCTACTACCTTGCCATGCTGCATTAACACACATCCCAAGCCTTGCCCTGAGGCACCACCATATACTGCAAATCCACCTGAACCACCAGGGATGGTGAGAATCGGTGCAGTCGTTAGCCTGTGCTTCAACTCTTGGAAGCTACTTTCACAAGCTTCATTCCACTCATACTTCACTTTTTTGCGCGTCAAGCGCGTCAATGGAGCAGCTAACTTCGAGAAACCCTCTACAAACCTCTTATAGTAGCCAGCTAAACCCAAGAAACTCCTAATCTCCGTCACAGTCTTCGGTCTTTCCCATTGAACCACCGCTTCAATCTTTGATGGATCAACTGAGACTCCATCTTTACTGATCACATGACCTAAGAAGAAGATTTGATTCAACCAGAAATCACATTTACTTAGCTTGGCATATAGTCCTCTATCTCTGAGGGTCTCTAAAACAATCCTCAAATGCTGCTCATGCTCTTCCCGTGACCTCGAGTACACCAAGATGTCATCGATGAAAACAATGACAAACTGGTCCAAGTATTGCTTAAACACATCATTCATCAAATTCATGAAGGCTGCAGGTGCATTGGTCAGACCAAACGGCATCACCAAAAATTCATAATGGCCATACCGTGTCCTGAACGCAGTCTTAGGGATATCTTCATCTCGGATCTTCAACTGATGATATCCCGACCTCAAGTCTATCTTGGAAAAGACTTGGGCACCCTTAAGCTGATCAAAGAGGTCATCTATCCTGGGAAGAGGATACTTATTCTTGATCGTCACTTTGTTTAACCACCGGTAGTCAATGCATAACCTCATACTACCGTCCTTCTTCTTGACAAAAAGCACAGAAGCACCCCAAGGGGATACGCTGGGTCGTATAAATCCCTTGTTTAGCAACTCCTGAAGCTGCTTCTTAAGTTCTTCCAATTCTACCAAGGCCATCCGGTAAGGAGCTCTTGATATAGGCTCAGTTCCCGGCATCAAATCGATAGTGAACTCCACTTCCCTATCCGGAGGAAGTCCTGGAAGATCATCCGGGAACACCTCGGAAAAATCTTGGACTACAGGAATATCATTGAGTCCGGGACGTTTCTGATCTACGTCCTCCACATAAGCAATGAATCCTTCATACAACCATACATACTTCTCATTATTTTCATATGAATTCAAATCAGGAACTAAACAGGTTTCATATTAATTTCTTGCAAAATTTACAACATAGCTAACGGGTGAAGAGAATGTTACACTCTTAGCATAACAGTCCACTATAACATGATTGTTAGCTAACCAATCCATACCCAAAATAACATCAAACCCATACATATTTAATAAGATTAGGTCAGCCTTAGATTCTCTTTCTCCTACTCGTAGCTTACAGTTTCTATACACCAACTCTGTCACTTGTGATTCTCTAAGTGGTGTGCTTATCTTTAATGAGTGTTCTAAAGTCTCAGGCTCAACAGGTATTTTCATAGCAAACTTAGGAGACACAAAAGAATGCGTAGAGCCTGGATCGAACAATGCTATGACATTTACATCAAACAGGTAAATTGTACCTTTAATCACTTTGGACGAGGCATCAGCAGACTCTTCGTCGATGGCAAACACTCGTCCTTGGGTCACAGCTTTCTTTCCCTTCTCAGCAGCAGTGGCCTTAGGTTGCGGTTTAGGGGTCTTATCGGATTCGCCAGGCATCCTTGGATCTCTCTGAGGGCAATCTCTAATCATATGCAATTTCTCCCCACATCTAAAGCAAGCGCCACTCGCCAAGCGACATGGCTGTGATCCGTGAAACTTCCCGCACTGCTCACATCTTTGCATCGTACTCTTTGGTGAGCTAGCGGTACTTCCAACTTGATTTCGGGATCGCTCATCACTTATCTTGATCCCTGTAGCTTTAAAAGTACCTATAGAAACTCTTTCAGATCGTCTACTCCTCCGAAATGGATACCTATCGCTCGAAGCTTTCTCATCCGACTTCCGCTTCATTGGTTCCTTGCCTTTACCCTTGGCTCGGAAGTCAGCATGGTGTAGATCATAGTCCTGCTCACACAGCTGAGCCTTACGGACAGCTTCTCCATAGGTGGTGATATCCATCGGATACAGTTTAGATCTAATCGGGGACTTCAATCCCTCGATGAATCTGTAGATCTTATGTCCTTCATCTCTTCGGACCTCTGGATCGAATCTACTCAAGGTGGTGAACTTAGATTCATATTGATTCACCGTCATCGTACCTTGAGTTAAGCTCAGAAACTCAATCTTCAGTCTATTCTGATCCGTGCGTGGGATGTACTGTTCATTAAAAGCTTCCACAAAACTGTCCCACGTGACCTCATCATATCGGGCCTCTAACACGGTCCGAGTGGCTTGCCACCAATATTCGGCATTATCTATCAACAAATAGGCGGCCAAGCCTACTTTCTCCCTTTCGGAGCAGGGCATATACTCAAAAGATTTTAAAACTGCTTTCATCCAATTCTCAGCTGTCAACAAATCTCTTTCCCCCTTGAACTTGGGCGGATCCAACTTCTTAAATTCCTTAATCAAAGCTACACTGCAATAAGCTCTAGGATCCCGCCTTCCAGTAACTGGAACTGGTGGGGTTACTTCCATAGGAGGAATAACAGTTGCAGTTGCTTGGGTACTTGTGGCCACATTTGGGAAATTAGACATGAACTACGTAAACATCGTGGCCATGTTCTCCATATACTTTTCCATTAACCTCGTATTCGGGCTATGTGGTGGAGATGGTTGAGGAGACAGAACTGGGGGCTCTTCAGTGCGACCCCGTCCTCTTCCTCTACTTGTACCTCTTCTTCGTGAGCTCATACTGTAAATATAATCATCATTGAGCTCTTTAGTATAACTAGAAACAGCTAACTATACATTTGTATTCAGACAAGTACAGTACAATTGGGGGGATATACTCTATTTCTAACTTCTTGACACTTATAAACCTCAATCTAAACTGCTCTGATACCACTCTGTGACGTCCCCGTCACTTCATCTTATCGCTTATCTTTTTCCTTCTTTATTTAGATTTAGTTTATCCAGTGTCGTTCTTCCTTTAATCTTAAGCTAATAATTTAATAGCTTATGAAATTTTATTCAATTTCCATAAACATAAAAATGATATATATATAAATATCATTCCGTTTCCACAGGATCTCATACATCATCTTAACTTACATCCCCGACATCTTATATACATAAATTCTACTTGTACTGTACTGTAGCTGAATTACAATTTAACTTTACATATGACATATAAGTATACCTTCTATGCTAACTGCGAAGCGTATCGAGAAGGTACACTTTGATTCTTCAAGCACGAGCTCCTCTAGTCGGAGCGTGGTTCACTTCAAGTAGTCTGTAGGAAAAATAGTCGTAAAAGGGTGAGTTTACGCTCACTAAGAAAAGTATGTAAAAGAGCGTACTATGCCTCTATATGCATATTTCCTACTTGGCTCTATAATGTCATGTAAAGCATTATAAATCATGCATCATACTTCTTTCTTTAAAACATCATACTTCATACATACTTTAAAACATACATCATATACTTCTTCATACATACATCTTGTGCTTTGAAATAGATGGAGACTATGTACAATGTTTAAGCGATTGAGTTATCATATGAACCGTTCATTCCCATTCATATGACTCATATGACTCTAATCATGCATTAGTACATTGGTATACCATGTAGAGGTCAGGGATTCTCTCCTACCTTAATAATACCATAGTGAGCACTAGTCAGGTGTCACTGATGGTCTTGAGGACCGGACTAGGGTTCCTCACTTAACATACATATTACTGAGGACTTGATCAGAGTCTCTCAGCCATCAGAAATGCATAATCATTACGCAGTCCATAGCCTCAAAACATTTATAATATACTTTTCAGAAAACACCTTTGTGTTTAAATCAATTAAGCTTTGAAAACATCTTTTCATACATGGCAGTCGACTAGTCTTATAGGGCAGTCGACTGCTGCTTCATAACTTTATTTCTCGAAATTAATTTCATTTCGGAAAATACATGGGGGCAGTCGACTGGTCCATATAGCAGTCGACTGATTTTCAAATAGAATGCTTTTTAAGAAATAGCAGTCGACTGGTCATATAGGGCAGTCGACTGTTTTTGAAACAGAATGCAATTTGGTAAATAGCAGTCGACTGTCCCATATAGCAGTCGACTGGTTTGAAACAGAATGCTTCTGGAAAAATAGCAGTCGACTGGCTTACATAACAGTCGACTGGTTTGCATCGGTTTTCGGAAAACGGCGTTTTGGTTGTCTCTAGGCAGTCGACTTCCCTTTATGGCAGTTGGCTGCCCCTAGCCTAATTGGTACTAGGAAACAAGTCCGAAAATGCATCTTTTCCTGCACAAAATCAACTAATACTTCTCTCCAAAACATGTAAAAACATCATAAAACATGCGGACATAGCCGCCTTACGTCCGTTACATAAATTCCTTACCTTAATTCCTTCGGAAACGCGGAATCACTTGGCGCGTAACCCTAGCTTTTCACTCCTTCAAAGCTGTAATCATAAATCAATTGAAATCTTAAATTAAACACCATACATACATCATACCAACTTAGAACAACTTCAAATCATCAACAAAGTTGGCTAAATCATCTTCTTCTCTTACCTTCACTAGAGACCAAAATCTCAAACTTTGAGATCTCTTCCAATACTTGAAATCAATCCATCAAACTTTGGATATCTCTTATTCTAGTGACAAGGATCGATTTTCGTCTAATAAACTTGTTGAATCGATGGGAGAGTAAGGTGGTTTGTCAAGGTAGCTATGGATGGTAACTTGGAAGAATGGAGATGGAACGAGAGGGAGAGCTGGAAGATAGGGGCTGACGTTGGTGATAGCTAGTAGGGATGACTCATGCACTTGCATTAAATGTCTCCCTATCTCCTTAATCATCTCAGCCATGCTTCCTTCCCTTGACCCTTGACCATTTAATTCCTCTTCCACTCAAACATAAGCCACATGTATTTAATTAACCAATCAAAATTCTGATTTTATTTCTTGTCTCATACCTTAATTAATTTTCTGATATCAACATGCTTCATTTGACTTATTGACATTCAACTTCATTGTTTCTTCTACACATCATGCATACATCATTCACACATTAAACTTCATGTTCATTTAATCATATTAGCTTAGAATACTTTACAAATGTGGAGGAATTACATGGGAATTAGGGATCTCACAATGTCCCCTCCAAATCATAATCAAACATTATCACAAAAATGATGCTTATCTTGTTTTATCCTATTTGTTGGCCACATGTATTGAACGCAATTTTTTTTTAATTTCTGTAAATTAATGCAACAATCTTTAAATTCAACATTTGAATTGAGAAAGGAAAGGAACATCTTGATAGTGTCAATTTCATGAATTCGAAATTTAAATATTAGTACTTGCAATTTTTTTATTCTATTTCTTTTTTAAAAAAATGTGACAATTTTATCGTTATAATGTTGTTGACAGTAGTATGTAATTAATATATTAAACAATTAATATTGCTTTTCATCTTATCAATCTAACTCAAGCATTCTTGTATTTATCTAATTATCCTTATTTATTTGGAAACAAACAAAAAATTGAAGAAAATTTTCCATTTTTT
Source organism: Heritiera fomes (assembly GCA_032173925.1). Lineage (NCBI taxonomy): Eukaryota > Viridiplantae > Streptophyta > Magnoliopsida > Malvales > Malvaceae > Heritiera > Heritiera fomes. The sequence continues at coordinate 36,871,715 of JAPDPM010000007.1, forward strand.
AGATGCAAATGGATGGCGTTTTTTTTTTTTTTACATATACATCCAATAAAAGGTTGAAGAAAATAAAAGAATGAAGAAAATGGGCTGACTCAAAATCTCTACTGGCATTTGGGCAAAAGCGTCGGTTGTGCTCAATCATTTTGTAGTTCATTTATTATATATTTATGAGAGAAATTATTATTATTATCATTAGCTCAAAATGTTAGCTCAAAACCCGACCAATTGCAAACTTAAAACTTGATCAAGGTTTTGATCATGACTAGGTTGTCGCCAGCTGCAACACAGCATCCAGCAGCATGCATCCACCTTCGTGGAAGTTGCTTCTCACTCCATGATTGTCATTCATGCTACGGTTCCTTCAATCGACAATGCTAATTAACCGTGATGTACATGCCAATCACCCTTTGCATGAGAGAAAATAAATTATGTATTTATAAGATCAGCATATAAATTTGTTAGACTAGAGATTCAAAATTCATGCTAACTAATACATAGAGTAATATTGATTTTATATATAAATCAAATATTGAAGGCATCCATTTGATACTTTAATAAGTCTCCAGCATCTTTCCACCTTATTAATATCTAGAATGTTGTAATGAGTGTCTAATAATTAAAAATTATTATTATTATTATTATTATTATTATTAAGAAAAATATTCAAATAAGTCATTGAATTTACTCAAAAATAAAAATAAATCCATAACGTTTTATTGCATGAAATTAAGATAAACTTTTATTCTATTGTAATTAGAACCTTAATGGTATAAATTTTTAATTTTTTTATTAAAATGTTTTTTAATTGGATTATTTAATTCGTATAAAATGCTTACTTATATTTATTTTAATAAGATGAATGATAAATATTTGAGAGAATGCAATTTAAAAAATTTTGTCAATTGAATGTCATTTACGCATTCTTAAAATTAATGGATATAATAGACCAAATAAAAAAAATAATGGATATAATTACAAAGAAATAAAAAACATATAATAAAAGATTGAAGACTTGCTTGCATCCTTTGAATAAAGTTGGAGGATTTATTTGTGCATGATATTATTATTATTTAGGTAAGATAGAATTTGTATATATGTCGTCGTCAACTGTATAAGAGCCCTCCATCAAGATATATTAAGGGAAGAAATAAGCAAAATGACTGTGACTTTGTATGGCAATGGCCTCGAAAAGCAAGGTCCTTTCAATGGCACATTACGTACTTGCAAAATGCGGGCATGCATGGCCAATGCCATGGGTCCTGAGATTCCCGAAAAGATCATGTTTCCTTGCCCCCCATTGTTCCAACTTCCAACCAAAGCTGTCCTAGAGAAGCATGAATGTTTCCCCCAACAGTCACGTGAAAAGCTCATCCCCAGATAAAATCTATGATATTTTCTCTTTGCTCGATGATTTCTTCATATTTTGATTTGAGAAGTACTAACATTGCCTGCCCCTTAGTCATTCCCACGTTTTATTTCTTTATTATCTTCAATATGACATGTCAAATCAACACATATTAACATGTACCTACTAATAAGCTAATTATAATATATGGTTGCAATTTGAAAGTCTCGAATTCGAATAATGAAATAGAGGGCAAGTCTATTTGTTTTATATTCAAAAAATATAAAGATTATTGTAGATTTGATAAGTTTAAACACAATAAAATTGAATGACATGAAAAAAATGAAAATGAAATGAGTTTAAATTTGATAAAACTATATATGAATTCGGTAAATATTCAAAATTTTTGTGTTTAATGTGTTAACATGAATTGTAACATAATAATTTTCATATTTTGCTTTATCTTATGACCTGATCTTAGTAAACACATTGTTTAGGAAGAGAGATTCTCATCTTATAACCTTTAGAAGTGAACCAAGAGTAAGTCAGATAGATTTCGTTTTAATTAGGAGTAGGGATAGACATAGATGTTTGGATTGTAAGGTTATCCCAGGTGAGAATGTTATTACGCAACATAGACTCCTAGTCCTAGATATGAAGATAGATAGATGACATCGAAGGAACCAACAAAAAGGAACTGAAAGGATTTGATGGTGGAAGCTAAAAGAAGATTATCATATAAAATGTAGAGATAGTTGGATTCAAAAAGAGCATTGGACAACAGAAGGGAACTGAAATGTAATGTGGAATAAGATGGCAAAATGCATTCGAGAGGTGGGCAAAGAGACATTAGGAGTATCAAACGGAAGAGTGCCGACTGGAAAGGACACAACATGGTGGACTGCAGCTATAAAAGACACTATAAAGACTAAGTGAGAGTGTTACAAGGTTTTGAAGAAGAATAATACAGAAGAGAGTTTTACGGAATATAAGTTAGCTAAAAAGGAGGCAAAGAAGGCTGTGGCAGAAGTTAAGACGAAGGTTGCGAAAGAGATTTACGACAAGTTGAACACAAAGGAGGGAGAGAAAAAGATATACAGATTGGCGTGAGCAAGAGAAAAGAGGAGACACAACCTAGGAGTAGTGAAATGTATTAAGGATAAGCATCAAAGAACTCTCGTTAAAGACAATGACATTAAGGATAGATGGCATGATTATTTTGACAAATTATTTAATGACGGATAAAATAAAGTTTTAGATAATATCTCGATGCCTCTCAAGGATTTAAATAGGTGCTTTATGTGTAGAATCAAAGAGACAGAGGTAAAAGAGGCACTAAAGATGATGAAGAATAGAAAAGCTGTTAGACCTGATGACATCCCAATTGAAGTTGGAAATGCCTTGGAGATGTAGGAGTTAGGTGGTTGACAAATCTGTTTAATAAGATTTGGCGCACTAACAAAATGCCGAAGGAATGGACGAAGAGTATCTTGATACCTCTATATAAGAACAAGGGAGATATTCAAAGTTGCGCCAACTACCGAGGCATAAAATTGATGAGTCACACGATGAAACTATGGGAGAGAGTGATAGAATGGAGACTAAGAAAGAATGTAGAGATATCGGAGAATCAATTTGGTTTTATGCCCGGTCGATCAACTATGGAGGCAATATATTTGCTTAGACAACTTATGGAGCGCTCTCGAATACTTGGTAAAGATCTCCATATGGTCTTTATAGATTTGGAAAAAGCATATGATAAAGTGCCTAGGGAGGTACTATGGCGGTCCTTAATGAAGAAAAGAGTTCCTTTGAAATACATTGAACTAATTAAGGACATGTATGGAGATGCAAGGACACATGTGAAGACAAGTGGGGGGCAAATAAGTGAGTTTCCTATCACGGTGGGATTACACCAAGGGTTAGCGTTGAGTCCATTCTTGTTTGCGGTAGTTATGGACGAACTGACAAAATCAATCCAGGATAAGGTGCCTTGGTGTATGATGTTTGCAGATGATATTGTCCTATGTGCGAAAACTAGAGCGGAGATGAATGCAAAGTTGGAATTATGGAGATAAATGTTGGAATCAAAAAGATTTAAACTAAGCAGAGTGAAGACTAAATACATAGAGTGTAAATTCAGCTCTAACCGAGTGGAAGAGAATAATGTAGTGACGTTAGATGGGGTGACGATACCTAAACGGGACCATTTTCGATATCTAGGATCGATAGTAGTACAGATGAATTGAGAGATTGATGGTGATGTGACCTATAGGATTCACGCTGGATGGAGTAAGTGGAGAAGTGCTACAGGTGTGTTGTGCGATAAAGGAATTCTTATATGGTTGAAAGGCAAGTTTTATAGGACAGTTATTAGACCAACATTGTTATATGGTAGTGAATGTTGGGCGACTAAGAGGCTACATACACAAAAGATGAATGTAACAAAAATGCAAATGATGCGGTGGATATGTGAATATATAAGAAAGAATAGAATGAGAAATGAAGATATTTGTAAGATGGTTGGAGTGATACTTATCAAAGACAAGATGTGTGAAAATCGTTTACATTGGTTTGGACACATAAGACGTAGACCTGTAGATGCTCCAGTTAGGAGAATAGAGGCTATGAATGTTGAGAGAAGGGTTAAGACTAGAGGAAGACCGAAAAAGACTTGGAAGGAAGTAGTTTGGAAAGATATGGAGGTTTTAGAGTTAGATGAGCAAATGGCCTTGGATAGGAATCTATGAAAGAGGAGAATACATATAGACAATCTAACGTGAATTCGTATATTAGTTCATATAGCCTATCCCAATCTCTTGGGATAAAGGCTTTGATGATGATGATGATGATGATATGTGTTTGATACGAAATAGACAAAATACAAATATATAAATTATCAAATCTAAGATTTGGTTCGATGGGTGCAAAATTAACCATCGTTTTGAAGGTTTAAATTGTTTTTATACCAAAAGAAAAATGTTTAAAATGATGCAAGTCAATGTTTTATTTATCAACTTAAATTTTCAATTAAATGTCTGTGTGTATATGTTGACGTGACACCATTTTGATAATGTTCACACTAACGCTTACAAAACAATTATTACAATTTGAACTTTGATTCTATTTTTTTTTATAGAAGATACAAAAGGAAATGGGAATCGAACATTAAACCTCATCTCTTATTAGGATAGATAACACTCGATAGGCTAATCTTATTGTTAACTTTGATTTTAAACTTTAATACAAGCAAATTAAAGATGCTTGTAAAGTTAAAAAACATTTGACTAATTTATTTATTTTTATAATTAAGGTCTCGGTCTTTTGATCTGAGGAACAGAGAATATAAGTATTGCAATTCAAAACTAAGATTTGCAAAACTTTCACATCTTAAGAATAGAAACACAACAATTTGAACCAATACTCAAGATCTTCTTATTGTTACATTGTTTGAAACAAAATCACAATGGCGATTTAAGAAGTATAGTATATTCAAAGAAAGATATTACTTAGGTTTATCAAAAAGGAAATAATTCAGGAAAAGAAAAGAAGATATGATAACATTACCAAATCAAATGAAATTGAAACTCAATTGGGTGGGAATTTTGCTCTTAGATAGGAAATGCTAGCTGTAAAGTGGAAAAAAAATGCACAATGCTAAACACTCTAATCGAGTACAATTAATTTTCCCTTGAAAACGGCAAAGGGAAAAGAAAGAAAACAGCGAAGGGATAGAAACAAGGGACAAAGAGCTAAATGAATTGCTGTAAAATGTAGTTGCATAATTGGTTTTAATTGACATGGGCCTAAAGGTACAAGAAGGGTGTGGCTAAATTTATTCATGGTTTGCAAACACAGTGAAGCAACGGTGACCAACAAAGGCAAAGAGATGAAAGGATGAGTTAAGAGAGTTAGGTTATCTGTCTTTCAGTTCTAACTGTCCTTTGAACTTTAGTTTTGCCCTTGTTTTCTTGTTTCCTTATCTCAACAAGAAGCCATGCAGAAATGGTCACTGGTCAATGGGGAGGGGTCTAGCTAGGCACACTCAGGTTTTGATTATCAAAACTGGCAGCTTTAGGGGCACATGCTCTTACTAAATTTCACATTTTGCAAGTTTTATAATGGTAGGACACCATTGTAAACCTAGGGGCCCTAGAAAACATAGGCTTTGTTACATATTTCCTCCTGTTAACTTAAACTTATGCCTAAAGGAATTCCCTTGCATCTCTTTTTAAGGGCCATCACCATACAAAAAATGAAGCATACCCTCTTTCCTAGGGCAAGTCTTTTGTCAAAAGAGGGGGCATATATTGTCTTGCACTGCTGCTTTTTTAATAGTTTATTAGCACCCATGCCTTCTCAGTCTTGATTATCAACAAAAAAAATTACACGAAACAGGTACTTTACATCAACTTAGATTCATTCTATTCAAATCATTATACGTAATTATATTATTGAAAAAAATTAATCATTTATTAAGGAAATATTAATGAGTCATTCTCTAGAAAAACCCACAAATGTAGCTGACAAAAGTCTTATGAATGAATGCTTAATCCGCCCTTTTTGTTGGTGCTAGCTTAATCCACCTTTTTGCTAAATACAGATTAATGACCATCAAACTGTGTTTAAAATAACCTTAAACTGTAGGTCTGAAGCAATTTGCTGTTGGTTCTGAATGAATGAAATACTGATGACAATGATTGTCCACCAATACCATATATAGTCCTTCACTTTACACTAACATTTTCCTTGATTTTAAGCTTACAATTACAGATTCAACGTGCGTTTTTGTAAATAAAAATATGGGATTTTCCATAGATAAGATTCAAGGTCGGTGGCTAGAGTCAATTATTAATGAAATTTTTAAAATTTAAAAATGAATTTAAGATGATAACGCATAGATATTAAAGAGTATTGAATAATACTCCTTATATATATGGCTATATATTAGACTTGGTTACCTACTCCAAGTAGATGAGATTGAGAGGTGAGTCATGAAATTTTCATGAAAACCGTCTCATTTAATGAAAGGTTAGTGGGGATAGGTGCAACAACACATCACGCTAAATGAAACATTTTAGTACTATAAATAGGTAGGGTCTGTAGTTGTAAGGTATTGAAGAGTAATTAGTGTCACCTGCAATTTTCAAGAAATCTTCCACTTGGCGTCAACGTTAATCCTAGAAGAAATGAAATTGAAATGACGTTTACTTACCATTTACCAATATGAAAAGGCCAGGCAGTCTCACCAAAACTCAACCAGAAATTCTTTCTGATATTTTCCTAAACGAAATAATATTAAAATCTTCTCACTTTTCTAGAGTTGGAGATCGGTTTTATGATAGACCTAAGTATTCGTGTCAACCATGTGCTTAAAATTGTGTCGGTGTAAAATATAAAAATTTATATTAAAATTTATATTGATACGTCAAATATAAAATATTTTTTTTACTTTTTATTAAATTAATATACAATTTTTACAAAATTTTAATTCATGTTAACTTTTTATGTCTATTTTTATATCATTTTGTGTTGCATTATTATACTGTATCTAAAATTGCAAAGTTTAATTTTAGAGGCAGAAGGTTAGATAATGTCAATGATGGCATAGCCCATTCATATTGTGGGCCAAACCAACAGACTATCTGAGGCAGGTTAGGCCCTGTTTCTGCAGGCAATGTTAGCAGTTGTAAATGGCTTGTTAACACATAAATTCATAGGCTTTTCTCTCATACATACTCAAATTTTTATGATAGCAGGTAAAAAGAACAACAATTTTCGCATCATGTTAATCAAAGGATAAGACAATAAGAAAAAGACAGATAGAATAGCAACAACAGAACACCAATTCAGCCATTAAAAAAAAAATCAATTCCAGAGAATCACTCTAAAGCCTAAACTAAAGCTCTACTTCACATGGCGTCCTGTCAAAATGTTTGTACCAAGCAAAGTGCAGTGTCACAGAACAAACAATTCGTAGAGTACGATGGTTAGACTTCCATGTACCTACCTTGAACCGAATCCTTGACTTGAAATGAACGTCAACATCAATCTCCCCGGATGATTTTTCAACCCTGAGATCCTTAGCTATTGCTTCTGACAATGACAAATTCAGAGCCACAAGCTTCGATTTGACCCGAGTTACATTCCTGTGAGGCTGAAAGAAGGGCTCAATCGTATTGAACGCGAGAGTTTGATCTTCGTATGTCACTGTGGACTCGATGTGATCGTAGTAGAGAGAGATTTTACTGTTAGGATTGTACGCCCTGAGAACAATATCGAATGTGGCATTGACATGGTTGTTGTTGGTAAGGTTGAAATTCTGGACTGAACCATTTTCAAGGGTGTAAACAAACTTCTTTGGCCTAATGACTAGCCAACTGATCAGCACGACTAGACCAACAAGAACAATGAGGGCTAACAAGCAAGTGGCAACGCATCTTACTAGGTTAAATGGCCTTGCTGCCGGTTGTTGTGCTGCTTGTGTTGTGCCATTAGCCATTTTTGAGGGACAGTCTTCTGATCTGAACTCTCAACTCAGAAAGCTGAATGTAGTTTTATACATAGTGAAAAGTTAACGAATATTTTGCCTAATGAAATTATATATAGACAAGAGAATTGAATGTTTACTATTGTATTTGTTCTTTAGTTTCTTTAATTTGCCTTTTTCTTTGTCATTCACTTTGACTGACTTTAAGGTTTCTTGAATGAAACTCAAGACATCTGAAAGATTCCTGTTCTGTTCTTTTCTTCTGGTTCAAATGTTACAGGATTCATTGCAGCAACTCATTCGCCAGGGCTAATCCCAATGTTCATTTTGCTTTGTTTGGACCAACAATGAAGTGGAACTGTGGAAGAATATGGTCTTTTCTTTTATTCAGATGATTATAATTTTCCCCACCAAAAAGAAAAAGGGAAAAAAGGTTAAAAAGAAACCAAATTCCTCATGTTTAGAAGCTTCACCGACTAGATCACTTGAGATGCTGTTCTGAGTAGATTGCCACTTTCATTAGCAAAGTTCATTAGGCACCAAGAAAGGGTGGAATTATTCAAGATTGTCACGATCCCAGAAATCTGGAGGTTTCAGAACTATAAAGCTTAATTTTGTTGGTGTTGGAGTTGGAGAGATTTTCAGATAAGAGAATCTATTACCAACTGCTTATGCAAAGTAGGACAAAATTCTTCCTGGAAAATTACTCTTTGCAACAGTCCTGAAACTTAAATGTTATTGTCAGAAATGGGGTTTATCGGATAAGTACTTGGCAACAAGCTATGTTTCTGTAGTTTTCCTGTTCTCTCTGTCCTGCACTATCCTTACTCTCTTTCCCATCTGAAGTGATCTTTCAGGCATTGAAGTACTTTCCTTTATGGTTCTTGCTTCACAACTAAGTAATTCCTAAGCCACTCTCACTGCAACTTTTCTATGGATAGGAGGATAAATTCTGATTTCATGAAACATTGAAACTTAATGCATTCTCCATGCTATGAATGCTGTGGCTTGACAGGTTGTTGAATTTGATTCCAGTACCTGTTTAGTGCTAAGTTCTTAGTACAAGTATTCAAAGGCATACACTGCTAAACAATTAAATTTCATCAAATGTCATTACAGTACATATCAGGAGATCAAACAAAAGAGATAGGTGACTTTGCATGGCTTAATTTCATCGAATGTCTTCCCATTCTGACTCCAATGTTCTCCTGTCCACTTCTATTTCAAAACTAAGCATTATGCCCCCAGTTGGATGGAACTTCTACTAGGCATCTTCTCTTTCCCCCTCCTTTTGCAGTAACATTGAAAAACAATATATATGCTTTAGCTAAAGGACTAATAATGGAGACAAAGTAAAATCCAAATCCAAGCAAAGTATTTTGAGACAAAGCATGTTAAGCAGCTACGTATTGGCCACGCCAGCCGCTTGACATGTTCACCAAGTTCCTATAGTAAGCAAGATGAATCCAATCAAACAAGACGTACATGTAACAAGACTTTGATTTAGTGACAAAGAAAAGATCTTGAGACCTTAACAAATAACGAGACAAAATGGTCCTATAGTACTATTTTATTGGCAAGGCAGGGAAAAGATGCAAAAAGATCGAATAAGGCAAGAAAAGGGCAAAGTTGGGGTCACCAAATGTGGAGCAATGGAGTTGGGTGCCGCATATCCTCTGGAAGATGCGTCATTTCATCATGGTAAACCACAGGGAGAAGAAACCCACAACTCAAAAAATCCCATTGTTTTGACTTTTATAAAGCTGTCCACACAGATGAGCTAGCAGCCATACAAGATTATGACATATGAGCCATTTCAAGATAACTAGTCATTTCACTTGGCCGTAGTGCCACCCCCACCATGCCAGAAACCTAACAAACTTGGCAACAGCAAGGGCTTAGTGGGTCTTTTCAGCATGGTGGGAAGTGACAGAGTATAAATATAGAAGCCATGAATTTGATATGTTGGGCGAAATATGGTTGGTTGAATCGCAATACTTCTCCAGGGGCCTGTTTCCCCCACAGGGCAACTATATTCAATCCTTTGGCATCTCTTTATTTCTTCACTTTCATGCAATGGAAGAAAACTGGGTTTTTGAATTGCAGTCAGCTGATGACGGGCTGGTTTCTCCCACGGGGCAACTTCAACTCTTTGGCATTTTCACTTCTCTTTGCGTCATGTGATTGGGTCATTGCAATCTGGAGCATGACCGGGAGTTAGTTTTCTATTTTGGTAATCTTAGTTTTACTTTTTCTCTTTTCATTTTTTCTTAGTGTATTTTGTATGAAATAAGCAGTGGTTTGGGTACTTTTGCATTTGTGATTCGGGTTCTGTAACTCCTTGATGTAATCTGATACTTTAGAATCCAGATTTTTTCATTGATTTGCAGCTTAATGTATGGTCTTTTACTCCTCCCAGAATTCATTAATGGCAGCTCATACTACCCAGTTTCCTGATCCTTTCTGTTTGGCTTAACTGTTGCATATTACTAGTAGCTCCATTATGCTAATGGGACATGGCTAAGAACTCAAACCCCATGCAAGCCACGCAACAAAAAGATTGGAAACACCACTGCACACGCTGTGTTTTTCAGACATTCATCATGATTTTACATACGACGGCCCATGGGGCATGGAGGGTTTTGTTTTGTTTTTTGGTAAGGAGGTGGAAAAGGAAGATAAGATGGAAACTTGGATCTAATATCTGTTAAAGATTATTTTAATTGTTTAGGCACATGCAATTTTTGACCCAGACAAGAATTTTCTGTTTTTTTTTTAAATTATATTTTATAAAATTTTACTTATATTAGAATCACCTTAAAAAAATAAATTTTATGTGTTCTATTTGAGACTTATCATGTTATTTTTTTTGTCAAAAGTATATAATTAATTATATACACTTATTAGTACTAAATTACCCCTCATTAATTATATTATTTCTTAATAATTAAATTAAAAATTGTTGATAATCCTCGTTTTTTTTCTTAATGAATTAACAATCATTTTTAATTTTGTTATTAAGACATAATATAATTAATGAGAGTTAATTTAGTACTAATAAATCTATAATATTAATTATAGATTTTTAACAAATTATGATATAGCATCCAAATTCTAAAAAAACAATTAATATAATTTAAATTTTATTTTTTTATTGTTACCCAATAAATTATTAGCATAATTTTTAAACTTTACAAGCCAAGTTAAAGTAGTAACAAAATTCACTTTATTTATTTTTTTATATTTATTAAAAAATATAAATTATTATTTTAATTTTTTTTATAAAGTTTAAAATTTTCATTTATAATATATTAGATAATAATTTATTTTATAATAAAGCAATGAAATATGGTGTAATAACATGGACTTGATGCAACGTGGCACAAATTAAGTGGAGGAAGGAACCGTTGGAGCAGCAGCAACTTTGAACAAAATTATAAAAAGAAAATAGATTATTTGATCGATCCAAAAGCGGGAGAAATTTGAAATTTGAAATTTGAAATTTGAAATTCGAAATTCAAATTTCTTTTTCTATAATCAAATTATTATTTACTTAACAAAACCCGTAATTAATAGAAGATTCATTTTACCTTTTTGTCCCTCAAAAAAGTGTCCTTTTATTACGCCTTTGCCCTCTTTATAAAAAACTCGAACGGTTCTCTTCTCTCCCATTTCACTCTTACTTCACTCTATCTCAAGGTACGCTCCACGGCTTTCATTTCTTTTTTATTTCTTAGGTAATATTTTCAATTCTTTATATTTTATAAAAGATTGTTGAATCTTCGTTGCTTTTTTTTATTAATTGCTTCAATCGCTTCGATTTTCCAGATCGAATACTGAAATCGAACTTGAACGCTGAAATAGAAAACGAAAATTCAGTTATTTTTTTTTTTACAAAAAATCGATAAATGGGTCAGATCCAATACTCCGAGAAATACTTTGACGATACTTACGAGTACAGGTGAGTTTTATTTCATTTCATTTTCATTGGTTTTGATCTCTTGATTTTGTTCAATTTTTTTTTATGTATAACATTAGGTTTAAGTTTTAATTTTAATTTTGTTTTATTATTTATGTTTTCCTTTTTGGTGCTGGTCTTCACAGGCATGTTGTTCTTCCTCCAGAAGTGGCCAGACTTCTTCCCAAGAATCGCCTACTCTCTGAAGTATGTTTGTGATTGTTTCTTAGGGTTTCAGAGAAATGCTTTTTTTTTTGTGTGTTTTTGTTCATTTTTTAAAATTGATTTCAGTGTGCATTTAATTCCCATAATGTTGGATTGTTTAGTGAGGAAGATTATTGTTAGTAACCATTATTTCAAGTTCTGAGTTTTGATCACGCATGAATAACAAGAATCAAAGTTGACTGACTTTCAATATAGTGACTCGTTAGCTAAGAATGCACATGCATTTTTCCATCACGAATGCCTAAAATGTTGTTTACTTTGGTTTAAGGGGGGATTTGAACCAATATTTTTGACCAGGTAATTAATATTGAGTTAAATTCTAGATTGCATCTGCATAATTATTTGATCCTACACTTGCTCATTTAGAACTTCAGGTTTCTTGATTTTATGATTCTTTTTGTGTAAAGTGTGATAGTGATAGATTTACATCACCGAGTTTTGAAGTGTGAAGTTGATGAACGAACTATGGTTTGAATGTCATGTCCTGTTTTATTCTGCAAATAGTATTCAGCTTATGCTTTGTAGTAGTTTGTAATTTTGTTCATGTTGATTTCTTTTTGTAGAATGAGTGGCGTGCGATTGGAGTGCAGCAGAGTCGTGGTTGGGTCCATTATGCCATTCATCGCCCTGAACCACACATTATGCTCTTCAGGAGGTCTCTCAACTATCAGCAGCAACAGGAGAATCAGGCACAGCAAAATATCCTTTCCAAGTAATTATAGTAGTGTTCAGCAATCAGTATAAAGAAATGAATGAAAACAAAAGTAGTTATTAGTGTTTAATGCTCGTGTTTAATGCTCCATGTAATCGGTTTTGAAATTCTGGAATTCCTGGTTTGATTTGCAATTCTCTGCTGTGGAGAATTCCATCCTAGGCTTGTTTCTTAGTTTCTCTGCGTTGTGGTGTTAATGACATTATATGTCAGTTGGTACTGCATCTTAGATATATAAATGCTTGACTTTTGGTTTACTGCTTAGATGATGTTGATAAAATTCTTCTTGAATAGTCAGTTAGTATTCTCCTCACTGTGAGTTTGTAATTTTTTACATGGAATTTGACAATTATTTTCTTTCATGTCAGTGTAGTATCGTTTAAGATGTTTTCTATCTACCTCTATTTTTTGGGAACTATGTGTTGAGCTGCAGGAAGGTGGCAGTTGAACTGCATTCTGAATCAGATTTGAGACTTCTAAATGAATTTTAAAGTTTATGGTATAGGACTATGGGTCCAAGGGTTGTTTGGGTTGGGTCTAAGTAGGAATAGGATATTAAGGGACTAGGGAGGAATAGGTGTCCAAGACCAAGGGCTGGGTTTGGGTTTGACATTGAGCTTGGCTTGACTTGATTTTTCAGATCTATTTTTTTTATATACAACGATAAAATCTATACTTGCTCAAGTTATTAAAGTAAAAGTTTAATAAAAAATTAAAGTACAAACTAGGTTTATAATCCAAATATGTTTTCAAAGTTTACTATAAATTAATTATATAAAAATCAATCCATTAAGTAGTTAATAGCTAAAAATATGCTTTCAATTTTTTTTATATAAAATAGGATTAAGTTTTTAATGATTTATTGTGTGAAAATTAATCGATAAGTTTTTATTTTATTGTAAATAAATTTTTAATTTTTCAAAATTATGCAATCAAATTTAAATTTATTGTGTCCTAATAATTGTTGTTAGGACATTTTATGTAAAAGTTAACGTGAATAGTTTAGTTGGTTGTCATATGATATGTTATGTGTACAATATTAACGAAAGTTAATATTATTTAATATATTTGGATTTGATTGCATGATTTTAAATAATTGAGAGTTTATTTATAGTAAAATTAAAATTTATGGATTGATTTTCATGTAATAAAATGTTGAGAGTTGTTTATATTCATTTTGTACAAAAGGTTAAAGGGATATTTGACAATTAAGTCTTTTAAGTAATTAAAATTTAAATGTTTCAAAATAATATAATTAAGTATATTTTCATTAAGTTTTATAATCGTTATTATTTTTGCATAGTAATTAAAATTTAACAACAGTTAGAGAGATTTAATAAAAATATATTTAATTTTGTTATTTTAAAAAGTTTAAGTTCTAATTTTTTAAAATAAAATTTAATAGATTAATTTTCATATAATTATACTTTGAAGGTATATTTTTTTGGTGTAAATCATATGTATTTTTATCCGTTTTAATGGTTTGAGGGGGTTTAGTTCCAATTAAAACTTTTCACTTTTTCCCAAAGATATGTTTTATGAGAGTCGAATTCGTTGGTATATTTGAATATTAAGTTAAAATAAATAGGTACTAAATATTATGTAGTTTTGTTTGTAAAATGAAATATAAAAGGAATAGTTGTTTGAATATGCTTTTTTTTTTTGTAAACCACAAGTATTTTCATCCGTTTTAACGATATGAGATTAATCCTGTTCGAAGTTTAGTCGTAGTTAAGACTCTTCACTTATCCCCAAAGATGTGTTTAATAGGAATCGAACTTTAGAGCTCTTCTTATAAACTTAGCTTGCGTTGCCAATTGAGTTACAACATTTGGGTAATATGCTTTTTTTTTTTTTAACCATATTAGAGAATGTGAAAGGAATAGAATAAAAATACTACTTTACCCTCCATTTTTTTTCCTCTTTTTCTTCTTCCAGTCCAACCATTGTGGTGTGGTGTGGTGCAATCCATTGGGAAAGTAAACATCTCGTCGAAGTGGGATGTTTATCATATATTCATATTGCCCTCCTTTTTTTATTTTAATTATTATTTAAAAAATGTTAGATTAATTTAATACTACAGATAAAAATTCTATTATTATATAGTAAATTAATATATGTATAAATACACTAATTTTTTAAAATAATTAAAAAATATATTTATATAAAATAATTTTTATTTTATTAACAAAAATATTATTTGATTAAAATATTGTTTAATTATTTATTTAATTTAAAAAATATCAAATATATACTATAAATTTCATAATATATAATTTTTATATAATATCTTTAAGGATTAATAGTCAATAAATCATTAGTGAAATTTTTTGATTTCGCAAACAATGTTAAGATAATGATATATATTTTTTAAGAATATTGAAAAACTAAAAAATAAAAAAATAAAATGTATATCATCATTATAACGCACTTCATTGATGATATATTAAATAATTGTCTTATCTTTAATAGTAATTTTTCCTTCCTACCAAGTTTCGCTTTATCTTTTAACATCCAGTATTTATTATAATAATAACTAATTTCCCGTCCATAAATATTTTCAATTTTATTGTCTCCCTAGATTAACCCTTAATAAATTATCGCCAATCACACCTTGAACTTAGCCTGATCTACAAAATCGCTAGCCGGCATATCGGCTTAATCATTTCAGGCGACACTACTTGTGACAAGATTTGACTGAAAGTGTTACTTATCACTAGATCTAATCAGCTTTGACGAGGTCAGTGTCTAAATTTGGGCTGGTTGTCACTAAATTTATCGATCGGCAAGCAGCTCTGAGGACACAAACGTTTAAGTCTGAGCTGTTGGTCACTAAACTTAATGATCGGCAAGCGGCTTTGAGGACACCAACGTCTAAATCTAGGCTGTTTGTCACTAAATTTAGTGATCGGCAATCAGCTTTGACGACTTCAACGTCCAAATCTGGTCTACCATTCTGTTTCTTTTTCTTCGAATTCTCTCTCTCAATCATTTTTGTTCTATTGCAAAGTGCAAGCCATCATGTATGGGGCAGCGTTGCACCGACAACGAATTGCCTTTTGATTGTATAATGCACGACGAGTCAAAGTCAGTAAATACGTGTTTGTGGCTAATTGGTTAAGAATTTGAAAAACATAAATGGAAAGACGAGTAAAAGATGTTGGACTTGGACCCTACGTGGGTCAGCTGGCTCCCCAAGTGGAGGCCCGAGACTTTGGAAATGGAATCAAGCAACGGTCCAAACATGTATTTATTTCCTGAAAATAATTTTTAAATTTTCTTTTAAAATTAAAAAGCAGTTTTTTAGTGGTTTGAGTTTAGTCAATTAGAAATATTTTTTTTTGTCGGTTGCTTTTAGAAAATTTTATTTTTTTTTCAAATAATATTGATGTAGTTTACACAAGTGGAGTCGGAGCTATGTAGTTTACATTCTATTACAAAGTGCAAGCCATCATGTTTCGATGGTATGTATTTCAAAACTTTAAACGCAAAGTTTTGCGTGTGCTTCTTTCATAAATAAATATATTTGAATTACTAAAAGTAAAAAAAAATATGATTTCGATTAAAAATATTTTTAAACATAAATTTATTTATTATTGATTGATTTCAAGTTGAACTTTGATAGCATTAACGTTAAAATAAACATGAACAACTTATATTTATTTTGTAAAAAAAAAAAACCGTGCTTATCAATCACCGACAATGAATTGCGTTTTGGTTGTATAATGCACGCCTAGTCAAAGTCAGTAAATACATCTTTGTGGCTATGCATGTGAAAAACATAAATGAAAAGACAAGTAAAAGGCATTGGACTTGGACCCTACGTGGGTCAGCTGGCGCCTCATGTGGAGGCCCGAGACTTTGGAAATGGAATCAAGCAACGGTCCAAACATTTATTTATTTCGTGAGAATTTAGAAGAACCGAAAAACGAATTTAAAATTAGCGAAAAATCGATTCACCCCCTCTCTCGGTATAACCTATAGAACCAACAATTGGTATCAGAGCTTGGGCTCGAGATTGATTTAGACTAACCTCTATCGAGCAAAACGATCTTAAATGGCTCACTTGAATGTAGGCACACCCCTAGGAGAAGAGAGACACTCATTAGTTAGATCTCCACTCTTCAATGGTGAAAATTACTCTTATTGAAAAATTAAGATGATGCTATTTGTGCAATCCAATGACTATGAAGTTTGGAGAATAATAGTTAATGGCCCTAGAATCCCAATAAAGAAAGTAGATGGAAAAGATGTCCCTAAGAGTGAAGGTGAGTAGGACACCAATGACATGAGATTGGCACAATTGAATGCCAAGGCTATGCACACCCTCTTTTGTGTATTAGGTCCCAATGAGTATAATAGAGTCTCCTTATGTGAAAATGCTAAACAAATATGGGACAAACTAGCCATCACACATGAAGGGACAAATCAAGTTAGAGAGACCAAAGTAGGAATGCTCACACATGATTACGAGCTATTTAGGATGAAAGAAAATGAGTTCATTAGCGAAATGTGCACTAGGTTTAATGATATAATTAATGGACTTAAGGCATTAGGCAAGAGCTATTCCAATGTAGAAATGGTTAAGAAAATTTTGAATAGCTTGCCAAAATCTTGGGAGGCAAAGGTAACCGCAATAGATACCTTGTCTCTAGATGAACTTATGGGCTCTCTACTTACTCATGAAATGAAATTAAAAAGAAATGAAGAGCCTTCAAAGAAAGTAGGGGTAGCACTTAAGTCTTCCACTCATGAGGATGATAGTGATGAGAGTGGAAATGAGGAAGAAAAGGAAATGACAATGTTTGCCAAAAGATTCAATAGATTTATGAGAATGAAAGAGAGAGAGAGAGAGAGTAATAGGAGACATTAAAGGGGAGAGTCAAGTAGAAGAGAAAAGGACCCCTTAGTATGTTACGAGTACAATGAACCGGGTCATACTAAGTTAGATTGCCCCTTACTTAGGAAGGAAAAGGATAGGAAGCCTAGGAAGAAAGCATTTGTGGCTACATAGAGCGATAGTGATAGCTCCGATGAGGAAAATGTAGATAAAGAGGCAGCCTACTCATGCTTTATGGCTATTAGTGATGATGAGGCTATTAGTAGTTCTAGTGAAGATAATGATTATACCTTTAGTGAACTACAAAATGCCTTTAATGATTTAGCAAATGAATTTCAATGCATGAAATCCAAATATAAGAAAATCATTGCTAAATTAAAAATAGAAAATGAAGCCTTGATAAATGCTAAGCTAGAATTTGAAAAGAAATTAGAAGAGGCTAACTTAGAAATAAATGAGTTGAATAAAAATAACTTAAATTTGCATAACTCATTTTCTAGGTTTTATATGGGTCAACAAAAGCTAGATCATATGTTAGAGACCCAAAGAGCTTTCTTTGATAAAGATGGGTTAGGATATAATGCAATACAAAAAAAGACTCATCTAAAAAATTTCCTAGTGAGCAAAAATTATATGCATGATACATCTCTCACATGCTCACTATGCAATAGAATAGGACACTCTTCACAAGCATACACATATAGAAAAACTACATTTAGAGGAAGAGTTGTTAGGAAAATATGGGTGCCAAAGCATGCAATAAATAATGATGAATTGAGTTTGGAATGGATCCCAAAAGGATCAAAAATTGTTTGCACTAACTCTCATGGACCCAAGAAAATTTGGGTACCAAAGCATGCTTGAAAATGTGTTTATTTTAGGAGTGTTAGAGCATGAAGTTACAAAGAAACAATGGGGATTGAATGCTCTACACACCTCATGGAGATTGCTTGTGCCAATGAGAAAGAGGAAGAGCTTAAGAACCCATCCTTGGCAAGGTCACAACAATTCTTCAAAAAATGGCACAAGGTGGATTCAACTATTCAAGGCAAAGCATACTCAAGCAAAGGAGTTTTGTAAGCTTAATTCCTTACTCCTTAAATTTTTTATTTGATTAGTTATGCCTTGATGAGAAAATTCGTTAATGATTAATGATGCATTGTGAATGAGCAAAAGGCATGATGAATGATTGTTGAATGTTTGATGGACAATTCATGATGCATTGAATGAAAACCATGATTTATGATTTTGAAATGATTATTGGATTTCTGCATTTTGAGCAAGTCTTTTATGTGTTGATAATGTATTTACTTGCCTCAAATTGCCAAATATGTCATATATGCAAAATGCCATATCATGTGCATTAATGAAGAACTTGTATGTTGGAAATCATGGCATAATGTTCACAAGTATGATGATTTGATGATATATGTGCTTAAAACCTATGTGAACAAGTTTGTTTTGACATATTTGTGGTTTCTAATGATTTGGTTTTGTTAAAATGTGCTTAACTCTCAAAATGACATCCTTTGAGGCCAAAAATGCATTTTATTGTGTAAATTCTTCCAAAATTGCAAAATCTTTTGTAAAATGATTTTTCATTCATGTTTTTCATTCATACAAGTCCAAAATCATGTTTTACAAGTGTTTAAACCTTTAATTGGACTTAAAATACTCAAAAACGAAGTTTTGGCACCTCACAAGTTGGATTTTCTGTCAAAAATATGCAGAACCAGAATGAGGGATCGATCCTTTTGGAAAAACATGCAGGAAACTTGATTCTGGAGTTTAGGGATCGATCCCTTTCCTCATAGGATCGATCCCTCTAGGCAATTTATGCCCTTTTCTGCATTTTTAAGCCTTAGTTGAGAAGTTTTCTTAATTCTCTTTATATCTTCTTTTTTCTCAACTTAAAATTCATTGTTTTAACTTCTATTTGATGAACTTTAAAATGTGAAAAATCATTTTTCATTGATATCATGCCTCAACTCTATCAATTTGTATTATTTCCAACAATAATAATAAAACTTAACGGTGTTAGAGAGAGTTAACAAAAATGTTTTTAATTTTATTGTTTTGAAACATTTAGGGCTGATTTTGCATATAACTAAACGTTGAGGGAATAATTTCATTTTATGATAAACATGAATGACATATTTAAATATTAAGGCTATTTTTTATGGTTGCTTTCAGAAAATTTTTTTTTTTCAAATAATATTTATATAGTCTACCCAAGTGGAACCGGAGATGATGGAAATGGATTCCAGCAATGGTCCCAAACATTTATTTATTTCTCAAAAGTAAATTTTAGATGTTTTAAATTAAATAGTAATTTTTTGATGATTTGACTTAGTCAATGAGAAATATTTTTTTATTGATGGTTGTTTTTAGAAATTTTTATTTTTTTCAAATCTTATTGATATAACCTACTCGCGACAGGAGACAATGGAAATGGAATCAAGCAACGGACCTAAACATTTATTTATTTCGTGCAAATAATTTTTAGAAATTTGGAATTAAAAAGAGCATTAGAATGGTTTGAATTGGTCAATGAAATTTTTTTTATTGATGGTTGTTTACAAAAAAATATTATTTTTTCCCAATAACATTGATATAGCTACCCAAGTGGAGATTGGAGACTATGTAAATGAGCAACGGTCCCAAACATTTATTTATTTTGCGAAAATAATTTTTAGATTTTTAAATTAAAAATAAATTTTTTAAAGCTTTGTATCAGTCAATGAGAAAATTTTTTATTTATTGATGGTTGCTTCTAGAAAGTTTTATTTTATTTTTAAATAATATTGATATAGCCTACCCAAGTGGAGGCCGGAAATGATGGAAATGGAATCAAGCAACGGTCACAAACAATTATTTATTTCACAAAAATAATTTTTAAATTTTTTAAAGGCTTAAAAGTTAAATATACTCTCAACTTTTTGCATTAAATGGAAATAAATACTTTTTTTGATCTGAGGAAATAAATACTCAACTTTTAATTTTATTGTGTAAAATCCTAATATTGTAAAATAATGTAATTAAGTCCAAATCAGTTATAAATTTTTTCAATAAAATAAAAAGGTTGAGGGCTTATACGACTTTGACCTCTTATTTATTTTACTTAATTCTATTATTTTGAAAGGTTGATGATTTATTTATAGTAAAATAAAAGTTTATATATTTTTATAATAAAACTAAAGGTTGAAGGCTTATATCAATTTTGTGCAGAATGTTGAGGGTATATTTGGTTATTAAGTTTTTTTTAATTGAAAAATAGTTTTTGAATGATTTGTATTGGTCACTGAGATATATTTTTTTTATTGATGGTTGTTTTCAGAAAATTATATTTTTTTTTCGAATAATATTGAAACAGCTATTAAAATATTAATAATTATTTGTTATTAAAAAATAAAAATTATTTATTAGAAAAATTATTGATATTAAATATGGTTATGTTTTAATTATAACATTAAACTATTAAAGTATTAAATATTATTGTTATTTATATTAATATTTTAAAAATATTTCAAATAGTATTCCTATTATTAATATTTAAAATATTTATTATTAAAATATTAAAAATATTTATTCCATTAAAATAATTAATTTTTATTGAAATTATTAGTAAGGCATAAAAAATACAATTTATATATATTATTAAAATAGTAATATAAATGCATTTGTCAATAAATATAAAAAATATATTTCAAATAATAAATATTAAGAAATGATTAAAAATTTATCTTATTTAAATAATAATATCTTAAATAATATTAATTAGTAAAATAATAAAAATATTATTAATGTTTTTTTATTGTAAAATAATTTTTATTAGTATATTTAATATTTTAAGTTAATCAAATTAACTACAAATTTTAAAAATTATGTCCAAGGTCCTATTTAAGTAAAATTATGTTTATAAGCTTGATCGGAAAAAAATAATTTATGAAAACATTCTTAAACATTCATTCATAAATAACTATATTTGAATTATTAAAATTAAAAAAATCATATTATTTCAATTAAGAATATTTTTAAGCATAAATTTATTTTTATTGAACGTTGATTGTATTTACATTAAAATAAACGTGAAGAACTTGTATTTATTTAGTTAAAAAAAATCCGTGATTATTATTCCATTGCGGTTTGCTCTGTATGGGGCACCGTTGCACCGACAATGAATTGCATTTTGATTGTATAATGCAGGACGAGTCAAAGTCAGTAAATTCATCTTTGTGGCTATGCATGTGGAAAACATAAATGAAAAGACGAGAAAAAGGTATTGGACTTGAACACTACGTGGGTCAGCTGGCTCCCCAAGTGGAGGCCTGAGACTTTGCAAATGGAATCAAGCAACGGTCCAAACATTTATTTATTCCGTGAAAATAATTTGGAATAATAGCCAAATAAGCCCTCGATCTTAAGCCCAAAATAGAATTAAGCCCTCAACGTTTTATTTCGTGGCAATCAGTCTATAAACTTTTATTTTAGTGGAAATAAACCCTCAACCTTCTTAAATTATGCAATTAAGTTCAAATCTGTTAAATGACACTAACTGTCGTTAGTGAAAGCTGACGTGGATAGCTTACTTGGCTGCCACGTGGCATGCCACATATGCAATACTAACGGCAGTTAGTGTCATTTAACAGATTTGGACTTAATTGCATAATTTTAGAAGATTGAGGGTTTATTTCCACTAAAATAAAAGTTTATGGACTGATTTTCACGAAATAAAAGGTCGAAGGCTTAATTCCATTTTGGACCCAAGGTAGAGGACTTATTTGGCTATTTTGCCAAATAATTTTTAAATTTTCTTTTAAAATTAAAAAGCAATTTTTTAATGGTTTCAATTAGTCCATTAGAGATATTTTTTTGACAGTTGGTTTCAGAAAATTTTATTTTTTATTTTTCAAATGACATTGATGTAGTCTACCCCAAATGGAGCCGGAGATGAAGGAAATGGAATCAGGCAGTGGTCCCAAACATTTATTTATTTCTCAAAAATAAATTCTAGATGTTTTAAATTAAAAGGTAAAATTTTAATGATTTGACTTAGTCAATGAGAAATATTTTTTTTAATATTTTTTATTGATGGTTGTTTTTAGAAAATTTTATTTTTTTCAAATCATAATTATATAACTTACTCAAGTGAAGGACGGAGACAATGGAAATGAAATCAAGCAATGGTCTAAGCATTTATTTATTTCGTGAAAATAGTTTTTAGAATTTTTGAATTAAAAGCAGCTTTTTAATTATTTGAATTGGTCAATAAGAATTTTTTTTATTGATGGTTGTTTACAAATTTTTTTTTCAAACAATATTGATATAGCCTATCCAAGTGGAGATTGAAGACGGTGTAAATGAAAAGATCAAAAAGAAGACGATGTAAAAGGGCAACAGTCCCAAACATTTATTTATTTTGTGAAAATAATTTTTATATTTTTTAAATTAAAAAATAATTTTTTTAAAGCTTTAAATCAGTCAATGAGATTTTTTTATGGTTGTTTTTAGAATTTTTTTATTTTTAAATAATACTTATATAGCCTACCCAAGTGGCGGTTGGAGATGATGGAAATGGAATCAAGCAACGGCCCCAAACAAATTTTATTTCGCAAAATTAATTTTTAGAAATTTTGAATTAAAAAGAAGCTTTTTAATGATTTGAATTGGTCAATGAAGTTTTTTTTTTAATTGATGGTTGTTTACAGAAAGAATTATTTCTTTTCAAACGATATTGATATAACCTACCTCAGTGGAGATTGAAGACGAGATGAAAATGAGCAACGGTCCCAAACATGTATTTATTTTGCCAAAATAATTTTTTGTTTTTTTAAATGAAAAATAAAATTATTAAAGCTTTGAATCAGTCAATGAGAATTTTGATGGTTGTTTTTAGTAAAATTTTATTTTATTTTTAAATAATATAGATATAGCCTACCCAAGTGGAGGTCGGAGATGATGGAAATGGAATCAAGCAACAGTCCCAAACAATTATTTATTTCGCGAAAATAATTTTTAGAATTTTTAAAGGCTTAATAATAACTAAATATATCTTCAACTTTTTTGCATAAAATAGAAATAAGCACTCAATTTTTAATTTTATTGTATAAAATCCTAACCTTACAAAATAATGTAATTAAGTCCAAATCAATTATAAATTTTTATAGTAAAATAAAAATGTTGAGGGCTTATAAGACCTTAACCTCTTATTTATTTTAGTTAATTCTATTATTTTGAAAGGTTGATGAATTATTTATTGTAAAATAAAACTTTATGAATCTTTACAATAAAATTAAAAGTTGAAGGTTCATACGTGAAATCGCCTAATTCCATGTAATTTTTTCATATTTGTAAAGTATTTTACACTGAAATGATTAAGTAAATATGAGAAGTTTGATGTATGAATGATGTAGGAAATATATGGAAGAAATAGGGAAACTGATAGTCCAATTGCTAAGGAATAAATTTTGATGTTATGAAAATAATTAAAGTATGAAGAAATTAATATCAGATTTTGGTAATTAAATACATGTGTCATATGAAGAAAGAAGAAGAGGAATTAAATGGTCAAATGGTCTTGAGTCAAAGGGTCAAGGGAACTTAATGGCTGAGATGAGATGATTAAGAGATGAATATGCATTAAATGCAATTAATGAAGCTTATGAGTCATCATCCTTTTCATCCCAAGCCGGCAGCCATTGCTCTCCCTCTCCCTCCTCTCCATTTTCTCCAAGTTTCCAACAATATTTACCTTGTAGAACTACCTTATTCCTCCATCGATTCATTTAGCTAGTTGAACGAAAAACGATCATAGTCATTAGGGTAAACTATATCTGAAGTTTGGTGGATTGAATCCAAGTAATTGAGGAGATATGAAATTCAGTCAAGTTTGGTTATTGACAAAGGTAAGAGAAGAAATTGATTCTTTCCATTTCGTGCATGGTTTGGAGTCACATGGAGTTAGTATAATATATTTATAAAGGTTTCTTAAAGGTGTGAATTGTGATGATGTTATAGCTTTGAAGAAGTGAAGGAAAGGATTTGGTGCCACCAAGCGATTACGTGTTTCGGAGTAACCGAGGTAAGGAATTTATGTAACGGACGTAGGGTGGTTATGTCCGCATGTTTTAATGTGTTTTTAAGTGTTTTGGAGAGAAGTACAAGTTGGATTTTTATGCAGGAAATGTCATTTTCGGGTTTTACTCCTAGTACCAATTAGGCTAGGAGCAGCCGACTGCCTTAAGTAGCAGCCGACTACTTATAGACAACCAAAGCGTAGTTTTTTGAAGACCAAGACAAACCAGTCGACTGCTATTTTCCTAGTATGCATTCTGTTTCAAACCAGTCGACTGCTATATGGGACAGTCGACTGCTTTTACTTAAAAAACATTCTGTTTCAAAACCAGCCGATTGCCTATAAGACCAGTTGACTGCTCTGTTTCCAGAAGCATGCTGTTTCTAAAACAGTCGACTGCTATATGACCAATTGACTTCTATTTCTCGAAAAGCATTCTGTTTGAATACCACCCTACTGCGATATGGACCAGTCGACTGCTCCATGTGTTTTTAGAAAATAAAAATATCGAAATTTTAAAAGAAAATAATTTCGATAAATGAAATATGAGGCGGCAGCCAACTACCCTAAGAGGTCAGTCGACTACCCTGTTTGAAAAGAGATTTCAAAGTCTATCTGAAGAAAGTATAAAT
This sequence comes from Heritiera fomes, assembly GCA_032173925.1. Taxonomy (NCBI): domain Eukaryota; kingdom Viridiplantae; phylum Streptophyta; class Magnoliopsida; order Malvales; family Malvaceae; genus Heritiera; species Heritiera fomes. The sequence continues at coordinate 36,896,989 of JAPDPM010000007.1, forward strand.
GTCATAGCAAATAGCTATATGACATATGTTTTGAGACTATGAAGTACTTAATGATTATGCACTTCTGTATATGTTCATGGCTGAGGAGCTCTAGTCCAGCCCTCAGTGTTACAGATGTCACTTGACTAGTGTTACTGTAGCCACCGACGTTTGACCAAATTGTCTCTGTTATATATATATATATATATATATATATATATATATATATTGGCTAGGGGAGGATTCTTGGCCCCTACGAGAGTACGCCACATGATTCAGTGCATAATTCTGTTAATATGCGAATAGTCTCTTTGTTATTTACAAGCTATAAGATGTATGTTTTAAAGAAAGAATATGATGCATGTTTTGATGCAAGTATATGATGTATGTTTTGAAGAAAGAATGTGAAGTATGTTTTAAAGAAAGTATGTGGAATATAATTTCATATGACGTTTTGAAAGAAGCATATGATGTATGTTTTGATGTAAGTATACGAACGTGCTTTATAATGATTTACATGATATTATAGAGCCAAGCAGGAAAACTGCATATAGAGGCATAGTACGCTCTTTTACATATATTTCTTACTGAGCGTAAACTCACCCTTTTACGAATATTTTTCATACAGACTACCTGAAGTGATCTCTCGCTCTTGATAAAAGAGCCTACTAGTGGATCTTGAAAGTTACCTTCGAGATACGCTTCCCAGTAGTATTGAAGGTATACTTATGTAATTATGTAAAGTAAATTATAATTCAGCTATGGCACAGTACAAGTTAACATTTATGTATATAAGATATCGGGGATTTAAGTTAAGAATGATGTGTAAGATCCTGTGGTAAGGAATGATATGTATATATATCATTATTCTGTTTTATTGAAAGTAAAATATTTATATTGAGCTATTAAATATTAAGCTTAAGAAGAAGAAGAAGAATGAATGACATTGATGAACGAGTCAAATCAAGTCGTATAAGATAAGGAAAAAGTTAGATGGTAAGATATAGTGACGGGGACGTCACATCATATTTATTTGTGCAAAACGTTAAGGGTATATTTGACTATTAGGCATTTTTTTTAAATTGAAAAGCAATTTTTTTAATGATTTGTATTAGTTAATGAGATTTTTTTTATAGATGGTTGTTTTTAGAAAATTTTATTTTATTTTCTAATAATATTGAAATAGCTATTAAAATTTCAAAATTATTTATTACTAAAATTATTTATATTAAATATAGTTATGTTTTAATATAATATTAAACTATTAAACTATTAAATGTTATATCAATATTAAACACTTAAAATGAATCGATTTATTGTTATTTATATTCATATTGTTAAAATATTTCAAATAGAACTACTATTATTAATATTAAAAATATTTATTCCATTAAAATAGTTATTTTTTATTGAAATTATTAGTAAGCCATAAAAAATACAATTTAGATATATTATTAAAATAGTAATATAAATACATTTGTTAATAAAATATAAAAAATATATTTTAAATTAAAATATTAAGAAATGATTAAAAAATTTAGTTTATTAAAATAATAATATCTTAAATATTATTAATTAATAAATAAAAATAATATTAATGTTTTTTTATTATAAAATACTTTTGGTTAATATATTACTATTTTAAGTTAATCAAATTAACTATGAATTTTAAAAATTATGTCCAAGATTCAATTTAAGTAGAATTATATTTATAAGCTTGATATGTAACCTACGCGTGAACGATTTTTTTAAAATTTTTTTCTTTTTTAAGGAAAATATAATTTTTGCAAAACAAAGAAACTATGAAAACATTCTTCAGTTCAGGTCAAAGGAATCAGAAGGATTATTTACTCTTAACAATCAAGTTATTCCAAAATTATGTAACAAAATTAAAAAAGAATTATCCCAAAATTTTGAGTAAATATAAAATTTGTAACATTACTCATGTATATAATGACAAGTTTATATATGTAAACATATATTTAAAAAAATAAAATAACAGACAAACCTTAATAATTTTGTTATTTTTGCTTTTGAGGGATGATTGGCAAGTCCCAAGACAATTCAAATGGAAAATAAAAGTGCAAAAGTATATTGAAAAATATAAATAGAAAAGAAATTATATTTGGTGGCTATCAGATAAGAAAAATATTCCAGAGTTTTTGCATTTTAGTTGATTGAAAGTTTTGATGAGAATTATTAAATTGAATTTTTTAATTTTACATGATTGTAACTTAATATTTGTGAATGCTAAATAGTGATGGATGAGAATTAAATAAATATTAATGTAATTTTAAAATTTTAATTTGAGGGGCTAATTTAAATTTATGTAATATAAATACATAATATATAATGGATTTATATATGATGTATTGAAAATGTAACTTTTATACACTAGTTATGTATGAGAGATTGACAACTTATCAATTAGCAAATGAAAAAATGCTATTTTTATTTATTTTTAAATACTTAACACTTTTTCAATTACCTTATTAAAATGATATATAAACTTTATGTGCATGTATAATGTACAAAACCTGATAATATATATTATCAGTGCATTACATAAAATGATTAGAAAATTTGCGTGGGGGGCCAACCATTGCTCCGCACTGACTACAATTTTCGTTATAAATTGTGGCTTGGAGTCTGGAAACTGGCAAACCAAATGTATTCTTCCATGGCACACACTGGACATCGGAGCTCAAATTCAAGAGGGAAAGAGTTGCCAGGAGGCGGGCAAAGTAGTAATGATCCGGCCGAGTTGAAGCAACTGCCGGATAATCCTGAGCCGGATGTTGAAGGATCTGCAGCTTCCACTGGAAGAAAACGAAGGGGTCCTCAGCCAAAGCTAACACCAGAAGAAAAAAGGAGGAGGAAAATTGCTAGCGATAAGAAGTACCGGAGAGTCAAAGGGGTAAAAAAAACTCTCCCGATTCCTTTCTAGTTGCTTTGGTTTAACGATTTTCTAATTATTTTCTGCTTTTCATTTTCCATGTGCTTTTGTTAATAAAGGAAAAGTACGATAGAATGATGAAAATAGCATCCGAGAGCGGGGGAATTGACAAAATGGAGTCCGTATTCCGAAGACTCAAGCAAATCGAGTCTCAACATGGCGAATTGGACGAAATCGAGTTGAAGTTGAATAAGCTTGGGCAAATGGAGGCAGAGAAAGTAGAATCCAAGAAACGAAAGACCATGTTCCGTGGAATTGAAGAAATTGCGTCCAGAGTGGCTGGGGTGAGTAAAACTCTGTTCAGATCGGTTTAATTTATCGAAATTGATCGAATTCGGGTCATTTCGATGTGATTAATTCGATTTCAGTCAAAAATCTAATTTATCAAATCTATTTAGTAAATTAATCCATCAATCATATATATATCATTTCTAATATATAATATATAATTTTATATTTATACTATATATTTTCACATTGTACGAATATATATTGGTTTTGATCGTTTCAGTTAATCACTTTAAATAGGTTCGACTTCGTCGACTATGTCAAGTGAAATCAGTTAATTCAGCTTTCAAATTTTCAAGATCCAACAAATTCAATCGATGGAATGCTCTCTCCTACACCATTCATTGATTTTCTTCCGCCATCTCCCGATTTTCTCCGGGCTCCTTCTCATGTTTCCTTTCATTTATAAGGTTGGTATGCATGGAAACACATGCTCTTTCTTTGTTCCAAATTCAAATAGCAGGTAGGTAGATTCTACTAAGCTAAATCAAGCATGCCCTTCAGATCTTTTTCTTTCTCTGGCAATTCTAAAAGTTTTGGCTAGCTTTGACTAATTGTTAGTTTTATATACTATGATTTGCAGGATCAGTACAGCCACGGAGCAAATTCAGTGAACTCAAATAACCATGGATCTATCAATGACAGTGACCGGGTATGTTTGTTGTATGTTTTTCACCGATAACTTCTTTCGTTAAGCCGTTAACCTTTTTGATTGTTTAGCATGTTGATGTTTTCTCCAACCTATTGTTGCAGCTGGAAGACTATGGAACCAGTCAAATGTTGCTTGCAGAGATACTGTATCCTGATGTTCAGCAGGCTGACATTTTTTCGGAGCCTCGGAATGACACCAACGTCGCCTTCCCCAGCTTTAATGGCTTAGATGGAGAGCCCCAAGAAGTTAACGCTAACATGGATGCTCAAGATGATGTTACAGAAAATGGCTTATTGGGTCCTAGTTTTATATACTATGATTTGCAGGATCAGTACAGCCACGGAGCAAATTCAGTGAACTCAAATAACCATGGATCTATCAATTACAGTGACCGGGTATGTTTGTTGTATGTTTTTCACCGATAACTTCTTTCGTTAAGCCGTTAACCTTTTTGATTGTTTAGCATGTTGATGTTTTCTCCAACCTATTGTTGCAGCTGGGAGACTATGGAACCAGTCAAATGTTGCTTGCAGAGACACTGTATCTTGATGTTCAGCAAACTGACATTATTTCGGAGCCTCGGAATGACACCAACGTCGCCTTCCCCAGCTTTAATGGCTTAGATGGAGAGCGCCAAGAAGTTAACGCTAACATGGATGCTCAAGATGATGTTACAGAAAATGGCTTATTGGGTCCTAGTTTTATATACTATGATTTGCAGGATCAGTACAGCCACGGAGCAAATTCAGTGAACTCAAATAACCATGGATCTATCAATTACAGTGACCGGGTATGTTTGTTGTATGTTTTTCACCGATAACTTCTTTCGTTAAGCCGTTAACCTTTTTGATTGTTTAGCATGTTGATGTTTTCTCCAACCTATTGTTGCAGCTGGAAGACTATGGAACCAGTCAAATGTTGCTTGCAGAGACACTGTATCTTGATGTTCAGCAAACTGACATTATTTCGGAGCCTCGGAATGAAACCAACGTCGCCTTCCCCAGCTTTAATGGCTTAGATGGAGAGCGCCAAGAAGTTAACGCTAACATGGATGCTCAAGATGATGTTACAGAAAATGGCTTATTGGGTCCTAGTTTTATATACTATGATTTGCAGGATCAGTACAGCCACGGAGCAAATTCAGTGAACTCAAATAACCATGGATCTATCAATGACAATGACCGGGTATGTTTATTGTATGTTTTTCGCCAATGGCTTCCTTCGTTAAGCCGTTAACCTTTTTGATTGTTTAGCATGTTGATGTTGTCTCCAACCTATTGTTGCAGCTGGGAGACTATGGAACCAGTCAAATGTTGCTTGCAGAGACACTGTATCTTGATGTTCAGCAGACTGACATTATTTCGGAGCCTCTGAATAACACCAACGTCGCCTTCCCCAGCTTTAATGGTTTAGATGGGGAGCGCCAAGAAGTTAACGCTAACATGGATGCTTAAGGTGATGTTACAGAAAATGGCTTATTGGGTCCTAGTGTTGAGGTGGAGAGATACAATCAAGGATGCTTGGAAATATTTGGAGACATCTGCTCATGGATATTTTGGTCTTAAAGCACGGAATTACTGGACTAGCTTTGAGCAGAGGATGGCAAAGTTAATGGTGATGTACTTTGGTTGGGATTGCGTTTATATATTCTGAAATATCTCTGTACTAAGTCTTTTGTGTTAAATTTCTCCTCCTTTTCCCGTAGTTTTTTCTTGTCTTTCGAGGTTTTTCACGTTAAGTAGTGTGTAACCTGTTTTGCTATATTCAGCTTTATTCACATCAAATAATCGTGTTTTTGTCTGGTCCAGTGGCGCATGAACAGAAGCTAACGAGCTGTCATCATGGCTTTCACTGACTTGGAGTGACAAGTACGTCTCCATTTACTTACAGATGTTTGAAGGTAAATTGAGATGTAAGAAGCTAAATCATTCTACTCTGAGTAGGGACTACAGATTAATCTCATGACAAAAGTTACAGTAACTCCAAAGAATCTTCGCCTCTATGAATTATGTACATTTGTTACTTCAGATTTTTTCCTGTGTTTCGCCTCTAGATAGTTTTAGCAGAGAGTGCTACACACGTTCTGTCTACAATTAAAAATTGGGATGATGATCTTCAATGGGTGATTTCTACTTTTAAAGGTAAATCTTTCAAAACTATATTATTACGTTTTGTTTGGACTGCTCCTATCTACTATATTTGGTGAGAAAGAAACTCTAGGAAGCACTTAACAAAGCGTAGATCTCCTGAGGAATTATTTCAACCTGTTATTGCTGCTGTGAGAAGTCATTTTTGTGCTATTTCTAATATTTGTCAAAATGATGTAAACAGAAATTTTTGTGAACAGTGGAGTATAAGCCACATTAGTTAATTTCGTATAGGTCTCACACTAAATTTACTCCTGTAGCAGACTAGTATCTGCTTTTTTTTTTGGATTTAAATACAAATTTCAAATTATCCAAAAAAAAAGAAAAAAGGTAAAAGGAGCTAGAGAAATTGATGCTCTGCTTGTTGATTAATTACCTACCATACTTGCTTAAGTGATCACATTGCTCTTCGTATCTGAGAATTGGAACAGAATACCCCATGTTGAGATTGTTTCTTATGTTGGTACTGCCCTGATAATTGATCCTTTTCACAATGCTGTTCCCCGAGGATTTTGAGTCCGCTCAGGTCCATCGTGAGCGGACCAAGCAAACTTACATTTTCTCCATTTCTAAACGGAAACCAACAGAGCCGCAGGTGCACTTGGCGCTTGCCAACGAAAGGGTGGAGAACCTTTGGATTTGGTAAGTTTTCTGCCTGAGGCAACTGTTGCAGAAGCTTATGATTTGGTTCGTGTTTATATTCTTATTGTAGAATGAGTGGCGAGCCATTTGAGTACAGCAGAGTCGCGGTTGGGTCCATTATGCTACTCATCGCCCTGAACTATACATTATTCTCTTCAGGAGGCCTCTCAACTATCGGCAGCAACAGGAGAATCAGGCTCAGGCTCAGCAAAATATCCTTGCTAAGTAGTTATAGTAGTGCTCAGCAATCAGTGTAAAGAAATGGATGAAAACAAAGACACTTGTTAGTGTTTTATGCTTTGTGTAATTGGTTTTGAAAATCTGGAATTCCTGGTTTGATTTGCAATTCTCTGCTGTGGAGAATTCCATCCTAGGCTTCCTACTTTCTCTGCTGTGGCGTTAATGACATAATTACGTCAGTGGGTACTGCATCTCAATATATATATATATATATATATATATATATATATATATATATATATATATATATATATTTGTTAATAAAAAAATAATATTTTTATTTTTTACTCACACTTTTCTTTTTTTCTAAGCACCAACAAAGGCTATTTTCTTTTGATCTTTTAATACATTTTTATCCATTCTTCCATTTTTCTAATCTACCAAACATACCCAAAAAACCGATTGCATTATGTTTCCAATTTCTAAAAGAAATTTTCAGCTTTTAAAGGGTTTTCTGTGTTGAAAAAAAAAAAATCAAATCTATTGAAATTTGATGCTATTTGATTATTTCTTTATGGTCGATTTTCATTTGCTTCTTAATAGAAGTGAAAATCATATTCTTTTCACTGTTAGAGGTGAGTAGAAATCTGTTAACATCAAGTTAATCAATTAAATTTTTTAATTCGATTTGATTAAATTGATTTCGATCAAAAACCGATTTATGAAATTGATTTTATTAGTTAGGCCTGTTTTTAGTGTTTAAAATTATCAATCTAACTGGTTGAATTAATCAATTTTTTAAATATTTTGTTAAATAATATAAAAATTTAACACAAAAATTAAAATAAAATCTAAAAATATAAAGAACACATAATAAATAATAAATTCAAATAAACTTTTAAAAAAGATTTCAAGATCATAAAAATTTAAATCAAGAGTTAAAAAATAATACAAGGTTAAATTAAATTGTATAAAAAAATCAAAGTAGTTAAAAATTGTAATATTATCATATTAGTAGCTCTCTTATTGGATATATCTTGGATTGAGTTTGGTTGGGTTTAAGCTTTAAAAGTTGAGTCTGAGGCTCAATTTGATTTTTTATTGGGTTTTATTTGCAAATATAAACTCATTGAACGGGTTTATTATTACTTTTAATCTCTCCAAAATTGTAGAAAGTTTCAATTTTGAAGGGGTTATCCAATTCATGAACAGTTTTATTTTATTTTTAATAGGAATTTATTTTTTTGGTTTTAATTAGAAAGATTTTACAGCATATTTGATTCATGAAATGGAATAGAAAAATAATGGAATGATTTTTTTGTAAGAATAGAATATATAGGTGCTAAACATTACGTAGTTTGATTCGCAGAATGGAATATAAAAGGAATAGTTTGAATATGTTTTGTTTGCAAAAAATCAAATCATGGAATATGGAAGGATAAGAATAAAATTATTACTTGTCTTTACCTTTTAAATTTTCTTTCTTTTTTCTACTTCCCGTCCAACCATTGATTGTTAAAGCCTCCCTGCGGTGCAATCCAAAAGCATTTTGGATTTGGCTCTCCGTTGACCAGCACACTGAGCTGTGGTCTAATTCTCATCTAACCCAATCCAGTGGAAAAGTAAACATCCCACCGGGGTGGGATGTTTACCATGTTGCTCTCCCATTTTTTTATTTTAATTTTTATTTACATTAATTTTATTAATTTAATACAATATAAAAATTTTATTATTATATAGTGAACTAATATATGTGTAAATATACTTACTTTTTAAATAATTAATAAAAATGTATATTTATATAAAAAACAAATTTTAATTTATTAACAAAAATCTTATTTGATATAGGATAATTTTTTAATTTTTTATCTAATTTAAAAAAATATCCATATATACTATAGATTTCATTATATATAATTTTTGTCTAATGAGCTTAATGTTAAAATTTTCTTCTTACTAAATTTCACTTAACAATCATTATTGTATTTTCATTCAAACACATATTTTACTGTTATAATATTCAATTTTATCATTTCAATAATTAATTTCACTTACGTAATTTCATTCAATCACATTGTTTATCAAAAACTAGTCTCTAACGAATCGCCGCCGATGGCGCTTTTGGATTAGGCTGATTCACGAAATCGCTGGCCGACGTATCTGCTTAATTATTTCAGACGGCACTACCTGTGACAATATTTGATTGACGGTGTTACTTATCACCAGATCTAATCAGTGGCATTTAGCTTTGACGGGTTCAACGTCTAAATCCGGGCCTGTTTGTCACTAAATTGAAGCGAAATCTAAAAATAGTCACTTTTACCATTATATTTAATATTTTCATTTTATTAGATTATATTACTTTTTAATTTTATATGAAAATAAATTATTTATGTGAAAAATAAAAAATTAAAGTATATATATGCTAAAATTTTCAAATAACTTATAATAATAAATAATTTATCTTCATATAAAATTTAAAAAAAACTATAATTTAACAAAATAAAAAATATTAAAATTTAATTATAAAAATAATTGTTTTTAACATTCCTTCTAAATTTAATGATCGGCAAGCAGCTCTGACGAGGCCAACGTCTTAATCTAGGCTGTTTGTCGCTAAGTTTAACGATCGGAAAGCAGCTTTGACGACACCAACGTCCAATCTGGTCCACCTGTCTGTTTCTTTTTCTACGTATTCTCTCTCTCAAATCATTTTTGCACATTTTATTGCAGAGTGCAAAACCATTATGTTTTGATATGTATTTCAGAACTTTTAAACGCATAGTTTTGCGTGTGCTTCTTTCATAAATAAATATATTTGAATTATTAAAAATAAAAAAAATTATATTATTTCCATTAAGAATATTTTTAAGCATAAATTTATTTTTATTGAAATTTTGATAATATTTACGTTAAAATAAATAGAATTTGTATATGATATATTGATAATGTATGATTTTTATTTGCTATCAATGCATAAAAAATTGACATTTCATTAATAAATAAACTAAAAATATATCAAATATTTAAAAATAAATATAAATAAATTTTTTCAATTTGTTAATAAAAATTTATTGATAAAATATTTAACTCTAATGCATTAACGATATATAAAAATTATAAATTATCAATGCAATATATATAAATCCAAATAAATATAAAGAGTTTATGTTTTTTTTTAAAAAAAATCCGTGATTATTAATCCATTGCATTTTGATTTGTATGGGACACCGTTGCACCGACAATGAATTGCGTTTTGATTGTATAGTGCACGACGAGTCAAAGTCAGTAAATATTTTTCACCAAAAAAAAAGTCAGTAAATACCTGTTTGTGGCTAATTGGTATATCTGACAAATCTAGACACGATACAAGTGACACGACACGAAAACGATGCTAAAATATTGTGTACGTGTTTAGAAAATTCGTGTTTCATGTTTATCCATGTCGACACGAATTTAGACATGACAATTTTCATGTTTAGCCATGTCTGACACGACTAAACACGTGTAAGACACGAAAACACGTTTAAGAAAATCGTGTTAGACGAATACACAATTAACACGTACACGACACGAAAACACGTTTAAAGAAAATCGTGTTACACAGATACACGAATACACGTGTAAGACACGGTAACCATATATGTTTTTAGTGGGAATTGAACTTTGGCCAAAAGTAAAATACATAAGTGTTTTACCAAATGAACAATTGTAATATATTAGTATAATGTGTTATGAAAATTAATTTATTAAAAAAAACTAATGCTTTAATAAATATTGCAATAAAATAAACTAATAAATTTAATTATGAAATTAAATTAATTAATTATGGTTAAGATAATAAAATTTTATAAATTTTGAAAATAAAGTATTAAGAACATAAGTTAAGAACTTAAATACAATACTTAATGTATAAATATATATGATATTTTTTATTATAATGTATAAAATATAAATATTGTATTATACTAATAAAAGATTGTATAATTAATTATTTTATATCACGGACACTGAATCACATAATATTGATAAGAAATTAAAAGTTTACACTCTACAGAATTACATTATTCAGTATACTAAGAGATTTTATAATTTATTAATTTGCTCTATATCAATTATCACATTATAGAAAATAAAATAACATAATATTAACATACAAACTATTATAGTAAGAATAATATTAATATACTTATTAATGATTTATTGATTTATTTTATATACTTAATCTTAAATCATAGTCATATGATGACAATGAATTAATGATATTACATATAATAAGAATAGTAGAATTGATGATATTATTCTATATCAATGATCACATTATAGGAAATTAAAATAACATAATACTAACATACAAATTAATATAATAACAACAAGATATTAAAACAAAGTAATAAACATAATACTAGTACTAACATACAAATCATAGTCATACGATGATGATGAATTGATGATATTATATATAATAAGAATAGCAGAATTAATGATATTATTCTATATAAATTATCACTTAATGTTAACTATTTATGTTTTATTTGTATGTTTTTGCAATTTTCAATATATACTGTGGATTGTATGGATTGAAAATATTATTATTTTGTTATATTTGTTATTAATATTTGAATGTTAATTAATATAGATGTAAAAAATGTATATATATATATTTATCATTTTTATTATATTTTTTTTAATCGTGTCATTCGTGTTGTGTCGTGTCGTGTTAATCGTGTCGTGTCACGTGTTACACGTAAAAAAAAGTGTCGTGTTTCGTGTTTACTATTTAGACACGTTTTATAATTCGTGTCTTGTTCGTGTTTCGATAATTCGTGTCATGTCTGAACTCATGTCGTGTCGTGTCGTGTCATGACACAGAGACACGGATTGCCAAGTCTACTAATTGGTTATGAATTTTAAAAATATAAATAAAAAGACGAGTGAAAAGTGTTGGACTTGGACCCTATGTAAGTCAGCTGCCTCGCCAAGTGGAGCCTGGAGATTTTGGAAGTGGAATCAAGCAAGGGTTTAAACATTTATTTATTTCGTGAAAATAATTTTTAATTTTTTTAAAATTAAAAATAGTTTTTTTAATGAATTGAATTAGTCAATTAGAGATTTTTTCTGATGGTTGTGTCACGTCCCGATCGCCTTAGCTCAGCAACGTGCGGTCTTAGGGCTGGTTCTTCCGAACTTTGAGCACCTAAGTCAGCCTTCTTCAACCTCAAAGAGGTGTGCGCAGCAAAGAAAAGCTCTAAAGACCCTAAAAATAGCTAAGCCGACAGCACACTCACACATACAATGAAGAATGGCAGAAACAGAAGGCAAAAAATGGAGGAAAGCTTAGTATATTGCTGAGAAAGAATGGCTGTACATCCCACGTAAATGAAGGGGGATGGTGCCCTTTTATACTAAAGAATGCTTGGCTCACATGCAGCCAAGTGTATGGCTCCTAGGCGATTAGTACAGGCTATCACTGACACTACTGTAACCTAGGATTGAGATTTGCAGGAGACAGTGGTCGCCGGTTTGCACACTCTCTCAGTCTCGGGACTTGATGCAGCTGGAAGCATGGGATATGTCGAGGGCGTTCTAGCAGGATGTGACATTCTCCCCCATCTGTCCTAGTGACGCCCTCGTTGCTTCTGTCCACCCCACGCAAAACTTCTCGACTTGGTCAGGGAATTGCCATAGTGCCTGTGCCGGTTCCCAGCTAGTTTCACTGTCCGGTAGTCCCTTCCATCGAACCAAGTATTCCTGCTGAGGCCTACAGTGTTGCTATAGTATCAGCCGATCAGCTAGGATACCTTGGACTTCCATGTCATGGGCGGTCCTAACCCCATTAGGCGTTCACTGAACACTGTTCGGGTATCTCGCCCCTACTGGTTCGCCTATTTCTTCGACCCCTTGGCTGCCTTGGGTTGGCACGCTCTGGCTAGGTTTCTCGGCTCGTGCCAGTCCTTGGTCGTGGGATCTTGGGATAAGCCTTCTCTAATTTGGGAGATGAGAGATCCCTCAGGCGAACTGATTACGGCAAGCTCTGCTTTGTGGTTAAGGATATCACGACCACATTGCCTCGCCCAGGTCTGATCGCCAAGAATTCTTGCCGCTGAGCCTGCTTGGGCGTCATCACATCCTTGGAATAATCCAACACATCCAGCACTTTTGGTGGGTTGTTGTTGGTGATGATTAGGGACTCTTCTGTCTTCGGCGTGACCATGTATGCCCTCCTATCTTGGCTAGCTCTTTTGGTGACCTACATTGCCGACATCACCTGGACTCCAGGCCCCTCCACTTGCCTCACGGGGACGACACATTGGCGTCGACGATCAACGACACATATGCAATCAGCGAACGGCACAAGTATAGCATTAATTCAATCGAGGAAACTTAAGCCAATAACAAGATCATAATCATCAATGGGAAATACCTTGATCGTTTCTCGACCCTTCCATTCGCCTAGCTGCACCTCTACTCCTCAAGCTCCGCTTGTGATTGGGGCCTCCTTAGAATTCACCATCTTGATGGACCCCTCCTCTTTGGCGACCTTGAGCCCCAATTTCTTGGCGACCCGATCTAACATGAACAAGTCAGACACACCCGTATCGACTAAAACATTCAACTGAGTGCCCGCCACCAACATATCGGCAAACATAAGCCCTTTTCGTGGGTGACCTCTCCTTGTCTTCACGACGTTCAGTACCATCGCCCCTAGCTTCAGCTCCTCATGTTAGCGACCTCTCTTAGTCTTCCCGGCATTCGACACCATTGAGCCTAACCTTAAAGCTTCCCCGTCAGCTTCTTTTTGGCCTTGGGCAATGGTGACCAACTTGCCTCGGCTAGGGCAGTCTTGGGCTCTGTGTGGCCCATCACACAGGAAGCAACCTATTGGCGACCTCTCAGCTCGCTCTGTTTGCTCGCCTTTCTCGGCTCGCCACTTCCTGTTGTCCTTGTCCCTGGAGGACTTCCATTTGCTGTAGCAAGGCTGGCTGTTGCTACTCGAGATCTCGGCTCCCTCATCTTTACCCTTGAACTTGGCTTTGGGAGACTCGGGCTTATCCTCCCTCTGGAACTCCACCAGGGCTTATGAGGCACTGATCGCCCTGTTAAGGTCCTGGACGCCCATCCTCTTCAACTCTTGCTTCACCCATGGCTTCAAACCATCCATGAACGAAAAGAATGCCTCCTCCTCGCCAAGAGTGGGGATTTGTAGCATCAACTCCTGAAACTCCCGCACGTACTCCCGTACTTCAGCCCATTATGTCGGCCTTCTCAGCTTGGCTTGGGCTTCTTCAACAGCATACTCCGGGTAGAACTGTTGTTTGAACTCCCTTTGTAACATCTCCCATGTCCCGATCGGTATTCCTCCTCGCTTGGCATTTTCATAACGCTTGCGCCACCACAATAGGGCAAAATCGGTAAGGTACATGGAAGCGGTACTAACCTTGGTGGCGTCCTCCTCAATGCTCATGGCTCGAAAATACTACTACATCCCTCACAAGAAATTATCCACATCTTTGGCTGAACGGGTCCCCTTGAACTCCTTTGGCTTGGAAACCTCTAATCTCGCCCTAGGTGCCATGGCCAACAAGCCTCCCCCGACAGCACCTTCACAAGCGGCGAGCCTCTTCTTGAGCTCCTTCATCTCCACTTGTAGAGCTACAACCACAGCCTCTAACGTTGAGTTCTTCTGGGCGAGCTGCTCTACCTCTTCACCAATCTTCTATTGCATCTCATCCACCATCTCTTGTACCTCATCCTTGAACTTCTTAGCCGACAAGGACAGTTCTTCCAAGCAGTCCTCTATCCCATCTTGGATTTCGGCCATGGCCAACTCCACCTTGGCTAGGTGCGCCTCAAAGGCTGCTTCTACCTACTTCACGGTAGTCTTCTTGCGCTTGCTGCGTCCCTATTGCGGCTCTTGTCCCTCAGGATGTTGTGACGCTTCTAAACTGGCCATCTTCTCTACTGTTTTGGCTGCTGCGAGACCTGCTCTGACACCAACTGTCACGTCCCGATCGCTTTAACTCAGCAACGTGTGGCCTTAGGGCTTGTTCTTCCGACCTTTGAGCACCTAAGTCAGCCTTCTTCAACCTCAAAGAGGTGTGCGCAGCAAAGGAAAGCTCTAAGGACCCTAAAAATGGCTAAGCCAGCAGCACACTCACACAGACAATGAAGAACGGCAGAAACAGAAGGCAGAAAATGGAGGAAAGCTTAGTATATACCTGAGAAAGAATGGTTGTACATCCCACGTAAATGAAAGGGGAGGATGCCCCTTTATATAGACAAACCCTCTAAAGAATACTTGGCTCACATGCAGCCAAGTATATGGCTCATACGCGATTAGTACAGGTTATCGCTGACACTACTGTAACCTAGGATTGAGATTTGTAGGAGACAATGGCCGCCAGTTTGCACACTCTCTCAATCTCAGCACCTGATGCAGTTGGAAGCGCGGAATATGTCGAGTGCGTTTTGGCAGGACGTGACAGTTGTTTTTAGAAAATTTTTTTTTTCAAATAGTATTGTTATAGTCTACCCAAGTGAAATTGGAGATGAAGGAAATGGAATCAATCAATGGTCCCAAACATTTATTTATTTCTCAAAGGTAAATTTTAGATGTTTTAAATTAAAAGGTAATTTTTTTGATGATTTGACTTAGTCAATGAAAAATATATATTTTTTATTGATGGCTGTCTTTAGAAAATTTTATTTTTTTTCAAATCATACTGATATAGCCTCCTCAAGTGGAGGCCAAATATGATGGAAATGGAATCAAGCAACGATCCTAAACATTTATTTATTTTGTGAAAATAATTCACAAATTTTTTTAGAAATTAAAAATCAATTTTTAAATGATTTGAATTAGTCAATTAGAGATATTTTTTAGGCTTAATACTTAAATATGCCTTCCGCATTTGTCATAAAATAGAATTAAGCTTTTAATGTTTAATTATATGGAAATCAGTACCAAACGTTTTAAAGTAACAGAATTAAGTACATTTTCGTTAAATTCTTTAATTTCCGTTATCTTTGCACAGTAATAAAACTTAACGACGTTAGAGGAAGTTAACAGAAATGTCTTTAATTCTATTATTTTAAAACATTTATGAATGATTTTCATGTAACTAAACGTTGAGGAAATAATTTCATTTTGTGGTAAACATAGATGACATTTAAATATTAAGCCTATTTTTTATTATTTTTTATGGTTGCTTTCAAAAAATTTTATTTTTTTTCAAATAATATTTATATAGTCTACCCAAGTGGAACCAGAGATGAAGGAAATGGATCCAAGCAATGGTCCCAAACATTTATTTATTTCTCAAAAGTAAATTTTAGATGTTTTAAATTAAAAAGTAATTTTTTGATGATTTGACTTAGTTAATGAGAAATATTTTTTTATTGATGGTTGTTTTTAGAAAATTTTATTTTTTTTCAAATCATATTGATATAACTTACTCAAGTAGAGACTAGGGATGGCAATGGGTACCCTATAAACGGGTACCCGGTGCTACCCGACCCGTTTAAGTAGGATTAGGGTAGTGTATAATCGGGTTCGGGTAGGGTTCGGGTAGTGAAATTACTACCCGTCATGGGTTAGGGTAGGGTTCAGGTTGTTACCTTAGGGTACCCGCTACCCGAACCCGATTATAAATAATAATTAATTAATACAATATTTATATTTTTTATATATCAATTATTTATTATTAATGTTTTATTTAATTAAATTAAATCATTATATATTATAATTATGATTTTTAACTTTAATTTATTTTTATGAGTTAAATTAAATTTATTAATATAATGTTTTAATTAAGTTATTCTAAAATTAATTTTAATTTTAAATTTAAAAATCAAACTTTGACTTAATAAACGGGTAGTTAAACGGGTTCGGGTAGTTAAACGGGTATTTATATTTTATAGGGTTAGGGTTCAGGTAGCATAAATAAAAATAATCGAGTAGTTAATCGGGTTAGGGTATTATTAAAGTTAATCGGATTCGGGTTCGGGTATCCCAAATCTAGCAGGTACCCGACCCGTTTACATCCCTAGTAGAGACAGGAGACGATGGAAATGGAATCAAGCAACGGACCTAAACATTTATTTATTTCGTGAAAATTTTGGGAAATTTGGAATTAAAAAGCAGCATTTTAATGATTGAATTGGTTAATCAGAAATATTTTTTATTGATGGTTGTTTACAAAAAAAAAAAATTTTTCCCAATAACATTGATATAGCTACCCAAGTGGAGATTGGAGGCTATGTAAATGAGCAACGGTCCCCAAACATTTATTTATTTTGTGAAAATAATTTTTAGATTCTTAAATTAAAAATAATTTTTTTAAAGCTTTGTATCGGTCAATGAGAAATTTTTTTTTATTGGTGGTCGCTATTAGAAAGTTTTATTTTATTTTTAAATAATATTGATATAGCCTACACAAGTGGAGGCCGGAGATGATCGAAATGGAATCAAGCAACCGTCACAAACAATTATTTATTTCAGGAAAATAATTTTTAGATTGTTTGAAGGCTCCCTCAATCTTTTGCATTAAATGGAAATAAATACTCAATTTTTAATTTTATTATATAAAATCCTAATATTGCACAATAATACAATTAAGTCCAAATTAGTTATAAATTTTTTAGTAAAATAAAATGGTTGAGGGCTTATAAGATCTTAACTTCTTATTTCTTTTACTTAATTCCATTATTTTGAAAAGTTGATGACTTATTTATAGTAAAATAAAAGTTTATAGATTTTTACAATAAAATTAAAGGTTAAAGGGTTATATCTAGTTTGTGTAGAATGTTGAGGATATATTTGATTATTAAGTCTTTTTTTAATTGAAAATAGTTTTTTCATGATTTGTATTAGTCAATGAGAAATATTTTTTTATTGATGGTTGTTTTCAGAAATTATATATTTTTTTCAAATAATATTGAAACAGCTATTAAAATATTAAAAATTATTTGTTATTAAAAAAATTAAAATTATTTATTACTAAAATTATTGATATTAAATATAGTTATGTTTTAATTATAACATTAAACTATTAAAGTATTAAATATTATTGTTATTTATATAAATATTTTTAAAATATTTCAAATAGTATTACTATTATTAATATTTAAAATATTTATATTTATTATTAAAATATTAAAAATATTTATTCCATTAGAATAATTAATTTTTAATGAAATTATTACTAGGGCATAAAAAAATACAATTTATACACATGATTAAAATAGTAATATAAATACATTTCTCAATAAATTAAAAAAATATATTTTAACTTATAAATATTAAGAAATGATTAAAAATTTCATCTTCTTTAAATAATAATATCTTAAATAAAATTAATTAGTAAAATAATAAAAATATTATTAAGTAATTTTTTATTGTAAAATAATTTTTATTATTATATTTAATATTTTAAGTTAATCAAATTAACTACAAATTTTAAAAATTGTGTCCAAGGTCTGATTTAAGTGAAATTATATTTATAAGCTTGATCGGCAACCTACACGTAAACAATTTTTTAAAAAATAAGGAAAATATAATTTTTGCAAAACAAAGAAACTAAGAAAACAGTTTTAAATCCAGGTAAAAGGAATCGGAGGAATATTTACGCTTAACAATCAAGTTATTCCAAAATTTTATAATAAAAATTAAAAAAGAATTATCTCAAAATTTTGACTAAATATAAAATTGGTAATATTTCTCATGCACATAATGATAAGATTATATATGTAACCAAAAAAAAATAAGACAAGATTATATATGTAAACATATATTTTAAAAAATAAAGTAACATACAAACCTTAATAATTTCGCTATTTTTGCTTTTGATGGATGATTGGCAAGTCCCAAAATAATCCAAATGGAAAATAAAAATGCAAAAGTATATGGAAAAAATATAAATAGAAAAGAAATTATATAGGGTGGCTATTAGATAAGAAAAATATTCTAGAGTTTTTACTTTTTAGTTGATTGAAAGTTTTGATGGGAAAAATTAGATTGAATTTTTTAAGTTTACATGGTTGTAACTTAATATTTGTGAACGCTAAATAATGATTGATGAAAAATATATAAATATTAATGTAATTTTAAATTTTTAATTTGAGGGGTCAATTTAAATTTACGTAATATAAATACATGATATATAATGAATTTATATGTGATGCATTGAAAATTTATGACCTTTTTACATTAACAATATATCAGATGTTGACAACTTATTAACTACCAAATTGAAAAAATGTTAAGCTTTTATAAGTAAATTGAAAAAAAATTATTTGTACTTATATTATAGGACTTGACATTTTTTCAATTTACTTATTAATGAGATATAAACCTGATGTGACTTCATAACGTATAAAGACTAGCTTAACTACGCTTTGCTTCTCCTGACTCCGGAATAGGCATCGAAGGTGGATACCGGGGGGTTTCAACCAAAAAATAAACTATATATTATCAATGCATTATATAAAATGATTAGAAAAATTGTGTGGGGGCCAACCATTCCTTACTTACTAACTACAATTTTCGTTATAATTTGTGGCTTCGAGTCTGGAAACTGGCAAACCAAATGTATGGTTCCATGGCACACACTGGGCATCGGAGCTCAAATTTAAGAGAGAAAGAGTTACCAGAAGGCGGGCAAAGTAGTAATGATCCAGCCGAGTTGGAGCAACTGCCGGATAATCCTGAGCCGGATGTTGAAGGATCTGCAGCTTCCACTGGAAGAAAACGAAGGGGTCCTCAGCCAACGCTAACACCAGAAGAAAAAAGGAGGAAAATTGCTAGCGATAAGAATTACCGGAGAGGCAAAGCGGTAAAAAAAAACTCTCCCAATTCCTTTCCAGTTGCTTTGGTTTAACGATTTCTAGTTATTTTCTGCTTTTCATTTTCCACGTGCTTTTGCTAATAAAGGACAAGCACAATAGAAGGATGGAAATAGCGTCCGAGTGCGGGGGAATTCACCAAATGGAGTTCGTCTTCCCAAGACTCGAGCAAATCAAGTCTAAACATGGCCAATTGGAGGAAATCGAGTTCAAGTTGAATAAACTTGAGCAAATGGAGGCAGAGCAAGCAGTATTGTCCCGTGGAATTGAAGAAATTGAGTCCATATTGGTTGAGGTGAGTAAAACTCGGTTAAGATCGATTTAAATTATGAAAATTGATCGAATTCGATCATTTCAATTTGATTAATTCGATTTCAGTCAAAAGTCTAATTTATGAAATCTATTTAGTCAATTAATCTATCAGTGATATATACATATATATATATATATATCATTTCTAATATATAATATATAATTTTATATTTATACTATATATTTTCACATTGTACGAATATATATTGGTTTTGATCGTTTCAGTTAATCACTTTAAATAGGTTCGACCCCGTCCATTTTATCAAGTGAAATCAGTTAATTCAGCTTTCATATTTTCAAGATCCAACAAATTCAATCGATGTAATGCTCTCTCCTACACCATTCATTGATTTTCTTTCGCCATCTCCCGATTTTCTCCGGGCTCCCTTTCATGTTTCCTTGCATTTATAAGGTAGGTATGCATGAAAACACATGCTCTTTCTTTGTATCAACTTCTAATAGCAGGTAGGTAGGTTCTACTAAGCTAAATCAAGCTTGCCCTTTAGCTCTTTTTCTTTCTCTGGCAATACTAAAAAGTTTTGGCTGGCTTTGACTAATTGTTAGTTTTATATACTATGATTTGCAGGATCAGTACAGCCATGGAGCAAATTCAGTGAACTCAAATAACCAAGTATGCGTTTCACCGATCGCTTCTTTCGTTAAGCCGTTAACCTTTTTCATTGTTTAGCGTGTTGATGTTTTCTCCAAACTATTGTTCCAGAAATACCATATTCTGATTTTCAGCTTCACTTCATGGAGGATCTGAGAATGACATTTGGAGCAACGTCTACTTTCTCCGGCTTTAATGGCTTAAATGGGGAGCGCCAAGAAGTTAACGCTAACATGGATGCTTATGGTGATGTTACAGATAATGGCTTATTGCGTCCCAGTGCTGGAGCGGAGAGATGCAATCAAGGATGCTTCTAAATAGTTGGAGACATTTGCTCATGCAAACTTCGGTCCTGAAGCACGGAATTGCTGGACTAGATTTGAGCAGAGGATGACAAAGTCAATGGTGACGTATTTTGTTTAGGATTGCGTTTATATATTCTGAAATATCTCTGTACTGAGTCTTTTGTGTTAAATTTCTCCTCCTTTTCCCCTAGTTTTTTCTTTGCCTATCGAGGTTTTTCACGTTAAATCGTTTGTGAACTGTTTTGCTTTATTCAGTTTTTTATTGCCTACCATTTCTTAACCGTTATCGTTTTGCAATCGTGTTTTTGTTCTAGTCTGGTCCAGTAGCGCATGAACAGAAGCTAACGAGCCGTCATCATGGCTTTCACTATTTTAGAGTGACAAGAACGTCTCCATTAACAGATATTTGAAGGTAATGTGAGATGTAAGAAGCTAGATCTTTCTACTCGGGGTGAAAGCGTAGAATTTAATCATGACTAGGGACTAAAGATTAATCTCATGACAGAAGTTACAGTAACTCCAACGAATCGTCATCTCTGTGGATTATGTACATTTGTTACTTCGGAACTTTTCCTGCATTTCTCCTCTAAACAGTTTTAGCAGAGAGTGCTACACATATCTTCTGCCAACAATTAGAAATTGGGGTGATGATCTTCAATCAGTGATTTCTACTTTTAAAGGTAAATCTTTCAAAACTATCTTATAACGTTTTGTTTGGACTGCTTCCATCTACTATATTTGGTAGGAAAGAAACTCCTGGAAACACTCAACAAAGTGTAGATATCCTGAAGAATTATTTCAACTAATTGTTCCGCTGTGAGAACTCTTTTTTGTGCTATTTCTAATATTTATGAAAATGTTGTGAACAAAAATTTTTGTAAAAAGTGGGGTATAAGCCACATTAGTTAATTTTGTATAGGTCTTACGTTAATTTCACTCATGGAGCAACTTAGTATCTGCTTTTTTTTTTTTGGATTTAAATACAAATTTCAAATTATCCAAAAAAAAAGAAAAAAGGTAAAAGGAACTAGAGAAATTGATGCTCTGCTTGTTGATTAATTACCTACCATACTTGCTCAAGTGATCGCAATTCTCTTCATATCTGAAAGTTGGAACAGAATACCCCATGTTGAGATTGTTTCTTGTGTTGGTACTGCTCTGATATTTGATCCTTTTCACAGTGCTGATACTCGAGGATTTTGAGTCAGCTCAGCAATGTTTGCAGCAGGTCCATTGTGAGCGGATCCAGCAAACTTACATTTTCACCATTGCTAAACGGTAACCAACAGAGCTGCAGATGCACTTTGCGCTTGCCAACGAAAGGGAGGAGAACCTTTGGATTTGGTAAGTTTTCTGCCTGAGGCAACCGTTGCAGAAGCTTGTGATTTGGTTCGTGTTTATATTCTTATTGTAGAATGAGTGGCGAGCCATTTGAGTACAGCAGAGTCGCGATTGGGTCCATTATGCTATTCATCGCCCTGAACTATACATCATTCTCTTCAGGATAATACATAAATGCTTTACTTTTGATGTACTGCTTAGATGGTGTTGATTAAATTCACCTTTGTTTTACGCCAATTTTTTTCCCGAAGATCACAGGATTTAGCTGATTCGTTTGTTGTCAATCTTAATTTTTCTTCTTTCCCCTACTTTGTCAACACTATTTTTTTTTTTTTGAGATTGAATTTACTCTCCTTTCTAGTATCGTTTTTAGTGGATAAATATTTAAGCTTTGTTTGATAGAGGGTAAAGAAAAACTAAAAGACAAAAAATTGGATGGAGAGTAAAATAAAAATATGAAAAAAAATGTTTTTTTTATTGATATTCTTGGTATAAGGATTGTGATGATAAAGTGATGAGTTTGGTAGAAAAAATGAAAAATATGAAAGAAAATAAACAAAATGAAATTAAATTACATTACCATTGTAGCATTAAATAGTTAAGATAGTAAAATAAAAGATAATTTTATAAATATATATATACTTAGATTCACGTTTTTCTTTACTAATTTTTTAATTTGAAAGGATTTATTTTTGTTAATAAAAAATAATAATATATTTTTATTTTTTCTCACACTTTATTTAATTTCTACGCACTAACAAAGGTTATTTTCTTTTGATCTTTTAATACAGTTTTTTTCATTCTTTCATTTTTCTAATCTACCAAACATACCTTAAAAAACGATTACATTATGTTTTCAATTTCTAAAAGAATTTTTCAGCTTTTAAAGTGTTATCAATGTTGAAAAAAAAAATGAATAATCAAATCTATGAAAATTTGATGCTATTTGATTATTTCTTTATGGTCGATTTTCATTAGCTTCTCAATAGAAGTGAAAATTATATTCTTTTCACTGTTAGAGGTTAGTAGAAATCTGTTAACATCGAGTTAATCAATTAAATTTGTCTATTCGATTTAATTAAATCGATTTCAATCAAATACTGATTTATGAAATTGATCAAATTAGTTAGGTCTGTTTTTCATGTTTAAAATTAGAATAATTATCTCATATACCATCAATGAAGTTTTTTTTGACTCTATAAGTAGAATTAAGATGATAACACATGTTTTATTTTATTTATTTTTTATTTTCTTAATATTTTTAGTGGACATGTGTCTCATCGTAATCCCGCTTATAGAATAAAAAAACTTCACTGACAATATATTAAATATAATCCTTAATGTTTCAAAAAATATATATAATCCTTAAAATTATCAATCCAACTGATTGAATTAATCAATTTTTTAAAATATTTTGTTAAATATAGTAAATATAACATTAAGGATTATTATCCTATCTACTATCAATGAAATTTTTTAACTTCACAAGTAGGATTAGAATAATGATACATGTCCTTTAAAAATAATAAGAAAATAAAAAATAAATAAAATGGGACACGTGCCATCATCCAATTCTGTTTATGGAATTAAAAAACTTTACTAGCGGTAGACAGAGTAATAATCCTAATATTAACTAAATATATTTAAAATCATTATGTATCGTTTGATTTGAATCAATTTGAAAATTCAAAGATAAAAAAAATGCATATTTGTAATAGTAAAAATGAAAAAAAAAATGAGTTCATATTTTATGCATTATCAATGTATAAAAATTATACATTATCGATTAATGATAAGATGACACATTGTTAATGAGTAAAATTAAAAATATGTAAATTTTTAAAAATAAATATTAATAAAGTTTTTTAATTTAATTTTAAGATTTATATGTTTTTAAACTTTTTGATTCATAAGTGGTACAACAAAAAATAGGAGGAATTGAATCTTGGACCTAATCTCTTCTAAGAATGGGTAACAACTGCTAAGTCAAGTTTTAATTGTTCATGTTTTTAAACTAGACTCATTAATAATTTTTTTTGAAACATACTCATTAATAAAATTTTACATTGCTATTAATAGACTATGCATAGAAACTATTTAGTGTCAGCATATTAAATATAAACATTAAAAAGAATAAAAATAAAATGTTACAAATGCAAGATGATATCAAAAAAAGTTGATTTAATTGTATCTTGAGGCTATTTCAAAAATCTTTTTTGCATACCATAATTGGAGGGGTGAAATAACTATTAAGGAAAGTGGCACTATAGTATCACTCTTTAAAGTCTATTACTGCTTTAGTTTATGATTATTCACGATTCAAAGATGTCAAATTCCAAAAATTGAAATCAAAGAAAAAGTTCAAGCTTTCATCTTCAAATTACCTTAAGTAGACAAGTTTTGTAATCCATTTTGCACAACAAATTTTGAGATACCTAAATCTGAATCAGATTATAATTTACAATACACAAATTTATTTAATTATTCGAATATTTTGATTTTTACTACTTAAACTTTAATCATATAATATAAAAAATATCTATTAACTACCCAAAACCACTAAATATTCCTTTATTAAGTCAAAACTTGATTTCAATTTTAAATTTCAAATTTCAATTTTAATGCATATTTTTAAAAAGAATTAATAAATTTAAATTAACTCATAAAAATAAATTAATATTAAAAAGCATAATTAAAATACTTAATAAATTAATTTAATTAAGTATTATATTATTTATAAATAAAAATATATCTTAATAT
This sequence comes from Heritiera fomes, assembly GCA_032173925.1. Lineage (NCBI taxonomy): Eukaryota > Viridiplantae > Streptophyta > Magnoliopsida > Malvales > Malvaceae > Heritiera > Heritiera fomes. The sequence goes on from JAPDPM010000007.1 coordinate 36,922,004, forward strand.
ATAATAATCTTATATATATAAACCAAAGTAATTGACTCAAAGAAAAACATTCTATGTGGATTGGTTGTAAGTTTGACACATGGCATATATTATTCTAAAATAATAATTATCCCTTTTAAAATTTCATAAAAGTTTCTATTTCTATATAAATTTATATTAAAAATACAAAATAAATTATTTTCAATAATTAAACATCTGTATTCATTGATAATATAACATCCACATCTACGTCTTTTACCAATTAAAAAATTTTAATTATTTAAATGATAAAATGAGTAGTTTGATCACACCAACTTTTATGATGTTAATGCATTCTACTTTTATTACGATTGCAATAGCCAACAATCATTTAATTAAATTTATCTTTTTTAATTTAATTAAAAAACGTCTTAACATTTAAATAAAGAGATAAACATCTATCTATATTAAAATTAAAACAATAATGAGATAATCTTTTATTGATTATTTTACCATCTATCTATAAATATTTAAATTAAAACAGTAATGAGATAATCTTATATCAATTCATTTATCTACTCATATTAAAATTAAATAAACAAATCAATAATCTTTTATTGATTATTCTATCATCAATATTAAAATTTAAATGAATAACAAATATCCTTTATCAAACATTTTACCCATATTTTATTACTCTTAAATAATTACACTGCTTATAAAAGATACGTATTGTTATCTCATCTCTTTGTATTTCTCTCATTTTTTCTATTCATTTTCTTCCCACTTTCTTTGCTAATTTATTGATTTTTGATTTTTCATTCTTTTGCTTCATGCTTATTTTTGTTAGAGTCTCTTTGTTTTGCATTTTTTAATTGCTACTGTGTGATGAAATTTTTCGGCTCCTGCATAAGAGGCTTTATTGTCCTTGTTTTAATATAGACGGTAAAGTTTCTCTTACTACAATTTATTGATTAATTACTTCTTTTTTGATATTATACATATAAATTTCAATGATAATTGTAGTTTTATATTAACTAAATAATTTTCACTAATGTAATTTTTTTAATCTCTCATTGTTATAGGAGAATTTATGTAACATCCGGAATTAGAAAATTTCGAACTAAATTTTTCCTTTTCGATACTATCATTTTCTCTCAATTAATTGGTAACAATAGATTTGCATTCGGTATCGGTGTAAGTAGAATCATCTTTTCATTTCAACCAATTCGGTATACCATTAATTCAATTAATAATAATAAATTAAATACAAACTATAATATAATAACTACGATTCTGTTCACAATAAACTTCATATAAGTTATATCCCATTAATTTTCGATACATATTTATGCTCTATTTCATAAATACAACTGCTGTGCAAATACATGTCTGAATATAAATAAACATTTAACAAATACCTGATCACGTAATACTTCTAACTTTTAGCAATTTCTTCTATTAACTAAAGGCAGCGGACTTCTTGTATACTAATAAGTTATTTGGGATGGTGAGAAGGGGGTGAGCTTTGGGAAATACCCAGTAAGAAACATATATAAAAGTGAACATTATAAAAATAATTTAAAATATGAATATTAAAACCTTTAAAATCATTTTATGCAGTAATACTTTATGTAAACAATTTATATAAATCAATTCAGTATACAATGTAGTAAAGAGATTCATTTAAAATCGTTAAAATAAGATAAATGCACTTGCATAAGAAAAACATATACTGTAAAACTTGTATCACTTCCTTTGTCACTTTTCAATCAATTCATGTATTAATCTCGTAAATCAAATCATTCACTATTCTCCTAAATTAAATCATTCAATAAATCAATCATTTGTCAAATATTGCTTATCGATAGAAAATAATCTCCCAAAGATTCATGTATGCACTATATCCCATAAGGGACCTGTATAGGAAGGCTAGGGATCCGGAACTCCTTAGCCAATCCTACGAAACACTATAACAAATGGCCATCGTCGATCACTCACAATTCACATTGGTCAGGTGCTCACTGCGTAAACTTATGGGTTTGACCATAATTCCCACAGTCATATCATATAAAGGAGAAGGTTTGGGACGTCTTCCAGCCTAATCATCACTGTCTCATATACACAAACATCATGGAGATATCAATCTCGTAAAAAAATCATTTCATATAAATCAATTCATGTAAATCATTTCAAGAAATTAAATTCATGTTAATCATTTCGTGTAATTCAAATCATGTAACTTATTTCCTAGAACTTGTTTCATGTAATTCAATCATGTAAACCATTTCCTGTAGTTCTAAATCATGTAAATCATTTCATGAAACTCAATGCAAGTAAATCATATCATGTAGAATAATTCATGTAAAGCATTTGATGTACTTCAATTCATGTAAATCATTTCATGTAATGCAATTCATGTAAATCATTTTATATAATACAATTCATGTAAATCATTGTATATAATGTAATTCATGTAAAACATTTCATGTAATATAATTCTTGTAAATCATCTCATGTAAGGTAGTTCATGTAATTCATTTTATGTAAATCACTTTATGTAAATCATTTCATATAATGCAATTCAGGTAACTTATGTCATGTAATTCAATTCATGTAAAACATTTCATGACATGCAATATTTAGGCTTGTAGAGATTAAGGATAAATTCTATTTCCTTAAATTCGGGAAATAAAGTGAGAACAATTAAAATGAGATTTCTTATAATTTTCAATTGCAAGTAATAAAATTTTCTATGCAATTCCCATATATGTTTCTTATCTCTATTTCCGTGCAGTATCCAAAATCCGATAACCTTATTTATGCCTTTTTATTTCTCGTACTTCACACTACACGATAATAATAAGTTATATTTAAAATTATATATTAGAATTTTAATAAATATTCTATTAATTTATATTTTCCTATTTATCATTCTCAACCATTAATTTATTTTTATTTACTACAAAATACCAAGATATCATTTCATTTAAATTCCATTCGTTTCTTTAAATCCCATGTCATTATTAATTCCACTTTATATTTAAAATTCTATATTCTAAGTGTAATAAGTGTTCTATAAATTTCTATCTTTTAATTTATAATTTTCTATAATTTCTTTATTTGTATTTCTTACTAATTACCCAAAACATAATCTTTCATTGATCCTATTCTTTCTCTAATTCTCATGTCACAAATAATCCCAAGTTACATTTAAAAATCCCATATACAACAAAATAAATATTTTATAAATTCATATTTTCCATTTTATTAATCTCAGACTAATTTATTTATTTATTTACCTTTCTATCAAATGTCTTAGCATAACTATATTTTCGTTAAAATCTTTCCTTATTCTAATTATAATGAATATTCAATTTTTATTTTCTTTTCTCTTCTTTTCTGTTTTCTTTATTTTCTTTTCTGGTTATCTTTTCTTTTCTTTCCCGTTTTCTACTATTTTCTTTTCTGTTTCCAGCTACTACTGCCAGTAGCTTCAACTTGATATAATTTCATGAACCTCATCCACTCACTTAGAAATTCTATCAAACACCTACAACCCAACAGAATTTCATCACCATTTCCAGCCCCTGTTTGGCCGAAGAACAACCCTCTCCACGCCACATGCTCTGTTTTGCAAGCTTCCATTTTAGCCAAGTCCCAAAAGCTTTCAATCATCATTTTCTACTAATTTCTACTTAACATACATCAAAACCCACAAAATTTCTTCATTTTCATTCATGGCCGAACCTACGGGAGACACTTATATCTGATTTTCATTTCATTTTTAAAGCCTCAAATATTACTCATGTTTTAAACTATCAAACTAATAAACTAAAATGGCATAAAAGCTATTCACTGCTCACCTTCACTGTTACATGAAACAGAAAAGCAGCTACCTGCTTTTCTTTCTCTCGTTTCTAGTCACCAAATCCAGCCTTTTTGTAGCTCTTGAGATAAGAAGTAAGGTGGGTGAAAGAGGTTTGATGATTTAATGGAAGAGAGTGAAATTTTACCATGGCTAACGAAGCCAGGTCGTGCAGCAGAAAAATGGCAGCAAAGAAAAATCGGATGCAGGGGAAAGTCGGTGAGAATGACTGCAAGAAATGGCTAAGTAGTGAAATTTTATTCATCCTCTTTTATTTATACACCACCCAATAAAATTTCCCTCTCTTTGCTCTACTTTTTCGTTTCTTTTCTGTCTTAATTGAAACAAGGAAGTCGGTGCTGCGGTTTTTTTCTTTCTTTCTTGGCCGACTTGAAAGATTTCAAGAAGACTCTCTTTTGTCTTCTTTATTTATGTGTTGTTCCAATGGAAAATTGCCAGCAAATCCAATGTTTAAAATTTCTCTCTTTTCTCTCTTTTTTTTCTTTTGCTTTTTTCTCTTTTAATCAGTGCAGCAAGCTTCTGCGAGAAGCCTGCTGCGACATTATTTCTTCTTCTTCTTTTTTTTAATATACATATATATTATAAATCTATTTTATATTTACAATCATATATATAACATATACTATTTCATACATTTAAATATAATTTATACTTTCTATACATATATTTAAAATACCACAAATATGTATAATTTATATTATAATTATATATATTCCTTAAATCATATATTTTTCTATTTTATTATTTATTAATATATATATACTTTAATTTAAAAACAACATTTATTATTTATATATATTCTTATAATTGTACATATATATAATTATATACACACACACATATATATATATATATATACACACATATTTTTATTTCTTTAAATGTTAATTTAATTTTAATTTTTTTCTTAATACCAAATTAAATTTCTAATTACTAAATTTCTAATTTATCAATTGATCAAGTATTATAATCTAAAAATATTCCAATCCCTTAATAAATTTATTTATTTATTTCAACCAATCTATTAGCATCAAAAATTAAATTTTACGATACCTAACTCAAAAAAGAGGAAAATTCGCAATTATCACAATTTATCTCGAAATCAACTAAAGCTTAGATTTTTGAGTTAATTTAACTCAAAAAATTAAGGTTAGTTTTTTGTGATTTTAATATAAATTTGCTATTATTTTTATACTAAAAAATATTGGTTTTTTTTTGGTTTTGTACTCACTTGGTTGATTCATTTATTGGTTTTTAAATCTACACTTTTTGCTTCATTTGTTATTTAAATCATGTTATGCAAATAAATAATTATTTTACATAATCATAATTTCTAAGTTCTTCGAACAGAATGATTTTCACAATTACTTAATTAAAAGAAAAACATACCTTGTTCCATGATAAATTCTTGAAGATAATCTTAACGAATTCTTAAAAGGATAATTATTACATACACTGACAGTGGAGTTTTTTTATTCCACAAGCAACGTTAAGATCATGACATGTGTCTTATAAAAATATTAAAATAAATAAAACAGGACATGTGTTACGATTTTAACGCTGCTTGTGGAGTAAAAAAACTCCACTGTCAATGTATGTAATAATTATCCTTCTTAAAAATAATTTTGAGAAGAACTTCTTTCTCTCACTTGACCTCTTGTGCTCTTCAGTGTATCTTCTTGATGGAGAGAAAGATACTTTATATAAAGATAGTGAAAGGAGGAGTCTTTTCGTGAAAACCAACATATCTTCTCACATTTTCCGTAAAACATTAATTTTGTCATAATGAAATACACGTCCATCAAGTGTAACTCTTATCAATTCAATGTATCTCTTAATATTTCATTTACGATGATAATTAATTTATCATCTCATTTCATTTAACCGAAGAGTCACATTAATTACATGGATCATTAATGAGTCATTAAAATATCTAACATTTAACCGAAGAGTTACATTAATCACATGGGTCATTAAAATATCTAACATCATTTTCATTTCAGTTGGAGTCTGAAATTGTTCCAGTGCATAGAGTTTTTTCTCTTCTGCATGAGAGGCTTGGTTGTTATTGAATCAATATAAACAGTAAGATTTTGCCTACTAGAATTTATTGATTAATTACTTCCTTCTTAAAATTTTATATGTAAAATTCATTAAAATTTTGAAATCAATAGATGCTTAAATTTAAGGTTAGAAAATTTTTTTGTTAAGTATGAAGTCTGGTAATCTAAGTTATCCTAGGAAACTTTAATTTTGGGTGTTTTCTTTTTAATGATGATCACTAAATAGAGCAACAGTTGGCGGATAAACGTTCAATACTTGCCGATAAGTCATGTGTTAGTCTTGCTTTGGGTCTTTTCTATTCCGTGGTGCAGTCCAAATGTTTGTTTTCACTTAAAAAATAGCATTGCTTCATCTTAAAATATTTTTTTTGATAATTCTTGCTATTTTAGTTTTTAAGTTATGAGTTAATGGAATTGAAATGTTCTTTAATTTGTTTTAACACGAATTATATACACACACATTTACAATCAAATGTCATAATAAATGCATAATTCAGTGATCTCTCAATTTTGTATGAGAATTCTATTTCGAATTCAGAAATTTAAATTTAATATTATGATTTTATTTTCTTAATTATTATATTAATATATTATATATTATATATGATTTATTTTTTTTATCAATTTACTCAAGTAGGCTAATCATATATTAATATTTGTTACACTTATGATAATGTACAATTATTTTTAACAGAAATTAATATGTATATTTTTCGTTGATAACATATTTTATTAATGTATAAAAGAATGTTCTGTTGTTTTTGTTTTCATTATTTAATATTTTTTAAATAATAAGTTAACTAAATAATGATTATAATTAATATAGTATGACACAATATTTGATAGACAAAGGAGAAGGACAATTTTAACTTAAAAGCAACATTCAAAACATATTGCTCCATGTAGAATAAATCAAAATATATTTTTGACATCGCATTGTATTATGGATGTGTCGAATTACTCAAACTGTTAATCAAGAACCAATTAAGAATCACATAACAACTAAAATCTTTTAGGAAACAATCATACTCTATACAGAGAACATTGACCCAAATTATAGTCAATTCCCACAAAGCAGCAATGCAAGTGGTCATTCTCAACTACTGATCCAACCAAATAGATGTCCATTTACTCCCATTACTCACGTGACAATGGCGCCTGTCTTTCCAAGGATGATTGCAAATTAAAATAATTCTATTAGCAGAGTAATGACTTTTAAGAGGGTTTATTCACAACACACATCCAATCTTTCATATAGTAGTGTGATTCAAGATTCATTGTTGTCAGTAGAAGAGATAAGAAATCAAACAATTGAAATAATCTTTTGAGTAGACGGTTATTTGATGGACATACTTTTAAAGATATATTTAATATTTATAAGTTTTATTATCTTTATTTTATATTTTTTTACCATTATACATAAATTTGTTATATCATATAACATATATTATAATTGAAACTTAATTTAATCAATTTGTAGATTAATATCTTATCCATGTCTTCTATTTCATTTGTGTAATATGTTGGATAATTAAGTAAAGTGACAAATCATACGTAATAACCATTTGCTACCTCTTCAAATCAACAAAAAATCATTGAAGATTCTCTATTCAAAAACATTTGTACACGAAATTGATTTTAAGACAAAGAAAATTTTAATAACTTGGAATCAAGGACATGTAAAATTTCTTTAGTTACTATTTTCCTTCAATAAATTACAATATGAGGTTGTTTACCTTTTCCAAAATTTATATAATTATTATATCCAATTTATAATTTTTTTATATTATTGTGTTGTCATATAAAAATTACAAATGTTGTCTTTTTCATAAATATAATAATTTATATTATAAAATTTGAAAAAAATATATTATCAACGAATTTATTGTTTAATTAATATATTTTCATGTATTGCACATGTTTAAAACTAGTTATTATTTATCATTGAATTCTTATGGTAGAGTGTCTTAAAATCACTATCCAAATTTTATCCAAACGCATAATGCATAGTAAAACTTTTGTCCAAATCATACCAAAATTTTTGCCAATTGATGAGGTGTCAATCTATTATGCATTGATAGTGTGTAGAAACTATATACTGTCGGTGCATTATATACAAACCCTTTTAAGGATTTATATATGATATACTAGTGTATAGTTTTTATACACTATCAATACATTAGAGGTTGACACTTCATCAATAAACCCTTATGAACAAATTAAAAAAATTTATTTATATTTACTTTTAAGGGCTTGACATATTTTTTAATTTGCTAATTGATAAGGTGTTAACTTCTAATATATTAACAGTGTATAACAACTATATACTGTCAGTGCATCATAGACAAACCTTTTTAAGGATTTATATATGATACACTAATAGTGTATAGTTTCTATACACTGTTAATGCATAAGAGGTTACCACCTCACCAATAAACCCTTATCGGCAAATTAAAAAAATTTATTTATATTTACTTTCAAGGGTTTGACATATTTTTTAATTTACTAATTGATGAGGTGTCAACTTCTTATGCATTGACAATGTATAAAAACTATATACTATCAGTGCATCATATACAAACTCATATTTTAATCTTAATTAATCAAACCAAATAATATAAACTACTCATTTATAAAATATCCATTTACGATAATTCAACTTAGGTGGCCGACCTTCATTATAAGAATCAGAGGGGGCTTTTAAATGAGTTTGAAAGTTTATCAGGAATAAGAATCTATTTTCTTGGTTTTAATCAGAAATAGCTTAGGGAAAAAGAGTGGATCACTTGTCCTCCCTGCAGTCTTGACTTCATTCCACGGAACAAAATAAAAGTTAAGCTTGTGAGGCTACTAATATGCAATAAAGTCATCGGGTTACGTAATTAATATTTTCTATTCCCTATTAAATAATGCCTGCAATCTTATATAAAATATAAATACATAAAATTTTTGACAAAGTAGATAATGTTATATGAACTTTTAACAAATGTATTATTTTAAATTTATATAGATTAAAATTAAAAAAATTTTCTATTTTTTTCAATTTCATTAAAATTAAAAAACTAATAATTTTTTTCAATGTATTATTTTAAATTACAATTAACTATATAAATTATCTTACTATATATATTAAAATTAAAAAAATCAGTTATCTTTTTTCAATTTCTTTAAAATTAAAAAACTATTTTTCTAAGTTGTAATCATCAGGCCGAGTTGGCTCACCAGCTGAGTATTCTTTCAAACCAAATGGATGGTTCCATGGTACATACTGAACACTGGTCGTATTTGACCGTGGAAGAGTTGCTTGGAACAGGAAAAAGTTGTAATAATCAGGCCGAGTTGGCTCACCTGGTGAATAATCCTCAGCCAGATGTTGAAGCAGGGGAATCTGCGGCAGCATACACTGGAAGAAAGCGTAGGGGTCGAAAACCAACGCTAACAACAGATGAAAGAAGAAAAAGGAAAAATGCTAGTGATAAGAATTACCGGAAAGAACATAAGGTAAAACAACTCTCCCTACTGCTTTCCAGTTGCATTGGTTTAACGATTTTGTAATTATTTTCTTTCTTTCAATTTCCATGTGCTAATTCAAGGACAAGTACGATAGACTGATGAAAATAGCGTCCGAGTGCGGGGGAATTGACAAAATGGAGTCTGACTTCCAAAGACTCAAGCAATTGAAGTCTAAATATGGCGGATTTGAGGAAATCGACTCCAAGTTGAATAAACTTGAGCAAATGGAGGCAAAGTCAGCAATATTCGAGAAAGAAGAGAACATGTTCGGTGGAATTGATAATATCGTGGCCGGATTGGATAGGCTTAGGGAAACAGAGATTGAGCACTGGGATTTTAAGAATAATCAAACGGAAATATTGCCATTAATTGATTGTCTTCAGTCACCTGCCGGTGACGGTGACATGGTATGTTTATTGTTTGTGTTTCGTCCAACGTTTTGTTTCGTTAAGTGAAGTATCTGCTATAGGGATAAGATGTTCCTTTTTCATTATTAAGCGTGTCGATATTTTCTCCGACCCATCATTGCAGGTGCGAGAATATGTAATCTGTGATGTGTTCCTTGCGGTTGGAACACTATATTCTGATGTTCTTGTGACTGAATTTATTGCAAAGCTTGAGACGAACACTAGGAGCAACGTGAACTTCTCCAGCTTTAAAGATTTAGATGGGGAGCGCCAAAGAGTTGGGAACTATAGTTTCCCAATGTCCCTGGTTTCGACTGGTGATGTTACAAGAAATTGCTTATTGGGTCCTAGTGCTGCTGAGAATACTTATGTTTTACTTTATGCTGCAATCAAAGAGATGGGTGATCTATCGCTGCAAGAGGTTACGCAAGAGATAATGTTGAGTAGACAGACGCAATCATGGATGCTAGACGGATTGGTTTCGACGTGGAATTTGCTTGGGAACATTTGAAGACAATTGCTTATGGTTACTTTGGTCTCAAAGCACGGAATTACCGGACTAGCTTGAAGAAGAGGATGACAAATTTAATGGATGATCAAAATTCCTTGAAACAGAAGCTTGAAAAGAACGTAGAAGAGGTGAAAGCCGTAAAAGCAAAAATAGCACAGTTAACTTCTTCGCCGTGCATAATGTGCCTGGATTGTGCGGATCGATTTCAGGACAAAAATGTCGGTCTGTTTGGATAACATTGACAGAATTTTGAAGTATTTACTTGTCTACAGGCATGGTTATTAGTTATGTGAGATTGGGTGCTTTCTCAGCAGCCAAGCTGTTATCCTGTATGCGCGTCTAAACTATTGATCCCGTACAATCTATTGCCTGTGTTTCAATCCTTTGAAACATTTTTGTTAGATATCAACTCCAATTTAAACTTTTTTTTTAGATTCCGATTAAATTTTGTTGATTAAAAATTTATATAATAATTAAGTTTATTTAAACATGAATGTAATAAAAAATTTTAACAACTCTTGTTTATCAAGCAGTTTGAAAGTGTTACTCAAAAAGAAATAATCATTTTTTAATGATTTTAATCCAACTAAATGAATAAAAAAATTTTATTCAAAGTTTGGTTTTTTCATTCTTTTCTTATATTATGAATAAAAAATTAGGAATAGTTTTTTTACATAAATATACTTATCATTAATTATTTTAGATAGAATGTTCATAATTTATATTTGTTTTAAGTTGGATAAATATCAAATTCAACTTGGTAATAAAATTAAATTAAAAAATATTTTTTTTTGTAAAAATAAATATTTATAGCCATGGATGCAGGCCTCCGCCTGGCTTTGAGTTTGCTCAAGTCGTTGTTTATAATTTCATTTTCCATCCGCGCGCAATGAAGACCATGGATTGCGGCGTGATTTTTCTTCCACGCGTGCAGAAAATGGATTGCATTTTTATTGTATAATAATGTACGTACGTGTTTCTGGCTAATTGTCTTTGAATTTTTTTAAAAAGACAAAAAAGGAAAGACGGGGGACGATGCGTACCTTTGGACCCTGCGTGGAATTGTAGCCAAAACTTTGGACAGACAGGGGACGATGGAATCAAGCAACAATCCAAAACTTTTTTTTTATTTATATTCAACGATTTTATTTTATTTATTTGGCAATGGAAAGAATTAACAAGATTTCTTTTATGTATCGAAAATAATTTTAAAATTTATTAATTAATAAATTATTTTTCATTGATCATTTAATTTTTATTGAATAAATATAAAAAATAATTTTTGCAAAACCAAAAATGGGAATTCTAGAAATTAAATTTGATATTTTCAATAAACTGACACGAGAAACTAAGAAAAGCCCATTAGTACTATGTATTTCCACTTTTGGGCAAAGATGAAGGTAAGGAGCCATGAGTGAGATCAGTTCCCCTTGGTCTTAGCTCATTTCATTCGGCCCTTTCAGCATACGAGCCTAATGTCTTCTGGGTGTCATCTCAGGTCCACTTTTGGGCTAAGATGAAGGGAAGGAGCCATGAGTGAGATTAGTCCACCTTGGTCTGAGCTCATTTCATTGGGCCCTTTCAGCATACGAGCCTAATGTCTTCTGGGTGTCATCTCCGGTACTCCGATTTCTTACACCCGACTCATTTCGATAATCAAAACTCATCAATTATTCTTCTCTTCTATTCGTCCTCAATTGCGACTTTGAGAGTGGCTCAAATTTCCATTTCATTTCATTCAGGTAACTGATTCCAGATTCAACAAACTCTTACAAATGGGTTCTCTTAAATCTTGTTTAAAGGCAATTGTTTTCCTTGTTTTATGTTCATTTTGTTGATTCTTGAAGTAGGATTTTGTCTGATACTTGTATGCTTTGGTTAGTTGGGAACAATAAACCACAGGAATTCAGGCCAGGCTCTACAAGTTAGTATATGATGGAGTAGTTTTAAGTTGATTTCTTTGTATTCTTTCTGCTTGCTTTTTGCTATAAATAAAAATGGAACAAAAGAGATGCAGGTAGACTTAAAAAAAATTTGGGACCGTGAAAGCTTGTGTCTTGTTATAGAAATCTCCGATTTTTAGGATTGGTTAGGTGATCCAACTTTGCAATTTCAAAAGGGTTGTAGTAAATTCTGATAATTATGCTGTAGATAGTTGCTGAGGCCAGTTTTCTTAGCACATGCGAGCATCGTTGAGCTTGGAATTGAGGCATGTTTGCTGGCATTCAGTGCATTGTTCTTAATCATTTGTATAAATCTCATGCGGACTGTGGAAAGTTTGTGCTTTACATGCCTGTGGTAATCAGTAGGAGTGAAAACCGGCTGAGCTATTTTACTCAGATTTGCAGGTTAGATTGAGGGTCATAAGGAATGCTGTTTGCTTATTGGTAGCATGAAGCTTAGCCTGTCAAGTGTTAAGGTGGAAATTCTGCAGCATTTTTAGACCAGTTCTTCTATTGCTGTTAAGAATGAACTTAGCAGTTCTAGTTTTCTTTTTGACCTCGTTTGTTGTTTTTTAGGTGGTTTGAGCTAGCATATGCAATTCTAGAATACTATTTCAAACCAAGCCCCATTTGCCTTATCCAACCAAGTTTTCAGACCTTGCAAGATAGTTCAGTTGCTGACTTCTACTTACCCATTAGCTTGTGGGTATGAAATTGATGAGATTCACAACTGAATGTCCAACCCTTTACAGAAATCTCGGAATACATCACAATCAAATTGTTTTCCATGATCTGCATTCAATACTCAAGGTATTCCAAACTTGCAGATGACGTCTTTCCAGAGCACAGCTTCAACTTTTTTCTCAGCGATAGTGACCAAGGACTCTGCTTTGATCCACTTAGAGAAATAGTCGGTGGCCACCAATAAATACTTTCTTTGCCCAGTAGTTAGAGGAACAGGGCCTAAGATATCAAGCCCCTACTGTGCAAATGGAGTGGGTTGAAAAGTACTTTGTAGTGCTGTCACAGGAGTTGTTGTTATTGGAGAGAATCTCTAACACTTATCACACTTTCGAACCTTATCAGCAGCGTCTTGCTTCATTGTAGGCCAATAAAACCAAGCACGGAGCACCTTTGCAACTAGTGCTCGAGCCCCTAAGCGTTCTCTGCAGATTCGTTCGTGTACCTCAGCTAAAGTGTAATTGGCTTGTTTAGGTCCGAGGCACTTTAACAATGGTACTGTAAATCCTCTTTTCTATAGCTCCCCATTGATAATTGTGAATTTAGCACCCCTAATTTTCATCTGCCGAGTTGTTTCCCTATCTTCCGGAAGAATGCCATCTAACAGATATTGTTTGATTGGTGCTCTCCAATCATTGTCAATCTCAACTTTGCAGATTTCATCTCCCTCAATACTTGGTCTTTCTCACTTTTCAACTCTCACTGTCCTTCCTGTAGTCTCTTTAGCAGAAGCTAACTTTGACAATGAGTTTACATGAGTAGTCTTCGACCTTTTGATTTGGACCAGTTGAAAATCTTCAAAGGCTTGTGCTAGAGAAAGGACCTTTTGTTGATAGGGGACAAAGGCCGGTTCTCGCGTCTTGTACTAACCATTAAATTGGCTAACCACTAGTTGAGAATCACTATGTGCCAAAAGTTTTTGAGCTTGCAGATTCTTGGCCAGTTTCATGCCCACTATTAAGGCTTTATACTCAATTACGTTATTCGAACTTGGAAAACTGAATTGTAAAGAGTATTCCAAAGCTTCTCCTTTTGGCGAGATTAATACTATGCCGACTCCACCCCCATTAATACTTGAAGCTCTATTCACAAACAACTTCCAGCATCCTTTTTCCTCCTATTTTATATTCTCATGACCAGTATACTCAACTATAAAGTCAACTAAGGCTTGGCCCTTGATTGTTTGCCTAGTTCAACTACCCACTTTATCAACCTTACAAACTGTTCCAGTTTCTGGAGTATCTATCTTAACAGTTGATTGGTTAAAAATGTGACTGAATGTGCTTGGAAGTAAGATCGGAAGTGCTTATTTGAAAAAATCTACTAAGACCTTTAACGCATGAGTAGTCTCTTCATTTTTTTGCCTTAGAGCTTCAAATTCCGCTCTCGGGACCCACAGGCTCAGCTTCCGGCAATTGGGTCTCCTGGCGCATTTGACGATTAAGAGAGCTAACCTAACCTTCGTCCTCATTTAATCCCATTGCTGCTGATCGTGTTCTCACCATCTTCACAACAAAGCTTTTCGTATCAGATTCCCACAGATGGCATCAATTGTTGTTACCCGTTTACAACAATGAATTTATGATGTTGCAGAAATCTCAATCTTCATGTCCACATGTTTATCAAGAACTTTGTAGCAAAGAGAAAAAACAAAAGAGATGCAAGGATTTGTCTTTGCATGCACTTCGATGATTAAGTCAGAAGCTAGACAAAGTCTTAGTAAGAAAGAGAGTAATTAATTGAATTAGCTAATCATCTGACATGGTATTTATAGAGGTCAAGCAAATCAAGTCTAGATATGGCGGATTTGATGATAATAGCGTCCGAGTGCGGAGGAATTGACCATGGAGTCTGCCTTCCAAAGAGTCAAGCAAATTAAGTCTAGATATAGCGGATTTGATGAAATCGAGTTCAAATAGAATAAACTTGAGCAAATGGAGGTAGAACAAGTAGTATCTGAGAAAGCAAAGACCATGTCCTGTGGAATTGAAGATATTGTGTCCGTATTGGTTGGGGTGAGTAAAACTCGGTTTAGATCGATTTAATTTATCAAAATTGATCGAATTCGGTCATTTCAATTTGATTAATTTGATTTCAGTCAAAAGTCCAATTTATGAAATCTATTTAGTTAATTAATCTATCAATCATATATATATGTGTGTGTGTGTGTGTGTGTGTGTGTCATTTCTAATATATAATATATAATTTTATATTTATACTATATATTTTTACATTGTACAAATGTATATTGGTTTTGATCGGTTCAGTTAATCACTTTAAATAGGTTCGATTCTGTCAATTATATCAAGTGAAATTAGTTAATTCAGCTTTCAAATTTTCAAGGTCCAACAAATTCAATCGATGGAATGCTCTCTCCTACACCATTCATTGATTTTCTTTCGCCATCTCCCGATTTTCTTCAAACTCCCTCTCATGTTTCCTTTCATTTATAAGGTTAGTACGCATGGAAACACAAGCTCTTTCTTTGTGTCAAATTCTTATAGCATGTAGGTAGGTTCTACTAAGCTAAATCAAGCATGGCCTTTGGCCTCTTTTTCTTTCTCTAGAAATACTAAAAGGTTTTGGCTGGCTTTGACTAATTGTTAGTTTTATATACTATGATTTGCAGGATTAGTACAACCATGGAGCAAATTCAGTGGACTCAAATAATCAAGGATCTATCAATGACGGTGACTGGGTATGTTTATTGTATGTGTTTCACCGATCGCTTCTTTCGTTAAGCCCTTCCTTCTTCATTGTTTAGCATGTTGATGTTTTCTCCAACCCATTGTTTCAGCTGGGAGATCATGGAATCAGTCAAATGCAGTTTGCAGAAACACTATATTCTGATTTTCAGCTGACTGACATTAATGTGGAGCTTGAGAATGACATTTGGAGCAACGTCGACTTCTCCAGCTTTAATGACTTTAATGGGGATTGCCAAGAAGGAGGGCCAAAAAGTTAACACTAACATGGATGCTCATGGCAATGTTACAAAGAATGGCTTATTGGGTCCTAGTGTTGAAGCGGAGAGATGCAATCAAGGATGCTTGGAAATATTTGGAGACATTTGCTTATGCAGACTGTTGTCTTAAAGCACTGAATTACCGCACTAGCTTTGAGCAGAGGATGGCAAAGTTGATGGTGATGTATTTTGTTTAGGATTGCTTTATATATATATATATATATATATATATATATATATATATATTCTGGAATATCTCTGTACTAAATCTTTTTTGTTAAATTTCTCCTCCTCTTCCCGTAGTTTTTATTTGTCTTTCGAGGTTTTTCATGTTAAATAGTTTGTGAGCATTTTTGCTTTATTCATTTTCTGATTGCCTACCGTTTTGTGATATTGTTTTTGTCCTCGTCTGATCCATGGAAATTGCCAATGGCAAATGAACAGAAGTTGACGAGCTGTCATCATGTCTTTCAAAGGTTTTTCACGTTAAGTAGTTTGTGAACTGTTTTGCTTTATTCAGCTTTATTCACGTTAAATAATCGTGTTTTTGTCTGGTCCAGTGGCGCATGAACAGAAGCTAACAAGCTGTCATCATGGCTTTCACTAATTTGGAGTGACAAGTACGTCTCCATTTACTTACAGATATTTGAAGGTAATGTGAGATGTAAGAAGTTAAATCATTCAACTCTGGGTGAAAGCAGAGAATTTAATCTTGAGTAGGGACTAAAGATTAATCTCATGACAGAAGTTACAGTAACTCTAAAGAATCTTCGCCCCTATGAATAATATATATTTGTTACTTCGGATTTTTTCCTGCATTTTGCCTCTAGACAGTTTTAGCAGAGAATGCTACACACGTCTTCTGTCAACAATTTGAAATTGGGATGATGATCTTCAATGGATGATTTCTACTTTTGAAGGTAAATCTTTCAAGACCATCTTGTTACGTTTCATTTGGACTGTTTCTATCTGCTACATTTGGTGGGAAAGAAACTCTAGGAAGCACTCAACAAAGCATAGATTTTCTGTGGAATTATTTCAATTAGTTGTTGCTGCCGTGGGAACTCGTTTTTGTATTATTTCTAATATCTGTTAAAATGATGTAAATAGAAATCTGTGTGAACAATGAGGTATAAACTACAATAGTTAATTTTGTATAGGTCTTACACTATTTTTTACTCATGTAGCGTACTAGTGTCTGCCTTTTTTTTTTAATACAAATTTCAAATCATCCAAAAAAGAAGAAAAAGGAGCCAGAGAAATCGATGCTCTGCTTCTTGATTAATCACCTACCATACTTGCCCAAGTGATCACATTGCTCTTCATATCTGAAAGTTGAAACAGAATGCCCCATGGAGAGATTTTTCTTGTCTGTTGCACCTAGAGCTGTTTAAATGGTACTGGTGAAAATTGTTTCTGAATTGATTGGTTTACTTTTGTTCCTTATGTTGCCTATATCTTGACTAAAAAGCTTTTGGGTTTAATAAAGAGATGATTCATTGTTAGCTGAGATTGTTTCTTATGTTGGTACTGCTCTGATAATTGATCTTTTTCACAATGCTGATACTTGAGGATTTTGAGTCCTCTCATCAATGATTGCAGCAGGTCCATTGTGAGCGGATCCAGCAAACTTACATTTTCACCATTGCTAAACGGTAACCAATGGAGCTGCAGCTGCACTTGGCGCTTGCCAACAAAAGGGAGGAGAACCTCTGGATTTGGTAAGTTTTCTGCCTGAGGCAACTGTTGCAGAAGTTTGTGATATGGTTTGCGTCTATATTCTTTTTAAAGAAAGGTTTATGTATAATGCGCTGTCAATACATCAAAGGTTTGCACATCGTCAATAAACAAATTACAAGAATGGCAAGCCTTAAAAATAAATACAAATAAATTTTTTTCAATTCACTCATAGGAGCTTATTGGTGAAGTATCAATCTTTTATATTTTGACAGTGTATAAAGACTATACACTGTAAGTGCATCATATATAAACTTTTATAGTTATAAAATGAGTGGCGAGCCATTGGAGTAGGCTGGGGCCATTCCATTATGCCATTCTTCGCCATGAACCACACACTATGCTCTTCAGCAGGCCTCTCGGCTCAACTATTGGCGGCAGCAGGAGAATCAAGCCCAGCAAAATATTCTTGCTAAGTAATTATATTAGTATTCAGTAATTAGTATAAAAAAAATGGATGAAAATAGAAAGTACTTATTAGTGTTTAATGCTCTGTTCATCGGATTGGAAGTTCCGGAATTCCTGGTTTGATTTGCAATTGATCTCTGCCGTGGAGAATTCCATCCCAGGCTTGTTTCCTACATTCTCTGAGTTATAATGTTTGGCGACTTGATTGGCCCAGAGTCCTAATAGCGTTATTGACTTCTGCGCATTCTCTAACTTCATGCGATTTGCCCACAAAGTTTGACTGATGTTGCTGAGATCATAATTTGTAACATGGAGCATGTTCACAACAGGATTTAAATGATTCCTTTGTTGTCAATTTTGATTTTTCTTTCTTCCTCTAATTTGTTATACTAATATATTTTTGAGATTGAATGTACTGTCCTTTATAGAATCTTTTTTTATGGATGAACATTTAGAAAAACGGTTGCATTATGTTTTCTTTTTTTTATGTAAGCACAGGTATTTTCATCTGTTTTATGTTTTCAATTCTTAAAAGAAATTTCCAGCATTTAAAGGGTTCTCTATATGAGAAAAATAGATCATCAAATCTATGAAAATGTGAGGCTATTCGATTATTTCCTTTTGGTCGATTTCAATTTGCTTCCTCACAGAAATGAAAATTGTATTCTTGTAGGTTCATATTGATTTAAGGATTTATATATGATGCACTGACAGTGTATAATTTCTATATACTGTCAATACATCAGAGGTTGACACCTAATCAATAGGCCTTTATGTGCAAATATAAATAAATTTTTTTAATTTGCCCATAAGGGCCTATTGATGAGGTGTCAATCTCTGATGTATTGACAGTGTATAGAAACTATACACTGTCAGTGCATCATATACAAACTCTTGATTTAATTGATCGATTTTGTCAATTTAGTTTTGGTCAAATATCGATTTATGAAGGTTTAGTCAAGTTAGATCAATCGGCTTTTGGTATTTAAAATTATCAATTCAACCCATCTAATTAACCAACTCTTTAAAAATATTTTTTGAGTATATTATATATAAGAAAATTATCTTATATACTGTCAGTGGAGTTTTTTAACTCCACAAATAGGGTTAGGATGATGATATGTGTCTCATTTTATTTTCTTAATATTTTTAAATGACACATGTCATCATCCTAACTCCGCTTGTAGAGTTAAAAAACTCCATTGACAGTGGATAGGATAATAATCCTTATATATAATATAAATAATTAAATATATCTAAAAATTATTATATATTGTTAGATTTGAACCAATTCAAGGATTAGTAAAGCATATTTTTAACAATAAAGATTGAAAAGTAAAGATACAAAAATTAAAATAAAAAATTTGAATTTTGCCGAACTAATCGAACCAAATCAATTTTTTTGACTAGTAAAATTAAGTTGGTTAATTTAATTATTTTTTAAGGTAAGTTAGTTAATTAGGTTTGTGGTTTTATTTAGATTGAATCAATCAAAAAAGCCAATTACTCACCCCTACTCACTATAACTTTCATTTTTTACATGAAATTTGAGCGTTATTTTCTTGCATGTCCAATATCTAGTCCAGTAAAGTATAGTTTAAGATGGTTGGTTTCATTTTGCATTTCATTCTTTCGAAACTTATGTGTTGAGCTACATCCTATGAGAATGAGATTTGAGACTTTTAAATGAATTTTAAAGTTTATCACCAATAGCAGTAGGAATTTATTTTATTAGTTTTAACCAGAAGGACCCTAGGGAAAAAAATAGGAGCTAGTTTAGACGGGTAATGAGATTTAATTCAGTGAAATTGAAAAAAAAATGACCATTAAATACAAATAAATTTATTAAAATAATAATAAAATATTTTAAAAAAGATAAAAAATTAATTTTACATATGTTTTTTGTTTTGTCTTTATTGTTGAAATTCTTGCACTGGAATTGCCTCGCGCAACAAAATAAAAGTTGCGCGGTAATGAAAAGGAATAGAAAAATATTAGTTAGTCAAAGCCGATAATTACTTCTAACATACGGGAAAGATTGGAGGCATTATTTAATTCAGATGAAAGAAAACAGAGAGAAATATTTCTTTACTATCCTCTTTTGGCTTTGGCTTTGAATAATCATAGTTGGGACTTGGCAAGGTTCCGTGTACTGTGATTAATCTATATTATCTACGACGTATGAACGTACTGCATTGTCAAAGTTCAAACAACTCAAAAATACCTACTGGCGGTTCTGTATGAGATGTGTAATGTTTGGTTATATATTCGGCTTTGAGCTTAGCTAGATGTCTAAAAACTTGCAAACCAAATGGATGATTTCTTGGCACACAGTGAACATTGGTTTTCGTATTTAACATTGCCAGAGTTTCCTGGAACAGCACAAAGTTGTAATGATCAGGCCGAGTTGGCTCACCTGAATAATCCTCAACCAGTCGTTGAAGTCGGAGCAGAAGAATCTGCAGCAGCGTACACTAGAAGAAAAAGGAGTCGTAAACCATCGCTAACAGCAGATGAAAGAAGAACAAAGAAAATTGCTAGTGATAGGATTTACCGGAAAGACCATAAGGTAAAACAATTCTCCCTATTCCTCTTCTTTTCCAGTTTCTAATTTAGTTTAACGATTTTGTAATTATTAATTTTCTGCTTTTCGATTTCCACGTGCTACTGCTAATTCAAGGACAAGTTCGACAGACTGATGAAATTAGCGTCCGAGTGCGGTGGAATTGACACAATGGAGTCTGAGTTCGAAAGACTCAAGCAAATGAAGTCCAGATATGGCGGATTTGAGGAAATCGAGTCCAAGTTGAATAAACTTGAGCAAATGGAGGCAGAGTCGGCAGTATTCGAGAAAGTCAAGACAATGTTTGGTGGAATTGAGAACATCGAGCCCGGATTGGATAGGCTGAAGAAAACAGAGTTTAAGCACGCAGTTTGTAAGCAAAATCAAATGGAAAAGCCACTCATTGATTTTCTTCCGCCATCTTCCGATTCTCCCCAGGCATTCTCTCTTTCTATCTTATCTTTGCTTCCATTTGTACGGTTTGTGTGTATGGAAAAACATGCTCTTTCTTTGTGTCAAATTCTAATCGTAGCTAGGTAGGTACTAAGCCAAATCAAACCTTCCCTTTAGCCACATGTTTGTGAAAGAGATTGGGTGTACCTTTATAAGCTTAAGAGAAAGTCTCACTCTTAGACTTTGTTTTTTGTTTTAAGAAAGCTAAAAAAACATTCAACACTAGTATCAAAACTCAAGTTGCCAACATTTCTTTGTTTTTTGAATCCAAAGATCGATGCATAAAAGGTTTCTTATATTGTTTGTTGAAGGAATTGGATGTGTTTTTAGCTGGCTTTGCGTAATTTTGAGTTTTTATATTATTATGATTTGCAGGACCTGTCCAACCATGTACAACATTCAGCGAACTCGAATAACCAAGGATCTAATGGTTGCAGTGACATGGTATATATGTTTATTGTATGTTTTTCATGGACCGCTGTTTTGGTTAAATGAGGATATGCTGTATGGATAAGCTGCGTGCTGTGATCCTTTTTCATTGTTTCTCCGACCTATTGTTGCAGGTGCGAGAATATGGAATCTGTGATATGTCCCTTGCAGTTGAAACACCATATTCTGATGTTCGTGTGACTGACTTCATTGCCAAGTTTAAGACGAACTCTAGGAGCAACGTCGACTTCTCCAGCTTTAAAGATTTAGATGGGGAGCGCCAAAGAGTTGGGAACTATAGTTTCCCAGTCTCTCTGGTCTCGACTGTTAACGATGTCATGGATGCTCATGGTGATGTTACAAGGAATTGCTTTTTGAGTCCTAGTATTGTTGAGAATGCTTACGTTTTACTTTGTGCTGCATTCAAAGAGATGGGTGATTTACCGCTAAAACAGGTTACGGAAGAGAGAATGTTGAAGTGGAGAGACGCAATCAGGGATGCTAAACGGATTGGAATCGACGTGGAATTTGCTTGGGCACATTTGAAGACAATTGCTGAAGCTTACTTTGGTCTTAAAGCAGCGAATTGCCGGACTAGCTGGGAGCAGAGGATGAAAAAACTAAGGGATGAGATACAGAAGCTTGAAAAGAAAAAAATGTTCCTTTCTCGAAAACTTGAAGCGCAGATCAAGAATCCTGCAAGCAGAGCATGAAGAGGAACTTTCATCATGCCCCAATTACTTAAAGACATTTGGAAGATAATGTGTGATTTTAGAAGCTAAATCGTTCTACTCCGGAAGGAAATCGGAGATTTGATCACTGACTTCTTTGGATTTTTTTCCTGCGTTTGGTTGCCAAGAAAAAAAAGAGCGGAATTGCGAAGATAAAGAAATTGAAGCTCTGCTTCTCGATTAACTACGACACTTGCTCAACTGATCACATTTCTCTTCATCTCAGAAGATCGAAACAAAATATCCCACGTTGAGATTGTTTCTTAAATTGTGGTTTTGAGCTGTCTAAAAGGTCGATCCATGCTGCCAAGTATAATTTTATAAACTTAGTTATACTGTGTAAAAACTGTTTTTATTATTTTCCATCTTATCGAAATTAATCTCATTGTTCTCTTAAATTAAACTTGTATGTCTGGTTTTGAAAGTTTAGACAGTATTATTAGATATTGACTCAAATTTTCTTAAGTTAACTTAAATTCTTAATTCAATTTCGGGTAAAGTTTTATTGATTAGAAAATTATTTAATAAATTAAGTTTCTTTAAAAAATATAATAAAAATTTGTAATGAATATGAATTCTTGATTATAAAGTAATTTTACTTTATAAATATAGAATAAGTGTTAGTCAAAAACAAATAATCATTTAATCCAACTAAACGTGATGCTAGAGAAAAAGATTGATTCACTTTACCCTCCCTTCACTTTTTTTTTTGTCTAGACCATCCGGTATTCTCATACCTTTGGTATAAAACTAATCCGGATTCAAGCCGGACATGACTCAAAAGGCGACAAAGCTCTTCCTCAAAAGTTTTAACATAACTGTATACTCAAAAACTCAAACTCAAGACCTTTGATTAAGCTAGAACAGCTACTTGCTCTCCCTTCACTTCATCGCATATTAGTATCCTTGCGGAGCAAAATAAAGTCGTGCGTGTATTGAAACAGAAAATATTACTCATACTGTACAACTAGTAACATTGCTTTTGTTTTATTTAATTATGATAGACTTTAAACTCAAAGTTTGGCTTGTCTTCTTAATTATTTCGTAAATAACTATATTTGAATTATTGAAAGTAAAAAGTTCGTATCAGTTTATTGAATAATATTTTTAACAATTAATTCTTAATTTAGCGATTATGAATATGATATCTTTTTATGAAGATTTAGATTCAAAATTCTATTCTCTTATTTTTTTTATACTTTCTTATAAAAAAATAAAAAAAAGATTCATTTATGATATCATCTATCAAGATTTAGATTCTCTTTCTTATAAATAAAAAAAGATCTAGAATATTTTTAAACATGAATTTAGTTATTATTGATTATTTTGGATTGAATGTTCATAATTTATATTTGCTGTAACTTGGATAAACATTAATTTTAACTTGATAATAAAAATAAAATAAAAATATTTTTAATTTTGTTAAAATAAAAATTTATAGCCAGCTGGAGGCCTGGACTGCGCCTGGCTTGACTTTGCTCAAGTCGTTCTTTATAATTTCTTTTATCATCCGCGCGCACTGACCACCATAGATTGCGGTCTGATTTTTCTTCCGCGCGGAAAAGGTTTTTGTATAATAATGCACGAGTCAAATTAGCAAATACGTGTTTGTCGCTAATCGGCTATGATTTTTTTGAAATGGAAAGACAGCAGACTTTTTCAGATTGAAAGCGGTAAGTATGAGATTAGTTTTTTTCGTATTAAGAGCGGTAAACGATATGAGATTATTTTTTTTAGATTGAGAATGATAAACGATAAAATTTTTTTAATAATAAAAATTTCAATACTCAAAATCTATCCAAATATCTAAAAAAATGTTTACTTCCACTTCTTTCAATTACTTATTAATTATTCATTCTTCTATCAAGCACATTAATTGGTTCTTTCTCCCATACTCCCTCCTTATCCAGCGAAGGTAATGGCATGTGCACAACCATAGATTGCGAAAGTAATCTCAAAATTTATTAATAAATAAATTATTTTCATTGGCCACTTAATTTTTTATTGAATATAAATATAAAATACATTTTATAACATTTAATTTTTGCAAAACAAACAATTGGAACTTTGAAAATTAAGTCTGCAAATCTGACAATGATATTATAATATGATACCAAATTGGTGTGAAAAATTAAAGAAAGGAAAAATTTTACTAAAGTTCTCAAAATTTTGTCATACTTTAACTCTAATCTATTAATTTTAAAAACAGATACTTCGATCTAAAATCAAAAATGATTTTAACATATATCACTCAATTGCTAAACTTGAATTAATAATATCATATTCTCAAGTATCAAGAATAAATTTTATTACTGTTTATTATTTTTAAGTAGTTTTTAAAAAATTAGTTTATGTAAGATTTTTATTTTTTTTAATACAAAAATTGATATTATGAATATTTCATGAATAATAAATGTTTCGATTGATAGATTTTTTAATAGTAACATAATAAAACATTTTTTTATAATGTGAAATTGATAATTTTAGATCCAAGTGTCTATCTCTCTGTAACGACCGAAATTAGAAAATTTCGAATCAAAATTTTTTTTTCTCATTCAATTATTTGATGTCGATTGGTTTGCATTCGGTGTCGATGTAAGTTCGATTCTATAACAAAACTAAGATATAATATTTATAATTCTATTTATAAATATTCAATATAAATTTACATCCCACTAGATCATGTATATATATATATATATTTTTTGATTGAACACTACAATGATTTCATTCCATTTACAAATATGTCTGCTGTGCATTTATTAGTCTGAATATAAATATAAAATTCCACATGTACCTGTACTCCTGATATATGACTTTTAGTGATCTCTTCCACTACCTTGTAACTTCAGTAAGCACGCGCACGAATGAACTATCTGGGATGGTGAGTAAGGGGGGTGAGCTTTGGGGAAAGCCTAGTAAGAAAAAGCATATAAAAGAGTGGTACTATGCCACTATATGCAGTAAAAATCATAATTTTAAATTTTATAAATAAAATAATGCATATGGATGCACGTAAACATTTATTGAAAACTCTTTTAAAACATATACTGTTCATATAAATATTCACTGTTCAAATCATTTAAATCAATCCATCTTTAATTCATTCACTGTTCATATACTGTTCATATATTCTTTCACGGTTCACTTTTCAAATCATTTCAATCAAATCTGTCATCTGTTTGTGAATCAATCATTTCATATACTGTGTAAAACAATAGAGTGTGAGCATCCAAGAAACCCATACACGAACTATATCCCTACAGGGACCTGTATAGGATTAGGCGTACCCACGTGGGGCCAGGCATCCAGCCCTAAGCCGTTCCTACCTGTAACAATGGCCATTGTCGAAGATCTACAGTGTACACTCGTCAGTGACAACTGTGATCGGAAAAAAGGGAAGGTACTGGGGACCTGCGCAACAGTCTCCCAACCCTAATCATCAATCTGTATGCATGAATCCACATGGAGCCAACACTCTCTAAAAAAATCATGTTCATATATCGATAAAACTCCAGTAAATCATTTTTCATGTAAACTATTTCAATCGATTTCTATTCATGTAAACAAATCTACACTTTATATATTCTAAATAAATCTCATAAAACTCATAAAACATATTATCATCATTTCACGTATTCAAATATTCAAACTATATATAAAAATACTATTTATTTAGAAAATAGGGTGCATGAAAGATTCAAGAGTAGGATTTCTAAAGTTTTCTATAGAAATTCAGTTTAAGTTCTATCCAAACCCTTTGCATAAAAATCACAATTCCAATAATTCAAATCACCATTTACTTGGATGCAAGCACAGTATTTCCTACACTACTTCCATATACTATTCCTTACCTCACTTTGCAGTATGAAATAAAATCCAATAGCACCACTGATCCACTTATTTCTTCCAAATTACGAGCTGCAAAAATAATCATTAACTATTAAGATTTATTGCTCAAATTTATAAATCCTCTTTTATTATCTCTAAATTCCTATTTAATCTTTTACATTTAGGAAAACAAGATGGAATTCTTATGAACTCCCATTTGGCCAAATTTGCCATATTTTTTTATACTCCATATTTGCTAATTTACACCATAACCATACTCTTTCCATCATTTACCATCGTCTTCATACTTGTTATACATTAGAGGTAATACATTTCCTTAAATATCTACTTATAGCCAAAATTCCCATATGTTCCCACACTTCTTATTTATTTATTTATTTTATCTTTTACTTTACCAATATTATTTATTTATCTCTTATATAAATTTTTATTCTTTCATGTACTAAAATCTTCAATACTTATTTTGGAGCAACCCCTAACCGATTGAAATCCTCATCACTATGTTTATTCTCTCTTCATTTAAATTTCATGCATAACAATCATTAAACTTTATATTCATTTCATACTTCCCATGTAACAAATTATACCTTATATAAGTATTTTCCATCATTCAAACATTAAAATCATTATGAATTCATTACCAATTTTCATTTAACCAATTGTTTCCATAATTTTTGCGCTTCCAACATTTTTTTCTCGTCCTCTTCAAATTTTCCACACAACCCTTGTTATTTTCAACAACTCTTATAACTTACTTTCATCTAAACATAAAATCTTCTAAAATTTCCTTTTTTATTTCATTACTGCCTGCTGCATCTTATATACCAGCCTATGTTTTTGTTAATAATCATTTTAACTATATTTATTTCATGGCTATACTTCCTTTTCCATTCCCATGCCATTCACGTCACCCACACTAACATCAGCCCTTATATTTACTGTCATTTACACCAACATACAGCAGAAAATTCAACCCCTTTCTGGTCACGCCACCATCACCATTTTAAGCATCAAAGTCAAAAATCTTTGCTCCATTTTTCTACCACCAATTGTACAATGTTGACTCATTTATATTTTGATTAAATAAATCCTATAATCACATTTAGTTTAGCTCATGGTCAGCTTTTCATCTTCACGAAATCACCAACACAAAAATCAGCCCCTGTTTTCCTATTATTAACGCCACAATAGCCAACATTTAAATTTCTCAAACACCATGCCCATCAGCCTAGAGAGCTATCTACATGTTTTTGTCTTAAACTATAATCATATCTATCATTTGCACCTCCAATTAAACGACAAACAAGAGGAGAAAATGAATGAAATAAAAGCTGTAATGTTAACTGTGCAGAATCGTTACTTCCAGCAGCAGGGGAGCTCTGTTTTGGCTGATTTAGGCTGAGATTTTTGGATGTTTAGGAAGCTTTTTAGGTAAGGAATAACTTTTATTAAAAAGCCTAAGGAATTAGATGAAAAAAAGGAAGGGATTTAGCTAGCTGACGTGAAGAATTTTCTGGACAGAAAAATAGGATTCAACGTTGCAGCAGAGCAGATCGGGTGGAAAGGCAGAGGAAATTGGTAGAAATAACTAGAAGATGGTGTCTTGGCTTTATTCTATTGGTCCACAATTATATTTTTAATTTATTAATTCTATCCATAATTTTAAAATGGCTAAAATATCCTCTTTACTTCCCAAAATCCACCAATATGTCATTAAACTGTGTATTTTCTGTCACGTCAGATTTACACATTAAATTTTTATTTATTTTATTTATTTAATTATTTACTATAGCCAATATCTCATCATGACATTATATTATTATTTTTTTTTAACCACAGCATATAGGAAAATTAGTTTCCATAACTCTACCCAGTATTTTAAATTTAGCACTTTTAATAAATATAAGAAGAATAAAAAATTTTGGGATCTCACACTCTCAAACTAATAAATTAATTTTAAATTAAGATTCCAGATCAAAAAAAAATTGAATTAAAATTAAAACTAAAACTAAAGGACACAAATGAAACTTACTCTTAAAAAACCCATTTGGTAGTATGCATATCGACATTTGGGCTAAGATGAAGCTGAGGAAACCCATGAGTGAGATCGGTCCACCTTGTCCTTAGGCTCTTAGGTCTTAGCTCATCTCATTCCATCTTTGACACACGCATACGAGCCCAATGTCTTACGGGTGTCATCTCCATTACTCCAATTCTTCTACGCCTGACTCATTTCAGTAATCAAAACTATCAATTATTGTTTTTATCTTTTACTCCTCAGACCAATTGCGATTTGCGACTTCGAAAGTGGCTTAAATTTCCAATTCATTTCATCAGGTAATTGATTTCAGATTCAACAACCTCTCTCCCAAATGGGTGTTCTTTATATCTTGTTTAAAGGCAATTGTTTACCTTGTTTTATGTTCATTTTATTGATTTTGGAAGTGGGATTTTGTCTGATACTTGTATGCTTTGGTCAGTTGATAACAGAAACTACAATAATTTCACGCTAGGCTCTACATGCTAGTATACGATGGAGTAGTTTTAAGTTGATTTCTTGTATTATTTCTGCATACTTTTGTTATAAAAGTGCAATTAAAATGGAACAAAAGAGAAGCAAGTTGAACTTAATATTTGGGATGGTGAAAGCTAGTGTCTTGTTTTAGAAATCTCCAATTTTTAGGACTGGTTAGCTGATCCAACTTTTCTATTTCAAAAGGGTTGTAGTAAATTCTGGTAATTATGCTGTAGATAGTTGCTGAGGCCAGTTTTCTTGGCATATGCGAGCATCCTTGAGCTGGGAATTGAGGCATGTTTGCGGGCATACCCCCTGTTTGTCTTAATCATTTGTATAAATCTCATGCGGACAGTGGAAAGTTTTGGGCTTTACATCATCATCATCATCATCATCATCAGAGCCTTTATCCCAATAGATTGGGGTAGGCTAGATGAACCAATATCTAAAATCACGTTAGATCGTCCATATGTATTCTCTGCCTCCATAGATTCCTATTCAAAGCCATTTGCTCATCTAATTCTAAAACCTTCATGTCTTTCCAAACTACTTCCTTCCAAGTCTTTTTCGGTCTTCCTCTAGTCTTGATCCTTCAATGTAAAGTTTTGGGCTTTACATGCCTGTGGTAATTAGTGGGAGTGAAAACCTGGCGAGCTAGTTTACTCAGTATTGAGGGTCATAAGGAATGGCTGTTTACTTGTTGGCAGCATGAAGCTGAGCTTGTCAAGCTGGAAATTCTGCAGCATTTTTAGATCAGTTCTTTTATCGCTCTTAAGAATGAACTTGGCAGTTCTAATTTTCACTTGGCAGTTCTAATTTTCATTTTTACCCTCATTTGCTGTGTAGGTAATTTGAGCTAGAATCTGTAATTCTAGAGTACTTTTTCTTTATTTTCTGTATAACATACATGGGTTAACATGTAAATTTCATATTGTAGCAGAAATGACAACAATGTCTTTCCCTTGTTAGGCCTCAGTCTTTCCCTTTTGAACTTGGTTTTGAATCCCATGACACGAGCGCGGAATGTCATAGTTGCCTCTGGGTTACTGGCTTTTGCAGCTGCAGGCTTAGCATTTCCATTTTATATGGCGTAAGATGCTTCTTTCTCAACGGTAATGTGTTGTTAAGAACTATATTTATCAACCTGCAAAAGTTAAATAATGGTTGTATTGTATCATCCAGGACATCTAGGAGACCTGTGGACTCATCTAAGCCACTTCCTCCGTAAACACCGGTACATGTGATGTTGGACCCAATCACCAGACTTACCCAAAGAAATGATCTCTTTTGTTGAATAACTACTGTTGGCTGTAAGTAAATTCATGCTCATTTGTGCACAATGCAAATTGACAATATATTTGAAATTCGAATGGTTCTTTTGGATGAATGGATGCTTCTTTGTAGGCTGCCCAAGAAATTCAATTTGCTTCCCACAGCATTTTGAGTGATAGCTTGTTCCGTACTCTTATGGAAAAGGACGAGTGAATATGAAAAATTTTATTTTGTAGAATTCAAATATGATAAATATGACATGCGCTGTCAGCTTCTGCTTCCATTGTCGGAATTGGAATGTAGAATTGATTGAGTAAGTTTTCTTGAACGTTTGGTCTCAAAATGGCAGGATTTTTCTTTTACCTGTGGACTTGCAGAGAGTTCATGTTATTATGTTTGATACCTTGATCTATATCCTTCAATATACTGAATTTTGGAGGGGAAAAAAAAACATTGTTTTGCTTTCGCTGTGGAAAGCGAGGACATAACATGAAGAAAATAGCAAAGGGGCAAATATTTAATTTCACTTTCCTGATTTAATCTCGTGTTCTTATTTCTAACTCAACATGGAATATGCATATGAATATGCTCCATTAAATGTTATTCAAATTCACTGTGAGTGTGCAACTTTTTAAATGTTGCATTGTGAGTAATAGTGCTCAAGAGTAGTTTACCCTTTTGATAGATTCTAGTTTGGTCTTTGATACTTCATGGCCGAGAATAGCTTGCAAATATGTTTTCTTAAGAAGTTTATATATAATTTTTGAATCTATTTGGCATTTAGAACTTTCTTCTGGGTTCTGATAAAGCCTAAGATCTGAGTGCAAACCCTATAAGGAGGATAATTGAAGATATATGTACTCTGTGCTGATGTACATTTCAGAAGCTTCTGCAATGCATTTGTTCTTCCTATTAAAAGCTCGTTTGTAACGAATATAGAAATAGAGTTATGAATTGCCAATCTCTTAGCCGAGTTAGCCGGGTGACTAAAGAAGAATTATTACATGCTGTAAAGCTTAGATTCAAGCAGCTAGCTTGGTTGATCTCCGAAGTAACCAGTTTCCATGTGTAGGGTTTATGAGGTTTGGTGTCTTGGACCGCGCTTTTAATACAAAGTTATCTCATCACCTCCCATTTCTTGGTTTCTAATTAGATTAAACTCAAGTTTACATGTAAAGAGACATGAAACGTGAATTTGAAATTTCAAAATCTGGGAGTTTCTTTTTTGTCGTTAAGTCAAAGTTTTGTTAGCGAATGTAATCCATACTATAGTAATGTAGTTGACGATTAAGGAGAGCAATGAGTAGGGATGAGGATGAGATCATGATTGGATTTCTAAAAATTTTAATTTTTTTTAATTTGATTTGATTTATGCGAAGTTTTTATCTTACTATTCATGTTTGAACCATATAGACTAAAATCAAAATTTGCGATTAGATAATTTTGATTTTTTTTAATTTGAGCCTTTAATTAAAATTTAAAATTTAAAATTTTTTATCTAAATAGTACAAATCATAAAATATTAAATAATAAATTTATATTTATATTTATATTTATTTTTATAGTTATCCAAGTTGATGATATCATTTATTTAATTTGAATGGGTTTTTTTTTTAAACCTAACTGAATCTATAAGTTCGTGTTGGTTTTTTAATTTTTTTTCCTCAACTCTAGTGCTTGCAAAAAGACAAAAAAGGGGGAAAAAATAAGTCAAATAAGAAGCTGGGCAACTTCACACGTACCAAAACTATTCAGTTTACGTGTCAAATCTTTCCTGCTACATTTGCCACGTATTGTAGAGCTATTACCGTTAATAACGTTAAGATTGTGGCTGTAAAGCCATGTCGAATAAACACAGATATCTCTGGTCGGCTTCCGAGAGAACTGCTAAATATACTCCCATTTTTGCTCTTTGTACCCCATCTGTCTCAGCAATGAACAGTGACTAATGAAGAGAAATGGGGTATGGAGAGTAAAAATAGGGGTATAGATAGAAATTCTCCTTCCGAAGCGGCTAATCCTCTGTCAGTCCCATTGCACAACTTGAAACACGTCGTCCAAAAAGCCGCAATCAATTACGTGTCATTTTTCTTTTGGTTGTTAGCAAAAGGCCGATGATTGGAGACGATACATAGGATATTTCCTCTGAGCTATGGTTCAATGGTTTTAGAGCTTTCGCTGTCTGATCTGGAAACCAAATGCATTTCCAGACCCACCATTGGAAACTTGCACGCAAGCTTCTCTTTTTCTTCGATTGAAAAGAAAAACGAAAAACCCGATTTTTCTTTTCTTCAAGGAGACTCAAAAAGAATTAAAGAAACGGACTTCTGGTACAATTTTTAATTGAGAAAAAGATCAGCAAAGATAGAAAAGAAAATGGCAGTGTTTCTAGCTACTACTGCTTCTAATGCCCATATAGCAACTTCTTTTATTGCATCTTCACAAACAGGCAAAACCCCTCATTTTATATCTCCTAGGAAGAGGAGCCTTACTCCAAGAAGAATCACGAAGCTTGCACCTCTACACGTGGCAGCTCCTCCATCATCATCAGCTGCAGAACCAACTCTGGATCAGAAACAAGAAGAAGGATATATAGTAGGTGATGAGTTTGGTGAAGAGAGTTCAGACTCTAAGTTTTCGTGGAAAGATCATTGGTACCCGATTTCTTTGGTTGAAGATTTGAACCCAGACTTGCCAACCCCATTTCAGCTTCTGGGTCGTGATTTAGTGTTTTGGTTTGATAAAGGAAGGAATGAATGGGTTGCTTTTGATGATAAATGTCCGCATAGGCTCGCTCCTTTATCTGTAAGTTTCTCGATTCTCTGTTTTTAGACTCGGTTTTGATCAGAACCTGGTTGTTACTTGTTTTATTTTCGATAAAAATGAAGAATTTGGATTGGAATTCTGATTAAAGTATAATACTATTTAGACATTTGTTTGTCCTTTTATTTATCTAGTGAAGTTGATATAATATTCGATGAATGATCTAAAGTTCAAGAGTTTGGTTGTCTTTAATTATGCTATTTGTGTCGCCTAAAAAGGCAAATTCAGTACAGAAAACTCCCAAGTCGCAGAAATCTGTCGAGGATCATATGGATGCAGCCTGAAGAGATTGTTTGAATCCGTGATCTCCATATCACCAAAAATAATTTTTACTGTTGCATCAAAGCTATTTGTGTCAGCTGCTAAATGAAAAAGAAAATTGTTGGAATTTTGGGTTTTGATTAGTTTCTTTGAATTTGTAGGAAGGGCGGATAGATGAAAATGGGCACTTACAATGTTCATATCATGGGTGGTCTTTCGATGGATGTGGATCCTGCACTAGGATTCCTCAGGCTGCATCTCAAGGTCCTGAAGCTCGTGCAGTGCAGTCTCCGAGAGCATGTGCCACTAGGTTTCCTACAAAGGTGTCTCAAGGCTTGCTTTTTGTTTGGCCTGATGAGAATGGTCAGGAAAGAGCAAGTGCCACCAAGCCCCCCATGTAATTCATTGCACCAAATTTTATCATCTGTTTGTGGTTCATCTACTAGATCAATTACTGGACCAGATAATCTAGGTGAATATCTTAATGAGACATCATTGTTATGGTTTTCAGGTTGCCTGATGACTTTGAAAAACCTGAGTTTGCAACTGTGAATATTCAACGCGATCTGTTCTATGGTTATGATACCCTCATGGAGAATGTCTCTGATCCTTCCCACATTGATTTTGCACATCACAAGGTACTTTTACTGGCTTTATGAGATTTAGTTTAATTACATGGTTAAGATCCATCATGGTGAAATTGAAAGATTCATTATTTCCAAGTCAAGCAAAATCTTGTTTCTGGTGCCATGGCTTTTTTGAATGGCATATTTGCCGGCTAGGTTAAGACTCACATTTGTCTCTTGACTAATACTATCTATGCACTAATTTGTTCTGATGTGGAGGGACCAAGTAACTTTTGTTTTTATAAACATGCTTTTCAATAGGGCTTTAACCACTGAAAACTCAAAAAGTATTAAGATCACTCAAAGTATCACCGTCTATGCCTGAGCAATCTCTTGCTTTCAACATCTAATTAGATTAGACCGGGCATATTTCAACATGTTTCTTTGGTACCATACCGCATTTCATTCTTCTGTAATTATTTGGCAATATATTATTTTTGAAACACATTGGTTCTTATAGGAGTTGTAATGTTGTTTTATCCCTAGTCTTAATTTTGGAAAAGAAAAAAGTAGCGAAACATAGCTCATTCATCGTTGTCAACTTTTGTGCTCTACTCAACACAGGTTACAGGGAGGAGAGACAGAGCCAAACCTTTGCCATTTCAGGTGGAGTCTAGTGGCCCTTGGGGCTTTGGTGGATCAAATGAGGGTAATCCAAAGATTAGTGCTAAGTTTGTTGCACCATGTTATTATATGAACGAGTAAGTTCATTACCCTTGTTCAAGATTTAAATTTTAGTGCATCTTAGACTAATTTCTTTTACATGTTACCACAAAGTTTCATGAATTTGAGATTTGTATGTCAGTGTATAGCTCATAGCATTATCAAGAATTTTCGGCATCCTGTTTGTAAACATAATCTAGGACTATCTTCCTCATTCCAAAACTCAAGTTATTTTGAACGTATCAAAGGTTATTAACAAAGGCTTGCCTTTCAAAGTTTTAACTTCTTGAAGTCTATTTGGCTTTCCTCGTCTGCTGCACATCTTTTCATGTGTGTAATCGATGTTTTTTCAATAATGAGGAGTGAATTGCTTTTACATTGAATGCAACTTAGGTCAGCAAATGACTTATTGTCTCTTGTATTATTGTCCTTAAAGTTTTGTGGATCTTTCAAATTATCATGCTTGTTCCATTTTCCCTTCAGAATAGAGATAGACACAAAGCTTCCCATAGTTGGTGAGCAGAAATGGAAGATATGGATATGTTCATTCAATGTACCAATGGCTCCAGGGAAGACACGATCAATCGTTTGTAGTGCTCGAAATTTCTACCAGTTTACAGTGCCAGGGACTGCCTGGTGGCAGGTGAGCACTATTTCATTATATAAACCAGTTGTAAGGATCTCGTGCTACGTCACTGAGTAAACTATACCTGAGAAATTAGTGTGCTAGGAAATTTTGCATGGTAAACCTCAGATAACCGATACACTTGCGATAAAGGATATCTGTAAGAACTAAACGACTGGGGTATACTAATCCAAAGACGAAGCAGAGAGGTTTTGCCCCGTCTGCTTGCTTTAGCCAACATCTAGGTTCCTAACCAGAGTTTCACATTATTCCTAGCCATGCTTGATGTCGATACCGATACCAATACCAAGTTTTACTATGCCTCATTTCTGTATAAATTCGTAAGTTAACCATTACTGGCTCCTCGTCTCAGGTGGTTCCTAGATGGTTTGAGCATTGGACTTCAAACAAGGTCTACGACGGGGACATGATTGTGCTTCAAGGTCAAGAGAAGATCTTTCTTTCAAAGTCAATGGAGAGTTCAGAAGACGTAAATAAGCAGTACACAAAACTCACATTTACACCCACACAAGCTGATCGCTTTGTCCTGGCATTTCGAAACTGGCTCAGACGCCACGGCAACAGCCAACCCGAATGGCTCAGCTCCAGCATCCAACAGCCTCTCCCATCAACAGTATTATCAAAACGCGAGGTAAAGAGTACTTGTAATTCACTAACACTCACAACAGCTGCTTCGGTCAAGTTCTTAATTATTCATTATCATTTGCAGATGTTGGATAGATTCGAGCAGCACACACTCAAGTGTTCATCATGTAAACAAGCTTACAATTCGTTCCAAAAATGGCAAAAGATTCTAATCGGCGCAACTGTCGCACTCTCTGCAACTGCTGGTATTCCTTCTGACATCCAGTTCCGAACTGTCTTAGCTGTGCTTGCAGTTGTTTCTACTGTTTTGGCGTATGCATTGCATGAGCTGCAAAAGAACTTTATTTTCGTTGATTACGTTCACGCTGAAATCGAGTAGAACTCAAAAATCCACAAAAAATTGAGAATTTTACAGTGTAGAGAAGAAATTATAGTAAGATTAACTTCATTGTTGAATATTACTTCTGTAAGCCGCATCAGAAGTCAGTTTCAAACTTCGCAAAATTCAGAGAAGAAAACTAATTTAATAGATAATTAGATTTCATTGAAGCTCCTGAAACTACAAAAAAGATCCACAGAAGAAGCAACATTAGAACAACTAATTTTTACAAACAAACCATATTTCGCAAAATACCCATTCTTTCGAAAACCTAGGAACTAGTGAACTTGGTAACAGCCTTAGTCCCTTCAGAAACAGCGTGCTTGGCCAACTCCCCGGGCAGAACCAACCTGACGGCCGTCTGAATCTCGCGGGACGTAATCGTTGGCTTCTTGTTATAACGAGCGAGCCTCGAGGATTCTTGAGCTAGCTTCTCGAAAATGTCGTTGATGAAACTGTTCATAATCCCCATGGCCTTGCTGGAAATCCCGATATCAGGGTGGACTTGCTTAAGAACCTTGAAGATGTAGATCTTGTAGGTTTCGACGCTCTTCTTGGCTCGCTTCTTCTTCTTGTCGCCGGCTTCCTTGGGGAGCTTCTTCTCTGCTCTAGGCTTCTTCTCAGCTGGGGCCTTCTCGGCTTTCTTCTCTTCCGCCGGCTTCTTCTCGGCGGGCTTCTTCTCGGCTTTTGGTGCCATTGAAAATTTCGACTTTAAAAGGAGTCTTAGCGAAATTGTTGCTATGGAATGAGGGACAGAAGAAGTGGGAGCTGAATGTATATAGGGTGGAGTGGTGAGATTTTATTGGTTGATTTTGTTTTGCAAGGATCGATGACTTGGAATGTAGGAACCGTTGGATCTAAGACGATGGGATTGAACGGGGAGGATTGGGTCTTGTCGTCTTTGACGTTTAAGAATTTAAGCGGGATTTTGTTTCCTTCGTTGTTTAATTTTTTGCCGAATTTTTATGTTTCGCGGGTGAAAACTGTCTTATTTCTCCACGTGGCGTGCAAAGAAGCGTTTCTTTCGCGCTTCCACAAAAAATACGAAGCAACGTTTCTTTCTTCATTTCAGACTTTCAAGTTTCAGCCTCTTCTTCGTAACCTACTGTACTCCAAAATCAACATACCATGCAAAATTCATAACAGTGTTCAATTGACAAAAAGAAAAAACTATAATGCTAGTTTTTGAATTAGTATCACGCCCAATTCACTTTCTTCTTTCTTGTTTTATAAATAAACATATCAACGAATAATTAAAAAGGTATTTTCTGTTTGTCTATGTTTAGAGTTGTTTAGGATTAGTTCACGTTTGTAAGGAATTTTTACATATTTTCGCCCGATTCTTTTTGATATTAAGATGTTTAAAAATCTGTTTGAGGCAAAACGAGTTTATTTTTATGAATATTAAATGAATATGTTTATGAATATATATATATGTATATATATATATATATATATATACACACACACACACAAATAATTAAAAATTAGTATGTTTAAGAACAATAAATGGACCGTAACCTAACAAATCTAAACAACCAAATAATTATAAATTTAGGGTAATATTACGATAATGGAGAATATTATTATTTTGTTACTATATCAAACAATAAATTAATTTTAAATGATCTATAAAGAAACTAATTTTAAACAATTTTTAAACAGTCTATTTGTCCATACAAACAAATTAAACAACTTTTAATTTGTTCGAAATTGGTTTGCTTAATAAACAAATCTTGAAATGTTGTTATTGATCATTTATTAAACTTAGTAAACGAACAAAAATCAAACTTATTCACAAACTAAATCTATGACAAATATATTTTCAAAAAATAAATAAATAAATTCACGGCAAAGATGTACCATGTTCCCTGCGCCAACCTCTTATTAGTAAAAGATTTGAGTTTGGTGATTGCCTTTGAAATTATTACAACATTAATTTATTTTGATAATAATTATAAGTAGGAAATGTGCTTGTGGTCTCTTTTTTTTTTTGCTCAGCCAAGAAAATATAATTTTCATTAATATGAAGAACGGACAATGCTGTGTTTAGGCTACAGAAATTAAAACAGGAAAAGTGCTGCAAAGACAAATTTGCATTGTCGACTTAGAACCACACATGCAGCATCTCCTTCCTATTAACACCAAGCTTGGCTAAAGAGTCAGCAAAGGAATTTGACTCTCTGAAAATACTAACAAATTCCACTGAACCAATCAAACCATGCAAATGATCAATTTCATGGAAGATTTTCCACTCCCTCCAAGGCCGCTGGACAGGATTACGAACCCAATTTAATGCATTTTTGCAGTTTGATTCAACAATCAGCTTTCTTGACTTTAGCCACTGTGACTTAGAAAACATTAGGAGTGCTTCCTTTATTGCAAGGAGTTCTGCCATTATGGGGCTCTGTTCACCTAAAAGATCGAGAAAAATCCAAGGACATTACCCAATTCATCTCGAAGGACACCACCACACCCAGCTAAACCGATTGATGTAAAGGCAGAGCCGTCTACATTGAATTTGAGGCTGTTCTGAGCAGGGGACTTCCAAGCAATTCCAATTCTCGAGTTTTTTATAGAAAGGGAAGTAATGTGACTAAATGGAGATGACCACCAAGAAGCTTCATCAGGAGGAACCTCGTTTTCCAGAGCTTTTAACCAGAACAAAGATCTCATCTTTATCAAGAACATAATTTCATCACCATTCCACTCCTTCGAGTTAAAAACAGAGTCATTTCTTGATAGCCAAATGGACCAGAAAGTAGCTCCAACAACAATGAGCCACCTTTTCTTGACGTTGCCAGGAAAGCCAATTCCTTCACACTATTAAATAAATTGCTCAGTAGTCATAGGAGAAACCTATCTCAATCCCCACCAGTTAAAGACCTTACACCATGTAAGCCATGCGAATTTGCAACCAATAAGAATGTGGTTGCAGTCTTCCTCATCAGATTTACACAACAAACAAAGGCATTGGCTATTGTTGAAGAAAACACCCCTCGATTTAAGGAAACTTTTGGATGGGATGCAGTTTAGGATAGCCATCCACAAGAAGCTTTGAACTTTAGGTGGAATGACAAAATTCCAGATAGAACGAAACCAAACCTTTTGATTGGGAGTTGAGAATTGAAGGTCCAGGACTTCAGAAAATTTTTTGACAGAGAAAATACCTTAGTTATCAAGGATCCAAACCAACTTGTCCTTTTTCATAATATTCAACTTGATCAGCTGAAGCTCTTGAAGTAAGAGATTATAAGATTCCTCTTCCCAAGCCATCAGAGTTCTTCGAAATCTAATCTCCCAATTTCCAGCACTATCGACACAATCACTGACTTTTGCATCTTTGACAATAGATAAAGAAAAAAGCCTTGGAAATTGATCTTTAAGAGGAGAGTCATTAAGTCGTCGATCTAACCAAAAGAAGATAGAGCAACCATCACCCAAGATCCATCGACAGCCCCCAAAACCAATTAAATGATTAATTCCTTCAGTGCTTGAAATAGAAATGACATTCTTCTAAACAGTAGACATTCTATCAACATTGAGGACATAGGGTAGCCAATCCAGGAAGCCAACACCATATTTCTCTTGGATTAGCTTCCTCCAAAGAGAGTCATTAGAGGAGCTATACCTCCACCACCACTAAGCCAACAAAGCTAAATTTTTGTTCTGGAGCATAGAAAGGCCAAGCCCGCCCAAAGCTTTCGATTTACAAACAATGGACCATTTTACCTTTGCCATCTTCATTCTGTTCCCGTGGTAGCCCCATAGAAAGGACCTACGTAGTTTTTCCAGTTTCTTTAAAACACCAATAGGAGCCTTAAATACTGACAGATAATAGATAGGTAAGGAGTTTAGAACAGACGCAGCCACGCCTTTCAGTAGACCCTCTAACTTCGTTGAAGTCACTTGTGATGCACCATCTATCAGTCTCGCACTGCTTCAAATCAATTATGTCATCCCATAGCTTCTTCTTATCCAGCGCATCACAAGGCGCATAGACATTGACCATATTACAGTCAAAGTCATGATGATTCCACCTTCCTTTAACACTCAAAAATCTGTCAGATACAATTTCTGTCTTTTTAGTGAAACAGCCTTTGTCCCATACGCTGAGGAGTCCACCAGCATTCCCTCTTGATGGGCTAAAGGTCTATTCGAAATTATCCGATGGCCAAAAGCACTCCACCTTTCTTTTATCAAAGAAGTCCACCTTTGTTTCCTGAATAAGAATCATGTCCACCTTCATCGAACTGATCAACTTTTTAAGTGAGCTTTGTTTCAACGTAGAGGATAGACCTCTGATGTTCCAAGAGATAACTCTCATGTTTTCAACAAGCAGAAGAAGAAAACCCTTGAAAGAAAGAAAGATGAACAAAAGTACCCAAAAAAAGAGGGGGGTTTACTGCTGTAAACCCGTAGACTCCAAT
This sequence comes from Heritiera fomes, assembly GCA_032173925.1. Lineage (NCBI taxonomy): Eukaryota > Viridiplantae > Streptophyta > Magnoliopsida > Malvales > Malvaceae > Heritiera > Heritiera fomes. The sequence goes on from JAPDPM010000007.1 coordinate 36,962,367, forward strand.
TCTTTCAACTTCTCCAATATAATGTGCTCTTCACACCTTGGTGATAAGCCGAGTCTTTTTCCCAAGCTCCAGATTGCTTCAGCCTCCTTCATGAGGATGTTATTCCTATTTTGGAAGTCGCCATCGGACAAAGAGGCGTTGACTATTTCATCAGTAATAGCCATGACTCCATTCGTGTTGTTTTTTTCCCCCTCTTCTTCCGTTCTTTTTCCCTTTTTTCTTTACATTAACACTTAGCTTCTCCTCAATGTCGGCGTAAAATTTCCACTTTTTCTTCTTAGAAGCAAAAGGCAGTTTAGGTAGGCTTAGCACCTTTGTCTCCGAGACATAGGAAGCATTATCATCAGTGGGCCATGCTTCCTCGATAAACATTTCGTTGTCATCCTCTAACCCATTTTCATTAAATTCCTTCTGTGCACTATTCTCCTGTTGAGACGCCTCCCGTTGTGTGCTTTTGTCATAATTAATAGCAGTCTCCTTGACAGCAGGGGCTACCTCATTCCTTTCAAAAGCACTGCACGTTTGTTCCTTGTGTCTGTCATTATTCTTGGGACTTTGCAGGGAATCATTAATGTTTTGCGGCTGTTGTGGAGGTTCCGAGGGTAGCTTTTCATTTCCAGTAGAGAACACCTCTTCATCTTCGAAGCCACAATCGCCATTGAAAGAGCTTGAGCTTTTAACTGGGCTGAGACAGTCCTCCTTATTTGTGGGGGCTTTAGTCTGCTGATCTTTGTAGCAACAAGGAAACAAGGATACTAATTTTGGTTCCACTTTCGTAACCCTGATCGTATAAAGTTTGTTGCCAACTTGTAGCTTGATCGTCTCATCAATTTTGCTTAGCGAGTTGCAGATAACTTGCATAACTGCCCTGCTAAATGATCTACACTTGAGAGATTCACCGTCCATGCAAATAAACTCCCCAAACATATTTGCGATGTTAAGAAAAGTGGAAAGATTCCACGCATGAATGGGAATGCCATAACAAGCAACCCATGTTCTTCGACTAGTAATAACTACATCCTCTGACCATAGATGTATACTGTGAAACCATCTGTTTAACCATGACCAATTATCTTCTTTCATACCTTCAAAAAAATCTTGATCAGCAAAAGTAATAAGGAAGGTTTTACCTGAAATTCTTCTGATTGATATACCACATATTCCTTCTTTTCTAATTTGCTTACAGATTATTCCCGCATCCGTAAAACCATGGCAAGTTCCAACCACGCTGCTCTCAAGCTAGTGAAGATTCTCGGCATCAACAATGCCAGAACATACTTTTTCATTCTTTTCTGGAGGAATCTCTGAACTGTCTTCTTGATTGTCATTAATCAAGGCCTGTAAATAGGATTTCTGTCTATTCCACTCCGTTTGCTGCGTTATAGGACGTGGGAAGTCCTGATTTACACCAACTTGTTTAGCCTCTTCAACCTGGCTAGACACCATCTTATTAGCTTTCTTCCAACCTTCACCATTACTGTTCTTAACAGTTTTTTTCCTCCAGTACTCCTTCCTTGGAGAGAATCTCGCCATATTAACACTGATTTTGTGGTCAAGCAGCCACGCTCCGTTTAAGTTCGCTATAGCCCTTCTAGCTTGTGACATGGAGCTATATCTTACAAATCTGAATCGCCTGCCTCTCTTGCTTCTTCTCGCTGGAATAAATACATCAAGAACCCCGCCAAACTTCTGAAAAATCATTTCCAACCATTTCCTGTAGATCTTTACTGGTAGATTATCAACGAAGACGGAGACCACCATGTTGTTTCTGTTTCTGTGGCACTTGGAAGCGTGAACGACTACCTGTCTAGTATACCTTGTGACAACAATTTGAAGCCCTTGCTTTTGGCATATACCTTTGCATCACCTATGATTTATGAACAGGATGACAGAAATTTTATCTTTATGTCTAACCAATATGGCATGGATATTTAATGTGTACTATTTGCCAACACCATCACCATTGATATTTGAGGTCTTAAACAGTAGAAAGCTCAGAAAAGTTACATCCCTCAATTCCCGTTCTTAGTGATTTTGCTTGGCTAAAATTAGATACCTACCAAAGTCCATGAAAAATCTAGGATTGGGTAGGTTGCTTTTAGGGTTGTGCTCACTCTTCCAACAATTAGGTTGCTTTTGAGCTTGTGGTCTCTATTTTCTAAATATATAAAATAGATGGTAAAGAGTACTGTAGGCATAAGAAGCAAGCAAAGGTTTAGAAAGCCACACATGATTGCTTGGTGTCATGTTGAAATTAATCTTTAACTTATTATATAACACTTGAAAAATCACAAGATCCATTCCGAGTTAAGTTATCGCCACGTATATTATATGTTGCAAAGGGCGAAATCTAATGAATTATGAAGCACACCAACAAAAGGTCACACATAAGTTTCTCCAAGGTGTATAGATCCAATTAAAAGATATAGATTGAAAGAATTAATAACAAGTACATAAATAATTTTGACAAAGAGAAATCTAAAATTAAATATCTTCATGTGGCAAGAATGAACAACATATGACATGGTGTTTCCATTATTGTTTCTAAATGATTGAGGTCCAAAACCTTAAGAGAAATAATATATATAGTTCGTTTTTTATTTACTAATGATCGATAAAAGTTTCAAATTTCACAAATTGAGTTAAAAGACTAACGTATGTGTTTCATCTTTTTAAAAAAACTACCATATGTGTTTCATCCAATATAAACTATATAAAATGTTATTTGGTCGCTAAAGTATATACTGTATATTGATGCATGTGTCACGTCCCGATCACTTTAGCTCAGTACGTGCGGCCTTGGGCGAGGTTCTTCCGACCACTTTACGTCCAAGTCAGCCTTCAACACTTACTTACACAGCAAATGTGCAGGGAAGCAGCAGAAACGGGAAGCAGAAAGGTGACAGAAAGCTGAGGAAAGTTTAGTATATTTCTCTGTGAAAGTATACTGTACATCTCTCTAAAGGGAAGGGGAGGTCGCCCCCTTATATACATAAACTCCCTAAAGAATAAACGGTTGTGATGCAGCCAAGTGTAAGGCTCCTAAGCGATCAGTACAGACTATAGCTGACACTATTGTAACCTAGGATTGCTATTTACAGGAGACAGTGTCAAGCAACAGAGTACGAAAGCCTCCAGTGTGTCCCCTTGTAGCCGCTGGTTTTGCTCTCACACGCTGTCAACCTCAAGACCTGATGTGGCGGGATGCGGCTACGTGACACATGCATGTAGTCGTTAGCTTTGCGTTGAATCAATAATGCACAACAAAGTGTTCAATTACTTGAAATCAAAACTAAAAATGAAATACTAGTATATATACATGAAATTCTTATATGTTTCATATAAATGGAATTCTCTCCCTATATATATATTTATATATATATATATATATATATATACACACACGAGTGAGTTTATATATGATGTACTAACCGTGTATAACATTTATACATTGTTACTGTATCAAAGATTGACACTTTATTAATGAACAAACTAAAAATATGCTAAGTCCTTACGAGCTAATTAAAAAAACTTATTAGTATTTATTTATAAGGGATTGGCATATTTTTAATTTGCTCATTAATATTGTGTTAACCTCTGGTGTAGCGACAGTGTATAGGTCTATACATTGTGAGTATATCATATATAAACCATATACATATATATGGATTATTATCTAATACACAGTCAGTAGAGTTTTTAGACTCCACAAACGAGATCAAGATACCCTTAATAAAATATTTTAAAAAATAAAAATGAAATGAGGTATATATATGTTGTAGACACTAATTTTTGTCCGGGTCTAATTAGTTCGAAATTGTGGGTCCTAGATCCACTCGGTGTGTTTTCTTAAAACTGATAATAAGTGATGAATCCATTTTGATTTTTGATTTTCTTTTCCCTTTTCATTTTCCTCTTTTATTATTCTTTATTTTATTTTGTTACTTTTTTTTCTTTCTCGTTGTGTTATTTTTTTATTTTATTTTATATATTTATTTGTTAGTTTAGATATATATAGAATGACAAAAGCAAAAAATTATAAAAAATAAAAAAAAATTAAAAATTATTTTGGAAGACATAAACTCTAACTCACACGAAATTAGGAAATATCAATTTGGCAAGTTAATGAGAAATCAATGAAAAAGTGAATCTGGGCAGTATCAAATCTGAAAATTAAAAGATAAATCATAGCAATTAAAACCAAGGTCAAGTTGGAAAGAAAATCAACATAAAATTTTTGAAGAAGGATTTGAAGGAAAATTTTGGAAATTCAATCAAACAATACAACTCCAAGATTATGCAAAATTGAAAATCAACACCTAAATAGTGGGATTTGATACACAATATTGAAGCATTCTTCCAAAAATAACAAAGAGGTGAGTATATAAATTCAGGCGAAAAGAAAAGAAAAAGGGGGGACCGAAAATCTGCCTATTGCCTCTCACCCTCATAGTCATCACCAACCCGAATCCATCCATACTTTGATCCCAAAAACCGCCCCACCAAGAAGCTCGTCGTAGCCACCGTCTACTCGCCCTTACTTGCTGTTCGCTGTCCTCACGTTGTGTTTCCCTCGTCTATCCAATTCCTTCTTTGCTTCATCGTCGACTGTCAGCAGTGCCATTCTCCTAAGTTGCTACTCTGTTCGCTGTCGTCGTTGCCCTGTTGCTACGCTTTGCTGCTACCTTGGGTCACTACACTGAAACACCCATCACCAAACCTCGCTGCACTGCTAAATATTTAAGCCTTGCTCCATTACTTACGTGAAAGAAAGAAAGAACGTTGGGCTTGGCAAAGGTTTGTTTCCTCTAATCCTATTATTACATCATTAACACTATGTTTGGATAAACATTAGTAAAGGAAAGGAATGGAAAGGAAAAGAATGTAAACTAGAGGAAAGGAGAGGAAAGGAAAGGGTACATGTACCCCTTGTTTGGATAGCTAAAATTAATAAAGGAAAGGAAAGGAAAGTAATCCTAACAATCTTTGTTTGGTTAAACAATGGAAAGGAAAGGAAATGATTTATTGTAATGTTTTTTTTCCAATTATAACCCTTTTTGTTTTAAATTTTATAAGATAATAAGGTTAAATTTGATATTCTACATGTTAAAATTTTTTTCAAGTTTCCTTTCCTTCCCCTTTACCCCAAATTGGGATTTTAAAAAACTGAGTAACTCAAGGGAAAGCAAGGGGTGCTCACTCCCCCTCTCTTTCCTTTCCCTTGCTAAAAAATCTTCCCAAACAAAGGAAAGGTTTACAACCTTCCTTTGTTTTACTTTCCTTTCCTTTCCTTTCCCTTCCCCACCCTCAATCCAAACATAGGCTAAGTTCTCATGTCTAGACTTGGTTTTTTTTTTATAGATAAATTTACTGTAGAGTTGCTTTTGGAATCCATGCTTCAATTGACGATTTACTAATTTGGGATCTTAAAAATAAATTTTAATTTGTTGTCAGTGAATGGGATAGGCAATCATGAAAGCTATGAAGTTAACTTACTAAAGAAAGATCAAAAATGAAATTGTAAATAGAAATTCTTTTTCTGTGAAAACATAGAAATTCATTTACTGCTCTGTTCACTTACATTTGTCTTTTTTTTTTTTTTACTTTATAATTTATTGGGTTTGTTGTATAAAATCTGTTCATATGTGTAAGTAATTATTAGATTGATTTGTTTAATTTTTTTTCTTTTATATACTTAACTCGTTATACTTTGTTGATGGGTTTATTAATTGGATTTCAATGATTCATTTTCGAATTAGGAAGGATTATTTAGGGATACAAATAGAGGCATGATAAATTAAAAATTCTCTCATATACTAAATTAAATTTAAATAATCTAAAATTTATAAGATAGAAAAATGAGAACGAATTATTCCGACGATGGAATTCTAAAAGGACTGCGCTCGAGTAGTGCTTTTAGATATCTTAAGGTGAGGATGTTTCTTTTAGGTCTTACCAGCTTGATAGAAGATCTAAGGGGATATTTCCAATATTTAATAAATCAATTTAATTAAAAAAATAAAAATTAAATTAGATTAAAAATAGTAAATTAAAATTAAATTCATTATAATAAATAATAAAAATCAAATTAATTAATTAATTAGAATTAAAATTAGAAAAGAATTAAAATAAATAGAAATTAAATTAAATTAAATATTTTAATAAATGTGAATTATTCCGAGGATGGAATTTAAAGGGAATTGCGCTTGAGTAATTTCTTTAAAAATTCCTAAGGTGAGAAAATTTTCTTTAAGGTCTTACCAACTTGATGGAAGGTCTTTAAGAGAATTTTCAATATAAAATAATTTATGTTTATTTAAATATATAAAAATATGTGAAATAATAATTTATATAAAAAAATAATAACAATAGAATAAAATAAGATACAATAATAAATAGAAATTTTGGGTAAGAGTCAAGATAGGGTTTACATAATGTACTTAAATTATCTGATGACGGACCTTCTTCATGAAAGGCGATTGGTCCTAGTTAAATACTCTTGAGGTGAGGAAAACTTTTAGGTTATCCAACCAGCTTGATGGAGGAGACTTAAAAGATTTTTCAATATTTAATTATATCGAAATTAAAGTAAAAAGGCAAAATTAGGATAACCTTAGATTATTTGGTACCATTTTAGGATGGGCGTTGTGAGGGTGCTAATCCTTTATCACACGTAACCGTACTCCCGAACTTAGAACTTTTAACGTAGACCAAGCCTAATCCTTAATTTGAATAGGTGACCAATCACACCTAGGTTAGAATGATTAGTGGCGACTCCTTAGTTTTTGTGTCTAGCTATTAGGTTTTTCCAAAACTTAATACGTTATGACATATGTCATTATCTTAACTCTGTTTATGAAATCCAAAATTTTTACTGATAATATATTAGATAATAATCACATATATATAAGATAGATAATTAGATAGATAGATAAATCAAATTCTATACATGGAATTCCATATAAGTTTAATTGCATAAATAAAATCGATTTAACACTTAGAACTATCAAGATTGGGAGAAACTACAAGAAAAAAAATCTGATATACATATATGTATAGTACAATATTATATATATATATATATATATATATATATATATAAAACTATTGGCAAAATGTATCGAACTCCTCTAGGCACGCCTAAAAACATTTATATCAAAATTTATATATGATACACTAACAATGTATAATCTTGATACATTGTTATTGCATCATAGATTGACACATTATTAATAAGTAAACTGAAAATATGTCAAGTCTTTATGAGCAAATTAAAAAAAAACTTATTAATATTTTTTTATAAGAGATTGACATGTTTTTAGTTTGCTCATTATTGATATGTCAACTTTTGGTACAGTAACAATTTATATATGTTATACACTGTCAATACATCATATATAAATCATATATATAAATATAATTCTATACATGAAATTCCATACAAGTCATAACTAAAATCGATTTAACACTTAGAACCGTCAAGATTGGGAGAAACTACAAGGAAAAAAAAAAGAAAATGTGATATACATATATTTATAGTACAATATTATATATAACTATTGGCAAAATGTGTCGAACTCCTATGAGCAAGTCTAAAAACACTTGTAACAAACTTCTATGCTTTTGGTGCAAACCTTCAAACAAAAACAGACCAGTGCTCCATCCACGGATCATGTCCTGTCCGTACATTTTCTTGCTTCATAGTTCATCCCCTAGGAATATATAAATCCCAATTACAAGTAAGTTAATTAACTTCAAACAAGTGTCTATATATAAGCAAGAGTTCGGACAATACTCTAGCATTAATTGCAGTGTTTCACTAGCATCGAGCAAAAGAAATATTAAATGTTTCATAGTTTTGGTTTGTTAATTTTGTCATGTCGACATTTACATTAAACAGAAAGAAAAGCATGACTTTTAGTAATGCTAGTATTATTTATAAGCAAAGTAGTGTTTCATCTATCTTACCTGTCATCTAGTTGCATAGTGCTGGCTTGGTGTTCGAGCTTTCCAGGCTTTGTCGAAGAGTTAATAGCTAGTGGACTATGCCCGACGAACAAAGCAACGTGACCCATCAGCTTGTCCTTCCTGGAAAATGTGGTGCCGCAAGAACATTGCCACTTGAGATCACCACAGTGCTTCTCATGAGTCCGGAGATCCGACAGCACCGAGAATTCCTTCCTGTTGCACCGCTTGCACACATACATCTTGGGACAATGGCTCCTCTTGTAGTGATTCTTCATGCAAATTATGGATTTCAGTGGTTGGAACTTGGCATGTTTCTGGTTCCACCTACAACCTACCTGAGGACATGAATATTTCTTAGGCTGCAGTTTCATCGAACTGGCAGAACTACTTCCGCCGTGATTCTTCATGGGGTTAATCAAAGCAGCACTGCTCTTGTATTCATCGCCATGAGCTCTCATGTGCATCCTCAAATTTGCGTCTCGCTTGAACCCTTTACCGCAAACTTGGCAGTAATATGTGTACTTGGCTAACAATTCCGCAGCATCCAATTCGACTATATCATAATTCTTCGCTGAAATCCCTTGCGACCCTTCACTAATGTCATCATTCCTAACTTGCAAACTTCGATTGCTATTGTTGTTATTGTTGTTGTTCCCGTCATTGCAGTGGTTATCGTACCAGCTAATAATAGTTTCAGAACTGGAATAAAAGCCTTGTTCTCTTTCTTGAACTGTGTTACCAACAGAATTATCAGTAAAGTTTGGTGTTTGAGATATCCCATTATCAGGAATTACCCTAACATGCTGCCGGTGCATCTGTTGGCAAACGCATAACATGGAAGACACTGTTACAATGACTTCTTGAACCAAAGAACCCATGCTCGCTATGGCTAAAGACGTTGACTCAGGGTGGGTTTGTTCTGGAGACAAAAGGATGCTAAGAAGTGATTGAACTTGATGAACCTTATCTTTCAGGATGGAGAGATTATAGAGGAGAGAGCTTGAATGAGCCTCTGCGCCTGAATCAGCTGCTTCAATGGAAGATGAAACAATGTCTTCTGCAGGCACAGGATACGTTTGCAAACCTTGTGATGCACTGGAGAAACATGAAGCGGACCCCGAAATCATTTTCAAAATCTTTGCTTACTTTCTGTCACTGATTGAAACAATGGTAGCTCTGTCTTCCTTGATTGGATTTCCTATTGCATTTTCTAAAAAGCTTGTTTGTGGGTGAGAATGATTATATAGGGAAAGGTAGAAGAAAGGCTTTTCGCTATTGGACTTGGTTGAAAACAAACAAAATTTTGTTTAAGAAATGACATTGAAATGCTGCAATAGTCAACTTAAGAGGTTCTGTTCATCCCCACTTAAGACCTTTCTCAGATATCACTCTAATCTCGCAAGCTATGACAACCCTTTAAATAAAGAAAAAGTCCATCACCAAGTTGGCAAACGTTTTCATATTTTCATATTATTGTATTCTTGTAAGTTTATAGATTCCACAATTTGTGTTAAAATGGTGACAAATACTTTACTTTGTTTATTTTTAATTTGTTTAATATTCTCAGAAAAAATATGTGTGATTTTAATCTTGTTTGTGAAATCTAAAAGCTTCACCAATAATGTTTTTGATAATAATTTTTATATTAAAATAGCATAAAAAAAACCAAATTAATCCCATCTTTTTTTGTGGTGGACAACCTCTTGATTGAGTTATTAAAAAAATTATAACATACTCTGAGACTTGGGTTTGAACTGAAATAATTTTAATCCCACCCTCAATTATTAAAATAAATATATATTGCTTTTGTGAATTCATTAACAATTTCCTCTTGCATCATGTCAATAACTTCCCTCTGTTTCTCTAATAAAAGCCGTATTTTTTTTATTCTTAGATATCAATCTTTCACACATGACTTGAAGTATTCAAATTGTCGAAGGCTTACCCAAACGGATCAGAATAAATAAGCTTAATTTTTCGTCTTAATAGCCATCAGTCATAAGTTGTAATTCCCCACGGAATTGGAGCTCTATTGTAAATGAAGGGAAAGATTAAACTAATGACAAAATTTATAGGGTTCATTTAGTCAATCCAGACAAGTAAAAAAAAAAACCTAATTTGTTTTTGTTGTTTGTTCATATGTGGGCATTGAGCACCAAGTAGATCTTCTGATCTGAAAAAATGACGTCAGCATCCAATTAGCAAATCTGAGTGGCTATATTTGCTTACAACATAAATGTATATGTTATAAGATAATTATCCATTAATACACTAACAATAAAATTTTCAAGCTCTACAAGTGGTGTTAAGACCATAACACACATCATATTTTATTTTTAATATTTCTAAAAAAACATGTGTCACATCTTAATCTTATTTTTGGAGTCTAAAAACTTTACTTATAGTATATTAGATAATTATCCTTATATATAATATTCCGTTTTTTGTACAAAAGAAATTGAAGTCTGAAAATAGGGAAAGAGTTGCAACTTGCAACTATCAGAATTTAAACTTTAGATTTACTAAATGTCATCTCTTAATAGTAATTAAATGAACTATTTGAATTAAGTCTCAAGTTAAATTCTATGCTTCTTTTTATTAAGATATAAACATAAGTACAAATTAAATGAACATGATGTTTAATCTTTCTTCTTCTTTGAGTGATATTTCTTTTGTTTATACTTTTAGGGAAGCTAATCATTTCATTGATTTTCTTACAAAATTGGGTGTTCATCGCACCTCTGATTCTATAACATGGATGTAAAATTCTTTCGAAATAATAAACTTTAACTTAAAAAAAAATAATGTTTGATCATTTCTTGTAGCCATATGTATAATGTTAAACATTTTGTATCAGCCATATATAATTAATTAATATTGAGTAGGTGGATATTGACAATGTGTGTGAGTCTCTCTATATAATAACATTGTTCATAATCATACCCTTAATGACTAAGGTTGGGATTATCAAGCTTAAACTCGTGCGGACGATGGGTTAAAAAGTTCCAAAATTGAGAAATCCATGATAAATATACTTACTTTACCAGATTAATTTAAAGTACCTGTCTGTGCACTTGAAGCATTGAAGTTCATCCATATCCCTAATCTTTATTCAATCACTTTTCAATTCCTATATATATATATATATATATATATATATATATAATATGCCACGTAAAAGTCTAAGTGGACATACTCTTTTTATGACATGTAGGATAATTTGACAATTAAGACTAAAAAATCTCCTTTAATGTCTTATGATTTGATTTACTATCTATGTTTTCAAATGATTCTGAATAATGGATTCAAATACTACAGTCTCATGATCTTTAAATTCATTTTCTAAATGTGTTTTTTTGGATCGTTAGATTCATTCTTAGAAGATTATTTTATATTTTTTTTAAGTATTTTTGTTTTTTTTCTAATTTTCTTCTTCATGGATGTTTTGATCACCGAACCAAAATCAAATGCGAATGTCCTCTATTTCTCTAGATCTGGTTCACCTTGATCCATGCATTGATTATATATATATATATATATATTTATACACACACATATATATTCAACCTAGCTTCGCAATCAAGTTAGGGCTCTTCAAATTCTCACTAGCTATCGCTTGTTTTTTTTTTTTCTCATAGGTTTGAAAATTAAATTTTTTATTCTAATATAAGTGATGGCTTTAGTATTTTGTACTTATGTCTCTCATCGAATGGTTTTAAAGATGCGCTGTTTCACATCAAATTGGTGCATTTGAGGCCGGAACATTTCTCGCAAGAATAGTTAGTATAACGATTGTTACTCGTTTTTAAAAAAAAATTAGATCCAAAGTATATGTATATTTATATATGCAGTATACATACTTATGGATGATTATCAAATATATTGTTAATAAAATTTTTAGACTTCAAAAGTAAAATTAAAATAATGACATATATTTCACTTAAAATATTAAAAAAATAAAAATAAATAAAGGGGGGCATGTGCTCTCAGGATAAAATCTAAGAAGTTCATTAACGGTAAATTGAATAATAATTCTATATTTATTTATAAAATAATGTTGTTCTTGACACTACTAAAAAAAGGGCTTTTAGCAACCAAACTCTGCAACGACAGAGAATGTTGTTGCAAAATCTAATTAAATTTGCAACGATTTTTCATAATCGTTGCTTATTTGATATTTTTTATATTTTATGTAACGATATTTTTTATCGTTACAAATTCTTATAAAATTAACAACGATAAAAAAAATTTGTTACAATCTCTCATTGTTTTTGCAACAATTTTTTATTGTTGTTGCCTAATTAGTTTTTTTTAAATATTTTACACACCGACACCAAAGTTGTTATGATATTTATATCATATTCGTAACGACAAAAAAAATCTGTTTCGAAATCTTATTAAATTAGCAATGATTTTTCATAGTCGTTATTAAATTATTGTCATTTAAATTTTTTGTATAATTATCATAATTTGTAAAAAAAATAAATATAAGAAAAATAAAATAATAAAAATTACAAGAATTAAAATATATAAGTTAGTTTTTAATTTGTTTAGATTAAAATTGGTAGATATTTTAGAATATTACATTAATAAATACTACAACTAAATAAGACTTTTACTGATTTTAGGACTATTTATTATAGAAATAACTCTACGATTAATTACAAAAAAACATAATTAGATTTTTTAGTTAGAAAAAACACTCTTACAAAATAAAGAAGCAGCTCATAAAGCAGAGCCGTTGGAGGACTCGCTAGTGAATCAACTGTAGGGGAATTTCTACAACCTGGCAATGACAGCCAAAAGTCACCAGGGAAGGAAGGGGATTCATTAAAAAAAACTCTTCTCTCTAGATTTTGAGGAAGTCCCATAAAGCCTATTCGGCGGTCTTTCAAAAGGGCTTATCGGCATAAAGCAAGGCAATCCAGCAAAGAACTATTCTGGGCATCTACAATTTCATTGCCTTTCGCGGCTAGCTCACTAGTTGATAGAGGTTAGTTGATAAAACTTTTTCTCTCCTATATATATGGAATTTTGGAATATTTTCTAATATATTTTATTATACTTCAGAAACCTTACTCATTAAGTTCAAGCTATTAGGTGTGCTAGAACTTAATTTAGATATATTCAATTATTATTAGATTTACGTTGGAACTGCTAACAATTATACATACAAGCGATGAATTGGAAATGGCAAATTAAATATACAATATATATGCAATTTTGTTCTGTTTCTTCATTGCACATGGGTTGTTCGATGATTTGCCTGAGCCAAGGCGTTGGCACATTAGGCTAATGTGAGCTAGAGCTGTATATATAGATATACGAGTTACTAAACTGGTCTATGCTTTATTCATTCTGTAATTACCAAGTGTGCTTTAATTATCAATTAAAGTTATGTGGATGACTCAATCTTCATGCTACTTTGCAGCCTGTCTTATAGAATTTCCTCTTCCTTTGCTTAATTATATTCGCATATTGTTTCTTCCATTTCTTTGTTTCTTTTCTAAACTAACAAATCTTTAGGAAAGATAAATTCAAGACTTATGATCTTATATCCGTTCTAATTAGAATTAAAGTCTTAGGGTTGGCTGTTTAGAAAATCTCTAACTTTTTAATCCTCAAAGGCATGTCAAGTTAGCACCCTTGAACATATATTGAGATGATAAGGACATCACCATCCTATTTTTGGAGAACCATGAGTGACTTGTCATCATTTGAGGTTATTCAAACCTTGGTTCATATTCACTTGAAAAGAGCTATATTCTGCAAATCCTCTGCCGCCCTGTGTCACCATTAAAAGAATGAACAGAAAGAACGAGAAAAATATTGTTTACCATGAAAAAGAATGCACTGTTATCTTCTTTCGATTGTTTGCTGCTTGATTGGATTGCTATTTCTTTTGGATTTTTTTGGTGGGTGCCGTTTATGCTCCTTCCATTAAAGTCCTTGTTCTTAATAAATTTGCCTTTCAATATGCACACACACACACAATATATACAACTATACTTACAAGGAATCATGAATTCTGTAATCAGCCTAATTCTTCAATCTTCAAATTATTGTAGTAAATTCTTTAAATATATACTTTGTTTAGATATTGATATTATCTCATCTCCATTTGTTTGATTCTATACCTAAATATGGGAAGAAAAACATGCAAATTTTTCAATATCTTATTTATTTATATGGTTATTTTATTTTAATCGATTAGTTTTTAATTGATTATTTCTATTTATTTTGTTAATTATGCTTGAGTTTGAGGCATGTTGGCTTCAGAATGTTATAATGGTTATATTAATTTTACTCACCAAAACAAGCCTTATCTTTGGATTTCCATTACTTTCTTTGATTGTGCAGCTTTTAAAATTAAATGGTTGTCTTTTTCTTTTTTTTTTTTTACGAAATTGACATGTTTTTGGCTTTGTAAAGCCTTAAAGCTTAGTTGTAGAGCAGGACAAATTTTAAAGGTGATTATTATCTATTAACTTTAGCTATTGCTAAAGGACGACCTGTACAATAAATGTAATTAATTTCTTTATTTATTTTGTTAATTAATTTGCTAAACTTATTAGTTTATTTTATTACTTTATTTATTCATATGGTTATTTTATTTTAATCGATTAGTTTTTTATTGATTATTTCTAGTTATTTTGTTAATTATGCTTGAGTAGCTGTGAATGCTTTGATTTATTATATTAACTTTGAACTCATTGTAGATGGCTTTGAATAAACAATGGATGAATATTGTCAATTGTGCAACTAGGGAGTATGCACAAGGAGTTGATGATTTCTTACAGTTTGCCTTTAATCAACCAAACGTGATAGATTGCATTCGATGCCCTTGCAATAATTGTAGAAATACGGTTTTCAAGAAGAAATCTGAGATTAGATTTCATTTATTCAAGTACGGGATTCTTGGTAGTTACACAACTTGGCATTTGCATGGTGAAATACAAGATGATTTGATGGAAACTGATGATGAATATAATAATGAAGATGTTGAACAGGATGACATTGTTGGTATGCTGCATGATGCATTCCATACAACGGATATGAGTGGAGAATTTGGTGGTGAATTTGATATGGACTACGATGTCGAGGGTAGGCACGAAGAACCTAATGCTGAGGCTACTAAATTTTATCGACTATTAAAGGTTGCTAAAGAAGATTTGTATCCGGGGTTTAATAAATATTCAAAGTTATCCTTCATAGTTAAACTTCTCCATGCTAAGTCCTTATACCACATTAGTGATACTGGTTTTAACTTTATCCTTGAAATGTTCAGGACAGTAATTCCTAATGGTGATAGTCTTCCTTCTTCATATTATGGAGCAAAGAAAATGATAGCTGACTTGGGACTTGAATATGTGAAAATAGATGCATGTTTAAATGATTGTATCCTTTATTGGGGTGAGAATGAAAATGCCCAAGAGTGTCCAGTTTGTCATTCATCTAGATGGAAGTCAAAGGTAGGATCATCTATAAGTAAGAATATCCCTCACAAAGTTTTGCGATACTTTCCTATAAAACCGCGATTGCAAAGGTTGTATATGTCTTCTAAAATAGCATCTCACATGAGGTGGCACAAAGAAGAACGAGTAGATGATGGGAAATTAAGGCATCCTGCAGATTCCACTGCTTGGAAGTCTTTTGATAAGCAACATACTTATTTCGCTGCTGATGCTAGGAATGTTAGATTGGGGTTAGCTTCTGATGGTTTCCAACCTTTTGGAAACATGAGCTCAGAACATAGCATTTGGCCTGTGGTACTAATTCCATACAATTTGCCTCCGTGGATGTGCATGAAGCAACCATACATGATTTTCTCACTTTTAATTCCAGGACCTAAATCTCCAGGAATGGATATTGATGTGTATTTGCAACCTTTGATTAAAGATTTGAAAGAGTTATGGGAAGAAGGTGTTGACACATATGATGCTTATAGTAAGCATAATTTTAAATTGCATGCATCCATTTTGTGGATGATTAGCGATTTTCCCGCATATGCATATTTGTCTGGGTGGTCCACAAAAGGACATCTTGCATGCCCTTCTTGCAATAAAGACACAGCTTCTCTTTCACTAAAAGGTGCTCGTAAAGTGTGCTACATGGGCCATCGTCGATTTTTACCAAAAAATCACAAGTGGAGAAAAAATCAGTAGTTGTTTGATGGAAGTAAGGAAATGAGACATGCACCAAAGCAATTGAGTGGAGAGGATGTGTTACAACAGTTTGATTTGTTCCAGCAATGTACATTTGGCAAAGGTACGAAAAAAAATATGATGCAACTAATAATGTCTTTAATTGGAGGAAAAAGAGTATATTCTTTCAGTTACCATTTGCCGCTTCCTTTTTCTTTGTCTCTCACCAATTACTTTCAGTTTTCTTTCTCCTAGTTCCATTTATTTCCTTTCTTACTTTTCCCTATCATCTTCCTTTTTCACTTTTGGTTTTTCCCTATACTGTATAACAAAATGGGGCTTGCTGGTTTTTATTTCGTCTATTTCTTCCCCTGCTTTGGCTAACTGTAATTTTGTGTATAAGAGCGGAGCATATTGGAAACAAGTGGAAGAGTGGGAATAGCTCATTCGCAATACTTTGCTGTGTTGTTGATGCCATTCTTATTTTTTTATCGATTTAGCTCATTTTTGGTTGATTCTATTTATTTATGGTTCTTTACTATCAGATCTGTATGCAATTCTGGCAGTTGAGTGGGATGGTGGAACCTTCTCTTACAGCTCCAATCTTCATAAAGATGGGTGAAATTCAAGCTTCGATCTTCACTTGCATTGTTCTGTTCTTTGATTTTCTTTTATTCTATCTCTACATATTTTCATGGAAGATTAATTCCTTTCATTCTATCTCTATGTAGTAGTTAGTAAGTGAAAGACAAATTTGGTTTTTTTTTGCTTCACCGGTAAAGCAAAGAGCTTTCTAAGTTTGTTTTGTGCTTCAACTCTGTTTTACTTTGTTGCTTTGCTTTCCATGATGTCATGTTAGGTTCCATTTTTATCTTTTGTGTTTGATTGTATGCCCTTGGGTTGGTTATGTACAGTTCAACGATTTTGGTTGTCGGCAGAGGGTTGGGGTTCGACTGAGTTGAAGTGTTTTTTTTGCAGGAACAAGTTTATTATATTCAGTGACAGTGGCATTAGAATCCTTGTAATAAGGACTTTACATCATAATTTATTCCTGTAAAAGCACTTAATACGCAGAAGTACCAATTACATCCAATGTCACTCTGCGAATCACAAGCAAAAGACATTGCTGAAGTACCGCATTCATATTTGAGAGAGGCTTTGAAGTGGGTCATTTAAGCTTCAAAAGAACAGAATTCATCTCAGTAAAGCAGCTCTACAAAAACAGGGTCGACAGATTGTCCCCACTTCCCATGATACAAATCCAGAAGCTTCTCACCTGGTGTTACACCTGAGTTGAAGTGTTGATGAGGTGTTTGTTGTTTTGCTACAATGAGTGCTGGGTTTATTGCTCTGTTGGCTTACTGATCCAGTGTGTGGGTAAGTCTTTTAAAATTTTTTTTCATTTCCTTATTTCAATTTTGTTTTTGAATTTTATGTTCATTATTTCAAGTTACTTATATCATGAAATTTTTTTTATTGCAGGAGAACAAGATTACATTGAGAATTTTTAGGGTTTATTTATGAATTTTAATTGTTGTAATATATTTTAAGATAAATGTATTGTAAATGACTTAATAATGAATATATATTTAATTTATTAATGCACATTTTCTTTGATAATTTATTATTTTTATTATTTGTAACTATAAAAATATTGTAGTGAAAATATTATTTGCAAGAATAATATTGGTTATTAATTTTTTTATGTTTTCAAATAAATTAGAAATGACAAAAATATGGTTTTGTATTTATTTTTGACAACGACTATAATTGTTATAAAACAAATTAGAAACAACAAAAAATTTAATTTTATAATTATATTTGGCAACAACTATAATTGTTGTACAAAAAATTAAAAAGGATAAAATTATGATTTTGATATTTTCTTTAAATAACGAGTGTAGTCATTATAAAAAAAATTAGAAATGACAAAAATGTTTTGTAATTATTTTTAGCAGCAACTATAATTGTTGTTAAAAAAAATTAGAAACGATAAAATTATTATTTTATAATTATTTTTTACCAACGACTATAGTTGTTATAAAAACTATTAGAAGTGACAAAATTGTGATTTTATAATTAAATTTAGTAACAATTATAGTCGTTTCAAAATTAACTATTGTAGCGATTTAAAATTGTTGCAAAAGAAAATTTACAACCAAATATATTTCGTTGCAATAACTTAAAGAAAACGACATAGTCGTTTCAAAATTAACAATTGTAGTGATTTAAAATTGTTGTAAAAGAGGATTTGCAACCAAATATATTTCGTTGCAATAACTTAAAGAAAACGACATAGTCGTTTCAAAATTAACTATTGTAGTGACTTAAAATTGTTGCAAAAGAGGATTTACAACCAAATATATTTTGCTGCAATAACTTAAAGAAAACGACTTTAAGTCGTTACTAAAACATTATTTAATTAGTAACAAGAAAATATTGTTGCAATAAATACATTTGGTAACGACACAAAAGTCGTTGCTTGTACTTTTAACAACGGGACTTTTTTCAACGACTTTGCAACGACTAAAAATCGTTGCGAAAAAATTTTAACAACGACAAAATTGCATTTTACAACGACTTTTACCGTTGCAAAACACCTATTTTCTAGTAGTGTGAAATTAAATCTAAAATTCCTAATATTTCATGATTAAAGGAGCTGGCAAAGTAAACTTAATTAATGAAGCTATTAATCACGTTTAATATTGAGTTCTCCATGTAAGGAAAAAATGGCGTTCGCAATGTGAATAATAATATATATTTTTTATAGCTAAGGGGTTGGTGACAATGCATACTAATTCTCTTTGAACACGTTAAATAATTTGGGAGGAAAATTAGTGCCAACAAATTGGTCAATATATTCTAGGTGGGTTTTTTTTTAACCTTTAGTTAAAAAAAATGCAAATATTAAGATTTAAATCTTAGATTTATTTTCATATCTTAAAAAATAATAAACACGATTATTTGAACCTATACTCTCTTATCTTACTTTTTCACGTATTTTGCTTGTTAATTTATTTGCAACAAAAATACAGTATTTATGCATACATTTTAATTTATACATCATTATAGACGTTGAACCAAATTTCACTACAGAGATCATTAAATTAGCAAACCATATATGTATTTTTTAATGAAAAACTGTAGACAAAGAAAAAGCATCAATGCAGAGATCCAGAGAAAAGACAAAAAAAAAAAAACACTTTGGAGAAGTCATATGGATTCTGGTGGTGTTTCTACCGGGTTCAGGACGTACACGCTTAGCAAGTTGATGTAAGCTGCCTGCATAGCAAAATAAAGTCAAGCTTCTTTTTTGGGTAAATACTAGAAAGAAGATTCTAAAGTGGTGGTAAATTAATTAACTTGGCTAAAGCTAGGGTTACTCTAAACATGTGCCAGACAACCAGAACCAGTCCAACCACGATGCTGGTTGACAATGGATAGAGATTCTGAAGGAGTTCTGCTCGTCATTTTGCATGCATGCGTCCAAATTAAGATGGTTGGCGGCTGTCAAATTCAAAATAATATTATTAGGAAAAGCTGAAATAAAACCAGAGCTACTAGATGTTACTCTTTTGCTATTATTTTACTTGCTTGTTTATATGTTAGACTTTATTGGCTGTGGTGTAGTGGTTATCAGTTATCACCTTAAGTCCTATGAGTGTTATTTTAGTTCATTTTCTTTTCTAGTTGCCGTACGTGCTCGTTTTCCAATGGCAGGATAGCTCCAAAAACGACAAAACATGAAACGCAAAACGGTTGCTTTTACATGCGAAAACAGATAAGATTACAAAGGGAGAGAAAGAGCAGAGATAAAACTGAGCTTTGTTGTGGGAGTGGCGATGGCAACAGCTACAGCACCATCTACTCTCTCGTGGCTTCACGGCTTCGGAGGTACCCAGAATGAGACAACAACAAGAAGGGTAGCAGAAGGAAACAGGGCTTTTGTGGTTTTGCCCAAAAGAAAGCTAGAAAGACTCCAAAGGTAAAACAAACTGTTTCATTTCTTGAAATTTGTTTTCTTTTTATTTAGCTTAGTAAGTGATTGGGTGTTTGTCAATGTTTGGTTGCAGGTAATTAATATTGAAGGAGGATGTGGAATACCTGGGAAAGAAAGGGCATCTCCCGAGCAGATGGGCAACGTTTGTAGGCCACTTGCATTAGTGTAAGGTTTGTGAGATCTGATGATAAAATTCTTTGCAGAAGCAAGAGTAACTGCAGCTTCTCAGGTTCAGGAATTGATCTTATGAAGTACATTCATTTACATGGTCTCATACAAAGTTATGCTGTTTGGTACATTTTCTCTGGAAAGTAGTTTAATTAGGAGTGAGAATTTAAAGAATATATCTTGTTCTTAAAATGTTTGCCTTGAAGCAGAAATTGCTCAAGAAAGCAAGAAATTAAAGAAAAATTTTCGTTGCTCAAAAAAAAAAAAAGAAAAATTTTCATTAATTAAAGGGACAAGGCTTTAAAATCTTTGCAAGTAGCATAATATAGAAAGAGTAAAAAAAACTTATGAGCTGTTGCTGCCCAGGATCGAACTGGGGACCTTCAGTGTGTAAGACTGACGTGATAACCACTACACCACAGCAACTTTGTGTTCGTTGTCTGCAGAGAAATTACTTAATTATATCTCACTTTTGACCTACGAAATGATATGGAAATTATCTCAGCAAACGCTAATTCAATAGTATTAGGTGATTTTCAATTAAATTACGCTACAACTTAATGGGCACACAGCTAATAGGATCTACCACAATTCCAATTTCAATGTCAAATATTTGTTTTATCTTCTCATTGTTTATTTGCATTTGAACAATTTAAAAACCTATCAAAATTGTAATCGATGATCTTCATCTTTGCATTTATTAGTTATAACCGAAATTTAAGTAAATATACCTCATGACTCATTCAGCTAGCAAAGGAAGTAAATTAAATAAACGGATTAAGAATAACAAGTTAAATTCATTCCTAATTTAGACTGGACTGTCCTCAAACCAATTTGCTTCTTTCCCTTTTTTTTCTTCATTTGCAAAATTTAGATATCAAAGTTAGAAATTTAGAATTTTGCATTCCCATCCACGCAAAATCTACATACAATTGGGTTGGGGACTTGGGTTTAGGCTTTAATTGGTTGAAAATGAGCATTGGCTTTGGTTAATTGCGAATGGGTTGGATCAAAAGTGAATAAGTCATAGGTGTTTAATTTAAATTGGACCATTGTCTTCAAACTGCCGATAAAGTTCGGTCCAAAAATTAGTCCGGGTCCACATAGATTGCGATCCGTCGAACCAAACTCATTTAGACCTATTTTTAAATGGACCACCGAATTACATGTCTGGTCCAAAGAAAGTCTACGGACCAAACAGACTGATCCTAGGACTTTGGTCCATTTCACACCCCTAAGAGGTTTCTACGGAGAAACACAACTGTTTGTGGCAAGGCATCAGAATTGCCCATAGCCAGTACCAGCATAAAGTTTCATAAGCTAAAAAAGCAAGTTCATATTGACAAGCCATGCAAGTTTTTATTACGTAGGGAATAACAATGACAAAGATCAAGGTATGTAAATGTCATTTAACTAAAACTTGCTGTCTGCAGTGCACAATCTCATATCACACTCTCTCAAGTCTCAACATTGAAAGTAACATGCGGCTCTATAAGAAAAGCCGGCCAAAGCAAGCAACAAACTGATAGCACAAGACTAAACTGGTGTCATAGAAGGATTTATATTGGAGTCAAGCCGACAACACCTGCACACACAATACCAAAACAAGTAAATACGAGAGGAAGTTAAGAATTCAACGTAATTTTTGACATGGACCAGCTTTGATATGAAGAAAATATGTTATGTTAGGAAGAATATTAGCACGGGCATTTCAAACGGGAGAACAGGAGTAACGCCCAACCGATATCTAGCACTGTAATATCACTTTGTCCAACACTAAAACCCTTCAACATGTGTTAAACATCCCTTTGCCTGACTAAAATGATTTGAGAGCAAACTACTGATTATTGGTCTCCAATTAGATTTTAAGGCACTAAGTTGGCACATACCAGAATGATTGAAATTTATGTCTGGTAGAAAGCAGATAGATACATAATTACATATACCACATTCATTCCCAAGCCATAGGCATACAAGTAATTCCAACAGTTGAAGAGTCCATCTGATATGCCTTACTAGTCCTTCTAGTGGTTGTCTTACACCTTTAAGAGACTGCAAATCTATCAAAATCTAAAACCATGATCCGTCGAAGTCTTTGGCCTTCTCAATGCCTTCTAAATCCCCCTCCCTCCAAAAATATATAAATGAATATATGATAAATTGGAGATACACCTATATGAAGGATCTAAGATGCACGGATCTAAGTTAGTAAGGTTTTGATAAAAGTTTGAACCAATAGCAAAATTGTCCCCTCAAGCAAAATCAAGGCTTGAACTAAGCCGATTAAGCTTAAATCCCAAAATAAAATGAAGGACATGGGAAACTGGTACAACAAGCTGCAGAGTCCTCCAAGTTATTAATGTACTTTTTGCTAGCTAAAACAATCAATGAAAAGATAATTATGCTAAAAAAATAGGTGCAAGAAAAAGCAATTAGTGATCAGTCTGAAAAATGTTCTTGTCCACTCTGGAAACATATAGGCATATAGATAAAAGTACTCTACACATACCACATGCCAACCTTCCACCAGCATTGCCAGTGGTTAGACTAAGTTCATGTCCACCTGCAAAGGAAAGCAAGTAGCAAATAAGAGGGAAGTTTTGGAATGAAACTGAAATATGCCCATGACAAATTATATCAACTATGATGAAGCATGTACATTTTAACAAAAAGAACTTCTGCAACAAAATTTCAACAACCTAACAATGTAAATAGCCACTACAATTCTGCCTTCTGTAAGTATAATCAAGTAAGAATTGCAAAGGTGAGAATTGTAAGCCAAATAATTACCCTTTCCAAGATCATCCTCAAGCTCATGAACCACTAATGCTCTTCCAATGACTGTATTGGGGCCACTCAGTGGTATCTGCATACGAGTCAAAACTTAGCAACTGAAAAGGAGGCAGGAGTGAGAGCCATCTCACACTGAAAATGAAAATTATGCATGAACAGGCACACAATTGAACATGCATGCAAGGATACTTGTATACAGCTTATCAGAAAGAAACATAGGTTTCGAATAGCACCTGTGTGTCCACAATTGTTGCCTCTGCCACTCCTGTGTCAACCAAACACTAAGCTATGAATAAATTTAGTATAGGAGCATAGAATAATTAAAAAAAAAAAGAATGCATTACCATTACCATTAGCATTAGCAATTATGTTTCCCAGGTCACCCGCATGGCGTACTTTGTCCTCAGGAGCACCATGTGTCATATTATTAGGATTGAAATGTGCTCCTATCATTTAAAATTTTAAAAACAAATATCTTAAATACACACCAAATTGAAACATTATAAAAACACAAGGCATGCGATTCAAATGCAATAACTTCTACCAGTTGACATGCATCCATTTGTTGTGTCACCATACTCATGCTACACATAAAACAAAAAGAAAGATTAGAATCATAGATTTCAAAGAACTTTTATTTGCTCAAATCATCTGAAAATGAGTAGCTAAAGTCCAAAACACTCACTAGGTGGAATCCATGAGGCCCTGGAGTAAGACCGGTAACACGAACATTCACAGTTGTAGGACCTGTTTATAATAGAAATACGTAAGCATTCCCAGATAATGCAACACTTGATTGGCAAGAAGATAAGGGAACTACAAAGTCAATTTTTTCACTCGACTCTTGAATTTCCAGGGGCTCGAAGAGTTGAGTTTCCATATCAAACAGCAAAGTAAGAACAAGTAATGCCTTTTTTCCCTAAAATTTGTAGCAGACTAGACATCCGTTCCAACGTTAACTTGAACATCAAATAATTGAATACAATGCCCATCAAACAATCAATAACATTATCAACTTGAAAAACCAGAAGAAATTCGTGCTAGCACTAATAAGCTGGCATTCAAAAAAAAAATCTCGAACCAGAACAAAACTAAACACACCTTAATCAAAACTCTATCCAACCACAAAGTATCAAACTTGGAAATGAATTCTCCAATAACCAAAATCCCAAAAGACAAAATGTACTTATTTTGTTTCTCTTGCTTGTTCTTTTCAAACAATCAAAGATTCCCTAATAAAGGAAGAAAATTCCCCCACTAAAAAGCAACAAAACCAAAAACCCAAATCACAAAATGCATTAGAAAGTAAATAAACGGATAAAAAGAGAGAGAGGAAAAAAACTGACCATCATCGTCTTGGGTCAACGTGACAACGCCTTCAACTTTGGAATCACCTTTAAGAACAGCCACTGCTTTCTTGGTAGCAGCTAAAACATAAAGTGGCTTCTTGGGGACAGCGGCAGCAACGGAGAGGGATTGGCGAGGGAGCTTGACAGAGACACCACGAAATGAGGATTGAAGAGCTGGTGGGCTCGAAGGGTCAGTTGGGAGTGGAGAAAGGAGGGTGTGGTGAAATGGGGTTGTCGTGAGAATAGCATGGGTTGCCATGGCTGCTATTGCCTCAGCTAGCATGAGCTGAGTGAGTGAAGACTGAAGAGTGAAGATTATGATGGGGATAATGTGAGCTAAGGTTGCGGTGGCTGCTGAAGCCCGTGGGATTGAGCTAGAGTGTTCTTTGCCCGCTTATATATGGTTCGGGGAGGAGAGGATCGATCTGGGTTTGCTATGGTTCGGTGAATGGTGCTCGAGTAGTCTGAGGGGACCGGTGTGATTGTGGGTCAAAAACACCAGTAAAAAGGGCAATCCTATAGTTTTTATCTTTTTACTCTTCGGAGGGCCAAATGGCTAAGGCCCTCAACAAAATTTATTAGAAAAAAAAAAAAGCCAAATAGATCTTTAATATTTATTATAAAATAAAATTAAATCTTTAATATTTTATTATGTAAAAATCAATCTATAAAATTTTATTTTTTTATAAATAAATACTCAATCTTTTATAATTATGCAATTTAAGTCCAAATCTGTTAAATGACACTAACTTCTATTTGAACATCTAATATGAAAACTGACGGAAATAGCCTAGTTGGCTACCACGTGGCATGTCACTGTGCAATAATAACAGAAGTTAGTGTTATTTAACATATTTGAACTTAATTGCATAATTTTAAAAAATTAAAAGTTTATTTACAACGAAATAAAAGTTTATAAACTGATTTTTACGCAATAAAATGTTGAGAATTTAATTATATTTTATGTTAAAAATTGAAGATCTATTTGACTATTATTCGAAAAAAAAAAAAAGAAAAACAGCCGAGACTTTTTTTTTTTTGGTGTAATCAGCCGAGACTTTTTTTTTTTGGTGTAATCAGCCGAGACTTTTTATTTTTTTTGGGTGTAATCAGCCGAGACTTTCTTGCTCCTTTGCCCAAAGCACCCCAAAAGAAGCAGCCTTTTCCGTTTTTGATTTCTTTCAATGGCAGTCCAACAAATCCAACCCATGTAAACCTCCTCTTGTTTTCCCTTTCTCAATCAAATGGACTCTCCTAACCCGCCTTCAATGCGGGTCTTGACCCGCCCACCTCCTTCTCCCGTACCCACGTCCTCAACGGATCCTGCCCCTACGTTGCCGCCTTCCTCGCCTTCACTTCCCCGCTCTCTCGACGGCGTCGTGGTGGTGGGCTTCGTATCTCGGAGACCCGACGACTCTTCCCAGCTCATTAACAGGATCATAGACTCTAATGTGTTTGGCTCGGGTCAAATGGACCGATTATTGTCTGTTGACAAAGATGAACTGAAAGATTGGTTCAAGAATAGGAGAATTAGTTACTATCATGAAGAAGATAAAGGGATTTTATTCTTGCAGTTCTGTTCAAATGGATGCCCAGTTTTTGATGGGTCATTGGATTCCAGGTCGGATTTTGAGAGGATTTTGGAGGAGCGGGAGTTTGGGGATCTTCAAGGCTTGCTTTTTATGTTTTCTGTAAGTTTTTTTTTCTTTAAATTTTTTTGCTTGCCTTAATGGGTTTTTAGATTTTGTTCTAATTGGTCATATTTAATTTAGTTAAACATATCAGTTTTGGATTTAGAATTTGAATTTGGTGTTGAATATAGTAACATTTGATGAATATAACAAAATTTAAGATAAGCTTGCTTCTGAGTATGTGCTTATACTAGGTGAAATGGATTTTGTTTATAATTATTTTGGAGTAAATGCGTATGCATAATCTTGTCGTAGTCTTGAAATGAAGTTCCTTGATAGTGAGTTAAGAGCATGAACAAGTAATACTAGGCAGAAAAGGAAACTTTGTGGTGATGTTGCTTTATCAGTATGTTAATTGTTAGGCATTTAAATTGTGAACTTTTATCTTAGTTTTGCATATTGATGTCTATTTCTTTATCATTTTCTGTTAGATCACATGGTATAATTAATCAGACTAGAGGCAATGAAAAATCTCATATTGTATTAAAAACCCTTAAGAAAGCATGTTTTTGGATGCTTCGTTGGTCGGCTGATATTTCAAATGATTAACCCAATTAGCAACGCAGGTATGCCATATAATCATATATATTCATGAGGGTTCATGCTTTGATACTCAAAATTTGAAAAAATTTCGGGTGTTGCAAGCTGCTAAGCATGCATTAACCCCATATGTTAAATCTCGAACAACACCACCACTGCCATCACGGCCTCGTTCTTCCTCATCTTCTATCCCTTCAACAACAGCAACCACTACCAGCACTTCTCCGGGTAGAAGTGGTAGCATGTTGGGCCGCAATGCTTCAGCTATTTCTCTCATGTCAGGTTTAGGTTCCTATACTTCTTTGTTTCCCGGGCAGTGTACCCCAGTGTTACTCTTTGTTTTTATTGATGATTTCTGTGATGTACCAAATTCTACTCCTATTACTGAGGAAACAGTAGAGACGTCCTCACTTAATCATGCTTCTAGTTCAAGCAGTTTAGCTAGGCCTACCTTGCCCATGAAAGGTTCTGCTTCAGTAGTAGTGTTAGCACGTCCTGTAAGTAAATCTGAAGGTGGTTTCCGGAAGAAATTGCAGTCATCCTTAGAGGCACAGATCCGTTTTTTAATTAAGAAATGCCGAACATTATCAGGTTCGGAAGGTAACCACAGTGGGTCAAGAAGTGCAGGTGTTTCAAATTCAGCCCCTCTATTTTCGCTCGATGCATCCAGGGCTGTTTTGCTGCTAGACAAGTCAACAAATCAGAGAGGGGAGTCTCTGGAGTTTGCCACTGGTCTTGTGGAAGATGTTTTGAATGGCAAAACAACTTCAGATTCTTTTTTGCTTGAAACTCATAGTCAGAGTTCAAACAAAGAGGATCTATCATCTTTGAAAGATTTTATCTACAGGCAGTCAGATATATTGAGGGGAAGAGGGGGATTGGTTGCTAACACTAACAGTGGCCCTGCTGCTGGTGTTGGTATGGTGGCTGTTGCTGCTGCTGCCGCTGCTGCCTCAGCTGTCTCTGGGAAGACATTGACTGTTCCTGAACTCCCAAGTTTAGATATATGGTTGTCTTCCAGTCAGCTTATTCTACATGGACTACTCTCTGCAAAACCTGGGTGTATTGATGAAGTTGAAATCAGTAAAAGAAAACTTCGTCGAAGTACCATTAGCGGACAGACTGAAGGGATTGCTTCTAGAAGCAGTGAATCTCTAGATGTTGCAGTATCTTGGTTGGAAAGTGGTAAAGGGCTTAACACGAAGTTTTCTAGTTTGTGGTGTGAAAGGGCCCTTCCAGCTGCAAAAGATATTTATTTGAGAGACTTGCCTGCTTGTTATCCCACATCTCAGCATGAAGCTCATTTGGAAAAGGCTTTGCATGCTTTTCACTCAATGGTCAGGGGACCTGCAGTGGAACTGTTCTCAAAGAAGCTGGAAGAAGAATGCACATCAATGTGGAAATCTGGGAGACAACTTTGTGATGCTGTTAGTTTGACAGGAAAACCATGTATGCACCAAAGACATGATGTTGAGACTGGTGAGTTGCCTGCAGGAACTTTGATGAAACCTCATTCAAGTGGATATGTCTTTCTTCATGCCTGTGCTTGTGGTCGGACACGGCGATTGCGACCTGACCCGTTCGATTTTGACTCTGCAAACACTACTTCCAGTTGCTTTGCTGACTGCGATAAGCATCTTTCAAAGCTCCAGCTACCGGAAGTAAACTGCAATGGACCAATTCAGCCATCTTCCTGGAGTTTGATTCGTATTGCTAGTGCAAGGTACTACGAACCTTCTAAAGGCTTACTTCAAAGTGGGTTTAGCACCACTGAGAAGTTTCTTTTGAAGTGGACATTATTTTTAGAGAAACAGAAAGCCCCAAATGGCTTATCAGCAAGAACTATGCAACTAGGTTCTATGGGTAGGTTAAGTACTGATCCCAAGGCTGAGTTCAATGCTGATGTTCAGTTAAAAAGGGCTAGTGCCACAGAGGTTGGTTCTGGAGAAACAGAGAGTGCTGTTGAAAATCTAAGAAAACCCCTGGAAATCAGCAAGTTCAATGGTAACATGATCAGTTTTGGTAGAGGCCTTCCCAATTTCACCATGAAAAAACCTTTTTCAGAGGTTGTTGCTGGATCAGTGACAACAGATTCAGGATTCCCTCCTCTTCGGCAGAGGAAGCAACCTTCATCAGGGACAGAAAAAGGAATGAAGAAAAATAAGGCAAATGACCAGAGTTTGGAGGGGGTTCATGCAACTGTAGATCAAGAATCTCAAAAACCCATACAGATTTCATCTGTTCATCAAAGCTTAAATCAAGTAAGTTCTGATGGCAGCACAGATGGTGACCCCTTTTTACAGATAGGCAGTTATGTTGTTCCTGTGAATGTGAGCAATGATGAAAAGGCAAAATCAAATCCTGACATGAAGCATGTGATGGCATATGTTGGTTTTGAGCATGAGTGCCCTCATGGCCACCGTTTCTTATTGAATCCGGAACATCTCAATCAAGTTGGGTCCCCATATTCATTCCTTGAAGAATCTCAAATCGCTTGCTCTGTGGAAACTTCAGATTACAAGTTGGCAGATTCTTCAAAGGTGGGTAAGAGTGGTGGTCAGGGTAAAGTTCATCGGAATACAAATGGCATTATTGCTGTGGGTACTTCTGTAAACAAGATAAAAAACAAGGACAAGGCAAAACAGGTGGTGGCAAATGGTAATGTCTTTAAAGATAGGCTGAGACAATCTATGCCTGAGAAGGACCATAATCAGACATTTGTGAGTGTGGCAGGTGTGCCTGTCACTGTAAAAGACCCTGAAACAGGCTTTCATTCTGTTAGCCTTGATGATGGTGAATCCACTTTCTCCATGTTGAATAGAGATTTACCAATATACATGAACTGTCCATACTGCAGGTCTGCGAGGAATAAAACAGATCCACCTAAGGTTAAGTTTGCTAGCTCAATATCACAGCTTCAGAGAATTTTTCTGGTAAAATATCACAAATTCTTTTCCACACATTGCTTTAAACTTTCTTCTAATTGTTTGAAAAGTAGTATCCCAATTGAATGACCTTATCCCTATTTAAATATATTAATTCCACACCTATTTTTCTTCTTAGAATGCATGCTTTATCCTTTACTTGAACATGAATTAGGAGGGATTCTTGATATTTGAATCAGGATTGCTTTCATTTGTATAGGTTCTATCTACCCTAGTAATCAATATTGTATCAGAAACAGATTGTTAGATGAATAATACTTTAGTGAATGATACTTTAGTAATCAAAATATAGGTTGTGAAGTCTGACATAGTGAATAATACTTTAGGGTTTAGTGAATAATCTATGAAAATTTTATTTTATAGCATCATCACTTTGGTTTATGCAACTGGTATCCTGTGCTGAGGGGCATCTTTGTTTTGTTAAATTGTAGATGAATACTTTTATTTTGTTTATATATCTCGGTACATATGTGTCATCTTAAAGCATTTTCCAACTTTTTGTCCATATGATTGCTCAGGGCTAGTTTCTCTCATTGATGTACCATTTTCTGAATTAAAATTGATACACGATGTCTTGAAAAAAGGCTATTGTCTGAAAAAAAAAATGAAGTTAAAGAAAGAAAGCAAAAAAGTCTCTGTTGAATTTACTCCTTGAAAGTTGTAAATTTGTGCATAGTGTATGTGTGTCAGAAACTAAAATAGGAACAGCACAGCTCCAATCTTATTTGTTGATGGTTTGATAAGTGAAGTGGATGATTTGGAGGGCTTGTAAGTACTATATTTTTAACTACTGCTTCATGCAATACCTATTTCATTTTCTCTGGCAATGATCATTGTCACGGTCTAACATGATTCTGGAACATAAGTATGCTATGCCTAACTGATTGGAAGTTTCTTCTGTCACAATTTTCTTCTTTTGCCTCCAAATACAAGATGCCTGATAAGTAGAATCTGTTTCCAGGTCACACCTCCATTTCCTGTTGTTCTAGCAACTTGTCCAAGTATACAATTTGAGGTAAATCTCACTTCCTCGTGCATGAGCTTTACCTTCCACAATGTATGATATTAAAACGATGTTTTAATTACTCTTGGTAAACCTTATGTGCTTGGGGATTTTAGCAGGGGCTCCTAGATTATATTTATGTTTTCTGATTTTCCTGTGATTAAAATCATAGTAAGTGGATGATAATAAAACAAAAAAGATAGTTGCTGTTACTTGGATTTGTCATGGAAATGAGAGTGTCTTAAGCTTAAATATGCTCTTGCTAAGCAATCAGTGTTTTTGGCGCTATTGCATTCTCTAAATTAATAGTGAGAATTCTGTTGTAGGCATCATGCTTGCCCTCATCAGTTCCAGATCGCGAACAAAAGTTGCAGTTCAGTCTGGGATGTAAAGTGATCTTACCACCAGAGAGTTTTCTCGTACTGAGATTGCCATTTGTATATGGTGTACAACTGGAGGATAAAAGCGTACATTCTTTTAACCCCTTTGGAGACAAACCTGAAGTAACTGGTTGGATTGTTAGGGGCACAACATTGCAGCTCATGTCCAAAGGAAATGCTCTCAATGAGGGATTTTACAAATAGTTGAAGTTACAGAACTAGAACTGGCTAAAATGGATACACCAATGATGAGTGTGCAGAAGCAGAGTTGTATGACCAGCTCCAGCTAGAGTCAGGTGAGGTTCAGGCATTTAGAAAGATGCTTAATAAGTTGTTATTCTTTAATTTTTTTAATTTATAATATGTTAATTTTTTTTTTCTTGAAGTGGCTATTGTTTGTATCCTCTCTCACTGAGTTTCTTTATTTTCGAGCTAATTTTCTATAGCAGCATGAGTGCAATTTGGAAAAGCACATCAATAAAAATGGATGTGAGTGAAAATTTGTAACTACTTTCTTGATGTAAGATGTTGCTGTTAATGAGGTGAGGCTCAAATTAGAACCTTAATGGCTGAGAAGAATTCTCTTATAGCTGGTTGATGTTTTAATTTTAAGTTTGGCTCTACTTAATGAAGTTTTCTACTTGGTGTTAATGTTCTTAAGTTATAATTAGAGACTAAGGCTGGAGCTTAACATGTAATATGAGGGTATCTCTTCATCTCCTCCTTCAGAATGATCTCAACTAAGTCAATGAATCTTATGTTCAGAGATTTATTTCAGGACAAGGATATTTTTGTATTGTTGCGGTGCATTGATAATTGGTGAAAGTTGATAAGAAGGCAGAGGTGAATGGAGAATTTTTGGTCAATTTCAGGTATTTATTTTACAGCCTTCATTGTAAAAGGATATTTATTATCATTCTCAAATAATTGGGCTTACTATTAAACACGTAACTTGGAATCCCAGGTGGCTGGTGCTTCAAGAGTTCAAGTGGAGTTTCCTGATGATGTGTACGTTCTCTATGTCCTGCTTACGCTATGCACTATGCACATCTAACTTGATTTTCTTTAGAATAACTAGACCAAGTTTGGTTCTTTCAATGTATGAATCCTCCACTATACTAGCACTTTATGTCAATGCTCTAGAAATCAAAGTAATCCTGTAGATGTCTTCATTGTGATTAGGAGTAGTGCTTTTACCGAAAGGCTTGCAAACTTGCATGGATAATGTGCACTATGCATGGTTGTGGTGGATGATTAGGGATGGATGCTGCTTTAATCAGGGAGATATGTTGATAGCTAAGGATAAATTCTAGGAATTTTTTGCAGCGTATGCTATCTACAGCTACTACTTGTCTGTGCATAATGTGAATTAAAATGCTACAAATTATATTGATATTGTTTTGGTTCTTCAATATCATTCCAATTGTTATAAAAAGTTAACATGTATCATGTATTACTGATTTGTTTATGATACATGCTACACAAATTAACTGCAGATAAGTGATACAACTTGTTTTGAAGCAGTGTTATTGCAGCTTTTGGTTCGATTGGTATTGGCTTCAAGCATGCCGTGTTGATTTTTGTAGAACTTGAGAAATGATGGTGGAGCAACTTCAAAATCTCATGCGGGCACCTGCTTTTGCTGCTTGGGAACTAGCTATGTCATGGTGAAAGAGTTTCATGGTTGTAAACATGCTACTTTCCTGAAATTAACAAATAGAAGCTTGTCTTAACCGCTGTTCACTGATTCCACTGAAAAAATGTGCAAAATACAGCAAATTCAAAAAACAAAAATTTGCACATAAGCAGACATGGTATAATGGTAGTATTATATAACTACCATGAGTTTTAAATAAAAGTTAGTTTTGTCCCCACTGCAATTCTTCTAGTTTCCCCATGTATTTTAAACTCAGTTATTAGTACATTGCATTTTTTGCTTGTCATCTTTGTTTTTGTCGCTCAAGTTTGTAAAAATAGTGAAAGATGGCCAGTGAAGGTAGGCCAGGGGGTAACCTTGTAAGAGTTTGGATGTGAAAGAAGGCCAGTGCATTGAAGAACAGATTGAGATTGAACTTTTGAATGAGAAGTTAGAGACAAGTATTGACAAAATGAGATTTAAGAATAAGATTTATCATTGAATGTTGATGGATGTACAATTAATGTTTATCTACCTCTACATAGTGCTGTTGTTGCACAACCAATATGGATGCCCTGATATCTAGATCCGTGGAGGCAAGGAGGTCTCTGATGATCCCTAGCTCAGGAAATTCACTCCATTTTGATAAACCTGATGTTTGAACAGAATCCACCCCATGGCGTCTGCCGACTATGACCAGGTTCAGGTCGTAGCCATCTGCAATTGATCTTACAATCACTGGAGCTTGAGGTCTGTCTTTCACAACTTCCTCTATGTACTTTATGTTGCCAATCCCCACTCTACTTTGCTTAATGTCCTTCAATTCCTCAGCATCAAGCATCGTCTCCCAGTCTATGAAATTTCTGCTGTCTTCAGCAATGAGGCGGATCACAGTCAGGTTCACTCCAGGGTGTTTTGCCATGCGTTTGGCTAATGTTAAAGCCTCCTGATCATCTTTTCTGCCTAAGAAGATCATGGCAGTGGAATATGATGACCTTGATGACTTAAACAATGTCCTCTTGATTCGATGGTCCAGACTGCCTCGGTCCACCAGGATCCCTATTGAGCAAGGAGATTGTTCCAGGATGCTGCAATTCAGAATCTTTGTGACCTTGTGTTCAGCTTCAACAGATCCGTCAATTGACCATTTTCTATGGAATGGAAGAAGTATGAAGGATGTTTACTTGTCCAGGGCCATTGTGCAGATGTCCCCATGCATCAGGTTAGGTGCAGAGATTGCTGTGAATGCATTCATGGTCACCAAACCCCAGTTGTTTTGCTCATATTGATTGAAAGCAAGAATGAAATTTTCGAAGTTGCTCACACTCGGTTTTCCTGCTTCTAGTAAGCTATGAAGACCTGCGAGGCTCAACCCATCAATTCAACCAGGTGAAGGACATAAACAGCATTAGGACTCTCTTTTGTAGGGCATTTGGCATTAAGCAAATCAATGGAGGCAGCAACATTTTCAGGTCTGTGAACACAATTAAGGATTCATAGCTCAGCATTAGGCTTTAAATGCATTATGTTTCTTTCCTGGTAGCCTGCATATTTTCTTGAAATTGAATCAGAGGGATTTCAACTGGATTGGTACTATAGCTGAATTTAGTAGAATGCCGATGACCATGACAGAAAAGTTGCATCAGCAATAATCTTCAAGTTGATCAGGGAAGAAGTCAAGAAAATTAGTGCGTACACGGAATAGATTTGGACATTCAACTGAGTTTTATCTAGGTTACCTTGCTGTCCTTGAAAGTGGAAAAACATAACAACTCCATTATTCCTTTGCTGGTCATAATGAAAGCAAAAGCCAAGTAATCATTCAAGGGCATCTTGCTCCAAATTGAAGGCATCTGGCAGGCTATAAATTTTGCCAGAAATGTCGTAACAACAAGAACTGCACTGAACTTAACTCTAGTCGGATTAGACCACATCGTCCCTGGATGAACTCTCATTGTAGCCGTGGTTACATAGGGTGCCAGAAAGACACCAGAAACAAAGCATTCGAGCTTGTCTACCAGGCCAGATCCTAGTGGTGGTCCGTCCGGTACAGCTAAACTGAAGAGAAAAGCTCCGAACAAAGGAGGTTGAGCAAACCAATGTGTGCATATAGAAGACCATAAAGCTAGTAACATGATGGTGAAAATGTACACTTCCTTGATTGGCTTGCCTTTTGGTGTTTCTCTGATTATCCAAAACTGACGTAAATTTAGAAATAAAAGAATTTTTTGTTGTATCTTATTAAGAAAATATGTACAGAGTGGTTACATATATAATAACCCTAGCAATAAAAAAAGAAACTAACTAGGCTATCAGATCCCATGATTTATGGAATATTCTTAATCAAATTAGCCTAATTCTAAGGATACAAATTATTGCAAATCTTCTAAAAATCTAGTTGTACATTAATCATGTTTTTTCACACTCCTCCTTAAGCTGGTGAATAGATGTTTTTCATTCCCAGCTTGGATACAATACTCTAAAACACTGAGCTACTTAACCCTTTAGTGAGCACATCTGCAAGTTGGCCATGTGTAGACACATAAGGGGTACAAATCAATCCGCTCTCCAATTTCTCCTTGATGAAGTGTCTGTCAATTTTGATGTGCTTTGTTCGATCATGTTGTACTAGGTTGTGAGCTATGCTAATCGCAGACTTATTGTCACAATAAATTCTCATTGGGCCATCTCAATTGATCTTCAAGTCTTCCAAGATGATTTTCAACCAGAGTAGTTCACACACACCTTGAGTCATTGCTCGGATTTCTGCCTACCACATGTTTTTTACTCCTCCACGTCACGAGGTTACCACCAAAAAAGGTGCAATATCCTGTGGTTGACCTCCTGTCGACTATTGACCCAGCATAATCAGCATCTGTGTAAGCTTTAAGCACCAAACCTCCATTTCTTTTAAACATAATACCCTTTCCTAGTGTCCCTTTGAGATGCTGCAACACTCAGTGAGCTGCTTGCAGATGAACTTCCTTTGGGCTATGCATGAATTGACTAAATCACACTTACTGCGTATGCTATGTCTGGTCGTGTATGAGATAGATAAATGAGTTTTCCTAGCAAACGCTGATACATTTCCTTATCTATTGCAGCATCTTCCTCTGCCATTCCAAGTTTAAGATTTGGGTCTATTGGAGTACTTGTTGGTTTGCACGTTGTCTTGCCTGTTTCTTTAAGGAGATCTGTAACATACTTCTATTGGGAGATAAAAATGCCCTGCTTAGAGCGAGCTACCTCAATCCCAAGAGAATATTTTCACATTCTTAATGCTTTGATCTCAAACTCCTTAGCTAAACACTGACTTAGAAGCTGTCTCTCCTTATCATCATTCCTTGTCACTATTATGTCATCAACATACACTAAGAGTGCTGTGACTCCCCCTGAAGATGAGTGTTTAATGAACAGTGTATGATCCCCTTGGCTTTGACTATACCCCATGGCAATCATAAGTCTTGCAAATCTGCCAAACCATACCCATGGTGATTGCTTAAGTCTTTATAAGGCTTTCTTCAATTTACACACAGTATGAGCATCCAAATTATTCCTATAACCTAGTGGGACCTCCATATAAATTTATTCTTCTAGTTCTCTGTGCAAAAATGCATTCTTGACATCAAACTGCTGTAACTCCCAACCATAATTAGCTGTTAATGACAAAAAGATTCTAACAGTATTCATTTTCACAACTAGAGCAAAAGTCTTTAGGTAGTCAATCCCATAGGTTTGAGTATAGCCCTTGGCTACCAGCCTTGCCTTGTACCTCTCTATTAACCCATCTACTATATATTTCACTGTATAGAACCATTTACACCCCACGAGTTTCTTTCTTGCTAGTAACTTCACCAACTCTCACGTTTTGTTTTTCTCCAATGCCTCCATTTCCACATTCATGGCTTGTTTCCATTTCTCATTGGACAAAGCCTCAAATAAGGTGGTAGGGATGGCAATGGTGTTCAGGCTAACTAGGAAGGCTTTATGTGATAGTGAAAAATGTTTGAAGGATAGGAAGTGTGCAAGAGGATATAAAGGTCGTTTTGTGCACTCTCTAGTTCCTTTCCTAACAGCAATGGGAAGGTCTAGGTTATCATCGCCTACATGAGATTCAGTATCAACTTATAATGAAGAATTAGAAATTGTTACCTCATTCTCAGGATTTGGGTTGGATTCTTAGACTTGCACTGATTTAGGGACAGCCATTTTCTTCCTTGAGTACATCTTGCCAAATCTCACATTCTTAATAGCAGAGTTGGGATTTTCTGAAATTTCGAGCATATGTTCAAACACGGGATTTGGCACAGGTTCTGAAATTTCAGGCACAAGTTCAAACTCAAGATTTGGCATGGGTTCAGACACAGGATATGACATGGACTCAAATATTGGCACAGACATTGGAAGTGACGACAGATCAAGCAAGAGATCCCCATCCTTTTCTTCAAGTATGGAATTCTCCCCCTAAAGATAAGGTGTGGTGAAGTAAGGCACTTGTTCATTGAAAGAAACATCCACTGAGACATAAAACTTCTTTGATGGAGGGTGATAACACTTGTACCCTTTTTGAGTTGAGGAATAACCCACAAATACGCATTTTAATGCCCTTGGGTCTAGCTTTCCTTTATTTTGATTATGAACATGGACAAATGACACACACCCAAATATCTTAGGGATAAGATTATTTGTAGTGTGTATGTTTGGATAGAATATTGAGAGTGTTTCCATTGGACTCTTGAATCCCAAGACTTTGGAAGGCAAAGATTTATAAGGTGAATGGCTATAAGAACTACTTCCCCCCAAAAGGATTTAGGCACATTTTTTTGGAACAAGAGAGCTCGGGTTGATTGAAGGATATGACCATTTTTCCTTTCTGCAACTCCATTTTGTTGTGCTGTATTGACACAGGATGACTCATGTACTATCCCTTCCTTTTGAAAATAAGGAGTTAAGACTTGATTGAAATAATCTCTGGCATGATTTGACCTAAACCTTTTGATATTGACTCCAAATTGGTTCTTAATCATAGAACAAAAATTTGAGACGATAGTACTAACATCAGATTTATGTTTAAGCAAGAAAATCCAAGTAACACGAGTATAATCGTCAATGAATGACACAAACTGTTGGCTCTATAACAATACCGAAAGGGGGGTGAATCGGTTTTTAACTAACTTTAAGTTCGTTTTTCGGTTCTTTTAAATTCACTAGCCTATATTAATGTTTTCTAAGTTCTTTAGGCTATACAAGCATGCAATCCAAATTCAATACAATAAGCACAAATATAATTGCAAGTAAACAAAGAGAGAAGGGAAAGAAAAATGTACGTAAGTGATTTATAGAGGTTTGACAACCTTGCCTACGTCCTCTACCTTGAGATGCTCCCAAGGATTTTCCCTAAATTCACTAACTTGAATTTGTCTTTACAATCCCTCTTTTTCATAAGCTCAAGAGAAACTTTTACACCTCTCCTTTTTCCTGGCTCAAGGAGAAAACCTTTCCCCTTATTTTTTCGGGCTCAAGAAGGAAACGTTACAACCTCTCCCTTTTATGGCTTAAGGAGAAAACCTTTTACCCAATCTTCACTTACAATGAAGCACTCAAGGGTTCACTGCCTTTTACAAATTGTGAATGGGTTTTCTAGTTTGTGTAATCAAAGAGATACCTCTAGATAGGCAAATGATTACAAAGGTTAAGCACAAAGAAAAGCCTATACAATGTTTGTGCTAGTTTATACAAAGAAGATGAGAATGATGGAAGATATTGAATTCTAACTCTTGAACTCTTTGAGATGCTTAAAGATGATGAAGAAATTTAAGAATGATATGTCTTGACTGCTCTTACTGCTTTCTTGTGCTTCCAAACCTCTATTTATAGTCCCTTGAATGTATTCTTGACATTTGTTGGAGTCAAAAATAAAAGTTACCGTTGTATCTCACAAAACTAGCCGTTGGAGTGCTTTTTCGAGGTAGGGGATCAATCCTATGCCCTAGGGGATCGATCCCATGCTTCAATTATACTTTCTGGAGCATTCTGCCACTTTGGGATGGATCCCTCAACATGGGGGATCGATCCCTCAACTTGTTCCTTCACTTTTTAGACCATTTTGGGTTAGATATGATGTGATATTTGGTTTTAATTTACCCCAAAACATTTATGAGTTTTATGGGAGTTTTCCTTGATTTTCTAAACTTGTGTTCAATATATTCTTGAGAAAATTACTTTGATGAAAATATTCAAACTCATTTTGTAAAATATTAAGACCAATAAGAATATATAATTAAATCATGGTCATGGTTTGAGAGAATCATGTGTGATAAAGCAAATTTACAATATGAATGAAACATTAAAGCTTACTTAAGTTTTTGTCATTTCAAAATACATATGTCAATTTAAAGCTAACACAAACTATTTTGCCCCAGAAACATTAGGAATAGTAGAAGGACCCCAAATATCAATGTGAATGAGATAAAAAGGAAGAAAGTTTCTGTTATTACTTACTGCAAGAGGTATACGTTTATGTTTAGCAAGTTTGCACGCTTCACGATGGAAGCTCTCAACATCTAGACCTTGAAATAAAGATGGAAACAAAATTTTAATGACTCTAAATGATGGATGTCCAAGTCGGCAGTGGTGAAGCCAAACTTTGTCTTTATTGGATGAATAAAGTTCTGAAACAAAAGAAGAAGGTAATTGGCCCTTGGTAATATTTGATTGGCTCAGTGCTTCAAGGTAGTAGAGCTCATCCCATTCTCTAGCATGTCCAATCGTCTTCCCCGAATCCTTGTTCTGAAATACACAATGACTATGATGAAAAATCACATTACAGCATAAATCTTGAGTAAGTTTTTGGATAGAGACAAGGTTTGTGGATAATCTAGGGACATGAAGAACATTTTTTAAGGTCAATGATGGACTTATTTTAACATCTCCTATACCTGCTACAATAGTCAAAGAACCATCAGTTGTGGCTATTTTCCTATTGCTTGGACATAGGGAGTATGTGTAAAAGATATTCGGTGAGTGGGTCATATGGTCGGTAGCTCTTGAATCCATGATCTAAGAGTTGGCAAAGGTTGTATCCGAGACATTTAATCCAATAAAGGATGGAAACTTACTTAAATACACCAATGAACAAGTACCTTAAGGTTTGTCAAGGTTACTAATTAGAGATCTCGGTCTTTTGACCTCTTCTTGGTTGAGATTGCTTGACTCCTTTGGCGCTGCAGTGGTTGTTTTAGCGACTTCTGACATCTTTCACAAATCAAAACTTGCTGAAAGACTAGCGAGAATCAAGGATAAATTGGCAATGAAGGCCAAGCAACAAAGAGAAACCACCAATGATGAAGAACAGAGGAAAAATCCAACTATGAAGGCTGGTAAAAAAGAACACGTGAAATACTCTGTTTTTTCTTTAGAAAACAGAGCAAAAAAAATAGAGATGAAGGCTGGAACAAGAGAACCAAAACTGAGCCTAAAGAGATGAATAGAAACAAATTTTGATGATGAAGGCTGGATGAGAAAATGACTATGAAGGCCTAAGGCAAAAAAATCAGTAATGAAGGTTGAAGAAGAAACTGTAGAAAATATCAACAATGAAGGTTGAAGAAGAAACTGCAGAAAAATTAGCAATGAAGGCTGAAAAAGTGACTGATTTCCAAGAAAAAACATAAAGCTCTTGATACCATGACGTAAATTGAGAAATAAAAGAATTTTCTGCTGTATCTCATTAAGAAAATATGTACAGAGTGGCTACATATATAATAACCCTAGCAATAGAAACGGAAATTAACTAAGCTATCAGATCCCATGATTTATGGAATATTCTTAACCAAATCAGCCTAATTCTAGAAATATAAACTGTTGCAAAATCTCCTAAAAATCTGGCCGTACATAAATCATGTTTTGCCACAAAAACATCAATGGATGAAGGACAAACACAAGAACAATGATAAAAAGAATCATTGCTCCTGCAAATATCAGAGCCGATGAAGGTAATCTGGTCCAATAGTTGAAGAAGCGAAGGCGACACTTAGAACTACGCTGCTCAAGTCTCCAACGACTGCAGACGATAGAGCCAGCCGTCCCAGTTCTGAATTTAGGATCTTGAGCTCTCTAAGAAGGCATGCAATGACTGGAAGAGAAGTCAGAGATTCATTTGTCATTTCAGTTAGGCGTTTGATTGTTATTTCCTCAGGTTGATTAGGCTTTTCAAAGGCTTTGTGGACAAGGGTACCGATCAAAATCGGAGATAAGGATACAATGCCGACCACCTGGGCACTTCTTGTTGATCTGAATGCCACCCTCGCGTCCATTTTCACTCCCATCAGAAACAGAAATATGGCAAAACCAAATATTGCTGCAGTGTCAAGTACTTCTACACAAAAGTCAGGTGGAAACAATATTGCTTTGAATGCACCTATTTGCCCAGCATTGCAGGACCGAGGATCATACCAGCCTGGTTGAAATCACAAATCAAGACAATGGTACAATAAAACACATGCCTTTTGATATTTTAAGACAGGATCTCATTCAGATTCAGTTTTTCCATGCATTTTATGGACCATGCAATGTAGGAAAGCCAAGAAACAAAGAGAAAGAGGTACTTACAAGCATTTGTGAGGCAAAGACGGGGATTCCAAGAGGCTTCAGAAAGGAATAAACGACATGAGTGACCAAGAAAATTAGGAGCATCTGCAACTCCAGAAGCGGTAACGGATACGTGAGAATTACAGATGGAGAAGCCATGTCCTCCCAGATGCCGGCTGAATTTACCTTGGGCGGTAAAACAAAGCAAACTTGAACTGTTTCATCCTCGTATTGACGATCTTGTGGTGGTGCTTTTTGCATTGCTGATGCAGGCTAAGGTTGGTGTTAATGAAGGAAATTTATTGAAGATATAAAAGAAAGACTATGCAAGGATCAATGTTTTACATAGATTTTCAGAATGCAGAGAATGAAACTAAAGAAATTGCTTCAATGTTAATCATCAAGCTTAATATATTAGGTTAGCTGCCACTTTATTTTCTGGTTAGTGTCAACCATCTCTAGTTACCAACAAGGTCATTTCCAAAGATCTAATTAGATGTTTGCTGTTGATTTTATGTAGTAACAGTGTTACAAAGTGTTAATGCAATGCAACTGTTTGCCAGATTCTAGTTAGCAAGTGTTTAACTGTCATGAAAGGGTTTGTTTGATATAATTCAAGAAAAGTATGGCAAGCAGAGATGGTTACTCTATTGCCCAAATCCAATTTTAGAGAAGTA
The DNA here is from genome assembly GCA_032173925.1 of Heritiera fomes. Taxonomy (NCBI): domain Eukaryota; kingdom Viridiplantae; phylum Streptophyta; class Magnoliopsida; order Malvales; family Malvaceae; genus Heritiera; species Heritiera fomes. The sequence goes on from JAPDPM010000007.1 coordinate 37,004,250, forward strand.
CAATTTTTATACTTTTTTGGCCAAAATCCAATTTTAAGTGAAAGCAGAGATGATTTAACACTTTTTTTGTACTTTTTTGGCCCAAATCCAATTTTAGAGAAGTACAATTTTAAATCTTGAGTTTTAACCAAAAACAAATGATGCTGTGACATACTAAATTCTGTTTTTATTTTTTTATTTTATATAACAAATTTAGATCATATGCATGAAAAATGTTGGAAAATAGTCTATCCCATTAACTTAATAAAGATTAATCTGAATTAAAACTTGGGAATTTCCTCTGATGTGAATTAATCACAGAAAGAAGATCAAAAGAGTATGAATGCTTTCACTCTCCTCTCTTCCGACTTTATGAAGGAGCGCTGCCTGGAACAAGTAGTAGCTAGTTTCAGATCATCAATCAAACGTCCTTTTTCTTGTTTTGGTGAATCATCAAACGCCCTTTAACCAGCAGCAGCCATCAATTACCCTCATCCATATTTATGTTCATTCACTACTTAAAAGGCAGCAGTTTCCATTTCAGGAAAAAAAAAGAGGTTGCTTTTTCTGAAGAACAAGAAAACAGTCAAGAGAATAATCGAATTTATATTTATTCTGCCGAAGAGCGTGAGTTTTGGTTCAATGTTAAAGGTTGCAACCTTTATTTAATTACAAGTTGAGCACAAGGCATAGAGCTTCTCTTACATTATGGGTGACTTACAGTAAACAAGTTGACATCTAGTAAGTTAGATGAACTTTCTAATTTCTTGCTTCATTTAGATTGTTTATTCAAACAAAGGTATGATAATAAATTACACTCTGCAGTTTGGGGCAACAAGACATTGATGCACGTATTAGTCCAAATTTCAGTATTTCAAGCAGGATCTTGTCAGAAAAGAAAGAAAACTTCCGTCACAGGTTAGCACTTATGCAACTCAATTCCTTGGTAATCCACAGGCATTGTTAACAGGTTTAGAAGAGACAGATTAGGAAGATAAAGGTGTTAGGAACTCAAATCCTTGGTTCAGAAGAGCCCCAGTCACCCATAACTTCAGGTTTGGCAAGTTCGTGGACTGCTTACAATCTCTAGCCTGCTCCAGCAAGAACAGATTGTCAGTTGCAAAATAAAAAGCAACAGGAAACACAATTAGGATAAAAATAGTAGAAGTACTATCTTACATTTAGTGTAAATGTTAATACAAATCTGTCTGAAACAGTGGCCAGATTGGAATTTTGAACTTTGAAATTGGTTAGGGACTCAAGGACCTTGTAGAGTGATACTGCAACCCCTTCACCATTGTTGCACACCAATCTAACGTAGAACTCTCTTTCTCCCACTTGAAACACATTCAACTGCAAACCCACATGCACAACTATAAGAACTTGGCAATGTTCAATTTACATTTCGAAGAAAGGCCTATAATGTTATGATTCTTTACCTGCAATATCTTCTTGCAAATGGGATGGCTGTTTTGTCCAACTCGAATCTTCACAGGGTTGTCGATTGATTCTTGGTACCTTTCAGACCCTGCCAGTGATGCTTCGAGACCAGCAATCTCAGCTTTTAGCTTCTTATCCTGAAGTTGCAGGTCTTGCACATACAATACAGCATCTCCGATTATGGAAGCCTTATCCATCTGCAGGCATAAGAAATGTAATTGATTAATCCTACCCATCTTCATAACTATTTTCTTGATGATAAAAAGGGTCAAGAAATAGCTGATAATAAACTACTGACACTGATACAAGACATACTTTAGTTATGTTGGGAACCAGGAAGCGCAATGCATAGAGCTTCTCCTTCATCCGACTCCTCCGCCGCCGCTCTGAAACCAAAGTTCTTGACCGATCAACCTTTGTTTTCTTCGTTGCCGTTGTTGTTGTTGTGGTAGTTGTCCCAGAAGAGTTCTCCTCATTATCTTCTTCTCCATCCATCATTATTTCTCCATCAAAGCTTGACAATGGGTTGAAAACATAATCAGGATCGGGCACCATGGCGCTTGAAGCATCAAAGCCGAAAGCATTCCCATCAGGCGTTGAACTAATCTGCTTATCAACAATACAGCCATTGATAAGATGATAGTCAAGACCGGCGACAGCATCTTCATTTTCTCCACGAATCAGATCGATGAACCGATCAAAGTTAGGGTCATCAATGAAGCCATGTAGCTCAAAGCAGCTAGGGAGCTCCAGGGGGTAATTTCTGGACGCATCCATAGGCTAGTATGCACTGCCAGGTGAATTTGCGAGCTGATGTTGCTGTAATAACTTATAAATTAGAATCTGGACGTGCTCGACGTCATTTCTTAGGTGTGAAAGCAATCGAATTGAGAATCTGACGCTGCAAGTGATGCTATTTCATTATGTTAATTACTAATTAGTCAGGTGGTAACTGGTGACAAGCTAGCTGCAAGCCTGCAACATCAACAATGGCGGATAGCCTTAGAATTAAAGAAGATATAATTTATATTCAATTCTATTAAACAACATATTTTACTTGAGTTGAGCTCTTATCATTGATGTTGACTTGGTCATGGCAGTTAACATAAAACACTGAGGTAAAGACATCAATAAAGCAAAGATATCTGACATGAAAATTCTGTTGGCATATATCTGTTTGGTGAATCCATTAGGCATTAGCAAGTTAATAAGCTTGAAAAATTCTGCTTGGGAACTGCAATCTATGAGGTGGAAATTAATGACCCAATTCTCCAAGGTTAGTCATCTCAAATGAGTCTAATAAGCAATGACATCAGAATTCAGCAACTTTCCATGGTTTTTTTCTGTCAACTTCCAGGGGCATATCCATAACCTTGCACTATTCACATTCTGAGCTGACAGAATTTTTTTTCTTGAAAAAGATTTTAGACATAGTTTATTGAATTTTGTAGGTGTGAATGGAATCAATTGGCCTTTCTCAACATTAAGAATCTTATATTTCATTATGTTCAGAATTAAATAAGTATAGTTACTTATCTATTAGGAGAGAGAACAAAATTGTAGATTTACAACATTAAGAGTTACTTATCAAGTAGCCGCAGATTTACAGTCAATCCAGAAATTGTAGATAGTGTAGAAGTGGATAGTGTTGGGGCTTTCATGTTGAATATGGAAGGGGTTGAGTGCATATTTATAAATGTGAAGAAAAATCTTATTTCTTAAGGTAGCATTTGGGATGAGAAGACCGGATAGCACTCAGTATCGTATCATAGTTTAGATTACCAACATCATTTTTTTTGTTCTAAGCAGAGAAAATTCCCCCAAGGCCCTATTTGTTTTGAATTGTTCTGAGCAGAGAAAATAACCTAGGGCCCTATATGTTTCGGAGAGAGAAATTAGTATCTCTAAGGTAGATTGCTGGGGCTGAATGTATGTTTATAAGTGTGATAGAAAATCTCATCTATTGAACTAACTTTTAAGGTGAAAAAGTCTAATAGTATCCAACAAACACTTTCCTTGACTTTGACTCATGGTAGCATGCATAAGAACCCCAAGACCGTGAGCCATCCACTTGATGGAGAAAAAAAGGAAAAATAAAAAATAAAAATAAAAATCCAATGCTTAAATCTAACTCTTCCCAGCTGCATGAACTGTGCAACTTTTTTGTTCTTAAGCTCAATCTTAATCAAAAAATTTACATATCAATCAACCAACAAATACTCTTTGACATTGACTTTGTATAGCATATCAAGATAAAGACTTACATAAGATTTCCATTTTCCATTAGAAGTTCAGCACTAAATCCGATACAAAGATTGACATTATAAATACATTAAGAAGAAGACCGGATATAACTAAAATTAAAAAGCTGAGTATATCTATTCTTCAAAGGGAATGTCAAACATAGTACTGGAAAAAAAAATCATTTTATAAACTCTATTAAGTAAGGAAAGAATCCTTTGCTACCTGCACCCAATTGACAGCAATGTTTACTCTTATTTTAAAAAATGAAAACCCTACTTGCCTGAAAGAGATGGGTCATACAGGAATTGCTGCCAGCTTTATTTTTCAATTTTTTATTTTCATCTCAGCTGACATCATTGATCATTTAGAGAAAGCAAGCTTAATGCAATTTATGATGTAATTATGCATATAATTGTTTATTGTTTACCCTTTTCATGCAATTTTCAAGCTAGGGAAATTTGTGGGCAAGGAATTGGATGGGGCAAGACGACAACACGTGGGGGACAGTATCCTGATTGAACTTGGGTTGCCCATTTTGTTGGAGCATGAATAAATTACTGAGACAACCTCAGGTTTCCAGGGGCTTATTTTAATGCTTAATGTTCAAATTTCTGTTCAATGTTTGGGTTTGTAAGATGGTACTGGTACATGGCATGGGCCATTAGAAAAGCATATCCCATCTGGTTGGGTTGGTTGGGTTAGCTTAATATTTTCGCACACCTAAAGCTTTGGTTGGGCTAGGAAATGCTGATTTTAGGCTGAAACTTACTTTGTAAGGCCATTCTATTCATTCCAAAGGTCTACTTTATAAGCCTAAGAGGGGCTTGGACTACCTACACTTAATAGGTTTCTAGGCTTTGCTTGACAAAAAATAAAAAAGGTTACAATGGAAAAACTATTAATCTAATTAGATTTTATAATTTTTTATGAATTATTTTTTCATATATGATTTTTAGATTTCACAAATAAAATTAACAGTGTAAAACGTACTTTTTAGAGAATCTTAAAAAATTTTAAAAAACTAATTAAAAAAAATGACATGTACCTTTTATAGACATGTAACAATTTTTTAACTCTATTTGTAGAATTAAAAAAAAACTCCACTCTTAATATATGAGATAATAATTTTTTTTATTTTTTATTTAATTATTAGATTAATCATTTTTCATTTGTTTTCTTTTTGCCAAACAATGTTGTCAGTATCCTTGTGCATATCAATGGTTCGACTTTGAGTGTAATTAAAGCCGATGGGCTTCATGACTTGCCCCATCCATGGACAACCTTTTGTGCAAAAATTGTATACCCTTTCTCAAAAATGAAGACAATTTTAGAAAAAAAATTTGCAATTTTTGTTTATCAAATAATTTTTTATTAAATAAATATTAAAAAATGCAAAAAATCATTGTCTACGAAACAATCACAATCATATCTTAACATCTATGGCATTTTATGTGCACATATTCTAATCCAGAACGTGCAAAAACTAATGGTATGAAGTTATTGGAAAGTCAATTTATAGTGATACATACATAAATTTTTTCAAAAATAAATATACATTAAATAATATTGGAGGCCATTGTACATAAAAAAATAAAAAAGAAATAATTTACAAAATTTAAGGAGGTAATGTTTCCTCAAGCTTGTATACTCCTCCATGCCTCCTTAGCTACCTCTTATATATGAATACATCTAGGAAGATATCATTTATATATATCATTATCTTTACTTTTTTTCAAATCTCTATGAGAAAATTAAAAAAAAAAAAAAACAAGAAGAAGAATGAAATATAAGAGAAAAATAGCAAACCCTAGATGAAGGCATGTAGATAACTAAATCGACCGAAAATTACTTGGTAAAGACCAAGCGGGCATGCATGATTTTATGGATATTATTATCCAAGGCTGTACCAACTGAGTTATACCATTAAAATGACATTAGTGGAGACAATTTAATAGACATGTAATTAATCAGCACATCAACAGTGTCTGGTCGTCACTTTTCATGTTTTTGTTGTTTTTTGATGGAAGAAATCATTGTCATCATCATTCATCAAACTCAAGATTAACCAGAGCTTGCTATTCGTTCTCTGTTCTATCACTTGTCTTTGTTATTATCCGTTAGGGTTATTTCAATTTCTTTATTATTAGTAGTTTCATTACGGAACACTGCTGCCCTTTCAATTCAAACCTTTGAGATTTTTGTGAGGCAGTCTTCAATCTTGATGTCATGAATATTATCATTACTACACCTTCAATGAAATTTTTTGCTTTTTAGTAGGTCTAAATCTTTGAAAAGTGTGTTTCACATTCATTGATTCATAATAAAAATATAAAAACCATTATTCTACGTCAACGTTGATAATTTTATACTCGATGAAACGAAATTTAAATAAAATAATCATCACATGTAGAATTAATTTTCACCTTTAGTTGTTAGTAAAATTTAAAAACCTCAACAAAATCTTTTGTTAAGATGTGGTAAGGTTTATGGTAAAGTAATGTATGGTAACTCTTTTAATTATTAAATCGACTGTCATACTTAAATTTTTGATAGAATTTAAAATCTTTCTACTCAAAATGCTGTATGAAATGATTTTTCCTACAATATATTGTTTTTTAAAATTTTTTCCTTTCTAGATCTCTCTTTCAAAGTTTTTTTTTTCCTAATTTGGATTCTAAACTACAACTTCTTTAGTCTTTATATCTAGCCAAACTAGCAAGACTGTTAAAAATAAAAAATAAAAAAGCAAAATGTTTCATTTTTTATAGATTGCTAGAGAGATCAATTATCAGTTAATAGTACTATTATTTTCTTGGTTTTTCTTTTAAATTTTTTTAATTGTTGTCGTGTCTCATTGAGAGACTATATATGCTGTGTATTGGAATTAACATCAAAGAGATAATCTCATGAGTTATTTCATTTTACAAGTTAGCATGACTGTTTTTCACCTTGACTTGATCAATCTTAATAGTTAAAGATTAAATTGGAATATGATTAGTTCGTTGATTTAAATTAAATCAGACTCAACTTGTTCAATTGACATTTTTTTATCATTTATTATTTTATTAAAAAAGCTAAATATAAAAAAAAATTACAAGCAAAGCAAGAGATAAAATTGACTTTAATGTTCACTCAAAGACTTTCGGTGTTTTGGGTGACAATAATTCAAGATTCCCAAGTCATTGTAAAGAAATTATCCAATACATATAGTTCCTTAGGGAACACATTAACCATTATAACTTAACATAATTCCAAGTAAATTGCATCATTAGTTTGTGGATCTTTTGTAATGTTTGATTTTCTTTTCTTACTTAAAATACTATTTTCTCTTTTAACGACTTTTTGAATTTATTTTAAATTCATCTATCCATTGATATTAGGTTAATATATAAATAAAATACGTACAAAAGAATTTTGTAAACATAATGCTTTTGATGGAGGAATGTATATATAGCAAATTTCATATAAATTTAAGTTATATTAATCGATGAATTTGAAACAAATTCAATAAATCTTGGACGAAAAAATAATTTTTTTAATTGCAAATGAAATTGAACTTTTATAAACAGAGTCATGAATAAATGATAACATTTACTCTATGATTTTGATTTATATAAAAAAAATTCAAATTCAATTTTGGAAATGAAAAATATGAGGTAAATTAAATAAAAATTATTACTACTTATATAATTCAAAATTATAAATATTATACAATTATATTAGTATATTATCCTCGAACAGTTATTTATTCATAATCAACTTAAAATTTGTATTCAAATGTAATTAAACAAATGAATAAATTATATGGATAATTATTACATATACTGACAATGGAGTTTTTTTACTCCACAAGTAGCGTTAAGATCGTGACATGTGTCTTACAAAAATATTAAAATAAATAAAACAGAACATGTATCACGATCTTAACGCTACTTGTGAAGTAAAAAAACTCCACTGTCAGTGTATATAATAATTATTCAAATTATATTTTTTAATTCAAATTTAAATCTTATAATATATTAAAATTTTTTTTCAATCATTCAATGAAAAGATTACTGAACGAACTGATAACTATCCTAAAAAGAAAAAAATCAAACATAAAATTGGCATATCCAAAATAAAATCGAAGTCAAAAAAAGATAACTGGTAAAAAAACAGGAGTTTGTCGGAAATCGGAATTCTAGAATGTCAGTTTCTTGGTTGTTACACACGCAACACAAACGTGTCGCCGCACGAAAGGCAGACAGAATTTGGGACCATTTGTGAGACTCCAGCGCGATGCATCGCAATAGCAAAAGCAGCGAAGATTAAAAAAATGCCTCATCATAGAGAAAGATCCCATTGGATCCTTGGTTCCTTACCTACTCAACTAAACTTTTAATTATTTTTCTCTCTAAAATGTTTTATTGCTTCGTTATTGTTTCATTGTCAAATCATTTTCTTTCTTATTAGGATAAGGATTAAGACTCATGGAAATTTTTTTAAAAAGTCATGCATGGAGCCAGCCACAAGTAATAAATTCTCAGTTTCTCACAAGTTAATTTGGATATATCCTTTATCATCTTACCAACTAATTAATTTTTTATTAAATATAATAAATTAATTAATCAGTTCTAATATTTTAATTAATACATACAAAATTTTTTATAAAGTATATATTTGTACATGAAATTTTTACTTTTCAAAAGTTGTTTGGTGTGTGTATATATATATACAAAAAAAAAATTTCAATCTTATATATGTATTTTATAATTATAATTTTAATGGAGAAAAAAACTATACTACTAGTTAATATAAAACATTAACATGACCCAGTAAAGAGAAGGAACATACAATTTTTTGTGGAAAAAAACGATTGAGTATTCACTTCAATATGTCGACCAATTAGTCCAAATTAAAATACAACCATAAGAAAGAGATAATAATAGAAGCATATTTTAAATATAGTAAAATACGTGAGAGTTGATTTTTCTTTTTGTCTTATGGTCAATTTGCTTTCAAATCAGTTTATGTACATTTTAAAATTAATCTTTTTGAACGATGTTAAGTGTGCACCTTGATATTAACTTGATGTATTCAATAAAATTAATACACTTAAATGTTAGCTCTAAAAATTAAATCGATTTGGAATCAAAACTTCAACCAAGCTCCGATTTAAGCACTTATTAGGAAGAGTAAAAAAAGTACAAGCCATCAAAAACAATACAGATAAGATAAGGTACTTTGGTCTTTGGAGTTTATCCATTCATAAACGACAACACTGACAGAGAAAAAGGACAATTATATGAAGTATCATTTTTTTTTTGGTTATATATATGAAGTATCATTGATATTTATATATATAAACGACAACACTGACAGAGAAAAAGGAGAAGGATACGATACTATCATATATTTTTATCCTTTTTTTATATTATTTGACATATGTCTATTTATTTGTTTTCAATAATTTTTTTACTTAGATTTTTTTATTTTTTTCAGTAATTTTTTTAGTTAAATCTTTAACATATTTTTTACATGTCTCTTTAATTCTTTTTAATTCATTCTTCTATTATTATTTTATGGTATTGCTTTATATTTGGATTTATATATGATGCACTGGCAGTATATAGTTCATATATATTATCAATGCATCAAAGATTGACACCTCATCAATAGATCCTTATGAGTAAATTAAAAAAATTAATTTATATTTACTTTTAAGTGCTTGACATATTTTTTAATTTACTAATTGATGAGGTGTCAACCTCTAATGCATTGATAGTGTATAAAAATTATATATTGTCAGTGCATCATGTACAAACCCTTATATTTTTATCTATTTGCTTTTTTTAATTGCATATATTTTGCTTTCAAATGAAAATTATTATATGAAAGGGTTTTTTTATATCTAACTTTTTCAAAAAAAATACTTTTACTTTGCATATTGTACTTTGAAGTAAATATAAATAGTTCAATTAGTTATTCTTAAAATAAAAATGCTTAAAGATGAGTTTTAAACCTTACACTTGATTAATAATATGAACAAAACATTTTTAGCTAATTTTTCTTACTTTTTTGGTAAATTGTATGAATTACTATGTCGTATGTATATTTTGGTGCTTTTAGTTTTTATTGTTGTTGCATCATTATTTTAATTTGTTTGTTTCTAGCACAAATTATCTGTTTGTCATACATTTAACTTAAGTATTGTGTATTTTTTTAATCCAAGCTAATCCAAATTGCTCAAAAATTATTTTTGGATATTTTGTTTGATATATAAACTCTATCTTTAATAAACATTTTTCTCTTTTGTACTAAACAATATGAAAGAAATAAATATTTTTATGATTAACAACTTTTATCTAATAATCAATTTTACTAACTTTAAGAATTGTAAAATAAAAACAGACCCGTAACATCGCACGGGTGCATATCTAATATATATATACAAGCACACACATATACATATATATATATGTATGTATATATGTGTGTGTAAATATATTTATATATATATATATATATGCATGTGCGGGAAGAAAAATAAAAATAAAAAAATGAAAAAGTAGGATATATTTTTGGTTTAGCACATGGCAATGATAAGCACATTCGTCTTCCAGTTTTTCCTTTTTTATTAATTGATAAGCCCTTCTCTTTTTTATATTCTGCCATGCTCCCAGATATAAGCATTAGGGCTTGGCAACTCATACTAATTATTGCACACATGGACGGTCTGGATAATCGAAATTTCATGATTCTGCTTCTGCTCATACCAAGCCATTAAATTATTTGCTTTTTTGCTTTCGTGGAACATTTTTGGTCGTGCTTTAGGATTTGGAATTCTTTGTATAAATCGAGTTTCTCTGCTGTCATCCTCAGCCAAAAATTAGATTTGATAATTTGTGTGTGTATATATATATATATATATATATTTCATATTAGTATTATATAAAATTATATTTGTATTGTATAAAATATAAAAAATTTGTCAAAATTTATATTCATACAATAAACATAAATTTTGTTTTTTAATTTTTATTATATTCTAATATAACTTTTACTAAAATTTAATTCATATCACATTTATATTTTTTACTCGTGTTATTTTTTTATTCTACATAAACCCCAGACTCAGAGCAAGTCTTATGAGCAAAACGGTGCGGGGCTGCAAATCTGCATCACCTCTGCTTTTTTCATTGGCGAAATCAAGATCATAGCAAGCTAGCTGGCATGGCTGTATTTCTCATTTCTCTTTCTATTTTTAAGGAAAGATGCTCGCTACAACAATCCTATAATTATTAGAATTTGTATATGATGCACTGATAATATATAATTTTAATACACTGTCAATACATCAGAGGTTGACACCTTATCAATAGGTCCTTATGAGCAAATTTAAAAAATTTATTTATATTTGCATATAAGGATCTATTAATGAGGTGTCAATCTCTGGTATATTGACAGTGTATAAAAATTATACAATGTCAATTCATCATATATAAATCATAATTATTAATTCCAACTCATACGAGTTAGTGTCTTGGGGAAAACATTTTCTTTTTTTCACTCAAACTTTTATCTTAATAAAACTTATTTTAAATATGTATAAAATGATGTAGTATTTTAAAATTGTTCAAGAAGAAAACTAATTTTAAACAAAGTAAACCTCATTCGCAGAATTCTTGTTGATTCAACTTAATTATTCAGTAAATCTTGACATGATATGCTTTTTTTTTAAATTTTAATTAATTCAAATAATTATGTTATACATGATGGCTGACTGATAATGGGGATATATCTAGACCTAAAATTTGAGTGTTATTGGTTCCTTAATGGACTAATTTTAAGCAAACCAAAATCAATTAGCGGAAACCCTGTATAAAGAAATTTCTAACAACTTTCTCTTACGTTTTTAACTTATTTTTCATATTTTAATTATGAGACATATTTTTAAATCAATTGTCTTCCATTAAAAAGTTTATGAATGTCAGACACAGTCACAAATTGCATATAAAATAAAATGAACGAGTAGCGTGTTCACACTCTCAATTACTATTTAAGAATTTTTTTTAGTTACAAAGAAAAAGTTGACTTTAAGTTTGATTTCACATTGGTTTAAATAATCATATTTTTATTAAAATGTGAGAATTATGTAAATTTAAAGTTCAAATATCAATATCTGTATTTTTTTTCCCTTAGGTCAAATTTACAGACAAAAAAATTATGTTTTCATTTTTAAAGTATGAAAATTTTACAAAAATGAAATTCGAATCTCCGCACAAAGCAAATTTATTCCTCCTTCCCTCAAATTAGAGTTTTTTATTGTAAAAAAATTAGTTTCTGAAATTGCAGCCTGATTTTCGGATCGAAAATAATTATTTAATGTGTATATCAACCATAAACAGCTGTTAAGGTTTTGGATTTGAATGTGGCGCATGGTTGAGCATTCTTCTGCTTAAACCAAAACCGTCGATGAAATTTACTCTCAGAATTCGGCCTCACGTTTGTGTTAGCAAAATCAGCCAATATTCAACCATGAATGCTGATGTTTGCTTATTTCTTATTTGCAATTAGTATATAATGAAACTTATGCACGCATGCAACTTGTTGATTAATTCGTCTTAATTAATATCATTGTTAACACGAACTAATATTTTTAAGAAAGATTAAACTATAAGAATCTCATATAGTATATTCTATAATGTTCGTTTATGTTATGTGGTTGAAATTTTGCGTGTAACAAGTTAAGAAAAAAATCATATATTTTTTTAAATACGTCACCAGCTCACCAAAAAACTTGAATAATTTTTTATTTTTTTGTCCTATTTTCTTCTTTATCTTTGCAAAGGAACATAAAATGAGAAATGACGTATTGATTTACCAAAAGTCATTTATCGGAAATTGGAGGGAAAAAAAAACCCTTAAGAACCCTCCAAAAGCCTGCTAGAACTTGTGGAAGGACATTAATTAAAACATGGCCCTTTGTTTGGTTGTGTGTTTCATTTTTCTGTTCTTTTGTTTGGTTGATGATTTTAGTTGGGTGAATGTGCATGTCTTCCTACGATTGCTTCAAAAGCCAACTTGATTATAAGTTTGAAAAGAAATGAAAACATTGCGGGTGACGTACGGATGATCCAAAAGTCATGGGTGAAAATTAAGAAACATCAAATCATGCATATGCAATGATCTCGAAAATCCTTTTTTTGAGGAAGAAGACAAGTAATGAAAGAAAATAGAAACTATTAATTATTTAATCAAACATATTCATTTTCCTCGATCTTTGGATAAAATTTCTCTTTAGAATCATGATAAAAGGAGAAAAATTCGTAAATATATGTACTTGGGTCGATGTGTCTAATTTTTCAAACTAGCTAATAGAGTTCTTTTTTTTTTTTTCTCTTTAAAAGGTGAAGTCTTTGCCCAATCCTTCAAGAGAGAGGGAAACGTGGGACCATGTGGTTGGAATTTGGATAAAACAATGTCACAATTTGGAATCAAGAAATTAGAGGTCATCATAAATTGTGTTTCTCAATCTGCAAGAGAGATTAAATGGTTGATTAAACTTTTCTTTAGGTTAGGAATAAAACTTAAATTAAGAAGCATTATGATCTTTTGCCAAGGTATTCATAAACCTGTCCCATAAGTAGACAAAATGAGATGGTTTCCAACTTTCATACTTTACATGAACTTAATTCTTAATGTCAACAGAAATCTATTTATAAAATAGTGCATTGAATTTTTTTGTTATCATTTTTTTAAAAATTTTTATAAGAACTAATATAAAGATCCTTTAGATTTAGGTTCCAACCAATCTCACTAAATAAAGGTTTAGTCTAATTTTAAGTTAATTTTTTTTATTACTCAAAAAAAAGTTAATTTTTTTATGCAAAGAAAGTCAAAATTTGTGAATCAAAAAAGGAATTGTAAATGCAAGAATTTGATTTTCAAATTTGCTAAATATTACCACTTAAAAATGGCTGCAAGAATCTTGTAAACCAAATCCCAAGTTAAAATTTTTAAAGAAATAATTTTATCATGTTAAAATTATTTAATTGACCTCAAAAAATCTCTTCTCCGGTTCATATTTTGGCAGAGGCAATTTTTTTCCCTAGATGCCACAGGCAATTTACTCCTTACATCACATCTTGCCTAATGTTGGAAAAGACGGGCAGAGAGGGATATTGATTTTCTGTTAAAGAATTAATCTGTCAAGATAAATAATGCATGCGTGAAACTATATCTTGTCCACAACTAAAAAAAAATTAAGAAACTTGCAAAATCGATGCGAATTGGAAGTTTAGACCAAATCGGTTTAGATTATAAAAAATTTGATTCAAATTCAGACAAATTGTATCATCAAATCGTATACATTGATCAAATCGATTGAGATATAAATTATAACAGAGTACTTTGTTGCTTAATATTTTATAATTTGTACTATATTTGAATCAGAATTTTAATTTTATATTTCAATTAAAAACTGAAATTAAAATTGAATTCAATCCTGAATAATTGATCTAAATCTAATTAATGTGGATCGGTTTGGATCAAATATTTATCTTTTGATTCAAATGCATATTATTAAATAAGAAATTCGGATAAATCAAATTGGATACTTTCATTTGGATGTAAGCTTGTGTGCGCGTGTGAATCTCTTTTTATTTTATTTTTTTGTAAGCACATGAATCTTCATCTGTTTTACAGTATGAGATTTATACTATTCAGACTAATAATGATAAATGGTAAATCCCTCCCAACAGTGAAAAATTCAAGACTCGACGTGTGAATCTCTTAAATTTGTATACAAGAAAGAAAAAAAAAACTCTTTATCTATAGTAGGCAATCAAATCGAGTTTATTTAACTTACAATCCAAGCCGATCCCAGCTTTTTTTTTTGAAAGGTGTATTCTTATTCAAAATTATAATCATAATTAAAATATTACTTTCGATGAACAAGTAATTTGATAAACTTCTAAATATAATAACAATAACAAACAATGCAAAGAATAGTAAACCAAACAAATTTCATATTTAGTGAGACTCAAACCTGAGAATTTAAAGTCACAAGACCTCCTTTTTGCCACCAAACCAATGCCTCATCGACCCAAACCAATCCAAGCTAAATTAATAGTTTGATTTTTTTTTTAAATCAAATAAAGCTAAGCCCTGCCAGTAGATGATATGCTTGAAACTTTTTAATTTTTTTAAAAAATCTTATATGTATTCCTCAAATAAATTTATGCACATTTTTAATAACGATTAGGCAATAAAAGTGATGAATTTTAAAAATCAATCCCAAAGGAATCTATGCCCTTACCATGATATCACCGAATTTCTCCTTGTTTAATTGCTGTCTTCCTTATGTGAAGCACGTAAAAAACATTGGATTGTGTACAATAACTCAACTTCTCTTCTTCATTCCTACCTCTCCATTTTCATGCTTCCTGTGAAGACCGAGAATTTTCTAAATAAATATAAGGTATTCGGAAAATTTAATTTGGACAAAGTGAAATCCAAATTAAATAAGAAATGAAAAGGAAAAAAAATTAAATTGGAAATAAGACATGAAGAAGGAAATTTAATTTGGATAAATGGAAATCCAAATTAAATAAGAAAATGGAGAAAATAATTTTGGATATTTAGAAATCCAAAACTTAATAAAAAAATATATTTTGATATATTTATATAATGATATTATATAAATATACCTTGGATAAATATAAATATTATTTTGTGTTAAAAGTGTAAAAAGTATATATATAAATATATTTTGATACAAAATATGTATTTAAATACATATTTATGAATAGTGTATATATATAATTATGGTGTATAATAATTATATATATTATAGTTATTATTATTATATATAATAATAAATATATAAAAAAAAGAAGAGAAATGGGAATCGGAAAAACCGATTCCCATGTTCCCTTTCTGTTTTGTGAGACAGAAAAACAAAACAGAAAAGAAACAAAAGAAGAGTCGACCACCGTCGACCGACCAGCCGACCGAGGGAGAAGAGAATGATGCCGCCGGCGAGCCGAGGAGACGAAGTCGACGTCGACGTCGACGGCGGGAAAGGCAAAGGGGAAGAGAAACGAATGGAAAACAGAAAAGAGAAAGGAAAAAGAAAAGAAAAAGGGAAAAGGCAATGCCGGCCCATCCGGACGCCACCGCCGCTGCCTTCGACGCCGGCGAGGTCAAGCCAAGTGAAAGGGACAACCGGCGGTGAAGGAGGAAGAGAAAAGAGGGAGAAAAGAGGAGGAGAAAGAGGCCGCAAACCACCACCAGATCCGTCACCGCCAGCGCCGTCGCTGGGGAAACCGAGACCAGATCCGGCATCCCTGCAACCGTGGCTAGCTGTGGAGGGTGCGAACCGGCGGTGATGCCGGCGGGAAGAGACCGAACCGGCCAGCAGAAGTGAACCGGCCCGAACCGGCCTGAACCGGTCCGAACCGGTTCAGGCCAGAAAAAAAAAACAGAACAGAAAAGAAAAGGAAAAAAAAAGAAGAAAAAGAAGAAAAGAAAAGAAAAGAAAAAGAAAAAAGAAAAAGGAAAATGAAGAAGAAGAAGAAAGAAAAGGTAAGAAAAATTGAGGAAAAATAAATTATTGATGTTATTGAATAATTTATGGTTATATTGATGTAGTGCATTAATATTGAAATTGTAGCAAAACGGAAATGAGACGAATGGTGGAGTTCGACAAGGCTCGAAAAATCAGAAAGTGTGCCAAGCTTGGCGAATAGGTAAGATACTTTTATAAAGCATTAGTAGCATTATATTGTATGTGGGATTTATGATCTTATATAATGCTATGATGGAATGATTTTAATGGAATTATGATTTTTTTTATATATGATGAATTGATTTAATTAATGTTAAAAATACTAAGAGGATCCACAATTGATGGTGGGGGTCTTAGTAAGAGGTAAAAAAAATTGGTGAGAATCAACGACTGCAATTATAAATTGTATTTCCTTGCAGGAGGTTTAGAGGAAATTAAGCCGTTATGCTGCCGAAATTTCCACGAAAATATTTGAGGAAAAAGATTAAGTCTCTCACATAAATGGAATCTTGGAGATAATTATTGAAAATAAATATTGAAAATAAATATTGAAAGGATTTTATGGTATTACCGAAAATGTTTGATATTGAAATCGATGAGAAGATAGATCGTTGAAAACGATAATGTGGTGAATTACATGGTTTAAACCTTATAGAATCGATAAATCAAGTAAATTTAATATCACAAATGGTATCAAGTTGAGATTGAGGTGGAATTATTAATTAGACGGATTACGGATAAAAGTGATGATAATTATATGATATAGCTTGGAAGAGAAGATCACAGTTGAAATTTCGATGGTCGAATGATTGGATTGTGAAGTTATTAACGGAGTAATGATTTACAGAATTTATCGAGTCCGGTTTCATGATTTTGAAATAATTCCGAATGTGATAAAATGGACAAACTCGAGAGATCAAAATGGAGATTGAATTACGACACAATCCGATCAATTATGGATTCAAAGAAATGAGTGATAAATATGTGAAAAGATGATTGTGCTTATAACCTTAGAATAGATCTTGAATAATAAGATCGATAATTGCATATGTTCGGATAAAGTCATAAAGGCCACATGAAAATTTATTGTGAGGGGTATCATGTCACGGTTTTCAAACCGAGGGTCGAAGCCAGGGCCCACTCACTCAACCGTACTGTCCGCTTTGGGGTATCATATCAGGGCCCCGCACGGATTTTTTTCGCGTCTGCCGCTACTCGAACCCTTGACATCCAAGCGATTCGAGTAACGACTAACCATTGGACCTACGATTTTCAGACCGAGGGCCGAAGCCAGGGCCCACTCACTCAACCGTACTGTCCGCTTTGGGGTATCATATCAAGGCCCCGCACGGATTTATTTCGCATCCGCCGCTACTCGAACCCTTGACATCCAAGCGATTCGAGTAACGACTAACCATTGGACCAGGTTCAATGGTTAGTCGTTACTCGAATCGCTTGGATGTCAAGGGTTCGAGTAGCGGCGGACGCGAAATAAATCCGTGCGGGGCCCTGATATGATACCCCAAAGCGGACAGTACGGTTGAATGAGTGGGCCCTGGCTTCGGCCCTCGGTCTCAAAATCGTGACATGATACCCCTCACAGTTCCATTGTCTTTTTCCCTTCCCATTGCTCCTAATAATTCCGGAATATTATTGTCAAGTCTAGCAAGGAAGACAAAAGCAACTATATATTATTGCAATTTGCAATTTTATCCTTGAAATAATCAAAGCTTTGGGAATTAAAAAGTGAAATAATTCAAAAAACAATTATCGCAGGAATGAATTTGAATAAAAATATTGAAATTTTATCTTTAAAATTGTAATTATTTATCATTGATATTATTATTATTATTATTATTATTATTATTATTATTATTATTATTATTATTATTATTATTACTAGATTTAAACATATGTAATGCACGGTAACTATTTTAATTTATAATAATTTTTTAAAGAATAGAATTATAATAAATTTTTTTTAAAATACATGTTGAATAATGTAGTAAAAACTTGATGCATATATAGAATACACAAATTAAAAAATAATTAAAAATCAAATAACAATTAAAAAATTAAAGAAAAATTAAATATCACAAATCTTAAATATATAATAAATGAATTAAATAATTACAATTTTAATGAAAACAACCTTACTATATTAATCATTAATAGATTATTGGTTAATATTGCATATTTAAAACTAATTTATTTTTAAAATTTGAATTTAGATGACTCCAAATTAATCTTATAAAATTAATTAGTGTTGAAAAACTATATTTTTTAGTGTTTTTAAAAAAAATATTTATAATAGTATCAAACACAAAATGTAAGTAAAGTAAAAATTTTAATAGAAATAAAACTAAAAATAATCACTACAAGAAAAAGTATTTTTAGTGAAGAAAAAATTAGTCACTAAAAGCATAAAATTTTGTCACTATAATATATAGTGACTACTTTTTTGAGTCGTCACCTATCGTCACAAATAATGCCGTCACTATTTTATTAGTGACAAATTTTGTTAAATCGTCACAATAATTCTATTTTTTTGTGACAAATTTTTTGTCTCTAAATATTTTAGAATATGTGACAAAAATATGTTGTCATAATAAGTCGCTTTATTGTGACAAATATTTTGACACTAAAAAAATAAAAATAGTGACAAATAAAAATTGTCACTATTTCTTGGGTTTTTGTGACAACAAAATTATTGTCACTCATGTTATTTTTTATAGTTACAATTATCTCATCACTAGTATTCATAATAATAACAATAATAATATTTTTATTTTATTAAATTTATTACTATTACATGAAAATAAATTAATAACAGAAAAAATTTACAAGATTGATTTCTAAATAATCCACGTATATTCATTCGGATATAAAAATAATATTCAAAATACAATTTCAAATATCATTTACATTCCATTGAAATAATTACAATATTCATGGGAAAATACATATTGTACAAATTTCTAAATTCATTAATATGAAAATAAATGAATAAAAAAAATACAAGGTAAACAATAGCATCCACGGTTTTTAAAAAAATGTAAATTGAATTTTGGTTTCCTGCAAAATGAGCAAACACAAGAAAAAAAGAAATAAGTCAATTAAAACTATTCAAAAATAAATATGCTATAATACAATACAATACAATAAAACAAGGCAATTGACTAAACGAAAACAATCACTTCCATACATTAACTTTTTTATTTTTTTTTACATCTTGTAATTAATTTTCTGAATTCTTTTTACTTGTCTTCCACAATAACCAAATCCCCTCGTTCGCCATAAGAAAATATTAGAGTAATACAAATTAATTCAATCTTTTGAACACAATCCAAATCAAAATTAAGTATCCATATAATGATATAATCACACAAAAAAAATAAAAAATTGATTTCATACTACTCCTATAATTATTTCTCCAACCTAAAATTTCAATCCAATACCAACATGTTTGGGATTAACAACATACAAATACCAAAAACTTTAAATCTTATTGTAAAGCAAATTTGCAGAATACCCACCCAAAATCATTTACCAAATATAGATTAACATCACAATACCACCACTCAAATGCCCAACAAAATAAGATGCTTGAAATGATAAACAAAAAAGGTTAATTACCTGTGAGAAAAGTTGAGAGATGGGTGTTGGTTGACAATTGGAAAATAGAAAGAAATATTAATGGCCATAATGTTTGAGGGTTGAAAAAGAATGCAGCAAAACAAAGGCAAAGGGTTATAGGAGGTGCGGTGGCTAGATATTTGCCATTTTGTTTTTTTAGTTGGTGGTGCCCTAGTTTTAAATTTTGTATGTTTGAATAATAGTGGGATACTGGGAGAAAAATGCCTCTTAAAATTATTTAAATTTAGAGGGCGGGTTCTCCCTTTTTTAAAATTTTTTATGGTAAGTATGACTAATATTTTTCTTTCCAACACAAAAAATACGAATTAATACAAATTACTGCATTATTTTTATATATAATTATAAATATTTAGGTAAGCTACTACATAATTTATCAATAATCAATAATAAAAACATATTTAACTTCAAACAAATTTTTCTTTAAAAAAAAAAACTTTTCACAAATTTTAATCATTTGGTTCTAACTACAAACTAAATTTTTAGCCAAATTCATGTAATATGGTATGTTGTATGCACATTGAACTCCTGGGTAAAGTTATAATATATATGTGTGTGTGTATATATATATATATATATATATATATATATATATATATATTACCATTGCAGTAACGGATTCTTTCACAAATTTCCCTATCTTCATTCCAACTATAACCTACGATTTCTAATTATATAAATATATATTATTATATATATTAGTTATAGGTATGTTATTAATATAAAATATAAATAAATACAAATTTAAAATAAAAAATTAATTTCACAAGTATTAAATCAAATCTAATTAAACAAATTTTAATTAAGTAATGATTAAAAAAAGTCATTATAAATATAATAGGCTAAGATAACGGCTACTTTTATAAAAATAATAAAGGTTTTCTAGCAACCATTTTGTTTGCGGTATAAAACATTAAAACAAACTAAATTGCAATAAAAAAATAATTGTTTAAATTTATTAATATACACGGTAACAAAAGTGTTTCTATTTACGAAATTTTTAAAATAGTGATTATTTTAATTATCACAAAGCTAAATTTATTATTGTGACGACATGTAGCCATTATTAATTCTTTATGTTTAATTGTGACAAAAATTTACAACAAAAAGTAAATTTCGAAAGGACAAATAATTTTTATCATCAAAACAATGTTCAAAAGTAGTGACGACTTTATTTTTGTAACAAATGTATTATTTTCTATCAAAAATCAAGTCGTATCAATTTGTGTATTTTATTAGTGACGAATATATAGTGACAAATTTTTTTGTGTCACAATAATATTCTTTTAGTGACGATTTAATTGTGAAAAAACTTAAATTGTCACATGTCACAAGTAATATTATAATAGTGACCGAATAAGGATACATCACAAATGCTTATGATAATAGTGTCAAACAAAAATTTGGTCACAATAAACCTCATATTTGTGACCAAATTGTTTATGGTCACAAAAAAATTGTCACTAAAAGTCTTATTTGTTGTAGTGAATTTATTATTTAAGTTTTTTAAAATTCAAATCAATTCAAAAATAATTAAATACAATATTTAAGATCATACATGTTTTAAGAGAATAGATAATCCATATGGACTTTTTTTTTCCAAATAAAATAATTGAACAAATAATTTTGAAAAAAGAATAAATGATAATTTAAAAAAAAGATATGGAAGCTTAATTCAATACTAAAATATATAAACTTAAATATCCAAATGTAATGTTTTTGATAAAAGATTTAAAATTTTAAGATAATTCTGATTAAAATATATGGATATTTTTTTAATTTAAAAATAACATAATAAGTGATAAAAAATTTAAAGTCTGAGATAAATTCTATTTGGTTTAAATTAAGATAATATAGTTAAAATTTATTTTTTTTAAATTTCAAATATTTTAAAATTAAATAATTAATTGAATAGGATCATTATATAAAAATTAAAATCAATTTATTATTTTTTTGAAAGATAATCAATTTATTATTTTAAGTATAAAAAAGTTAAGATATTTTCCTAGGTATTTTATTTTTAGCCAAGAGTTTTGGTTTTTTTTTTGGTATAAGATATAAATTATTATAAAAAACTAAATCTTATTGAAATTAGAAGTATAACATAGATCAATGATTAATTAATTTTTTGTGAACATTTTATACTTTAAAGATAAAAAAATTCATCTTACCACGTATATCACATGTTCATATAAAATACATTTGTTTTTTTCTTAAAAAAAGTGCATCCATATAAAAAATTTATATCAAAATTAATTATTTTTATAAATAATTTATATAACAATAGTACATGTATATTAATAAAAGATGAGTAAAAAAATTTATAACTAATATGAGATTTTTCTTTAATTTTTAAAATATATAAAAATATATATGTTTATCTTTTAGAAATTGAAATAGATAATTGATATAAAAAGATAATTAATTTATTTTGAAATTTTAACGTATATAGATTCCTATCTATAAAAAATTAAAAAAAAATATTTTTTTATTTTAGGATATTACGTGTGTTAACTTTTTAAATTTTCCACATAGGATGTTTTACTTGTAATCAAATGCTTTAGCTTTTATATATTATTATTATTATTATTATTATTATTATTATTATTATTATTATTATGGTGTTTTTAAAAGTAGACATTATAATTTTTCATTGTGAGGATTAGGAAATTCTACAATAGGATTACAAATTTTGACTTTAGCATAAGGTTAAGATAAACAATATATTATATATATATATATATATATATATATATATATATATATGCCAAAGCAATTGACTCAAAGTAAAACATTATATTTGGATTAGCTGTAAGTTTGACATGTGACATTTATTTATTTTAAAATAACAAGTATCCTTTTTAAAATTTCAAAAATATAAAAATCTCTATTTTTATATAAATTTATATTAAAAAAATTATTTTCAATAACTAAACAACTATATTCATTAATAATATAACATTTATATTTACATCTTTTACCAATTAAAAATTTTTAATTATTTAAATGATAAATTAAGCAGTTTGATCACACCAACGTTTATGATATTAATACGTTCTATTTTTGTTATGATAGCAATAGCCAACAATCAATTAATTAAATTTATCTTTTTTAATTTAATTAAAAAATGCATTGACATTTAAATAAAGAGATAAACATTTATCTACATTAAAATTAAAACAATAATGAGCCAATCTTTTATTGATTATTTTACCATCTATCTATATATATTTAAATTAAAACAATAATGAGATAATCTTGTATCAATTCATTTATTTACTCATATTAAAATTAAATAAACAAATCAATAATCTTTTATTGATTATTCTATCCATTTATATTAAAATTTAAATGAATAACAATTATCCTTTATCAAATACTTTACCCATATTTTATTACTCTTAAATAATTACATTGTTTATAAAAGATACGTACTATTTTCTCATCTCTTCGTATTTCTCTCATTTTTTTATTCATTTTTTTCCCACTTTTTAGCTAACTTATTGATTTTTTAATTTTCCATTCTTTTGCTTCATACTCATTTTTGTTGGAGTCTTTATGCTTTACATTTTTTTTAATTGCTACTGTGTACTAAAGTTTTTCAGCTTCTGCATTAGAGCCTTTGTTGCCTTGGTTTCAATATAGACAGTAAAGTTATTTTTTACTAGAATTTATTGATTAATTACTTCCTTTTTTGGCATTATACATATAAATTTCAATGATATTTGTAGTTTTATATTAACTAAATAATTTCCACTAACGTAATTTTTTTTATCTCTGATTGTTACAGGAGAATTTATTTCGAAATCAACTGAAACTTTGATTTAAGGTTAGTTTTTCGTGATTTTAATATAAATTTGCTATTATTTTTATAGTAAAAAAATATTGGTTTTTTTATTTTGTACTCACTTGGTTGGTTAATTTATTGGTTTTTAAATCTACATTTTTTGCTTCATATTCATTTCTATTGGAGTTCAAAATTGTTTCGGTGTGTAAAGTTTTTCCTTTCCTGCATAAGAGACTTGGTTGTTATTGGATCAATATAAACAGTAAGATTTTGCTTACTAGAATTTATTGATTAATTACTTCCTTCTTAAAATTCTATATGTAAAATTCATTAAAAATTTGAAATTGGAGGATGCTTAAATTTAAGGTTAGAAATTTTTTTTTTTTGTTATGGATCAAGAGTCGAAGATGTCCTAAGAAACTTTAATTTTGGATGTTTTCTTTTTAATGATGATTGCTAAGCAAAGCAATAGTTAGCGGATAAATGTTAAATACTTATCGATAAGTCATGTGCTGGTCTTGCTTTGGATCTTTTCTGGTTTGAGGTGCATTTCAAATGTTTGTTTGCGCTTAAAAAATAACATTGTTTTATCTTAAAATGTTTTTTCAATAATTTTTACTATTTCAATTTTTAAGTTATGAGTTAATAGAATTGAAATGTTCTTTAATTTGTTTTAACACATATAATTTACACACACACATTTACAATCCAATGTCATAATAAATGTATAATTTAGTGAGCTGTCAATTTTGCAAGAAAATTCTATTTCAGATTCGTAATTTTAAATTTAAGATTAGAATTTTATTTTCTTAATTACTACAATAATATATAATATATATTATATATGACTTTTTTTTTTTATCAATTTACTCAAGTAAACTAATTTTAAAATTTTTCTCATATATTAATATTTGTTACACTTACGATAATGTACAATTATTTTTAGCAGAAATTAATATTATTTTCAATGTATATTTTTCATTGATAACGTATTTTATTAATGTATAAAAGAATGTTTTGTCGCTTTTGTTTTCATTATTTAATATTTTTTTTAAATAATAAGTTAACTAAATAATGATTATAATTAATGTAGTATGGATACAAGATTAAATAGACAAAGGAGGACAATTTTAACTCAAAAACAACATTCAAAACATATTTCTATTCGTAAATCAAGTCAAAACATATTTTTGATATCACATTCTACTATAGATATTCCAAGTTACTCAAATTGTCAATCAAGAACCAATCAAGAATCATATAACACTCAAAACCTTTTAGGAAACAACCATACTCTATACACAGAAAATATTGACCCAAATTATAGTTCATTCCCACAAAGCAGCAATGTAAGTGGTCATTCTCAACCACTGATCTAACCAAATAGATGTCCATTTACTCCCATTACTCATGTGACAATGGCACATGTCTTTCTAAAGATTATTGCAAATGAAAACAGAGTGACAACTTATAATAGGGTTTATTCGCAATATACATCTAATTTTTCATATGGTGGTGTGATTTAAGATTCATTATTGTCAGTACAAGAGATAAGGAATCAAACAATTGACAATAACACTTTGAGTTGACAGTTATTTGATGAACATACTTTTGAAGATATATTTAAATTTATAAGTTTTATTATCTTTACTTTATATTATTTTACCATTGCACATATATTTGTTATATTTTCATATAACATACATTATAACTGAAACTTAATCAATTTGTAGATTAATGTCTTATCCATGTCATCTGCTCCATCTGTGCAATCTGATGGATCATCAAGTAAAGTAACAAATCATGCGCAATAATCATTTGTTATCTCTTCAAATCAACAAGAAATCATTAAAGAATCTCTATTCAAAGACATTTGTACATAAAATTGATTTTAAAACGAAGAAAATTTCAATTACTTAGAATCAAAGGCATGTTAAATTTCTTTAGATACTATTTTCCTTCAATAAATTGCAATATGAGGTTGTTTTACCGTTTCCAAAATTTACATAATTATTATATCCAATTTATCATTTTTTATATTACTGTATTTTTATATAAAAATTACTAATGTTGTCTTTTTCATGAATATAATAATTTATATTATAAAATTTGAAAAAAAATATATTATCAACAAATTTAATATTTAATTAATATATTTTCGTGCATTGTACAGATTTAAAACTAGTTAAGTATAAATTTAGAGTCATTAGGCGTAAAATATGTTGAAAATATCATAAATATATGGTAATAAATGTAAACATTAGTGTCAATAGACTTAAATATATAATAATTTTATTATAAGGTATATTTACATTAATTATCATATGTTTACGATACTTTTAACATATTTTACCTTTAATGACTTTAAATTTATAATTAATCATTTGTTGTTTACATTAAGCTTACAGTAAAATTAAAATTTATGACCTTACTATAAAAATCTCCAAATCGGATCACATGAATTGTGCTTTATTAGACTAGGAGTGTTTACTTTAAGCCTATTCTTAGTTTGTTTAAATTTTGGTAATTAAGTTAGAATTATGGATAATTATTTCATACACTATCCATAGAGTTTTTTACTCCACAAGCGGAGTTAGGATCATGACATATATCCTATTTTATTTATTTTTTATTTTTTAATATTTTTATAGAACATGTGTCATGATTTTACTATCACTTTGTAGAGTAAAAAAATTTACCAACAGTGTATGAAAGAATTATCTTAAAATTATTAATTCCAATTAGTTTTGCTCTTTTATATCCTCAATAATTGTCAAATCAACAACACATAAATAAATTCAATATGGATTTTAATTAAGTCCATTGTTTTTTTTAATAATTAAGTCCACTGTTTTTTGGTACATATAATTAAGTCCATTGTTTTTTTTTTTTAAATAATTAAGTCCACTGTTTTTTGATACATACAATTATGTCCGTTGTTAATAAACTATCAAGATCATATCTAACCCCAGTTGTCACCTCTAACTCTCTTTTTAGTCAGTAAAAATAAAAAATCCAACAACGTTACTCGAGATTATTTCATTTTAAATCGAGAATTGATTTTAACGTCTTGATAAGTTGTTATACCATTGGTCGATTATTTCAACAAGTAAAATCAGACAAAAATAAAATGGACCATCAAATGTAGATAACAAAGTGACAATTTTTTTAATATATAGTTTTTAGAACATTTGTCATATTCTTTATTTGTTTATTTATACGCGATGATTCGTTCAACACTTTCGCAATTATTATTGTATAATTCTAAGATAACATCAGTTTTCAATGTAAATTAAAATATAATCACTTGGAAAGTAACGTATCGTATTATTAATTGTTTTAGATATTTAATCAATTTATAGAGGATTCTGAAGATACGCCTTGATCATATCTCAAGTCAAGCGAATCAACGGCCTAGGTTGCATCGCCAAAACTTAGAAAATCAAAATCCGCGTCAGATATGAGACCTAGGGAGTAGATGACACGTGGGAGATTAATAAAGAGGGGGGACAATGATTTGACTTTTGACTGTGCTCTGTGCTGAGTCAGAAATGGAAGAGGATAAAGCTCTTGCCCTGATAATTGGTGAAACGGACAAAAAGGATAAGTAAAAACCAACCAAGGTAGACCACGTGGCGAGATGGGAGAGGTGGACCCAAAGAAGCGACGAGAAGGCGCCGTGCGAAAGGGGCACCTGACATTTGCAGCTATAAATACGTGGCGTTCGACCATGGAAAAACACAGCTGCGTGTTGCCTTCCCCTGTTTACACTCCATTGTTTTCCCCGCAAAAACCTTCTTCTTCTTCCTCTTTTTCTTTTGAGCATTTTAAAGCTACCCATTAACTTGCTTTAGTTCTTCTTCTTGTTCTTGAGAAAGAAAGGAGAAAAGAACTGTCTGGGAGTGTTTTTTATTGAAAGAAAATGTGTGGGATTTTAGCAGTTTTGGGTTGCTCTGACGATTCTCAGGCAAAAAGGGTTCGAGTGCTGGAGCTTTCCCGCAGGCAAATAATAATTCTCTTTCATACTTTTCACTTTTTATTCGGGGGGTTCTTTCTTTTAGCTGATTTTTATGTTTGTGTCTTTAAAAAGCTTGAATCACATTTGTCAACTGGTTTTAGCAAATGACAACCTTTTTGAGTTTTGTTGCTTGGTAATCAAAAGAAAAAGAGTATGGTGACAAAGTTCTTGTTTTTTAACCCATTGACGGCAACATTGAAAGCTCAAGCTGAAAGTATAAACATCTTTTTAGTTCACTACTCTTGGTTATGAATTATGATGAAGTTTAACCTTAAACTTGATCCCGAGTAGTTCTATGTCGAGAGTGCTGCAGCAGTGACTTTATAACTTTGAAAAGATGTTAATTCAATCAGAAAATAAAGCTAAGCATAATAAATTACAGTAGATTTATTACTTAATTAGTTCGTGATTATCCACGTGGGTGTTGGCCATAATTTAGTAATTTTTTTTAATGATAAGAGAAATAATCAGCTGAAATAGCTATTATTTGATGCTGTATGAACAGGCTGAAGCACCGTGGTCCTGATTGGAGTGGTCTCCACCAGCATGGAGATTACTATTTGGCCCATCAACGCCTTGCCATCATTGATCCTGCTTCCGGTGACCAACCTCTCTTTAACGAAGACAAGAGTGTTGCCGTCACGGTTGGCCTCTTGCGTTGTCTTGTTTAAGCCTATATGCCTTCAAAGTGAAAAAAAAAAAGCAAAAATCAAAGCACATAACCTTTCAAGCATTTGAAGGATAACAATGTACTATATATGGTATAATTGTAATTTATGTTTACTAAAAAATATGTGCTGAAAACTAGGTGAATGGGGAGATTTACAACCATGAAGAACTGAGGAAGAAGTTAGTAAACCACAAGTTCAGGACTGGTAGTGATTGTGATGTTATTGCCCATCTGGTGAGTCTTCATGGAAATTGTTGGATAGAGCTGATTTTTGGTCTAAATTGTTAGTGAATTTGCTCTAACAAGTGTAAAATTCTTTCTTGAACTTGTAATCTATGCTAGTATGAGGAGTATGGGGAAGACTTTGTGGACATGTTGGATGGAATCTTCTCACTTGTGCTGCTGGATACCCGCGACAACAGCTTCATGGTTGCACGAGATGCTATTGGGGTCACCTCCCTCTATATTGGCTGGGGGCTTGACGGTATGGAATCTTGCTCTCTCGATTACTTGTAATCTTTGTCCATGGAGTTCTAGCCGTCTAAACTTGGGTTGAAATTGCTTTTTGCTAAATTGTTTTCTCTCTGTTATGTTCAGGTTCGGTTTGGATATCATCAGAGTTGAAAGGATTGAATGATGACTGCGAGCACTTTGAGAGCTTTCCTCCTGGTCATCTGTACTCCAGCAAATCAGGAGGATTTAAGCGGTGGTACAACCCACCTTGGTTCTCTGAGGCCATTCCATCAGTTCCATATGACCCCCTTGTTCTCAGACGTGCATTTGAAAATGTAAGATTGATGAATTGCAGCCTGAGAAACATTTGACACTTAATTACTAGAGCAAAGAAAGAGAAATTCTGTGTCTTTTGTTTTTGTGTAATTTTAGCTTACGTGTTGGATTCAATATGTTTGCAGGCTGTGACCAAAAGGCTGATGACTGATGTGCCTTTCGGAGTTCTGCTATCTGGAGGTCTTGATTCATCACTGGTTGCTTCAATCACTGCTCGGTACTTGGCTGGTACCAGGGCTGCCAAACAGTGGGGAAGTCAGCTCCATTCTTTCTGTGTTGGCCTAGAGGTAAGTCGGGTAGTATAGGATGAAACCTTAAAGTATAGCTTTAGAAGGTTTAATTGGTCCTGAAAACTTGTTCTGTGGTGGTTCTGAAAACTTGTTCCTCGATCTGTCTGCAGGGTTCACCAGATTTGAAGGCTGCAAGGGAGGTTGCAGACTATCTGGGCACCGTGCATCATGAGTTTCACTTCACTGTTCAAGTATGACTGATCATTTAGTAACATTTTTTGATTCAAGAATTGTGGTCTAATAATCCTAGAAAAAGTTAAATTTCTCTCTAATGTGGCAGGATGGGATTGATGCCATCGAAGATGTCATATACCACATCGAAACCTATGATGTGACCACAATCAGGGCAAGCACTCCTATGTTCCTGATGTCACGGAAGATCAAGTCACTAGGAGTGAAGATGGTTATTTCTGGTGAAGGCTCGGATGAGATTTTTGGTGGATATTTGTACTTCCACAAGGCACCAAATAAGGAAGAATTCCACCGTGAAACATGCCGCAAGGTAATAGACTTGGCACTTTACTTACCACCAGCGGAGTTGGAATGTAAGAACATAACAGAAACTGGTCTATTTTGATATTTTCGTGCAGATCAAGGCCCTTCATCAGTATGATTGCCTAAGAGCCAACAAAGCCACATCTGCATGGGGATTGGAAGCTCGAGTCCCCTTCTTAGACAAAGAATTTATCAATGTTGCCATGTCTATAGACCCTGAATCAAAGATGGTACGTAAACAAGTTCTCTTCTTAAGATGAGAAAAGTATATTGTTACTCATCCATGGTTGAGATTCACAGACTAATCAAGAATGTTTCTCTATTTTATGTATCAGATAAAAAAAGACCAAGGACGAAACGAGAAGTGGGTTCTTAGAAGGGCCTTTGATGATGAAGAGAGTCCCTATCTGCCAAAGGTCTTATAGCATCTTCTGTTGTTTATGGTATTTGTCAACTATAAAGTAATTGAACCAACTAACATGTCCTGTTTGATGCCTGCAGCATATCCTTTACAGGCAGAAAGAGCAATTTAGTGATGGTGTTGGTTATAGTTGGATTGATGGTCTCAAAGCCCATGCTGCTCAGCATGTAATCATCTTTTATATTGTTTTTCTGTTTTCAATTAGTCCTGATTTTCATTTCGAATCAAGTAAATAAGCTGCTTTGAGGATTGATTAATTCTCACCTACTACTCTCAGGTGACTGATAAGATGATGCTTAACGCCTCTTACATCTTCCCACACAACACACCAACTACAAAGGAAGCTTACTACTACAGGATGATCTTTGAGAGGTTCTTCCCTCAGGTGATTTTCTAAATTTCACAATTCGGGTACATTTATAAACACTTGTAACTCTGTCATGATCATCCTCTTTTGCTTGGTCTAACAGAACTCGGCTCGATTGACTGTCCCCGGAGGAGCTAGTGTAGCATGCAGCACTGCTAAAGCTGTTGAGTGGGATGCTGCCTGGAAGAACAACCTTGATCCTTCAGGCAGGGCTGCCCTGGGGGTCCATCTCTCAGCCTACGACGCAGAGACCCCTCTCAGCAACGTGCCAGACAAGGTTATTGATAGCATACCACGGATGATGGAAGTGCCAGGAGTTGCCATACAAATTTAGTACATGCCTACTAGAAGAAAGAACAATGTGTGAATTCAATAACTGAGAGTAGGATTTGTGGCATATCCATGAAACCTCAGCATGTTCTGCTGTGTACTATAGGCCATGTTTACAAGTACTAAGATATTTTGCAGTCGTTGGATCATCTATTGTTATCATCAACCTGTTGTTGCTTATGCTTTTAAAGTGTGTTGTCGATATTTTGCAGCAGTGGAAGTTAATTATTAATGAAAATCTTCCCTTTTGTGCCTATAACGTGCAAAAGCTTCAATGTTTCCAAAGTTGCAATATGAAATCCAATGTGAAACCTATTCTGAGCTTGCTTATTTATGTTCAAGTGCATAATAGTAACATGCAGCAACAGCACCATGATTGAACACTTCTTTTTTCAAAGACAGAAATCTTGCCCCCACAAGACTGTGTAATGTCAATTAGCTTGGACATAAACAATAATTCAACAAGAAATATGCTGTCCCTACTAGTTTAATGAAAGCATTAACCACTGCAAATTCTTGGAACTGACATTAGATTTGACTTGAGGAAGTTTCCTGTGGGATGGGGATGATTCAAGTAAGGAACTGAAATCACTAGTCTTGGGAGCAAGTTGAGCAAATGGCAGTGAGACAGCTCCAAGGATTTGGACCTCCAATGGCCCAAACTAGCCCACCAATGGAAGTTCAAATGCAAATAAGAAAGTTGGAAAGACCCATCTTTCCTTTCCTTTCCTTTCCTTTCCTTTCCTTTCTACCCTCTCATCTTGGCTAATATCAAAATGATAAATGGGTACCGGCAGCAGATTAGTCTGAAAGACACCATTATGAGAATAAGAAATAAGTTTACCTTGTTCTTGAGAAACAATATGCATTACTTTACAACAAAGGCTACACTAATCTTTGACTAAATGGACTAGAAGATGCTATAGATACAGAGTAAAGTGCATTTTTGCACCCTCAGGAAATCTATTATAAAAAATTAGTAACTAACTATAAAATGAAGTAAACCGCATTCAATCTAATAGAACAATACAGTATAAAATAGTTCATTCCAAGTATCAGGCAATCCAGGAAGGCACCAATGGCTACAATCAGCTGCCCGGTCCGGGTTAGCCCTCTGAGAAGGGGTTAAATCACCACTGTAAACTGAAGGGTGCCCATCTTTCCTAAGCTCAGAGAGCATCGTTATGTCCAACAAATACGTAGGAAAGTGCATCTCCCGAATGACTTCATCCACCACTCTCATCTTATCAGGGTATGTCTCAGGGTATGTAGATCCAGTCATCAACTGGTCAGGGTATGTAGTTCCAGCCATTGGCGCTGTTTCTCCGAAACAGTTTTTTGTGGTTTTCACCATTGCTCCAGAATTCCATTCACTTGGACTGCCAATGGAATCATCAAAATTATTGAATTTTGGATAGCACTAAACTAACTAGCATGTCATTGATCATATGAAACTAAATGGAGGTTTCTTTATGGAACGATTAATTAACAAAAGGAAACACCCCCAGGGAGTTTTTGAATTAAGTTCTCGATCAAAAAAGGGCTTTAGGAATGTGTGAAGCTAAACAGAACAATTTGCCCATTATTCATGCATCATGGGCTGTGAACCTGTGGTCCACCGAAAAATAGTAGACAGGCAAGGTGTGGTCTCTGTGCTCACTGTTGGGCATTTTGCAGACCTTTACAGTGAGATTCTATGCAATTAAAATAAAGGGTCAATTGCCACCGACAGAAAAAGTGGTTTGAAAGGACATTTTCCTACTGTTTCACGAGGTTAACAGTTGTGAAATAGCAGTAAAATCAACTAAACACATTATTTGCTATTGTACTATTGTTTGAATATCAGAACTTATTCAGAAGTTTCCGCTAAGAAAGTATTCTAACCAGCTAAGAGTCCTTTACTCCTATTACTCTTTAACTAATAAAAGCAACTGACTATCCCATGATTCATGAAAGATGGGTGATGATAAAATAAGGGTAGTCTCACTGCAACAACTATCTACAAAAAAACAACACATGAATATGACAAAAATTAAAAAAAAAAAGAGTTTGATATGTTCACTATAAATTTTCATATTTTTAAGACACGAACGCACAAACCACATGCAAGAAATCTAAAGTCATCAGACAATTATTGGAGAGATGGAGAGAGTGAGTTACTCGTAATGCGTGGGGGAAATGGACTGGAAAAAGACTCTGGTTCTAGTTCTGTCAACATTGTCGTCAATCCAATTGGCCCATGTTCTCAGCCCTTTCTCCATGGCAACCAAACGATCCATGTCCTGGTAATATGTACCCCCTGATTGAATCAAATCCCACCTGTCCAAATTTACCTCAAACCATTCAATTAAACAAAACAAATCCCATTTTGATACCCACATTGAAAATTTTAACTAATATAAAGTAAATAGTACTAGAATTCTTTGCCTACCCTTGGAGAGATCCTGTATGAGTCCACCAATGGCCTGTGTTAAACAACAGCACGTCTGCCATTCGCCAGGCATTTCCATTCCCAGCAATGTCCTCTAACTTTAGAATTCTCCTCCCTTGCACCACATCAATGTCTACCAAATATGGAGCTCGGTAATACGATATCGATAAACCATATTCCTGCATTTACCATTGAAACGAAATTCAATCAATAAACATTTTTGTTGCTAAAGAAAGGAGCATTGGCTCCAATTTCAAGTTTCAGATGATTGAAATTGCAGTCTCTTGCACATGATGAGCCGCACCATGGAGAGACAAAACTCAAAAGCAGGCCATACTTAATTGAAAGTATGACAATGTCTGTTGCTTTCAATGCTAATAGTGCAAACATAATTAGGGGAGAAAAACACTCTAGCAAGAGTCTTTTAGTTGGCAACAATCTGCATGACTTTTTAGAAAATAATGCTCACTTTGGGTCCCTCAATGTCCAATCCATCTTTTAACCCTAACCTGAACATTTGTTTTTAGCTAAATCACTGCTGTAAATACAATATAGTGTGCTTGAAACAACTTTTTGACTATGAATTTTAAAAGCTTAGAACAAAATCTGCTTGTAAAAAAGGAAAAGAGAAGCTTTAACGCCCTTTCTGCAAAGGAAAATTGGGTCACAGATAGTAACCCAAGGACAAAAGTTACAAGGAAAGTTAGGGAAATAAGTTGGTTCCAGCCTTCCACCATTACAGAATACAATTCTTTTTCTATTTATCCAAAATTATTTTTCTTTTAAGAGCTAAGGAATTGGAATAAAGTAAAAGAACAAGCTTTCACAAGACTCACCAGGAACTTAAAGGTGTAGAGAAGATCTCCTCTGCTCATCTGAGTCTGAGTTTGGGGTGCTGCAGCTGAAATCATACAAATCAAAGACTCCCATTGATTTCTTCCTATGGAATCGCCGACGAACATCACATTTTTCCCTCTCATTTTCGACAGAAAAACAAGCCCATCGAACCTGACAAAAGCATGCTACAACAAAAATCATCACAATGCAAAACAAAAAACCAGACAACTGGCATTGCATTTTATAAACTAGCAGCAGAACAAAGTTATATGATACCTTGGAAGCTGACAATTGAGAGGCTGCCATCGATATTTGAGGTAATTTGAATCAGGCCTTCCATACTTTTGGCAATTGAATTGTTCATCTATGACCGGACAGTTGGAATATTGGTACAATGGGTAAGAATCATCACGAACCCAAGTGCCTGCAAACAATGCACAAGTACTTTGGTTGGTTTGGAACATCGGCCTTCTATGTTGGGGGTGGCTATGGTGGTTCCTCAAGCTCATTATCAGAGCTGCAGAAGCTCTGTGAGATTGAATCAAGGCTAGACAAAGAAAGGTTAGACATGACTTGAAAAGATGACATGAAGGAGATTGACGGGAAGAAAGCAAGGCCATTTTGCAGGGTATAAGAGAAACGATAGCGAAGGAAAAAGCCAAAAAAAGGAAAACAGAGAGAGAAAGAGAGAGAGGGAAGAAAGAAAGAAAAAAAGTGGGGTTTCAGTCCCTATGAAGTTCTTATAAAGTAGAGTTTTTTGTTCTGTTGTGGTGCATGTGAAACAGTGAAAGTGGCTGTCTGAGACGCTTCACGTGAGCTTAAATGGAGTGTTCGCACCTGGGCGGTGGGATTTCAATTTGTGCTGCTTGATTTGACTCTTTGAACAGAGTCTCAGGCTTTCTTTAATCTTACTGGGAAGTCTTTGCTTGTCTGCAAGTTTACCTTGGCCCATTTCATGGGATTCTCCGATTTCCTCCTCTGCTCTTTTTATTTTTTTTGGTTAGGAAAGGAACGTATCATTAACTTTTTTTTTTATTTTTTGATCAGAAAAGAAACATATCATTAACTTCAAAGTCGGTTGATTTGAATTAACATAAAATTTTTTATAAACACACTCAATGTAGAACGAGACAAACCCAAAGGGAGCTCTCCTACTCCTTTTATGAATTTTCTTTTGGGTTCTTTTGATTGAAAATTTGAAATTAAATCATGGGTTTCTTCTTTAAAAATCATCAAACATTTGCAAATTTACGGAAGGAAAGAAAATGATCCTGAAAAGGAACTGTGGTAGGGGTAATGGGGCCACACAGCTGCCGTTGCCAATGACCATATATTGCTGTTGTGGATGGTCGACATAAGACTCCAACGTGGCGTTTGGCATTGTTGTAGATGTCAAGCTTTGTCAGCCTCCATAAGCTTTGATTCCTATCTGATTACTTTTATGAAAAGAGAAGAATAATTTCTACCAATACCATGAACACAAGCAAGATTTACCACTTTGTGACAAAATCTTTGGAAAAGCAGAATGTTCTTTGCTTTCCTTCATCCACATGCACAGAACATTCTGTAGCATTCAACCTTTCTTTAGTTAATTAAGAACTATGGTTGAAAAATTTTTTTCTACATCATTAATAGAGTTTTTAAATTTCACAAAATTAGTAGGATGACACGACTTTCAAATACGTCTTAATAAGAGGTGGTCCACACTGGGTGGCTACAGCCATTAATAATATTCAAATACGACCAACATAAATGGATGAAGAAATTGGTTGTGATGGATTTGATCGTGCAAGCTGCAGACTTCATTCATTGGCCATCATCATGAAAAGAAGGCTATGGATATCATTCTGAGCTATTCATCCTTGATACTCGAAATGAGCTCTAACATTACTCATCCTACATGGCAATAAACTCTACATAACTTCCAAAACTATAACATCAGCAGACCTTATCCATGTTTATGATGTTCTGTCACACTTGAACGCTGTACAGAGAATTTACACGTCGATGAAGCAAAATTTGGATGTCCACTGCCGGTGCATCAATAAACGATGACAGAATTCTTTCCAGGAGCAGCCTGTGAAATAATTCACTTTGTCTAGTTGCAGAATCAGTGCAAAGAAAGCAACACTCGGACTCAGCTTCGACTGGCAGATACCCTCCTGCGCTTGTAGCGCCTGATCAAACCACTACCACCGCATTTTCTTTGCTTAACATTGGTATCCTTAACTGAGCACTCTGGATTGACTTCACTATCAAATTGTTCATGGTCGATTTGAGTTGGTTTGTTTGCCTGTAATTGAGAAAGATGTCAAGTATTTCATGAGACGAGAGAGAAATCTGACTGAGAGGAGAAAAAAAATGAAAATAATGGGTTAATGATGGAAGAATGAAACGCGTCAGAGTCAAAAAAAGTACCGTACCACAGTATGAACACCGGTTTCATTGCTACTAATCCCCCCACCTGCATCAATCCTGCCAAAAATACAAAGCTATCAATGACATATTTGGCAACATTGAAGACAGTAAGGATGAAAGGGAATAAAACACCATGCAATTTGAGAACAAGAAGAGGCTGCTTGTATAAATGGACCTAAGTAATGCTTGACCCAGACGATTCAAAAGTTGGATCAGAGGATTTCACTACACTGATTTTCTTTCAACTCTGAAGAGACATTAACTTGGCATTGCTCAGAAATAATTAGATGGATAAATGGTGGTTATAATCTTCAGTGCAGCCTCAGTTATGGGTTTCCAGATAAGTAAGGATTTTCCTCAACTTGCATGGAAAATATTACTCCCAACAAGCCCAATGTTAAAGAGGATATGCTGAGAGGATGATAGCAAATTCTATGCACAAACACAAACTGCAACACGATTGACTAGTTCATAACTGACAAGATATGGATTATAAACTAATCATTAAAATCAAGATTCAAGCATAAAAGAAAATACAGAAAATAAATCCAATAGAGAAATAAAGTAAAACATGTAATTTCTAAAAACCAAAAACTAGCAAACAGAAGAATACTGGATAATATAATATAATTACTATTTATTAACGTCTGACTGAATCTACAAAGAAATTATTTCATATGAAGACAGGTGAGCCATGACTCTCCTGCCCCGACCACAGTCATTATGATAGTATTAAATTAATTTTTCTTAGATCAAAAGTATGCCAGTGCTCCAGTACGAGTAGGCCAAAACAATATTGTTGTTTTGGCAACCTCTTTTTGTTAGATTTTTTGCTAGTTTTCAATTTTAAGGTTGCCTAAAAAGCTTCTTTTCCACAAACAAAATGCTGTCTTTGATTCTATTTGTCCCTGTTTCATGCCCCTTTTACTAGACAAACATTTTTTGTCAAGCTTACCTAGAATAAAGTATAATCGAATCAAAACAATAAGAATGCAGATTGCAGGTCAAACTGCTCTAACTCAAGCACAACTCCTGTTCTGTCAAAATGCTAATGTCCGTTTCATTCTCAAGTTTCGGTACAGAAAAAGAAAATGATATAGAAATATAAAACCCATTTCTGAGTAATAGTAATGACCACAGTTCTTCATTATGTTTTTTTTTAAAATGCTAAAGCAATAGTATTTTAGTGCTCTTCAATTTTCCATTCATAGACTGAATTAAAGGGCGGTATCATGCCTTCTTGTTTTACTGTCACTATTAATGAGGAATTTCCTGGACATACTAAGTAGGGTTAAGATGGATATACACACAGACACACATTAATTAGACTCTTTTCAAATAAAATGCAATGAAGTTGAAAAGAGTGGGGAGCTAAGTGAGTAGGTATGATAGAAACAAACAGAACAGTTTTAGCAAAGTAATTTTGAAAGATCGAGTTGGTGTACCAACTCAGCTCATCACTTTAAACATTAGCATAGATAGTGAGATATCAATGGGCAAGTGTTTACAACAAACATGCCTATATCTATTCATCTGTCCTTAATGTAGAGAGAGCGAGACTATTGATGATGATCGTTTCCAAAAGTGTAGTAAGTCATAAAGAAACCAAGATAGAATGAACACCAATCATCACCCATCACTATTACTATCAAATTCTATATCAAACTGAAGCATGCTAGCCCACTTGAACTATAGGTTCTCCTCACCTTACTAACAAGGAATTCTGTGCCAGTTAGACTTCACCTAGTCTTTCTTTGCTGTAGTAGAGCGTTTACATAAGGCAGAAATGGGGCATTTTAAGGTCACTGTTCTCATATTTTATTAAGTTAATAATATCACATGTATACCAGAAATGGATATTTGCTTGATAATAGTTGTTTATGATCTCTTCCTCTCTAAAGATGTAAAGACTGTATAATCTTTCTCTTTTACAGGCAAGTTGAATACCCAAGAATACTTATCTAACGGTATTTTCTTCCCACATATCACAGTTGCCTGAATTTAATGACTAGGATTTTTAAGTAGATGATATTTAAATAGGAAAGCTTTCATCTTTATAACCTGGTTAGAAGCCTAACCCAGCAGTTATCATGAATTTGACCATCCTAAGGAAGAGGTAAGACATACTCCAGTAGTCCTTGATCCGTGAATTCATTTTTCTCGATTTGTCCTGCTTGGAACACTTCAGAGACTGAACTGGACCCACCTACATCGACATTATCACTGCTTTCAAATGCATCACAATGAAGTTCAAACTGGGATCCTGAAAAATATAATGAAAGCATGAATGTGAATCACTGCAGTAATTAATTCTTGGACTACGTGGCTACGGAATCGGAAATACCAATTGATAGTTTTGATTCCACTAAAGGTCTCTTCCGTAAAAGCTTCTGGCACATGATTGCACCCTGGAAATCTAAAAATGTATAATCTACAAATTGTAATCTCTCAGACGGCAACATCTTTGAAAATCCAAATGAAGCAGTCCAAGTGTGCAACACACTAGGAACAGCAGGTAATACCAGCCTCTGCACTCCTAATTCCATGAGCTTCTGAAGAAATCATGCAAGATATGGTAGTGAGAAATTTGTAGGATGCAATGCATTTTAGCATAATAAATGTGGCATAGTATCTAATCCAAAACTTTCATGCAATACAGATTAGATGACATTTATTTTCTGTAACCCCTACTTTTTATTCCCCTTAATGTTTTTTTTTCTCTTTTCGGAATGCTATTGCCATAGAGCCTACATATAACATTATTTTTAATTTTTTTCGTAGAGTTTATAAATGCTACACTTTATTAGTAAATCTTTGTATTAAATCCTTGGGAATTATTAATATATTAATTAGATCATAATGAAATCACATGTCTTTCATCCATCTGAACCACATAAAAACTCTAGACCTTAAACCTCAACTTTACAATTTGACAACTGTTTCAGTTTCTAAAACGTTGCTTAGAACCCTCACTGGTGTGAATTTAACCAATGGTGAACATAAGGCACTAGTAATAAAAGTCAATACAAACATGACATAACTAACCCTTTCAAGCTCGTTCAACAAAATGCGACACATTCCAAGTCGCCGATGTTGAAACCTGGTTCCAATCAGAGGTATTTCAGCCACCTTTTCTCCATGGACCCTTGAATAGTCAAATAGAAATTAAAACTTCCAGTATCAACAAAGAAAACATACAAAATAACCTAACCAAGACATTTGGTCCTATAAAGTTCACTACTGTTAATTAAAGAAGCTTACCTAACATTAGCAACAGTAATGAGTTCATCATGTCGTTCCAAAAGTATTGTGTAGAAGCCTTGGAAGTCCAAGCGGTTAAGTTCAGAGCTGTAAAATCCAAAATCACAAGGATCAAACTTTAAGCCATTTGCTTATATTAAACGCAAAAATTCAAATAAACTAAAAAACATGCCAAAATAAAAAATGCAAATTGATTCTCAAATACAGAGACAAGCAACAATGTGTTGTAAAAAGATAACCACACTAACATGCTTTAGGGACTGCAATAGTGGCATTCATTAAAATGTTTAAAATGGTTTCAGTTTGTTCCTCAAATCATTCAAATAGCAAAAATGTGACCCACAGTTTACAGCTATGATTTGCAATACTAAAGTTATAAAGATGACATAAAAAAAAATAAGAATTACCCACCTTCTACTGAATATAATATCTGCAACAAGATCTCTGCCAGTGCGAAAATCTTTCACAGGCTCAAAACACTCATGCATCACGTCAAGCGCTATGCTAAGTTTGCTATAATTCTCAACTATGCCTTCATCATCTGAAGCATCAAGATCATGACTATCCGACTGCATGGATTTAATTAGTGTCCATGTTAGATTGTCTGTTCCGACAAGAATTGGTCTCCCTAAAAGCTCATGAAGGCCCAAAAATATCTGCAGCAGAGCCAGAAGTATAAGCAACATATTAAAGATCTGCTATCATCTGTATGATATTACACTACTCATACACTACAAACTTCTAAGGTAGGCAGCTGCCATAAAGAAATGAGTATGACATAACATATATGATCTAAACCTACCAATTTTACTATTGACTAGCATAATGAAGGCAAGAATTAGCTGTTACTCTCAGCAGCATGCAAATCAACTGAATATCAATAATCTCTGCAGAAAAATTTTCTGAACAGCAGAAACATCTCCTCACAAGTTATCATTTCCAACAATTAAATCACATTGTAAGAACTTTTACTGCAAAAGCCAGTTCCCTGCCACAGCTAGCACTTCACTATTGAATTCTAAATATGCATATAAAAAGGGATAAGAGGGTCATACAAGCTAAATCAAGAGAGAGAAATGAAAATTTTATTGGCTTTCAATTGTGAAGCAATCAAATAGTTAAGAGAGGATTGAAGATGCGAAGCCAGTTAGGCCCAAAGTGAAAGGGCAGAAAGAAGCCAGCAGTAGGTATCACTTGTTGATGCACGACACAAATTACAAAAATAAAGCTGAGGAAGCACCTCTTCACACTTTTTGCAGCAAAACCAATTTTCTTTTGCACATATTTCCAACCTATCTGCCCCTTTACAGCATATGCACCCAACATGATCTGCATCAAAAACACAAAAAATGCATAAGAAACTATCCAAAAGTGCTATTGATCTGTCAACTAATGGAGAAAAGTCACCTACATTTATGCTCACACTGAGCACAAGTGAGAACTCTGTCATCCACAGTATTTGCACCATCTTCTTTAAGTTTGCTTTGACCACAAATTCCACAGCAACATGATGGACAGAACCAGTCACCATCGGGAGCACTCTATGACAGACAAAATTCCAACAGAAGAAATCAAAGATCTGTAGGTTTTAAGAAAACGGAATAAAAACACACCTCAACAGGAATGAACTGATAATAAAACAAAAGAGATACCTCTAAACCAAGGCAGCTTTTATGGAAAGAGGATGGACATTGATCACATAAAATTAGCTCACCCCCATAATGACAAACAGAACAAATGTTGTCATTCTTGTCTATTCGCAAATTGCGAATCAACCGGCAGCTCCGCTTTTTTTCGAACTTCTTCATCTTATTATTTTGAATCATTTGCAGCTGGCAGTCCAACAGAGACCTGCCATCTTCCAATAAGATCTTGGCAGCTGGTCTATGGTTGCTGCTTCCAGCATGTGCTAAAAAGCCACCAAGAGTGTATACCTTGTCACAACAATTGCACTTAATCCCATCACGAGTTATCCGCCCTTCAAATTTCAACCTGTGCTCCTTCCTCCAGTAATGTACTTTCGACCTTGGCAAAAGAACATTGTTATCTATCAACCAAGACAACACAGTTCGAGGATTTTGATGCAATGGACTAGGAGTTACAACCTGCTGCACTCTTTTGGTTGATCGTAACACACGGTTATGTTGACCACCTTTGAGATTCTCCCTTAATTTGATCAATTCCACAGGTGACGTTCCACATCTCAATCTTGAGATGCTAGTGTTTTTAACAGGTAAGTCAGCTCGCCTTTTAACTAAGTCAGACATAAGATGTGATAAACTATCCATTCTCTTCCTTTTAGGCTTTCGAGTTCTTTTACCAACTCTACTTTGCCCAACAAGATTTCTTCTCTCCAATTTCGAATTAGACTTTGTGGACCAATTTTCAGATTCAGCATTTGATGGAACCAAACTTCTCTGGATATCCACATTACAAAGTGCACAAGAAAGCTTAGCACTTGCTATCTGACTATCAACCTCCTCAACGACATTAATTTTCTCCACCTTCCTAGAAGGAGAAGCATCATCTTGAGAAATTCCACCTTCTTTTATACAGATTTTGCAGGCTTCTCGAAGTGTGTGGTATGTCCTTCCTCTTGGTGAAGTGTAGCACAAATAACGCCTTCCATTGCAGCTTGCATAGCGAAAAGTCCAACCCAGCCAGGAGAGATGCTTTTGGGCCTTTAGTGTCATATCACTTTTCCTGGAATGGCACTTCCGAATCTCATCCAATTCAGCCTTAGACCAGTACAAAACAGCTTCAGGGAAATATTCTGGTTCAACAACATGTACATCTTTGGTGTTTGAACAAAAAAACTTCCTGCAGTGATTCATCAAATATAAACATAGCTTATAAAGTGAGTAATAACAATCCCCAGTAGGTGAGATGTATCGCAATCTGACAATGTGTTTGTCTCGCTTAGACTCAATTTTCCATCCCTGATATAGAAGATGCTTCCTAACATCAGTTATCAGAGCATTCCCATGTTTCTTACCAGAAAGAGCGTATTTGGTAATGGCATTAGGGCATGACTCAGCTTCAGGAACAAGGTCAGGGCCAGCAGTCATCCATGTTGCAGTTACATTGAGTCTAGAACGTCTGGCTATCCTTTCAGCCATATTTGTATCTGTTCCGGAAAATCCTTTATTGCTAGTTACAGAACTAATGCAGGAAATTCCATCTGCAACAGAGGGTGAGACCACCAATGCCTCTGGCAAAGCACAGACTGCTTTATCAAGACAGGATCCATTGTATTCAGTCAAAACATTGGTATTATCCTTTGAGATATCTATCAACTGACCCATATTAGATTTTTCTTGAATTGATTGAATGCTAGCTGCATTTGGACTCAACAAAGTACTGTTAATTGGATTCTCAACTGGTACAAGAGCAAAACTGTCAGCTAAATCTGCATCAGAACTCACATTAACATCTGCATCCGGTTTAGGACACTCAAGTTGTGACTTGGATTCTGGTTGGGAGGACCCAGGAAGGTCTAATACCCTGAAAAAATGATTCACAGTGATTTCATGGTTATCCTTTATTACCTCCAGCACCAATTCTCTCCACAAAGAATCACAAGAAAAAGTCCACTCTCTAAAATTTTGTAAACCCTTTTTCTCCCGTAAATCATACCAAAGTTGCTTCACAGAAACAGAAATGTACCACTCTTGCTCATATTGTTCAATCAACTCAAGAAACAACCAGGTTCCACGGTGATGCCACTCCTCTTCAAAGTCATCCCAATCCTGAGTAATCCGTAAGTTGCCAATTTTAGCAATCATTTCATCACCCAAATCAGGGAAGAAAACTCTCCTCTTCTCTGAACCATCTTCATGGTCAAAAATCACACCTTCCCACCAAGCCTTCTTGTACCACACATCCACGCAGAGTCCATAGAAAAGATTCCATCTGCTAAACTCTAGTTTAGGTGGCAATTGCCTTATAAACCCCCGATAGTTACTATGATTCCCACAGGGACAACCAATACCATCTATTACAGGTGAAACACTCACAATGTCAACGAGATTATCAGAACTATCATCAACAAGAATACAATCATACTTGACGTGACACCCTCGCTTATCCCATGCAATAACAGTTCCTTGATGCCATGAACCTTGAAACCCCTCTTCCACACTCCTCACCTACAAAATCTCAAC
Organism: Heritiera fomes; assembly: GCA_032173925.1. Lineage (NCBI taxonomy): Eukaryota > Viridiplantae > Streptophyta > Magnoliopsida > Malvales > Malvaceae > Heritiera > Heritiera fomes. The sequence continues at coordinate 37,048,394 of JAPDPM010000007.1, forward strand.
TTTGTTATGCAATGAACAAAAACTCCAAATCCATCATTTCATATTGAAAAAGTAAGTGATCAACCAATGAGACTCGAAATTTTGAAAAAACTTCTAATTTAACATTGCATGGCTACCAAACAGACCCCAAACTGGCATATATGTACATTACTGATGCGATGAACAATTAAACAACACAATGTAGATCTAATTACAGTGATCAGCAGTATTGGAAACTTTTAGCTATAAACAAAACCAGAAAAATAATAAGAACCCAGTTCTAAAAATAAAAATTTTCAAAAAGAAAAAATCCACATTAAGGAAACTCAATAAGACTCGAGCAAATTACAACCCAGAATTTGAAACCCAAAAAGATAAGACAGAAATGAACCAAGAAAGCACAATCAAAGAAAAACTGATCATAAGCAATAGCCGGTTAACCACATTACCTCAACTTTTTCATTAACATCAAGTTTCTTCTTTTCACAAATTTTCTTACGTTTCCTTTTCCTCAGAACAGACCCTTTGTCTTCTACAACACCAACCACCGCCATTGGAGACCCCCAAAAGCGAAAACTTGATACCCTTTTAACTGAAGTACGTAGTTAAGCAGCGCCAAGATAGTTTTATAGAGAGAGAAAGAGAAGGATAGGAAAAAAAAATAAAGGTAAAAAAGCGATGAAAATCGCAACAAGTAACAGCTATCTCACATTTTTAGTTTCTCTTGCTCCACTCGACGCTTTCTCACCATGAAACAAACAGCCTTTATATTTCTATTATTCTCTCCTTGTTTCCTAGAACCCAAACCTTCTTTTGCATGCAATATCGGCCGTCAGTCAACTGGGACCCGTCCACGGCTGTGATTTGGTTTTTCCTTTTATATGTTGTACAAAGAGGAAGTTTTTGAGCTTGTTTGGCTAATAGAAGGATTTATTTATAACTTAAATCTTGGGTTATCAAAATTTTAAAATTTTTAATTTATGCAAAAACATATTTTATATTTTTAATGATGCTATAAATTTAAATTTTTCAGTAAGTGTTAACTTTTGGCCAAAAAAAAACGTAAGTGTTAACTTTAATAACGTGTATTTGATGAGATTTTGTACATTTTTACTTTATTCTTTAATAATTAAAAAGATAATGATATTATTTCATATTAATTAATTTATTTTGTTTTGTTTAATTTTTATATTAATTTTATTTTTTGTTTTAATTAATACAAATATTATTTATTTATTTTACTTAAGAACTTGTGATTTAATTTAATAAATTTTATTATTTTATTTATTATATATAAAAAATTTATTAAAATCTTTTCATCATTTTATTACAATACTTTGTATTAATTTTACTAAACTAATTTAACTTTTCTTAACAACAATTTTAGAACAACTCTATTTCAACAAATACTTTTTATAAAAGTTTTAGATAGGCAAATAAATCCTTTATTGTTTGTAATGTCATAGATTTGTTTTAGTAAATGATCCTTATAACTTTTTTTCTTTTTTTTTTAATTTTATTTTTTACTTTTTTTAAATAATTTCTTTCATTATTAATTTTAATACCTTATTTTGATCTCGAAATAATTTAATCAAATGATAAGAGTTGATGTTAGTCGGATTTGAATTCAAACATTATAGCATGTCTCAATTTTTTTTTTAAATCATTAAGTCAAAAAGTTGTTAAGTCTATATATATTAGTTATATGGTAAACTATGTAAAAGAAAAAAGGGTATATGGTAAACTAAGAAATTGAAGAGGTAAAATCTTAAGTCTTGTCATATATCTGTCCTCCATTTAAAACCAAATTCATTAAAAATCCATTAATGGCTAATATGACAAGTTAATGTTATTTAATTATCTTTAATTTGATGATGCTATTCTATATATATATATATATTGTTAAATCACAAATTTAATCACTTGCATGTGTATATATACATATATGGTATTTTAAAAATGAAATTAAATCTTTTAGGCACATAACCTTGATTTTTTAACAATAAGGTCATTAAAATTGTGTGGCTGTATTCATTTTTTTCATTGTGGTTTATTTTTTATTTTTTATTAATTTGTTTTATGTACAACATAAAAAAGAAGATCAATAATCGTGTGAGTAAAAATCAATAATCGTGTGGGTACAAAAAAGCTTATTCCGAATGGAGGATTCCAAAGCTAAAGTACTTTATTAATTTATTTTATTTTTGATACTTTTCTTTTCATTTCTCGTGAGTCCACAAGTTCAAAATCTTTCTAATTATTCTTCCAAATTTTGAGGGAAAACATTGTAGAATTTCTATTAAACAAACCCATTAAATAAGAAAATTTCAAAAGATTACTCTATTGTAACCAAATTAAATATTCTATTCATCTAAACTCTCATAGATCAAAAATATATTTTTATCCAAACTCATTATATACATGATAATTTTGACACTTTTTTGATCAAATGTTACACTTGAGCCTTTAAAACGTGACATACATGACAAGTGTCTTCTAAATTACCCCCAAAGTCCCCCATTGATGTTCCCTTATATATTTTTTTCTTTCCTTTTCAATGAAAATTTCTTCTCACAAAGATATTGGCAATGTCAAAAATAAAATAAAAAAATTCAAAATCGACTTTTGACAACTTGAAATATCCATAAGAACTTAAAGAAACTTCCATCATGTTCAGTTTTCTTTTTTGTCACATGCCACACTATACTCTCCTTTAATGCATTCAAATTTTATTAAATTATTATAAATAAATTATTTATATAATTAATTATAAACAAAACTTTCAAATCATGCAAAACACCTACTCAAAGAAACCTAAAACAATAAAATATTAAAACATTAATTGTTTTAGATTCATGACTTACAAATAAATATAATTAAGAGTTAAAGAAATTTGTGAAAAAGAGTTAAGATTTTTAACATCAAGTTGTGCTTGAAATATTTTTTTTGTTGGTTTTTTGTATTTATTTAGGGAAAACTTTAAATTTTTCATGTCGATCAAAAACTTTAGATTCCATATGTATCCTAATCTTTACTTAACTTTGTGAAAAACAACTTTCACTAGCAAGTATTGTTAGTATGTGGAAAAATGTTACTCTTAAATTGTCAATTTATAAAGTGACGACTCAAAAAAAAGGTCAATTTTAAGAAAAGAAATTATAATGAAATTATAAAATTAAATGGAGGTAGGGTTTATGTTTTATTCCATTTATTTATTCACATCAATTTGGATTAAATTTAACATGTTATTCTAAATTAGACTCTTTTGAAGGTCTGTTTGGATTACCATTATTCTCAATATAATGCAATTAGCATCCATTTGAATGTCATTGTACAATTGTAAGTGATAAATAAATCTTTTTTAGATTTTAATAGAAAATCTTTCATTTGTTTTTTGTTTATGCAAACATTTATACAGGTAAAGCAAGCATCAAACCTCGAAAATAATTTTCTTCTTGAATCTCAACACTTAAAATCTGTAAGAAGCTTGGGAAGCTGAGTTCGTTCTTGCTGAAATCTGTACCAGCATTTTTAGATATTGGGGATTTGGTTTATGGGTTTCTGGTTCTTGGTGGTACAATGAGTTCATCTAGCATTTCTAGTTCAAGGTTAGATTAGATGTTGTTAATTTCTAATTTAACTGACTTAATTTTCTGTCAGATTATCTATTTAGTTTTTATTTAGTTTATTTTTACAATTTATCAAGAAATGAGTGTTTTGATGTTAGATCATTTAAGCTAATCCGAAGTAGTTATCCTGTTGAATTTGATTATGAGAGAGAAACTATTTTCTATCAGTGCAAGTTGAAGGCACCTAGGCGGACTTCATGGACCAACTCAAATCCGGGGAGAAGATTTTATGGATGCTCGCAGTACCCAGTGGTTTGTAATTTTCATATTGTTAGATGCTAGATGAATTTTCATATTGTTAAATGCTAGATGAATTTGAAGGATATCAGAAAGTTAGGATGATAGATGAATATTATGTTTCATATATTAGAGAATAAAACAACAATTTGTATAAAAAAATAACATTATTTTTTCATTTTGAATGTAGGATACTTTTTTTGGTTTTCATTTATGGCATGATCCCAAGTTTTGTGATAGAGCAAAGGAGATCATCAATAAGTTGAGGAGGAGAGAAAAGATGTAGTATGATCAAGTCAAAGAATTGAAGAAGCGATTGTCAGAAGTAAAGGATAATGCTGTGGATTGCACTAAAGGTGAATTTCATGAAGAAAATTTTCAACTGAAGAGAGAGCTTAGTATTTTAAGAATGAAATGCAAAGAAAAAGATGATTGCAATATATGGAAAGTGATGTTTATTATGTTGTTAGTATGTGTTGTTTTAGTCATGTTTGTGTTTATTTTGAATGGCAAAAGAGAAGAGAAAAATTGTATGCTTGGTTTAGGGATGTAAATCATGATTAGTTCTGTGTTTCTTTTTGTTTTACCCTTTTGTTAATGTACACAGAACGATTAATGTTATATGAATGTGTATGTCATTTGCCAACTTTGTTATAAACTTGGTATGGATACTCTAATATGTTATGTCAACATGAAATGCAGTTTAATTTATAATAATTTAAAGTTGTTGAATAATACATAATTTCATTACATAAAATATAAGGTTTGTTAACATGAAGTTCAAGAGCAACTAACATTAAACATCATTTATACTAAAGAAAAACAGTTGCTATTTAACATTTGTCCTAATCCATTTTTTGTTTCCTTTCCACATCAAAAACAGAAAACCAGATCCTCCACATCTTTTGTTTTCCTTTCCCTGCATTTTGACTCTCTCGAGTAACACTTACGTCTTCAGTAGCTTGCCCTTTGATTTTGCCTTTACCCTTGGATGTCTAATCACCAATCGAGATAGCCTTTTGACTTGACAGCCTAGGCTGTTAACAATATATATGGTAGCATTTAAATCAAAACACAACATAAAATCCATAACATACTATACTTACATTTAAAATTTGTGTCCCTGTGTTGATGTTTGTATATAACCCATACCCTTCCATTCCTTTTTTCTTGCTTCTAGTAGATGTAGCAGGTGGTTTTCCTAGTACAAGCCTATTGGCAAAAATAGCCCTCCTCCTCCTACTAGTTCTACTTGGATTATTCTTAGATAGTGGACTTCCACTTCCTCTACTAGTCATGCTATAAAGTTTTCCATTCCCATCTATAAAATAGCTGCCAGCATCCTTACCTTGCACTCGATGCACATCTGCATGTGCAGATACATTACTAGAGATAGATACAGATGCGGATGCAGTAGCAAAAGATAATCAGATGTTGAGGCAGATGCAGTGGCTAGGGCTAGGGCTGGGACGAGGTTGAAGCATCACCCACTCTTTGTTTCTTTCTTCCCCTTCCTCTCCCCTTTTCAATAGCACCTGCCTCAACATCATCAGATAACTCTTGGTCAAAGTTGTCTCCAAACATGTGAGAACTAATTATACGGTGTTGTACATGTGAAATTGATCAATTATTATTTAATTTTGAAATATTTTGTAAAATTTAAGAAAATAGTAATGTGGGCCCCACTTGAAATTTCGAGCCCAGATGTACATATGATTGAGGAAATAGTGTATGGATGATATAATAATGATATTATGGAAATATGGAGGCTAAAATACCCTATTTACATTGTTTTTGTGAAAATATGGCAAACAAATTAAAAAAAGACAGATACGTCCTAAGGGTATTTTCGTAAATTGTACCCAAACTAAAATGAATTGGGACAAAGTAAAAATATCATGATATTCTACATGAAAATTACTTTAACATGGTGTCAATAGATTTTTCGAAACGGTCACAGAAACAGAAAAATTCATTGGTGGGTCTAGCGGTAAAATCGTAATTTCTCACTATCCGTGCACCTCGCGTCAACGAAACCACTTCCAATCATCAAGATACATGTAATATGACCATTTGGTACTAGAATCCAAAAATTTGAAGTGCATTTACATGGTTTTTATGCTAGCAGAACCATAGGGGCAAAATTATCCGAAATTTTCAAAACCAAGGGCATTTTGATAATTTTATCCATTTTCAGAATTCTCCACACTTTTAATTATGCTGAGTCATGGCACTATTCATTCTCTTCTCCACCAAGCCTCACGCCATCTTCTAAGAAAGAAAGAAAATTTTTTTTCCTAAGCTTATATCTTTTAATCCACTTAAAATTTCAATAACATTTCTACACCAGATTTGATCGTCTCTCTCTCCTCTACAATTCTACACCAATATCTCATCTTATAAGGCACTATACAAGGAGAAAGAACTCCTTAAAGATTCAGCCAAGCAAGGTAATGTTGCCATTCTTTATGTTTTTCTTAAGTTCAATGGCATGAAATTATTCCTTTAAGCTTAGTGATTTTGTTTATAGCCATAGTTTTAATTAAGTGTTGCAAAATCAAAAGATGCCATGAGAGGGGGTTTCAGTCAATATGGGAGCATGATGAATTCATGTGGTTTCAAGCTTGAAAATGGTGCCAAATTAGTTGTTAAGCATGGTAGAATAACTTAGTAAAATTGAATTGTTGAAAATCAATCAAAATCACCACCATTCCCATTTGGCCAAGGTGAAGGGGAGTGTGATTCATAGCTGTTTTGATGGTTTAATGGTAGATTTAGACTATAGGAATTACAAGGAGTCTACCGGTATACTCGGATTTAAAATTCGACATAAAACAAAGAAGTTATGTTATATTATCGGTAGAAATTATACTGCAAAAGTAATTGCAGTATCCAATGTGGCTGCATTTGGATATAAACTATAGCTTAAAAATAAGTATTTAATAAGCTAACAATTTTGGTGGAATTAATTGCAGCCGGGAATTACGGTGTCGTATGGTGGAGTCGAGAAACTTGTTATCGATAAACAGGTAAGAGATGCCTGTGTAATTTGTAAGGATATTTCGAATGCATGTTTTTCATACTAATAATTTTATGAAATCATTTTGAAAGTGAATTGACTTGGATGTGGTGAAAATGTGGTTGTTTTGGTTTGTTGAACTGTGTTTGAAATTGCAGGGGGCTAGGGTGTTAGCAGCTGTTATGCTGCTGGAATTTCATAAAAATATTTCTAAAAATGCTATAAAATATTTTAATGCATTTTGAAATATTTTCCTAGCCTCAAAAGTGAAATATTTATTATTTTTCATAAATTGTGAAATTACCGAAAATCATTTATTAAATATTCATGCTACTGATTTCGATGAAAGTTAAATTATTGAAAATTCCTCCCATGTGTTTTATAGTGGAATATGTGATGTGTAAACTGAAATGTTGAATAGTGAATATTTTATAAATTATTTTCAGTATAATATTCACTACTTTATTATGATTTTCCTTTATGGACTGACAAAAGATTTTACTAATTTTATTGATTTTCATAATAGTAATATTATCGTGTGAATATTGTTTTGAGGCTAAAATGTTTCTACATGTGTTCTATAGTGAGAAATGTGTTTGGTGGAATTACTATTAATTTTGGAAAATAAATATTTCTATTTTCCATAAAGTATGAAACTACTGGAAATGATTTTCAGTAACCTTGAAATTGAAAGTTTTGGAAAGAAAGCATGGAAACACGTGTATGTGTTCTATGGTGAAATGAAATATTTACGAGATTTTATTACTACAATGTAAATATTTTATAACACTGTTTTCACCGTATGAGACACTGTGACTTATACTTTTATGGATTTTCTAAAAGACATTATTGATCTTACTTAATTCCATGAAGGTGATGAGTTTTCGTATACACTATTTTGAGACTGATAGGCCTCGTATCATGCTGATATGTGATATGTACATGCTGTGGGAAGCTGTTGACATTGAACCTGTCTTCAGCATCCCGATTAACACCGGCTCAGTGTACGACCGCAGATATTTATAGACTATGGCTATAGATCTCACGTGTTTATTACTATTGCTCCCTACGGGGATTATAACATGATATTATCAGGGTGTTGCCTGGTCTCCACTATTATTTCACATGTTATTATTAATTCTTATGATAATTACTGAAATATACTGTTCACCAAAGTGTTTTTACCACTAAATTGGTATTATAATTGAACAGTTCATTTTACTGTTTCACGTGTAAAGGTGATGATTTTCAATAATGGAAATCAAATTGTTTTCAAGTGTTGATTTATATGATTTGATGAGTTATTTTACTCAAATATGTGAAATATATATAGGCAGTAAATATTTAAATAAAGTTTACATTAAATGTAATTTCTACTCTCTATAGTCGCTCTGAATTTTCGAGACAAGACAGATATTTCAAAATACCTTCCATGCTCTATCTGGATTTCCTAGCTGACTGTAGTAACCTTCCTTTTACTGTGCCTGGCATATTGATAGGAAACTAAAGAATTTTACTGCATATAGTTTTCATGATATCAAAATTTCATACAACTCTCTTACTGAGCCGTGGTTTGCTCAGCCCTTTATTTTCATCTCTCCAGAGTATATTTATCGGCTGCGTAGTGAGAATCCAAGGCAGCTTGTTTAAATCCTGGAGGTATATTCGTTTTCTTTTATATATTCAGACTTACTTTTACAATACTACAGTGTTGTATTAATAGGGGATGTATATGAGTTGATATAAATACTGTGTTGTTGTGAAATCTCCAATTTCATGTAAATTCCCATAATTGAATAATATGTCCAACTTAAATGATGTAAATAAATATGAAATTTTGATGTGTAAATGATATATGGAACTTGGAAGGAATAATAAGATTTAAAGTCAAATAGTCAAGGAATTAATTTGGATATTGTAAGTGTCGTAACGGCTTCGCGCTCGACGATTTTGAAAAACATTTAAAAAAAAGAGAGTATTCACCGATCTTTTTTAACTAGGTGTGATTGGTCACTTAAAACATTTATCATTTTAACAAAATCTCAAAATTAATTAAGTTTTATTAAAAAGACAATTTTTGGTCTGCGAAAACAAAATCGGGTTCGGGAGTACGGTTACGCGTGGGGAAGGATTAGCACCCCCACGACGCCCGTTAAAAAACGGTACCATAGTAATCATGTGTTATCCTTTAATTTTAATGAAATGGTCTTAACTTAATATTTAAAAATAATTCCTATTTTATTGCAATCAATTTTATTCTTTTAATTTTGAAACATTTAAATTTTATTTTTTATTTGAAATAAGTGAAAATCTTTTGTATTGAAAATTATTCCGAAGTACCTCAATACTCTGATAGCATTTCGGATAATTTACTCACCTAGAGATTTCTTAAGAATCACTACTTGTGAGTTCTATAAAATCTCATTATCGGAAGATTCATACTTGCTTCGAAAATTATTATGAATGCACATGATGCAAACAGATAAAAAATGATGCATATGAAACTTAAAAGAAATTTTATTTATTTTGATTTTATTAATGAAACTCTTAATATTGAAAAATTTAGCTAAATATCCCAATACTCTGGTAACATTTAGTTAATTCCTCTCACCTAGGGATCAGTCAAGAAATCACTACTTGTGAGTTTCATGACATCCCATCATCAGAAATTTATTTAATTAAATTTAAATTTTATTATTATTTTTCTTTGTTATTTTATTAAAAACTCATTTTGTTTTATTTTTAATAAAGATTAAAATTATTGAAAAATCATACTAAATATCCCAATACTCTAGTAACATTTAGTACGACTCTTCTCACCTAGGGATTAGTTAAGAAATCACTACTTGTGAGTTTCATAACATCCCATCATCGGAAGAATTTCATTGATTTTAATATTTATATTGATTTGTTATTTTTATATTTTTATTATTATACATATCTTTAAAAATAAGCATGAAATTGAATATTGAGAAATAATATCGAATATCCCAATACTCTAGTAACATTCGGTATAATTCCTCTCACCTAAAGTTTTTCGAAGAATTGCTACTTGCGAGTTCTACAAAGACTTATCATCGGGATTTCACACTTATTTCATTTTATTATATTTTGTTTATTATATTATTCTATCTATTTGTTTACTTATTATTTTTGTCATGATAATACATTAAAAATGCTTAAACAAATATTTCTATAAAACAAATGAATGAATGAATGAAACGAAAAAGGAAATATACCCTCATCGGGCGGGCGAACTCCTTGAATGGGAGAGCACGCGGATCTTCCCTATACTCGGGCGGGCGAGCTACTTGAGCGGGCGAACACGCGGATCTCGGTCGCGTCTAGTGGGAGCAACACATGGATCCTATTTCTCCTAGGGTGGGCGAGCTCGCGGATCCTGCTTCTTTTCCCACAGGCGGGCGATCTCGTGGATTTCGGTTGGGTCGAGTCCGCACGCAGATCCTACTGCCCTTTCCACGGGCGGGCGAGCTACTTGAGCGGGCGAACGCGCTGATCTTCCCTCACCTCGGGCGGACGATCGTGCGGATCTCGGTCTTATCGAGTGGGGAGCAACACGCGGATCCTGCTTCTCCTCAGGCGAGCGAGCTCACGAATCCTGCTTCTCCTTGAGCAGGCGAGCTCACGGATCTTCCCTCTTCTCGGGCGGAAGGGCGAGCACGCAGTTCTTCTCCCTTTTGGTGGGCGGGCTAGCACGCGGGCCTCCCCTCTCCTCGGGCGGACAGGTGAGCGGGTCTCGGATCGGGTCCAGGTCCACACGCGGACCTGGCCCTTTTGTTTTTCTTTTTTTCTTTTTTATAAAAGCCTTCTCTTTTTTTCACTTTTTCTTCTTTTTTTCACAAAAACTCAGAGCCTTCAAAGGTTGTCCCCTCAGGCGATTCCCGGCCACCACTGACCCGCCTTACGCCGCCGTCGACCGCCACTCGCCGGCGGAGAAAATTGAAAAGGAAGCTGCTTTCCGAAGCTTCCAAGCTTTCTCTTTCCATTCCCGACTCTTGTTTCTCCTAAAAAGCCTCCTAACCCCTTAGATCTGAACTTGACCGAAACCCTTCCTCCTTTTTTTTGATTTTTTCTTCTTTTTTTTTTCAGATCTGATTGATGATGTTTGGTTGTGGCTTGTTGTTTTTGTGGCTTGTTTATTTTTTTGCAAGTGGGTGTTTGATGGGCTTGGTTTGGGATCAGTTTTAAGGGTAGTGGTGTTTTTGGGGCTTCTGTGATGGTGGTTTGGTGAGGGTTACGGGTAGTGAGGAGGGTTGAGGGTGATGCTGGTTTGGATCTTTGTTGGGTTTTAAGGTCTCGGGTGGTGAGGATGATGTTGGTGGTGGTCTCGGTTTTTGGGTGGTGAGGATGATGCTTCGTTTGGAGGGTCACGGGTTGTCTGGTGGGAGTTCGCGAAGGCAATGGGGTTCGGTTGGTTGTCGAATGGTTGAGGATTGGTAATGGTGTTTGGGTCTATCTGTTCTCCCTCCGAAGGGGTCTGCATCCCTTTGCTTGGGGTCTTTTTAAAACAATTTTGGAGCCTCCTTTTAGCCCTTCAGAATCATAGAATCAATAGGTTACTGTTGGAGCGGGATTTAGGGCATGGGGAAGGTGAACACTGGGTGAGGCTCGAGACAGGGGAGAAGATTTGGTCACCGGCGGCTGGGCAGGGAGTTTGGACGGCATATTTGGGTAGATTTGAAGCATTAAATGTGATGGGAAAAAAAGGGCTGTTAATAATAATAATAATAATAATAATAATAATAATAATAATAATAGTAATAATAATGATAAAATAATAATAATAATAAAAACAAATAAGAAACAAAATATATAAAATAATAATAAAAACAAATAACAGAAATAAAAATAAAACAAACAAATAACACAAATAACAAAATCAAATCAGGCCCACTTTACTAGGCTTGGATGCCCAACGTTTCATTTCGGATTTTGAAAGCCTAATCGAATGCAGTCCTATTGATTTGGACAAAATTCGGTGTCTACAGCTGCCCCTCTTTGCTCATTGCTGAGGATCAAGAATAGAGCAAAGACAATATACAACAATTTTGTCCAACTCAAGACCTAATCTTTTTTTCCTCTTTTCTTTTTTTTTTTTTGAGAAAGCTCCTCTTGCAGCAGAGGCAATGAAACTTTAAATTTCTTTCCTAAAATGTGCTCCTCTTGCAGCAGAGGCGATGAAACTTTAAAATTCTTTTTCTGAAAAAGCTCCTCTTGCAGCAGAGACAATGAAACTTTAAATTTCTTTCCTGAAATGTGCTCCTCTTGCAGCAGATGCGATGAAACTTTAAAATTTTTTTTCTGAAATGTGCTCCTCTTACAGCAGAGGCGATGAAACTTTAAATTCTTTTTTATGGAATTTGCTCCTCTTGCAGCAGAGGCGATGGAACTTTAAATTCTTTTTTCTAAAATGTGCTCCTCTTGCAGCAGAGACATTGAAACTTTAAATTCTTTTTTTTGGAATTTGCTCCTCTTGCAGCAGAGACGATGAAACTTTAAATTCTTTTTCTGAAAAAGCTCCTCTTGTAGCAGAGGCGATGAAACTTTAAAATATTCTTTTCTGAAAATATGCTTATCTTGCAGCAGAGGCGATGAAACTTTAAAATTCTTTTTCTGAAATGTGCTCCTCTTGCAGCAGAGGCGATGAAACTTTAAATTCCTTTTCTGGAAAGTGCTCCTCTTGCAGCAGAGGCATGGAAACTTTAAATTCTTTTTCTGAAAATGTGCTCCTCTTGCAGCAGAGGCGATGAAACTTTAAATTCTTTTTCTGAAATGTGCTCCTCTTGCAGCAGAGGCAATGAAACTTTAATTTTTTTTTGAAATGTGCTCCTCTTGCAGCAGAGGCAATGATATTTTAAATTTCTTTCCTGGAATGTGCTCCTCTTGCAGCAGAGGTAATGATACTTTAACTTTTTTTTTTGAAATGTGCTCCTCTTGCAGCAGAGGCGATGAAACTTTAAAAATTTTGCCCGGAGGACTTAGAATTGATGCCCGGAGGTCTTATGATTTATGCTCGGAGGACTTGAATTCCTTTTCTGAAGAGTGCTCCTCTTGCAGCAGAGGCATTGAAACTTTAAAAATACACCATCTTCTTCATTCACTCAACATCAACCCTAGCCCCTCTTACACCATCTTCTTTATTCACAACCCCTCCTCCCTTAACATCAACCATTCCTACATTAACCCCTCTTCCCTCAGCCTCTTCTCCCATAGCTTTTTCTCCCACAACCCCTCCTTGCTTATTACTTTTCCTTTTCCTATTCTGAAACATGAACCTAGCAACAACTATTTCTTCATCCTCACTACCACTTGAATATTCAATATCAATAGAATGTACAGGATCTCTATCCACATCATTATCTGCACCTATGTATATCTCACTATCAACTTTATTTACCTCATTATCAGGCCTATTTGCCTCATTATCAACCCCACCTAAATCATCATTCACAGATTCAATAGGCACATCATCTGGCTCTTTAGGTTCTTCATTTAATAGTTGACTTGATATCTGAAAAATTACTTGAGGTTCATCTACACCATGTTCTATATAGATATCTATAATGCCCTTACTAGTCATATATCCGATCATATCAAGAGTTGTTTTATCATCCCAAACTAACCTAAGTCTATCATGTAGTGTTTTTTCAAGCTTTAAATAATAAATCCTCCTAATGTTAATAAACCCAGCATCTTCACAAACATTCATTAACTCAAAATAACTAACCTTGTCCGGATTAAACGTGAGGTCTTCAACTATCTCATGTATATATCTTATACTAGGACTTTCACCAATAAATTGTCCTGCATAATGAAACCTTATAGTACACAGCTGAAAACTCATCTCTACACCAAATGAAACACATATTGTAAGAAAGAATTCTTAATCAATCAACAAATAAATTTAGCCCAATATTCACAATATCACAAACCTTAAATCTGTCCTACTCTTTTACATTGCCAAAGAAAAACAATTAATCGAAAATCATCAAATTAGTAAATTAGTGCATTATAGCCAAATTAAGAAATTAGTTAGCCTAAACAACAAAAACATTAAATTTATAACAAAATTCAGTAAACCAGTGTATCTCAAACATAAACCGAACAAGTGACTAGCATTTCAATAACCTCCAAAAGAGAAAAAAACAAATTTGATTAAACCAAACAACTGATCTACTATGGACGATTTTCAAATGAAAACTCCCCTTAAATTGCTTCTTTTTGCAGTAGAGTTCCTCACAATCACTAGTATCGAAGCTCACGAACAAATATTCCTAAAGATTTTGGCAAATTTTGGAAGGATTTTATTGTTCGCAATTTTTGTCAATGGAAAACCCTAACCTGATAAAAAAAACCTAAGAAAAAGCCCAAAAACCCTCGATTTTGACTTTTACTTTTGTTTTAAAATATTTTCGCTTTTTTAATTACTGATAAAAAGACTTTTACTTATTATTTTATACATGTATTTGTTTTTTATTTGTTCACGCTACTATACAGCATGTATAGCTCAGTACTATTAAAAAGTCTACATTGATCAAAATCGAAAACGTTTTATCGTGAATTGAGTAATATAAAAGTTCATGTCCTTAATTGATAATTTTTCAAGACGTTCCTAAATTGAGCATTTAACCCCGTTTATATTCAAATGAAAGGGGGAAGAGCTTTTGGGCTTGGCCTTGAATTTGGCTTAGAAGTGTTGAAGGAATCCATGGTTAATAGATTAAAAGAAACACACCCTAATATTTACAGGCTTCCCCAAGCTTGTTCAAGTTGAGGCATTGAAGGTCTATTACATGGATCAAATCTTCTATATGTTCGATGGGTTGGACTAAAGACAGGATCTGATTCGATGTTCATTTCAAACATAAATGTTTTCAGTTCTTTGCTTTGTATCGTGGCAGCAATGCATGCTTAGGTTGCCAAAAAGTTATTAAGCAATAAATAATTTTGGAGTTATATCAATTCTAACGAAGAGGTCATTTATAGTATTAGTCTCCTTTTTTTAAAAATAGTAGTACTATTTTGCGAACTTCAGACTTTTTCATAGTTTATTGATGATATGAAATAATAAGTAATACTTTTATAAATATTTATTTTTAATCGGGAATTTTCTTGTATTGGCTGTGGAAAGTGTTTGATACAATTTATAAGTGTTAAAGAAAATCTTATTTTTTGAGTTAATTTTTGAAAAATGAAAGTCCAATAACATTTCACATTAGTATTAGAGTCCAAGTTATTAATATTTTTATTGTGTTTCAGGTAGAGAAGCACCCCTAGAGCTCGATTTGTCAAAGAAAAATTGTTGGAAAATTTTTCTACATCAGTTGTAGAAGGAACTGAGTATATGTTTATAAACACAAAAAAAAACCTCTCTTTGAATTAGTTTGAAGTTGAAAAAACCTAATAACACCCAATAATTTTTGTGATTAATTGAGCAGATTACTAATTTAAACATTTGTTATAATATACTATCTTATACGCTACAGTTAAATAAGAAATTCATTTATCTTATACACTGCAATTAAATAGGAAATTCATGGTATGATCATCGAGTATGATTTTCATTTGGCAATGTCGACAATTCTTTTGAAACAAATCCCTTGAATGAAAGTTTTATCATAATTCATGCGTGCTTCACGTTCAGAACCAAGTGACAAACAAAAAGACTGATTATCAAATGCTTCAGCCCTGTAAATTAAGCTTGAAACTTGGAAGGCCAACCTTAAATCCCAGGCTCTCTATTTCCTTCTGTCCTTGTGCTTGAAAATCTTTGTAAGTAAAAGGCTTATCCTTAGAACTTTGTATAGTACAGTCAACTTCCGGAAACACAAAGTAGCTTGTTGAGATTCGATCCTCCTGCTTGTTCACTCTTGCTCTGTGCTTCACACTCATATACTCGTCGTTGCTTATAGCCTGAGCAAAACAAAATTCTCCCAGCAAATTAAGTTGAAAAAAAATCAATATCCGCTAACATTTTAATCATTATTTAGGGTTATAATAAATAATTGTTACAGTGTCTATAGAAGATCCGCAAAACTTTCACGTATTAAAAGTAAAAACATGATCATTTAAATAAATACTAAATGTAATCATAAATTGAAAAAGATTTACGAGAAAAGAGCAAGATAGTTCAATTATATTGTTGAGAGTTTAATTAGAAGAACCTGGATCATATCGCCAAGGTTGATGATGAGAGTGTTGGCAATGGGTTTAACAGGGAGCCATTTGTTTTCTCTGCAAACTTCTAGGTCTCCGAGTTGATCCTGGTTCAGTATCGAAAGAACTGAGCTGTCCGTATGCACGCCAGCTCCCCAGGCTTGTCTGCCTTGAGAAATTCGTGGGTACCGATGAACACGAATAAAAAGCAACAGCGACGGAATTAGCTACAGAAAAAATCTGTCGTTGATGCCTTAAATCCGAAAAAAATAAAATAAATAAATAAATAAAATTTTTTCATTAAGCATCAGCGACGGATTTTTTCCGTCGTTAAAAAGCAACAGCAACGGAATTAGCTACGGAAAAAATTCGTCATTGATGCCTTAAATAAAAAAATAAAAATAAATTTACCTCATTAAGCATCAGCGACGGATTTTTTTCGTCGCTAATTCTATCGCTAAAAAGCAACAGCAACGGAATTAGCTACGGAAAAAATCCGTCCCTGGTGCCTTAAATTAAAAAAAAAATAAAATTTTTTTTTTGAATTTTTCCCGTCTAAGATGTAGCGGGAAATATTTTGACATAGTATTAGCGACGGAATTTCCGTCGCTAATCCGTCTGTAATTCCTCTGTATACGCGTCAAAGATTCTATATATTCTCATATTCTCTGTTTTTTCTCCTCTTCACTCCTCTCTATCTTCTTTTTTGTCCATCTTCTCCTTTTTTTCTCAGTTTTTCTTCTTTATCCCTCTTTCCTTTTATTTTTTTTTCATTTTTTTGTAAATTTACTCTATTTTTCTTTTATATTTATGTTGTCAATTTTTTTATATGATAAACTTTAATACTTATATTTTTGTTTTTTGTTTTTTACTTACAGATGATTATGATGATACGGTGAGGTGCTGGTGGTAGTGGTGATAATGATGTTGAAGATAATGTATTTTTGTTTTTTTAGTTAATTTATTTTAAGATAATGTTTATGGATTTAAGTATAAATATTAGGTTTATTTTAAATGTTTCTCTTTCTCTCTCTCTCTCTCTCTCTCTCTCTCTCTATATATATAAATATAAATAATTAATTTCAAAACATTTTTTTGACAAAATTCATAGAAATTAGCAACAAAATCTGTTAAATAAGTGAAAAAATTCATCAAATTAGCGACGGAATTCATAACATTAGCGACGGAATTTCCGTTACTGTTGCTCTTTAGTGACAGAATATTTATTGAATTAACAAAAATAACAAACTATCAGCGACGGAATTAGCGATGGAAATTCTGTCGCTGATGCCTTTTAACGACGGATTTTTTTATAAAATAAAATAATAATAAAACTATTAGCGACGGAAATTTTCGTCGCTGATGCCTTTTAGCGACGGATTTTTATATAAATTAAAAGACGAAATTATATTTTTAGCGACGGAATTTTCCGTCACTAATGACATAAAATCCGTCGCTAATGTAAAAAAATTTCGTTGCTAATTAGCGACGGAATTACCGACGGAAATGAAGTTTTAGCGACGGAGTGAGCATCAGCGACATCGATTTTTCCAACAAAAAAATTTTCATCGGTAATCCGTAGGTAATCCGTCGCTGAAGACCATCAACGACGGAATTTAACTATCAACGACGGAATTTTCCGTCGCTAATTTCGTCGCTGAAGGTTCATTTTTTTGTAGTGAGTGGATCCACTGAACTATTCATTTCTCGACAGTCTACAAGTTCAAAGTCTTTCTAATTATTCTTCCAAAATTTGAGGGAAAACATTTTAGAATTTCTATTAAACAAATCCATTAAATAAGAAAATGTCAAAAGATTACTCTATTTTAACCAAAAAAATATCTATTCATCTAAACTTTCATAGATCAAAAATATATTTTTATCCAAACGCACTATATAAGTGATAATTTTGACACTTTTTTAATCAAATGTGACACTTGAGCCTTTAAAATGTGACATACGTGACATGTGTCTTCTAAATTACCCCCAAAGTCCCCCATTGATGTTCCCTTATATCTTTTTCTTTCCTTTTTAATGAAAATTCGTCCTCACAAAGAAATTTGCAATGTCAAAAATATTAAAAAAAAATGCAAAACCAACTTTTGAAAACTTGAAAATATTCATAAGAATTAAAAGAAACTTCTATTATGTTCAGTTTTCTTTTTAGTCACATGCCAATTTGCCACACTATACTCTCCTTTAATGCATTCAAATTTTATTGAATTATTATAAATAAATTATTTATATAATTAATTAAAAACAAAACTTTCAAATCATGCACAATACCTACTCAAAGGAACTTAAAATAATAAAATATTAAAACATTAATTGTTTTAGATTCTCTTTTATTGGTTCATAAGAGGTATAAGTGGGAATAGAGAATCAAATTTTGGACTTAATTTTTTTTAAAAAAATAACAACAGTTATGTCAAACCTTGGTTGTTAATTGTTTTGGGCTCATGACTTACAAAAAAAATTAAGTGTTAAAGAAAATTGTGAAAAAGAGCTAAGATTTTTAGCTCATGACTTACAAAAAAAATTAAGTGTTAAAGAAAATTGTGAAAAAGAGCTAAGATTTTTAACATCAAGTTGTGTTTGAAAAAATTTTTTTTGTTAATTTTTTGTATTTATTTAGAGAAAACTTTAAATTTTTCGTGTCATTCAAAACTTTAGATTCCATATGTATCCTAATCTTTACTTAACTTTGTGAAAATTAACTTTCACTAGCAAGTATTGTTAGTAAGTGGAAAAATGTTACTCCTAAATTGTCAATTTCTAAAGTGACAACTCTTAAAAAAAAGTCAATTTTAAGAAAAGAAATTATAATGAAATTATAAAATTAAATGGAGGTAGGTTTTATGTTTTAGTCCATTTATTTATTCACATCAATTTTGGTTAAATTTAACATGTTATTCTTAATTAGACTCTTTTGAGGGTCAGTTTGGATTACCAATTATTCTCAATATGATGCAATTAGCATCCATTTGAATATCATTGTACAACTGTAAATGATAAATAAATGAAATGAATCCTAATATTGATTAAAGTATATGAATAACCATATAATATATTGTCAATTAAATTTTAAATCTCACAATTCGGATTCAGATGATAATACATATCTTATATTATTTATTTTTAAATTTTTTAATATTTTTAAAAAATTTATATAATTATCTAAATTTTATTTGTAAAATCTATAAAATTTATTGACAGTGGATTACATAATTATTCAAATTATATATGATTATTTGTACCAGAGAAACAGACTATCAAACTAGTGCCCCTCATGCCACTTTTATAGAAGCGCTGCCATTATTTACTAGAGTCACTTCACAAGAAAAACATTTATCTGCACACGAAAGTTGTACTTGAAACAGTCTGGCAAGGAATCTTGTGCTTGGAATAGTCAGAGAAAAATTAATCACTTCTGCTTGGAATGGCCTGTTTATATTCAAATGAAAGGGAGAAAAGCTTTCGGGCTTGGCCCTGAATTTGGCTTTAGAACTGTTGAAGGAATCCATGGTTCATAGACTAAACGAAACAGACCCTAATATTTTCAGGCTTCCTCAAGCTTGTTGAAGTTGAGGCATTGAAGATCGATTACAGGGATCAAATCTTCTATATGTTCGATGGGTTGGACTAAAGACAGGATCTGATTCAACGTTTATTGCAGACATAAATGTTTTCTGTTCTTTGCTTTGTATCGTGGCAGCAATGCATGCTTAGGTTGCTAAAAAGTTATTAAGCAATAAATAATTTTGGAGTTTTATCAATTCTAACGAAGAGGTTATTTATAGTAGTAGTTCCTTTTTAAAAAAATCGCAGCACTGTTTTGCGAACTTTAGACTTTTTGATAATTTATTGATGATATGAAATAATAAGTAATATTTTTATAAATACTAGATTTTAACCTGCATTTCATCGTGGTGTCATTTTTATTAAATGCAAAAAAATGTTATTTGATTAATATTAATTTCGAAAGTTTAGAGTTACTGTTACATGTTACGTTCAAATTTGTTTTCTAGTAAACATGCCCAAATGTATCATCATCATATTTAGAGTTTTATCTTAATATTAAAGTAGACTACATTAATTTGCTCAAAAAAAAAGTAGACTACATTAATAAATATATGAATTCACTTTAAGTAAATATAAATAAAAATAAAATAAAAATAGATTAAAAGGTTTAATTTTAAAAAATTGAAAAGTTAAAAATAAATTAATAGTATAACCGACGAAAACTAAATAAAAAAAATTAAATGACCTAAGAAAAAAATTAAAAAGTTAAAAATAAATTAGAAAGCAAAATAGTTATGTGTCACATTCAGTTTTTTTTTTTAATAATAACAGCGCATGATCAGATATAGATTAAAAATTATAAATTAAAAACAAATTAGAGAGTTTGACTAAAGATAGTTGAAGAGTTAAAAATAGATTAAAGAACATACCCGAAAAAAAATTAAAAATAAAAGCTTATTAAAGTATTTAACTAAAAAAATTGAATAACTAAAAAATAGATTAAAAAGCATGACTAAAAAAAAAAAAGAAATTGAAGAACTAAAAAACAGAAAAGCTGAATTGAAAAAAAAATTACTAACAGACAAGTGAAGGGGTGACAGATGGTTTAAAATTGGAAGTTAAAATTGAACAGTACTGCCATAGACTACTTTAAATATACAGTATAGATTTATTTTTGTTGGAGAATTTTTTTACATCAATTCTGAAAAGGATTTGGTGCAGTTTATAATAGTTAGAAAAGTCTTACTTTTTTTAACTAATTTTTGTACTGAAAAAATCTAATAACATTTAATACTGATATTAGAACCTAAGCTATCAACATTTATTTGTATTTTGGATAGAGAAACACCTCCAAAGTTCAATGTTTCAAAGTAAAGATTGCTGGAGAATTTTTCTGCATCAGTTTTGAAAAAAACTGAATTTGTGCTTATAAACTTAAGAAAAAATCTCACATCTTCAACTAGTTTGAGTAAAAAAACACCTAATGATATCCCACAATTTTGGCTATAATTGAGTAGATTATTAATTTAAACATTTGTTTTATTAAAAAAAAAACCTATCTTATAAGCTACAATGTAGTAAGAAATTCATGTATCTTGTACATTGCAATTAAATAAGAAATTCATATTATGATCATCGAGAATGATTTTCATTTGGCTATGTCGACGAATCCATTGAAACAAATCCCTTGAAACAGGTTTTAACATAATTCCTTCACATCAAAATCATCAGAACTAAGTGATTAAAAAAAAAAGCAATGATTATCAAATGGTTCAACCCTGTATATTAAGCTTGAAACTTGGAAGGCCAACCTTAAATCTCAGGCTCTCTATTTCCTTCTGTCCTTATGCATGAAATCTTTGTAAGTAAAAGGCTTATACTTAGAACTTTGTATGTAAATCCCCAATTTCATGTAAACTTCCCATATTTGTATAGTATTTTAGCTTAAAAGAATTAAATAAATATGAGAATTTGCTCTCTATTTCCTTCTGTCCTTATGCATGAAATCTTTGTAAGTAAAAGGCTTATACTTAGAACTTTGTATGTGAATCCTCAATTTCATGTAAACTTCCCATATTTGTATAGTATTTTAGCTTAAAAGAATTAAATAAATATGAGAATTTGATATATGAATGATATATGGGACATGGGTGGAATAATAGTACTTGGATGGTCAAATGGTCATGGCTCAATGAGGTGTGAAAGGGGATAGAGATGCAATTAATGAGAATTTATGAGATACTGATGAGTCATCTTTATCTCCAACAAAGGCTGGCAGCCATTGTGCTCTTCCTCCCAAAATCCTCTAAGTTTTCCTTTCTACTTACCTTGACAAACAACCATATCCTATCATCAAATCATTAAGCTTACTTAACGAAAATTACTCCTCATCACTAGCTAAAGCTATAGCCGTAATATGAAAGGCTGAATCAAAGGATTTGAGGATATCTAAATTGCTATTATATTGGTGACTAACAAAGGTAAGAAAAAGAAATTGATTCGTTCAATTATGTCCATGGTTTGGAGTTATGTAGAGTTGGTATAGCATATCTGTAAAGGTTCTTAAAGGTTTGAATTATTAAAATGTTTGCAGCTTTGAAGAGTTGAAGGGAAAAGAATTGGTGCAACCAAGTGAATTGAGTTTTCAGAGTTATCTGAGGTAAGGAATATGTGTAACGAACGTCGGGAGACTATGTTCGTTTTGGTTGCATGTTTGGTTTGAAATAAAAGTTGTTTTAAGTGCAGGAGATTTCAATTCTCGGTTTTACTCCTAGTAGCAATTTGGCTAGGGGCAGCTGACTGCCTTAAATAGCAGCCTACTGCCTAGAGACAGCTGAAGCATGAAATTTTTCGAAACCAACTCAAACCAGTCGACTGCCCTATATAGCAGTCGACTGCTATTTTCCATAAAGTATTTCTATTTTGACCCAGTTGACTGCTTTTCTTCAAAAAGCATTCTGTTTCAAAACCAGTCGACTGCCTATGGAGCTAGTCGACTGCCTTGTTTTCAGAAGCATTCTGTTTGCGAAACCAGTCGACTGCTAATAAGCCAGTTGACTGCATTTTCTCGAAAAACTTTCTGTTTTTGAACCAGTCGACTGCCCTTTGTGTTTTTGAAAAATAAAATATTTGAATTTCAAAAAGCAAAGAAATTCAATGAAGTGATATATGTTATAGCAGCTGACTGCCCTATATGACCAATCGACTGCCCCTTTTTTAAAGGTGGTGTTTTAAATGCTTATTGATAAAAGTGTATTTGAATTATAAATGAAGTATATGATAAATGTTTTGAAGACTGGAGACTCCTTTAGTGATCATGCATATTACTTGTGTTTGGCTGTGGGACTCCAATTAAGTCCTCAATATTATTTGTACTTGGCTGAGGAACCCTAGTCCGGTCCTCAGTACCACAGATGTCATCTGGCTAGTGTTCACTGTGGTTTATCGACATTCGCTAATTGTCTCTGATATATGTGTTTGGCTTAAGGGAGGATCCCTAGCCCATACGTGGGTACGCCACTTATTTGACAACGCTAGGGATTATCCCTTATGGGATATATTTGTTGTATCCCTTATGAGAATTATTTTGTGCATGATTCTACTGGAAGTTAATCATCTCCCATCTATTTAAAAGTATGTGAAAGTATATGAAGCTACTTGTAATTGAAGTTATTTGTATTTGTACATGAGAATTCACGTGAATCGAGATACATGAAAGTATTGAGTTATTTGAATAACTGTATATGTGATTTTAAGTGATTTAAAAGTACTTGAAAGTATTTGACTTATTGATTTTAAGTGTACATGATATTTGAAGAAATTATATGATATATGCTTTATAATGATTTTATATGACATTATAGAACCAAACAGGAAAACTACATATAGTGGTATAGTACGCTCTTTTACATATGTTTCTTACTGAGCGTAAACTCATTCCTTTACAACATTTTTTCATCCAGATTATATGAAGTGATTCCCGCTCCAGATAGAGGAGCTTACTTTTGGGATCTTTTAGTATACCTTCAAGACACACTTCCGAGTTATTCCTTGAAGGTATAATCAGTTGGCCGTGTATTTCGGCTATTGTACAGTTCAATATTACATTAATGTATATTAGATCAATTGGGGATATAGGATATGTAAGTTATGTGAGATCCTGATGTATTTGGCTTATTTGTATATAAATGAAAAATACCTTTCATGTGAAACATTACATCATGTAATGAGTGATAACGTATAGAGTATAAGAAGAAGAAAGGATGACATTGATAGATTGCCTAATCGCCCCTTATGTGAAAGAAAAAGTTAGGTGATATTTGTGTAATTGGGTCGCGACAAAGATTGGTATCAGAGCAGGTTAGTCTGAGGTTTGTCAGTGTCATTAAATAGAGATAGTTACATTTCTCAATGTACTGTACTTGTTTGAATACATATGTGTAGTATAACTGTTTAAAGTTATACTAAATCGTGTTAATTGGTGGTGTTATTAACAGAATGAATACTCGAAGAAGGGGTACTAATAGGGGACGAGGACGAGGACGAGGACGGGGTCGTGTGGAACCGCCCCCAACGTAGTCTCTTCCTCCATCTCCATCGGGTAGCCCGAATACTCGATTATCAAGAATAGAGCGGCATATGGAAACAATGGCCACTATGTTTACTTAGTTTATGAATAATTTTTCGAATGTGGCCACTAGTGCACCAGCAGCTACTCCTCCTATTCCTCCTACTCCTACAATACAGCCCCCACCAGCACAGACAGAATTGCCCTCAACAACTCAAGCTGTTGAAAGGGGGGATCCTAAGGCTTATTGCAGTGTGGTCTTAATTAAAGAATTTAAGAAGCTGGGTCCACCTAAGTTTAAAGGAGATAGAGATCGGTTGACTGCTGAGAATTGGGTAAAGGTGGTCACCAAACTGGTCATGTATATGAGCTATTCTGAGAGGGAGAAGGTGGGTTTGGCAACCTACTTGTTAGTGGACAAGGCAAAACATTGGTGGCAGTCCACCAAGACCATATTAGAGGCTAGACATCTTGAGGTAACGTGGGATATATTCCTAGAGGCGTTTAACAATCAGTACATCCCACGCACAGCTCAGACGAAGTTGAGAGTGGAGTTCTTAAACTTGACTCAAGGGACAATGTCAGTTGATCAATATGAGTCAAAGTTCAGTACATTGAGTAGGTTTGATTCTAAGGAGCTAAGGAGTGAGGAATAAAAGATTTACAGATTTATAGAGGGATTGAAACCCCCATCAGATCTAAGTTGTATCATATGGATATCACTACTTATAATGAGGCAGTCCACAAGGCTCAACTGTGTGAGCAGGACTATGAGTTTCATTAGGCGAATTTTCGAGCTAAGGGTTAGGCAAGGAACCGATGAAACGGAAGTCAGACGAGAGAGCCTCTAGTGACAGATATCCATTTAGGAGAAGTAGACCATATGAAAGAGCTTCGATAGGTAAGAAAATAAATTATAAGGGAATGATTTCTTTTTATTTGTTTAATGAATGGAAAAAAGGTATTGAATTGTGGAATTCTATGATGGTTATAATACAGGGACTCCTAGACCTACCGAGATTAAGATAAATGATGAAAAATCTCGATATTCAGCTGGTAGTACAGCTAGCTCGCCTAGGAGTATGATGCAGAAATGCGAGCATTGTGGAAAGTTTCATGGGTCACAGACATGCCGCATGGCTACTGGGGCTTGTTTTTGGTGTGATGAGCAAGGATATATGATTAAAGATTGTCCCAAGAGGAATCAGAGGGTGCCCGAGGAATCGGAGAAGGCCACCTAGCCTCAGCATAAGGCCACAGCTGCAGAGAAGGGAAAGAAAGCCGTGACTCAAGGTTAAGTATTTGCGATTGATAAGGAGTCAGTTGATGCCTCATCTGATGTGATTAAGGGTAAGATTTACTTGTTTGATATAAATGTTACTGCACTATTTGATCCAGGCTCTACGCACTCATTTGTTTCTCCTACAACTGCTATGAGATTGCCTGTTGAACCTGAACCTTTAGGACAATTGTTACAGATAAGTACACCATTTAAGGAATCCCAAATGATAAACATAGTGTATCATAGTTGTAAGCTACAGGTAGGAGAGAGAGAATCGATAGCTGACCTAATCCTACTAAATATGTACGGATTTGATGTCATATTAGGAATGGATTGGCTAGCTAAGAATCATGTGATATTAGATTGTTATGCTAAGAATGTGATCTTCTCTTCTCCCGTTAGCTATACTGTAAATTTTACAAGTGTTTAATGCAAATGAATAACTGTTATTTGAAATATTTGAAATTAAAGTTAATAGAAGATATTTGTTATGTGAAGGATTTATAGCATATGTGGTGGACATAGAACAGAAACGTCCTGAACTTCGTGAAATTCCTATAGTCAGGGATTTTCCAGAGGTATTTCCAAACGAACTTCTTGGACTTCCTCCGGATAAGGAAATGGAATTTTCTATCGATTTGGTGTCGGGAACTGAGCCTATTTCAAGATCTCCCTATCGGATGGCTTTAGTTGAATTAGAAGAACTTAAGAAGCAACTTCAGGAGTTACTAGATAAGGGGTTCATACGACCTAGCGTATCCCCGTAGGGTGCTCCTGTACTGTTTGTCTGGAAGAAAGATGGTAGTATAAGGATGTGCATTGACTACCGATAGTTGAATAAGGTGACAATCAAGAATAAGTATCTTCTTCCCGGGATCGATGATCTTTTTTATCAGTTTCGAGGTGCGCAAGTCTTTTCCAAGATAGACTTGAGGTCGGGATATCATCAATTGAAGATTCGGAGTGAAGATATCCCTAAGACTGCATTCAGGACACGGTATGGTCACTATGAATTTCTAGTGATGCCGTTTGGTCTAACCAATGCCCCCGCAGCGTTTATGAATTTGATGAACGATGTGTTCAAACCCTATTTGGACCAGTTTGTCATTGTCTTTATCGATGACATATTGGTATATTCAAGATCCCGGGAAGAGCATGAGTAGCATCTACGGATAATTCTACAAACCCTCAGAGATCGAAGATTGTATGCCAAGCTAAGTAAGTATGATTTTTGGCCAGATCAAATCTCCTTTTTGGGTGACATAATTAGTAAAGATGGAGTTTCAGTCGATCCATCGAAGATTGAAGCTGTTGTACAATGGGAGAGACCGAAGACAATGACGGATATTAGGAGTTTCTTGGGTCTAGCTGGCTATTACCGAAGATTTGTATAGGGTTTTTCAAGGTTAGCTGCTCCCTTGACACGTTTAACGTGCAATGAAGTGAAGTATGAATGGAATGACGCTTGCGAGCGTAGTTTCCAAGAGTTGAAGTGCAGGTTGACTACTGCACCTATTCTCACCATCCCTAATGGTTCTGGAGGATTTTCTGTATATAATGATGCCTCTACACTAGGTTTGGGTTGCGTGCTGATGCAACATGGTAAGGTAATCACTTATGGTTCTCGACAATTAAAGAACCATGAGAAGAATTACCCAACTCATGACTTGGAGCTAGCTACAATTGTATTTGCTCTAAAGATTTGGAGGCATTACTTGTATGGAGAGAAATTTCATATTCATATTGATCATAAAAGCTTAAAGTATTTGTTCTCCCAAAGGGAATTGAATATGAGACAGAGGAGATGGCTCGAGCTTCTGAAGGATTATGATTGTGAGATCCTGTACCACTCGGGAAAGGCCAATGTGGTAGCGGATGCTCTGAGCCGTAAACATGTGGGAATGGTATCTTACATGAGGGTAAGAGAATATGAGTTACTATAGTAGTTTGCAAGCCTCTGCTTAAATGTTACACCTTTTGAGCAATTTGGAATGATAGCCAGTCTGATGATTCAGTCGGAGTTGATGGATAGAATTCGGCTTGCTCAGAGGGAGGATGATCAGTGTATCGAGGCTATGAACCATATTCACTCAGGTATGCCATCGAATTTGCTATCGGTAGAGATGGGGTTTTGAGGTTTAATAACCGTATATGTGTTCCTAATGATGAAGAGTTGAAGAAGCTGATTTTGACTGAAGCAAATTCCACTAAGTATACTTTGCATCCGGGAAATACCAAGATGTATCATAATCTACGCAAGGTGTATTGGTGGACTGGCAAGAAAAGAGACGTAGTAGAATTCGTGGTGAAGTGTCTCACATGTCAACAAGTTAAGGTAGAGCACCAAAGGCCAGCAGCTTTGTTACAGCTTCTACCTATACCTATGTGGAAATGGGAACACATTACGATGGATTTTGTTATGGGATTACCCCGAACTAGAAGAAGTCATGACGGTATTTCGGTGATTGTAGATAAACTAACTAAGTCTGCACACCTCTTACCTATGAAGGCTACAGACTCACTTAGTGCCTTGGCAGATTTATACGTTAAAGAAATTGTCCGATTACATAGAGTTCCACTGAGCATTACCTCCGACAGAGATTCCAAGTTCACTTCTCATTTTTTGGAACATTTCCAAGAAGCCATGGGATCTCTGTTGAATTTTAGCACGGCTTTTCATCTGCAGACTGATTGTCAGTCCGAGCGCACCATCCAGACGCTCGAGGATATGTTGAGAGCCTGTGCTTTGGATTTTAAAGGCTCTTGGGATGATCATCTGCCATTGGCTGAGTTTGCTTACTATAATAGCTATCACTCAAGTATTGGGATGGCGCCATATGAAGCCTTATATAGTAAAAGGTGTCGATCCCCTATTGGTTGGGAAGAAGTGGGCAAGCGTAAGTTGTTAGCTCCAGATGTAGTCGAGCAGGCTTCTAAGGATGTTAAGTTGATCTATCAAAGACTTAAGACGGCTCAGAGTCGACAAAAGAATTATGCAGATGTTCGACGTAGGCCACCTGAGTTTTTGGTTGGAGACTCGGTGTTTTTGAAAGTTTCTCCATCCAAAAGAATCATGAGATTTGGTCGAAGAGGTAAGCTTAGTCCTCGTTATATCAGGCCATTTGAAGTCTTAGACCGAGTGGGTGATGTTGCCTACAGATTGGCCTTACCTCCAGAGCTATCAGGAGTACACAATGTCTTTCTTGTGTCTATGCTTCGGAAGTACCATCCGAACCCATCTCATGTCATAGAATATAAGCCCTTGGAGATTCGAGAAGACATGAGTTATGTGGAGAAACAGATTTTGGATCTTGGATAGAAAAGAGAAAATGTTGAGATCTAAGACAATCCCATTAGTTAAAGTTCTTTGGCAGTATCATACTATGGAAGAAGCTACATAGGAGCTAGAGAGCGTAATGAAGGAAAGATATCCTGAGCTATTTGAGTAGTAGCCGATTCAAATTTGGAGGACCAAATTTTCTAAGGTGGGGAGAATGTGAAATCCCCAATTTCATGTAAACTTCCCATATTTGTATAGTATTTCAGCTTAGAAGAATTAAATAAATATGAGAATTTGATATATGAATGATATATGGGACATGGGTGGAATAATAGTAATTGGATGGTCAAATGGTCATGGGTCAATGGCTGAGGTGTGAAAGGGGATAGGGATGCAATTAATGAGAATTTATGAGATGTTGATGAGTCATCTTCATCTCCAACAAGGGCCGACAGCCATTGTGCTTTTCCTCCCAAAATCCTCTAAGTTTTCCTTCCTACTTACCTTGACAAACAACCATATCCTGTCATCAAATCATTAAGCTTACTTAACAAAAATTACTCCTCATCACTAGCTAAAGCTATAGCTGTAATATGAAAGGCTGAATCAAAGGATTTGAGGAGATCTAAATTGTTGTTATATTGGTGAGTAACAAAGGTAAAAAAAAGAAATTGATTCGTTCAATTATGTCCATGTTTTGGAGTTATGTGAAGTTGGTATAGCATATTTGTAAAGGTTCTTAAAGTTTGAATTATTAAAATGTTTGCAGCTTTGAAGAGTTGAAGGGAAAAGAATTGGTGCAACCAAGTGAATTGCGTTTTCAGAGTTATCTGAGGTAAGGAATATGTGTAACGGACGTAGGGAGATATGTTCGTTTTGGTTGCATATTTGGTTCGAAATAAAAGCTGTTTTAAGTGCAGGAGATTTCAATTCTTGGTTTTACTCCTAGCAGCAATTTGGCTAGGGGCAGCCGACTGCCTAGAGACAGCTGAAACGTGAAATTTTTCGAAACCGACGCAAACCAATCGACTGCCCTATATAGCAGTCGACTACTATTTTCCAGAAAGCATTCTGTTTCGACCCAGTCGACTACTTTTCTTCAAAAAGCATTCTGTTTCAAAATCAACCGACTACTTATAGAGCCAGTCGACTGCCTTGTTTTCAGAAGCATTTTGTTTGCGAAACCAGTCGACTGCTAATAAGCTAGTTGACTGCATTTTCTCAAAAAACTTTCTGTTTGTGAACCAGTCAACCGCCCTATTCGACCAGTCGACTACCCTATGTGTTTTCAAAAAATAAAATATTTGAATTTCAAAAAAAAAATTCAATGAAGTGATATTTGTTATAGCAGCCGACTGCCCTATATGACCAGTCGACTGTCCCTTTTTTTAAAGGTGGTGTTTTAAATGCTTATTGATAAAAGTGTATTTGAATTATAAATGAAGTATATGATAAATGTTTTGGAGATTGGAGACTCCTTTGGTTATCATGCATATTACTTGTATTTGGCTGTGGGACTCCGATCAAGTCCTCAGTATTATTTGTACTTGGTTGAGGAACTCTAGTCTGGTCTTCAGTACCACAGATGTCACCTGACTAGTGTTCACTGTGGTTTATCGACATTGGCCAATTGTCTCTGATATATGTGTTTGGCTTAAGGGAGGATCCCTGGCTCATACGTGACTACGCCACTTATTTGACATCTCTAGGGATTATCCCTTATGAGAATTATTTGGTGCATAATTCTACTGGAAGTTAATCGTCTCCCATCCATTTGAAAGTATGTGAAAGTATATGAAGTTACTTGTAATTGAAGTTATTTGTATTTGTACATGAGAATTCACGTGAATCGAGATACGTGAAAGTATTTGAGCTATTTGAATAATTGTATATGTGATTTAAAGTGATCTGAAAGTACTTGAAAGTATTTGACTTATTGATTTTAAGTGTACATGATATTTGAAGAAAGTATATGATATATGCTTTATAATGATTTTACATGACATTATAGAGCAAAGCAGAAAAACTGCATATAGTGGCATAGTACGCTCTTTTACATATGTTTCTTACTGAGCGTAAACTCATTCCTTTACAACATTTTTTCATCCAGATTATATGAAGTGATTCCCGCTCCAAATAGAGGAGCTTACTTTTGAGATCTTTTAGTATACCTTCAAGACACGCTTCCCAATTATTCCTTGAAGGTATAACAGTTGGTCGTGTATTTCGGCTATTGTACATTACAATATTACATTAATGTAAATTAGATCAATTGGGGATATAGGATATGTAAGTTATGTGAGATCCTGATGTATTTGGCTTATTTTTATATAAATGAAAAATACCTTTCATGTGAAACATTTACATCATGTCATGAGTGATAACGTATAGAGTATAAGAAGAAGAAAGGATGACATTGACAGACTGTCTAATCACCCCTTATGTGAAAGAAAAAGTTAGGTGATGTTTGTATAATTGGGTCGCGACATTGTATAGTATAGTCAACTTCCGGAAACACAAAGTAGTTTATTGAGATTCGATCCTCCTGCTTGTTCACTCTTATTCTGTGCTTCACACTCAGATACTTGTCGATGCTTATAGCCTGGTCAAACAAAATTCTCTCAGCAAATTATGTTGAAAAAAAGAAATCAATATAAGCTAACAAAAGAAATAATGATTAATCATTATTTAGCATATGATAATTTTTTTTACTATTTCTACAAAAGATGTGTAGAACTTTCACGTATTAAAAGTAAAAAACATGATCTTTTAAGCTGACACTAAATGTCATATGTAATCATACATTGAAAAGAGATAAGAAATTTGCGGGAAAAGAGAAAGATAAATTGAATTATGTTTTTAAGAGTTTAATTAGAAGAACCTGCATCATATCTCCAAGGTTGATGATGATGGATACATTTGTTTTCTCTACGAACTTCTAGTCCTCCGATGTGAAATCCCCAATTTCATGTAATTCCCCCATAATTGTAAAGTATTATAAGCTGAAATAATGAAATAAATATAAAGTTTTGATGTATAAATGATGTATGAGACATATGAAGGAATAATGAAATTGATAGTTAATTAGTCAAAGAATTAATATCAGATTTTATTTAGTATAATGGACAAGTGGCTAATATGAAAAGAGGAGAAGAGAATTAAATGTTAAATGGTCAAAGAGTCAAGGAAGTAATGGCTGACATGAGTTAATGGATAATTAAGCATTAAATGAAATTTTGCATAGTCATCACCATTCTCACTAACCTACGGCAGCCATTTACTCTTCCTCCAAGATTTTCCTAAGTTTTCTCCCATAATTACCTTGTAGGGCAACAAATTCCAGCCATCGAATCATTAAACCTTAGTAACGAAAATTGTTCCTTATAGTTAGCCTAAGCTATACCTGAAATTTGGAAAGTTGAATCCAAGTGGTTGAGGAGATCTATTGATGTCAAAATTGGTCATTGACAAAGGTAAGAGATAAAGTGGTTTTGTTTAATTCTATTGATGGTTTGGAGTCATAATGAGTTGGTAGAGTATATTTATAAAGGTTTCTTAAAGGTGTGAAATTTGATGATGTTTACAGCTTTGAAGAAGTGAAAGGAAAGGTGTTGATTTGCTACAAGCTATTGGATTTTGGCTAATCAAGGTAAGGAATTTATGTAACGGACGTAGGGTGGCTATGTCCACATGTTTTAATATGTTTGACATGCCTTTGGAAAGAAACAAATGCTGGTTTAAATGCAGGAAAAGTTAAATATCGGGTCCTACCCCTAGTACTAATTAGGCTAGGAGCAGCCAACTGCCTTAAATGGAAGTCGACTGCCTAGAGACGATCAAAGCGTAGATTTTCGAAAATCGAGACAAACCAATCGACTGCTATGTAAGCCAGTCGACTGCTATTTTCCAGTATACATTCTATTTCAAACCAGTTGACTGCTATATGGGATAGTCGACTACTTTTACTTAAAAAAGCATTCTATTTCAAAACCAGCCGACTGCCTAGGGAGCCAGTCGACTGCCCTGTTTTCAGAAGCATTCTGTTTCAAAAACAACATACTGCTATATGACCAGTCGACTGCAATTTCTTGAAAAGCATTCTGTTTCAAAACCAGTCATGTTGGACCAGTCGACTGCCCCATGTGTTTCCAGATTTTTAAATATCGAAATTTTTAAAAGAAATAATTTTGACAAATCAATATATGCATTAGCAGCTGACTGCCCCTAAATACCAATCGACTGCCATGTTTGAAAATGAGGTTTTAAAGCTTAATTTAAATAAGCTCAATTGTATTTCCAAGGAAGTAAATGATCAATGTTTTGGAGACTATGGACACCTATGGGGATCATGCATATTACTTGTATATGTTTACTTGGCTGAGGAGCGTAAGTTCGGTCCTCAGTGCTACAGATGTCACCTGACTAGTGTTCACTGTAGCCACCGACATTGACCAATTTGTCTATATTACTTGTTTGGCTTGGGGAGAATTCCTGGCCCAATTATGGGTACGCCACTTAATTGTCATACTTCTTATAGGGGATACTTGACATCCTTTACTGGACTTCCCTATATGAGATTGGCAGGATGCATGATTCTATTGGAATTATATGTCTCCCATTTAATTGAAGTATTTGAAGCATGTAAAGTTTTTTGTATATGAAAGTATTTGAAGTAAAGTATGAAAGTATATGAGCTATTTAAGTTATATGTATATGCTATTTGAAGAACTTTTATGTATTTGATGAAAGAAGTACATGACTATGCTTTATAATAATTTTACATGACATTATAGAGCCAAGCAGGAAAACTGCATATAGAGGCATAGTACGCTCGTTTACATACGTTTCTTACTGAGCGTAAACTCACCCCTTTACAATCATTTTCATTCAGATTATTTGCAGTGAAGTCCGCTCTTGGTAGAGGAGCGTAGATTTTGGAATATACGGTATTCCTTCGAGGCTCATTTTCGATTCCTTGAAGGTATATATCTATATATATATATATATATACTTTTTGTATTGTAACTCAGACAATAGTATAGTACAGTACATTAATGTATATTTGATCATTGGGGGATATAGGTTATGTAAGTTTATGAGATCCTGATGTAATTGAAGTATATGTATATGAAAAATACATTTCATGAGAAAATTTATATCATTCTAAATAATGATAATGGATAAAGTATAAGAAGAAGATAAAATGGCATTGACAAACAACCTAACTACGCAAATGTAAAGTAAAGATTTATATGTTTATTAGTGGAAATGAGGATGTCACATCCGACTTGATCTTGGTTCAATATCGAAAGAACTAAGCTGTCTGTATGCACGCCAGCTCCCCAGGCTTGTTTGCCTTGAGAATTTCATGGGTATTGATGAACGCGAATAAAACCAGTTGATTCTGATAAATAAGATTTTGATTATCTCGGATCAAGATGGAGGTTTTTCGCCATAGCTTCGAATAAAGTTCTAGCAAGTCTAGCCAGTTGCCTTCCATATTCATCCAATGAAAGTTTAGTGCATCCACAATCAAAAATCACTAGAAAAATAGTACAATCAGTCAATTTTTTTTAAAAAAATATTTTATACATTGATAATGAAATTTTTAAATTTTACAAAATTAAATAAAAAAGCTTAAGTTTTTTTTTGTTCATAGGAAAGTATAAAGAAAAATGAAAGAATCGAATTTTAGACATAAACCCTCTTAAAAAGAAATAACAATCACTAAATTAAATTTTAATTGTTAAGGGGTCGTTTGGTATCGTTTTTGTTTCCTATTTTCTATTTTTGTTTTCAGTTTTTTCGGAAACAGAAATAGAAAACATGTTTGGTAACATGTTTCCGTTTTCAAAAAACGAAAACGAAAAAAGAATTTTCAAAATTGTTAGGAGTCGTTTGGTATCGTTGTCAATTTTGTGTTTTATGTTTTCTGTTTCTGAAAATTTGTTTTTGTTTTTGTTTTTGTTTTGTTTTGAAATTTTGAAAACAGAAAACATGTTTGGTAAACTAATGTTGTTGTATAATTTCTAAAACTGAAAACATAAAACATGTTTGGCATCTTATAAGTTAAAACATAATTTTTTTAATCTTATAATTTATTAATGTTACATTAAATATTTTTATTAAAATTATATAATTTTAGTATATTATTAATAATGTGCAATTTTATTCTTAATTTTGATATATTACATAAACTATTTCATTTATTATTATATAAAATTTATCTTAAAATTATTATTTTAAAATTTAAATGAGACTTATTTCATACTCTACATATCTAAAAATACTAATATTTAAATTTAATACAACTAATTTAATATGATATCAATAAAATTACATAAGTACAATTAAAAATACAAAAGTAAAATTTATAATACAAAAAACACAAAAAAAAGATAGTTTAAGTTTAGTTTAAGTCATGATACATATACAACAATCAATTATTTTGATATGCATTCCACAATTCAATAGCAATTTCATCACGAACTTTGTGCATATATCGTAATTGACTTGGAGTAACATTAAACTCCACATGTTCTTGTGAACTGCAGGCTCCTAAAGTTTCTTCATTGTTATCGACTATAAGATTGTCCGTCTCATATTCTTCGAACATATTATCTTGCATCCTATGCGTCTTAATAAAATTATGCACCGTACAACATGCAATGGTAATAAAACGTTGCATGCGTAAACTATATGGTGGCATTCCTTTTAAAATTGGAAATCGAGCCTTTAGTACTCCAAAACATTGCTCAATACAATTACGCAAAGATGAGTGTCTATAATTGAAAATCTCTTCTAGACCATGTGGTTGTCGTCCTCTTCCTCTATAATCTCTTAAATGATATCTTTCACCACGATAAGGAGATAAGAAACCTGGCATATTTGTATATCCAGAATCTATAAGATAATATTTACCTACACAAAAAAAAATAATTCTCTAACAAAAACTAGAAGGCTTAATTAAATGCTAGAAAGTAAGATTACCTTGTGGAGGCATTGGAAAACAATTTTCAGGATTAGATACACAATCAATAAAAACTCTAGAATCATTTGCAGTTCCCTCCCATCCCGCCATCACATATGTAAATCGCATATCAAATGAACAGGCACACATAATATTCTGTGTTGGTTTCATTTTCTTCCCACAATAAGGTATTTGTTGTTTACTAGGAACATGTGCAGCTATGTGTGTTCCATCTATTGCTCCAATGCAATTCTATTTGAACAATATATAGATATATCACTAACTATAATAAATTTTGTTATTAATGAATATGAAAAAAGTAATGAATTATATTACCTTAAAAAATGGATAATATCTTTCATCATACTGAATCTGAGGAGGTATTAGATCGAATGATGGTGGAGTTATGATCTCCTTTCCAAGACGACACACAGCCTTTAACACATTTTTAAAATGTCGAGAAATAGTTTCACCGGAATGTTGAAATCGTTCTGCTATAACTCGATTTGGCTCATTATGTGCCAAAGTAAATAAAAAGATAGCAACTTGTTCTTCTACTGTTAAGTACTTGGAGTTTTGTAATAATCCTCGTTCTTTTAAAGTATCACAAAAATCAATAAACATAGGTGGCTCCATTCTTAACTCATTAAAACATCTAACTTGATTTCCATAAAGAATTTCTTGAACATATGCATGACCTGTTAATTGAGATGTTCTACAAGGTTGTTTAAGTAAGTACCTGTTATAGTATTCTTCAACAACCATAATCAATAAAATATCTTCCACCTCATCTTCTTCATCATCAAACTCAGTAAGTGAGGCAATTTGTATCATCTTATTACGATCCATCATGTAAATCTGATAAATCAATCATATAAGTGAACTAAATGGTTAAAAAAGATTCAAACGTATATTAAAATTTCATAAAAAAAGATCATATAGGATCTCTACAAAAGCATTAATAAAATGAGTCAAATGCATATTAAAATAAAACTAAACTCCATTCATACATATAGTTGAAATACTTAGTATAGAAAATACATTCCAAATCGCATATTCCACAAATAAACTAAATAAAAAAAAGACAAACAATGAACATAAACGTCATAAATAAAAATCCAAGACAAAGAAAGATATTCTAAAATTGGAAAAACACGACATTAGAAACAAGTTCACTTTAAATTAAGAACCCAATCTTTCTTCCTTCCATCACTCATTTGCAGAAACATTTCTCTCCATAATTCATCATCATGAAATTTCTCAACAGCCTTAGCATAAGCTGCCCCATCAATACCATCAAGTTTGTCTAATGCTTTTAAGCTCTCCTTTAAGAGTTTCCTTCCAGGTGATCTAGATTCCAAAATAGCTTCAGTGTAAATATCCCCAGTAGATATCCCAGAATGTGTGGAATGAGCTGAACCAACTAATAATCTCTCCCATATGTCAACTTTTCTTTTAGAACTTTCACTAAGAGAGTTTAAGGCAGATTGCATTGCTATGGAAACGTTTGATCTTTTTCCTTGGCGATTGATAGGGGTAGTAGAATGGGTACGCTTTCTAGTGTTACCACCACTAAGATTTGCATCGCCATCACCTTCTACATCTTCCTCTAATTCTTTGTCTATGTCATAAGTTGGATTCACTCCCTCCTCAACGCTATCCGATGGACTGCGTGTAGAAGGTCTTGCATTTGATCCGGTAGCAGAAGTATCTCCATAAATTACACACAATTTGTCATACATTGGGCAACCTTTTATTTGAAATCTTTTGGCCATCTTATGAACCTGTAAAACAATATATATATATATATGTGTGTGTGTCATCAAAATGAAATTTAAAATGTATATGTATTTATACTATTGAAATAAAGGAAGAAATTAAGGAACTTACAGCATATAGACGGTGCCATGTTTCCTCCGCAGCAATAACTTTTCCAGTGTTAACTTCATATCCAACTCCAGTCTCCTTTAACAACTTCTTGAAACTATTATAACGAATTCTCAATTGATTAAACTTATTTCTTAATTGTGAATCCAGGTAGTTGTGCTTTGCTCTTTTACTAAGGGTTTCTCGAATAAACTTCCACGATTCTTTACTAAATGTAGTTGTAACTCTATTTCCCTTAACAACCTCTTCCTCCATAATGCAAATGAATAAATTCTCTTTCTCGGTTGTCCATATATTTTTACCATCATTTCCAAGTTCAACAAGATCGTTTTCCTCACCCTCACTATCAATTGGTTGCAAATTTTTATCACCACTTGCCATTTAAAAATATAAAGTCCCACAACAAGATAGTTATTAGTTATCTAGGTTTTAATTGTACTTCAATTATTTGATTAAAATCTCTCATATATAAAGTCTCTCATATGTATATGTCTTAATAAAAAAATACTACAAATGCCCTTAAAAAAAGAAACAAGTAATTTATCAATCATCAAACATATCCAAGTTATCTAAGTTCTATCATTGATGCTTAAATATTCAAGAAATTAATCATCAAATATATCATGTAATTTATCAATCATCAATCAATGAATATTAAATATTAGCATAACAGAAATAACCCAATAATTTAAAAAGAAAAAGAAAAAAAATTTTCTGTTTGCTCTTAAACATTCTAGTCTTGCTTCTGTAGTTTAATATTAAAAGGATAAGAGGTGAGTGTTTACTGTTTAGTGTATTCCATCGTTGCTAAAAAAAAAGACATTTAGATATAAAAAATCTGGAAAAAAAAAGGCAATGAGACATTTAGACCATTACTATTTACTATTTCTTTCCCTTTCCCTTTCCCTTATATACCTAATCTCTCTTTGCCCCTATTTCCCTGCCAATTGTGCATCAAGTGTGTGGCATATGAGACACAAAATATCATTTTCTAAGGCTTATAAATGATTCTGTGGTTTTCTGACATTCAAAGACATTTATGCATGAGAAAACATGTTCCACAAATTTAGTCAAATAATAACCTTTGTATTATCTAAGGACAACACATCAAAGATCAAACCACACTACAAAGAGGCAAATCTCAAAGGGAAAAACGTCATTTTTATGTCCATAGTGGAATTTATGCACTAGCCATTATCCATAGCTAAAGGGTAATTAAATCACCAAAATAATATCAGCTGTGTTATGACATTAAATTTAAAATTAAATTAAGAGCTTTTATGTAATCTTTTTCTACATAAAAGCCATCAGTTTTATTTTGGTGACAAAATTTTAAATTTAATATATAGTTGTTTAAACATTTGTACTTTTTTGTAATTTTAATTTAAACTTTTATTATTTAAAACAATTGATACATTTATCTTGATCTTTTAAATTGTCATTAATCTAAGGAACTTTTTCTCAATTGCATTAATTGTGACATTTTAGCATTAACTAAAATATATGCCATGTGATCTTTTTTTAAAATTGAATTGCAATTTAAATAATATAATTAAGTAACATAATTATAATTAAGTAACTTAACTTGAATGAATCTATGCTTTACAAGCACTCATAAAAATCATAATTAAAAATAACTACAGGAAAGATTTGTCAATAATGTTCATTGGCTTGGACATAGAAAACATGATCCATTTTGGACTAAATAGGAGAATTCATCCATTACGTCATAGTCAAAGAACAACATGTGGTGCATATTCTTCCACACTTCTAACTTTTTTTTTGTTTACACACACTTCCTAACCATTAGACTAGGAAACGTTGACTGAAAGGCATAACTAGAGAAAGAAAATAAATTAGCACTAATCTCCTTAACCTGACTCCATTTCTAGTCCAATCCCAACGTCAAGTCTAATTTTAGAAGTAGCAGAGAAAGTGGTCAAGGCAGTATAGTACACGTTTATTACAACAGACCTGGCTAGCAGCAGGAAATTGAAAGAAATGTAAGGCTCAAAATCGACATGAGCAAGTGTGGTTTTCTGGGTGCCAAATCGTGGGAAGATGCAGGGGAAATGAAGGCTGAAAAAAATGGAAGTTGCAGCAAAGGTTTGGGTGGTTGTCGACAGGGAAGGAAGACTCCAAAGATCAAGATCATGAAGTACAGACTTAGCAAGCATCGATTTAATCACAAAACAAATCACATACAACCTATAATATGACGAAGCAAAATTATAGAAAATAATATAGGACCTTAGACAGATAGAAACAAAGAAGAAAGTAGATATGAACCTTTTTCTTGTTGGTTGCCTGAGTAGATCAATAGCTAATGAAAAAGGATGATGCGTATAGAAGGAAATTTGAAGAAATCTAGGGGTTAATCGAAGGAGAAGTGAAGGAGAAATGAAGAAGAAGGAGAGAAGTGAAAAAGAAGAGGTAAACGACTGAAAGGGGAACGAGAAAGATGTGTGGGCTAGGGTTTGGCTTTTGCCAAAACAAGAAAAAAGATATAAGTGTCGCTTATTAGACTCGAAGCCTGGACTTCATTAAATGACACTATTCATTCCGTGTTTTGATGAAAAAATTGTTTTCAAAATGTTTCTAAAATAATAGAAATTAGAAATTTGTTATTTCCTATTATTTTGGAAATATCATTGCCAAATTCTAAAATTATAAAACAAAATCTATCTACCAAACACAATTCATATTTTATGTTGCAAGATTTTAGAAACAAAAACATAAAACACAAAATAAAATTGATGCCAAACACACCCTTAGAAACAAGAATTTCTTGTTTTTATTGTTTTCGGAAATATGTTTTCATTTCTGTTACTGTTTATAAGTAAGTGAACAGAGTTTATATATTAAAATAGTATTAATATTTTTTATAATAAAAAAATAAATAAAATTAGTTAATTTTTAAATAAAATAATATTAAATTTTAATATAAAATATTATTTATTATATTTTATTAATATATTTATTTTAATATAGAAAAGTTGAAAACGTAAAAAGTAATTAAATATAAATTACACTGAACTATAATATTATAATATTATTCAATTTAAATTTTTATAATAATTTATTGAATATATTAAATATTTTAAATAATATCATTTATTATAATTTTGATATGTTAATAATTAATATTATTATCTAATATAATTAATTTTTATTTTACTAAACAATATTATTATTTAATATTATATTCTATCTTAAATTTAAAATATATCACTACTACTATTAAGAAATTTAATATTATTAAATAAGCAAATACTTAACATTAAATAACATTATTTATATTAAATATAATATATTTTAATAATTATATAATTTATTATAAATTAATTAGTTAAATATTTTATTTAATAATGTAATATTATTACAATTAAATAAAAAATTATTATTAAATATCATTTATGATTATTACAATTAAATTAAATAATATTTATTTTATTTAATATTATATTTAATTATAATATTATTTAAATTATATTAAATTTTTATATGATTAAATGAAAATATTTAATATTAGTATTAAATAATAAAAATAATATTATTTAATATTATCTACATATTATTATTTAATATTTAAAATAATATTTTGTGAATTGAATTATTATATCTGAATTAGTTTAAATATTTGTTTTCAAAACGTAACAGTATTAAACAAACATGTTTTCTGTTTTCAGAAATTGAAAACAAAACAAAATAAAAACAAAAACAAAATTTTCAAAAACAAAAAATATAAAACAGAAAATGATACCAAACAACCCTTAAAGAAGCTTAAGTTATTGATAGTGTTATTTACAAATTCGTGGGTATAATTAAAGGGTAAATCTCTTTTTAATTTAATCAATTTTTTGTTTGATTGGTCATTTTTTTTTTAAATTGAAATTGGTCAAACATATTTACCCCTTCAGCATTCAAACCAAAATCTTTAAATGATCTTCAAAAGATTTTCAAGTCTGACAAAAATGTGTATTAAACCAGTACTATAAAAAGGTGAGCTATGAGCAGATTGATCGATGGATCATGGAACTACATAGCCGCCCATGTGACTAAATTGTGCAACGGAGCTAGCTAACTTCCTATCATTATCATACTACTCGCACCATTTATGTTCTTTGGTATAAAAACCGAAAACAAAAGAAATGAAAATAATTTTTTTAATTCATTGATTAAGTTTTATAAATATTTTTTAATTTTGATCTTTAATTATTACATTAATAAATTTTTTCATTATTTTTTTAATCAAGCAAAATCTAACAATAATATTGTTTCTTTCTTACAAAATAAAGTCTATAAATAATATTGAATTAAAATTAATTTAGATGGACGAAAAAATTGACGATTGAATTTAAAAAGAAAAATCACCATTATAAATATATGTTTTTAATAAAATAATAATAAATTTAAAATTAAAGGTGGAAAGGGTAACCCTTCCACATTTTTTGTCCTATTTGATGGATTCCACCGCTCCAACCCTCCGGTGAATCCCTATAGGGATGTAAAACGGGCTGGGCGGGGCGGATACGGGCTGGATCGTACAAAAACGGGCTGAATATTACATGCTCGGTCCGTTTTTAATACGGACCGAGCCGGCCCGCGGGCTAAGCATTTTTTTAAATAAAAATAATAAAAATTAAATCAAAATAAATTTTAAAAAATCATTAAAATTCATATATAAATACAATCTAAATACAATTACAATTCACTTACAATATTTTAAAATAAATAATTACAAACTTGAAAAAACATAAATTTTTATTAAACATTAAACTTTTCCAACATTTTTTTCCACTATTATACATATAATGTCATGGTTTGAATTCAAAGTAAAATTATATGAATTCATTTTTTTTGCTAGAATACAATAAAATCATGTTATGTATTATTTTGATAAGAAATAAAAATACATTAATAATATAGTTTAAAAGCTAATTACATAAAAAAAACAAAAAAATGGCTTAAAGGGGTTGACCCGCGGGCCACGTAAATCGGCCCACGCGGGCCAATCCGTTTAGGCCTGTTTTTAAACGGATCGCAATTTATAAGCCCAAACCGCTTAAAGCCCGCTTTTTAAAAGGGTCAGCCCGCGGTTTAAGGCCCGTTTTACACCCCTAAATCCCTATGGCCTACGAGTATTTAAGAAATATGCACCATTTTTTTGTAACAATGGATTAACACGGTTAGAAACTGTTTAATTACTATGAGTCAACGATTAAAGATTAGTTTAATGGTTGTTATTCTCCTTAATAGAGATTAGGCATTTTTCTTTGTCCATTAATAAATTCAAAAAGAGTACGAACAAGAATTAATCACCTAAGCATTCAAATTCGTCACATAACAGTCTTAAATTTTAATTGAAAAATTATCTTATACACTGTCAGTGACGTTTTTTAACTCCACAAGTGGGGTTAAGATGATGACATGTGTCCCATTTTATTTATTTTTTATTTTTTTAATATTTTTAAAAGACAAATGTCATCATCTTAACTCCGCTTGTGGAGTTAAAAAACTCCACTGACAATAGATAAAATAATAATCCATATTTTAACGCCACTTAAGCATTCAAATTATAATCAGTTAACACTAAAGAAAAAAAATTGAACTTGAATATAAAATTACGAAAAATTTAAAATTTAAGAACAATCTTGCTTATAAAAAAAATAAAGGATCTGATAAATCCAAAGCAATGAGTATACCCTAATGGAATTGGTGAAGGACAACAAGCACATAAAGTTTGTCTTGTACCTGAAAGTGTTAGTAATGAATCTTCAAATTGAAACTATGAGAATTCAAAGAATTGATTCAATAGTGTAAAATTTTTTGGAATTTTTGAGTGAATACAATATATTGCCAGAAATTTCATATTTGAATACTTAACAATTCAAATTTTTTTGTACCAGTGTTAGCTATGCAATGCAAATGAAAATTAATTTTATTCTTGATGTGATATTTACACAAAAAAAAATTGAAACTCTGATAGTTGACTGAGAGGAAACTTGATGACATCAAACCAGCTGATACTCTTGGAATTTGTCAGGGTAGCCCCGGATGTGCTACGAGCCGTGGTGCCCGAGAAATAGGACAAGGGATTGCTCAGAATGGCCTGTTTATGCTGAAACGAGAGCGAGAAAAGCTCCCTGGATTTGGGTCAGGAGCCTTGGAGGGACCCCATGGTTGACCAAAAGACCAAACGAAACAGACCCAATCTTTGCAGACTTCCTCAAGCTTGTCCAAGTTAAGGCATTGGAGGTCTATGAAAGAGATGGGATCCAAATCATCCACCTCTTTGATGGGTTCATCAAGGTCAACGTTCTGGGTTTCGTTGCTTTGTTGGCTGAACAGAGGAAGATACGATTCATTGTTCTTTTCCGACATTTTTTCTTCTCTGTTTTATTCTTTATGGTTTATTGTCATCAGCTATATATGTCTATAGTTGCACTACAGCTACTCTACAGTATATATTATGTTAGTGTTTGGGGTTTTTCCAAGGAGCTGATGAGATTCTCTGCAAGAAAAGAACACTAGGTGATTTTGTCTATAGATATGATGACGACGATAAAAAATACGATAAAACTAGGTGATTAAAAAAAAAACTAGGTGATTTTGTCTAGATATGATCATAATACAATGATATGAGTATGACATTAAAATAATTTAAATAAAAAATATAAAATGATACAGACTAAAATTTATATATAAATAAATATTAAGAAGTGATCAAATGTTTTTTTTTGCTTTTTAAACTTTACCTTTTGGCAGATGCTGAATTAATATAATATATAGTTGCCATAGTTGTTAGTTAACTATTGTATTATTGTAACATTATGTTATATATTAAACGGGGCACATGGCCATTGGAGCTTGGGTAATCTCGGCCTTAAGGGGAATATGAAGCATTAGATTAAAATCCAACGCTTCCACACCAACAAATATTGGTTTAATACTTATACTATACATGTAGTGTCGTAACGGTTTCGCGCTCGACGATTCTGAAAACATTTAAAAACAGGGAGTCACCACCAATCTTTTTTTTTTGACTAGGTGTGATTGGTCATATAAAATATCTATCTTCTTAACAAAATTTCAAAATTAATTAAGTTTTATCAAAAAGACAAATTTTTGGTCTGCGAAGACAAAATTTGGGTTCGGGGGTACAGTTACGCGTGGGGAAGGATTAGCACCCCCACAACGCCCGTTAAAAAACGATATCATCCTAACTACATGGTATCTTTTGATTTTAATAAGATAGTCTTGGTTTTTGATTATATGAAAAATTAGCGTATTTGCTTGAAAAATTAATATT
The DNA here is from genome assembly GCA_032173925.1 of Heritiera fomes. Lineage (NCBI taxonomy): Eukaryota > Viridiplantae > Streptophyta > Magnoliopsida > Malvales > Malvaceae > Heritiera > Heritiera fomes. The sequence continues at coordinate 37,093,255 of JAPDPM010000007.1, forward strand.
ATAAGGGGATACATTATGAAAATCGAGGTGAACACCATTGATTGAAAAAATTAAATCAAATATCCAAATACTCTGGTAACATTTGAAATAATCTCTCTCGCCTAGGGATCAGTCAAGAAATCACTACTTGTGAGTCTCATGACATCCCATCCTCGGTGGTGCTCACGTTATTTTATAATTGATCGTATGCATGTAGTATAGATAAAAATGTATGGTGTATATGAAGCTTAAAAGAAATTTTATTCATTTTGATTTTATTAATGAAATTCTTAATATTGAGAAATTTGACTAAATATCCCAATACTCTGGTAATATTTAGCTAATTCCTTTCACCTAGGGATCAGTCAAGAAATCACTACTTGTGAGTCTCATGACATCCCATCCTCGAAAGAATTCCATTTTATTTTTAATTAATATTTATGCATGTGGGATTTATAAAAAGAACTTTATATTGAAACTCTTAATATTGAAAAATTTAACTAAATATCTCAATACTTTGGTAACATTTAGTCAATTCATCTCACCTAGGGATCAGTCAAAAAATCACTACTTGTGAGTCTCATGACATCCCATCCTCGGAAGAATTCCATTTTATTTTCCTTTATTATTTATGCAGATGGTGCAAACATTTGATATATAATGCATATGGAATTATAAAAGGGATTTTATGTTTTGATTTTTATTAATGAAATTCTTAATATTGAGAAATTTGACTAAATATCCCAATACTCTGGTAACATTTAGCTAATTCCTCTCACCTAGGGATCAGTCAAGAAATCACTACTTGTGAGTCTCATAACATCCCATTCTCAGAAGAATTCCATTTTATTTTTATCATATTTTCGTTTATTATATGATTCTATTCATTTATTTACTTATTATTCTTGCCATGATAATACATTAAAAATGCCTAAACACATATTTTTATAAAATAAAATGAATAAAACGAAAAGAGGAAATATACCCTCCTAGGGCAGGCGAACTCCTCGAACAGGCGAGCTCCTTGAGTGTTCTAGCTCCTTGGCGGGCAAGCTCTTTGAATGGTCTAGCTCCTTGGCAGGCGAGCTAGCTCGCGGATCTTGTTTCTCTTTCCACGGGCTGGCGATCTCGCTGAGTGGTCTAGCTCTTTGGCAGGCGAGCTAGCTCACGAATCTTGTTTTTCTTTCCACGGGCGGGCAAGCGAACGAACCCGCGGATATTAGTCATGTCTATTGGGAGCAACACTCGGATCCCACTCTTTTTTCCACGGGCGAGCGAACTTGAGCGGATTTCGGTTGGGTCAAGTCCACACGCGAGTCGCCTCCTTACTCTTCGTTTCTCCTTAGCTATAAAAGGCAACCCCTTTTTTTAAAACCCGTTTTTCATCAGATTTCACGCCCAAAAACTCAAAATCCAAAATCTTCTCAGTCCCTCCTTCGCCAGACGACTACCAGCCGCCGTGCGCTGGTTGCCAGTGACTATCCGTAACCTTAGAAACACTCCCCTTACCTCCCTCTTTTCAGATCTAACCTCTGTTTAGCCAAATATCACTCCAACCTCTCAAATCTATTTTTTCCGAAAGCCTTTTCCTTTTCTTTTTTTTGTTGTATTTTCTCGGTTTTTGGGTTGATGGTTTGTGGTTTTCTTTGTGGTTGCTGTGGTTTGGTTTATTTTCTCGTTTCTTTTTGCAGGTTGGTGGAGATTTGGGTCTGAGATTAAGCTCGGGATTCTCGGGTTAAGGGTTTTCAGATCTGGGTTGGGGCTAGGTTTCCTTCGGTGTTAGTGGTTGGAGGCTTTGGGGTAGTGTGGTATTGGTAGTGGTGATGGCGATGGATGCTCACGGTGGTGGTGTTTGGTTGTTGGCGGAAGAGGCAGAGGGGGTGTCGGTTGTTGTTGTATGCGTGTGCTTTTCGGGTCTCTGCTCTCTGTTTTTCTCTCTGTCCGAAGGGGCTTCCTTCGCTCAGGGTCTTCTTAAACCAATTTTGGAACCCTTCCCGTAGCCTTTCAGAGTCACAAGATCCATAGGTTCCTGTTAGAGCGGGATTCACGGGATGGGGAAGATGGGATAATGGGTGAGGCTTGCGACAGGGGAGAAGATCTGGTCGCCGGCGGTAGTATGGGCGGTAGATTTGGGTTGGTTTGAAGCATTAAATGTGATGGAAAAACTGTTAATGATAATAATAATAAAAGTAAAAAAAATGATATATGGAAGATAATAATAATAATAATAATAATAATAATAATAATAATAATAATAAACAAACAACACAAATAGTAATAAAAATATAAAATCAAACTCGGCCCACTTTACCGGGCTTAAACGCCCAATACTTCAATTTGGACTTTAAGAGCCTATTTGAATGTAGTCCTATTGATTTGGACAAAATTCGGTGTCTACATGTAGTTTATAACAAATTGAGTGTAAGCAATAGTATGTTGTATAACATGCATAAAAAAGAAGTTCATACATCAACTAAACAAATAGCAAATATTGAAAGAGGAGTGCCTTTTAGGGTATGGTGAGGCTAATTATAAAAATAGCTTTTCGTGTTTCCTATTTTATATTGAAAAAATTATAAAGATTCGTTAATATTCGATTTTATATTGAAAAATTATGAAAAACCATTATAACATATGTAGAAGTTTAATTTATATATAAGATATTTTTAGTTAAATTTTTGGATCAAAAACAAAATTAGATGTGGGTGTTCACAGTTTTTATGACATACTTAGCAGCAATCAATTCTAACCTATAATTATCATCGGAATAATATTCATTCATATTAATCCGAGCGTCATTTCATGAAACGAAAAGCAATTCTAGGGGTGGGTCTTGTTTGATGCTTAATTTCTGTTATATTTTCTGATGAAATCTTTATGCACTATGCAAAATCATGTTTCTTTAGAATTGGCTTATTATTTGTGCCGAGTTTCATTTTTAGCAAATATCAGTATAAAAGATTATCGTAGATTCCACTTCTCCAATCTGAATATGGTTTCATTCACTCATTCATTTCAAAATGCAGATTTTCCAAAGCCTGAAAGAATGAAATCCCCAGGCACGCTCATGAGCAAATTGCTGAAAGACTTGTGTCGGGAAGTGATCGAACGGATTCATAGCTTTGGAGTTCAAATGACTAGCAGCTTGTCACTTTTGAAGTTAAAGGGATGAGGCCAAAGTGGGTTTGTTCTAATCATTCACAAAAGGCAACGAAAAAGAAGAGAATATGCACATGGGTTTATCAAATCAAAATCTAGTTTTGCATGCCCGAACTGATCACAACAAACCCAAGAATAGTTGTGATTTGACGTCTGAAAATAATAAAAATGCAAGCCTTCGACATCTGTTGAACAAGTAGTGGGTGTAATTTCAACATTATAGGGCCCAAATTCCCTCAAAGCCAAGTAGCATTGACAACTCAAAAAAGAGAGTTTCTTTTTTGGCATCCAAAAGAGAAAAGAGATTTCTTAATTTTTTTTTAAACTCTATGAGTTTCATTTCCAGCCATTTATGACTCTTACAACTATTTCCTAGCAAAAATCGTTTGGACTTGTTCAGAAATGGAATCAAATGGAGTCCATCCTTGATATATAACTAATAACTCGTAGTGTATGACTATTTTTAATAGTGTAAAGAAAGGGTTTTAATGGGAAACTATAATAATTCAAGATACAGTAGAAATTTTTTTATTTGAGATAAAAAAATGTAGATGCTAAGATTCAAAAATCAAGTGAAACTTTTATACTTTGAAAGTGAATAACATTATCATTTTGTAACAATTCTCAAAATCAAACTTAAAATTTAATTCAATCGAAATATCTAGATTATCATGAGATGAGAGAGAGATTACATACCTAAAAGAATAATTCAAAAATAAATGGTTGTTCAGTCATAATATGGTTTTACTCTTATTGGTTCCATTATTTACTTGTTCATGATATCTATGAAAGATTGTCAATTAAGTTTGATGTTATGAAGGGTGCATTTAGATTCTACCACATCAAAACTAAAACAATTTTTAAAAGCACCACAAGATGCAATGGCGTAGCCACATTGTAATTTTGGGGTCAATTGACCCCAGTGAATTTTAGATTTTGTTTTATAAAATATATTATTGTGGGAAAATTCATAAATTAATTTTGTGAAAAATAAAATATAAAGATAAATGACCCTCTGAAATAAAAAGTCAAAAATCATAGAAAAATAATTTTGGAATAATATATTATTAAGGGTTTATCCAATTAAACAATGAATATAATTTAATAAATTCAATACAAAGTTGGACCAAATCCACACATTATGAGATTTAAAAATTAGATCTCAAAATTTCGTGATTTCATACTTACCATTAAATAAAGATTTCATTACGAATAATTTTCAACAATCAAAATAGTTAAAAATTTATTACTAAAAAAAGAAAATAATTTAGTGAATAATTTGTTTAATTACATATATTGGAGAAATGCATTTGGTATATTAATGATTATTTTTAAATTATCAAAACTCTTCATGATAATTATAAAAAAAATTGTACTGAAGGTTTTCTTTTGAATCATCATCAATGGTCAAGTTTTTAAGTTCCACAAGAGAAATAAAATGGCTATATGCTTATCTAATAATTCATAATTTATTATTTTCTAATTATATCTAAATAAATATACATTAATTCTTCAATCTCATGAGTGAAATTTAAAATTTTACTGTCAAATAACAAATATATTTTTTGCTATTTGTACTTAATTATTGTTATGATACTGCAATTACTTAAAGATTTTGTATAAAAAATTTATATAAGATATTTGTTTGTTTTAAAGAATAATTTTTAGTCCTTTTTATATATTTTTAATTTTCATAGATTAAGAAATACAAATTAATAAAGGAAATAAAGAATATAGGATGTTTGAGAACTAAAAGACCATACAATTTTAAAAAAATTTAAAATAGATAAAAATATAAAAAATATATGTTTACTTTTTGACCCCACTAAGTATATTTGTTAGCTACGTCACTGCCAAGATGCATTTGGATGCACCCTGCGGTGCAATGAAAACAAAATGCCCCTCCAAGACCAGTGGATCCACTAAACTATTCATTTCTCGACAGTCTACAAGTTCAAAATCTTTCTAATTATTCTTCCAAAATTTGAGGGAAAACATTGTAGAATTTCTATTAAACAAATCCATTAAATAAGAAAATGTCAAAAGATTACTCTATTTTAACCAAAAAAAAAATCTATTCATCTAAACTTTCATAGATCAAAAATATATTTTTATCCAAACTCACTATATAAGTGATAATTTTGACACTTTTTTGATCAAATGTTACACTTGAGCCTTTAAAATGTGACATACGCGACATGTGTCTTCTAAAGTACCCCCAAAGTCCCCCATTGATGTTCCCTTATATCTTTTTCTTTCCTTTTTAATGAAAATTCATCCTCACAAAGAAATTTTCAATGTCAAAAATATTTAAAAAAAAATTCAAAACCAACTTTTGAAAACTTGAAAATATTCATAAGAATTAAAAGAAACTTCTATTATGTTCAGTTTTATTTTTTGTCACATGCCAATTTGCCACACCATACTCTCCTTTAATACATTCAAATTTTATTGAATTATTATAAATAAATTATTTATATAATTAATTAAAAACAAAACTTTCAAATCATGCAAAATACCTACTCAAAGAAACCTAAAATAATAAAATATTAAAACATTAATTGTTTTAGATTCTCTATTTTGGTTCATAGGAGGTAAAGTGGGAATAGAGAATCAAATTTTGAACTTAATTTTTTTTAAAAAAAATAACAACCGTTAAGTCAAACCTTGGTTTGTTAATTGTTTTGGATTCATGACTTACAAAAAAAAATAATTAAGAGTTAAAGAAAATTGTGAAAAAGAGTTAAGATTTTTAACATCAAGTTGTGTTTGAAAATTTTTTTTGTTGGTTTTTTGTATTTATTTAGAGAAAACTTTAAATTTTTCGTGTGATTCAAAACTTTAGATTCCATATGTATCCTAATCTTTACTTAACTTTGTGAAAACTAACTTTCACTAGCAAGTCTTGTTAGTAAGTGGAAAAATGTTACTCGTAAATTGTCAATTTCTAAAGTGACAACTCTTAAAAAAAGTCAATTTTAAGAAAAGAAATTATAATGAAATTATAAAATTAAATGGAGGTAGGTTTTATGTTTTAGTCCATTTATTTATTCACATCAATCTTGGCTAAATTTAACATGTTATTCTTAATTACTCTTTTGAGGGTCTGTTTGGATTACCAATTATTCTCAATATGATGCAATTAGCATCCATTTGAATGTCATTGTACAATTGTAAGCCAAAAATAAATGAAATGAATCTTAATATTGATTAAACTATATGAATAACTATATAATATATTGTCAACTAAATTTAAATCTCACAAAATGGATTAAGACGATAATACATATCTTATTTTATTTAATTTTTAATTTTTTAATGTTTTAAAAAAATTTATATCATTATTTTAATTTTATTTGTAAAACTTATAAATTTTATTGATAGTATATTACATAATAATTATTCAAATTATATATGATTATTTGTACTAGAAAAATAGTCTATCAAATTAATGCTCTTCGTGCCACTTTTATAGAAGCGCTGCCACTATTTACTGAAGTCACTTTACAAGAAAAACATTTACCTTCACACGAAAGTTGTACTTGAAACAGTCTGGCAAGGAATCTGGAGCTTGGAATTGTCAGAGAAAAATTAATGACTTTTGCTCGAAATGATCTGTTTTTTTTATAAGAAAATATTAAATAATTAAAAAATAAAGTATTTAAATTTGAATTCAAAATTTATAATATGTCACAATTTATTTTTAATCATTAAGTCAAAAAATTGTTGACAATGACTTGTTTATATTCCAATGAAAGGGAGAAAAGCTTTCGGGATTGGTCCTGAATTTGGCTTTAGAACTGTTGAAGGAATCCATGGTTAATAGACTAAACGAAACAGACCCTAATATTTTCAGGCTTCCTCAAGCTTGTTGAAGTTGAGGCATTGAAGATCGATTACAGGGATCAAATCTTCTATATGTTCGATGGGTTGGACTAAAGACAGGATCTGATTCAATGTTCATTTCAGACATATATGTTTTCTGTTCTTTGCTTTGACTCGTGGCAGCAATGCATGCTCAGGTTGCCAAAAAGTTGTTAAGCAATAAATAATTTTGGAGTTTTATCAATTCTAACGAATAGGTTATTTATAGTAGTAGTTTCCATTTTAAAAAAACAATAGTAGTACTATTTTGCGAACTTTAGACTTTTTGATAATTTATTGATGATATGAAATAATAAATAATGCTTTTATAATACTATATTTTAATCTACACTTCGTTGTGGTGTTATTTTTATTAAATGCAAAAAAAACTATTATTTGATTAATTAATATTAATTTTGAGAGTTCAGAGTTACTATTACATGTTATGTTCAAATTTTTTTTGTTGATGAAAGTCATACTAAGAATTATTGAACCTTGTTATATGTCAAATTGAAGATCATTTGGCCTAAAAATAGATTGAGCCCAAGTGAAAAGAAGACTCAAGAAGATCATGGAAGATCTATTAAGTGACCATTTAAGCTGTGGGTCTTAAAAGTAATTACACTCAAACTAACTCCTATAAATAAGTCACAAGTATTATTTTTAAACTCTAATATCTATTTACTTATTAAAAACCCTACCAAAATCTTGTCTGACTTAAGCATTGCAGTCCCTCCAATGAACAAGTATGAACAGGTAACAACAATTGGCGCCATCTGTGAGAATCAACATACCAGGTGCTCATCACGATTCAGTCAGATCTTGAAATTTTCAATCCAAAAATGAGTTAGTTTTCGATTCTCTACAATTTCTTATGACTTTTTTCTGATGATATGTTAAAAATACTATGCACAAAATTGATTCTTTGAATATTTCTCAAACTTCTTCTCAATTGAAAAGTCTGAAGAAAATAAAGAAAACCATAAAAATCATTTTTATTTGCAAACGACATTTTGTTGTTTAGATTTCTTAGTCTACATATTATCTTACCTCAAAATGACCCTTCGGCTTTGTAAATCTACGCGAAATATAATTAGTGATTGAGTGTATCTCATAATTGAAATGCGGATAATTTTTTGAAGATATCCGTTCAAAAATGAGTACGGGTTAAAAAACATGTCTTCTGTCTTTGCGGTTGATGCCCAATCAACTCGCAATTCATCTCATCTCTTTCAAATTCAATCTCTGCACGCCTCTTTGTTTCATCATTCACCCAAAACAAAATTGAGAATAATTGAAACGCAGGCAAAGGCAAAGAAATATTTTATATATATACACATGCGCGCGCGAATACACAAGCCTCTCTCTTTTACCAGATAATATTGATTAAAAAAAAAGTTGGAGTAAACTATACAATAGAAATTTCCCACTTCAAATCTAAGACTTTTTAATTTCCACACATTTTAAATTGTTGCCTTTGACAGAAAAAAATAAATTCTAATATTTTATTTGGATATTGTGACCTATGGGCTGGAAAATAGTGGAATGGTGCACAATTGATTTTTCAAATATTATTAACAATAGCTCCCAAGAGTGAGTTCAGGTGGTTGCGTTCGTTTGCCTTTGGCCTCATTTCTGGGTTCGAATTGCATCATTGGCTCTTGGTGAGGTGGGCATCCAAGGCTATTCCCTTGGCCCTGCCCGGGGATGGGTCAGCCACTCCCACCCTCGAATTTTGTATTCACCAAAAAAAATATTATTAACAATAACTAATATTAAAAGCAATCTTTCAATTTTATTGTTTATCTTGAATATCCAATTTTTGTACCAAATGTTTCATCCTCATTGGGTCCAAAAAAAAAGCAACTCATTAAAAATACAAAATAGCTTTGGACATGCCTTTTTTATTATTTTTCTAGACTTTAAATTTATTTTATTTGATGGAAGCTATTTTAATCCACCTCCAATTTTATCACATGTCACTTGCTTATCGGTGTAATTATTTTGCTACCTCATGATAAGTTGTACTCTGCCAAGTATAGTTTCTATTATTTTTGGGTTATTGTTATTTATGCTTAGTGTTATGACACAATGTGTTTATAGCTTACATTATTTGCAAAGCTTAAACGTCTTATCTTATTGACGCTTGTCTTGGCTATAATTTACATGGTCCTAATTATATAATCCATTATATCCTATATGTTAGCTAATATGCAGGTTCGTATAAGCCATGCACTGGAAGAAAAGAGGCATGAAACGAAAAGTACGTGAAGTAGGCTATGCATGGACTTGAAGTGAAAAATGTGCAATTTAAGTCATGCATTAAGACAAAAGAGTCCCTAAGCAAAAAATGCGTGAAACGGGCAACAAAAAAAGTTCAAAAACGAAAAATGCACGAGACGGGTAACAAAAAAAGTCCATAAGCGAAAAATGCGTGAGACGGGTAACAAAAAAAGTCTCTAAGCGAAAATGCACGAGACAGGCAACAAAAAAGTCCCTAAGTGAAAAATGCGCAAGACGAGCAACAAAAAAAAGTCTCTAAGCGAAAAATGCGCGAGATGGGTAACAAAAAAGTTCATAAGCGAAAAATGCGCGAGACAGGCAACAAAAAAGTCCCTAAGCGAAAAATGCACAAGACGGGCAACAAAAAAGTCTCTAAGCGAAAAATGCACGAGACGGGCAATAAAAAAGTCTTTAAGCGAAAATGCGTAGATCGGTAACAAAAAAGCCCTAAGCGAAAAAATGCGTGGGATGGGCAACAAAAAAGTCCCTAAGCAAAAAATAAGCGAGATGAGCAACAAAAAAAGTCTTTAAGCAAAAAATATGCGAGACGAGCAACAAAAAAAGTCCCTAAGCGAAAAAAGAGCGAGATAGGCTACAAAAAAGTCCATAAGTGAAAAATGCGCGAGACGAGCAACAAAAAAGTCTTTAAGCAAAAAATGCGTGAGACAGGCAACAAAAAAGTCCCTAAGCGAAAAATGAACGAGACAAGCAACAAAAAAAGTCTCTAAGCGAAAATGTGCGGATAGGCAACAAAAAAGCCTCTAAACGAAAAATACGCGAGATGGGCAACAAAAAAGTCCATAAGCGAAAAATGCGCGAACAAGGCAACAAAAAAGTCTCTAACCCAAAAATGGGTGAGACGGGCAACAAAAAGTCCCTAAGCAAAAAAATGCTTGAGATGGGCAACAAAAAAAATCCTTAAGCGAAAAATACGTGAGACGAGCAAAAAAAAAAGGCCATAAACGAAAAATGAGCAAGATGGGTAACAAAAAAGTCTTTAAGCGAAAAATGCAAGAGATGGGCAACACATGGGCTTGAAACAAAAAATGCACGAGGTAAGCCATGAATGAAATGAAAGTCCCTAAACAAAAAATGTGCGAGATGGGCAACACATAGGCTTGAAGTGAAAAATGCACGAGATGGGAAACACGTGAGCTTGAAGTGAAAAATGTGCAAGGTAAGCCGTGAATGAAATAAAAGTCCTTAAGCGAAAATATGCACAAGATGGGCAACATATGAGCTTGAAGTGAAAAAATGCGCGAGATAAGCCATAAATGAAATAAAAGTCCTTAAGTAAAAAATGCACGAGATGGGCAACACATGGGCTTGAAGTAAAAAATGAGCAAGGTAAGCTGTGAATGAAATAAAAGTCCCTAAGCGAAAAAAAATGCGCGAGATGGGCACGTGGGCTTAAAGAGATATATGCACGAGGTAAGCCGTGAATGAAATAGAAGTCCCTAAGCGAAAAATGCCCGAGGTAAGCCTTGAATGAAATAAAAGTTCCTAAACAAAAAATGCGCGAGATGGGCAATACATGGGCTTGAAATGAAAAAATGCATGAGATAAGTCACGAACAAAGTAAAGGGCTTAAAGCGAAACATGTGTGAGTAAGCCACACATGAGAAATTTAAGAGCTTGAAGCGAAAAATATGCTACGTAAGTCACACACGTGAAAGACAAGAAAGCATGCAGGCTTAAAGTGAAAAATACGCTACATAATCCACTCATGTGAAATATAAGGACTTGAAGCGAAAAGTGCGCAAGGTAAATCTAATTATTACGTAAGATGAGTTTAAATAAGTGTCAGGTTAATATGTAGTCACCGAAGGGTTCTTTATAAAAGATTAGGCTCTTTCAGAAAGAACTGGGGAGCACTTACTATATATACATATATATATTAAAGTATGAAAAAAAAGCAAGAAAGTGAAATTTTTCATTCATTCAACTCTAGAGTTGTATTACAATAAGTGTATTCTAGATTGACCCTCTATAGCAAGAGGAGTATCGATATTAACAGGCACCTAGGCATGTGCGTTCTAAGGCACTATAATGTCAGGAGCTTGATCCTTAGAAAAGTTAGCCTTTGGATTATCCAAATCATCTTCGTCTAAGCCTGTGACCTTAACCACTTCGGGTGGACGAAAAAGCTCCTAAGGTTTGATGGGATTAAACATATCTTTGTAAGTGCCTATCCTTAGAAAAAGGTTCCAAATCCTTAGCATTTGATCAAGCTTTGATCTATCAGGAGCATGCCAGGAACAAATCACATTTGATAAAACAAGTTAAGAATATATGCCTTCTTTTGTGGCACTTCTTGATGATGTGCCTTCATGGCCTTAACCCAGATTTGATTTTGTTCCTCTTGTCTAAGAGAAGGCTTTGGTGGCTCTATAATCTTGTAATTTCTCCTAATAGCTCTTGGTTTTGGTCAATTAAAACCTTGAGTTTGAAGAAAAAAGTGGCATACTTCACTTGAAGAGCATTCGGCTCAGTTGAAATGGAGGAACACATATCCCAATAGTGCTCTGAAGAGGCAATCTTGGCCTTTTTCATCTCAAAATTGTCTTTAAGATGAAGCAACTCTAGCTGCTTGACTTCTCTTACGGTTTGCAACTTAAACACTAAGTGCCGAACATTAATAGCAATTATTTGTTGTGAGGCTTGCAAACAAGTAAAACGAGTTAGTAAACTCACAAGACATTCACTCTAACGTGAAAGAAAGGATTTGAAACTTACTCTCATCACTTCTAAAACAGCCATGTCCGTTAAGAGGAGCATTCTGGGGAGCACAGGCATGTCTCTTATTGATAGCTCAATGAATAGCTTCCTCCTATCTTTCATGAGGAGCTTGAATATATTACACTCGGCCTGATTCTGCCTATGTGACTTCTAGTTCCTCCTATTCACCAAAACTGATCATTAGTGATTCACTATTGACAAACTTACTCCTCCTATGGCTAAGGGATCAAGAGGAACTGAATCTCTTATAATGAGCATGAGAAGAGTACGAGCTCGAGTGTTTTCTGTAACCATTCCTTTAAAGCGAACTCGTTTTCTGAGAATGAGTAATTTCAACTTGAAAGGTAGAGAAGTGCTCGATATCCTTCCTATTGTAAAAAGCATGCCCAACACTTTGCATTAATGGTCTCTCGGGCTCTAAAAGAGGACTTATGGATTCGCGAGAGCATCTACCATGCCTCTACCAGCATATAAGATGTTCTCTTTGGTGAAGAAAGTAAATAAACCATTCTCTCTTCCATAACATAACCAATCAATCTACTAACTGTACAATCTCTTCAAAATCGAGAAAATTCGATCTTCAAGAAATACCCATTGGGTAGGAATACCTAAACCTTCTAGGATTTCAACGAAGAACTAAACATACTTGTATTTGTCAAGTTTACTTGAAAGCTCCCTAAAAAATCTATTTTGAAATTCTTGTTCAGAAGCCTTCTAGATAAAATAGGACGTTGACTCAAAGAATCTATGGGACTTAAAAAGGCACTTAACAAAAGAAGTAACAGCACGAATCCGTTCCTATTACAAATTATGATGAAACTCACTAGTTGAGCTCACGGGTGAAGATGAAAAGTCTCTTACATTAATTCCAAAAAAAGGGTAGTGAGAGAATCTGAAGAGTTTATGGACCCATAATGGTTTTAATTAAAAAAAAACCATATATACTCTTCCACAGGATATACCTTACGAAAGAGTGATGAGCAATTGATGAGAGTTATACGAAGAATTATTGGGCCTTGTTATGAGTCAAACTAAAGATCATTGGGTCTAAAGATAGATTGAGCCCAAGTGGAAAGAGGACTCAAAAAGATTATGAAAGATCTATTAAGTGACCATTTAAGCTGTGAGTTTTAAAGGTAATTACGCACAAACTGACTCTTATAAATAAGTCACAAGTATTATTTTTAAACCATAATCTCTATTTGATTATTAAAAACCCTACCAAAATACTGTCTGACTTAAGTATTGGAGTGCGCACGCAAGGGAAAGCCCCTGTGCCCCTCCGATCATTATCTTTCTTGCAGGGTTCTTGGAGACAAATTAAGAGGCAGGTCGAGATTCGTACTTGTGAACAGGTAACAACACTTGTAATCATACCCAAATGTATCATCATCATATTTAAAGTTTTTATCTTAATATTAAAGTAGACTATATTAATAAATATATGAATTCATATTAAGTAAATATAAATAAAAAATAGATTAAAAGGTTTAACTTTAAAAAATTGAAAAGTTAAAAATAAATTAATAGTATAACTGACAAAAACTAAATAAAAAAAATTAAATGACCTAAGGAAAAAAATTAAAAAGTTAAAAATAAATTAGAAGGCAAAATAGTTACTTGTCACATTCAGATTTTTTTTATAATAACAACACATGATCAAATATAGATTAAAAATTATAAATTAAAAACAAATTAGAAAGTTTAACTAAAAATAGTTGAAGAGTTTAAAATAAATTAAAGAACTTAACCCGAAAAATAAAAAAGCTGATTAAAGTATTTAACTAAAAAATAGATTAAAAAGCATGACTTAAAAACAAATAAAGAAATTGAAGAACTAAAAAACAGAAAAGCTGAATTGAAAAATAAATACTAACAGACAAATGAAGGCCTGACAGATGGTTTAAAATTGGAAGTTAAAATTGTACAGTACTTCCATGGACTACTTTAAATCTACAGTATAGATTTGTTTTTGTTGGAGAATTTTTTTACGTCAATTGTGAAGAGGATTTGGTGCGGTTTATAATTGTTAGAAAAGTCCTACTTTTTTGAACTAATTTTTGTACTGAAAAAATCTAATAATATTTAATACTGATATTAGAACCTAAGCTATCAACATTTTTTTGTATTTTGGATAGAGAAACACCTCCAAAGTTACCCTTTATTGCAAAGTTTCACGATGGAAGTAGAAAAAAGCTCTGAACACTACGACTGCACCGAAGTGAACGATCTCAAGCTAAGAAGTGTTAAACGTACAAAAAATGGTGAATTCAAAGCAGTTGATCATGAGATGCAAGGGAACCAAATTCTGACTCGAGCTTCCTATAGAGATTCACTGGTAGGAAGGAATGAAAATTTCGAAATATCATTTGAAAACCAACCTTCTTATGTTGATGAAGACTCCGACATAGAAACTGAAATAAATGATGAAATCCCGACAATCTTTCTGTCTAAGGAGGAAAAGAGTAATATCAGAAAACCATGGAGGCAAGCTATCATCGTTAAAACCTTTGGAAAATCTGTGGGATATAATTTCCTTTATCCTAGGGTGATGGCGCTTTGGAACCCAGTTGGAAATGCTCAATGCATTGATCTCGGGATGGATTACTTTCTATTTAGATTCCAACTCACGGAGGATTTCCATAAGGTCTTATACGGAGGACCTTGGTTTGTGGGTTCATATTATTTAACTATGCGCATCTGGGAACCTGAGTTCAGAGCAGAATCGTCAAAGGCACTTACTACCACTGCGGTTTGGGTCAGACTACCGGGCCTTCCTATGGAATTCTTTGATAAAGGCATACTTCAACGAATTGGAAATCAGATCGGAACACTCCTAAAAGTGGACACTTTCACAGAAGCAAATTCAAGAGGAAGATTTGCAAGAATATGTGTCCAGGTTGATCTTGATAGGCCACTTATTCCCAAGATTAGGATTGGAAAAATCATTCAACCAATCCTTTACGAAGGAGTAAACATTTGCTTCAAGTGTGGATTGATTGGTCATCGAAAAGAGAATTGTTTGACAGAAGAAGAAAAAATGGAAGAGGATAACCAAAAAGAAAAACAAACAAGCAATAGCAGTACATCCTAAGCTGGGCAAATCAATACGGAAATTAGTGAAAAAACCAATGAAGAAGTGGCAGACAACAAGATGAAGAACAAAGAAGATACGTACGGGCTGTGGATGGTGGTTAGCAGGCGCAAGCCACAACAAAACAGAATTCGTGAACCCGCTAACGTTGACCCGAACCCGGTTCTGTCCGGTAAAGCTAGAGGAAAAGGAAAGAAGATTGAAAACAATACCAACAACTCAACTGACAAAGGAAAGGGAAAACTGACAAAGATCGACATGTGTGAGAGGCAACGGGTAGGAGACAGGACAGAAAATGGAAAAACATTAGTCAACATGTCAAGTGAAAGAACTCACACTGACAAAGCCTTGGACTCTGAAAAATTACAATCCAAAAATGATTTGATGACCACTTCATCAAATAATCTGGTTCCAAAGGAACCGAACCAACTGGCAACAACTACTCAAAAAATATTTTCACAAACCCCGTTTTATTTTTCAAGCAACTTTTTAATTAATGCTAACTCTAAAAATACTCCTCCGAACAGAAACACAAGAAAACAACCGCAGGCTTCCAAAGATGGCAGAAATACGAGAAGATTTCCAGCAATTGGAACTGATGTTTTTGATTCTAGACAACAAGTTCATCAGCCTAAAGAGAGCTATGGAAATTCTATTCGAGGTGAGCCCACAACCAGAGGATTGGAGTCTGGAGGAGATAGTGAATGCCTGGAACAACATGGTGATCAGCTTCAGCTCTCTAAATCTACAAGATCATCTTCACCTACTAAACAAGAACAACCCAAACCAACTCCCCAGGGAAATGTTGTCTTTACCGACAATCAAAGGAATAACTCTCAAGCAGATCTTCATCGACACAGTGAGAAGGCTGAAAATTTCGGAAGACAGCAACATAGCGTACCTATGCATGTCGAGACCAATGGCGAACCCAATTAGCCTAGTGGTAAAGGCTCAGAGGATGAACAATAGGAACGAGAAAGAATCATCGGTGATGATCATACCCCAATATCATCATACGTCGAAGTTCCTATGTCAGACTCCAATGGGGGAGGTAAAACTAATACCAGAACTGACGGAATGGTTGCTATACCCACCCTCCCTTGAAGTTTTTCCAATGAGGTTCTTGTGTTGGAATGCTAGAGGGGCAGGTAGCCCAGAGTTTAAAAGTTCTTTCATGGATTTGGTCCGAATTAACAATCCAAGTTTGGTTATTATTACAGAAACAAGAATTTCGGGTGAGAAGGCAAGAAATGTTAGCAACTCACTTGGATTCACGGGATCATTTAGAGTGGATGCTGAAGGTTTTGCGGGAGGAATCTGGTTACTGTGGCATGCTGCGGAAATCAATGTCAATGTTGTTCATTCCACATTACAGGTCATTCATGCCACCATTCAGGTAAATTCTAATTCCATTTCTTATTCACATTCCTCTAATGTTGATTTTGTTTGGATGTTATCTGCTGTTTATGCGAGGCCAAAACTTGAGTTAAGACGTATTCTTTGGGATGAATTGATAAATTTCTCATCCACTCATAATTTACCTTGGCTCATGATGGGTGATTTTAATGAAATGATTGACAACTCAGAAAAATTGGGAGGTCGCCCGATTAATCAATATCGTGCTAGACTTTTTCAAGATTGTATGAGGGAGTGCGGGATGATCGACATGGGATTTGTTGGGAACAAATATACATGGACCAACAAAAATAGCCAGGGCCAAATCATTAGGGAAAGAATTGATAGGGCTTAGGCAAATGGAGAATGGAGGTTAAGATATCCAAATGTTGTTCTTTACCACCTCACTAGAATTCACTTAGACCATTGCCCTATCCTTATAGACACCAACCCTAAATTACCCCACTTTGGAAGAAGGCCCTTCAAATTTGAGACGATATGGTTTTCACATATGGACTTCAAAAACATTGTGGCGGAATCGTGGAAACAAGCCAATGATCAAGCACTTGAAGCTATTCCGGTGTTCAAAAATAATATCCTTAGATGGAACAAGGAATCCTTCGGAAATATCTTCTCAAAGAAAAAAGAGCTCAGAGCCAGACTTGCAGGTATTCAAAAAACTCTTGAAATCTCCAATAATGATTGGTTACTCAACCTTGAAAGTAAACTTGAGGTGGAATATCTTCATGTTCTCAAACTTGAGGAAGAACTATGGGCGCTCAAATCTCGAGTTGACTGGATTGCGGATGGAGAAAGAACTACTAGATACTATCATCTCAGCACTGTGCAACATAGAAGGAAGAATAAAATTATACAGATCAAAGACTCTATGGGCAATTGGTTGTCTGAAATTCATTCAATTAAATCTCATATTAGCAATCATTTCACCAATCTTTTTTCAACTCCATTGACCAGCTGTCGACGTTCCTCACAAATTTCATTCAGACATGGAATCACTCTATCAGAAGAAGAGAGAGATATGCTTAACAAACCTATTTCCCTTAAGGAAGTTACTAAAGCAGTGTGGTCCATGAAACCATTAAAGGCACCAGGACCGAATGGACTTCACCCTGTTTTCTTCCAAAAATGTTGAGAAGTTGTGGGCCACTCGGTTTTCAATTTAGTTAAGAATGTGATGAGCTCAAGAACCATCCCAGAGAAGATTAACGAGTGCTTTATCTGCCTCATTCCTAAAGTCCAAGACCCTGAGACGATTGGCCAGTATCGTCCTATAGGGTTATGTAACACAATATACAAGGTCATCACCAAAGTCCTTGTAAATAGATTCAGACCAATTTTGGCAAGAATAATTCACCCTCTTCAAGCTAGCTTTATAGCTGGAAGAAAAGCCCAAGATAATGTGATCATTGCCCAAGAAATCATACACTCATTCAAAAGGAAAAAGGGAAAACAAGGTTTCTTCCTGGCTAAGATCGATCTTGAGAAAGCCTATGATAGGCTTGAATGGAATTTTATTCGAGAAGTTCTTCTTTTCTTTCAATTCCCCTCAAATTGGATTGAGCTTATCCTGTCATGCATTTCTTCTACTTCTATGACTATCTTCATAAATGGGGAACAAGGGGATAGAATCATTCCAACAAGAGGTATTCGTCAAGGTGATCTACTATCACCATATATTTTCATTCTTTGTATGGAATACTTATCATTGAAGATTCAAGAGGCTTGTGAAGATAAATTATGGGAACCATTTCAAATATGCCGCAGAGGTCCTAGGTTAACACACCTATTCTATGCGGATGATATTATTCTTTTGGGGAAGGCCACGGTTAAAACATGCAATACCATGCTCCAAGTTGTGGACGACTTCTGCTCAAAATCTGGACAGAAAATTAATACTTCCAAATCGATTCTTCACTTCTCCAGAAATGTTGAGGAAGCAAAGAAAGAAGAGCTCAGCCAGCTTGTGGGAATTCAATCTGCTGAAGAAATTGGGAATTATCTTGGCTTTCCTATTTCAAAGAAACGAAATCATGCCAACTTCCGATTCATTGTTGACAAAGTTAAAAGTAAACTAGCGGGTTAGAAAACAAAAACCCTCTCATCTGCGGGAGCTGTCCTTATAAAATCGGTGTTAAATACTATTCCTAGCTATTACATGCAGGGGACTAGTCTCCCGAGAAAGACATGTGAAGAAATCAACAAGATCAGTCGAAATTTCCTTTGGGGCTCATCAGACACTCAAAAGAAAGTTCATTTGATAAACTAGGATACTGTTACTCTTCCAACAAGTAAAGGAGGCCTTGGTATTAAAGACATGCATGATCTTAACAAGGCTTTCCTTACAAAACTTGGATGGCAAATTCTCACTGGTTTTAACAGCACTTGGACCAATATTCTCAAAGCAAAATACCTCAAAGAGGGCTCGATTATAAGGAAAGGGTGCTCCCCGCTATGGAGTGGAATGCGTAAAACTTCATGGATCTTATCTAAAGGCATCAAATGGGTTGTTAAATCTGGGAATCAAGTCTTTTTCTGGACAGATGATTGGATAGGAGTTGGGCCGCTAAAAACTATTATGTTTGGACCTTGGAAACAAGAAGAAGACAACATCCTGGTTCGAAATTTGCTCACCACAGATGGAGAATGGGACTTCTCATCACTTAGCACTCCTCTTCCTCGGCACATTGAACAGAGGATAAAAGCCATACCAATCCAACTTAATCCTTCCGAGAATGATTCCATTTCCTGGAAGTTATCCTTATCTGGAGATTTCTCAGTAGGGTCAGCATATAAGCTCATTAAAGGGTGTACTAATTCAATGTCCACTAACTGGGAATTGATTTGGAAGTGCCCTACTACACCAAGAATCCAAATCTTCTTCTGGCAATGTCTTCATAAAAAAATCGCTACAAGGCAGGAACTTGTTAAAAGAGGGCTCAACATTTCTGTCTCATGTCCAAGATGCAACGAAGCAGAGGAGTCCATTCTACATTGTCTTTGAGACTGTCCTTTTGTTCGAGAGATATGGGAGGAGTTTAATATTCCAATTGATCTCCAACACTTTTTCTCTCTTGATATTAGTGAATGGATTTTTGATAATATCAAATCTAAAGCATCATATGGTGAGCTTAATCTTTCTTGGAAGGTGCTTTTTTCTTTCTCTATGTGGTTTATTTGGAAAAGGAGAAACAAAATTGTGTTTGAAAACTGTTTTGAAAATCCACAAAACACTTTTGTCATTGCTTTAAGAAGAGCTAAAGAATTTTGGGCTGTCATGAGCCCTGAAACTAGCATTAAGAATTTAATAAATGTTAATGTAGCTTGGACACCTCCTCCAAATGGGTTTGTAAAACTAAACACAGATGGATCAGTCTTGGATAATCCTGGTGTCGTAGGGGCAGGTGGAGTTTTCAGGGATTCCACTGGTAAATGGCTATGCAGTTTTATGAGAAATATTGGTTACACAACAAGCACATGTGCGGAGCTATGGGCGCTTCGGGATGGTCTCAAACTGGCCATTACAAGAGGATTTAACAATATTCTTGTTGAAACAGACTCCATCAACATGGTAAGGTTTATTATTGAAGGTTCCTGCACACCATACTCATAGTACTATAATTTCTGAATGCAGGAAGCTTCTACAGCAACTGGGACAAGCCTCAATATCACACATTTTCAGGGAAGCTAATGCATGTGCAGACCTTTTGGCAAAGTTGGGAGGAGCCTTGGATGGCAATTTTGTTGTTTTGGATACACCTCCTGAGAATGTTAATCTGCTTCTAATGTATGATGCTATGGGGTATGGAACCCCAAGAACTCTAAGTTGTATCCCTAACGGGAATTGAATTGTTTTGTTATGAAGCTCTTTTTCATCAAAAAAAAAAACACCTCCAAAGTTCAATGCTTCAAAGAAAAGATCGCTGGAGAATTTTTCTGCATCAGTTTTGAAAAAAAAGGAATTTGTGCTTATAAACTTAAGAAAAAATCTCACATTGAGTTAAAAACAACTAATGATATCCCACAATTTTGGCTATTAATTGAGTAGATTATTAATTTAAACATTTGTTTTATAGAAAAAAACCTATCTTATAAGCTACAATTTAATAAGAAATTCGTGCATCTTGTACACTGCTAGTAAATAAGAAATTCATATTATGATCACCGAGAATGATTTTCATTTGGCTATGTCGACGAATCCTTTGAAACAGGTTTTACTTTAATTCCTTCACATCAAAATCATCAGAACTAAGTGATTAAAAAAAACAATGATTATTAAATGGTTCAGCCCTGTATATTAAGCTTGAAACTTGGAAGGCCAACCTTAAATCCCAGGGCAGGCTCTCCATTTCCTTCTGTCCTTGTGCATGAATATCTTTGCAAGTAAAAGGCTTATACTTAAAACTTTGTATAGTACAGTCAACTTCCGGAAACACATAGTAGTTTATTGAGATTCGATCCTCCTGCTTGTTCACTCTTACTCTGTGCTTCACAGTCAGATACTCGTCAATGCTTATAGCCTGGTCAAAACAAAATTCTCTCAGCAAATTAAGTTGAAAAAAAGAAATCAATATCAGCTAACAAAAGAAATAATGATTAATCATTATTTACCATATGATAATTTTTTCTACTATTTCTATAAAAGATGTGCAGAACTTTCAGGTATTAAAAGTGAAAACATGATCATTTAAGCTGATACTAAATGTCATACGTAATCATACATTGAAAAGAGATAAGAAATTTGCGAGAAAAGAGAAAGATAAATTGAATTATGTTATTGAGAGTTTAATTAGAAGAACCTGCATCATATCTCCAAGGTTGAAGATGAGGAAGCCATTTGTTTTCTCTGCGAACTTCTAGTCCTTCGACTTGATCCTGGTTCAGTATCGAAAGAACTAGGCTGTCTGTACCCCAGGCTTGTTTGCCTTGAGAAATTCATAGGTACCGATGAACGCGAATAAAACCAGTTGATTTTGATAAATAAGATTTTGATTGTCACGGATCAAGATGGAGGTTTTTCGCCATAGCTTCTTATAAAGTTCTAGCAAGTCTAGCCAGGTGCCTTCCATATTCATCCAATGAAAGTCTAGTGCATCCACAATAAAAAATCACTTAAAAAACAGTACAATCGGTTAATTTTTTTAAAAAAAAATATTTAATACATTGATAATGAAATTTTTAAATTTTACAAAATAAATAAGGAAGCTTAAGTTTTTTTTTGGTTCATAAGAAAGTATAAAGAGAAATGGAAGAATCGAATTTTAGACCTAATTCCTCTTAAAAAAAATAACAATCACTGAATTAAATTTTAATTGTTAAGGAAGCTTAAGTTATTGATTGTGTTTATTACGAGAGCAACAGTGAAAGAAAAATTGTTTTTCTCTCTATTTTCTGAATATCATATATATGTTCTTATATACAGAGTAACAAAATCTAGAAGATTACATAATTAAATAGAATCGAGAAGATTATGGTAACTAATCAAAAAAAGAAAAATCAGTGAACTAATCACTAAATTCTAGCCAAGTAATCATCCTGAATTAATTCTCGATATACTGGAATCTTCTTGTATTAAAGAAGTTCTAGCCTGATGCAATCTTTTAGGATCTGGCGATGACTTATGCTGAGCTAAAGTGTGGCAATCTGGAGTTTGAGTCCGGCGAGCTGTTGATGATTGATCTGGAGGTTGGCAATCGGGCGATGATTTATGTTGGCAATCTAGTGATGGCTGAATGTGAATCTGGAGAGCTGTTGATGAGTGATCTGGAGGTTGGCGATCAGGTGATGGTTTGTGTTGGCGATCTGTAATTTGGCAATCTGGCGATGACTTATGTTGCGATATCCCCTCGCAAGCTGGAGAGTATATATTATGAACTCCCAGCTTGGACAAGAAATCATGAAAAGGTGCAGGATGTAAAGCTTTGGTGAACAAATCGGCGAGCTAATCTACGGACTTAACTGGAAGAAGATGAATGATGCCTGCTTGAAATTTTTCTCGAATAATGTGGCAATCAATATCAATATGCTTGGTCCTTTCATGAAAAACAGGATTCTTAGCAATGTAAACAGCTGACTTGTTATCATAAAACAATAGAGCTGGAGAAGAATGCTGAATGTGAAGATCACGCAATAACTACAGAAGCCATTGGACTTCACATGTAGTAGCTGCCAAAGTCCTATATGCAGCTTCGGAGGAAGACCTGGACACAGTAGTCTGCTTTTTAGATCGCCAGACAATAAGAGAAGAACCTAAGAACACACAATAACCAGTAATAGACTTTCTAGAATCCACACAAGTTGCCCAATCACTATCAGAGAATGCCTTGATCTGGAAGTCAGATTTAGAAGAGAAGAATATGCCTTGTCCAGGACTCCCCTTCAGATATCTGAGAACTCAATAAGCAGCAGAAAGATGCTGTTGAGTTGGTTTATCAAGAAATTGGGAAAGTTGCTGAGTGGCATATTGGAGATCAGGTCTTGTGGAAGTAAGATAGAGCAGCTTTCCAATTAGTTGTCTATAAGAACTGATATTTTGTAGAAGAGGACTGTCACTGTCATGAAGCTGTACATTAGGTAGCATAGGAGTAGAAACTGGTTTAGAATCCAAGAATCCATAATCATGAAGAATGTTTAAAGCATATTTTCTTTGGGAAAGATTTATCCCAGCATGTGACCGAGCTATTTCAAACCCAAGGAAGTACTTCAAAGGACCAAGGTCTTTGATTCTGAATTGATCATGTAGCAACTATTTGATATGTGTAATCTGATCAAAATTATTCCCTGCTAAGATTACGTCATCAACATATACTAAAAGTGCAGTGAATGATGTATCTGAGTATTTAACAAATAAGGAAGGATCAGACGGTGCTTGGATAAAGCCATAATGTACCAAGAATCCACTGAGCTTGGCATTCCATTGCCTGCTAGATTGCTTCAATCCATAGAGTGATTTTAACAGTCTACATTCTTGATTTGGTTTGGGAGATGAAAATCCCTGTGGTAGGTCCATATAGACTTCCTCATACAGATCGTCATGAAGGAAGGCATTGTTGATGTCGAGCTGCTCCAAATACCAATTCTTAGCTGCTGCCAAAGCAAGTAATACTCTGATGGTAATCATCTTGGCTATTGGCAAAAAGGTACCTAAGTAATCTATATCTTCTTGTTGAGTGTAACCCTTAGCCACTAATCTTGCTTTATATCTATCTAGAGTCCCATCAGCCTTTAATTTAACCTTATAAACCTATTTGCAGCCTATGGTATGTTTGCCTGGAGGGAGATCAATGAGCTCCCACATCTGATTGTCCATTAAAGCTTTAAGTTCTACCTGCATTGCATCTTTCTAACAATTTTTTGTAATCGCTTGCTGGTAAGAACGTGGTTCATGGAAAGAATCAAGTTCATGAATCTGTCTCTCATGCTGAATGACCAGCGCAAAAACCTTGTTGATAGGTGGCAAAGGATCAATCAACATAATTTGAGATCTCATTGTCGAAAAGGAGTCATTGAGTCCTCTAAAGAATCGAATGACACAATCTGATTGCTGATAACTGCGAACTGTTGATAAGGCCTGGCAAGAGCATTTAGGATTACATGAGCACTGAGGAATGGGTCAAAGATTGAGTAGTTCATCCCATAAAGACTTAAGGTGTGTGAAATATTCCAATACAGTAAGAGATCCTTGTTGAAAACCATATAACTATTCTTGCAACTCTGCTATTCTGAAGGAGTCTCCTTGTTCAAAACGATCCTTGAGGTCTCGCCAAACCTCGATAGCATTATCAAGCCAAATGATGCTTTGGGCTATGGAAGGACTTAATGAATGAATAATCCAAGACAGAATCATTGTATTGCACCGTTCCCAAGCCGCGTACAAAGGATTATCCTGACTAGGAGCTTGAATAGATCCATCAACGAACTTCAGCTTGTTCTTCGAAAGGAGTGCCATCTTCATGGCTCGCGACCATAAATGGTAATTTGAACCTGTGAGGGGTGAAGAGATCAGGCTTAAGGATGGGTTTTCATTAGAGTGAAGGTAGTAAGGACTGGCTGGGTTCTCTTTTGGTTTGACTGTAAGTTGACCATATTGAAAGATTATTCGGCTAAAAAGGAATGAGAAAAAAAAGGAACACAACTTTTAACGCTCTGATACCATATTACGAGAGCAACATTGAAAGAAAAATTATTTTTCTCTCTATTTTCTGAATATCATATACATGTTCTTATATACAGAGTAAAACAAAATCTAGAAGATTACAGAATTAAATAGAATCGAGAAAATTATGGTAACTAATCAGAAAAGAAAAATCAGCTAACTAATCACTAAATTCTAGCCAAGTAATCATCCCGAATTAATTCTTGATATGTTGGAATCTTCTTGTATTAAAGAAGTTCTAACCCGATGCAATCTTTTAAGATCTGGCGATGACTTATGCTGAGCTAGAGTGTGGTGATCTGGAGTTTGAGTCCGACGAGCTGTTGATGATTGATCTGGAGGTTGACGATTGGGCGATGATTTATGTTGGCGATTTGGTAATGGCTGAATGTGAATCTGACGAGCTGTTGATGAGTGATTTGGAGGTTGGCGATCGGGTAATGGTTTGTGTTGGCAATCCGTAATTTGACAGTCTGGTAATGACTTATGTTACGATAGTGTTATTTACAAATTTGCGGGTATAATTAAAGGGTAAATCTCTTTTTAATTTAATCAATTTTTTGTTTCATTGGTCAATTTTTTTTTAAAATTGGAATTGGTCAAACATATTTATACCCTTCAGCATTCAAACCAAAATCTTTAAATGATCTTCAAAAGATTTTGAAGTCTGACAAAAATGTATACTAAACCAGTACTATAAAAAGGTAAGCTATGAGCAGATTGATTGATGGATCATGGAACTATATAGCCGCCCATGTGACTAAACTGTGCAACATAGCTAGCTAACTTCGTATCATTATCATACTACTCGCACCATTTATGTTCTTTGGTATAAAAACCGAAAATAAAAGAAATGAAAATAAATTTTTTTAATTCATTGATTAAGTTTTATAAATATTTTTTAATTTTGTACTTTAGTTATTACATTAATAAATTTTTTCATTATTTTTTAATCAAGCAAAATCTAATGATAATATCGTTTCTTTCTTACAAAACAAAGTCTATTAATAATATTGAATTAAGGTTAATTTAAATGGATGAAGAAATTGATGATTGAATTTTTTTGGTCGAAAACCCCCCGGTATCCACCTTCGGTGACTAATCCGAAGTCGGGAGAAGCAGAGCGTGGTTAGACAGTCCCCCTCCCAACACTGGCACTCTATACACAAGTCAGGATTCGAACCCTGGCCTTGCTTAAAGGACGAGAGCCGCTAGCCACTCTCGCCAACCAATTGTTGGTAATTGATGATTGAATTTAAAAAGAAAAATCACCATTATAAATATATGTTTTTAATAAAAACAATAAATTTAAAACTAAAGGTGGAAAGGGTAACCCTTCCACATTTTGTCCTATTTGATGGATTCCACCGCTAGCCCTCCGGTGGAATCCCTATGGCCTACGAGTATTTAAGAAATATGCACCATTTTTTTGTAACAATGGATTAACACAGTTAGAAATTGTTTAATTACTCTGAGTCAACGATTAAAGATTAGTTTATTTAAGGATTATTATTCTATTCACTGTCAATGAAGTTTTTTAACTCCACAAAGCGGGGTTAGTATGATAACATATGTCCTTTAAAAATATTTAAAAAAATAATAAATAAATAAAATGAAACATATGTCATCATCCTAACTCTACTTGTGGAGTTAAAAAACTCCACTGACAATGTATAAGATAATTTTCCTTAGTTTAATGGTTGTTATTCTCCTTAATAGAGATTAGGCATTTTTCTTTGTACATTAATAAATTCAAAAAGAGTACGAACAAGAATTAATCACCTAAGCATTCAAATTAGTCACATAACAGCCTTAAATTTTAATGCCACTTAAGCATTCAAATTATAATCAGTTAACACTAAATAAAAAATTTGAACTTGAATATAAAATTATAAAAAAATTTAAAATTTAATAACAATCTTGCTTATAAAAAAAAATAAAGGATCTGATAAATCCAAAGCAATGAGTATACCCTAATGGAATCGGTGAAGAAGGCTAACAAGCACATAAAGTTTGTATTGTACCTGAAAGAGTACGTAATGAGTCTTCAAATTGAAATTTTGAGAATTTAAAGGGTTGGTTTAGTGATATAAGATTCTATTGAATTTCTGATTGAAGACGATTTATAATGAAAAGTTTCGTGTTCAAATCCTTAACAGATCAAATTCTCTTGAGTCAGTGCCCGCTACGTAACACGAGTGAGAATTAATCTCATGCTTAATGTGGTATGAGCATATTTCGTGGTTTAAAAAAAAAGGCTGAATGTTCAATTTAGGATTAAACTTTTACGAGATTTCTCAATTTAGGATACAATCTTTAATTTTGATCAATTAAGGACTAAACGTTTGCAAATTCGATCAATTTAGGACTTTTTCACGTGTGTGAGTTACACGCGCCGTTAAAGAAAGTGGGATACCACGTGTCCCATTAAAATGCTACCACGTGTCCCACGTATTTTTCCGATTAAAAGAAAATAAATATAAATACATCGCCATGTGACCCACTAAAATGTTATCACGTGTCAATTGATGCCACGTGACCCACTTAAATGCTGCCACTTGTTTCACGTATTTTTACCTATTAAAAAAATAAATATAAATATAAAGACACTGTCACGTGGCCCACTAAAATGCTGTCATGTGGCCCACTAAAATGCTATCATGTGTCAATTGATGCCACGTGGTCCACTCAAATGCTACCACTTGTCCCACGTATTTTTACCTATTAAAAGAAAATAAATATAAATACAGTGCCACGTGGCCCACTAAAATGCAGTCATGTGTCTTTATTTAACATCGTTATTGTTTTTAACGACGCGTGTACTTCAATTTCGTTGAAAAGTCCTAAATTGAGCAAATTCGAAAACGTTTAGTCCTTAATTGATTAAAATTAAAGACTGTATCCTAAATTGAGAAATTTTGTAAAGATTTAATTTTAAATTGAGCATTCAACCAAAAAAAATTGAAACTAAGAGTTGACTGAGGGGAAAATTGATGACTTCAACCCAGCTGATACTCTTGGAATTTGTCAGGGTAGCCCCGGATGTGCTCCGAGCCGTGGTGCCCCAGAAATAGGACAAGGGACTGCTCAGAATGGCCTGTTTATGCTGAAACGAAAGGGAGAAAAGCTCCCTGGATTTGGGTCAGGAGCCTTGGAGGGACACCATGGTTGACCAAACGAAACAGACCCAATCTTTACAGGCTTCCCCAAGCTTGTCCAATTTACGGCATTGGAGGTCTATGAGAGAGATGGGATCCAAATCTTCCACCTCTTGGATGGGTTCATCAAGGTCAGCGTTCTGGGTTTCGTTGCTTTGTTGGCTGAACAGAGGAGGATACGATTCAATGTTCATTTCCAACGTTTTTTTTCTTCTCTGTTTTGTTCTTTATGGTTTTTTGTCGTCAGCAATCTACGTATATAGTTGCACTACAGCTACTCTACAGTATATATTATATTAGTGTTTGGGGTTTTTTCAAGGGGCTGATGAGATTCTCTGCAAGAAAAGAAAACTAGGTGATTTTGTCTAGATATGATGACGACGATAAAAAAAAAAAAAAAAACTAGGTGATGTTGTCTAGATTTTGTCTAGGTGATTTTGTCTGGATATGATCATGATAAACACAATATAATGATATGACACTAAAATAATCTAAATAAAAAATATAAAATGATAAAGACTAAAATATATATAAATATTAAGAAGTGATCAAATGTTTTTTTTGTCGAAATCTTTCGATTTTTACCTTTGATGATTATTCCGGAGTCGGGAGAAGCAGAACGTGGTTAGACTTGGATCAAATGTTTTTTTGCTTTTTATATTTTTGTTATAAAAGTATTTATTGTTCTGAAAATATTAATACACGTAATTTAACTAATTTTTTTACTATATTTTTGCCCTTCTTTTTAAGCTTAACAATTTTCCTATAAAATTGCGAATTTGTGATGTATTAATTGCAACTGCCTTCGGAGGAACACATCAACCATTAATGATTCCAAATATTCAATGATAGTAATAATAATAATAATAATATATAGTAGATTTATGATACTATAAATGTATATTTCAAAATTTTAATAAAAAAAACTAATAAATTTTTATAGTATGTTTTTAGTTGCCATGGAGAATGCATCTTATTCATATAAATTTTGATAATGAGGTTTAAATGAAATTTTTTCACAATAATACTTGGCGAAAATTGCTGTAAAAAAAAGCAGTGCAGAAGAGCTAAATTAGATGAAAAATAGAATCTGGATTTTAGCTTATCTAATAAAACCCTGTTTTCCCATTTTATTTGTATGAAGATCTGTTAAGCTCTATTAAGCTATTTTATCATCATATTTCATAATTTCTTTCTATAACAATGATGTTAATCATAACAGTATTTGAAAGATTAAATATCTTATACACCACATTGATTCAAAAACTGAATTTTTATTTATGCCATTTTCTTTTAACTCTAATTATTGGACGAATTAGTTTCAAAAAAAATTCTTGGATGAATTAATGAATACGGTTGCTTAATAGAAAGATAAAGGACTGTCTATAATGACTTGTTTAAATCAAACAACAGAGATCGATTGAACATTAGCTCAGAAAGCATGCATATTAAATAGATTTTTGGAAGCTGCGGATAAAAACCTCAAACAAAGCGAGCGAAACAGACCCCAATGTCTACAGGCTTCCCCAAGCTTATCCAGGTTAAGGCAATATTGAAAGTCTATGAAAGGAATAGTACCCTAATCTTCTGCATCTTGAATGGATCATTCATAAAGGTCAACGTTCTCATCGTTTTGGTTGGCTTTGTTGGCTTCTATTCTATGATTCAATGTTCATTTCCATTTAACTTTTCTTTCTTCTTTAAACTTTACCTTTTGGCAGATGCTGTATTAATATAATATATAGTTGCCATAGTTGTTAGTTAAATATAGTATTATTGTAACATTATGTTATATATTAAACGGGGCACATGGCCATTGGAGCTTGGGTAATCTCGGCCTTTAGGGTATGGTGAGGCTAATTATAAAAATAGTTTTTAGTGTTTCCTATTTTATATTGAAAAAATTATAAAGATTAGTTAATATTCGATTTTATATTGAAAAATTATGAAAAACCATTATAACATATGTAGAAATTTAATTTATATAAAAGATATGTTTAGTTAAATTTTGGATCAAAACAAAATTAGATGTGGGTGTTCACAGTTTTTATGACATACTTAGCAGCAATCAATTCTAACCTATAATTATAATCGGAATAATATTCATTCATATTAATCCGAGCATCATTTCATGAAACGAAAGGCAATTCTAGATGTGGGTCTTTTTTGATCCTTTGTTTCTATTATATTTTCTGATGAAATCTTTATGCACTATGCAAAATCATGTTTCTTTAGAATTGGCTTATTATTTGTGCCAAGTTTCATTCTGAGCAAATATCAGTATAAAAGATTATCATAGATTCCACTTCTCCAATCTGAATATTGTTTCATTCACTCATTCGTTTCAACATGCAGATTTTCCAAAGCCTGAAAGAGTGAAATCCCCAGGCACGCTCATGAGCAAATTGCTGAAAGACTTGTGTCGGGAAGTGATCGAACGGATTCATAGTTTTGGAGTTCAAATGACGAGCAGATTGTCACTTTTGAAGTCAAAGGGATGAGGCCAAAGTGGGTTTGTTCTAATCATACACAAAAGGCAACGAAAAGGAAGAGACAAGATTCACATGGGTTTATCAAATCAAAATCTAGTTTTGCATTTCTGAACTGATCACAACTAACCCAGGTACAGTCGTGATTTGATGTCTGAAAATAATAAAAATGCACGCCTTCGACATCCGTTGAACAAGTAGTGGGTGTAATTTCATCGTTATAGGGCCCAAATTCCCCCAAAGCCAAGTAGCATTGACAACGCAAAAAAGAGAGTTTCTTTTTTGGCATCCAAAAGAGAAAAGATATTTTTTTAAATGAAACTCTATGAGTTTCATTTCCATCCATTTATGACTCTTACAACTATTTCCTAGCAAAAATCGTTTGGACGTGTTCAGAAATGGAATCAAATGGAGTCCATCCTTGATATATAACTAATAACTCGTAGTGTATGACTTTTTTTAATAGTGTAAAGAAAGGGTTTTAATGGGAAACTATGATAATTCAAGATACAGTAGAAATTTTTTTATTTGAAATAAAAGAATGCAGATGCTAAAATTCAAAAATTAAATAAGTGAAACTTTTATACTTTGAAAGTGAATAACATTATCATTTTGAAACAATTCTCAAAATCAAACTAAAAATTTAATTATATTGAAATATCTCGATTATCATGAGATGAGAGAGAGGTTACATACCTAAAAGAATAGTTCAAAAATAAATGGTTGTTCAGTCATAATATGGTTTTACTCTTATTGGTTCCATTATTTACTTGTTCATGATATCTATGAAAGATTGTCAATTAAGTTTGATGTTATTAAGGGTGCATTTAGATTCTACCACATCAAAACTAAAACAATTTTTAAACGCACCACATGATGCATTTGGATGCACCCCTGCGGTGCAATGAAAACAAAATGCCCCTCCAAGACTGGTGGATCCACTGAACTATTCCCACTTTTAAAAGTTTTAAATTTTTAAGTTTTTAATTTTTGTAATTTTTTATTTTTATTTTTAATTTTTTTAATATACATAATATAATTTAAAAATATCTAATACCCAATGTACTACTTGATATAAAAATAATTTTATTGATTTTTAATTTATTTGTTTGGTTCGTAAGGAAGAACAAAAGAAGAAGAGAATTCAAACCTAGGATTTAATCATTCCTAAGGATAAGTAACATTGATTAGGATCAAACCTTGGTTGTTTAATTTATTTAAAATATTTTTTTACTTTTCAATTATTTTATATATTTTATAAACATAAAATATATTATATTTTATTATATATACATTTTAATCTAATACCTATAATAATTATTTTCTCTTGTTATTACATTCATCTCACTGCAATTACTGATTGTGTCCAAACACATTTCATCTTTGTACTACTTAATTTCATTACTATAATAACTAATCTCACCAAAATTAAGCTCTTGGTCCATCCAATCAGATCCTAAATCAACGCTTCAGCTTTGATTTCAATTGTAAATCAGACACATAATCTCATTTATGACAGAAGTTTTGTTGCTGCCTAGAGTTTGCAGTCTACCAAGTCCGACAAATGCAGCCTATGACTGCCTAGTGCTGCTAAGCACACAAAGGTAATAGGCATTCAGAACCACATTCTTGCGACAAATTGGAAGCAGTAGACAGTAGATACCTCTCTATTTGTCCACCAAGTAGCTTCATTATTCAGACCTGAGCGCATGCAGCAAAATCCAAACCATATCCTTTGTCTACTTCTTCATTTTCTCCAGGGTTCCTCGCCTAGCTGGTAATTTTCCCAGTCCATGAAACAGAAACATTGGATAGTAGAAAGAATACAAAATGAACACTGCATTAGAATTTTGCTGCCGATGCTTAGGAAGGAGAAACGTTTTCCTCAATGAAGGAATCACTAGAAGAAACTACAACATATATAAATAGCCAGTAATTAACCATCTGCATTAGTCAATAAGCTTGAACCTTTGCAGCCCGACTTTATATCCTAGAGTCTCGGTGTCTTTTTGCACTTGTTCTTGGAATTCTGTGTAAGTAAAAGGTCTGTATTTCGAGCTGTGGATCACACTGCCTTCTGCTGGGAATACAAAGTAGCAGATTGAGAACCGCTCCTCCTCCTTGTTCACCCTCACTCTGTGCTTCACACTGATGTATTCATCATCGCTTATAGCCTAGAAAAAGAAAAATAGTAGGATTTTCAGTTTTACTTCAAAAAAATACATATACGAACATAGGTTATATTGCCATTAGAATTATTATCTAATATACTGTTAGTAAAATTATTATAGAGACCTGCATCATGTCACCAATGTGGACTACAAGAGTGTTTGGAATTGGGTTAACGATGAGCCATTGATTGTCCTTGA
Source organism: Heritiera fomes (assembly GCA_032173925.1). NCBI lineage: Eukaryota > Viridiplantae > Streptophyta > Magnoliopsida > Malvales > Malvaceae > Heritiera > Heritiera fomes. The sequence goes on from JAPDPM010000007.1 coordinate 37,125,957, forward strand.
AAATTTCAAGTCCCCCAACTTGGTCTTGGTTCACTATGGAGAGCACTGAGCTATCAGTGTGTGCAATCATGCCCCAAGCCTCATCAGCCATGGAGCCAGGTGGGTAGCGGTAAACACGTATGAATCCTGTGGATTCTTCTAACTTAGACTCGGATTGCTTAGGACCCAGATTCAGATTCCCCGCCATTGCCGCAAACAAGGTTTTAGCAATTCTTGCCAGGTGCCTTCCATATTCTTCCAACAAAAGCCTAGTTGAAAAGAACAGTTAAGAAAATATCTTGTTAGAACAGCAAGGAAAGAAATAAAAAGAGTTCAGACAAATACTACAAATGATCACCCTGTAGAACTTGATCACTTTTTCATTTTGATTAGAATAGCAAGTGAACAAGTGGGGCATGATGTCGTGAGCTGTGGCTTGGATTTATCAACTATGTTATGTTAAAGAGAGATAATTTCAGTTCTTATAAAGGAAAGTTTACAGTAGTCCACCTTAATCGGCCGTGAAAGTCATGTCGAGAACTGGGAAAGCAGATTCGTTTTGGAAAATATATACGCAGACCCAAAGGAGACTTTATGTTTTTGTTTATACATAAGATGGCAAAGAATAACATGCCATTGATGGAAAGCCAAAGACATTGAGGGGCACTGCCACTATTTTCTTCACTAAACATATCAATCAAAAAGCTGTTAGCAATTCATTCTTGCTCCCCCATGCTGTTAGTGATTTTTTTTCTTCGTTTCTTTGTATTCCCTGGCCTAATTTACCTAGGTTTGCTTGAACAACTTTACTTTGAGCTAGGTTAACTCTAAAATGGCTGCCTGGCTGCTGGCTGCAGACTCTAGCCAGATTCAGGCAACCAGACTGATGGCTGACTGTTTTCACTCCAACTTGACCTAAGAACCCCACTTGTATAAAGTAAAACTCATTGAGTTTAACCATTAATCAATGCTGATGGGTAAAATAAAACAATTAATTATACCTTATCTGGTGATAGTTATCCATTTATGAGACTGATAAGATCCGGATCACTTCTTTTCTCCTTCCATTTTCTCATTAAAATACAAAAAATTTAATATAATACATACAGTGGCCAACATGGAACCCCACCTAATAAAGAGCTTCAACAAACCTCCCTTTATGATATTCTAGTTGCTTCCCAAGCCTGCATTCACTGTTTAGTTCAACATTGATGAGATAAATTAGCATTGGGACACAGTTCACAGCCATGAACAATCGACCATGTCTATGATTAGCATTCTCCACTCAGTCTCCATACAGTTCACAGACCAAGGAAACAGTGCTCAATCAGTACTTCCAGCATTTATTATATTATTACTATATTGCATCAATTTATGAAGGTTAGGTTAGCCATACTGACTGACATATTGGCCCACAAACCTGGAAATTCTTCAGAAACTCTTTGTTAAAACTTACAAGATTTTCAAATATTGAGGAGAATATTTATATATATATATATATTTATGTATGTATCTGTCTATAGTTGTATACATTTGCACTGGATACCACCTCCCCCACAAGCATGAAGAACCCGGAAATTAATTAATTCTTCTGATTCATAGTTTCAGATTAACTTTCAATGAATTAACCATATATGTGGTAAAAAAGTATGGAAATTTTTAAAGTGAAGAGACTCTGATGATTGGTCTGTTATTATTTTGACACTACCACAACATTTTTGCCAGGGTTTTAAAAGTTTTTGATGCTGACCTTGCAATCTTCTTTTTTGCAAAAAAAATCTGGGACAGTTCAATCAGTTGGTCACTTCGTTGCTATTGTGCCTACCCAAAAGCAATACAAATCTCAAATGCCCACTAAATCTAAGGGAGGACTCAAAAGTCAGTGCATTATAAACAGTTAGGTTACATTAAGTGAGATTACAATACTGTGTCATAGGATTGAGTAAAATTTAAATAGTGAAATTACTATTTCTTACGGGTTCAAACACTAATTTTAGGATATTATTATCTAAATCTGATAATAAATAATATTTTTTTAATATTATATATATGTTTATATATAAGTTATTTTTTATTAATGTAATACTTGATTAAACTAATTTATTACAAGTGTTTCAATTATAACTTTTAATTTTAATTTATTTTTATATATGAATTAAATTTATTAATTTATTTTTTCTAACAACATCCATTGAAATTAAATGAGCATTAATAGATTTTCGGATAATTAATGAGTATTTTCTGTATTATATGGATAAGTTCAAAAAATAAAATTTGAAAAAATTAAATAGTTAATCGGATTTGGATAGTATAAAATATAATCGTATCTTCAAATACGAGTACCTAAAAAATAACTACGGATACCTACCTACCATGCTCTTTACCATCCCTAACCAAGATTATCAACAGAGAATCGAGGGACCAGAAACAAAATGAAAAGGAGTACCTGAAACAATCAAGCGTAGGATCTTCAGATTCAAACTGTGGGAGTTGACTGAGCGGAACATTTAAGCCTTCCAACCAATTGGTATTCAAGGCGCCTCTTAGGGCAGCCCCGGAGGGGGTTAAGGCAGGGGTGCCCCAGAAGTACGACATAGGGCTAGTGAGTAGTTCTTGCTTGGACTCAAAGGATAGAGAAAACAACTTTCTGGCATGGTCTTGAAGCTTGCTCAAAAGACTTTGAGGAATCCCATGGTTGACCAAACGAAAAATACCCCAATCTTTGCAAGCCTGCCCAAGCTCATCCAGGCTAAGACACTGAAGATCCACTACAGGGATAGGAACCGAATCTTGGGTTGTGTCGCCGTCGACGGCGTAGCTATTGAGTTCAGACAACTGGGGAGCATCCCTGAGATGGCGGAAGACAGGAGGGTAGGATTCAAGGTTGCTCATTTCAGGCATGTTTTTCTTCTGTAAACATGCTGAAGGAGGAAGACACTATATATAGAGAAGAGGTTTTGTCCTCTAGGTGAAATTAATTTATTCTGCGTAGGGGCCCATTTGGATTTTTATGAAACGTGTCTGTCTATCCGGTCACCATCTTTGTCCTGGCGGACTTGTTTTGCTCGGCATTTGGCCATCTCTGCGGGCTAGGGGTCTCTGGAAATCTGCACCAGCCGGTGCTGGCACTGGGGCATCCTTTCACCGATAAGAACTGGAAATCCTAGAAGCTTTGCTACTTGCTAGCTGCCTTATCACATTTGCATGCTTAGGTCTTACAATAAACTCTGTCGACAATGAAAGTGCCCCTTCTATTTTAAGAAGTTATGCTTAGACAAACAGCCAAATTTAGGCCAATTAGTCAACTACTTGCAATTGTATCCTTTTGACCATTACCTCATATAGAATAGACTTTTGAAAATTACATATTCCATTTTTTACAATAGTAGATAGACTGTTAGTAAGAATTAAGAAATAAATAGTAGTAATTTTAAGTATTAGTTTAAATGATTTTTTTTAATTTATTAGAGATTTACATATATGAAAATTATGTTTCAACCCCTTTTTTTAAACAAAAACCTCTATTTAATTAAAAAGATACATGAATTACACATTTAAGTTTTTAGGTTAATTACTTTTCTGAAAATTTTAATATATTATTAAAAAATATAATTAATTAGATATTTCATCTAAAATTTGATAAAAATATCAAATAATAAAAAATAATTTATGGAATAATAATTTAATTATTTTAAAAAGTGTTTACCTACTTCTTTTAATTTCAAAGATTGTACATAGAAAAAATTATTGTACAATTGACACAAGATGACACAATATATTTGTAAGATTATGAATGAGACTAGCCTATGTACGACTTTTTTGAAATTTATATTTGATAATTTTATACAAGGCATAATAACCTGATACAAAAATAATTAAGATAAAAAATTCAAATGAGATATAAATTAAAAATTAAATAAAAATTACATATAAATATGACATATTTATATGACATTAAATATAAAAGTAATTTTCGTTCAAGTTTTGTAATTAGTACTACCTAATAAAATTTAACTTGACAAAATTTCAATCATAAATTATTCTCATTCAAAAACTTAATAAAATCATAAATTATTGAGTCGATCTTTTAATTTTACAGCACTGATTTAACCACTCCAATTAAATACACACAATTTTAAACGATTTAAAATTAAAGTCTTTTATAATGATAAAATAAATGTACTCATTAACGTGTCAAAACATATTGCTCTCCTGCCGGGTTGGTGACTGAGAATTCTTTTTGGTCAGCTTTAGGAAAGAAAGCAAAGAATCTATACAAAACACTTTGGACAAAGAGGAGAGTAGAGAGAGACTTGACAGATGGAGCAAACAAATGACGAGAGCAATATTCTAGAATTGACAACGAAAGCAGCAGCGGTGATGGGTCGGCCATTGGCTCTCGAATAACGTTTACTCGTACGTGGTGGAGGTGGCGAGGAGGAGTGATGGAGATTGCTGCCCAATTGCTTCGTCTCAAGCTCATCGAGGCGAAGGCAATGAATGCGATGTCTGTTTCGTCGACAGGGATGTAATATGGTCCTGCCTGACATTTTCACCTACGAATTTGTTTGTTGGAGATAGTTTTTAATGAAACCATACGTGTCAGCTTGTAAGAGATTTCGATTTTTAATGATTTTTGAAGGAATCACAGCCACGTTAAAAAGAAAGAATCAAATGGGGCTTTTAGAATAGTATTCAACTGCAAATCAATTCCTACGAGGCTATGAGTCCTACACAAACTCATAACCTAAGAACATCAATGAAGATACCTTGGATTCGCTACAATGGTAGGATAAGATATTCTCTACATATTTCACTTTTAGGGTATAAAATTAAGCCAGAAATTTTGATAAAGGAAGCATGTTCTACTTTATTTTCGCACACATTCACTTTTTCTTCGAACTTCTTATGTTTTTTTTTTCTTAATTCAGTTTCTTTTTTTCTTTTTTTTTTGTCATTTTCTTTAGTCAAGCATTGACTTTAATGCCAAAATGTATATAAAAAAAATAAAGTTTTGATGCCTGCCGACTTTATTTCTTCTCTTTGCAAAATGCTTTCGTTTGAAAATCTTTCTTTAAAAGATGGAATTTTGGAAAAAACAAAAAACTATGCTTCATTCTCTACTTTTTTCCGTGCACATGCGGTGACCATTTCCTCGAGCTCCTCATGTCTTCTCTTTGTTTTTTTCCAAGTCGGTTCTATTTTTTTTATCATATTTCTCTTATCAAACGTTGAGTTTTAATATCAAAAATAGTTTTATTATTATAATTATTACATAATTATTCAATTTCACTGTAGAAGTATGTGGAAGTTCGCTTAAATTTTATATTGAGGGTCATATGAAACCCATATCCATGCATAATTGAGATTGTTAATTGTATTTGATTAATTGAATAAACCATGGTAGACATAATCAAATCAATTGCATGTTTAGATATAGACACTTAAATTAGTGTTTATAAGATATAAGAATATGAAAAACAAATCCCATGTTTTGTTGATAGTAAATTTAAAGTATAGATTAAATAATTTTATTAATAAGCTCATAAATTATATATTATAAAAATAAAATAAATTTTCATGTTTCTTAATAAATTATTGACCTTAAGAAAAATTAGAATTTCATGTTTAAGTTTTTAATTTTATCAAATTGAACAAGTTAACGGCCCAAAATCCAGCATGAAAGCCCAAGAACTTTGAAAAATCGTCCATGGCTTCATCTAGATTTTTCTACAATCCAAACACGGCCAAAATGAAACCCTTTTGTTCTGTTCCAAATCCAGCACTTTCTCCTTCTCGTCTTCCTGTCTGCTCTGAGACTCTCCGGCAAATCACGATAAGCAGCTTTGCTAATTGCTATCCCCTCACAGGTCAGCTTTTCATTTCTTTTCTTTGTTAGCTCATTCTCCTCTGATTCTTATTTCTGCTAATAATTTATGGTCCAAAGGTTGTAGTTAGCATGTTCTTAATGTTTGTTTCGTAAGAAAAAATTTGACGTGATGGATTTTTTTTCGGGAGTGATTTGTCCTTTTATATGATATGATTATGTTATAATTAGTGTCGCATTTTGGTTAATTATTGACTTCCATGTCGATTTTTATCGGAAGCCAAAGAGAATAATCATATATGTGAGTAGTAAAAGTAACTTTTTTCTTCGATTTTGTGATGTTGGGTTTTTGAATTTATCTTCATAATAGTCTTTGCCATTGTTTGATTTCATGATTTTGACTCTGTGAATGAATTTTGTGTGCTTTCTTGTTTCAGTTACTGGGACAACTAGGAACGAGTTGCTTCAGTCATGGCCAAGCACCATCCTGATTTGATCATGTGCAGGAAGCAGCCAGGTATTGCAATAGGACGACTCTGTGAGAAGTGTGATGGCAAGTGTGTAATCTGTGACTCCTATGTTCGTCCTTGCACGCTGGTGCGGGTTTGTGATGAATGCAACTACGGATCGTTTCAGGGTAGGTGTGTTATCTGTGGGGGAGTGGGAATATCTGATGCATATTACTGTAAGGAGTGTACTCAGCAAGAGAAAGACCGGGATGGTTGTCCGAAAATTGTTAATCTTGGGAGTGCTAAAACTGACTTATTCTATGAACGTAAAAAATATGGTTTTAAGAAAAGATGATTGATGGTTAATTGTGTCTGTATTGATTATGTTTTGCTGGTGCTTACATAGCCGGGAATGACAGATTTTAGAATGTTGGAATTTTATAAGACTTCAGGACTTTAGATTTTTGTCTGTTAAAGATGTTTTCCTCAAGAACTATAATATAACTGTACCAGGGGCCTGATTTACATTTTATCTGTTATGGAAAGGAAAGCTAGTTGTATGCTTATGGAGTTCTATTTACTGATTTGCTCTCTTATCTAATTTCTATTCATAGTCTGGCATCTATTTATTAATACAATGATTTAATATGAGATGTTTATGCCTTCATTTTTTGGTCATGTGAAGTGAAGTTGTATTGGATCTTGGTTTCTACAGTGTGAAGTAGTTCTCTTTTAATATATTGAGTCTCACCTTATCTCAAGGTTTGAACATGTAATCTTGTAAGTTGAAAACCTTAAGTTACTTCTGTTGGGATTTTGTTGTTAAGGGTATATCACTATGCGTGTAAGATCCCATCCCTCGACATTATTCTACAAATTTATGTGATTCCTAGGGTCCTTTGTGTTCTGCAACCTGTCTAGTACTTCAATTTTGGCGACTTTCAAGGTGTTGAAGTTTGTCTTTTGGACAGAATAGAGGGGAATTCGTGTGATTAGGAATGGCTGCATTGAATTTTGCAAAATGTTGGCTACTGTGATTCCAGTACTTTCCAATTGCTAAAAGTTAGTCTTCTGAACCGAATACAAAGGAAATGTTTATTTATTTAATTAGATGATTGCTAGTGTGCACTTTCTGGCGGAATCCCACCATACTTGACTGGTACTGACCCTTCCCCTAGTGTTATTTTTCTGTCATTCAACCTCTAGATTCTTGCTTATAGATGCTCAAGTGAGCTGCTAAGTGCTGCCTTTTTGGCCAGTCTGGTTTCTATTCTGTTTATTTTGTGATCATGATCAGGATGGCAAAAGTTAAGAGGCACAAGGACAATCTGGTTCAAAGAGATTAGGAGGAGGATATGTTAATGGAGGTCATTGTTTAAATTGAAGTGGTGGTTGGATGTAAATGGATGCTGGATTATCTTCTGCAAGCATACTGAATCACTGTGAACTTAAATTCAACACCTCTCACCATTTGATGGAATGCGATTGGTATGCTACTATAAACTGCAACAGGAAAGCTGTCTTCGATCATAGAAGGCATTTAGCCTCTCGAGCAATACAACTAAATTCTACCAGGAACAATTATTCAAATATGTAAGAGTTTGAGCTTCAATATTAGAATAAAAACCCTGATGATGACATAAGAATTGAGCTTCATGAATTACGCTGACTGAGACTGACAGAATCTGCAGCAAGATTACTCGAGCTTAAGTACTAAGGTTTTGCAGTGTACTAATAAGGTTGCTAATTATGAGTCTAATATATGTCAAATAAAGATTATAGGATTTCTCTGACCTTTAATATATTTAAGTGTTGTCATGATTTTTGCGGCCTATCTGTCTTGCTTTCTCAATGGAACTAGCTAAAGCGAATGAACCTTATTCTTGACATATGTCACATAAAACCTTGATTTTTCACACACACACACACACACACACACACACACACACACACACACACACACATATATATATATATATATATATATATATATATATATAAACCTTGCTTCTTAACATATAAGATAATTGAAAATTAAATTCGAGCCAAATTTATATTTGGTGATGACAATTTTAGGATTGGTAGACGTTGAATAGAGAAATTGTTTGGTTCAAGATTGAGATTGAGATGTATTCCGACATTTAAGTTAGCAAAATGTTTACAAGGAAGAAAAACAAGATAGGAGAGATAAAACAATACCAAGTCAAAATACGGTTTAGTTCTCTTTGTACTTACCTCATACATTAAATCAAAATACTTAAAATTTCACCTATAAAATATATTATATTAATATAACATTTATCGCTTTTTGTTATGAATAGTCATAAATAATGGATGTCCATTCATCCCTCATACTCTTCATAACTTCCCTTTCATTAAGTTTATAACTTTCCCTTCATTAAGTTTGTAACTATCCCTTCATTAAGTTTATAACTTTCCCTTAATTAAGTAACTATTCAATTCCATCTTTATTCATGCATTTGTAAAACCTATAAATAGAGACTTACCATCCATGTATTGAACACACTTGAAGAATAAAAGAAGTTTATAACTTTCCCTTAATTAAGTAACTATTAAATTCCATCTTTATTCATGCATTTGTAAAACCTATAAATAGAGACTCACCATCCATGTATAGAACACACTTGAAGAATAAAAGAAAATCTCTCTTCTTGCTCTCTCTCCTTGTGTTCTTTCTATAATTTTATAATACGTTATCAGCACGAGTCTCTAAAAACCCGTGAGAGATTTGGAGAATAGGCCTCAACCGAGGATCTTCTTCAACCAGACTTGAGATCCTGTCTCCTATGTGCTAATGGACACAAAAATACAAGCCTATAGAACAGATCTTGTTCAAGTAAGGTCTTTAATCAACCACAATTATCTATCTCTTTTTTTACAGTAATGAAACTATTTTTATCTAGCTCCTCCGTAATTATCTATGCTTGTGCATGTTTTATTTGCTTACTCAAATCTGAGATTACAAGATTTTAAATCTGTAAGTGAATATAACTCAGCTATGTTTAGAATCAATTCTCAATTAAAGTCATGTGGAGAAAAGATCACTAATGAGGATATGTTAAAAAAAACATTCTCTACCTTTCATGCATCTAATATGCTCCTGCAGTAGCAATATCGTGAAAAAGGTTTTAAGAAGTACCCTGAAATGATTTCATGCCTCCTTGTGGTTGAGCAAAATAATTAGCCATTGATGAAAATCATGAGGCCCGTCCAACTGGATCTGCTCCATTCCCTGCAGTGAATGCAGCAACATATAATGGAAAAAATAGAGGTCATGCTAGTAGTCATGGCCGTGGTTGTGGACGTGAACATAGTAATTATCGAAGTGGTCATTTCAAAAACACATATACCACCAGAAGTGGGAACATAATGATGGAAAAGATGAGACAAATTTTTGTTTGTGAAAATGATGACTTTGATTATGGTTATGTTGATGCCACACATTTATTTGATATTGGACTTTATTTTACACATGCTTCTTATTAATAGGATTCTAATTATTAAGTATTTGTCATGTTTAGATGCTTCATTATGTTTTGGTTATTTATGAGTGTAACTGCCAATAATTACATAACCGTTGTAACTGCTACTCACTTAATTATATATTTAATTATGTAACTGCCCATTTAATGAGTGTAACCGCCCACTTAAACACCTATATAAAGGTGTAAAGACATAGGAAGCAGGTACGAGCACACTTTACTCTCTTCCAATTTTGATGTTCTTTCTTGAATACTCTACATATTTCTTATTTTTAATGAAGAACATAGATACTCTACTGGTTCAATTTGCAATGAGTAGTGGAGATATATGTCTCGCAGACAGTGCCACTACACATACTATATTAAAGAATAAGAAATATTTTTCTTATTTGATAATGCAAAAGGCCAATGTTAGTACTATATCGGGTAGTGCAAAATTGATAGAAGGCTCCGGAAGAGCTAACATATTCTTGCCTGGAGGAACAAAATTTGAAATTCATGAAGCATTATACTCTCCCAAATCTCAAAGAAATTTATTGAGTTTTAAGGATATCCGCCGAAATGGATATCATATTGAGACAACAAGTGAAGGAGAAATTGAGTACCTTCACATTACGAGTATAATCTTGGGTAATAAAATTGTATTAGAAAAATTACCGGCCTTTTCTTCCGGTTTGTACTACACAAGAATTAAAACAATTGAAACAAATGTGGTCATTAACCAAAAGCTTACAGATCACAATAACTTTGTTGTTTGGCATGACCGGTTAGGCCATCCCGGATCGATAATGATGCGAAGAATAGTTGAAAATTCATGTGGATATCCATTGAAGAGCCAGCAGATTCTTCAATCGAAAGATTTCCCATGTGCCGCTTGTTCTCAAGGCAAGTTAATTGTTCGACCATCACCAGCTAAGATAGGGATTGAATCCCTTACTTTTCTGGAACGAATACAGGGTGATATATGTGGACCAATACATCCACCATGTGGACCTTTTAGATATTTTATAGTTTTAATTGATGCATTAACTAGGTGGTCACATGTATCTTTATTATCAACTCGCAACCTAGCGTTTGCGAGGTTACTTGCTCAATTAATTAGATTACGAGTACATTTTCCAGATTATCCCATCAAGACAATTCGTCTTGACAATGCTGGTGAATTTACTTCCCAAACTTTCAATGATTATTGTATGTCTATTGGGATAAGTATTGAACATCCTGTAGCACATGTTCATACACAAAATGGCCTTGCAGAATCATTTATTAAGCGTCTTCAATTGATTGCAAGACCATTACTAATGGAATCAAAACTCCCAATTTATGCTTGAGGTCATGTTATTTTACATGCGGTAGCACTAATTCGCATCAGGCCAACAAGTTATCATAAGTCCTCCCCTTTACAATTGATTTTTGGTCAGGAACCAAATATTTCCCATCTAAGAATTTTCGAATGTGTTGTATATGTTCTAATTCCTCCACCACAACGTACTAAGATGAGTCCTTAAAGGAGGTTGGGAATATATGTTGAATATGAATCTCCATCTATAATTAAATATTTAGAACCATCAACAGGGGATTTATTTACAGCTAGATTTGCTAATTGTCATTTTGATGAATCAGTCTTCCTAACCTTAGGGGGAGAAAATAGGCAGCTGGAAAAGGAGATAAGTTGGAATGAATTATCATTGTCTCATATTGATCCTCGTACAAAACAATGTGAACTAGAAGTTCAAAAGATAATTCATTTACAAAGTTTAGCAAATCAATTGCCAGATGTATTTACTGACCCAAAGAGAGTGACAAAGTCATATATACCAGCTATTAATGCTCCAATTAAAATTGATGTCCCAGAAGGACAACCTTTTGTTGCCAATGAATCTAAAGCACGCCTGAAGCGTGGTAGACCAGTCGGTTCCAAAGATAAGAATCCTCGAAAAAGAAAGGGAGCAAAGATTCAAGATGGCCAGGTCGAGGAAATTGTAACTCCAGAAGAGTTTACAGAAGAGCCCTTAGACATGACTAACATTACAATTCCAAAAGAAAGTCAGGTACCTGAAATTACTGAAAATGAAGAGATCTCGATAAATTATGTCATGTCAAGAAAAATATGGAACCGAAATAAAATCGACGTCGATGATGTTTTTGTATACAATGTAGCGCTAGCTGTTATGGATGATGACGAGGATCTTGAACCAAAGTCTATTGAGGAATGTAAGCATAGACATGATTGGCCAAAATGGAAAGACGCAATTGAGGCAGAATTGAAATCTCTTGAAAAGAGAAATGTTTTTGGACCAGTAGTCTGTACACCTAATGGTGTAAAACCAGTGGGTTACAAATGGGTCTTTGTGCGAAAACGAAATGAAAAAGGTAAAATTGTGAGACATAAAGCACGTCTAGTTGCACAAGGTTTTTCGCAAAGACCTGGCATTGATTATGAAGAGACATACTCCCCTGTGGTGGATGTGACTACTTTTCGATTTCTAATTAGTCTGGTAATAAATTGGGGACTCGATTTGTGTCTAATGGATGTCGTTACAGCCTATTTGTATGGCCCACTTGATAATGACATTTATATGAAACTTCCAGAAGGATTTAAACTGCTAGAAGAATGTTATTCTAGTTCTCGAGAACATTACTCAATCAAATTAAACAGATCTCTATATGGATTAAAACAGTTTGGTCGCATGTGGTATAACCGCCTTAGTGAATATTTGTTAAATGAGGGATATAAGAATGATCCCGTTTGCCCATGCATTTTTATAAAGAGATCTAGATTTGAGTTTGTTATTGTTGCGGTATATGTTGATGATCTGAATATCATTGGAACTCCTGAAGAGATTTCAAAGGCAGTAGAGTACTTGAAGAGAGAATTTGAGATGAAAGATCTTGGAAAGACAAAATTTTATCTTGGGTTACAGATAGAACATTTAAAGGACGGGATTCTTGTGCATCAAACAACTTATATAGAAAAGGTGCTAAAACGATTTTATATGGACAAAGCACATCCGTTGAGCACCCCAATGGTTGTAAGGTCACTTGATGTAAATAAAGACCCGTTTCGACCTTGGGAAAATGATGAGGGGATTCTTGGTCCTGAAGTACCATACTTGAGTGCAATTGGAGCACTAATGTATCTCACTAGTCATACACGACCTGATATATCATTCTCTATTAATTTATTAGCGAGATATAGCTCTTGTCCAACGCGAAGGCATTGGAATGGGATTAAACATATACTTCGTTACCTACAAGGTACAAAGGATATGGGTTTGTATTTTCCTAACCTACCCAAAATAGATTTGATTGGTTTTGCAGATGCAGGATACCTATCTGATCCTCATAATGCTCGATCACAAACTGGATATGTATTCACATGTGGTGGCACCACCATTTCATGGCGTTCCATGAAACAAACTATAGTAGCCACATCTTCTAATCATGCTGAAATTTTGGCAATACATGAGGCTAGTCATGAATGTGTATGTATGGTTAAGGTCTGTAATTCAGCACATATGAGGAGCTTGTGGTTTTTCTTCAAGTAAAGAGGCACCAACGGTCTTATATGAGGATAATGCAGCATGCATCGCCCAACTGAAGGAATAATATATCAAAGGTGATAGAACAAAACACATTTCACCGAAGTTCTTTTTCACTCATGACCTTCAGAAGAAAGTTGATATAAATGTTCAACAAATCCGTTCAAGTGAAAATTTGGCAGATTTATTAACAAAGGCACTTCCTACTACTACATTTGAGAAGTTAGTCCACAATGTTGGATTGCGTCGACTCAGAGATCTCAAATGATATAATCATGAGGGGGAGTAAATACACGCTGTACTCTTTTTTTCCTTAACCATGGTTTTGTCCCACTGGGTTTTCCTGGTAAGGTTTTTAATGAGGCAGCATCTCATGTGTATTTTGAAGAATAATGTACTCTTTTTCCTTCACTAGGTTTTTGTCCCACAGGGTTTTTCCTAGTAAGGTTTTAATGAGACATATTCTTTAGTAATGGACATCCAAGGGGGAGTGTTATGAATAGTCATAAATAATGGATGTCCATTCATCCCTCATACTCTTCATAACTTCCCCTTCATTAAATTTATAACTTTCCCTTCATTAAGTTTGTAACTATCCCTTCATTAAGTTTATAACTTTCCCTTAATTAAATAACTATTCAATTCCATCTTTATTCATGCATTTGTAAAACCTATAAATAGAGACTCACCATCCATGTATTGAACACATTTGAAGAATAAAAGAAAATCTCTCTTCTTGCTCTCTCTCCTTGTGTTCTTTCTATAATTTTATAATACTTTTAACGTTAATATAAGAGTTATAACTAGAAATAAAATAACTTAATTCCTTTTAATTTTCAAATAAATCCCATTTATTAAGAACATTACTATTTATAAATCAAATAAAATTAAATGATTATTAATATATGTGGCTTTTTTTAAAGAGACATATGTAGGTTATAAAATTTCTTAATTTTTTTAAAGATAATTATCTATTATGCTGCTAATAAATTTTTAGATTTTACAAGTAAAAAGATGTGACACATATCTCATTTTATTTATTGTATATTTTAAATATTTTTTAAGAAATTTGCATTATCATTTTAATTCTATTTGTAAAATTAAAAATTTTAGTTATTATGTGTTAGATAATTAATCTTTCTTTTAAGGTGCATACAAATTCAATGAAATTAAACGTGAAAATTTTTTTTTTGATGTAAACATCTTCAATATCTGAAAGTCATTTTGAGCCCCGATTAATCTGAAGTCAAGTTGAATCGAACTTCATTCGAAGGAAAGCTCTCCTACTTGAACTCAAAATTTTATTTAAAAAACACTAAGCTCCTTTCATTTTCCTCAACAAATATCGGTAACATGTGTGCTCAAAAAAACAAATATCGGTAACATGAAATTCGATTAAATGGTTTGCTATGTATGAACCAGCCAAGATTGCATAATATACGAAAGAAACTTGCAGACACGTGGCACGAACCCATCAACTCTGACACCAAAGTCGCCTAACACGTCAGTAGCTTTACTTCCGCAGTTGCAGTTCGACCGAAACTTTTCAACGGTCCCAACAGGTCTCCATAATTATAAATCTAGAATATCCAGAATCCTGGGATCTGGAAAAACATCATTGACATCCCCAGCTAATCTTTATTAAGCAAGTAATCAGCCATGTCTTGGTATAGGAACTTGATCAAAGTCTCCACGCTAAACAAACCCGGAAGCCGTATCTCGACAAATCTTCTACTGACTTCTTTATCCCACTTCAGCACCGCCAACCGGCCCCCTGCGGTGGCTCAGCCTACGGCTCTCGGACCCACCAAGCCAGATGAGAAACCAAGGGTGGTGGTGTTAGGGTCAGGATGGGCTGGTTGCAGGCTATTGAAAGACTTGGACCCGAAACTGTACGACATCGTTTGCGTGTCACCTAGGAATCATATGGTATTTACTCCGCTCTTGGCTTCGACTTGTGTTGGGACTCTTGAGTTCAGGTCCGTGGCTGAACCAGTTGCCAGGATTCAGCCCTCGATTTCTTCTGCGCCCGGGTCGTATTTTTTTCTTGCTAATGCTACTGGTGTGGATACCGAGAGCCATGAGGTATGTGAAAAAAGAACGTTGGCTTTATTGGGTTAAAAAAAAAATTGTTGCTATTTCCTTTTAGTGAAAGTTTTTCATTTAGGGGCTTTTTGGGAGAATGATCCTAATTTTTTTTTTTTGGTGAAAGAGAATGATCCTAATTGCTAGAACTAATTTATGATTTTTATTGGATGTTTTCCTTAAAATTGTTTTGATTGTTTAAATTTTCAGGGCATTTTTCCCTTAGATTGCTATTATTATTATTATTATTATTATATTTTGGAACAATGACTTGCAATAAAGTTAGTGAGAGTCGCTTCACAGGTAAAAGTTTTGGCTTTGGACTCATGGCTATTGAATTTAGTTAAATTTGAGAAAAGATAACTAGTTTTTGGAGACCAGTGTTGTGACAACAAATTTAATTAATTGGTGGATCTTATTTCTAGATATTGCTTGGTGGAATGAAATTGGTTGAATTAAGCTTGCCGGTAGCATTCCTATACCAAGTGAATAATGAAAAACAGTATTCTTTTTCTTTGTTGAAAAAAATGCAGTATGAAACTTTTGAAATTTTGGGTTATTAAATGGCTTAATCATGGATTGTTTTGGGCATTGCAGGTGTATTGCGAGAGTGTTGCTGATGGAACTGACAACTTGGACCCGTGGAAGTTTAAGATTTCATATGATAAGTTGGTAATTGCCTTAGGAGCACAGGCATCAACTTTTGGAATCCATGGCGTGAAAGAACATGCAATATTTTTGCGTGAAGTTCACCATGCTCAGGAAATTCGCAGGAAGCTACTTCTGAACTTGATGCTATCAGATGTGCCAGGTAAAGTACCAATTGTTTGTTTGATCTTGTATTGTGGAAACTAATAACTTAAGTGATTAGATATTTTGCTTACTGGTTTGGTGTTGAGGCAGGGTTTTCTGAAGAAGAGAGACGAAGATTGCTGCATTGTGTTGTTGTAGGAGGTGGTCCTACCGGGGTTGAGTTTAGTGGTGAACTTAGTGATTTTATTAGGAGGGATGTTCACCAAAGATATGCACATGTGAAAGACTATATCCGTGTCACACTGATTGAGGTTTGTTTTATTACAATCTAAGTTATGCAAACCATTTATGTTCTTGCTACATTTCTTTAGTTTTTTTTGTCTTCTAATAGCTTTGTTGAAAATCAATGCTGTCTTTCCCAAACTTTGCCTTGAAACTAGAAGGCCTGCTCAAGATTCTTGTTGTGCTCTACTCTTGTTTGAAGTTGCTGTATTGAGGAGATTTTTTTCTATTGTAATAAAATTATTCTTTTCTTGTCAGGCAAATGAGATACTGTCTTCATTTGATGATCGCCTCCGACGCTATGCAATTAAGCAGTTAACGAAGGTGAAAGATAGTTGATTGATGCAAAGATGATTTTTACTTCTCTACTATTCAAGGAATTTAGATATCTCCTGTTAAACTTAGAATGGAGGATTTTCTCTCTCTTTCTCTCTTTTTTTTTGGTTTTGGATTTTTTTCATATTTCATTGAGTAGTTTTTCTCAGTCAGGAGTTCGTCTAGTTCGTGGGATTGTGAAGGATGTCAAACATGAAAATCTAATCCTTAGTGATGGTTCGGAGGTTCCGTATGGATTGTTAGTATGGTCAACAGGTGTTGGTCCTTCTCCTTTTGTAAACTCTCTAGAACTTCCAAAATCTCCGGGTGGGAGGTAAGATAAAATCCCAAGTAACTTCTTTGTTTTTGTTTTTTACTTTATTTTTCATGAAGATTTTCTTGATGGCATGGTAGCGTGCGTCTTATAAAGTTTCTAACTGGCATAAAAAGTAACTCTGTGTTGGCAATTCTTCTTAAAAAAATTGTAATACAACATTGGCAACTAGCTGTTTCTGCTATGATATTGAGAAAGTCCCCAAATTGATTTGATTTTCATGCTAGGGGGTTAGCTGGCCTTTGTCCTAAGTGCATTATCATTTGAATTTATCTAGTATCATTGCTTTGTGAACCTTACTTTACTGTGGGTTGATTTTAATTTTGTGACTTATTCCTTTTTGCTAACAGGATTGGTATTGATCAGTGGCTTCGAGTTCCTACTGTGGAAGATGTGTTTTCAATTGGTGACTGCAGTGGGTTTTTGGATAGTACTGGTAAACCAGTCCTTCCAGCTTTAGCGCAGGTAAGCTAGGAATAATCCCAACTTTGATTTGCTTCAATTCTTTTTGTGCTTGTAAAGCTCAAGATATTATCGGCCAGTTCTGCTGGAATTTGGACTTGTGTGTGCAACAAGAGTCACCTGCCTTTCTGTTAATACGTGAATTCATTGCATTGGCTAAGTAAATAAGTCTACCTACTTTTAGTTTTTTGTGTCTTGAAAAGGGACAAATATGAACACCGTAATGGTGTTTTATTTAACCTACTCTTTCATTCAAAGTATGGGTACAATGCAAAGTTTCCTTTTGGATGTCTGGCATTATGGTGAACTTTCGATACTAGCTTGTTATATCAGATGCATAGTTCTCTTTATACACCTTGGAGGTTGGTGCATATCCTTCCATTGCTTCAAAAACTATGGCAGTAATGTTTCTTTCTTGAACAGGTTGCTGAGCGACAAGGTAAGTATCTGGCGAACCTATTGAATAAAATCAGTAAAGATGGCAGAGGACATGCTAACAGCGCTAAGGACATAGACTTTGGGGATCCATTCGAGTACAAGCATCTGGGAAGCATGGCAACTGTTGGCAGATTCAAGGCTCTTGTTGACCTAAGAGAGAGCAAGGTGACTTCTTCTTCTTCTTCTTCTTCTTCTTCTTTTCACATTTGATTTATTAATTTGGAAGATTTGTGATTCATCTTTGATTCTTTTATAGGAGGCAAAAGGGATATCTCTTGCAGGATTTGTCAGCTGGTTTATATGGCGTTCAGCATATCTAACACGTGTCATTAGCTGGAGGAATAGATTCTATGTGGCTATTAACTGGCTTACAACATTTGTGTTTGGTCGTGACATTAGCAGAATATAGATTCTAAGTAAGGTACTTTGTCAGATTTTAAGATCTGAGTACTCTCTTTGGTACCTTCTTGTTGTGCGGATGATCAGATTACTAGGCTTATGATTAATTTTTCATATTATCAAATATTTAGGTGGTATCTGAGTTGCATTTCTGTTGTTTCTCACAGGTTAGCAGCTTGGAAAATTCCTCTATATTGGGAGAACGAGATTATATAGCCTGCGAAGACCTTTAGTTGTTGCTCCTTCCTGTGAGTCTCTTTTTCCAGAAAGTAGTTCCATTGGAGATTAAAACAATGCACGGATGGAAAATAAATGTTGTTTTCAAGTTTTGAATTTTACGACATCAATTTTATGTATACAAATCTGAGATATGACTCTTGAGGTTAGAGATAAGTTATGAACGTTTTATGATTTTAAATTAGACATTTGAAAATAAATAATTCCCATTTTACTTCTATTCAGTTGGAGAAAGTTGAGGTTCAAATCGGAGCAAAACACTGGGATTAAGTTAGGTGCAAGGTAAATGATTAAAAGATAGCATGTTAAAGATTGGAAAATTGTTTAGTCCTGAGAATTCTCAACTTAGACATTTTGTTAGAATGAAGTGGCTTACATATGTGAAAGAAAGTTCATGTTTTCATTAATGCAATCTGGGTAATAATCAAAGAGAACCTCAAGCCTAGTTGGTATTCTGCACATATTACTTTCAGTCAAACAGTTAGATTTTGTTTGATAAGAAGGATGAAAAGAAGTGAGAATGATAATTTTTTTAATATAATGATTAGATTTCATAATCACTTTCCTTTTTCGAAGCTTAAACATTGGATTGACAAATTTTTCAATCTTCACTTCTTTCTTCCTTTTCTACTAAGCAAAACTTTAGCTAAGATCCGATCACTCCAACGTTATCGGTTATGCATTTTTAGTTCTCCAAAAACAATTATCTAGTTTTATTGTAAGAACGTGAGGCGCAGAAGTTGATAGTCACCGTGCTGCCATAGCCGATTCCTCCAGCAGCGCCACATAAATTGAAGAGGAAATTCACTTAAAATAATTGACAAATGGCTAAAACCGGGGGCATCAAATTTACATTTGGTCAAAATTAGATTAAAAATTACAACAAAACCAAGTCCTCCAAAACATTCAAAACCGGAAAAAAAAAAGTGCACGTATTATTACCGATACACAACAATTGAATTGAAATAAATATACAAAAACAGCGTAGACTTCCTTTTAATACAATGTTTTTTTTATAATCATAGTTATCTTCATTTATTTTATTGTGAGACGAATCTTGTTCAAATTAAAAATAATAAAAATAATATATTCTAAAAATAATAATTTTAAAATTTAAATCATATTCAAATATTTAAAAAAATAAAAAATTCATTTTTATTATTTTGACGATTTTGAGAATATGATGTTACGTGATTGATTATGTTTGGGCTTTGGCCTGCCGGGGGGAGCCGGGCAACTCAATTTGCTGATATATGTTTGGTAAAAATCAACTGTCACTGGCACCACGGAACAATGTTGGGAAGTTTCCAAGGGGGTTGGGGTTTTGCGGAACTTTGTTCGAGGTTGCTTACAGTTCCCCAGTCAACTCAAATCCTGAAGAAACTAACAGTTGTGTGTGGGCCATTATTTAATTAATTTAATGTTCATAAATAGAGGACAAAGATATCATTGTGACATTGTTTTTGGTTAGTTTTATTTAAGTTCCTTTTTTTCATCAAAATATATATATCATTGTTTTTGGTTCGGCTTTGGATCTTAAAAGCAGTATATATTAGGAATGAATTTACAATATTCTTCATTAGCTACCTGAATTCAGATTCAGGTCGAGTTCGCGTACATGTAATTAATTCGACCGTACATTAATGCATAAAATAATAATGCATGTATATTACATGATGGATCAGTAATGCTTAATTTAAATTGAAAACAAATGGCGTAATTAGCATCTTATTAGGTGCTCTTATGCATTTTATTAAGATTTTGTTCAATTATTCACAAAACACTTTATATATATGTTAAAAAATATTATTCATAATTAAAAAGTAACTATTCATAAAATTTAACGTAAAAGAAAAACAAGTTTAGTCGATGCAACCTGAAGAAGAAAAACTTATAACCAGCAGACAAGAAGTGTACATAAATAAATACATACTAAGAGGAAGAAAGCAAAGAAGACGATGAAAAAGAAGAGCGAAGAGACGCATCGTGGCCATGAACGAAGCGAGGTGTGAAGCTCCAAAGTCCAAGCCCTGTTGAAAACATTCAAGAGTATCCTTCACCAAAAAAAAAAATAATTCGCGAAAGTTCCCATGACCTTTAACTGATTTGCATCTTGTGAAGAATCATGGCCTCTATTCTCGTACGCTAAGTCAGCAATCCACCTTACCTTAGCTAATTGGATCACTATATCACATCAACTCATCCTTGACCCTTTCTTCTTTCTCCACGAAACTAGCAAGCAAATTGCTCTTTTTATGGGTCTTCGAAGTTGTGTAAATATATCTGTGTTTCCCATAGATATAAACGTACACTGCGTACAGGGATGGAGTTGAAAGTGCTGTCTGCCCTCGATGCAGCAAAAATCCAGTTGTACCACTTCAAAGCAATCATCATCGCCGGCATAGGACTCTTCACCGATGCCTATGATCTCTTCTGCATCCCTCCCATCGTCAAGCTCATAGGACGAATCTACTACCAAAATGAGACTGCCCCACCCGCTGTCGTCTCTGCCCTGGTGGCTGTAGCTCTTCTAGGGATCGTGGTCGGGCAACTGGTGTTCGGGTGGCTCGGCGATCGGATAGGAAGGCGCCGTGTGTACGGGCTGTCAGTGGGCATGATGGTTTTCAGCGCCATAGCTTGCGGTTTTTCTAAATGCAGGAGCAGAAGTTACGTGCTGCTGAGTTTGGGGTTTTTCAGGTTTTTGCTGGGAGTAGGGATCGGGGGGGACTAACCGTTGTCAGCGACCATCATGTCGGAGTTTGCTAATAAGAAGACACGTGGCGCCTTTATTGCGGCTGTCTTCTCGATGCAGGGGTTCGGGATTTTGGCGAGCTCCGTCGTAACGATGGTGGTTTGTAAGATAATGGAGGCAGCGTCGGAGTCGGATTTGGGGATCGGTAAAACCCCTGAGAAGGCTGATATATCGTGGAGGCTCATTCTGATGTTGGGTGCAATTCCCGCTGCCATGACGGATTATTGGCGTATAAAGATGGCGGAGAGTGCCAGGTATCTTTTTTTTTAATTTTTATTTTTAGTTTGACTTCATATTTATAAGCGGTAACTTTGAAATTGAATTGTAAACATACAGAGAAAGGATTGTATAAAACAGTTACATCACGTCAGCATATATTTTTTCCATTCAAATCATGCTACGTAATCACAGTATTAAAAAAAATCAATAGTTTATTATATAATTAAATGATAAATATTTATTTCAAGAAACTCATTAATGATTTTAATAATAAATCATTGACTTTTTTTAACAATGTGATTACGTGACATGATTTAAATGGAAGTAATATATGCTGACGTGGTGTAACTGTTTCATACAATCTTTTCTAAAACATATATATATATATATATATATATATATATATATATATATATATATATATATATATATATATATATATATATATATATACAAAACTACACTAATTATAGCTTGCATGCATGCAAGCCAGTGCCACAATTGATACAGTACGTACTGTTCTTGCACGATCTTGACAACTAATTAATTAGCAGCAAAAAATGGTGAAATTGATCCGTCTCTTATTGTTTAGTTTCTTGATGTTTTACTTATGTCATATTTCATAATTTCTAGATTCACAGCTCCCGTGGAACAAAATGACCAACAAGCAGCCATGGACATGAAGAAAGTGTTAGATTTTTCAATGAGTCGACTTGCGTAAGACTCCCCTTTGCCATCCAATCCGCTTCCATCCTATTCTATTCTGTGGACACGGTTCTTCCGTCGCCATGGCTATGATCTCTTCTCTTGTGCTGCATCACGGTTTCTCGTCAATGTTGTTTTCTACAGTAGCAACCTCTTTCAATCTCAAATGTTTCATAACCTTATAAAAGACCGCAATGATGTGAACGCTTATCATCTCACTTTTAAAGTTGCTTGTTTCCAAGCAATTCTTGCAATTTGCTCTACAATTCCAGGTTATTAGGTCATAGTCTATTCCATTGATCGCATTGGAAGAGTCAAAATCCAAATTATAGGCTTTTTTTTCATGGCAGTGGTTTATTTCGCTATCGGTATACCCTACAAATGCTATTGGAGTAAAAATGTTGGTGTTGGATTTATGGCCCTCTATTCTCTCGGTTTCCTCTTCGCTAATTTTGGACCAAACACAACCACTTTTATAGTCCCTGCTAAATTATTTTCGGCAAGATTTAGATCAACGTGTCATGGCATTTCAGGGACCAAACACACATTGCCATTCCAATTTGCAAGTGCCTTCAACAAACTCTCTTTATTGTTCAAAGGTACGTCGCGAAACCTGCAAATGGTTACAATACCTATTTTTTCTTCCTGGAAGAATAAATACTTTTACCCATATTTGGTCGAATCTATTTTTAAAAAAATAGAATTTTATTGTTATTAAAAAATAGTATTTTTTAAGAAAAAATACTTTTTTTGTTATGAAACAATTATTTTAAAATTTGAATTTTTATGAAGCAAAAAAAATTAACAAAAAGCAAGTAGTAAAATTAACAAATGAAATCAACTTTGGGTCGATTGGAAAAAGTAAAAATTGAAACTTTGCAAAAACATATTTATTTTGAAATTGAATGTCATATTTTGGCATATGACTATTGCTTGAAGAAGGCATGATAATAATATTTGAATTTTACCCTAAACTACTAATAATAAATTTTGCCAACGGTTTGTTATGGGGTTTATATTAAATAATAAATTAATAAATAATAAACAAATAAATCAACAAACTTAGTGCAGAACATAAAACAAAAAATAATAAATTAATGAATAAAAAGTAAATAAATTTACAAACTTAGTGCATAACATAAAACAAAAAAAAATGATAAATAATAAATAAACAAAAAATAAATTAAAAGTAAAAAAAACTTTTTAGTAGTATCTTTTAGTTAATTTGACTTCATTTCTGGTTGTGGTAGTATTTAAAGCTTTTCAAGTAGTCTCAAGGGTAAAATAATCATAAAATTAAGCTTTTAACGATTGACCTAACGGTTGACTAACAGAATGATTTAATTTTTCTGTGACATAAAAAAGTTGAATTATGGTCAAAAGTTAAAGGAGGTGGATGTAATTTATTGTAATAATATTAATAATCATTATATTAGGATGATCATAAAAAGTGGTTGTTTTAGACACCAATAAAATAATGACTCATCGTCTTTTTTAAAGGTATGTAATAATTATCTTACACTCATACTCATCAAATCAATATAATTAAATTAATTTACTCAGAGTCAACTCTTATTAAATATATTTACTTACTTATTTAACTCAAATTAATAAAAAAAATTAAAAACTAGCATAATTAACAAAAAAATATTAACATTTAACAAAAAATTAATTTGAAATGCAACAATAGTCACCTGCCTTTGTGTTATTACATAAATTCATTGCATTGGCTAAGTAAGTATACTTTTAATTTTTCGTGTCTTGACAGGGGAAAATTTTGAATATTGTCAATGGTGTTCTATTTAAGTTACTCTTCCATCCAAATATGGGTACAATGCAAAGTTTTGTATTCTATTGACTGATCCACCATTTTAGATCATTGACTAGCAGAGTTTTCAACTGAAAGCACCAAAAACCAGACATATTGTAGCAGAAAGGTCACTAACCAATCATTGCGCTAAACCACGAGAGCACCAGAGCTTCGCAGAAAAGACTGCATTGCATTCCCAGGAACGAGCACTTGCAATGGTCCCAAACCTATTAGCACGCAAGGAACAATACCGTGGCGGTGGTGTCATGATCCCAATCATATGAAAAATCTGTTCACCCGCCATTATAATTAATCCCTATAACTCCAAATTGAAAAACTGGAATCACTTTCGAAAGCAACCGTTTTGGCGATGGTGGTAGATAGTTATCGAGGATTACATAAATTTCAGGAAACTGTGTCTCTAACATATTCTTCATTGTCACTGCAGTTCCCCTGCAAATTCTCATCGTTATACTTTTTTAGTTCTTCAAAAACAGTTATCTAGTTTTATTGTAAGAACGTGAAGCGCAAAAGTTGATGTTCACCGTGCTGCCGTAGCCGATTCCTTTAACAGCGCTGGGTTTCTACGAATGAAAAAAAAAAATTAATATTAGAAAAATTGAAGAAGAAATTCACTTAAAATAATTGACCAATGGTTGAAGGAATATATTGGTTGTCAGGGTTGATTGGAGGTTGGGTGGCTAGGGATGATGGTGGTGGTGGTGGTGGTGGGACGGTGGTTTGGGCTGCGGAGCAGCGAAGAGGCTGAAGAGGTCGGTGACGAAGAGGAACAGAGGTAAGCCTAGGAGAAGGAGCTGTGCTCGATCCATGGAGTTGATGTAAAAGCCAATGAAGGATGGGAAACTGAGGAAGTTGTCGGTAGTGAAGAGAGCCAACTACCACCTGTTTGGGTGGTTGGATAACTCTATTCGGATTGGAGCAAACCCGAATGTCTAATGTGGAGTTTCTATGAAGTTTACTTAGCTATAATCTTGTGGACTTTACTCTTTGGTAAAGAATTTCTCTAATTATTTTTTCTCTTTTAGCATATGTTACTCTTTTTTTTCTTTTAAACTCTTTTTAATCATATATCATTGATTGTGTGTTGATTAAATATATCTTTTTTTTAAATTATATTTGAGATTGGAACCGAAATTTTGTTTTAAAATCTATTTTGATATTACTAAACTACATGTTTATTTATTGTTGGAAAGGTTAATATAAAGTAAGGAGATGGTTTTATTAAAAAAAATTTAAGGAGATGATAAATTTAAAATAATATACTTTTTTTACATTTTAATATTTGTTTCTTTTCATAATATTTTAAAATTTCAATGTATACATTGTGATCACAAATAGCAAAATGTAAAAAACGATAAGAAGATATTATATTTTAAATTTGGCTTAATACTCAAATATACCATCAACGTTTACTACAAAATAGAATTAAATCTTCAATATTTAATTATATGAAAATCAGTCCATTAAATTTCATTTTGCATTTAAAACCTAAACGTTTCAAAATAACATAATTAAGTATAATCTTGTTAAGTTCCTCTAACTATTGTTAAGTTTTAATTGTTGTGTAAGGATAACGGCAGTTAAAAGATTTAATGAAAATGTAATTAATTCTATCGTTTTAAAACGTTTGGATTTTAATTGCTTAAAATAAAACTTAATGAACTGATTTTCATGCAATTAAAGGTTAATGACTTAATTTTATTTTATGGTAAATGTTGAAGGCATTTCTAGGTATCATGTTTGGTACATAGGATGAAGATAGGATTAGATAATATAAGATTATGAATAGGATAATATTAGATTATATCATCCTATCTTATGTTTGGTGTGTACAAAGATTAAGAATAAGATAAGATATTTTTTATGTCTTTCACAATATTTATTATATGTAAAATTAAAAACAGAACAAAATGATTTTTTTAAGTACTCTTTTTTAAAGTAACATAATTTAAATTTATAATTTTTTTGTTATAAATATAAATGAAACATTAAAAATTTAAATATTATTTATTATACTATAATTAATACTCCAATTTATTAGCTGATTTTTTTAATAAAAATTACTTCTAAAAAATTTATATTACATTTTCAAAAAAAATTATTTCGTTAAGAAATGATTTTTTATAAAAAGCATTCTCTATTTTTTCAGTTTTGTTTTCTTTTTTTTCTTTTTCTTTTTATTTCTTTTATATGATTTAAATTTAAAATAAATTTTATTGTAAATTAAATATATTTATTTTTAGAAAATTGAGTTTTTCTAGGAAATAAGTTTATTTTTATAATTAAATTAAATTTTCCAAAAGACTATTCTTAAATATTTTTTTTATTTTTATGGTTTCTTAAGCTTCTTTCTTTCTCTTTTTCGGTTAATTATAAGGAAATATAGAAAACAAATAAAAAAAGAAAAATACAAGTTAAATTTAATAATTCAATTTTTTTAAAATTTAATAATTCAATTTTGATGAATTAAAAAAATATAATGCTAATAATTTTATGGTTAATAGTCATTTTTCGTTCTTTTTTTTTACAGGCAAAAAGAAAAAAAATTAAGAAAGAAAAAATATAAATTTAAAGGTAAAAAAATAGTTAAAGAATATATTTTATAATAATTTTTATGTTTGAGAATTTTTTTTGTAAAAAATAATTTAAAAAATGTGTTCAAAAAATATTATTTTATCAAAATTATAGTTTTCCTATAATAAAAAAAAGAAAGAAAAAGAAGGAAAAAATTTATATTAATTAAAAATCCTTATTATTTTATTAAATATTTAAGTAAATTTTTAAATATAAAAGTTATATTTATTTTTAATCCTATAGGATTAAAAATAATCCTCACATTTTGGAGATGATTGAGTTATCCTATACTAGGAGGATGATTAATCTTTCTTGCAGTCTAATTCTCTTTTTAATATGTGCACCAAACATAAGATAGAATGATTATCATCATATCCTATTCATCATCCTATGCATAAAATATGACATAAACTTTTAAATTTTATTACTATTAATCATAACCATTATTTAATTAATTTTGAACAAAACTATTATAAAATTTAATTATATTATGCTTTCTTCAATCTAAATTCACAAAACACAACTTTTAAATTACATAAATTTGTTATATTTTATGCTCAAATATCCTTTTTAAAAAATACCTGTGCTATGAAATTTAGTGTGCAACATTAAATTGACCTCTGATATCATAGATTTTTCTATTTTTTTCCAATTTTCTAGCTAAAAAAATTGTATGGTCATATGAATTCGGGTCAAAGCGAATCTCTTGGATTCGGATCTAACCCGAACCCAAGTTTACACAACCAACAAAACGATAAAAAGGACTTTACTAGAATTTAACAGTCTGCGCGTCGAAAAGTCAAACCTTGACTCGTCTTCTTCAAATGAAATTCCTTTGGAAAAAATGCTTCAAAAAAAAAAACGAACAGCCTTCAGATTTTAGCTGAGTAACCAAACATTTTTCTGCAAATGCAAACCTCCCAACCAACAGCAATTCCTTCAATGTCAAGCTCGCCGTGAAATGACGTCACCTGCACCGAGCACGGCTGCCGCGGCGGCTGAGTCTATCCACCGTTCTCTCACGGAACTCACTTCCTGGTCCTCCAACGACTGCTTCGACAACCCCCGGCGGTTTACCGGCTTTGCTTCCCGACTCCAGCTTCTCCTCAACCATCACCACTTCCTCAACTCCGACTCTCTCCCTCCGGCTCTTCAAACAGCTCTCAAAGGAATCGCCTCGGATCTTTCCAAAGCCGTCGAGACGGTGTCGGTTTACCGTAAACGAAGCAAGATCTTCGTCCTCATCAACTGCAAATCTCTCTCTTCTTCGCTCCAAGAGCAATCCTCCGCCATCGCTTCCTGGCTCGCCTTGATCGAATCTTCGCTCTCAGATAATCTCCCCGATCTGCGCAAAAAAACCTCCGATCTCTCCCGCGACATGAAACAAGCACATTTCACCGTATAAAATCTCATCCAACAAACTTTTCTTTTCCTTCAAAACATAACTTTCTTCTGAAAATTTTAACATAATTTATATCTTTCTTTTTAGGTTACTGAAAATGAAGAAAGAGTTCACCTAACGCTACAGAAAGAAGGAGAAGGAAGGCAAACAAGTAAAGCTGTTCAGAGCGCGATAATAATGGATTTAGCTAGATGTTTAGGAATTGATTCCAATAATTACGAGGATTTAAGTAATCAAGTTAAGCTGCTAAAAACGGATTTAGCAGACTCTAACTCCGTTTCCGCAAGGCGAATTTTGGTTTCCTTGGAAAAGATTTTAGATAACTGGTCAATAGTTCCTGGAAGGTCAACGTTTCATGTTGACCGTGATTTTGAAGAAGAAGCTCACATTTTACCGTTTAAGAATTTCTTGGGTCCACTAACCAAGGAAGTTATGAAGGAACCTGTTGTGTTAGAGTCCTCACAGACTTACGAGAGAGCCGCAATTGAGTATTGGTTCGAGAGGTGTTTGGAGGATGGCCGCGAGCCGACTTGTCCGGTGACTGGTCAAGCTTTGAAGTCATTGGTGTTGAAACCCAATATTGGTTTGGCGGGTGCTATTGAGGAATGGGTTAACCGGAATGTAGAGATTCAGGTGAAGCGCGCGGTGGAGGAGCTAAGTAAGGAGAGTGTGGAGGTGGAGGGCGTTGAGAGAGTATTGGATGTGGTTTATAAGATATCCGAAGAGCATCCTTCGAATAGGTTTCGAGTTAGGAATGCTGGGGTTGTGGTGATGATTGTTAAGCTGCTTAGGGTCTCCTCAAAGAGTATTGGAACTGTTTTGAGAGGTAAAGCTTTGATGGCTTTGCTTAGCATGGCAAAGGATGAAGAAAGCAAGGTTAGCATAGTTCATTACATGCTCTTACACGTATTTTACCAATGTAGGAATTTGGTTGGATTAAGCTTTCCTTATTTGCATTCATGATTGGGTGCTGAATTACTTGCATGCTTCATTGAATTGTGTCTTCTGAAAAGGATATGAGTTTGTTTCTCATAAGCTGTTGAGGAAATATTGAACTAGAACATGACTTGTAGGTTGGAATATCCAAATGTTTGCCTTTTATTTCGTTTTATGCTTGTTGTTGGCAATGGTTCTGTGGTGCTTCTGGCGTCTGGTTTCTGATGTTGTGTCAAAATATTTATAGAAAATAATGCTTGAAGAGGGCATCACTAGGTTGGCCATACATAGTCTTACTGGAAGCTCAGAGAAAGAGAGGGAGTATGCTGTGAAGTTATTACTCGAGTTCTCTGGCGATGAAGCTTGTTGTACGAGAATTGCATCGGAGAAAGGGGCATTAGTTCTTCTCTCAAGCATGGCAGGAAATCTGGAGAATCCTCCTTTAGCCAATTTGGCTGAGGAGGTATTGACGCAAATGGAGAGAACTCATGATATTGTTCAGCATTTTGCAGCTGCAGGAAGATTTGAACCCTTACTCAGTCGATTGCGCAATGGTATGTCTTATGTTAATGCATTTCATGTTTGTCATCCAGTTGATATACAAAATGGGGATATAAAATATGGAAAGTAACTACAGTTCTGGAGAAAACAAAGAAACTTTCTTTCTATCATATGCTTGAAGTAGAATTTATGACAGTACACAAATTTGAAGGCGCTCTTTTACTTTGAACAGGACCTGATGATGTTAAAATAGAGATGTCATCCATTATTGGGAGAATGACCTTGACTAATAACAGCAAAGAACAAATTGCCAGGCAATGTGCTCAAACACTAGTTGAGTTACTATCTAAGCCAAAGGGAAGAACATCAAGCCTACAAGCGCTAAATAACCTGTCAGAGTTGGATGACAATTCAACCGTTCTTGTCAATTCTGCTGTACTGCCAGCAATAATGCCTATTCTTGTACAAGACCAAGGTGCTTCACCAGAATGGAAAGAACTTGCAGCAACCATAATTGCAAACATAGTATCAAATCCTGGGCACTGGGAATTAGCTGCAATTGACAAGAAAGGGAATTCAATGCAGTCTCAATCTGTAGTCTTTAGTCTTCTTAGACTTCTTTTTGTGGCATCCCCCCCATGTCAAGTGTCTATTCTCCGCATCCTATATGGAATGGCTTCGTCACCACAGGCTGCAGGTAATTTTTATGAGTAACCTCTGTGAAGGCAATCATTTTCTTGACAATGTCACTCCACTTTTTCTTCTCTTATAGTAAAATTCTGAAGGAATTTGGACTTCATGTACACAGATTTGCATTAACAAAATACCCAGCTATTTGTGTGCTTTTTTGTTTGTTTGTTTATTTGTTTAAATATGTTGGATCTTGCAGAGTCAGTCACCCTACATATAAAGCATTTTGAGGATGGCATCAAAACAATTATTCCATTTCTTGAATTCCCAGAGGTTGAACATAGAATTAATGCTTTTAAGCTTACTAGAGTACTCACAGAAAGGTTTGGTGATTATTTAGCTCCTGAGTTTTCTGACAAGCTTCCCCTGTTAAAAGAGAAATTACTGGATGACCAGTCAACAGAGAGTGAGAAATCTGATGCTGCATGCATACTTGCTAACCTTCCACTCTCAGATGTTGAGGTAAAAACAAACTTGGGAGCAAGCTTTGTTAAATGGACAGTAATGACTCTTAAAAAGCAGCAGCATATCTCCAATGGAAGAACATCGCGACCTTCATCAAGCATGAGAGAAGGACTTCTAGGCCTATTACTCCACTTTACAAAGAGCCTTGATGAAGAGACTATCAGCGTGGTCAGGGAGTATCAGCTCATGTCAGTTTTCAGCGAGCAGCTCAGTTTTCCAGCAAAACCTCGAGTGAAACAACTGGCTGCTATTGGATTGAAGAACTTGTCTGAAGCTGGAAGATCACTCGCGGCTGCAGACTCAGAACCACCACCTCCCCAAGGCTTTTGTGCGTCCTTGGTGTTCATGTGTGGGAGGGCTTCTCCAGAGCCCTCCACTTGTCCCATACACAATGCTCCATGTGAAAATAGCACTCAGCTGTGCTTACTAAAATCCAATTGCATCAGACCCTTGGTTGACCTTCTCAATGATGAGGATACCCCTGTTCAAATTGCTGCAATTGAAGCACTGTCAACTCTTCTGCATACTTCCAATGGTTACAAAAGAGCTGTCGATGAGCTCGAAAAGCACAATGTCATTGCGGCTGTCATCGATCTTTTTACAGAAGTTCGCCCCGGGGAGCTTCAAGAGAGGGCACTTTGGATGATAGAGAGGGCATTGAGAGTAGATGGCCCTGCCCATAAGTACTCACTTAATCAATCACTGGTTAGGGCTTTGGTGGAAGCCTTTAAGAATGGAAATGCTAACGCAAGGAGACATGCTCAGGATGCTCTTACCAACCTAAGGCAGCTATCCGGAGTGAGCGGAAGAGCCTCAAGCCAAACTCGGCCACGGAGGTAGTAGCAATGGAATATACTAATTTTTTCTACTTTTTCTGTGTCTATATTGTTTAACTGTTATAATGCTTCAATTTGTACAGATTTACAGTCACCAAAATTTGTATTCATTACTGTATGAGTTCATCATAAATGTTTTGTATTCATCAGGCAAGAAATTGATTCATAAATTTCTTTTATCCTTCTCTGGGAACAGTAGTATGATTTCATATGGTTTAATTCTGTTTTCAAATTTATAAAGTTCTTTTAGCTTATAATGGAATTTCGAGTAGTTTTGTGTTTTATACTGTACAAATACAATTTTACATAAAAACGTACAGGAATCATGTGCATGAACTACAACATCTATTTGTCGACAACATTTTCTCTCAGTCTAGAAAAACGCATGTAACTTTGCTTTATAAAAGAGAAAAACAACTTGCCTTCTAAAACAATTCAGTTGTACTTCTAGTGCTGATGGAGAAAAGGACATATGCTGCATCTTCCTTGTACCGATAAACATTTATCCCAGATAACTGACCATGTGATTTAATGGTGCATTCGT
This sequence comes from Heritiera fomes, assembly GCA_032173925.1. Classification (NCBI taxonomy): domain Eukaryota; kingdom Viridiplantae; phylum Streptophyta; class Magnoliopsida; order Malvales; family Malvaceae; genus Heritiera; species Heritiera fomes. The sequence continues at coordinate 37,158,017 of JAPDPM010000007.1, forward strand.
ACGAAAAATTTCGAAAAATTTTAAAATGAAAATATTTTAAAATGCATCAATTAAAAATATTAGCATTTGTAACTGAATAATCTAGATAAATATTTTTTAAAAGCAAATTTTGACCATTGAATTTGATAAACTAAAAAAGTAATTATAAAAGAAAATTAAATATAAGAAAAAAGTATGCAACATGACTACCATTATTTTTGAAAAATGTTAATAATATGAATATATATATATATATATATATTAAATTTAAATAAAATAATATTTTTTGAGTTTTATATTTAATAATGGATAAATGCATTACAATAAGAAAATATTTGAAGGAATTTTTAAAAACTAAACATCTCAAATTCCCTTTTAAAGTTCTATTTCAATTTTGAAATTCTTCAATTTTTTTTTGTCAACAAAAAAATTAAACTTTTAAATATATTAATCGAAATGAATTTTTTTTTGAAATTTTTTTCCAAACATATTTTAATTGAATTCAGGGAAAATATTAAGTTGGTTGTGGAATCAACAAAGCCATGTTAACTTTCCTGCATTTTCTACGGTCTGCTTCCTTCACATTCCTGAATTAGTAAATGTTTTGGAACACCGAAACCCATCATCACCCTATGTTTAATCGATCAATGGTTAGAGCAAAGTCGACGCAGATAAGAAGAGAAGATCTCGAGTAGACCAAATAATTTTAAACATAATACAATAATATAATATAAAAACGATATAAATAAAAAAAACGTTACATTAAAATTGCATTTATCACGAATTTTGAACGTGTAAAACAGTATAATTTAATTTTTTGATAAATGGGTGTCATGTTTTGCATTCTTTTGTCATTGCAAGAGAGGATGGACATGTTTTCACGCAAACCAAACTGTAGACAAAGAAAAATGTTGAAAACATGAAAAGGAAGGGGTTGTTTATTTTTGTTTTTGTTTCCTGTTTTCTGTTTTTGTTTTCAGTTTTTTTGGAAACAGAAACAGAAAACACGTTTGGTAACATGTTTCCGTTTTCAAAAAACAAAAACGAAAACAAGAATTTCCAAAATTGTTGGAAACAAGAATTTCTTGTTTTCATTGTTTTCGGAAACATGTTTTCATTTCTGTTACTGTTCATAAGTAAGTGAACAGAGTTTATATATTAATATAATATTAATATTTTATAATAAAATATAATTAATTAATTAATTTTTTTACATAAAATAATATTAAATTTTAATATAAAATATTATTTAATATTTTAAAATTAATATATTTATTTTAATATAGAAAAGTTGAAAACATAAAAAGCAATTAAATAAATATTACATTGAACTATAATATTATAATATTATTTAATTTAAATTTTTATAATAATTTATTGAATATATTAAACATTTTAAATAATATTATTTACTATAATTTTGATATGTTGAAAACATAAAAAGCAATTAAATAAATATGCGTGGAATGAGAAGCATGGTGGCAGCCTAGCCCAGTTTTGGCTCTTCCCCTTGTAAACAAGCCATGAAATGTAAATAAGACTTTGTTGTTGGTACTGCCTAATAGCTGACACCCATGAGCTGAAAAAATTCTATAACGAATGATCCATTTATACACGAATAAAATTAGTTTAATTTTTAATCAAAAATAATATTTTTTAATATATGTATTAATTGTTCAAATTTTATTATTATCGAACAAATAGTTAAATATTTTAGACTAATTTGATATTTAATGTGCATTATCTACATAAATAAAGCATAAAATTATTTTATGTTTTATAGCAATGAATTAAAATTTTTCAATTTCCTTGCTATTGTTCGTGTATAGTATAAAAACAGTTGGTCATGATTTCATAAGTTTCTTTTTTATAATAATTAAAGTTTGATTTATTTGTTGTTATAAATTAAAAGTTCGATTTCTTGTTTTCGTTTTTTCACCGTCCCATGTGATAATTGACATTTACACATGAAAAAGGCTTAACAAAGAGGAAGCCCAAAGTCAGTATATGCATCCAAGATCAAAGTAGAATATAATAAGTTAATAGTTGAGGTATTTATAATTTTTCAAACCCTAATTTTTAATAAAAAAATATTTTTATGTATTAATTATTTGAACAAAAAGTTAGAATATTAAATTCTTTTATCATGGTTTTTCATTTTGTTTTTTCTTAAATGTATATAAATTTTTTTGTGTATTGTAAAAATATTTGAATATTTGTTTGAATACTAATAAATTGAGATAAAAAGTTGTGCAAAATTAGTTTTGTATTATTGATTTGCTAATAAATAATTTTGTTAGTGAAGAATTTGTTGTTGTTTTTCCTTCTGGGGTTGAATTGTAGGATAGGATTTAAGGTGGTTTTATTTGGAAGTTCTATATTAGTGATAGAGAACTATGTGTTAGTTTAGTTTTTGCTAGCTCTATTCTGGTTGTTTTTAAGGGCTTTAATAAAAACGTATAACTTAGAAAAAAAAAGAAAGACAAATCGATTGTGAAACTAAATGAGAGATAGTCTGATGAATGATTATTTGGTTGCATATATTAAAAAAGATGTATTTAAAAATGTTGATAATGAAATAATTATATAACGATTTCATAATATAAAAACTCATTGTGGACAATTGTAAAAATAATATTTTTACATTATTTTTTATTTGAATTTTTTATGACATTATTATTTTTTAAAAATTATGTATGATTTTTTTTTCATCAACTTATATATTGAAGTATATAAAATATTATACACTTTTGACACCATTGAAAAACGATTCCTAGCTACGCCACTTATTTTCGGACTTTTACTTGTAAAAGAAGAAACAAGTTGCCCTGGTTTTTGCAGCCTTGAATCAGAATTTCCAGACACAGAAAAACTTCATAGCTAGCCTTTTCAGGTATTGATTCTCTTTTCTTTTTTCCTTTTCTGCTTTCCCATGTGGACTTTGAAGCTTTTTCATTAATTGCAAAACGGATTTACGTTAACAGCAAGGCTGAAAACCTTCTTCTTTCATCAATGGCTCCAGCCTATCCAGGAAACCTATATTTGTTTCCAGATAGATTCTATTTACTATAATTTTTAGTAACTACATTGCTAACAAGGGTTTTAAGTATAATTATTACAACATTGCTGCTATTAATGTTTTTTAACTAGGGATTGTCCTTGGGACACTTACTACTAATTTTTTCATACCTTTTCAAGTACAATGTATCAGGAAACCATAGCCGAATTCCTAACCAACTTTAAGAGAAATACAATAGATTACTTAATCTTGCTTAATCTCTCTATCTTCCATACTCTTAACTGAGAATTGCTAAGGATTTAGAGGCGTGAAGGCAATAGATTGGTTATGATAGTTATGATCAAGGAGACAACCTTGAAAAGGAATTGCTTGTGAGTGGAATATAAAGTTTTCCTTCAACAAACAGAAGGACAATTCCATCCTTTCAAAACTTTTGCTTTTTTGTTCAGAGAAAACACTCTTTACTTTTTTCAACTTCTGGTCTTGTCGCTTTATAGCCTGATTTTCTGTTCAAAAAACATTAACGTTTGGCTAGTGGTCACCTCTTAACCTAGCTTCCTGCCTGGCCTATAACTAGCATACTCGATTTGGTTTTGCGGACAAGGATTGGGAACTCAGAATAACAATGGAGAGAAAAGGAGATGATTTTGATCCGAGTGCAGCTCCTCCTTTCCGGATTGCTGATATCCGAGCTGCCATCCCCAAGCACTGTTGGATCAAGAATCCATGGAGGTCAATGAGTTATGTTTTCAGGGATGTCAGTGTGGTTTTTGCACTAGGAGCAGTTGCTGTCTACTTGAATAGTTGGTTCTTTTGGCCATTCTACTGGGTTGCCCAGGGAACAATGTTTTGGGCTCTCTTTGTCCTTGGACATGATTGGTAATCATTCTATACTTTCCTGTTGTATGTTTTAGTATTGGACATGATTGGTAATCATATCTGTTTGGTTTTGGATTGTGCAGTGGCCATGGAAGCTTTACGGAGAATCCCATTCTTAATAGTGTGGTGGGACATATCTTACATTCTTCAATTCTTGTTCCCTACCATGGATGGTAAGTTGACTTGAAAAATTGTTCTTTAATACTTCAATCTTTGCCTGTCTAGTAGCATGCAACTACATGACATCATTTGAAAATCTGGCAGGAGAATAAGCCATAGAACTCATCATCAGAATCATGGCAATGTCGAGAAGGATGAGTCCTGGGTGCCGGTAAAACATCGTCTACTTTCTGCTTTTATTCAATGCAAAAGTATATGCAGAGAATCACTTGGCAGTGTGCCTTTCTTCCAATTCTGCTCTGTTATTCGTAACTGACTCTTTCAATCTTTTTAACTCTCAGCTGCCTGAGAAAATGTACAAGGATTTGAGCATCAGTACGCGATTTCTGAGATTCAGGGTCCCATTTCCCCTGTTTGCATACCCTGTATATTTGGTGAGAAAGCTTGTTTTGAGTGAACTTACATGTAAAGATTAACATTTGGATCCAACTATAGAACAAGGGGTTAAATTCTATTTCTTCGTTTAATTTGTTGCATGACAGTGGTATAGAAGTCCAGGCAAGGAAGGATCTCACTTCAACCCTTACAGCAACCTGTTCACCCCTCAAGAGAGGAAACTTGTTATGACTTCAACCGCCTGTTGGACTGCAATGGCTGTTCTGCTTGCTTATTTGTCCTTTGCAGTTGGTCCAGCTCTGATGTTTAAGCTCTACGGTGTTCCCTACTTGGTAGGTCAAGTGGTACCGTACTAATCAAGTTTCTAGTTTTACATTACACAAAATTTTTTATTGTCACTACCATTAGATTAATGAACCAATATATGAACTCATGCTAAGTTGTCAATATAAATTCTCTTTCACTTGTTTTTATCCAAAACACTGTGTTCTTCAAACTCTTGTCCTATCGTATCTTTCAGAATGACTTCCTTCCAATTTTTTTTTTATCTTCTCCTAATCTTGATCATTTTATTATCATTCCCATAGTTCTCACTCTTTTAACTAGAGCATCCAGTGACTTTCGCTCATTTTGTCTTCAATTACAATTCTTCTCTAAAAAGCAATTTACCGTTTGAAATGATATAGATTTTCGTGATGTGGCTGGATTTAGTGACTTACCTACACCACCATGGCCATGAGCAGAAACTTCCATGGTACCGTGGCAAGGTAAACTTCCTTCTATGCTGCATTAGAAAGTAAAAAAGTTTTCTTCAAGTTCAAAGATCACTTTGCTATCCAACGCAACGAATTCGATCCTCACTGAGGGTTTTGCTCTGTATTCGACAGGAATGGAGTTACCTCCGAGGAGGGCTTACAACAATCGACCGTGATTATGGCTTATTCAACAACATCCACCATGACATCGGCACCCATGTCATACACCATCTCTTCCCTCAAATCCCTCATTATCACCTAGTAGAAGCGGTAACATTCTCAATTAATTTCATCAAACAGGTTGAGTTCACCAGGCAAATAATCAATTCTAATGGTCTGATGCTTTTTCCATGCAGACCAGAGCAGTAAAACCGGTAATCGGAAAATACTACCGTGAACCGAAGAAATCAGGGCCTATTCCATTTCACTTGATCAAGAATCTAGTCACAAGCCTCAGACAAGATCACTTTGTGAGCAACAGTGGGGATATATTGTATTATCAGACTGATCCACAGATGTTTCAGTTACTTTCCGTCGGCAAATCTGAATGATAAATTGAAGAACCTAGCTGAAGATTTAAGGACCGTAATTTTTTCTTTTCAATTTTTTTTTCTTTTTTTGGGTTTTCCATATCCTACTAATTAGGCCCATATCTTTGGCCCATCGCACTTTAATTTTTTTTTTTGTTCGACTAGGATTTTAATTTTTGTCTAGCCAACCTAGATCTAGTATGATATGAACTTAAACAATTTAATGTTTATGTCACTATTTTTAAAATGTGAAATATTTATTGATTTGAGATTCAAATTTCGATACTTACATTTTTATAAGAGTAAAAAATTTTTGTTACATTGATAAAATAATTGAAAGAAAGAGTAAAGTTTCCTTTAACAATATTTAAAAAAAAAGCTAAAAACACGTACTCATGTATACCAAACAATTATATGCAATGTTCCTATACGGCCTACCATAATTAGTTATCTATCAATGAGCCTATTGTGCACTTCTAATTGTAGAATTGCTTAATCAAAGGGAAACGAAAAGCTTAATATGCCCAAAATTCTTTTAATAGAATTTTAAATTTTAAATTCAAATCTCATTAAAAATACTTCCATTCTTCTAAAAGACTTGCAATGAAATTTCACAATCACTAATTAAAAATAGAAACACAATTTCACGTAATTATCAAATTATGGAATGCAATGCAATATTTAAAAAATTAATGTCAATGATCAAATTTGGTAACCATTAATTTATTTTATAAATTCATCGATTCTACCAAACAAAATTAAATATTCTAAAACTTGGGTTTGAATAGGCTTAAACCGAGATATCATAAAGCAACAGAGTCTTTCACCAAAACAAAAAGGCCAGGCAAATCTTGGACTGAGACAAGAAATTTCAAAGGCCTAACCCCTGCTTTATCTATTCACGGCTCCAATTATTACAGGCTTGAGTCCCATTCTTAAGAATTTGAAAATCCCAACAAAGAAAAAGAAGACAGAAACATCAAACGCAGCAACAGATTCCGGTCGGGTAAAAGCACCGCAAAACTTTAGTACTTTGTTGGGTAACCTGTGGCTAGCGGCCAAGTTTGAATGGCCACTTCGAAGAGGCAAAGTCAGCATCTTCGGCTCCAAACCCCAGAGAATTTCCACAGCACCACACCATAACTAGTCCTCTGTTCTGACTCACTGTCTCACTCACCCAATTGTCTCGTTCCACGCAATGTCTTTCCATTCCAAACAATTCACCAAACTGGAAACTTGTACTTTTTTCCATGGGGGAAGTTGAGTTTTCTAAAAAAAAATATAAATGTACAACACTTTACTATTTCTTATTATAATAGATCGATATTTAGATTACCATAAGTCTTAGTACATTAAATACAAAACCCACACCAAGGTTTATCCTTTGTTTCTTTTACTCTTTTGTAACTCAAATGAATTGTACTTTTTATTTCTTAGCGTTCTATTCAAAAAGTCTATTATTTAAAACTTAATACTTGTAAGGATTATTATTTAATATATTATTTATGAAATTTTTAAATTTTATAAATGAAATTAATATGATAACAAATACTAACAAAGCTGCAATCTTTTTTCTCACTCTGAAGTTTCGATTTCTTTTATATCGATGCTAAACCGAGATTAGCATAATAATGGAAGAATGTAGACAACAAATTACCGAAGAAAAATGGACGACTCATAGCGCGTGTAAACATATTCCTGATGTTGTAATCAGCTTTGCCAATGCCCACTTACCCATTTGCCATTTGCCTGCCCCCACTTTCAAATGCAAATCCCGCCATCTCTCTCTCTCTCCGGCTTCCATATTGCCTTCTTTCGCTGTCACCCCACACACATTCAAATTTTTCTCCTTTTGGCCTTCGTAAACCTTTTGCTTTTCTCTTTGGGACGAAAACCATTGCTTTCTGCAAAGTTGTAAGCTAAAGTTGCTCAAAAACCCAATTCATTCTCAGTGTTTTTATTGTTTCTTTCCCAACATGAAGTTGTTATCTTCTTCTCCTTCCATATTTTCTTCATCTTCTTCTTCTTCGACTGTCTCTTTTGATCCCAAACTCTGCACTGCGAAAAGTGCAACTGCTGGTTGCATTGCAGGGATCTTACGTAGGATTCTTTGCTCCGGGAGCCTCCCAACACACCCGTCTGATCACATTACGGAGGCCAACTCAGTAGCAAGTTATAAGAAGCAACAATTCAGTGCTGCGGACAAGCTTGATGCTTCCAGGGTTTCTCCAGGAATTGTAGCAAGGCTTATGGGGTTGGATTCCTTGCCAGAAATCAGCTTGCATAAGACACAAGCTAATCCGACTTCAATTACAAGAAGCCGGTCGATGAATTCAGCTGATTGCAAGCAAGATTGTGATTCAATCCATGGCAAGCATAGACGAGTGAACTCTACATTGTCTTTCCGCGATATGCCTACCTACTTCGAGCTGGAAAATGAAGAATTCTTTGTACTCAGCTTTGAGAAGGGAAGTGAAAGGGAAAAGCTGAGATCAAAAGAAAGGAAATGCAAAGGAGGTAGTAAAAAATCAAAGGAAGATCGTGAACATGAACAGGCTAGCAGAAGGGTTTTGAATGTGATGAATGAGGAGAACCTGAACAGAAGAATTGTCGAGTATCCTAATCTGGAAGTAGCCCAATGCAGCGACGTTAATGATTTCTGCTTGGAGAATCAGAAACCATTTGTCACCGTGGAAGGTCTAGAGTGCTCAAATTGTGCAGACAAGAATGCAGCGCCTGATGGAGTAAAACTGAGGAAGAAAAAGAAGAAAAAACAGCATATTGTAGCTCAAAATGTAGAGCCGGAAAGCATCTCAGAAGATTCAAGCCCGGTTTCTGTTCTTGATTTCGATCAATTCATCATTGATCATGACGTTCCTACATCAGGTTGGTGCCTCTCACGTTTGTTTGCATTTAAATCTATTCATCATTTAATTGAATTATTTGTAACAGAGGAAGATTCAAAAGCAGAAGGGTCTAATTCACCGGGCCTGGAAAATTATGGATGCAAATCTCCAAGCGATGATGGCAATTTGATGGAAGATGATCAAAGGGTAAACATCATTGAAGCCAAAACTTCGGAGTCAAGGAAAAAAGATTGCCAGAGTGAGAAAAACTTGGAATGTTGGGATGCAATTTGCAGGATGATTGAAGCAGAGGTGGGAAAATCAAGTTGGTCATGCTCAAAGAATGAGGATCTTGAAGATATTTCTGCATATTTTGGATCAAAAATCTTAGACCAATTGTTAGAAGAGCTTGTAATTCAACATTTTGGGTCTTCCCCAATCCCTTCCCCATGAAGAATTTGAACTTGTAGAAACAAAACGGTAAGGCCCATGTAAATTTCTGCAGTTGCAAAAAGCTATAGTCAAAGATATACAGTACTCTAGTATCTACTTTCAAAGGTTTCAGTCAAGTATTGCTGCCCTTTTTTCAGCCTAATTTAAATTTTCTGTCAACTCTTGCTTTCTTTCTTTGAAATGAAAGGATTAGGTGCCTTCAGCTTCAGGCTATTGCTGACAGCAAAAACTCATTTAAATTTCCTGAAATCATTCAAATTCTAGGTAACAATTAATACTAATAAATTAGGTGAGAAGTTGTCAAAATCCTTTCAATTATGTGACAGCGTGAAGTGGGAAAAAAGAAAATGATGTGCACTATGAGAGCCATTTTCCTGTCACATGTTATGAAATTTTATTTGGACCATACATTTGTATTGATATTCTAGAACGAAAAGTGACATAATTTGAAAATAAATCAAAGAAATATAAATCTTTGAATTTAAATTTTAAGATTAAGTTTATTAAAGTTTTTTCTTAAAAGAAGTTATATGAATCAAATACAAGAAGTCCAATTTTAATTTATATAAAACTTTATCAGTAATTTTTTGATGATCAAAAAAATTTATGATATACAGTAAATTTTAAAATTAAATCCAAAATACTTCATCCCTATTTATAATTATCGAAAAAATAATTATATGTGATAATCATGAAATGAACATCTTTTATGGGAAATCCAAATGATTTAGTTGCTAGAAACTACTACTAAAAATCTAAAAAATCGAGAAAATCATGATTGAACAACAAATTCTAGTACTAGGAATGTTGAGTGCCACCCACCACCCCACTAAGGACCACGAATAGGCTGCCCACCGAATCTTTGCTTGCAGATTTCATCTCCACTATTGAAAACTAGATTAACTGACAGAACAAGTAAATTAATAAATAAATTTTTTTTGTTGAATAAAAAAATGAATCTTGTACAGACAGTGATTCGCAATCTTTTATATAGAAATTTAAAGTACGAGAATGAAATATTTCAACCCAAACTTTGGATAAGGCCTAGCTATTATTTAACTTATTGTTTAACCTAAAAGTAAATTTAATAATTAAAATTATATTTATACAGTATAAAATATAAAAATTTGTGTTAAAGCACGTTAAATACAAAACACTTTTTTATATTCATGTATAATTTTAATTTATATTTTTTATTTCTATCGTATCATTATATCGTATTTAAGAATGTTAAGATCAGCTAACAAAAAAAGAAATTAACCTGATTGGATTTATAGAAAGCTCCTCCCCGTGAAGCAATTCATTATGATAGAATGAAATCAGGATACCAAGTCAAACTTGATTTGTCCTAATCCTTCAGGCTTTGTTTGAGGTTAGAGGTATATTTCCAACCGGCAAACTTGGAAAGATGGTTTATTGTTTTACTATTAAATTACGAAAAACTAGAAGATTAAGCAATGCTTAGCCCCACAAGAACAATAAGTTAATCCCAGTGCAGGCAACGCCGGCAGCAGGAATCAGAATGGCCTACCCTGGATGATATGAAGGGAAACTCAGAAATTTTTTATTTCTTTTATTAACAATATTTTGATTTTTGATCATTGGGTTTCTGCATCTCCAAGAAACCTTATTGAAAGTAGACAAAAACATTCTAGTCTTTTGCTAACGAGAAGCAGAAAATTCTTTGGTTGTTTGACAATGACAGCCTTACTGTTCTTCATTCTCCCAGGCTTGCCATCCCACTACAAGTTTACCCAATAAGAAAAGTTACAAATAAGATAAACTCTAGCAGGAATGCCTTTTTGTTAGTGCTCAACAATCACACCCACTTAAAATCATGGAATCAATGAGCCTCCCACCTTTTGAAATGCCGAAAGTAAGATGCAGAATTCAAAAAGTTGATAGGTAAATGACACTGGAAAGATAAGTGAAAGATTACTGTGGGGAATCATGTCTAGGAACCATTCATTCTGTGCTTTTGTAAAGATATCGAACACTCGAGTTACGCAGATGCTGGATGTTAACCATGGCAACATCCATTTCCATTTGCCTCCTGCTAAAGATGGAATGTTGCCATTGATTGTATACCAGCTGGAAGCCTGAACTAGGAAATCCGAACTCATGGTACCGAGCAATGCAAAATGAGCCATCTGCTCTTCCAGATTACAGTGCACAATGCAAAATCAGCATTATGATTCCACAGAGCCAGAACGGATAAATGGATAAGCAAGTTTTCACTGAGAAAAGTACATATATTCTTCAATAAACAGTAGTTTCTGGTACATAAAATGTGTACAACCCCCACCGACTCAGAATAAACCAAAAACAAAAATCAGTAAACCTGCTTACATTTGCGAATTGAAATGAATGTAACTCTGAAATTCAACTAAGTTCGACATTGGCCTCACTACCCTCATCTGCAAATCATGTTCCTACTTGGTTGAATATGGAACTCCATCTGAGAAATGAACCAAACCTAGTGACCAAAAAGAATAACAGATTATTCTTGAGAACCTAAGAGTAGTATTAGCAGAAACCTTGTGTTCTGCTACACTTGTTTATGGGGGCAATCTTTTTCCCCATCCCCATTTCATTCCAATTACAAATGATGAATATTGATAAAAATTCAAAAAATTACTAAAAACATTAAGCGTTAACTCGGGTGCTAATGGGGGGGTTAGCTATGCTTTTAAGCCACCATCTGCTCCTGCTCCATGTACAATTGCTCCACCCAGGCAGGGAGCATCTCTGCAGCCCCCAAGTTAAGATGACACTGCTGCTGCTCCTCCTCAAAACTAAACTGCCCGGTGGATGGGGTGTCCTTCACCAGAGACTGGACCCAAGACACATCTGGCTCATCAGTAGTTGGCAACATTGAGCGTGCTGCATTTGCCAAATTGCTGCCACTGCTTCGGAACCCAAAAGAAGCAGATTTTCTTAGTTTATTTAGCTCTTTTCCCTGTATACCCCAGTCTACTTTGCCATCAGGGGAGCCCCAATCCGAAAGGTTAGAAGGCATTGCACTTGCTGAAGGAGCTGGCGAAGAAAACCCTGAATGACAATTTACAGCAGTACGCTCAATGAAGCTCTGGCTCCGCTTTGCAAAGGCAGCTGACCTTGAACTTAAAACTGCTGCTGCGGTTGGCCCAGTTGGCTCAATCCCAAAGGATGGAGATGCCCTCATGGGTGAGGATGCTAGGCTGGTTGGGTAGCTAGCACGGAGCTGCTGGTTAATGTTCTGGCGCATCTGAACTCCAGTGGGAGACTGCAACTGAGAAGCTGCAGCATCAAGCGAGATTCCTTGTAACTGGGGCAAAATAGTAGCATCAAGAGATCCGAACATATCTTCAAGGTTAGTGGGCTTCACCCCTCCAAATCTATTTAACTCCCCAGTTCGGTCAACAGAGGCAGAAAAGGCTGAGGCAGCAGACAAGGGATTGCTCCAACTGGTTGGAGAGGAAAGACCAGATATCTCATCAATTAACTGCTGTTGGTGGCGTCGACGATGACTTTCCAAACCAAGCAGTTCCATGTCCAAATCCATATCCCTAGCACTTCGCCCAGTTTTGAGCCTGCTACCAGGAAGCTGCAAGGTAGGAGGTATGATGTTAGAATGGTTTGGCCACATCGCTCCACCCACAGGAGAAGAGGAACCAGTAGGAGTCAAGGGCGGTGTTGATGTTGGAGGTATCATAACAGAGGGAGAGCCAAGAGCAAGTGGGCTCATTGAACCCATATCAAACGAGGAACCAGCAGCTGAATATGATCTTGGGGAAGGCACTGCCGAACCCGTTGAAGGATACAAGGGACGAAGCTCCTCACGCTTGTGAGCAAAGAAACAGACCCTCCTGGTGCAATTAGTCTCATCCTTGCATAGACGAGTTCGATACTGGGCAGGATGAAGCCAGCACTCAAAAATACCATGTGCATACTCACAGTTATCACCCTGCCTGCATGCTCCCTTACGAAATTCAGGGCAAGGAACACAGCTATAATGATATTTCCTAGGATCACGCCTCCTCGCGTTCTCCCCAGGATGAACAAAGGGGCACTCAGTCCAGTCATGAGAGTAAGCCCTCGAGCAAGGCTTGACCTTAAAAGTGTACATCCTAAACTCATCTGTCCCATATATCCCGTTCTTAATGTCTGGAAGAGTAAGATCAACAGGATACTCTTTCTTCTCAGTTCCATCTCGCAAAACACGGGGAACTGAATTCTCTAGCTGCTCCGGCCTTTCCATTTCAATTCCTACTTGAGCAGGCAAACCCTCTGTTTCACCAACACCTTCACTTCCTTTCAACAAAACCTCCAACCTCTTCTTCCTAAAGCTGAAAGCCGAATTACAAGCTGGAGCAATCAAATCACCAGGCCGTTTTCCATTAGCATCGACAGAATTGGTATCAGCAGAAGCATCAAGCAAGATTTTGACAACCTCAGCTGAATCAAAGGCGCCACCAGCAGCAGCACAGTGGAGAGCCGTGGCCCCATCAGAACCAAAAGCCCTGTTAACATCAACGCGGCCACTTTCAACAATATAATTCACCACATCCTTGCTCCCAAACATTGAAGCAATCAAAAGGGGCGTTCTTTCTTCAGACTCCATCATCTTCGAACCCAATCTCCTTCCATACCACAAGCCAGGCTCATCAATATCATGACCCTCTTCCTCAATAGCACTTTTAAAGCCAATCAAATCATTTGAAGCCGACAACTCCAGCAAAACAGAGAACTTTTGATGAAGGCCAGCTTCTTTATGAGACTCACCCTCCATCAATAAACCAGTTTCAGTTGGTTTCCTCTTTGGACCGCTACACATCTACAAAATTACAAAGACAGGAAAGAAAAATTCACCAACTCATCCAATAAATTCAGAGCCTAAAATTGACATAAAAGGGAACAAATACTGAGAAGAGAATTCATATATTTTACCCAGAAGCATTCAATTTTGCAGATAAAGTTCCAATCCTTAAAAACCAACCATTAAATAATACAAATAAACTTATCCAAGTATTAGAAACCAAGACAAACTTTTAACCAAATAAGAAACAGAAAATCAGTTACAAAAACCCAAAACCTCAACAAAAAATCAACTACGCATGCAAAAACAATTTAATTTCCAAACATAGAACTAACATTAAAAAAAAAAACTACCCCAACAACAAAAACATTTCAAAGTTTCATTCTTTTCACACATTTTTTCTCACCAACCAAACAGAACACAAACAAAGCACCATCATAAAAATAATGAACAAAGAGAAAAAAGAGAAAAAAAAAACAAATACCTTTGAAACACTTATATGAGAAGAAGAGCAGAAACGCAGAATGTCTCTTCAAGAATAAAAACACAACCCTTGTGTCTTTGAACTTCAAACCCGGGTTTAAAAGAGAGAGAAAGTAAGAGAAAAATAAAAGGAGAGAATTTTTGATTTTGGGTTTTTCTAAATTGTTTAAATTTTAAAATATTTAATTAATTTTATTAAAACAGTAGACATGAAGGAGGGTATTTTTTTTCTCAAATCTGATAATGACATTGACTAAAATTGTAATAAAAATGGACCAACAAGGTTTTGGTTTAGTGGTAAGGAAAAGATTTTGAAGTCTCATGTTCGAGTCTCATCAAGTGTAAGTTTGAGTTTGCCTAGTTATTTACTAATTTATTTAGTTTGTTATAGTTATTTATTAGTTTACTTCGTTTGAGTAATGTGATTTTCATAGTTATCTGGAATGTAATATGCTGATTGTGATTATAATTTCTAATAAAAATATACTACTAAAAAATTGTAATAAAAATTATATACAAATTTGTTAAAAATTATATACAAATTTCTTACTTGATATATATTTAAATAAATTATGACACAATATGATATAATTAGACCTAACAATACCAAACAAGACACAATTACGTCATAAAAACAACATGAATAAAAGACACAAATATGATATTATAAAAATTATATATAAATATGGTAAAAGCTAAAAATAATATTTTGTATTTTTTGTGCTAATCCGAATTTTAACACAAAATTTTTATGTTTTACACCACAAGAATACAATTTTTACATGACATGAATTGTCGAATCTAAATATGATAATAAATATAAAATAATACATCTTAAAATTTTAATAAAGAGGAATGCTAAGATAGTTATTTTAACATTCACATTCCAACATTTTTCATTTTATTAGACCATGTCACTTTTTTAGTTTTACATGAAAATATGTTACTTACCATTACAAGTTATTTGCAAAACATTTTTTAGCAACCACATATTTTAGTTTTTTAACTTCTCCCATGATTAATCTATTTTCACATAAAACTAAAAAATGACGTGATTCAATAAAATTGAAAATATTGAAATGTAATTGTCAAAATGATTATTCTTCCCTTTTTAATAAAATTGTATATAAATTAAAAAATTATTTTATATTTAGTGCGACAAGATGAATATAAAACGATATTTTTGTGTTAAAATAAATTATACCATAATAATTTTTGTTTTTTCCGTATATTACACAAAACAAACATTTAAAAGAAGGATAATTATTACATATACTGATAGTGAAATTTTTTTATTCCACAAGTAACGTTAAGATCATGACATGTGTCTTATAAAAATATTAAAATAAATAAAACAGGACATATGTCACGATCTTAACGCTGATTGTAAAGTAAAAAAACTCTACTGAATTATCCTTAAAAGAAATCAGATGTCCAATCAAAAAAATCAAAAGCAAACGCAAATGCACATGAAATGCAAATTAAACCTAAATGCTCTTCTGGGAGGGTTTTCTTAAGTGGGAATGGGGTCCACGGGAAGAAGCTATTAATATCTAACCGTCAACAAGTGATGAAACACCACGTGTCAATAGCTTTTATTTTTTAATGTTTTGTGTGGAAACGGCCACTCGATTTTGAAGAATCCGGATTTGTCACGCCTCACGCGCCTCTTGGCTCTTATCCGATGACGTGGACGTGCATGCACCGTCAGCAATGTTTCTATTTTATTTTTTAAATCCGGTTCGTTGGTAATTTCTGATAACGCTGGCCGACTGTGATTTCTCATTAAGGAGACGGGCGAATAGAGTTGAAGGACGAAGGCGTACGGCGGGGAGTTTACTTGTCTGTGAAGGATGTGGGCGGTGGGAATGAGGGGTTTGAATTGGATAATTGATCGACGAATCGCAGCGTTTCGATGAGTTCTAGAAGCATTTCTCTGTCGTTTTGTTGGGTCTTTTTCAAGGCAAAAAAGCTCATTAAATTAATTAAATTGGAAATATTTGTATGATGATGATCGATGAGATGATATTTTGGACCGAGTCTTGGGGGCATTTTTGTTAATTTCATATGTTATATTCGATACTAGTGGACAGGTTTCAGATTAAAAAAATTATTATTAATAAATTATCGGTAGTTTTTTTAAACTTTACGACATTAAATTAATAATAATTTTTTTTAAAATATTTAAAAATAAAAAAATAAAAATATAAGATATGTACAGTCAATTTAATTTCACTTATGAAATTTAAAAATTTCGTTGATAATTTATCTGATAATAATCTTAAAAAATAATAATAAAAGAAGACTTAAAATCGATTTGAAAAAATATTGTATTAATGCTTACAATGTTTTTTTACTGTTTAATAGAAAAATTATAAAAAATTTTGAAAATCAAATAATATGAAATAAGATATTAAAAAGTTTTGTCTTTTTCATTATTTAAACCAACAATCATAGTTTCTATATTTTTATACCGATTTTAGATATATAAATTTTAAACCTTTATCTTAATAATAATGCTTGTCCAAATGGAAAAGAAGTTATTACATCTTAAAATACTTATATTTTATTCAAGTCACACAATATACAAAATTGTTATGATTTTAATCAATTTATTATTTAGATACATATTGATTTGTCGGTTTTTTCATTAATCATCCTCGAAGAAAGCTAAATGAAAAATTAAAAATATGTTTACAAAGTCATAAATTTCATATGTTTAGGGTTTTCTTTTTCTTTTAAATTTAAGGGTTAAGTTATATGATCGAAATATTAATCATCTCAATTTAATTTAATTTAATTTAATAGTACTACGTCAATATTAAAAATTTATTTTTTTTAGAAAACGGATCAAATCAATAATTCAAAATATTGTGGAATGAAGCAAACAAAAGTACATTTATATACTTTCTTAAAAATAAGTTTTTTTAAATAAAAATAAAAAGCATGACATTTATTAGAATGGTTTAAGATATTCAATATAGTCAATTGCTAAGTAAATAATCTCTATACTTATGTTTAATTAGAAAACATAAAATATGTTCATTAAAAAAATCAGTGATATGTGTCCATCACCAACTAAAAGTCTAAAAAAAATTTAAGGGACGAGAATTTGGAGTCTATTTGTATTCAATCCTTTCAAATATGAAAGAAAAATCCATTCAATTTTTTTGGTCAAAAAAATCCATTCAATTTAAATTAATCATTTTAATTATAATTATACTATTAATATCTATTTTATTTTATTTTTCCTCTTTCATACCAAACCTAATAAAAAATAATTTTTTCTCATCCTTTTTCCTTTTCTTTCTTATCAACATAGTGTTAATGTTTTTATTACAGTGTAATTTCTGGATTATATACAATGAAAAGACAATATTTTTATGATTTGAACAAAATATTTTGTTTTCTAATGAACCAAAAAATAAATATTTTGAAAATAAAATTTTAAATTTAATCGTGAGAGTGTCTCATTATACATAATGACATTGCATGGTTTGACTATCAATCAAATGGGTGGAACAAATTGAACGGCTCTGATTTTATTTGGTTATATAAATATATACATATATAGACTTACATATGAAAGGGTTCATATTTGAAGATACATACACTCTTAAAAATAATTTTAAAAAATTATTGATATTTATTTTTAAAATTTATATATTTTTTAATTTTACTTATTAATAAAATAATAATTCACGATTGACTCATAATAAATAATATTTTACATATTTATCAGCTAATCAAATATAAATACATAAGTATGTATATAAATGTATTATATATTTTGAATACGTTAAAGTAGCAAGTGAAAAATTCCAAGGCGATCCCAAAGAAAGGACCCCACTAGTAAAATAAAATACACATTAAAAGATAAAGAAAGTTTATAAAGGCATGGGACCCACCCAATTGAAAGAAAGGCAAAGGATGGAGAAATCAGAAAGTGTAATCGCAAATATCAGCAAATTGATGTGATTTTGGAAAAAAAATGGATTGTGATCATCAATTACAGTATGGTTTTCATCACCTTTTCATAAGGTTTTATGAATAGATGCTCATTTAATATAGTTGGAAAAAAGTGGAAAGTGTTTTGATATTAGTCAACAGAGAAAAAATGAATTCACATATTGATAATATTTATATTAATGCATTATTAGTGTATAAATTTTAATATTGTCAGTAAATTATAAAATATTATCATATTAATTTATAAATTTTAAATATAAATATTATTAAATTTACTAATTAATGAGTATTATTACTATATGATTTGATAGTAGTGTATTGAGATTTATGTAATGATAAATTGAATACTGACTCCACAACTTGCTTATGATGTTTTGTTAAGAGGATAATGTTTATCTAGTTCGAATTTTCTTCACTTGTTTTCAATTAAGTGTTAAATGTAAATGACCAAGTCTATGAACCCAAGTCAAGCTTGACTGGTTAGACATCATTATTCATAATTCACAATGATTTATGGTTTTGGAAAGGAAAAGCAAAAACACAAATAGAAGAGATTGGGAATTTGAGGAAAAAATGTAACATCACTGCCTTGGGCCCTTGTCTCGTTAAGAAATTTCCAGCACCAGATAAGCCAATTCAATCAGAGGAAGAAAAGTCAGACTTGGCCTGGAAACGTTGCTTTTGCATTACCAAAGAGTTTTCTTTTTCAACAAGGAGCTTTTCATGCACAAGCACCAGGACCACCGGCCTTCTGCCGTGCCATGTCGCCTGTTCATCATCTTTCTTGCTGGTAAATTTGGACTCAACAAAAAGATCTGAAACCAGACAAATCATTTTTCTAACTATTCCATCAAACATCACAGCCATGAGGTCCAAGATTCTTCGGTTTAAAAAGACTGGAGAAATGATGAAATTCCTTGGATATCATAGCTTTGGATGAGAAAAGCAATAGCATGCATGTTGTTTAGGAATGGTTAGTTTAGGGGGAAGGTAAGATTAATATTAATGAAATTAAATAAAAAAATGACCCTTAAGAATATATGTTATTTACTAAAATAATATTTTTTTGTGCAATTGGATACTAATTTCATCCTACTGGCGTCAATTGTTATGCCAAACCAGTCCAAAGGCACGAAAATTGTTTAAAGAGATGAGTAGATAACACATTGATTAGACATAATAATTTATGTTTATAATTTATATTGTATTATGTAAAATCGTATTTGTATGGTGTAAAATACAAAAATTTCATATTAAAATTTGCGTTGATCCATCAAACACAAAACTTATTTTGTCAAATTCATATAAAAATTTAATTCAATTTCAACTCATGTTATTTTTACTATCATCTAAGCATATCGTATTTAGAATTGTCAATTCTAAAATCTTCACCACTTGTCAGCTAACGTTTGGTTTAGACGTCTTTCAATTTTTCTGCCGTTTACTAAAACCATCCTCGATCTAATTACTGTTAAATCCTTTTGTTACTAAACCTGACCCAACTAAGACGAGAAATATAATTATTTATTAATTTATTTAATTTGAGTAATATAAGTTTTATAATTATATATTCATAAAATATAATATGCTGATTATAATTATAATTTTTAATGAAAATGTACCCCCTCAAAGTTAAGACGAGAAATGACAGAAACCTAAAGGCAGTAACAGGAAATCTGTCATCCCTATGTTTACTGTCGGTTAAAAGAAAGAAAAAGCGGTGGCCTAGCAAGTAGCAAATGGCGGTCCTGGTTAATTTGGGCAAGAAACACCGAGTAGGAAGCAAGCAGCAGTAAATTATGATTATAATGGCTTGAAAATAAAATACATGCACTATTGGAGATAAGGTAGTAATCGAATCAACCAAAGATGATTAAGTATTAATTTCGAATTTGATTTGATTCAAAAATTTAAAATACAAAATTCGATTTAAATTCAATCGAATTTAATTTTTAAAATTCGAATTTAATTCAAAAAAACATTCGAATTACTCAAGTTTGATTCGTTAAGATTGATTTATCAATTTTTAATTATATGTGATCAAAATAAAATAATAAAATAATAAAAAAATATTAAATATATATATTAAAAAAATTTGATAAATTTTACTAGCAGTCCAAGTAGTATATTAAAATGCTATAATTTAACTTGGCTTATTACTCAAAAAAAAACTCCAATTCAATTCAAAAATAAATAAATTAAACATAAATAATTTACTAATAATTTACTAATAATTTAATCCATTTATACACCCTAATAAATGTTAAAAGCAAAGGTTGAGTTGGACTCATGGATGTTAATGGTTTGTGAGACGAGAGAGGTTAGGCAGTGCTGGAGGCCTAGAATCACGACACAAGCTCGTGAAAAAGCCTATGATTTTAGCCGAGGTTAGGGCTTAGTAGTTTGACAATTCAGTGATTTGAAAGTAATGCTGTAGACTGTAGGTTTATAACCGAGTGCGCCTGTCAACTCAAATCCAATTAAAAAGAAAATGAGATTCTGTAAACTTTGCAAAATTGTTTTTGTCGTTTTATGTAAAATTGTTTTCATATAGAATAAAACACAATAATTTATGTTAAAATTTATATTTACATGTTAAATATAAAATAGTTTTTAATTTTTATCAAATCCACATACATATTTTATGAAATTTTAGTTCGTATATTTTTTACTTAAGGTTAAAACCATAATCAAATCTAATCGAAATGAATCAATACTAAGTAAAAACAATGATGCTTGAGTTTAGGTCCATTGCGCTGAAACAGCAGCACATGTAGAGCTGTGGGCTCTGAGAGATGTCCCTCGCCAAGCCCAATCGCCTGGAATCAATAGCCTAAACAGGAAACAGAAACCCATGACAACTTCAAAGAAACAGCAGCTGTTTGCCCTTACTTTGCCTTTGAACGCGAGCTTTAACTTCAGGTAGGTAAGATTACAAATGAATCTGGTTAATGCGGACAAAAGCTGAAAAGAAGGTAACCCGTTAACTCTTTGGACAAGAAGAACATTACACAATCTTTGACTGCGTTCAATACGAAACAAAAATAACACCCAAAAGAATTACGGGAATGCTTGCTAAGCAAGGCTCTTAGATACTAGAATCTACAAACTAGAAGCTAATTATACATTTTATTACAGCATCAAAAAAATCAGCTCAGATTGATTTTTGCAGGAAGATGTATACCGGAAGCTTGCTCGTTCGCAACAACGCCTTCACATGCAACTAGTTTCACAACAGACTGAGAACTGAGATGGTACTTCTGCCGAGCCTGGGCAAAGCTTCTTCCAAGCACTTTTTCAAGCCAATCTTCTACTGCCCCCTTTCTGTCTGATAACCATGCAGCCGCAAGTATTTGTATCATTACTTCTTGATCAATCTCCAATGGAACCTCAGCTCCAACAGTCCTCTGAAATTGGGAGTTGACTTCCTTTACAATTTTATTGGCAAGTCCATCAAAATCGAATGGCTTGAAAAGTATCTTTTTATGTACTTGGCTGAAGAACTCTTCCAACCAACCTTCTGAGTTCTCAGAAAGGGACTCATTGTCAGATTCCCCCTTATCGATGCCCTCATCTGTCTCCTCCACAGGAAGATTTAAATCCAGGCAGGATCTAGACACCTTGTGGACTCGTTCCTCTGTGTCTGTTTTTTCCAACTCGAAAGGCTCATCTGTATCAATCAGCTTTCTTTTGTTAACAGATGCAGGAGCTGAAGCTCCTTTTATTTTCGTTAGACTGGTGCCAGGGTCATTGCTTCGGCCGACATCATCAGAAATAGAACCAACTAAGATTTGCATTTGCCAGCTTTTGGCTGCGAGTATTCTTTCCTCGTAGAATTTCATGGGTTTCTTCTCGAAGAAAACATTTACATTGCCTTTTGTAACGGCTGATGTTGTTATAAGAACCAAATTGTTGATGCTGATTTCTCTCCCATGCGAATCAGGAAATTTACCTGTTCTAATAGCCTGGTCCAAACTATGTTGAAGGTAATAATCAGCCTTATCCACATTTTCAAAGAAGATAACAGAATGGGGCTTCTTCCTCAGTTCCTCAGCGATGAAATCAGAAACTGTTTTCCCTCTAAACTTCACATCATAGTCATTTAACTCTTGGCATTCAAAAATTGAGTTTGACCTGCTAACTTTGTCTTGCAAGCTCAAATCCACAGAGATTAAGTTTTCCTGGCTGCCAAATAGTACCTCAGCAAGTGCTGAAGCAATTCTTCTTTTTCCAACTCTGTCAGGTCCAAGGAAAGTAAGCCAAATATTCCCTTTACAGCTTATGCCACCATGGCTTCCATATCTTCTCCTAAATTGGGATACAGATTGGCTTACAGAATTTACAGCTTCATCTTGCCAACCAACTTTTTCAGTCAGAATTTTCCTAATGGACTTGTAATCTCCTTGATCAAACTGCTCCCCTGATCTAAGACCAGAGCATGACCAAGATTGGGCAAACTGATATGAAGTATTCTCGCTATTTGCATCAAATTCAGCTGATATGGAACCTGAGAAGGGCTGAAGACGTTCCTTATCATCTCGTGATTTTGTGATGTTTGATTCCTGACTGGTTGATGCATGGATTGTTCCTAACTTTAAATCTGTGGTGACTGGAGGAACAAATAAAGATGGGGTGCGTCCAGGACACGAGCTTAGGTTTTGCTGAGGGTGACGGATAAACCAGCGCACATCCTTATCTGTCTGCTCTGCTGGGCTTGGAACATCTACAAGTAACCTGGACTGGAAATTCATATTCTCGGCTTCAGAAGTACGTAGTCTTTGTGTGCTGGGACTTTGATTGGAAAGTTGACTTTCATTGATGGATGGATCTTCACTAGTTCTTTGTGTATCTATGGCAAATTGAGGGACCCCCAATATTGGAACTTGGGGCATGACAGGGGTAATATCTAAATTGGAGATTGCTGGAGCATGATGGAGACGTTGGCATATGTCATCCCATTTTTTCTGCAACCCCGAAACTTTAGCACTTAACATGATTTCAGCATCTTTAGTCTGCACTGAATGACAAAGCACGTTCTTAAATAAACATAACTATAATTTTATCAATGAAATAGAGCATATGACTAATGCCAACAATGGATAAAAGGTAGGTTCGTGGCTTTATATCCAAGGCTGAGTCAGGAATTATAATCTTAAGTGCTAACCCACCTTTCTCATGTCCTCTCCCTTGCTCATGTCAACTGCTGCCATCCTTAACCAAGAAGGTAAGGTTTCTGAATACTGATCAGCAATTGAAACTGTTGATCCTACCTTCGATATAGCAGCAACTTCTTGTTCATACTTCTCATTGCAAAGGTTACATCGAGGGACAGATTGGTTTCTGCCACTTAACGGATTTGTAAAATCCGATGATGTAGGCAAGAGGCCACCAAATGGAACAAAGGACCCCATTAAGCTGTAAGTATATCATGAGCATGGAACTGTGAGATCCGATGGGTAAAAACTGTAAGAAGCTAGAGTGTAGAGATAGCAGTTAAACACAAATATCAAGATAACTTAGAATGGCACTAGCTACTAATGTGCAGTCAGATATCATCTATATCTCACACACTATAACTTAATACACATATGTATTAAGGCATGTTAGATGCTACTCACAGATAATCACACTGTGACTATGGTGCACTAAAGACTTCATGCAATCAAGATTGTCATTAAGGGAAATGAACTTAATTCTCAAACCATGGCATCCAGATTCGGTCAGTTCATGGTTGCTCTGTTTATAAACAAAACCATGCCCAGTGTTTGCTCCAAAAGCGAAAAACTTTAGAACATAGATATTATATTGAGAGAATGCTTCTCCATTTCTTCAACTAATATCTACATCTACACATTAAAAGGACACAAATTATCCGCCTTATAAAGCTCGAAACACTTGTTTTTTTATTGCCTACTACTTTATTAGTATTATAAAGGACAAAGCCATGAGACATGCAATCCTTTTTAACGACTATTAGTACTACTATTAGTGGAGTAGTGGTAGTAGTAGAAGACATTTAATTTGTTTTATTGAACACATGTGCTCACGAGAATCACAAGTTACAACCCATCAGGTGAGCAAAAACACCTGAACAAAAGAATTTTTTTAATAACCTACACACAAAGAGTAAAAAGCAACTAAAAACAAAGAACATCGTATACATAAAAAAAAATGCATAGAGAAGAATTTTAGTTTTTGCAACAATCAGCAGATTGCAATCACGCAAGATAAGTAGAACAAAACCATAGTTTCAAATCCATATAAAAGATATTTGAGATTTGTAAGCAAAACCCACCTGGATTTGGAGTGAGTTCCATCAAAAGAACTCTTGGAAGAAGTGATAGGCAACAAATGCAAATCCCAATCTTTTTCTATATTTGGAAACTTATTGGAAAACTGCCTATACATTTCAACACTAGCCACAGCTCCAATCAACCATAATTTCCTTCTATGAACTTCCATTAAACCTGTTAATTTCAAAACCAGAGAACTGAGAGAATCACTTAAAACCCCTTCTGAAATCAATCCTTTTAAGTCCCCAAAATTTAAAACCACTCCTCCTCCAGACCCAGTACACTTCTCCAGAATACCTTCCATTTCCTTCATCTTTATCCTTAAGTTTTCCTCATTCCCTTCGGTAATAAACTCATTAACCTCGTTTTCAATCGAAAGTACAACCAACACAGCCAAATTCCCATCCAAGAAACCAGATTTTCCTCTCGTTAAGCTCTCTGTAAAGCCCCTCAATGCTTCCATAGCACAAACCCCGATAAGCAACGGACTTTTCCCGCTCTTTTTAGCCATAACTTCACCAATTCTCCGACAATTCTCTCCAATCCCATCATCTTGACTCGAAAACGGAAATTTTAACCCGGCTCGACCCGAAACCGGATCCGTTAAGTTACACAAAAAAATAGGCGGGCAACGGGTTCGTGAAAACCAAGAGGAAACTTGAGTTACCGGTGGTTGAACTAAGGCGAACTTAATGTCACAGCTCCGGAAGCCAGCTTCCCCAAAAACTCGACTAATACTCGGGTCATCGAGAATAGATAAAATGAAGTATTTCAGTTCGACCTTCAAAAGCGCCGGCGTTTGGGAACAACCGGTGGCGTTATTGTTATTATTGCTACTGTGTAACTGCTGTAAATGATAACTTTCCGGATGGCGTCGTTGGTTGGCTTGTGACCGTTTGATTGCCGCCATCAAGGAGTTGGAGATCGGAGGGTCCTCAACAGTCTTCGACGAAGGCAAACGGTCGAGTGAAACCCCGACACAAAGCTCCAACGCACGGAATTGAAGTCGTGACGGGAACGCGCTGCTTCGTGCACGTGCACACGCCTCACGGAGAGTTGACGACGGCAAGGAAAGCAACGCCGACACCACATGAAGCGATGTCGTCTGTGCATGACTCCTTCTACGCGCTACAGCCACCGCTTCGTCTAACGCACGCGCCGATTCTTCCGTTAAGCATTGCCGAGCTACACTTACCGGCGTCGGCATCGCCGGCCAACACCAAAAAAAAAAACGAAATTTAAAGATAAAATTATAATTTTACTTACGGAAGCAAAAATCAAAATAAAAAAAAAATTGGGAATTGTACTTTGAATTGGAGTTCTTTTTTTGTCAGTTAGATGAGGGTTAAGTTAAGGCAATAAAAAAGTGCGAGGGGAGTGTTTACTTCAACAACTTTTTGAAATTTTTTATTGGGGGAAGATATTGTAATTTGTTGCTGTTGTTGTTTTATTTTTATTTCAAGTTTTCTGCAAGTGTGTGTGTGTGTGGGAGAGTGGGGTGTCATGTCATGGGAAAAGGAACAAACAGATGGTGAGCATAGATTCCCTCCCCATCACTCTAAAGAAAGATCTTCTTCACACCCCCAATGCAAAAGGAGAAAGATCTTCAAGCTTTTTATAGGTAAGTGGTGGCCTGGTAGAAGTGTTATTTTTCATTTCATTTTATTATTATTGAAATAACTATATATATAAAAAACGTGAATTTTGATAATAATATTTTGTTGGTATATAATTATTAGGCAAAATAGCCAAATAAGCCCTCGACCTTGGGTCCAAAATGGAATTAAGCCCTCGACCTTTTATTTCGTGAAAATCAGTCCATAAACTTTTATTTCAGTGGAAATAAACCCTCAACCTTCTAAAATTATGCAATTAAGTCCAAATCTGTTAAATGACACTAACTGCCGTTAGTATTGCACATGTGGCATGCCACGTGGCAGCCAAGTAAGCTATCCACGTCAGCTTTCACTAACGGCAGTTAGTATCATTTAACAGATTTGGACTTAATTGCATAATTTTAGAAGGTTGAGGGTTTATTTCCACTGAAATAAAAGTTTATGGACTGATTTTCACGAAATAAAAGGTCGAGGGCTTAATTCCATTTTGGGCTTAAGGTCGAGGGCTTATTTGGCTATTATTCCTAATTATTATTTATTTTTAAAGTTTGAATTTTAAATTTTAATTGATGTAGGATAATAATTAATTATTATTCAATACACTCTGAATCAATTTTTTAAACTTTATAAGTGGTATTAAATAGAATATTAAAAAAATAAATTATAAATAAAATATAGTATATATCATTATTATCCAATTTTATGGCAGGACATTGAATAATAATCTTAATAAATAATAATTAGGGACTTTGAAATAGCTCTTGTTACAATGATGTGAATGATGGTACATAAGATGATTGGATGAGAAGAAGAATAACAAGTTTTTGCTCAATAATTAAATTTTGAATGTAGATTCAATATTTTGAAAATTGAAATTTATAAAATAATGATACAATTGATGAGAAATTTTGAAAAAAATTCAAATTGCATCAATTCAAAATACTAATGTTAATAATTATATGCTCAAGGTTTAACCCAAAGATTTTATCCTTTTTAGAAAGAATCCCCACTAAACACATTTTTGAAAAGGGGTGAAGAACTTTAAATGTGATTAAGTCCCGACAAGATTAGTTTTAGATCGTTAAGACGGATGAGAATACATGTGGTTTATACAAAAAAAATCCACTTTTGCCTTTATCTCCATATAAATAAAAAAATTACGATTATATTTTTTGAACAAATTTGTAAGAAAAAATTGATTATTAAAAATTGATGAAATAAAAAAATTAATTATAAATAATAATGATATCATTCGATATGTTAAAAATAAAACTATATATTATATTTAAATAAAATGATATTTTTCTTTTTAAATTTTGTATTTAAAGATGAACCCTCTAGAATAAAATAAACGAAATATCTAGAAAATTTTTGAGAAAGTACCCATTTAAATCGATTTTCAAAATGATATTTTAGCATCTCAAATTCTCCTGAAACCTCTCTTATCTTATCCAAATTTGAAATGGATTTTCCTCTTAATTTATCTTATCCAATAGGATCCCAAGATTCTATTAGCTTTTCTTTAATTTTTTATTAGTAGTAATTAATTTATAAATTGGGGTTTACTTTTTGAGAAGGAGATGCTTTGTCCATTGAAGCACAAAGGCCAAAGGGAGAAACAGTGGAGTCACTGTCGTCCAAGAGCTTTAAGAATTAAAACGAGCTTTTCTTTGGGGGAGAAAGAAAGATAAAAGAAAAGAAAACAAATAGAAAAAAAGTTCATATTTAGATTACTATAAAGATATAGATTTGCATATTGATATGTGTGATAAAAGTGTGTTGATGTCTTTTTAGTAATGTTGATGTTAGCTCCAATGAAGGTATGGATATGTAAGGAAAATGAAAAAGAAGATCAATTATTTATTTTCTTTTTAGGTTATTTTTACTTTCTTTTTTTTTTAATTTTGTTTTCATCCTTTCTTAATGATGACCTAAGAATCAAAATACATCTGAAATTCAAATATTTACATCTTTAATAATTTTTTTTTGATAGATTAAATCTGCTCGCAATAAAATTCACATGAACCCAAGAGCACGTAGATCAGCTGGCAGAGGGCTGTTCTAGCTTAACCAGAGGTCTTGAGTTCGAGTATCTGGGTATGCAGCTGTGTTAAAACTCTTGAAGGAGAGCTTTGCCGCCCTTTGGGTCCTGCCCGGCTCGAATCCGGATTAGTCCTATACCAAAAGTATGGAAATACCGGATGGTCGAGACAAAAATAAAATAAAATTCACATGAAAAGTTCATTCAACCTACTCCAAATATACGTCTACAAAGTGAAATATAAGAAAAATAAAAAGGAATTTAGAAGAGAAAAAAGAAGAGCATTAATATTTTTAATCCGACACAATCTATACCTATATATATTTTTGTCTCCAAACCCTCCACATGTCAAGCTTTTAGATTTTCTTTTTTTTTTTCAGTTTTTCCCCTTTTTGGTTTTTCAACCTTTTTTATTTGTTTTTTTTTTCATAAATTTAAAGAACAAAAAAAATCATTTATATGTGAATTTTATTTTTAATAGAGAAAAAAATAAACAACATAAAAAATTGATCTTTAAATTTTATATATTTATTTTCATAAAAAATTATTGGTTCAAATAATAAATTTTTATATATTTATTTTAATATTTATCAACAATGATAATAAATTTTAAAAATATAAAATCAATCTCCAAAAATATTGTTTAACTAACACATAACAATTAACAAATACTCAATAATTAAATAATTCTTCAAATGCATATACAGTACATTTTTTTAACGATAAATTACATTTACAAATGCATTTATAGTATATATTTTGTAGATCATTAATTTCTATATATTTAATGTTGATAATTAATAAAATAAAAATATTTTAATATTAAATATATGTTAAAACATTTTAAAAATTAATTAAGTTAATAATTTTTAATATTATTTAAATTATATAAAAATCACCTTTTTTTGCTCCACGTCCAGCTTCACATTGGTTCTGTCATTCACTTATTTTCTTTCACCTTTCTAACTTATACCATTCAATGTTTTATCTCTCATACGAGCCATGTGTCGTGTCTCAATTGATTTAACATTTTATTTCTGTTTTTTAATATTTTTTATTATGCCCTCTAATTTATTTTTAGGTTTTCATTTTTTAGTTAAGTTCTTTAATTTTATTTATTTTTGAATTTTTTTGTTATACCTTTTAATCTATTTTTAAATCTTCAATTTTTTTCTCCAGCAATAATATGATTCGGCGCATAAATTAAAAAAATTAAAAATAAAAATATGATAGAGGGTTTAACAAATGATGCATTCTAAATATAAAAAATTAATAAAAAATGAAATAAAAAAATTCATTTATCTTTGAGTTGATTTTTAATCAATGAAAAAAAAATCAAACAACACAAAAACTAATTGATTTAGATATTTTTAATTAAAAAAGTTTAGATCTAATTTCTCTAAATCTATTTTTTAAAATTATATCTCCACTAGCAGATGTAAATTTACTAAACACAAAAAATATACTAGCTATATAAAATCAATCTCAAATCACAATAATAGGTTCTTCTCTCGCCTCATAATAAATTTTTTAAAACATTTTTTATATTTATTAATAATGATAATAATTTTAAAAATATAAAAAAAATTCAAATATATTATTTAACCGACACATGGCAAATATTTAAAAATAAATAATACTTCAAATACATATAAATTATGTATTTTCCAAAATTTACTTTCGAATAAAAATTATTATATGAAAGAGTTTTTTTTCTCTAACTTTTCTAGGAAAAATACTTTTACTTTACATATTGTACTTTGGAGTAAATATAAATAATTCAATTAGTTATTCTTAAAATAAAAATGTTTACAGATGAGTTTAAAACCTTACACATAATTAATAATATGAACAAACCATTCTTACCTAATTTTTTTCTACTTCTTTTTTAAATTGTCTGAACCATTATGCCGTATATAAAAATATATATTAATGCTTTAGTTTTTATTGTTGTTGTATTATTATCTTAATTTGTTTGTTTCTAACACAAATTATCTGTTTGTCATACTATTTAACTTAAGTATTGTGTATTTTTTTAATCCAAGCTAATCTAAATTTTTCAAAAATTATTTTTTGATATATTGTTTGATATATAAACTCTATCATTAGTAAACACGTTTCTTTTATAAATCTTTCCTTATTAAACATGTTTCTTTTTTGTACTAAACATTATGAGGAAATAAATATTTCTTATGTCCAATAACTCTTATTTAATAATCAACTTAACTAACTTTAAAAATTGCAAAATAAAAATAGACCTGCAATATCGCGCGGACTTATATCTAGTTCATCAATATTCTCCACCACATGTATTCCTCCCGCGTGGGTAAGGTAAAAGGTGCAACATTTAACATGCAAACCTTTTGAGTAGACAGCCACCTTTCCTTCTGTCTTTGCAATTTATCATCTTTACGAATCAAACCTTCTTTTCCCTACTCATGCTTCATTTGTATATTATCATCAGCACACATTTGGAATTGTTGTAGCACAAAATAACAATTATTATATTTTGACATAGATTGCTTGTTCTTTCTTCACATGTGGCACTGAGAGCTCTGAAATGTGTGTTGAGTGTGTTTTTTTTAAAGGTAAAGAAAAGAAGTTGGTGTATCAAATCAAATGTGTTTACAAGTGATGAAGAATTTTAATTTTGTATATGAGATAGTCACCTTCATTTTTCTTTTTTTGTTTAGCAGGAAAGTAAAGGAGAAAAAAGTCAAATTTTAGACCTAATCCTCCTTAAAAAAGAGTAACAACCGTTAAATGATCTCTTAGATATTATTTTCTTTTTCTTTTAAAAACACCTTTTGTATACTTGTCGCAATATAATTTCTTATTCTTAAAATCTTTTCTGTTTTTCTTTTTAGGTTTGTACATACACATAATTAAGTACAAATGGTTCAAATTAATTTTTTTGTCAGAATTATTGATATATTTATTATCTTAAAAAGAAAATATAATCACCAATAAGTAGACCTAGCAATATCAGACACGACACGAACACAATACGAATAAATGACACGAGATGACACGGAGTTAAAATTAAGAAAAATTAATATATAAATATGGTAGAAGCTAAAAATAATATTTTGAGTTTTTCGTGTCGACACGACTTTTGACACTAAATTTTCGTGTTTTACACGACACGAACACGATTTTACAT
Source organism: Heritiera fomes (assembly GCA_032173925.1). NCBI lineage: Eukaryota > Viridiplantae > Streptophyta > Magnoliopsida > Malvales > Malvaceae > Heritiera > Heritiera fomes. The sequence goes on from JAPDPM010000007.1 coordinate 37,189,357, forward strand.
GACACGAAAACGAATTATGAATACAAATTGCCAAGTCTACCAATAAGACATTCTGAGGTTAAAAATTTGGTTAATGGTTATTTAAGTTGACGACTTACGAATGAGGAAAATTTTGATTGGTGAGTTTTATCAATTTGTCAAGAAATAAGATAAAGTAATTAGGAAATATTGAAGTTAAAATTTTGAGACATGGTTTTTTATTCTTAAATCAGTGTTTACAAAGAAAAAAGTGAAGGGAAAACAAAGAAGTTGAGTAAAACTGGCATTTAGATATAGATTTCTTAATCCTTTATACCAATATTAGTTATTTAGATGTCATGTATGTTGTTCGTTTGATCCAAATGTAGTGCATGTTTTGTAAGTTTAATTTGATCAAAACGCGTGACAAACTGAATTTAAACCTAACAAATGTAAAATTTTTGTAAATTCTGAAAATAAACAAGTGAAATTTATAAAATAAAAATGAATTATTATTTTTTTAATTTGTTGATCAATATTACATGCAAAAAAAAGTTGGACCAAAAAAAAACCTAGAATCCTAATATTGATAGGTTGAGTTTTAATTAGTGATGCAATAACTAATTTGATAATAACAAGGTAAGAACCCATGCTAAGCCTAAAATTGGGTATTAAATTGATTTTAACTAGGACAGCGCCCCGCTTCGCTTGGAAGTTTTTCTTTTCCTAAAAGAAAAATACAAAGAGCATTAAAAATAATATTAAATTAAGAAAATTATTTTAAAAATATTGATTTAATAAATGAAAATGATAATATTTAATTTATTAATTAATCATTTTATTTTTTATATTAAAAATAAAATTCTAACACAAAGTTAGAAATTTAAGTAGATAAAAATTTAAAAAAAGCTTATAAAATATTTAAATGTTTACTCAGTTTGACCCTAAATTGTATATGTCAAGATAAATCTTTATTAGACTAACCCTCAACACCACTTTTCTTTTTATTTGTCATAGTCTCTAAGTTAGGGATGGCAATGGGTACCCTATAAACGGATACCCGGTGCTACCCGACCCGTTTAAGTAGGATTAGGATAGTGTATAATCGGGTTCGGGTAGTGAAATTACTACCCGTCACGGGTTAGGGTAGGGTTCGGGTAGTTACCTTAGAGTACCCGCTACCCGAACCTGATTATAAATAATAATTAATTAATACAATACTTATATTTTTTATATATCAATTATTTATTATTAATGTTTTATTTAATTAAATTAAATCATTATATATTATAATTATGATTTTTAACTTTAATTTATTTTTATGAGTTAAATTAAATTTATTAATATAATGTTTTAATTAAGTTATTCTAAAATTAATTTTAATTTTAAATTTAAAAATCAAACTTTGATTTAATAAAACGGGTAGTTAAACGGGTTCGGGTAGTTAAACAGGTATTAATATTTTATAGGATTAGGGTTCGGGTAGCATAAATAAAAATAATCGGGTAGTTAATCGGGTTAGGGTATTATTAAAGTTAATCGAGTTCGGGTTTGGATATCCCAAAATTAGCGGGTACCCGACCCGTTTACATCCATACTCTAAGTATTTAATATTAAAATTATTTATTTATTATTTTATTTTCTCTTTGTTGTGTTCGATTTTCATATTCAAAGAATTTTTTTTTAAAAGTTTTTCATTCGTAGATTAATTTTTTTTTATAGTTTTTTATGTTTATTTGTGTTTGAATTAAAAAAATTTATTTTTGGAATTTTTTGCTTTATGCTACAATTTTATCATATTTTTTTGAATTTTTATATTATTTGTAATATTTATTAGTTTATAGTTTTGTAATTTTTAAAATTTTATCTTATACAAATAAAAAAGAAATTGTGATTTGAATTAAATTTTTTGGATATTTGGTATTTGAATTTTAGTATTTTATTCAAATTTTTGCAAATTAAAATTTTTGGGTATTGGATTTGAATTTTTTTAAAAAAATTTAAAATGTATTTTTGAATTTTTTTTACATGAATATTTGCTTTAGTTCCTTAAAAAATATTCTTTGAATTTTAGTTTTTTGTCTCTCCACTTTTCAAATCATTCACTTCTTTTTTTTTAATTTTAACTTTAAAAAATACAGTAATAGTTTTTATAAAAGAAAAAATGTGAACATTTGATTTAATTCTTTTCAAATATTTTTTGTTTTGATTTTTCATTGTCTCTTTCTTCTTTTCATAGTAAGTTCATTTTTTCGTATTTTTAGTATTTTAGCATTAAAAAAATTTAAAAAATAGATATTTTTATTTCAATCAGAAAACATCACATAAGAAACTAAATACTACCACATGGTTAAATTTATTTTCAATATTTTAATTTTAAGAAAAAATTAAAACTAATTATAAATTTAAAAAATAAAAAAATTACCGGATAATAAAATGTCATGTGATAGCCACTCACTTATTAAGAGATAATTTTTATACCCACTAATATTTTAATCCATTTTGTGCCATGATTTTTTATCAAACTAAAACAACATAAATATGGTGTGTGTGCGCGCGCGCGTGTAAAACCAATTCAATATAGGAAAAAAAAATTGACGGTTGTTTGTTCCATGATTTTTATCAAATTAAAATAATATAAAAAGCTATAAATATATATAAATAATATGTATAAAACCAATTCAATATAGAAAAGAAAAAAATTGACAGATGTCAATATGCTGTTCATGGGCTCCTTTTATTTTAGACTAGATACAAACTCGCACGATGTTGCGAGTCTGTTTTTATTTTGCAATTCTTAAAATTAGTAAAATTGATTCTTAGATAAGAGTTGTTGATCATAAAAAATATTTATTTCCTTTATATTGTTTAGTACAAAAGAGAAACATGTTTACTAAGAATAGAGTTCATATATCAAACAAATTGTCAAAAAATAGTTTTTTGAGAAATTTGGATTAGCTTGGATTAAAAAAATACACAATACTTGAGTTAAATAGTATGACAAACAAATAATTTATGCTAGAAACAAACAAATTAAAATAATAATGCAACAACAATAAAAAGTAAAAGCACCAAAATATATGTACGGCATAGTGGTTCAGACAATTTAACAAAGAAGTAAGAAAAATTAGCTAAAAATGCTTTGTTCATATTATTAATCAAGTTTAAGGTTTAAAACCCATCTGTAAGCATTTTTATTTTAAGAAGAACTAAGTGAATTAATTGTATTTACTCCAAAGTACAATATACAAAGTAAAAGTATTTTTTTAAAAAAAAAGTTAGAGGTAAAAAAACTCTTTTATATAATAATTTTCATTCGAAAGCGAAATATATGCAAGTAGGAGAAGCAAATAGATAAAAATATAAAGCAATACCATAAAACAATAATAGAGGATTGGATTAAAAAGAGTTAAAAAGCCATGTAAAAAACATGTTAATGATTTAATTAAAAAAATTGTTGAGAAAAAAAATAAAAGGACCTAAGGTAAAAAAAAAGAAGTTGTTGAGGAAAAAAATAAATGGACATGTGTCAAACAATGAGAGAGAAAGATACAAAAATATATGATAGTATAAATTATAGATAATAGAGGGTGAGTTAACTCGTTTGACAATGAACTCATAGGTTGTAATTCAATTGGCAACGCAGATTGAGTTTATAAAAAAAAGCTCTCGAGTTCGATCTCTACTAAACATATTTTTAGAGAGAGATGAAAAACTTTAATTGTGATTAAGCTCTGAATAAGATTAATTTTAAACCGTTAAAATGATTTAAAATACTTGTAATTTATAATAAAAAAAACTGGTTTGAAAATGAACCTTCTAAATTTGATGGCAAAAAGCAACGAAGAAGAGATAAAAAGACGAAAGAATGTCATATGTTAAGCTGCCAATGCCAATTGCCAAACACTCTTTACTAACGAGTCATTTTCTGACGTGACTCAAACTAGACCACAGCCTTTCGGGCCCCCTTCTTTGATTGGTTCCTGTTGTCACGTGCATGGCCGGTGGCCCAGTCTCTTCTTATATCAACCAATAGAATGTCGACACGAGGATGAGCTGTCGAGTGAGATGTAGAGGATTGCTGTTCTGTCAGAGGATAACTCCAAAGGGTAGAGAACCAATTGATGTCTTTCTATTCTTTTTCTTTCCCACCTCTTCTCAATGGAAAAAGGTGTTTGATTTGACGTTCTCTCCTTCGTTTTCTTTCATAATGTTTGTTTCGTCTTTTCCCTCTCTTCTTTCCATTTTAAGAAAGGAAATTACTATTCATTGCGCTTTCTTTTTTGAAAACTATTCATTCCAATTTTTTAAATATAAAATATCTACTCTTGTCTCATTTGTTATCGTTTTACTATTAACATTTGTTTATGAAATGAATCGAATGCACGTGGAGACATGTTTCTATTCTTTTATGTTCGTAAATATTAAAATATTATTTAAATTTATTTATTAAGTTCAATAAACAAATATAAACAAATAAAATTTGGATATATTTATAAATTATTCGTTGAACGCAATAATAAATAAATGGTTTGTTCGCTTGTATCTTAATTCCAAAATAATCCTCATTTTGGAATTGAAGATACAATTATATGTAAAATTTCAAATGATTAGGGTTATATTAGATAATTTTATAAATAAACATAATTTATCATCATATCACCCTCTCTTAACTTAGGAGCATTTGCCGTCCTTAATTCAAATTCTTGATTGCAAACCAACATGGTTATTAATAATTGCATTTGACTATTTGAATTAATAATTAGTGATATTTTGGTCAAATTTTCGCAAAAACAAAAAAATATTATCTTGTATTGAATGTGCTGACATTAATGGTATGATACAAATGTACAAATTGTCAAATTTATTTATTTTTGTCTCCCGATATAAAAAAAGTGATAATTGGCCAATTAAATCCGTAAATCAACCCAAAGAGAACCTTTAACATGTTAAGAACTATTAAGATAGGTAGTGGGAACATTTTTTTGATTATGTGTTGGAACAAGTCAACCATTTATAGTATGCTTTTTAGAAGCTGAATGCCCAAGTGGTCCTAGCAATTCTCGGCTATGTTCTTTTCATGAACATGTGCATAACCAATTGAGAACAACAATTTATATTTCTTCATTTTCTACTTTCCATTATTTTACAAAAAGAAGTTGACCATTTCGAATTTTCCATCACTCTCTCTCTCTTCTATAATTTGGGTTGGCCACGGATGCTGAGCCTATCGCCAATCGCTTTCAGCCTCTCGATCGCCAAAGGGGCAGCCGGCTGGGGGCTGGCTAATCTCCCTCGAAAAGCTCTTGCTTCGTCACTGCTTGTTTGCAGTTACATCAGATTCAGACCCAACTTGGAAGCCTTCTCGACTGCCAACCACGCGCCGTAAACCACGTACGAATTGTCGAATTGAAGAAGTTTGCTTTGGTGTGATGTGTCAAAAATAAGAATGAAAATGTTGTTTTAAAATTTGATTTTTATTTAATAATGAAATTTTAACTGGAATAAAATATGCTTAATTCAAATATTTAAAATTTTTATTTGTTAGAAACACTTACATATGATCATAAAAAAAATTTAACGCTTAAGATCGTAAAACTACTTGGATAGTTATATATTTATATATAATTCCTAGTTGATTCTAATTTGCAGCGTGCAAAAACTAAAAATATATAAAATTGTATTTTTTTAGATAATTGAATGTAATTTTATATAAAAAAAAAGTTAAAAATCTGTTATAAAAATAACTTTTTACAAAATCTTAATCATAAAATAGATAAATGAAATTCATCTAGAAATTTTCATCCACATTCAAACTGCAATAAAAAAAAAATATTGACAAAATTAACATGTCTCACATATCAACTGCATAAAATATAAAAGCATGTTATTTTGAGAGAATGGGAAATTTATTTATTTATTTGTTAAAAAGGAAGAGTAAATAGGAATATAATCAAGCTGAATCAAGATGATTTAATATTAAATTTAAATTTCGTTCGATTCAAAAATTCAAAATTCGAAGTTCGAACTTGACTCGATAGAATGCTCGAGTCACTTAAGCTTAACTCAATAGATTTGAACTCGACTTGATGGGTTTAATTTGTCAATTTTCAACCATATATTTTAAATGTGAATTAATAAATTAATAATAAAATATTAAAAAAAGTTCGATTATGTTTGACTCGTTACTCGAATAATTCGAGCTCAAGTTCAACTAAAAAATAAACGAATCGAATTCAAATAATAATTGTGTCGAAGTCGAGGATGGATTTAGGGGTGGATTGTGGCAGAGTTTCTTTTTTTGAGTTGGTTGCCTAGTCTTTGTTCGGAGATTCGGTCCCTATTTATAGGCCGAGGAAGCCCTAAAACGACGTGGGCGTAAGGAAGGATGACCTGGACAGGCTGACTTGGACTCGTCAGATTGCAGCCGGATACGATTGGTTCCGCCCTGCCAGCTCGTGGTATAGGTTGGCGAAGCAGCCGAGGTCAAGTTTCCCGCCTAAAGCTTCCCCGAGGTGCGTTGAGTACCGAGGTGGTGACGAGGCAGGCCTGGTCGGCGTATCAGAAGCCGACTCAAGCACTAAATAGAGTATTAGGGTCAGCGTGTCAGGCGCTGACCCTGGGACCTTCGTCCGAGGTTAACATTGAGCCGTGATAACCAAGGTCACGTCATCCTCTGACAGGTATTTTCTTTCTCTGGCCGAGGTGAAAGACTGAAGTGCCCTTGTTGACCAATTACCCATTATCATTCAGCCCCCCCCAAAAGTCAGTCTTGAGGCTTGGCTTACTGAGGTGGGCGTTGTAAGGTCGGTCTCGGCGTGCTGAGGTGGGCGTTGTAAGGTCGGTCTCGGCGTACTGAGGTGGGCGTTGTGAGGTCGGTCTCGCCGTACTGAGGTGGGCGTTGTGAGGTCGGTCTTAAATTTCAGGGTTTTCGAAGAGAACGATTCAGGTCGGCGTGTGTCGAATAGTGGGGCAGGTGGTCAAGTTTCATCTGTCTCGGGATTCGTCCCACATTTATCTTTGCGTGTTTTGGTTTGGAGAAGGTCAGCTCGAAAAGACCTTTGTCATTAATACCTGACACACGTATCTTTAGCAATCTTATTTCGACCGTTGGATTGCATGGGTATGCACAGTCCGTGATGGATCGGAGGGCCTTATTTTGAGCATAGGTCGGCGGTAGGTCTACTGCTGTTCCCTAGGCGACTCATGGTCTTCCTGAACTTCTCTTTAAAAAGCGGGTTTCGGCTTCCTCCTTATTCATTTGTGCATTTCCAGTGGTTCGTTTCCCTGGTTCCTGCTTCGCTTCTCCGCTCTTTCCAGTGTGTCCCAACCAACCTGAGCTTGTTAGGTAAGTCTTTCCTTCCTTTCTTCCAATGTCTTCTTCCATGGAAATAGTTAGTCCCCCAAGTCAGGATAGTTCCGAATTCATGCGGGAACTTGGGGATAGGCTCGGTTCAGCCAGTGAGGCTGGCAGGGCAGAGGCTTCAGAGGCTGCTGAGGATTTGGCGTCTGTGGCCTCCGCGTCTTCCATCTCACCCGAGCTTCCTGTGGGGCTTTCTTCTAAGGGGTTACGGTGGTTCGAGCCAATGTCACCCGAGGAGAAACGAGCACTAGATGAGAGTCTTCGTGCCTCGGGTGTACACATAGAGGAACGGGTTCCCGTTCTGACTAGGGGTCTTTCTACCCATAAAGACTCTCTAGATGTTATGAGGGCGTTAAAGGGGGGAGCTTTGCCCGAGGTCTGTCCTAATTTGTTTACTAGGGTAGCATTTGCTGAGCTAAAAAAGGATCGGCACATTTCTCATGAGTTTTCTATCGATCCTCCTCGGCGTACTGACAGAGTGACCGAGGACCGAGGTGGTAACCGATTGTGGGTTTATAGGGAGGCCGTCCTTTCTGGCCTTAGGTTTCCCCTTCATCCTTTTGTCGTCGAACTTCTAAATTTTTACGATCTTGCTCCTTCCCAGTTGTTACCCAATAGCTGGCGTCATGTGACCGGTTTCATTGTCTTTTGTGAGGGGATGCAATTTCCTTTATCCGTGAGGTTGTTCAAGTCTTTTTCTTCAATAAAGGTCAGCCCTGTAGATAAGAGCTGGTATTACGTGACAGCTCGTCCTCGTAAGAAGCTTTTTACTAATATTCCTTCTTCTAATAAAATTTGGAAAGTACATTTTTTTAGTCTAATAAGCCCTCGAGAGTGGGAGGTAAGTAATAACCGAGGTCCAATGAGAGAGGGGGCCGACGAGGTTGAGGAGATTCATGGTGAGGAGCTTAGAGCTTACAATGAAATTAATAAATTGAGAGACTATGGTAGGTTTCTTCTAGACGCTAAGCTCTTGACTTCGCCCGACGTGTTGGATCTCCTCAGGTCACCTGGAGGTCCGGGTAACTGATGCTAATTCTCCTTTCATTTTTTGATTTTTCCAGAGTGCGTTCTTGACCAGAAAGCTATTTTTTGTTTTTCTCTATCACAGGTATGGCAGGTCGGTTCAACGTGTTTGATTATATTCAGCCCGCTCCTCGGGCTCCACAGGCTGCGGGGGTAGTTCAGTCTGCTGCTGCACCTCCAAAGCAAGGTCGAGGTGGTGGCTCGAAGGGCAAGAGGAAGGCTGCGACAGCCGAGGTGAGGGAGCCTTCCCCGAAACGGAACCGTGAAGTCCTAGAGGTTCCTTCAGCGCAAGAGGGGGAGACTGCTGCGCCCAAGACCGTGCACCTCGGCATTGATTTGGCTCCGAAAGATAGTGCGTTCGAGAGTGCCTCGGTGGCTAGAAAGGTGGCTCGATCGATGCTTCCCCCAGCAGGTGCTTTCACTTTGTTTCTATGTGAATTTTTGCTTGTGTTTCTGGGAGTTAACTATTTGTTTGTTTACTCATTTTCCCAGACAAAGACAAGATGAATTCTCCCTGCTCGGTCAATGCCAGCGCGAGTTTACACCATGCGTGGCTTGCCTTGGCTCATGCTACCAGGGTTGAGGAGCAGGCCAAGAAGCTTCATAAGGATTACAGCTCCTATCGAGAGAAGTCTCATTCTCTAACGAAGAAATTGGAGGAGACAGAGGCTAAGGCTCGCGAATCCGAGCTTCTTGTGGCAGGGATGAAGACCGAGGTTGAGGACCTCAAGGCCGAGCTGGCTCGAGTGAGGGAAAGGGAGGAGGAAATCAAGAGGACGGCAGCCCAGGATGCCTTGGCTAATTTTGAGAATACTCCTCAGTTCCAGGCTGCGGCCAAGAGGGCCAATGCTGAGGGTGTGAGAGGTGCCTTCGGGTTGGCTGTTCAAGAGGTTGCACACGTTTATCCCGACCTGGATTTATCAATGGTGTCCATTGATGACCTCAAGACCGTTACTTATGAGGCCGAGGTGGCTGAGGCCGAGGTGGCGGAAGACGAAGGTGGGGATGCCGAAGCTACGGTGGCCACCATGGCTGATGATGAGGGGGAGCCTGATGTGCAGGATGATGCTGCAAGAGATTGATTTTTCATTTAATATGTTGGGACTTTTCCTTGTAATGAACATCTGTTTGCTTTGGGATGGTTTTATTTTGCCTTAGAATGTATTTGTAATGAACATCAGTTTGCTTCGGAAATTTTAATGAACATCTGTTTGCTTTTAGCAATAATTGGATTTAAAGCGAAAGAGGAGCTCAAGGGCTCAGACTAGTATGGTGATCAAAAGTGCCGAACTAATAAGGTCGGACTAAATTCTGAATTAACAAAAGTTGCATCATGCTTGAATGTGCCGAGCTGTTTAGGTCGGATATACACAAGATCGAAGGAACAATACAAGAGGAAAGTAATAGTGCATCGGATGTACTGAACTGGCGCTGGGCAAAATGATGGTCAAAAGTGAGCACTTTGTTTAGATGTGCCGAGCTAAAAAAGGAAGAGGTCGAGGTTATTTCACTGGTAATATTTTTTCAAGTTTTCCGCGTTCCAGGTCCTCGGCACTTCCTTCCCGTCCAAATCTTGCAGCTTGAATGCTCCCCTTCCTATAACTTCCTTGACCAAGTACGGTCCTTCCCAGTTGGGGGCAAGCTTTCCTCCTACTTTGTCTCTTCCCGAGGCTTCGGTCTTTCGAAGGACGAGGTCACCCCTTTTAATAATCTTAGGTCGGACCTTCCTGTTGTGATAGCTTGCTACTTTCTGCTGATACGCAGCCATAGTGATTAGAGCTCGGTCCCTTTGTTCCTCGGTTAGATCTAGGTTGTTCCTCAGAGCTTCCTCATTCCCTGCTTCGATGTCCAGTTCTACCCTTAGACTTGGCAAACCGATTTCCACGGGAACTACGGCTTCAGTTCCAAAAGCCAAGTTGAATGGGGTTTCTCCTGTGGGGACCTTTGTGGTTGTCCGAAGTGCCCATAGAACTCCAGACAGCTCGTCTGGCCAGCTACCCTTTGCTTCGTCTAGTTTCTTTTTCAAGGCTTCTAGAATAACTCGATTGGTAGACTCGGCTTGTCCGTTGGCTTGAGGATGGGCTACCGAGGTGAACCGCAGGTCGATGCCCAAGTCCCTGCACCATCCTTTGAATCTTGGATTGTCAAATTGCTTCCCATTGTCTGTGATGATAGCCCTTGGAAGTCCGAATCTGCAGACTAAGTTCTTCCAGCAAAAGTTCTCCACCTGCTTTTCAGTTGTTGTTGCTAATGCTTCAGCCTCTACCCATTTAGTGAAGTAGTCCACAGCTACCAGAACGAATTTCCTCTGCCCCGAGGCTATTGGAAATGGCCCGAGCACATCCATTCCCCACAGCATGAAGGGCCATGGGCTAGTAATTGAAGTAAGGTCAGTAGAAGGCAGATGCTGTATTGGGGCGAACCTCTGACACTTGTCACACTTTCTCACCAATTCTGTAGCGTCCTTATGGATCGTGGGCCAGTAGTACCCTTGCCTGAGGACTTTATGTGCAATGGCTCGGGGTCCGAGGTGGTTTCCACATATTCCCTCATGGATTTCCCTCAGGGCGTAATTTGCCTCGGCTGGGTCCAGACATTTTAAGTACGGCATACTGAAAGATCTTCTGTACAACTTTCCTTCCAGGAGGGTGTATCTCGGAGCCTTGCGCCGCATTACTCTGGCGTGGTTCCTATCTTCTGGCAGTTCCCCCGTGGTAAGGTATTTGACAAGAGGGGTCATCCATGTTTCTGTTTCTTCCAGAATTTGTCCGACCTGTTCTTCATTGTTGATACTTTTCTGAGCTACATCCTCTATAGTGACATGTTTCGCCAGATCGGTTTTCCCTCCAGTAGCTAACTTGGACAGGGAGTCAGCCAAGGCATTCTCCGACCTCGGGATTCTATGAATCTCACAGAATTTGAAGCTCCCTAAGAGGTTCCGAGCCTTTTCCAAATATCTGGCCATGACCTTATCCTTTGCTTCGAATTCCCCGCTGACCTGGTTAACCACTAGCTGGGAGTCACTGTGCACGAGCAGCTCATCCACCTTTAGTTCCTTAGCCAGTTTGAGACCGGTGAGTAGGGCCTCATATTCAGCTTCGTTGTTTGACGCTTTGAAGTTGAATCTTAAAGCGTATTGGATCCTTATTCCTTCGGGGCTGAGCAGGATGAGCCCGGCTCAACTTCTTTTGTTATTTGCCGACCCGTCGACATAAAGTTTCCATGTTCCTTGTCTATGCGTATCTTCCTTGTCACCTTCTTCTTGCTTTTCAGTGGTGATGCACTCCACCACAAAATCCGCCAATACCTGGGATTTGATGGCCGATCTAGGCTTGAATTGCAGGTCAAACTCGCTGATTTCGACTGTCCATTTGATCAGTCTTCCCGAGAGCTCGGGCTTTTGCAGGAGCTGCCGTAGTGGTTGGTCGGTCAGCACTATAATCGAATGAGCCTGAAAGTAAGGCCTTAGTTTTCTTGCCGAGATTACCAGAGCATAGGCTAATTTCTCGATCTTCTGGTAATTTAACTCGGCCCCTTGCAGTACTTTGCTTGTGAAATACACCGGTCTTTGCACGCCGGATTCTTCCCTAACCAGGACTGAGCTCACTGCCTGTTCCGTGGCCGCAAGGTAGAGGTATAGAGTTTCTCCATTCCTTGGTCGTGACAGAACTGGTGGGGAGGAGAGAAAGTCCTTCAGTTCCTCGAAGGCCCTCTGGCATTGCTCGGTCCATTGAAATTTCCCTGCATTCTTCAGGGTTTTAAAGAACGGGAGACATCTGTCCGCCGATCTGGACATGAATCTGTTTAGTGCGGCTATTCTCCCTGTCAACCTTTGCACTTCCTTTATGGAGGTCGGCGCCTTCATTTCCATTATGGCCTGTACTTTTTCAGGGTTTGTCTCAATTCCTCTCTGATTTACCATGAATCCCAGGAATTTTCCCGAGGTGACACCAAAAGCGCATTTCGCTGGATTGAGTCTCATTTTGTGCTTTCTCAGGGTCTGGAATGCTTCCTCAAGATCTCGTAGGTGTACTTCTATGGTGGGGCTTTTGACAATCATATCGTCGACATACACTTCCATGCTTCGCCCGATCTGTTTCTTGAAAATCTTGTTCACCAATCTCTGGTAGGTCGCGCTTGCATTTTTCAAGCCAAAAGGCATGACTCGAAAGCAGTACAGTCCTCTTTCTGTCACGAAGGATGTTTTTTCCTCGTCCTCTTCCAACATTCTGATCTGGTTATACCCAGAGTAGGCATCCATGAAGCTGAGTAATCCTTGCTCCGCGCTGTTGTCTACAAGTCTGTCTATGCTGGGCAGGGGGAAGCTATCCTTTGGGCACGCTTTGTTTAGGTCGGTAAAGTCTACGCACATTCTCCATTTGCCATTATGCTTCCTTACCATCACAATGTTTGCGAGCCATTCCGGATAATACGCTTCCCTAATAAACCCTGCTTCCAGGAGCTTGGATACTTCTTCATTTATGGCTTCCTGCCTTTCCGCGGCGAAGCACCTTTTCTTCTGTCTGACCGGTTTTGCTTCCGGGTCCACGTTGAGGCGGTGAACCATGTCCTCAGGACATATACCGGGCATGTCCCCTGCTTTCCATGCGAAAAGGTCGGCGTTTCTTCTGATTAGCTGGATAAGTTCTTCCCTCTCTTCGAGCTTGGAGCTTATCAACATGGATTTGTCTGGATTTTCGTCATCGAAAGGGATGTTGATCAACTCATCAGCTGGTTCAGGTCGGCTCAGATCCAGCTCGGGCCTCTGATCTGGGATTTCAATTGCCAGGGTTTCGTCGCCTTGCTTTTTCACCTTCTGGGCTGTCAAGTAGCATTTCCGAGCTAACGTTTGTTCTCCTCGGACTTCACCTATCCCGTTTGGTGTCGGGAATTTTAACTTTAGGTGTGGCACTGATGCGACAACCCCGAGCTTCATCTGACTAGGTCTTCCCAAGATCGCATTGTAGGCCGACGGGATTTTTACCACCATGAATTCCACCATGGCGGTTGCTGTCTTTGGTTCCGTGCCTAGAGTCAGTGGGAGGGTTATCGTACCCAGTACGGGGACTTTCTCATTTCCAAACCCGACGAGAGGTGCCGGATAGGGTCTTAGTCTGTCTTCAGCGATTCCCATGTTTTTCATTGCCTCGTAGTACAAGACATCGCTGGCACTCCCGTTGTCGATGTAGATCCTTCTCACCACATGGTTGTAAATGACGGCGCTGACGACAATAGCATCGTCGTGAGGGAACTCGATACCGTCGAGGTCGGTTGTGGAAAAAGAGATGAGCTCGTCCCTCCAAGACTTCGGTCTCTTGGCTAGAGATCCGACTATTGGGTTTATAGCTCGGTCTGCTTTTTTTCTGGCTGAGCTTGCTGTTCCACCGGTGATGACGTTTATTATCCCTGCTGTAGGTCGGTTGGCCCGCTCCTCGCTGGTCTTCCTTTCTGATTGGTCACGCCTTTCATCTCTTCTGTTGAAGTTGTTCGGGACTCTGCCCGCTCTTTGTCTAGGTCGGCTGTCGTAGACACGACGGTTCCCTTGAGGGTACCTTCTTTGGCTGACGTCTCTTGTCGTGTCGCCGAACACGAATCTTTTCAGCCGACCTCTTCTCACCAGGTTTTCTATTTCATTCATGAGGTCGGTGCATTCCTCGGTAGAGTGGCCGTGGTCTCGGTGGAATGCACACCTCTTGTTTTTAGTCCTTTGGGGGTTTGGCTTCATTGGCCTTGGCCATGTTAGCTCGGGGTCCGATTCTATCTGCATCAGTATTCTTTCCCTCGTTGTGTTCAAGGGAGTGTAAGTGTCATAGCCCTTCTTTTCCGGGCTTCTTCTGATCGGATACCCCCCAGGCCGGTTTGGCCTTTTTCCCCCTTGGTCTCTCTCGACCTCTCTCCCCCTTTTCTTGTAGCTTCTGAATTCTCCTTTGTTTTCTTCGTTGTTTAGCCGAGTGGTCATCGTTTCTTCGGCGTTGATGTATTTTTCAGCCCGTTGCAAGAGCTCGGGCAAGGTTTTTGGGGGGTCTAATGAGAGGGAGAACTTGAAGTGGAATTCCTCGTCCGTGAGACCATTCATTAGGCCGGCCACCGCCACGGACTGTTCTAAGTCCTTCACTTGCAAAGCTTCGGCATTGAACCTCGTGACATATTCTCTCAGGGACTCTTCAGGCTTTTGCTTGACCGCCATTAAGCTGAGAGTTGTCTTCTTAGCTCGGCGGCTACTGACGAAGTGAGTCAGGAAAGAGTGTCCCAGCTCTTTGAACGAGCGTATCGACCGTGGAGTCAGGCCTGAGTACCAGGAACGAGCCGCACCTTTTAACGTTGCCAAGAATGCCTTGCACATTAAAGAGTCATCTGCACCCTGTATTGACATGTTAGCACGGAAAAGTTCTAGATGGTCAAAAGGGTCCGATGTACCGTCATACGCCTCGATCACAGGCATCCTAAATCCCGGTGGTGGTTGAGCTCGCTCGATTTCTTCAGAGAATGGTGAGGTTTCAAGCAATCGAAGCTCGTCCATATGGGCTTGTGCCTTATCTTGAATCTGTCGTTCTACGGCTTCCATTCTGGCTTCCAGTTGGTCGCGAGTTTTATCCTCCTCAGTGGGTGCCGTGGAGATGGTTCTATGCGGGTTTTTCATGGAATGGCTTTGCGGGGTTTTGTGTTTGCTTTTCTCCGCGACTTCGGGTACGGAGGAAGAGCTGCCGCTGGCATCTCCTCCCTGTGGTTGGGATGGTGGAGAGGGTAACGGTTGTTCGGAGTCGTTTCTGGGCGGTGGTCGTTGGGTTGGGGGAGAAGGTGTGTTTGGACAAGTTCAGTTAGGTTCCTTAACTGTTGGGTGAGTTGCTCGAATTGCTCTGCCGTTGGTGGTGGCCGTCTCCCTTGCTGGTCATCTTGAATGGCGTCTAGGCTTGCAGGAGCAGCCGGTTCCTCTTCCTCTGCCGTTCTTCTTCTGGGTGCCATCTTGGACATCAACGACGGGGTTGGTATAGCTTACCCCTACCTGGCGCGCCAAATGTCGAAGTCGAGGATGGATTTAGGGGTGGATTGCGGCAGAGTTTCTTTTTTTGAGTTGGTTGCCTAGTCTTTGTTCGGAGATTCGGTCCCTATTTATAGGCCGAGGAAGCCCTAAAACGACGTGGGCGTAAGGAAGGATGACCTGGACAGGCTGACTTGGACTCGTCAGATTGCAGCCGGATACGATTGGTTCCGCCCTGCCAGCTCGTGGTATAGGTTGGCGAAGCAGCCGAGGTCAAGTTTCCCGCCTAAAGCTTCCCCGAGGTGCGTTGAGTACCGAGGTGGTGACGAGGCAGGCCTGGTCGGCGTATCAGAAGCCGACTCAAGCACTAAATAGAGTATTAGGGTCAGCGTGTCAGGCGCTGACCCTGGGACCTTCGTCCGAGGTTAACATTGAGCCGTGATAACCAAGGTCACGTCATCCTCTGACAGGTATTTTCTTTCTCTGGCCGAGGTGAAAGACTGAAGTGCCCTTGTTGACCAATTACCCATTATCAAATTGCAAATTCAAAAAACTTAAGAATAAGTTTAACTAATTTACATCAAAAGTCAAAAGGGGAAAATTTTCAAGGAAATGAGCGCGTGAGATGAACGGTGACAATAATGGAGTCGGAAAGGAAAGGAGGGTCTAATAGATTTATCCATTTGGGCATTTGTTGAATCTCACATTCTGTATTAAGTAGCTTCTGCTATAATGGAATACCTATACCTATTTGAGCGACACATACACAAAAATCGTTGGTACTTATGTACCATTGTGTTTCTTCAGTTTTAAGCCAAGACCGAACAAAAATCAATATGAGATCTTGCTTTTGCCATTTTTACCTAGGAGAGATGTTAGGGCTTTTTTGTCATAAATGGAAATTTTTTTCCCTTATTCCGTCCAAGCTTTTGCCATTGATTAGTAAATGGCAGGGAAATTTCAAAACACAACAAAAAAGTTTGTGACTTGTGAGGATTAAAATTTGATTGGATCAAAAAAAATGTTTGGGTACAAGAAAATTTACTAGCATTTTCTCAGGAGAATTTTACTGCCAAAATTTTTAACTCTATATTTTTTTTTAAATCACAATGTGTACCCATATCATATTAGGTATAAAATTAATCTTTACTTATGTTGCGTGGCTAGTCTAAAAAAATTTGATTTAGTGAGTATTAAAATTTTTACCTTTATTTTAAGATTAACATAAACACACACGATAAAACGTAAATATAATATCATTAGACGTAAAATATATTAGAATTATGTTAAACACATGAGAATAAATATTAACGTATATTGTAACAAAATTATCATGTGTTTATATCTATTGAATCTAATTTTATGTTTATTATCATGTATTTATGATACTTTTAATATATTTTACGTCTAATAATATTAAATTTATGCTTAACTATGTGTGTTTATTACGTTTACCTTAGAATAAGATAAAAAATTTTGACTTTTCTATAAAAATTCTCTTTTTATTTTTATACCTTATGTGTTTTATTTTTACACCAGTGTAAAATTAATTAGTTTTACACATTTTTTTAACCATTAGATTGATATAAACTTATGGTGAAGATTAATTAGTTTTATAAAGAGAAGAGTGGTTTAATCTCAACCATAAGTTTATATCAATCTAATGGTTAAAAAAAAGGTGTAAAACTAATTAGTTTTACACTGGTGTAAGTGGATCTCTCATCATATATATATCTTATTTATTTTGTGTCAAATGTGTAAAACACAAAAATTATAGTACTACAATTCGTTTCAACACACCTAATGTCAAATTAATTTTTCAGTTTTTACTAAATTTATATTTTTTTTAATAAAAAATTAACTTAGTATCTTGTCTAAAGACAAAAATTTTCAAATTTATCCATAATCAATTCTATTACAATTCGCACGATAATGTTTGATAAAAAAAGAATAAAGTTAACTTTTATTGAGAAGAGAAAAAAAAGAAAACGAAAATAGATAGGGGAAGTGATTGAAAAATTATTCTTGACAACAAGTTTTGGCCCTATTGCCAAGTACTCACCTTTGTAAAGATGAGAAGTCATGTTAAATTTTCTCATTGCGACTTCAATCTAAATGGTGTTCTTCCAATGTCACGTGTATTTTGGAGGAAAAATAAAGAAAGTCCTAGTGGGTTGTCCATGACATTTTTGTCTTGTTTATTGATATTCTTTATTTCCATTTTAATAGAATCATTCATTCCACTTTGTGTAAAAGAAAAATAAGAAAGAAAGATGCTTGTTAAAAAGTGTTCATTTTTCTTTTGAGATGATTTGGGATATAAAATGATCTTTGAATACTTCCAAATATCTGGTTGATTAGTGTAAATTGGGGTTTAGCTTAATTGTTTCATATAATACTTTTAAGAAACGAATAAAACGATTTTTAATAGATTCAAGATTCAAATCTTAACTTTTACAACTTTTTTATTATTATATTTTTAAATTGTGATATCTTTTATACAAAAAATAGTTTATTGTCATCTTATTATGAAATGCTTCAAATTTTTTTTAAAAAGTTAATAATATTTTTTTTATAAAATATGATATATCATGCTTTAATTAAGATTGTCAATAGATCATATTGGATACCATTAACCATAATGATCTTTTTGGCCCTTAAATTATAACAAAAGGTCATTTTGATCGTTTACCTATTATTTGAATTATTTTAGTACTTCAACTTTATTTTCGGTTAATTTAATTACATTTTAACTATAAAATGACACTACATCGTTTGCCACATCATTATCATCAAAATTTTTAATGTTATGTCTTTCTTATGTAATTTTTTATATTACGTCATCCTCATGTAATATTTTTATAATACGACCAGTAACGTAATCATCTTACATGATAGATTTAACTTTTTTATTAAAATAAAATTAAATTAACTCCTAATAAAAATTAATGATTAAAATAATTCAAATAAAAAAAATAAAAGATTAAAAAATAATTTTTTATTAGAATTCTAGAATAAGAAGAATAATTATTTTTGTGGCTAAATCAAGGCTCACAAAGTAATGGAAAGATACAAAAGATTTACAAAGACTCTTATTTTGTCCACACTCACAAGTAGTGTAACTCTCAAGAGTAAATCAAGGCATATTGGGTTTGATATGATGATGGTGATGTGGGAAGAATGTGATTGACTTTGAACAACTTGAATAAATCGTTTAATTCCAAGCAAATTAAACCCACTAAAAAGAAAAAAAAATGGCAGCAACTAGCCATAAAGCAGTGGGTTTTTCTTTTCATTTTGTTCATCAAAGTGTTTGGGTTTCTAGCTTTAACGATAAGATGGGCACTTTGATCGTTTGACATGACACCATTGTTCTCAATGGAGATATGATGATTTCAACGCGAAGAGATGGAAATTATGAGCCATGAAAATGGGTCCGTGTGTGGTGGGGGGACCAATATCAGAGGGAAGCAAAGCAACAGTTCCCTGTTTGATGGATTGTTTTTGTTGGGTTTGTAAGATTCTGCTGAACATATTCAAACTTCCATTAGAACGTGAAGCTGAAAAGT
Source organism: Heritiera fomes (assembly GCA_032173925.1). NCBI lineage: Eukaryota > Viridiplantae > Streptophyta > Magnoliopsida > Malvales > Malvaceae > Heritiera > Heritiera fomes. The sequence continues at coordinate 37,208,252 of JAPDPM010000007.1, forward strand.
GAAAGTAACTGCTACTACTAGTACAATAAATAAAGCATAATTGGGTGTATATTGATGCTGAAATCTCTTTTTGATTTAGCTAATTGGATTGATGGACACTACAAATTGATGCTAACCTTCCCTTTTTTTAGTTCTTTCATACCATATAACTGAGAACAACTGTTTAAGCCAACAATTTTTTTGTTGGTGACGAAGATGAATTGTGTTGGCTTATAAAATTTAAGTTTGAGCTCAAATAATTCCAATTCCATCGGTCAATTATGCATATATATATATATATATATATATATATATATAGAGAGAGAGAGAGAGAGAGAGAGAGAGAGAGAGAGAGAGAGAGAGAGAGAGAGAGAGAGAGAGAGGGAACAATTAATTAAGAAGAAAGAGACTTGAGATAAGCTTGGAAAACGTTTTGTCGACAATTATACTAGCTCGAGTTTCGTTGAGGTTAGCAATGTTGGTGAAGAATTTTCTAAGATTCTTGAGTGCTGAAATAGTTACAAGCTAAAATAAAGTCAGAGAGCGTTAGAGTTTCACTTCAGCAGGCACTCCAACAGTCAAGTCAATATGTTTCCGAGTAAAAGGAAGGTGAAAAAGAATAGCATAGAATAGTCAAAAAAGAAAGCTATGAGCCAAGGGTTCTGGAAAGGTTTAATGGAGAAGAAGATGCAAACCCCTGGCTCAAAGCACTCAACCCTTTTATACACTTACCTAGGTGCCCTTGGCCTTAGATCTTGTGCCTTGGAGGTGGTGCTTGGACCCTGAGTCTTTCGCTCCAATCGTCATTGTGGAATGGGGGGGAGGCGCCAAATGTCAAGCCTTCATTGGTTATGTTATCCAAATAATTACCTATTAGGAAATCGTCTTCGTCTAATGTTGCTAGTTTAGGCTTTGGAGTGAGCAAAGTAGTCTGCAAGCCCTTACCAAGTTTAGGCTTTGGAGTGAGCAAAGTAGTCTGTAAGCCCTTACCAAGTATTTTTGGGCTTGTCATTGGGTGAATGGGGTTGGAAGCTTTTACCCAGTGCCTTTTGGGCCTGAAAACACATTAGGCTCAACAAATTTTATTTTAAGAGTTTATCTTAGATTGGACACCTAATTTTAAGAGTTAATGCTGGCTATGTTAATACTCCAGTAAATATAGCAAGGGAGACTATAGTTTTAATTATATATTGACTCTAAAAAGTTGTTTTTTTTTTAGTTAAAAAAAACTATTCCTAAACTTAAAATGGAACAACACCAGTAATTGTCAAAACTAGTTTTAAGGCATTTCATTACACATGAAAGATACTAGTATGCATGTGATCAAACAATCGTTTTTCTCAGAAGGGCAGAAAAAACTACTTAGTAGTACTATATTTTCACTTTTTTTTTAATAGAAATTGTTCAAATGAATTTGGAAAAAAAATGAATATATAGTAGCTAAAATGAACTTTGTTTACCAAGAAATGTAAGAAGATAAAGGAAGGATTCATTTAAATGAAAAAAAAAGAAAATCAGAGTTAAATAGGCAAAATCTTAAATCTTTTGCTTGACTTATAGGCAAAAAAACATCTATTCCATGTTTTAGGCTATTAGAGTCCTTTTTGTGCGGCTCAGTTCATAAAGGAGATCATAAATGGCCCTATCTGTAGGCCTGGGTTCAACAACATTTAATCTTCATGGCCTAAGCTTTATTCACAAAGAAACCCAAAACCTCAGGAGAGCAGAAACCCTTCAATGTTCCATTAATCCCAGTTTTCCTGGTTCACCTCTGCTTCTTGTTGTTGAAGGTTGATCCTGAGCTTGTTATTAGAAGAAATGAAAATTGCTCGGGCTCTCTTAGTTTGCTCGAAAGTGGCTTACCGCGCCAATGTCAGCATGTCCAAAGTGTCAGATTTTTCTCAGCAGGTTCATTTTCAAGTACCTTTTTTTTCTTTTGCAACTTCCATTAGAATTTCGATTTAATGTCAATTTTACATTTTTATCATCAAACAGGAAATGGGTTTGATGGCCAGCATCCAAATTCCAACTCGTTTGAGTCGGCTGATGAATTTGAACGGAGGATTTTTGGTGGGTATTCTGGGGATAGTCCAAAGTCTCAATCTTTTTTCGAAAAGCTTGATAGACTTGAGAGGTTACGTGACCGTTCTGGTTCTCCATCGGGTGGTGAAGATGGTTCAACAATGGATGGCTTGGATGAGAGTTTCAATACGTTATCGGATGGAATGGGTTGGAAATTGAAGAAAGCAGCCACTTACTTCGAGTTTGATGAAGAAGAAATTGATAAGGAAGATTATGCTTTTAGACCGGATGTCAGCTTTCAACGTGGAATGACGTATGAACTTAAGGTTTGCTTTTAGGCAATTTTTGTTTCTTCTTGTTAATATAGTTTTTAAGGATTGTGGAAACTGAAGCCATAATTGAATCATTCTTATTTTTAGTTTTTCTTGCTCATGTATAAGCTTTGACATTGTTGTTTGGGTTATGATTCCGGTTGAGTTAAATAAAGGATCAATTGATTTGATGCAGGAATGTACTCTTCAAAGTTAAAGGGTGTTGAAGAATGAGTAGTTAGAGAAAAAAATAGTTTTTATGAGGTTGATGAATGATTAGTTAGTAAAACTTAGAGAAGTTTTTCATTCATTATGGTTACTTGTTCAATCTGTACTTTTTCACTAAATGTTTTTCTTAATAGCTGGATGTGTTCTGGAGGTGATCGATTGAAGCTCTTTAGAATGGTTGATGCGGTTCAAGTACAGTTTGGAGAATCAGTTTGCAAGATTTATCATATTTGCAGAGGTAAACGAAAGAAGTGTATGAATGGTCTTGCTAGTCATTTTGGTTCATTTAATTCCTAAGAAACCACATATAGAAATATTACCTACATCACATCTTAATAGTTACATCTCATTGGAAATCATCGGGTACAATAGAATAGTTCAAACCAATCTATCAAACAAACTAGCACAAAAGTCTGCAAAACCCAATTGTTCCCCGAAAACATGCCTATTCCTGTTAGAAGGAAATCCCTTCATCGACCTTGACAAGCTACAACTAGTTTTTTATTCTCTGTTTAAAGGCAAAATTTGATAGAAATATATAAGCTTACATATTAGATATGTGCACATAAATGACTAATTGATATGAAATCATAAAAGTGGCTCTTTGAAAAAAGGAAATCATTGAATGTAGAGGTGGCAAACGGGCGGGTTTCGGTCCGGGTTTTTTCGGTTACGAGCTTTTTCAGTTACGGGTTTTTTTGGTTGCGGGTTTTCTCGGTTGCGAGTTTTTTCGGTCTCAGGTTTTTTCGGTTGCGGGTTTTTTCGGTCTCGGGTTTTCTCGATCTCGGATTTTTTCGGTTGCTGGTTTTCTCGGTTTCGGTCCGGTTTCGGGTTCGGTTCGGTTTTAATCGGACGGGCTTAGTGGGCTTAGTCAAATTATTTTAAAATTTTATAAATTATAAATATTTTATAATTTTGAATGTAATAATTAATTTAATTTTATATAGTTAAATAAACATATAATAGAAATGCTAAATTAAAGTTAAAATTTAATAAATGAGAATTATATAATATATATTAAGAAATTTGGTTGGGATGATTTTGAAAACATTGGGAGTGGACCAATGAAGAATATAGTTATCTACAATAATAAAAGAGAACGTATCATCTATAATTATTACATTATAATTAATTAATCAAAATTTAAAGTCACTTGAGATCTATCAAAATAATACATAAAGTTCGCACTTATAAATGATTGACCAATACATAATTTTTAATTATAATTGATTAATTATCGTAAAAAGAATAACAAGTAAAATACTCGAAGATGTAAAAGACATTGAAAAAGTTTTAAATCTTGTATTGCATTTGCAAGAAATGAAAGCATTTCTGCTATTGTAAACTTTTGCCTTGGAAGCATCTGGATTTCTGTACTAATTAATTTTTTTGTCCACAAACTCCGACTACTAAAAATCATCTTTGAATTGCCAACAACCTCTTGGCCTAGTGGTTAAAGATGAGTTGTGGCATATTGTAAGTCTTGGGTTTGAATCCAACACCCCCATCATCAGTTATTTAATATTTCCCTTGTAATAAAAAAAATCATCTTTGAATTTTGATTATAATTAAAACGATTATAATAGACATTACATTATATTAGACTTAATAATTCGTATATATATATTGTATTCGTATTGCATCAAATATATTTGTATCATATAAAATATAAAAATTATTGTATTAAAATTTATATTGATATACCAAACACAATTTCTTTTTAATTATCATATCTACATTACATGACAGTATATTGAGATAAATATATTTCAAAGTTTGCTTTTGAAGTTTTTTCATGTGATTCTCAAGGGAGGGAAAAGGCATATTTCCAAAGAATTTGAAATTTTTTGGTAATGTGGCAAAAGCTTGTTTGGAGAGAATTGAAAAATGAAAATCAAACAGATCTCCTTTCACACGAAACTCTCATAAATAAAATATTGTTGTTTTGACTAAATTTATATAAATATAAATTTTTACATTTTAATGTTTTTATTACTTGATAATTATTATTTATTTTTTTAATTTCCTGTGATATTTACATTTGTTATAAAATATATAATTATATATTAATAATTATATAAAAATTTATTTTTTAAATGAGCCAAATATATATAGTAAAACTAAAAGAAAGTGAAAATCCAAAAGTATTAGCTATACAAATAAATAACTAACAAATTATAAATAAAATCACACTAAACTATTAAACATTTATATAAATAGCTTTATACTCTTAACAATAACTTATTGAGTCATTGTGTTTTTTTTGGATCAATATTGGGTCATTGGAATTTAGATACTCTTAGTTCAATAAATTTAACATATATGACATTTTATTATAATGTAAATCTTAATATATATATATATATATATATAGTATATTATGTTTATTATTTTATTTGTAACTCATTATAATAAATTAAAAAAACACTTTTTTGACAAAAAAAAGTAGTTGAGAAGGTCAATATCTATTTAATCATACAATATTATGATTATTAATTGATCAAGTTAAACTAAATTACATGAAAACATCCTAAGAGATTAAATGTTTGAAATTAAAAACAAAAGTATATTCTAAAAGCATGATAAGAAATTGGAATGAAAAATGTCTGAAATTAAAACTATAATATGCTATGAGAGATTGTTTAATTTATTCTATATTACATGGTAAGAGATTATTATAATGTAACATACAAATAATTATGATAAGATAAATATATTAATAATCTATTTTATATAATTAAGAGCTTGTATAGTTGATTATATATCACATGATAAAATATTATTTTAAAAGTTATAATAACATACAAATCATTATGATAAGATGTTATTTATTAACTATATTATGTATTTTATTTGCCATCAAAAAAACTATTCCAAATTGAGTACTAATTTTTTTCATATTCACATTAACATAATAATATTAGATATACACCAATTGATTGAATATCTAATTAAAATGTTAAATAATAGATATTACTAAATTAATTAATATAATGCTAGTTATTTAAATATAATTAATAATAATATTAACAAAGTATAAAAAATAAATTTTATTAAAATTACCACTTACATAGTAATACAACTCTAATATATTATTAAATTACACTTTAATTTACTATTAGAATTATTATTTTTATCCACACTTTAATTTTACATTTAATAGATAATAAAGAAATTATTTTTAATAAATACTTAATTCTATCAAAATAATACTTACACACTAGGAGATTACATAATTTATTCTTAAAAGATTATTATAATATAATATACAAATCATTATTACAAGATACCAAATTAGTTTATTCATGTATAAGATTATTATAATATAATAAATAATTAATTATCACTAGCTTGATTTTTTAATGTCTTTTGTTTTAAGGCTAAAAATAAAATTACCACTATAATTTTCTCTTTTAATGATACCCAAGTATAAAAAAATTGTACTTGTATTGTTTAATTTAATAACTTAGCTTTTTCTACTCTTAAAAATTTGAATTTTAATTTTAAGATTAGATTTTTTTTAATCTAAATTTAATATCTTTCTATACTTGAAACGTTAAGAAAATATAGTTTAAATTTAATTTTATTAAAAATATTTTTAATGTGTTGCACAAGATATCAAATTCAAAGTTTCAAACAAATATTGAAATTATATAATTTTTATATATTTGATTTATTATTGTATTAAAATTAAAATTTTATTATAAATAAAAATAATAAAATGTTAAAATGATTTTTATAATAAAATCAAATGTCAAATTAATAATATATTTATTATTATAAATGCAATAAGGATAATATTAAATATTATTTGATATCATATATTATATCATATATTATGATGTTTTAAATTAATTTAATTTAATTAAAAAGATTCAATATTTATTATGCTGGTAATATATAATTGATAAAATTGTATAATAAATAATAATTGTTTTCAAAAGTTTAAACTTTTTAATTAAAAAAGTGTATCAATTATTTATTTATTTTTAAATAATAATTATATAATTATAATTCGGGTTTTCTCGGATTATAAATTCGATTTTTTTTTTTTGGTTCGGGTCGGTCTCGGTTTCGGATCGTATCGGGCTCGGGTTATGTCAGGTTCGGGTTGTGTCGGGTTCGAGTTTTTTCGGTTTCGAGCTTTTTTGGTTTCGGGCTTTTTCGGTTCCGAGCTTTTTCTGTTACGGGCTTTTTCGGTTACGGATTTTTTCGGTTATGGGCTTTTGACTTTTTTGATCAATTCGAGCTGGTCCCGATTCGGTCTCGGGCGGATTCGGACGGGTTTTCGGGTTCGGGCCAATTTTTGCCACCTCTAATTGAATGTGCAGATTTTTTATGCTTTGCAGTGTTTGGAAATCTTTATTAGTAATATGCTGCTACTCTTATCATTTTATGGCTTGGTATGCTAATAGTAATATTATCCTCACATTAAAATTATGTGCAGCATAATGCAGGATCTTGATCTTAGAAGGCCAGGAGTACATAAAACTTTTAGAAACATCACATTTGATGTAACTACAGAGGAAGTACTGAGAAAAGCTGATTTCAGGGTGAGCCTATCAGAATTTAGCATCACCATTTGTTTTCCGAGACTAAACAGAAGTACATTCTTGTTTTTTAAATGATGAAATTTTAATTTATGGTGAGTAAGAAAGAAGGGGGCAGGCCAATTTGACGTTTTCAAAAATCTAGGTTGTTCAAAATCCCTTGCTTCCAAAATTTAGATAGTTCAACTGTGATTTTTCACCTACTTTTGGCTGGGGTGGCACTTATGACGTGATTATTCACCTAGGATAGCGAACTTTTAGTTACAACTTATGAGATGCGGAATAAACCTTTTATCAATCTATTCTTCTCTAAGTTCTCTGCAATAGTAATTCGTTGGATATTGTTTGAAGCTGTTTCTACCTTATTGTTACCTCAGTTATCAGCATTCACTTTCAATTTCACCTAATTACACATGTTGGGCAGAATGTCAGATTCCTAGCAAACTTCTTAACAGAGGCTGGAATTATTATAAAGGGGAGCTCGGTAATTTCTAGTGCTGACTTTATTTATTTGGTTTCCTTCACCCATGGTATATTATGGAGTTCTATTTATTATAACCTTTAAGTTAATTTTGTAGACTGGTATTAGTGCCAAAGCCCAGAGGAAGGTTGCCAGGGAGATCAAGACTGCCAGAGCCTTTGGTCTGATGCCTTTCACTACAATGGGGACAAAGTCGTTTGTTTTTGGAAAATCCATGGAAAATCTCGACGAGGATTTTGAATACGAGACCTTTAATAGTGGCCTGACAGCTGATGCAGATGAAAAAGATCCTCTTGAAGGCTAGGGCTGATATTTGATTCCAGAATAGTTTCATATCCTGGTATCCCACTATTTGGTGCAAGTCCCATGTCAGCTTTAAGCTGAAATGGCATCATAATAAGACATGATTAATGTCATCAAGGGTGCTCATCTTAGCATTTCTGATGTTTGGTTGAAGCATACACTGTTGGATTATGCCCTTAGAACTATTTATTAGATGATTGACTTTGGTATTTTTTATGTATCATGACATTTTATTTATTAAAGTTCATTATTATATTTGTCTTATAACTGCGTAATGTAATCTTATATGATAATGTCCTTAGAATAGTAATAACAAACTATTCTTAAAATATCCCTAGTCAAGTATTATTGTGAACAAGGATAACAATGATACGATAAGACTAGTATGTGGTTGACTGATGACCATTGTCATGGATATAGGATATCAAGTCATCACATAGGTACATGTTAGAGAACTATGTACTGGATCGACCCTCCATGAGAACGCTACTGGATTGTTATATGAGTGTCATAAGCGATTCTCATAGTGATGATGGTGTATGTGATCCTTTGACTTGAGATCATCAGATATCCCAACATAGAGAATTGTATACTTTAATGCTGCTAGATGTCATTTGTAACAGGATGGACTATAAAGGTAGTAATTGGGTATGCCTTGATCTATGTAGAGGGATGTTAAGTGATCAAGATAGGATTTATCCCTCTTATATAACAAGAGTGATGTCTTGGGCCCTTTGATAGAGTGAGACTAAAAATGCATGGCCATGCTCGAATAAGTCAATATGAGATATTGATTTTATTTGTTTAATTAGTCTACTCAGGAATCAAGAAATGCTGATTAGACTATACAAGTGTGACACATTCCATGACTTGTGTCTAATCAAGACATCAAAGGATAAAGGGATTAGACTACACGGTAACATCTATCACGAGTAAGGTTATGTCGAGTCATTGACATTCTCGTTACATGGGTCGCAATGATATGTTGCTAGATACCGCTCATTACCTGTGACAATTTTGTCATTGCCATTGTTCTGAGAACCTATTGGGTCGCACACTTAGAACGGATCAATGAGGAGCTTAATTAATCCTATTCTGAATTGGATTAAGGATATAACGAATCCTATTCTGAATTGGATTAAGGATATAACTAATCTTATTCTAAGTAGGATTAGAGTTCTGTTTGACAGTAAATTTTAGGGTAAAATTTACTGCCTATAAAAGGATGTTTTGTGTTTTCTAAAAGTGAGCCGCGCAATTAAACAGAAAAAAAAAATATTCCTTTTAATCGAAGCTAGCAATTCGGTTATAAGGAATAAAAAACGCTCTTTAAGGCTTCTGATCGTGAGACGTTCAAGAGTCGTGAGATCCGTTCGTGTGGATACCATAGAGGCAGGAACGAAAAGTTGTTGCTTGTGACTCGACCAACGACAGAAAATCAGAGAAAACGTTAGGTAAAATCTCGAAACCCTAATCAGGCAACTCTCCGAATCGATCCTGGTAGAGGCCGAATGAATTAAATTCCGCTGCGTGTTTGTTTCGGTTTCCTTCATACACTGCATTTGCTCTCACATTAGTTGGCATGACTACATCAAGGTTGTAAGAAATTACATCATTCTATGAACACTTATGTTTCTATACTTTAATCTATATCGAAATATTGACAGTTTCAAAGTTTGGAATTGAGATTTTATTTCAACCAGGACCAGTATTCAAAGCTGAGTTGCCAAAAATGTTTAAACACCAGAAGTTTTGATCCAATCTGTAAATTGGGTGGTTCAGTGAATGGTGAAGAGCTGTGGCCTTATAACTCTGGTGGGTATTGCATTGATTTGGTTGACTAATTAACATATACCAACCACAACCTTATCCTTTTCAAACTTAACAATGTGATTGGAGCCTCCATTGCTTTCCATGAAGTTGAGAAATATACAAGGTGGGAGGGGGTAGTACTGCTTATTTTTATTCAATTTCAACCATATGATAAAATACTAAAAGATTCATAACTCTGCCTTCATTTGATGTATGACCAGGCACCAGATTTGTGGAACATATTTCCTTTGTTTAAATACCAAATTCATCTGCCTTGTCAGAAACCAGCTGTCGACACTCTGAACTCCAAACCCTGATAAACTAGAAGCCAATATACAAGGAATAACAGCCCTACTGAATCTTACATTTTGCAGATTTTGCCATACTTTTCAGGGAGTGGCTACCTAAAACCTTAAATTTTATGCATGATTAAGCAAGATCTCAAGTTGAATCTTGTGGATGGAGAAAAAAACATTAGAAGAGCTTTCCCAAATGGGATTAGATTCAACTCGATTTTGGATTAGTCTGGACTTAAAATATCAGGAGTTAAAAAAAAAACCAATGAAGTTGTTTTCGGGATGGAAAAACAAGTCAATGGTCAGATTTACTTTTCTGACAAAGTTTGGCCTTATGCGTTTAGAACAGTTTCTCTGAAGGGGCTCACCAATCAAAACATTATATTATTTGTTAAAGTGCTAATTTTCCTTGTAATGAATCACATCCTGCTAATCCAGACAAAAGCATGCTACAACCAACTTAAAATATAGCTCTGAAGGTCAGCCCCGTGACTCAACAGATCAAGCAACAATCAGAACAGAACATAAAGAAAACTGCACTTCTGTTCCTATATTACTTCCAAAAACTGAGCATTAATTGCTTGCTAAAAGGATGAAAGATCCAATGTAATCTAAGTTTAAACACACACTTTCAACAACAATGATTCTTATCTTATTCCATTTCTCCTTGGTCGTTATCTCTATCAATCCTAGAAGAAAACCATTTTTCTGTTGTGGGAACAATGATTAAAATAGGTTTTCCAACGGTAAATTCTGCAAGTAGGAACTTTGGCAAGACGGACAGAGAAAGATAGTTAATTCAGGTTTGTGAAAATGGGTTTTTTAAGTTATGTTTGATAAAATAAATTTCTGAAAGTTCGAATCACCAGCTAACAATTCCAGTTTCACGGGACCACGCGCACCACAGTTGTATGAATTGCATGTATTGTTTTATTACTAAACTCTCTTTTATCATTCCCATCGTGCTTTCAGCTTCTTCTATCTTGTTTACTCTTCTTCAATGAGGAGGAACAAGAAACTACCATCTCTCAAATGACCCTGACACCCTTCTCCTTCACCATTTCCCTCGTCCTTACCGCCATTATCATCGTTTCATTATCAAGGGATCAATGTGCAGTTGTTACTGCTCTCGGCACAGCCTCCACGGTTGCTGTCACCTTCGGCACAGGCACTGTTTGTGGTATCATTGCTGGTGAGCCAACACAGAGAGTCCAGTGCTACCAAAATGGACTCAACATTTCAGTTTTGCCTAATGTATCATTCGAAGCAATCTCCGGTGGCAGAAGCTTCTTTTGTGGGCTCAGGTCAGGTGGATTCAGCTTGCACTGCTGGGAGACTCGAACGTTTGTGAATTCAAGTTTTAGGCCAAAGCGTATATATTCCAACTACAATGTCTCGTTGACTGACCTGGCGGTCGGAGATGATCAGGTTTGTGCTAGAGAGGTGGATTCTGGAATAGCTAGATGCTGGAGAGGAGGTGGTGCTTCTCCATTTCCGTCACCTGGAGATGGTTTAAAGTTTCGTTCAATCACCTCAGGGAGCGGATTTACCTGTGGGATTTTGACGAATGATAGCAAAGTTTTCTGCTGGGGTGGTAATAAGATTGGAGTTGAAATCCAAAGACAGTTTGGAAACTTGTCAATGTCAAATCTGGTTGCCGGAGATTCTCATGCTTGTGGATTGACCAAGACAGGATTCTTGGTTTGCAGAGGGAATGACGAGTCCGGGCAACTGAATGTTCCTTCAAGTTCCGCTTCAGAGTTTTCAGGTCTTTCAATGGGAGGAGAATTTAGTTGCGGTATCAGGCGAAGCAATGGATTGGTTCTATGCTGGGGAGGAGCTAACAGATCTGGATTTGATTACAATGCAGTGGAAGATGTTTCATTTGAGTCAATTGTTGCTGGTTTGAACTTCATTTGCGGCTTGACAACAAGGAATTTAACAATAATTTGCTGGGGACCTGGATGGTCTAGTGGGGTTAATTCGACAGCTGATCTTCCTTTGGGAATGGTAATTCCAGGCCCCTGTGTTCAGGCTTCATGTAATTGTGGTACGTTTCTGGATTCTGAGACCTTGTGTTACGGTTCAGGGAACATTTGCAAATCATGCCAGACTGAGCTTCCAATTCCCGTGCCATTGACACCATTTCCATCACAAGATTCGAAGCAATTTTCTCCTCCAAGCAAGGGAATCAACAGGCTTTCCATGGCGTTTTTGATTGTCGGATCAGTTGGAGCTTTTGGAGGGATTTGCACTGTTGTCTACTACTTATGGAAAGGAGTATTTGGCTTCTTGCTTTGCAGCACTGATAATTCTGTGCAACCCACGGCTACAGATGCCAATGTAAATGCAACTGTTCTGGATAATAATGATTCCATTACCCCACGTTTAAGATCGTTTTCCATCAAGCGCAACAGCTCACGAAGACTAGGACGCCAGAGGAGTGGGTCATCATTATCATCAAAACAAGCAGAGAAAACCCAAAACTTTTCATTGTTAGAGCTTGCTAATGCCACCAACAACTTCTCAGTGGAGAACAGGATTGGTGCAGGGAGCTTTGGGGTGGTTTACAAAGGCAAACTTCCAGATGGTCGTGAAGTTGCCATTAAAAGAGGGGAAACTTCTTCAAAGGTGAGGAAATTCCAAGAGAAAGAAACCGCATTTGATTCAGAATTAGCCTTGTTATCCCGGCTTCACCACAAGCATTTAGTGGGGTTGGTTGGATTCTGCCAAGAAAACGATGAGAGGCTTCTGGTTTACGAGTACATGAGCAATGGATCACTCTACGATCATCTGCATAGCAAGGACAACATCGAAAAGGGTAGCAGCATTCTGAATTCCTGGAAAATGAGGATCAAAATTGCATTGGACGCAGCAAGAGGAATTGATTACCTCCACAACTATGCAGTTCCACCCATAATTCATAGAGACATCAAGTCCTCAAATATACTATTAGATGCGAATTGGACAGCTAGAGTTTCAGATTTTGGACTATCATTAATGGGACCAGAATCTGATCAAGAATTCATGTCAACCAGGGCAGTTGGGACAGTTGGATACATTGATCCTGAGTACTATGTAATGAATGTGCTGACAGCAAAAAGTGATGTATACGGTTTGGGGGTTGTCTTGTTAGAGCTTTTGACTGGAAGAAAAGCTGTTTTCAGAAATGAAGAAGATGGCACAGGGCCAATGGGGGTTGTGGAGTATGCCAGCCCGAGGATTTTGGCTGGGGATCTCCAGACAGTGGTGGATAGGAGGGTTGGAGTGCCAGAGATTCATGAGGCTGAGGCTGTGGAGCTGACGGCTTATACAGCTATGCATTGTGTGAATTTGGAAGGAAAAGAGAGGCCTAGTATGGCAGACATTGTTGCCAATTTGGAGAAAGCTCTGACCCTTTGCGAGGATAGCCCTGCTAGCCTCTCTTCTAGAACAGTTTCCCTTCCTTCGGAGTAAGTTGAGTTCATGCAATTCTTTGTCTTTACAACTGTATTTTAGCTGATTTTTCTCCAGCTCAGTAGTCAGTACGAACCCAATTTTCTTGATTCTTCGTATTATTCTTTGAATGTAAATGAAAGATTAAAAGTAGAAGAATGTGGTGTTCCAAATGATTGAGAAAGAGAAAAGAATCTGTTCTGCAGATCAGTGATCGCAGACAAAATGGTCCCTGTGATATTGTTTAACTCCATGTCTAGGTCGCTTTTGCACAACTCTAATACTTGAGTAGTTCTTCTCTTTTGTCCTACATCTTGAACTTGATGTGGTTTCTTATCTTGCTTTTCACCAGTCAATAAGCATTGTTGTCAACATCAAAGGCCTGATTTAGGAGACAAACTGTCAATTAGCGCTGAAGTGGTTTCATTGCAGTTTCTTTTCCCTCGTCAAGTCTCTTTGCTTGAACACCTTTTTGGTCTAGGCAAGATTAGACTTAAAATCTTTGTTGCAACGATGGATAAACTATCACCAGAAATATCTACCAGTTGGCAGCTGTTAGGTTTTTACTGTGAAATGGATTGAGTGTGAATTTATAAGTGTAAGAAAAATGCTTACGTTTTGAGCTAGCTTTTGAGATTAAAGCTTAATAGCACCCAATAGCGCCTTCAATAGAACAACCTGTTTTATGTAACAACAACAAATGGTTGCTAAGCAGTAGTATATCATGAAAGTCTGAAGATGAAGTTATCATTATTCTTCACTAGAATGTATGCTCGCGTTTTACTGTGGGTCTTGGGCATCAATTCGAGTCTTGAGCATCAATTCTGACTTGTTTTTCTAACTCAACATGCATTAAAATATATTACGCATAATTCTTCACAGAAGTTGAGAGGTTTGAGTAAGAAACATTGACAATTTATCCAAATCCTAAAAGCAGGGCCGAGAAAAAGAAATAAAAAATCAGTTTAAACATGTTTTTTTTTTGGTTAAGCAACAAAAAACGGAAAAGTCAAATGTTCTTAAAAATTCCAAAACTTTGAGAGCGGCAAAGATAAATTGTAAAGATAAATTGTGACCTTGAAGATCAGCGTCTGAACTCGTGCAAATAGACACACCAATCATGATATGGTTATCAATCATGAATTGTTTTTAACCAACACAAAATAATTTTTTGCATCAATCGTGATATGATTATCATTCATGAATTGTTTTTAACCAGCAAAAAATAATTTGTTATGATTGGTATAAACGTACTAAACTAGCCAGGATCATTTACTGTCTGGCAAGATAATGCAACTTTAGCCGAATGTTTTGGCAAACGTATTTTATAGAAAATTTTAAGAACACGCTAGAGTCAAGGAAAAAAAAAAGAGAAAGAATAAGTAAAAAGAAAGCATTAAAGCATTTAAACTTTAAAAACATTACCAATACGTGGGAAGTCTGCACATTTATTTGTCATTGTGCATTTAAAATATGGTGAATTAGCTTTCATATCGTAGGTTGTTTAGGTTCCGAAACCAATGAAGAATTTTAGTTTCGAGTTAATGTCATTAGACAGTGTAAATTTGAAAATTTGAAGAGACATTATTGTTAATGATTATGCGTTTTGATTGTTCTTTAGTAGATCTGTCCAAAAGCTGAGTAACCCACTAAAGCCCAAAATTTAGCTCAATTTTTTAATAGGCTTGGACAAAAAAATGGGTTTGATGAACAAGCTTGGACCAAAAACTTAAGCTTGATGAATTTTCAGATTAGGCTTAGGCTTTGCCTTTGGAGACCTAGGCGCGACCCAAACATTATTAATATTAAAATTTTTTATATTTTTTGTTAAATATAATGTAATTATATGTATTTAAAATATTAATGATAAATAAACATAATATATATTTAATATAAAAATTAACATGTAAAGTTTGACAAATCAAATTAAATCTTAAATAGAATAAAAGAATAAAAAAAACAAAAAATAAAAAAATCAAAATGTAAAAAAAAATTAAATAAAAAAAATAAAATTGAGCCGAGCGGCGTGTGGGGGGGGGGGTGGCTAGGTTTATGTTCAGGCTATAATGATCAGGGTGGGCCGAGCTTGGACCTAGATATAGTCTATTAATATATAGCCTAAACCTGGCTTGATCTAATGACACGTTTATTCTTTAGTTTCCTGTTGAGCTGGTTTAACATATACTTAAAAGAAATGAATCAAACTTTGAAACTAATCATAATTGTATAAGAATTGTCATCTTCATTAGAATTACCATACTCTAGCCCAACGAACAATATTTTAATCTTTATTCTTGCCTTTTTTATTTGTTTTTGAATTGGACTAGAACATTTGTAACCAATACATTCATGCAAATGCATTGACATACATTTAAAAAAAAACTCTCAAAATAATTGTTTTTTCCTTCTTTAGACATATACAAACATGCGTAAATACTTGTAAGAAATTTAATTTGAATGATGTATATTTAAAAATCTATCTTTTGAATACATAACATACTTGAATAATTCAACTACTTTTGGAAGATTGGACTGGGCATATCATTTAACAAAAAACAAATGCAACCAAAAGAATATTAAACGTGAACAACATTACATCGAAGTAGATAATAAATACTGTTACATCAAAGTAGGTATTAAAAAAGCAAAAAAAGTATAATAAAGAACTGTTGACACTGAGCGTTGGGTACGGCAGGTGGGTTGAAAAGCAGGAGAGATGTAAGAGGGTGACATAAAAAAGTATGAAGTTCCTCGATTTGCCCTAACAAAAGCCTATACTGAAGAAAGCATGGAAGGGTAGGTGACGAGAAAAAAATGAGCTGGTGACATGACTTTACGTGGGAAAAGGAAATCTCACAAAATTTATTGATTTGATTGATGGTTTCTAATAATTTCAGGAAAAGAGGCATGGCTGGGAAGCATTAAAAGCTGAGGTTTAAAAATACTAATTGCTTTACAAAAGGGCAGTGGTTGAAGTTTGAAAGACAGAAAGAGGCTTGTGATAAATTTCCAGGCTGTCTGATTTCCAGTTAGAGCAAATCCAGGCATTGTGGTGAACGTGAGATTTTAATATTGCTGCCTGCTCCATGCTTAGTCAAATTCAAGAGGACTGGGTGGGTTTGATTTCATCACCAGCTTTCTATGCATAACCAAAGTTCTCCAAGTCAAGATCACAACAGTTCAAGGCCGGGTGAACTCGAAAGTCGCAATAAGGTTTTCTAATAAAAATGAATCCAGCACAGAATTCGGAGATCCAATCAATGATTTGTTGTGTGAGAGAGGTTGTTTAGATTTTCCATTTCAACTTTCAAACCAGTCCTGAATGTTTTACTCCCACCCAATTTCCAGGCTGAGAAATAATGCTTTGGGTGTTGCCTGTAGCATAGGTCATTTGACAATAAGGAATAGGAGCCTTGTCGGATTGGTAGTGTTCGCCTCAATGTATCAAGTTAATTACAGAACCAATTTGAACAGACCCTCTTAATCTCCTCACAGAATTAATAATCTTTTATGACTTAAAGATCACATATTCAAATAAAAACAGATTTTCTGTTAATGTAAAGAAAAAAAATTGTGTATATATGATCATTCTCAAATTTCACAATGTAAATACTTTATGCACTGAATTATATTATTTTTAGAACTAATAGTACAACCTGGAATAGGTGCTCACAATCAATTCTTCCGATATACTATACATGCTCAATCCAAAGGGCTTATATTTTAGGTAGGCACACCTTGTTACACACAATTATTTTTAAACTTTTCTGAGTTAAATTCATCTATGCTTGATTTTGAACATTGACTCAAATAATTATATCTTCATTTTTAGAGTTTGAGAGTTCTGCGAATATGTAATTCAAATCTCAACTATATGCATTTCTCCTTCTTAAAACCATTTTTCACTTTTTTTTCCTTTACTTCTTTCGATCATTGTTGATTTGCTGTCCGTTAGAAGTTTAGAATAAAATAGAAGTATGGGAACTTTTGCTGTCCAAAGAAACTGTGGCAGCTTATGCTAATTTCACGTGGGAACTGAATATTTAACATTCAATAAGACAATAACCAATATTTTAGATAAAAAAGGTACTTACTGTTTAAGGTCAACGCCGCCCATGCCGATCGAAACATGTTACCTTGTTAATTAGGAAGTGCCAATGCCCATGCAAAGCAAAGTGGCTTAATTTCCTTCCCCAATGTTCTCATCCACTCTCAACTTTGCTTCAAGATCCCACATTTCCACCTGCAAGACCGTTGAAAAGCTTCGAAAGTCGGTGCATTAAATCATAAATTATGCATACCCATCATAGAAAAATGATTTACAAATAATCATAAATGTCAATGCCATGGTTTATACATAAGTAAAGTAGCTCTAAATATTCATATAAATCGATCATTCATCTTCAAATATATCACACATATATACACATTTTGCCACCAGGATTTTCATATTGTTAGATTTCTCCGAGTCTTTCAACCAAGCAAAATGACCGTAAGCATACATGTCTTTGTTTCTTGTGATTATTTCTTAATTTTATGAAGTTTTTGTATGTAATCCAGCACCCTGTTAAATTCCCATTTCTCTATAGTACCACAAATTTATAACTCATTTATATATAATACAAAAATTTAAAATTTAAGAGCGATCGGATTCGAATATAAAAAATGCATAGTTTTGTATTTTTTTATATCGTATCTTTAAACAAGTACTTCAATATAATTCCAATTCTTATAGTTATTTTCAGCTCAATTATCATCCTCTTAGTACTACTTAATTCGTTTAATAATATTTGGTTTATTTTCTCAGATCGTAGAGATGAGAGTTCATATGGATTGTGCTGGATGTGAAAGCAAGGTGAAAAGTGCTCTTCAGAAACTCAAAGGTAATTAACACTTGTCAACACAAATTAATTAATCGCCACACCAATATATTATTTAGTGTCATAGCTAGTTTTTCTACTCAATTGTTCTCTTAATTAGCTTGCATGTATGAATTGTTTCCAGGTGTTGACGAAGTTGACATTGACATGGGCATGCAAAAGGTGACGGTCACCGGATATGCTGACCAGAAAAAGGTTCTTAAGACTGTCCGAAAAACCGGCCGGCTAGCGGAGCTGTGGCAGCTGACCTACAACCCAGAGCACCAGAGTCTTGTAAATCACTACTACAATCAGCACCAATGCAATGGCCCCTTGACATATTACGCACCCCAGCCATCCTCTTCTTACAATTACTATAAGCATGGCTATAACAATGATCCTGGCTATTATCGCCACCCTGCTCATTCAAGTCTCTTTGGCAACCAAACTGGTTCAGCTTTTAGTGATGAGAACCCTAATGCTTGTTCTATAATGTGAAATTGTGAAATAATTCAAACAAGAAACAAAAGAAATCGCCGCAGCCCTTATTTCAGGTTCTAAAAATGATGAAATTTTACCCTTTTCTTTTCCTTAATTTGTAATGTGAAAGCATTTCTTGTTTTAATTATATGAACAATCAAGCAGGCTTACGGGTTACTGTCTGCTCCAAGAGTGTGTTAATGTTACAACAGACGGGGGCAAACCTTTTCTTCAATCAAATCTAGATTGGTTTCTTGAAGATTGGAGCTATAATCTATGTTATCATTCATTTAAAAGAATTTTTTTTGGGTGTATTTCCTTTCTTAAATCCAAGCGATTTTTTAGGCGATTGCTTCAATTCAACTGGAGGATCGAATTAATTATAAAAAATGAGTTTAATTAGTGGATTGATCAATGAACAAAGAAAAATATTATCTAGGTGAATAAATAGATTGATTATAAAATATAACGATTAATTACCATTGCCATAAAACAAGACCACTTACATCATTACTTCATATAAAATTGGAATGAGTTTTGAGCATACTAGATCATATATGTTTGACTTAGATTATTATTATTATTATTATTATTATTATGATGCCACTTTCTTTGATCTTAGCAGTTGATTTTATTTTATATAAATATATATATATATATATATATATATATATATACACACACACACACACACAAACAAATAAAGACAAATAAGCCACCTAATTATTTATTATGAGATGCATTCTTTCAAGTGAACTCACAATTAATAAAATTGGTTGACAAAGTAAGCTTAATAATTTCTCTGATTCTCTCTTGGGATTTCAGTGAATATATATATATATATATATATATGTATATATATTCTCTTAATTAAATCGTTCTATTTCATGCTTCATTGCCCCTAATTGTCAGTGAATGCTACAAGGGAAAACATTTGTATTAATAAACATTAAAACATCAATTGATTTTTCATTTGAAAATATATAACAATTAAAATCATAAATGTTTCTCATCTTGTGTAGAAACATCTTTTTGAGGATCATGACTCCTAGTTGAGTCTTGCCAGCGAATCTTATTGAGAGTTTCTATCATGTTTCTTGAGAGGTTTCGACGGCAGCAATCAAAGGTACAACTGATTAAGAACAGAAAGCAATAACTGCATTCAACAAAAATTTATTTTGGTTACACCAAAAATATTTGTATACAAAGATTAAACGTGGGAGTATTGTTGATTGTAACCATAGGTTCAAGATAGAGATTTCACCTTGTGAGCTAATGTTGAGATCGATCATGTACTGCAATAAGTGAAATGAATTGAAATTGCTAAGAAAGAAAGTGATAGAAACATGGGTGATTCTAGGGAGAGGTTGCAGTGGTTTGAGAACCATTTGTGGTTAACTGACTGAAGAATACTAGGGATATGAGATTAGTACAAGAGATATGAGATTAGTTGATCTCATCTAGTAGTTTTTGGTTTTAATTAAAGTTATCTAAACTCATTTAGATATTGATTAAGTTTTGACTTGGTTGTTTTTTTGTTACAAGGAATTTTAAAATTATATTGATCTAACATAATTTGAAGGCTCTTATAATATTTCATAAAAAACTTCTATCTAGCAAACTAAGTACTTAGCCAATGCATCTGCTGCATAATTTTCTTTTCGTAAAACATGTTGAAACTTAAAATATCATGATCTTCTTACTAACTCCCTATAATACAAGCCATAGGTTAATGGCTACCTTTGCATCTAATTGACTCCAAGAAAAACCCAAATCTCATTGCTTGTAACTCTGCTGTAATATTCATGCAAACGTGCTGGGAA
This sequence comes from Heritiera fomes, assembly GCA_032173925.1. NCBI lineage: Eukaryota > Viridiplantae > Streptophyta > Magnoliopsida > Malvales > Malvaceae > Heritiera > Heritiera fomes. The sequence continues at coordinate 37,228,831 of JAPDPM010000007.1, forward strand.
ACCCACTATCCACTTTCATGTATTCATTATTTCTAGATATAATTGTTGATTTTAAGATTTGATCAAAGAAAAAAATATTGATTGTTGATTTTCTATGCTACTACTAATATTTTATATCTCACATTTCCTAGTTGCATAGTTGGAATAAAGAAAATAAACTCTCTTTTTTTTTTTTTTCATAATATAGATGGGATTTAATACTAGGGTTTGTATATGATGCACTGACAGTGTATAGTTTCTATACACTGTCAATGCATCAGAAGTTGACACATCATCAATTTGTAAAATAAAAAATATGCCAAGCCCTTAAAAGCAAATATAAATTAATTTTTTTAATTTGCTCATAAGGGCCTATTGATGAGGTGTCAACCTCTTATGCATTGACAGTGTATAGAAACTATACACTGTCAGTGTATTATATATAAACTCTTAATAATATTATCTTTTGATTAAATTTATTAAGTCACTATCACATAGGCATCATCTTCGGCAAGCATTTTTTTCCTCCAGTGACCTAATCAACATAATAATTCACCAATTATCAACCAAAACAAAATAGTAGAATTTATAAATAAAATTCACAACATAAATGAAGTTAGAAGCAATACGGATGCGTTCATACTGAAGATTCATTCATTAACTCCAAGCTTTTCCACTTTACACAAGAGAACTCCATGCAGACAAAAGCAGCGATCGACTCATGAGTATTATAGAATTTAACAACAGAACAAGTTCACTGGCCGTGAAGCAAAGCCCCCAGCCGCAGTCTTATTCACGACAAGCTCTATTACACGACATAGATAGAAACAAACAAACCCTCTTTAATCTTCAGTTATTACAGACAATTTGCTGCTTAACTTGTCTCTGGCATGCCCTTTTTCTTGCTAACAGTTGCATGGATCACAGCTGCAGCTTGATCCGCACTTGCACCCATTCTCTTTCTCTGCTGCAAAGCTCATCTCGGGCCCCTTGAAGTTCCTGCAAGTTAAACCATGGTTTCAGTTAAAATCCTCAAACAAAACTCTGGTAAAGAAAACCCGAGTCCAGTTTTGCTTGATTCTAACATCTTCACTGTTGCAACTCCGGCGATGATGGTTTCAGTGTTGGTTTTCTCGGAGTATCCCAAGTTAGGATTCCTGCTGCATCTGCAAAATTGAAAAGGCAAAAGATGAAATCAAGTTGAAACAAAGGTGATAATTAAGTAAGAAATAGAATCATACGAGCAGTTGTCGCCGCAGTTGCAGCTAGAGCCGCAGTTGCATCCTGAAGACATTTTCTTTCTGCTGAGATAGTGAGGGAGACTGGGAATATTTCTACAGACAAATGCGAGCTCGAGAGTGAATGATGAGAGTGATAAGGGAAGTGGACTGGTATTTATAGTCGACTTAAAGAGAGGGAGAGTGGATATCCACCGTACACGTGTCAAAATCTTGGGATAATTGCGTCTCTGGAATTGTACAAATGCGTCAACCTCTTACTCGTCGAAGAGAGGGAGAGTGGATATATATATATATATATATATATATATATATATATATTAAAATATTAAAAAATCTTGAATTATTTATTTTAAAGCATTTTTTTATATTTTTTGTTTTTTATTTGCATCTAAATAAATATTTATTTTAAATAAACTAAAATATTGATCTAAATTTGGAAATTATTTAGCTGCAAATTAAAGGTTGAAGGTTTTTTTATTATAAATTAAAAATAAAAATTTTAATCCAATGTAAATTAGAGATTAAAAATTTATTCGAACGCATGAAAGGTGTAATATTTATTTAAATAAACGGTAAAGTTCAAAATTTATTTTATCATTTTAACCAAAGACTTTTGGTTGCTGCCCTTCCATGAATCCTTGTTGACAGCCATTGAAATTATAAATAAAAATATTACAATAAACAAAAACTAATAGTACTAGTCTTATATGATAGGTATTTTTTTTGTCACAATCATGTAAGAAAACAAGCCAATTTCAAAGAAATTGGAGAATGGTTAATTTGATTGTTGTTATCACAGAACAAGATATAATAAAAAATAAGCTAAGGCAATGATTGGAGAAATTAATGATTCAAAGTGAGAAAAGAACTTCCCTCAAGAGATACTCATAATATTTGGGTAGCTAACTCTTTCATTCCAATTTAAATTGAGTTGATATTGAAAATTTTTAATTTTAAAATTAAGTGATTGTCACACTTTTTTTTTATAATTATCATTATTTTTATTTTTAATATGTTTTAAGAAGCATGTCATTTTGTTAAAAAAAATTAAAAAAAAAAGCAATTAACTGAAGATGTATAATTTTTTTTTAAAAATTTTACAGCCTACCAATTAATCCTTTTTGAGGGAGTGAAGATACCTAAGGCCTCCATTCATAGTAAAAAACAAAAAAAAAAGAAAATAAAAAAAGTGAAGATACCTAAGATCTTCATTCATTTTTTTTATAACACATAAGCTCTTCATTCATAGTAAAACAACACAAGAATATATATATATATATATATATATATATATATATATATATATATATATATATATATATATATATATATATATGTCAGTTTCACGAGTAAATATTTTTCCAATAAATTCTAATCTATTATTGGGAAAATCGAAATTTTGTAGTATGTGACGAGCATAAGTTGATAGATTAAAATATGGTGAAAATAAAATATATATAAAAAAATTGATTAATCAAATTGAGAAGAGAGGTACAATGAAAAAATATGGCATGAAGCATGCAACAGCCAACAAACATTACTTGTAGACATCGAAGTTGAAACCTTTGGCACATTCTTCTTGCAGACATCTAAGTTTTGCTGCTCTTTCTATGCAGAGACACCAAAATTTAAAGCTATATTTCCTTGTCATAAGCATCATGGATTAATTAATGGTAGCTTGGTAAGAAGGTGAGATAATGACTTACGTGGATTTGGTTATTTTTTATTGATTAATAGAAGGATTGATCGATTTCAATTTTTTTTTAAAGAGAGATTGATTAATTTGATTATCACTATTTTCACATCCTATCTAATATAAGCACTCCAATTAGTTTTTTAATCTTAAATAGTAGAGGTTGAAGAAATTTTTTTTGCAAGCTTTAGTGGAACAATTTTCTGATCTTTTAAGTGAAAGGAGATTCATGATTAGACCTGATTATGGATCAGATCAGGCTTACATTAGACTTAGACAATATATTAATAGATTTTATGTTCACTCAAATCCAACTCAAATTTTGATCGGACCTATTTTATTTTAATGGAATAATATTTTGTCTAAACTCGACTAAATGTCAAACGGATCTTGAACAAATATGTCCATGATATCATATGGATAGATAACAACGCCTAATTAGACCTTCTATGGCTGGATTATGATTTCTATGTATACCATCAAAGAGCATGAGACTTGCAAATGGTCTCAGTTACTTTTTAATAATATAGACAAATATTTTTGGAATTTCTCAATATTACGTGCGTAGGTTATAATCTTTAAGGGAAAAAAATGCCAATTGTTTGATCAAATCAATCTTTGCTCTTTTTTCTTCTCTTCCATTTGATCCAAATCATAACATTTTTCTATAAATAATTAAAGGAAATAAAGAAAAGAAGTAGGAATGATAACAAAACTTCATAAATGGCATTATAACTAATCAACACTTACGTTTTCTATGCTTAGTGAGTTTGATTTCTCATCACCATTTACAAGCATTCTAAGACCAGCTTTCAGCTCTGATATTCCCTCCTCCAGCACTGCACAGACTCGGAACACAGGAACACCTTGTACTCTTCTTTCCAACTCTTCAAACACTTCTTCAGCCCCAGTCTCATCAATTTTATTTGCCACCACGAGGGATGGGCGATTGGATAGACCTTCCTGATGGTGCTCTAGCTCTAAGACTAAATCTTTCAGTTGCTCCCATGGCGGAATTCCTTTCCTACCATCTAATGCAGCAGCCAAGTCCACGACATATGCCAAAACTTTGGTGCGCTCGATGTGGCGGAGGAATGCATGTCCGAGTCCACGATTTTGGTGAGCACCCTTTATTAATCCTGGAATATCAGCCACTGTAATTGAGAAGTCATCAAAGTTCAGATTCCCTAAATTTGGCCTCAGAGTTGTGAAAGCATAGTGGCCTATTGTAGGCTTAGCCCTGGAAATGGCTCCTAGAAGAGTGCTCTTACCAGCATTGGGCATCCCTACAAGGCCCACATCAGCAATGCTCTTGAGTTCTAGCACAAGAACAGCTTCAGAACCAGGCAAACCAGTACGAAGGGACGATCGATCATCATTTGATGGTTGAACCTCAAAATCATTATCCCTCTGGACATCGTACTTTGCAGTCTTGGGCTTCATTGAAATGTTTGGGTAACATACGTTACCTAAACCACCTTCCCCTCCATGAGCAACAATCATTCGCTGACCTTGCTCTGTTAATTCTGCCACATTATACCTAATTTCTTCCAAAGCTTCTGATTCAAACCCATTTGCTTGCTTCATGCCTCTTGATTGGTCCAAAGTTAATTCATTTTTTAATGAATATTGCTCCACAATTGTTTCAGTACAAGATGATAACTGACCAGCAGCATCCACTGATTTGACTTTCTCTCCCATTCTTGAATTCTTGGAGTAAGATTGTTGATCAACTTCAGATTGATCAGTAGCAAGTGTGCCAGGGAGTTCCCATGGATCGAAATTGGCTGAAGAACGATTTTCAGCCATTGATGGTACTTCACCCTTTTTCAGATGAATTACGGTACCAATTGGCACTTGGAGAACCTGTTGCACACAAGAATCTCTCAGTTCTAAATGATAAAATAGAACCCAAGAGTGGATAACACAACGGTGGAAGTAAAGCAAAGAACTTGAAAGTAGTAACCTTGTCTTCTCCCCGAGTTCCTATCTTGTTCTTTGAGGTTCCATGCCCACCTCTACCCGCATTCTAAAGAGAATCACAAATGTCACAATGTTCACAGTCAAAGAAAGTCATTGAATGAAGACAAAAGAGAGAGAGGGGATAGGTTGGATAACATACAACATGATTTTGCAGACCACTGAAGTCCCAAACTGCAGCGGAACATTCTAAGATCACATCACCACCTCTTCCACCATTCCCACCTACATTAAGTCCATTAAACAGCAGAAACAAAAATAGTAATAAATCTAATAACTCATTGTAGCCAAAATAACACAAATTAACAACCATCACAAATTCTTAATTTCATGTATGCGTGCATGAGTATGCATTATAGTACTAATGAAAAAAACTCGTAAGTAACCATATGAAAGAGTTAAAGAGAGGAAACATTGAGAGAAAACTCACCATCAGGTTTACCACGACGATCATGGCGGCTACGGCGAAAACTTGTGGAGCCATTACCACCATCACCTCCTTTGGCATAGAGTGTATACCTGTCTCTCATTCTAGTCTCCTGCAAAAGAAGGCCCATAAAACCCCAACTATCAAACACAAGTCATAAGCATATGGTTCAAAGCGCTGAAAGTGAGCTAAGAGATAAGATACATGGCAAACCTGCAAAGGGGTATTCTTGTGAGGAGCATCTGAGTAAGAAAGCAGAGAGAAAATGTAGCATGGCGATTTCGAACATCTTCTAATGGTTTGTAATTGCAAAAGAGGTTTTGCTCGACGCATCCACATTTTTGGTGTCGACGAATTTCATAAACTAATTAACTTAACTAAGAATAGTATAAATAAATAAGAAGTAGTAGGCGTTAGTAAGAGCTCCTCTTTTTCTTTCATTCAAGCATTTTATCAAAGAGTTGATATTCATAGCTTCACAAAACAAACAAAGACATGTTTGGTCGGCTTAAACCATTTACCTTCGGTTTTTTGTGCTGCTAAAGCGGTGATGGTGATGGCAGGTACTGTTAAGACAGGGAAACCTGATGTTTGACAGAAGGTTTTCCCGGCCGTCAATGTCAGGTAGTGAAAACCGTGGCAGTCGAAAGGACGATGACAGGTGGGTGAAACCAAAGGATCTGCGATAACTGGCCCAATGTGCTGACCATTGCGGCCTTGCCCAATGCTATCCCACTAATATGGAGTTTGCACGATGGGCCAAACAATGTCGATTATGATTTAGCGTGAATATGACGAGTAATTACAAGCTAGTTTGTCATTTTTTTGGTGAAGTTTGTCATTTTCTTTTCTTCATTGAATTTGAATGAAATATTTCTATGTAAGACCCGAATTTTATTATACTATATACCATATTTGTACATGAATGATGGTGGAAATATGTAACGCCCTCGGAAGCCGGGATTTTCGGGCTAACTTTTTCTCTCACTTCCTATGTTTGTCTCTCGCTCAGTGTAGCTAAAACCTAATGAGTAGAGTCCCACTCCTATAGTTATTTAAGACTAGTTGTCTAAGGTCCCATTATAGTCTTCTCGTAAGACGTGTCGAAAACGACACTGAAAAACTTCCGTCCCTATTTCATTCCATCATCCATTCTCATACTAAGTACATCATCGTTTTAACCTATAGCAATTCCACATCTCAATATAATTTCTAAAATACTTAGCATCCATGTGATTCAATATATGAACATATTGAGATTACAACTTAACTACGAATCACAGTGGGTTTACAGATTCGATATCTCCTAGTACTTACATCCCGAATCCTATACATTGTGTGCACAAAAGAATTTAGTCTGGGATATAAACAAAAGAACAAAAGATTATACCTTGGCTCAACTTTTTGCAGCTCGACAAAAAGACTCTCAGTGCACCACGCTCGTGTCGAGTCTACCTGAAATAATCTGAGGTGGAAGGGGATGAGCTTTGGGGAAAGCCCAGTAAGAAAGCATACGCTAAATGATGTTAGGTTTCTACTATGTTTAATGCATGTGTATGCGTGAATGAATGTGCCAAAACTCATGCTTAAAGATGTTTTATCGGAAATAATACCAAATTGATAAACCATAGTTTATAAGCTATAAAATGTTATGCCAAGTAATTTCAAAACAGATTAGTACTCAAGCATTCACAAAATCAAGATATAGTAGTAGTAGAAATGCTACATTCGCTCATCTTTGTAACAGTATCGTAATATACATTTAAAACATTTTCACGAGACGAGCATTATGAGATTCGGTAACATAACAGGGATCTTTGGAAATATAACCAAGAAGCTTTCTATGAAAGCATCCACTGTAGCTAGCAGTGGTCGGTGTCCCATACCAGGGCTCTATCCATGATCATGAATCATCCCAGCACCAGTGATCATCTAGTAGCTGAGGTACAAGTCACGACTAGTTGTCGGACAATCATACGTAATCACCGCTACCCATTTGCCACACAGGCGGGATCCATGACGCAATTACGTATACGGCGCCTCAATGCCACACAGGCTTACTGAATGCCACACAGACATAATAAAACGCCACACAGGCGAGTGCCACATAGGCATTTCCGAGTGCCACACAGGCATTTCCAAGTGCCACACAGGCATTTCCAAATGCCACACAGGCATTATACATCATCACATGTATCATGAGTCAAAACTCGTTTAGAAATATATCTTACAAAATAGGTTGAGTACTAAAGGCATAAACCGTCCCACATACTTATAGTTTTAAAAATCTAATCGTACGAAGTCTCGATAACAAATAGCAGTGATTAATATGCATGAGGTTTTAAAGGCATTTAATAAATCCAATTTAATACCAAGAAACTTATTTAGACAATTTCTAACGAAATTTCGACATTATAACGGCATAGGTAGAACACTACCCAACGTCATAACCACAACTCAGATACCTGTAGAAAACTCAATCAAGCAATATATCTTTAATACACCAATTTCCAATACACATCCAAATCCAAATCCAAATCCAACTCTGAATCCAAGTCCAAGTCCAAATCCAAAACATTATGCATTTAAAATTCAATCCAACGTATTTGGACAATTAACCAAAAATGCATTTAAATCCATAAATATTAAATAACATTAATTTAAACATGCATAAGCATAGTAGACTGACAGGCATTTACCGTATATTCCCTTACCTAATGTTGCACAATATCGTGATTAAGGATACCACTTCCATATGCCTTAAACTTTAGCACTTTCTTGAACACTTTTAGCACGTTCTTGAATTTTGTTCTCCACTTAACCTACACTAAACGACACCTATACAATTACAAATTTAACACTTCTACTAAGGCTTAGACACTACCATACCACATGTCGTTTTAAATTACAATATATATTTTCATATATACACATATCACCATTTAAGAAACTAGATAGAATCCTTTACCTTTATAATTCACAAAACCAAAATTCCACTCAGCCTTGTCTTAAAAATCATTACATTAATATTAAAGTAGTTCTTCTCACATCTTAAATCTACCTTACGTCTAAAACATCATCCCATGTTACAACCCACCATTTACCTAGGTCTAAATTTAATATTTCTTTAATCAAAACCCATGTATATAAATCATGCAAGGAACTATTCTTACCTTATAATTTCTCATGAACTAGACTCTTCACATTTTTCCTTAACCATGATTTCCAAAATCCTATTGCTCATTCAAATATCCTCAAGCCAACAATTCCAAGCATGTTCATATAAATCTTTACTTAATACAAGATCATTATACTTAGCTACTTTAGGAAATTTCATGAATTAAAACCTTACTAGACAATTTCTTACCATATGATATCCCATGCTAGCCGAACACTTTTTCAAAGTTCTCTTTCACTGCACATGTCCTCCAAACAGCATCTATAATCACAATTTCCAGCCACAACATCATCATTTATTCTCTAAATAAAATTTCCTAATTTAAACATGTTCTACACCAAGCATTGATCCATCCTTACCTCTTAATAGATATTGTCCCTTGCCTATGGGTGTGCTCCCTTGCAGCTACTGTTTCGACTGCAAACAGCCAGCCTTCTTCAGCCCTTGTTCAGGCCAACTCAGCCCTTTTCTTTAGCCCCGAATCAATATTGAAATCTCTTGCCAAGTGCCCTTATACAACTTTAATTGCTGCACTGTTCTGACACCACAACAGCACCCAAAAATCTCCCAACATAGACCTTCCCTTCCACGGCTCCAACTAGTGCCCAAATGTGCCATTGGCAGTCCTCAAACTCTTCTTTGCCTAGCCGAAATGTCAACACCAAACACCCCTGATCAGGCCACGCCGCTGCCCTTGTTTCTATACCGATTTCCTAGCCAAATCAATGCCTAAAAATGCCACCAAAACATACCTGAATCAGCCTATAACAACCCCTTTCTTGATCTATTTCGAATCTGTAGCAATACCCAAAAATTCCATTTCTTTCCAACCCCCGACTGCTCTTTTCTTCCCTTGTTCTTTGCCTTTGATCGATATTCAAAGTCAGCCACACTTGTCCTTTAAACTACAACCGAGAGCCCCTGTTTTTGTTTCAGTTCTTCCCAAATGACAGACCCACGTTACTGTCCTTTATCAAGCAGAAATGAGCATCCTGCCAGCGCCCCTTTTCAGACCAAGAACAGCCTACACCAGCCGCTTATACCACTGCCGAGATCTGCTTCAACTCTCGATTTTCGCCTTTCCTGTTCGTTGCCATAAAGAAGACTGTGTTTGCTTCCCAATTTCCTTCAGCTGAGAGTGATATGTGAGTGGAGGTAGGTGAGCATTTGGCTTCTCCAAGACGCCACTAACAATTACCAATATTTTATGATTTAGTCACATGTGTTTTGTTTTATATATGTAATTATATATTATATAGTTTCCTGACTTTCTTTTACCAACTCTAAAATAACTAAGTATATTCATTTGTTAGTTATATATATATATATAGTTAAATGTTAATAGTTTATTTAAATACATATATATATTATTTATTTATTTATTTATTTAATTTTTTTATCAACATTTACTTTAAGATTGAAAAACATTTCGGCTATTACATTCTACCCACCTTAAGAAATTTGGTCCTCCAAATTTTTTCCAAGTCTTCTTCAAGCATGTGATGATGCTTTTCTTTATCACATTCTCTATATTCCAATACTCCAAGGTTTGGTAATCTCTAGTTTTCATCCATATATTACTACTTATCCTAGAGGTCACATTCACTTCCCATAATCCTTAAAACTCAACTATTTGATCAAACCCTAACAAGGGTGCTCTTAAAATGGGTAGGAATACTTATTCTTGTCATGCACTTATTCCATAATTTCAAATCAAGATTTAACCTTATCGACTTATCTTGGATTCCTTTCCTAGTAATATCTTTAAGCAACATATATATCTTAATGCTCAATCCCTAAATGAATTTCCTAGCATGCATGGGGTATACAACTAAATGTGTAAAGCTCGAATCATTCAAACAAAACTTGCACTTAATAGTTCAAATCTCACCTTCTATGACTGAGGTAGAACATCAATAGCTGAGTCCATCTCTGTCGAAAAGTTCTTAACCATATACCTTAGCTGTTCTCATCTAAAACAAACGCATGATTGCTATTATTGTGAGCAAATTCGACCTCTACACCTTAGTAGCCCATCTTTGCCGACTCTAAAATGAAATATACTCCAACCAACAGTCGCACTTACTATAGTTAGTATAAAGTTCTTTTTTTTTCTTTATGTGTTTGGAGGGACAATCTCTAAGTACTGAGCATGTTCTTACTAGGATCTAGCTAAGTTGAATTCTAACGAAAATCCGGCAACATAGCCTTTTAGGAAATGGAACCTCCTGCAGGTAGTTTACAATAAACCACAATCCAATTTCAACAATTTAAATCCACAACAGTCCCAAATAATAATAATTTTTTTTCCACAAATCAATCTTCAACAATGTTTAAAATCCACAAACAGTTCCAAAGTAGTTTTAATCTATAAATCAATCCTCAGTAATGTTTAAAATCCACAACTAATCATAAATCACCAATGTTCAGTACATTTTGAAATTTATAATTTTAATCGTAAATAACAATATGGCACTATCACCAACTTAGCATATATTTCTTACACATATGCAACATATTTCCAATCTCAAATAATTCATGCTTTGTATTCCAATCCAAGCGTACTTTAAAATTCTACAAGGATTCACTCTAAGTGCAAAATCATTGACTTAACTCACCACAATCCAAATACTCTTTATGATCCTGTAGAAAAATATATTTACTTATATAGAAGTACATATATTTATATATGAATTATGCCTAGAGAAATAAAAATAATAACATGGCACAAGACTACCAACTTGGCACGCAATTCTCATCACATCCACAATTACCCAAAATATTTCCTTCAATCATTGATATATATATATATATATATTAATTAAAAAGTTAAAACAATTAAAAAGTTATTTCTCAAACAAACTCTATATTTACCTCTAATTGCTCCTTGCTACAGTGGCTCTGATACAGTGGCTCTGATATATATATATTTATCCACATAGCATATTCAAAACCTTGAAAAATTCAATACATTAAATAAAACAATTTCATTGACCACATTCAAAATTTCTCAAAGTCATATGATTTATATTTACCCAATGTATATGTAATGTGTGGTACCAATATGGCCAACCACAACTTAATAATGATTTTCTTACCTCTTTATGCCAAAGCTTAATGCTTTGCAACACCACATATTTACTTGACAAATTGTCACTTCCTTGTTTCCTTTTTCGAGAATTACCTCTAGGTCGTGAACCTTTATAAGCTCCCTTGTGTTTTTCTCCACTTTGGAATAGCTATATCAACTCACTTTCCTTAGTGTTTCTCTACAGTTAAATACCAATTATCAATCATTTCTCTAGTATACATACATATGTATATATAAATAGATCAATGTAAAAGAATTATTTTTTTTTTACTCTTAAACCTCAGCTTAGCCGTACCATTTTACCAAATCTCCACCATGCTTTTCAGCAAATCTTACACCATATCTTATTTTTATTTCAGCATGTCATCAATATTTCATTACATGTATTTATATATATATATATATATTTTTTTTCACTTTGGATAACCTTTACTATTATTCCTTATAGTGGTCGAACCTCATGCTTCTTGTTTCCTTTAATCTTTTGGTTACGACCACACCTCCAAAACAACGGCCAATTTTCAAGTTTCTCTAGCCAGTTATCATCACACAACATCTTAGCCATAATCCGTAACACCTACATGTATTACTCTTAGGCTAAAAGGATAAGACCTAACCTTGATTTCTTACAGTAGTAAAATCTATCCCCTTGTTTAGTATTTTTTTTTTAGCTGCTGTTCTGTTTTAGTTTCCAACGGCAAAGGTCGACACTTTCAGCTCCCTTTCCTTGTTGTTTCTGCTTCAGTCGCAACTCCATCAAGTTCTTTCCTCCTCCTCCTTTCCTTTTCTTCTCCCCTTCTCCCTTAATGCTCAGGTTTCAACTAGTTGCTGTAAGCCCCTGACCTAGCTCTAAACAACACCAATTTGGAGACCTCTCTCAATACTCGAATCTGCATTCTATCAACACCACAAGAGGACAACCTTCAACCGTCGGCTTTCGCTTGATTTTCCATAACCAATGTAAAAGCACCACTAATTGTGACTCTCTATGTTCGGCAATTCTTGGCCTTATGGTTTACCTTTCCACACTTAAAATAAGCACTTGTCTTTAAGTAGCTAAACTTAATCCCATGATACTTACTACAACACGGGGAGGGCTTAGATCCCGATGTAGTAACAAGCTCAAAACTCAAGTTGAGGAGTTACAATTCTCTGCCTCCTTCTGGGGCATTATTCTTAACAGACTTCCTGTTTCTAAGCCACATACTCTTTTCCTTGTCTTATCAACCACCTTACTAGCTCATGGAGGTGATACAATTTGAGGTTAAGGCAATTACAAAGGAGAAAGTAGTGGCAGTACGGTACTCGTGGGTGTCAAGAGTTGTAACCAAAATGCCAAATAAACATGGCATTAACAACATTATATTCATGCTGTAAATGGGTCAATCAAGTATTGAAACTATCATGTCATATGAGTAGGTTTTGAGGTGAAGACGAGGTCCACCAGTCCCACTTATCTTAATTTAGGTTTTCTTACATCGAAAATGACCACCGTAGTGCGCTTCCAAACACTATTCGTAGTTTATATCCAGACAATACACAATGTTTTGGGATGTAAGTCTACTTCTAACCTATCTACACTGACACGAGACTAGACAAACTAGGCTCTGATACCATTCTGTAACGCCCTCGGAAGCCGGGATTTTCGGGCTAACTTTTTCTCTCACTTCCTATGTTTGTCTCTCGCTCAGTGTAGCTAAAACCTAATGAGTAGAGTCCCACTCCTATAGTTATTTAAGACTAGTTGTCTAAGGTCCCATTATAGTCTTCTCGTAAGACGTGTCGAAAACGACACTGAAAAACTTCCGTCCCTATTTCATTCCATCATCCATTCTCATACTAAGTACATCATCGTTTTAACCTATAGCAATTCCACATCTCAATATAATTTCTAAAATACTTAGCATCCATGTGATTCAATATATGAACATATTGAGATTACAACTTAACTACGAATCACAGTGGGTTTACAGATTCGATATCTCCTAGTACTTACATCCCGAATCCTATACATTGTGTGCACAAAAGAATTTAGTCTGGGATATAAACAAAAGAACAAAAGATTATACCTTGGCTCAACTTTTTGCAGCTCGACAAAAAGACTCTCAGTGCACCACGCTCGTGTCGAGTCTACCTGAAATAATCTGAGGTGGAAGGGGATGAGCTTTGGGGAAAGCCCAGTAAGAAAGCATACGCTAAATGATGTTAGGTTTCTACTATGTTTAATGCATGTGTATGCGTGAATGAATGTGCCAAAACTCATGCTTAAAGATGTTTTATCGGAAATAATACCAAATTGATAAACCATAGTTTATAAGCTATAAAATGTTATGCCAAGTAATTTCAAAACAGATTAGTACTCAAGCATTCACAAAATCAAGATATAGTAGTAGTAGAAATGCTACATTCGCTCATCTTTGTAACAGTATCGTAATATACATTTAAAACATTTTCACGAGACGAGCATTATGAGATTCGGTAACATAACAGGGATCTTTGGAAATATAACCAAGAAGCTTTCTATGAAAGCATCCACTGTAGCTAGCAGTGGTCGGTGTCCCATACCAGGGCTCTATCCATGATCATGAATCATCCCAGCACCAGTGATCATCTAGTAGCTGAGGTACAAGTCACGACTAGTTGTCGGACAATCATACGTAATCACCGCTACCCATTTGCCACACAGGTGGGATCCATGACGCAATTACGTATACGGCGCCTCAATGCCACACAGGCTTACTGAATGCCACACAGACATAATAAAACGCCACACAGGCGAGTGCCACATAGGCATTTCCAAGTGCCACAAAGGCATTTCCAAGTGCCACACAAGCATTTCCAAATGCCACACAGGCATTATACATCATCACATGTATCATGAGTCAAAACTCGTTTAGAAATATATCTTACAAAATAGGTTGAGTACTAAAGGCATAAACCATCCCACATACTTATAGTTTTAAAAATCTAATCGTACGAAGTCTCGATAACAAATAGCAGTGATTAATATGCATGAGGTTTTAAAGGCATTTAATAAATCCAATTTAATACCAAGAAACTTATTTAGACAATTTCTAACGAAATTTCGACATTATAACGGCATAGGTAGAACACTACCCAACGTCATAACCACAACTCAGATACCTGTAGAAAACTCAATCAAGCAATATATCTTCAATACACCAATTTCCAATACACATCCAAATCCAAATCCAAATCCAAATCCAACTCCGAATCCAAGTCCAAATCCAAAACATTATGCATTTAAAATTCAATCCAACGTATTTGGACAATTAACCAAAAATGCATTTAAATCCATAAATATTAAATAACATTAATTTAAACATGCATAAGCATAGTAGACTAACAGGCATTTACCGCATATTCCCTTACCTAATGTTGCACAATATCGTGATTAAGGATACCACTTCCATATGCCTTAAACTTTAGCACTTTCTTGAACACTTTTAGCACGTTCTTGAATTTTGTTCTCCACTTAACCTACACTAAACGACACCTATACAATTACAAATTTAACACTTCTACTAAGGCTTAGACACTACCATACCACATGTCGTTTTAAATTACAATATATATTTTCATATATACACATATCACCATTTAAGAAACTAGATAGAATCCTTTACCTTTATAATTCACAAAACCAAAATTCCACTCAGCCTTGTCTTAAAAATCATTACATTAATATTAAAGTAGTTCTTCTCACATCTTAAATCTACCTTACGTCTAAAACATCATCCCATGTTACAACCCACCATTTACCTAGGTCTAAATTTAATATTTCTTTAATCAAAACCCATGTATATAAATCATGCAAGGAACTATTCTTACCTTATAATTTCTCATGAACTAGACTCTTCACATTTTTCCTTAACCATGATTTCCAAAATCCTATTGCTCATTCAAATATCCTCAAGCCAACAATTCCAAGCATGTTCATATAAATCTTTACTTAATACAAGATCATTATACTTAGCTACTTTAGGAAATTTCATGAATTAAAACCTTACTAGACAATTTCTTACCATATGATATCCCATGCTAGCCGAACACTTTTTCAAAGTTCTCTTTCACTGCACATGTCCTCCAAACAGCATCTATAATCACAATTTCCAGCCACAACATCATCATTTATTCTCTAAATAAAATTTCCTAATTTAAACATGTTCTACACCAAGCATTGATCCATCCTTACCTCTTAATAGATATTGTCCCTTGCCTATGGGTGTGCTCCCTTGCAGCTACTGTTTCGACTGCAAACAGCCAGCCTTCTTCAGCCCTTGTTCAGGCCAACTCAGCCCTTTTCTTTAACCTCGAATCAATATTGAAATCTCTTGCCAAGTGCCCTTATACAACTTTAATTGCTGCACTGTTCTGACACCACAACAGCACCCAAAAATCTCCCAACATAGACCTTCCCTTCCACGTCTCCAACTAGTGCCCAAATGTGCCATTGGCAGTCCTCAAACTCCTCTTTGCCTAGCCGAAATGTCAACACCAAACACCCCTGATCAGGCCACGTCGCTGCCCTTGTTTCTATACCGATTTCCTAGCCAAATCAATGCCTAAAAATGCCACCAAAACATACCTGAATCAGCCTATAACAACCCCTTTCTTGATTTATTTCGAATCTGTAGCAATACCCAAAAATTCCATTTCTTTCCAACCCCCGACTGCTCTTTTCTTCCCTTGTTCTTTGCCTTTGATCGATATTCAAAGTCAGCCACACTTGTCCTTTAAACTACAACCGAGAGCCCCTGTTTTTGTTTCAGTTCTTCCCAAATGACAGACCCACGTTACTGTCCTTTATCAAGCAGAAATGAGCATCCTGCCAGCGCCCCTTTTCAGACCAAGAACAGCCTACACCAGTCGCTTATACCACTGCCGAGATCTGCTTCAACTCTCGATTTTCGCCTTTCTTGTTCGTTGCCATAAAGAAGACTGTGTTTGCTTCCCAATTTCCTTCAGCTGAGAGTGATATGTGAGTAGAGGTAGGTGAGCATTTGGCTTCTCCAAGACGCCACTAACAATTACCAATATTTTATGATTTAGTCACATGTGTTTTGTTTTATATATGTAATTATATATTATATAGTTTCCTGACTTTCTTTTACCAACTCTAAAATAACTAAGTATATTCATTTGTTAGTTTTATATATATATATATATAGTTAAGTGTTAATAGTTTATTTAAATACATATATATTATTTATTTATTTATTTAATTTTTTTTATCAATATTTACTTTAAGATTGAAAAACATTTCGGCTATTACAAAATAAATTGTTTTAGTGAAATTAAGGAATCATTTAATGTGAATTTCCACTTTTCATTGTATGTTATAATGTATATATGGTGTATAAAGAATAGATGGGATTTATTTTTATTTAAAGTGTGAAAACATTTAATGAAGAGTATGGCTGTCAGACAAATGGAGAAAAAATGAAAGGAAAGCTAATAAACATTGGCTGACAGTGGCGTGGAGTAGGAGTTAGCCAATCAACGTTGGCTGGCAGAGAAGTTGGCGAGGAGAAGAACAATTTTAGTCAAAAAGGAAGGAAGAAACGGACTGCAACGGGAGACCTTACCACCGTTCCTTTTGTCACCAATTTCTCTGGGTTTTAATTGCATGAAAGACGTGCAATGATGACATAAAACAGGATAAGAATAGGTGGCGAGTCCTAAGTGGATTTGTGGGGCTATATAAGAAGAATACCTGAGGAATTGTTACTCGCCCATTCTATTTGCTACAAATTCTACTTCATTTTTTCCGTTCCTTTCATAACCAAGGAGTTTCATCCTTCTGCCAGTCAAACCTTTTCTCACCATTGAAGAGCTAAGGAACAAGAGAAGTAAAGTTAAGAAAAGCAAGGAAGCATTCTATTGTTGGAAGAACAACTTAGTAAATGTGAGTTTCATAGTTTTATAGTTCTCTTGATATTTAATGATAGATTTCTATGTTTTACAACGAAATAGACATAGAGATAGTATTGTGGTAGTTGAATATTGTGGAATATATAAGAAACTAAATGGAAAAAAATAATAATACCAAGAATGATTTAGAAAAACAATAGACGAGTAAGGTGTATTCGCCCGAAGGGTGAGGCGAGTACACTGCAATACATGACTAGGCGAGAACATATTCTCCAATAGTTATGGGATTACCAGAATGATAGTTAATGGGCGAGGACATATATTCGCCAAACGGCGAGAAGGGTGACCATAGAGATCGCCCATGTGAAATGTTGATGATCGCCAATGGGGCGAGTAGGAGATAAAGAAATCACCAAACGTTATCCAATTCATGGGCGAGCCCATTTATGAATGAAAAGCCACGAATGGCGAACTGAAGTGATAAGAATGGCGAGTTGAGCTCCTAAGCTGGGCGAACTCCCCAGAAATGAGTTAATATTGAATGGCGAGTTTTTTGGGCGAATGGCGAACTGAGTCTTGCCAAAGTGCCACTATTATTAGGAAAATATAAATCGTTTTGGAAAATATTCGAAGGAAAATATTCGAAAAAGAAATATTCATAGTTTAAATAAATGCTTTTGCAGACGGGAATTGAGGAAGGCGGGCGAGAATCAAGGCTACATCAGACGAGGTAAGGAAGTAGTATGTGATGTAAATGCATGTCCTGTGGAGTAAAAATGTTAAGAAAATATTAGAAATTGTTTTATTTTCTGACATGCATTGGTTGATAAACTGTTTTGATCTTGGGCGTGCTACAAGCCGCCATATGTTGTATTGTTGGGAAAACTGGTTAAAGCGGGCGAGTAGTTTTTTTCCAGGCAGAAACTCGAGCGAGCCAAATGGCGAGCTCTCTTTTATGAGAACTGGGCGAATGCCCTTGTTTTAAAGAGAAATTCAGGTAAGCCATAGTCGGGCGAACCCCTTTTAATGTGTTTGGGCAGGTGACCCTTGTTTTAAATATAAGGCGGGCGAACCGTTATCAACGAGCTTTACGTGTTGTTTTTAAAAGCTAAGTGGCGGGCGAATAATAGTTCGCCATCTTGCCGAGTTAGTTAGGGACGAGCAGTAAAGGGCGAGCTGACTCTGGCGAACGATTTTAAAGTGTAATTTCTTAAACGAAAAATGAGTTATTTTAATATTTTGAAAATAGAAATATGAAACCTTTTTGGGGCGAGTTGGCTTTTGGGTGAGTTAACCATTGGGCGAGTCGACCAATGGGCGAGTTGAGTATTGGCAAGCTCACTATGGGCGAAATAGCCATGGGCGAGCCAGTCTAAACCGTACCTTCTCACACGGAAAATGTTGAAGTTACGGCTATTTTATTGTTGTATAAGACCTTTTGGAAATCAAATCATTTTATGAAAAGGATACATAAGATAACTTGATTTTGAGACATTAGGCCATGAGTTCATGCATTATCGTTCATATAATTTGCATGACCCATCTAAGGCGATGGCTCGGGACAAATAGACCAACGAGTGCATCCTAGGGCGTCACAGGGCTGATGGACCTGCCAAGTCTTCAGCGGTCTCGAGGTCACTTGGCAAGTGGACCCGAGGACCACCTACAGATTATGGCCATACATCTAGTTGAGATAGCCGTGAGTGGCGATGGCCTACGGGTGCACCCCAAAAGCGGATGACTTGTGTTCCTTGCATGATTTAAATTGCTGCCTAGTCTCAATTAAATGATTTATGAAAGGATCTGTTGAATTCCGTTTAATGTAAACTATATTCATTGTTTCCTAATGAGTTTGATCATTAGGATAATTAAATGTTTTTTTTGATAGTATAGTTTTTATATTTGTAAAGCAGCATACACCTTCCTTACTGAGCACGTTGTCGCTCACTCCTTATTTTTCCACTCCACAGATAACTGATTTGAACTAAGAGACTTACCTTCCTGAGATTGAATATCGCAGGTATGTTGTATTCTTTTATATATTCAGTAAAGTTATACAGTACTACTTTAAATATAAGGGAACGTATATACATCTTAAAAAAATGCTTTAATTATTCTTATTAAAGTGATAGGAGTTGATAAGCATCACAGACAGCCCAACCGGTAATTAAGAGTAAGTTATGAGTAAGTGTCATGGCATACAGTAGCTTTGGGATGTTACAGATTCAATGGTATCAGAGCAAGGTTGGTCGGATATCTAGTGATGCTTAAAGTAAACAGTATACATTCCCTATAGTATTGTACAATCTGAATATATAATTGATGTATTGTTAATAAGTGATAAACGATCTCTGTGGTACAGATATGAGTGGAAGAAGGAGGATGCGCTCAGTGAGAGGTATAGGCCGAGGTAGGGCGGCACAGACACCGGAACCTGCCACAAGACCTCCACGTCTTATACAGTTAAAGAGCATTGATAATCGTGTAACTCAAGTGGAGAGGTTAATAACAGATTTTATGGCTATGTATCAGGTGGATAGAGCCGCTGATAGGGCAGAGAGGGAGAGAGCTACAGCTCCTGCAGTCCCAGTAGAGGCACCAGTACCGCCACAGCCGGCACCAGTTGTGCCTGAGCCTGAGCCTATTCCACCACCAGCACCTCAGCCACCGGTAGCTCCACCACAGCCACTGATTTAGCAACCTCAAAATGCGGAGTCTTATTGTAATGTGGCATTGGTGAAATCCTTTAAGAAGTTGGATCCACCTAAGTTTAAAGGTACTAGGGATCCATTGGTGGCAGAGCAATGGGTGATTGAGATCGATAGATTACTTCAGATTATGAGATGTTCCGAGACAGAAAAGGTAGGCCTAGCAGTGTTCCAGTTGGCAGATGATGCGAGACATTGGTGGAAGGCCACTCAGATAGTATTATTTGCTCAGCATTAGGATCTGTCTTGGGATATTTTTGTGGAAGCTTTTAGGAGGCAGTATATTCCTGACACTGCTCAGGATAAATTACAGCAGGAATTCATGGGCTTAGTTCAGGGTAGCATGTCAGTGGACGAGTATGAGGCTAAATTTACTACATTGAGCCGTTTTGATCCACAGACTAGTGCAAATACCCGGTATAAGATTTCGAGGTTTAGAGCTGGTTTGAGACCATCCATCAGAATGAAGCTAGCCCCATTTGTTATGCAGACTTATGATGAGATAGTTCAACGGGCTAAGCTATGTGAGAGGGACTATGAGCAGTTCCAGCCCGATTTCAGTAGCAAGAGTAAAGGCTAAGCAAAGGGAAAGGCTAAGAGGTTTATGGAGGATAGACCAGGTAGAGAGCAGTTTAAGAGGACTAGATCTACGGGCATACAGATTTCAGAGGGCAAATTTGATAAGCCAGCAGTTTCTACTCCTGCCAGTGGCCCCACCACTACTCAGAGAAGTGTTGTGCCCTTATGTAGACATTGTGGAAGGTCGCATGGATCGCGCCCTTGTCCTTTAATGTCTGGGGTATGTTTTAGATGTGGATAGACGGGGCACTTTATCAAGAATTGCCCGATGCTCAGAGAGTCGACTGCTTCTACTAGACCTCCTGCATTACCTCCGATAGCGGCCCCTGCAGCTCAGAGTGAGCCAGAGAAAGCGACACCCTCACAGCCTAGGCGGGCGACAGCCGCAGAGAATGGTAAGAAAGTTGTGACTCAGGGTCGGGTGTATGCATTAGATCAGGAGACTGCTGACGCCTCTATCGATGTGATTAAAGGTAAGGTTTATCTTTTTGATATTCCCGTAATTGCCTTAATTGATCCTGGTTCTACCTATTCATTCTTATCGCCTGCATATGCCAACAGGACCCCAGTAGAGCCGGAGTTGTTAGAGTATATTTTGCAAGTGAAAACTCCTTTTAATGATTTCCAGAGGACAGATATTATATATAGGAATTGTAAATTGACTATAGGAGAGAAGGTTGTGACAGCTAACCTAATTTTGTTGGATATATATGATTTTGATATCATTTTAGGTATGGATTGGTTAGCTGCAAACCATGTTAGTTTGGATTGTAATACTAAGTTTATTACCTTCTCTCATCCCGAAAAGTACATTGTAAAGTTATTGTAAATTAATAAAAAGTATGTATATTTATGAAATAATATGTGTACTGAAATTGTGGTTGTGTATGAATGTGTATGAAGGATATATTGCTTGCGTGGAGGATGTAGAAAAGAAGCATCCAAAGATCCAAGAGATTCCTGTGGTTAAGGACTTCTCGGATGTATTTCCAGAGGAATTACCAAGGTTACCACTGGATCGAGAGACGGAGTTTATGATCGAGTTGGTACCCGGTACGGAGCCGATTTCTAGACCCCCATATAGGATGGTACTGACAGAGTTAGATGAGCTCAAGAAGCAGCTCCAACAGTTATTAGATAAGGGATTTATATGTCCCAGTGTGTCACCGTGGGGAGCTCCAGTACCATTTGTTCCGAAGAAGGATGGTAGTCTCCGGTTGTGTATAGATTATCGGATGTTGAATCGGGCTAACATTAAGAATAAGTATCCACTACTTCGGATTGATGATCTGTTTGATCAGCTCAGGGGTGCACAGGTGTTTTCCAAGATAGACCTACGGTCAGGCTATCATCAATTGAAGATTAAGGAGTCGGATGTGCATAAGACAACCTTTCGGACTCGCTATGGCCACTATGAGTTTCTAGTGATGCCTTTTGGATTGACAAATGCCCCTGCAACATTTATGAGTTTGATGAATGAGGTATTTCATCCATTTTTGGATAAGTTTGTCATAGTATTTATAGATGACATTCTGATTTATTCTAAGACTCCAGAGGAGCACGAGCAGCATTTGCAGATTGTTCTACAGACCCTCAGAGAGCGGAAATTGTATGCTAAGCTTAGTAAATGCGAGTTCTGGCTTGACCATATAATATTTCTCGGGCATGTAGTGTCGAGGGACGGGGTATCAGTTGATCCGTCCAAGATAGAGGCCATTGTTCAGTGGGAGAGGCCTAACACGGTTACCGAGATACGGAGTTTCTTAGGTCTTACCGGGTACTATCGCAGATTTGTAGAGGGATTTTCTAGACTTGCTGCTCCATTAACACGACTCACCCGCAAGGACATAAAGTTTGAGTGGAATGATGCGTGTGAGCGTAGTTTTGGTGAACTTAAGAAGAGATTGACCAGTGCCCCCGTATTAGCCCTTCCTAGCGGATCAGGTGGGTTTATGGTGTATACCGATGCATCCGCTCAAGGTTTAGGGTGTGTGCTCATGCAGCATGGTAGGGTTATAGCCTATGGTTCTCGACAATTGAAGGATCATGAGAGGAATTACCCGACACATGACTTGGAGCTAGCTGCTGTAGTGTTTGCACTGAAGATATGGCGACATTACTTGTACGGGGAGAGATTTCAGATATATACAGATCATAAGAGTTTGAAATATATATTCTCCCAGCGAGAGTTGAATTTGAGGCAAAGACGGTGGATGGAACTACTAAAGGATTATGATTGTAAAATTTTGTATCACCCAGGTAAAGCTAATGTAGTAGCGGATGCACTGAGCCGTAAGCATGTTGGCATGGTATCGTACATGATGATCAAGGAGCATGAGTTGATAGAGCAGTTCTCTAATCTCAGTCTGACAGTTGTTTCCTCTGACCAGTATGGGTTTACGGCTAGTTTTCGTATAGAGCCGGATTTGATGGACCGAATCAGGGAAGATCAGAGAAGGGATGATTATTGTATTGGGATTGCCAGTCAGATTCAGATGGGAGTTATGTCAGATTTTGAGATTGGCACCGACGGGATACTGAGGTTTAGAGGTCGGATATGTGTTCCCGATGATCGACAGCTTAGAGATTTGATTTTATCGGAGGCCCATACCTCTAGATACACGTTACATCCGGGTAGTACTAAGATGTACCAGAATCTCCGGAGAGTGTATTGGTGGCCTAAGATGAAGAAAGACATCGTTGAATTTGTTGCTAGATGTCTAACATGCTAGCAGATTAAGATTGAGCATCAGAAGCCGGCGGGTATGCTTCGACCATTATCGATTCCTATGTGGAAATGGGAGCATGTAACTATGGATTTTATTATGGGATTACCACGGACCCGAAAGGGGTATGATGCTATTTGGGTGATAGTCGACAGATTAACTAAGTCTGCTCATTTCTTAGCCATGAGATCTACAGATTCAGTTAGTGCCTTGACCGAATTGTATGTCAGGGAGATAGTGAAGTTACATGGTGGTCCAGTGAGTATTACCTCTGATAGGGACTCCCGCTTCACCTCTCATTTCTGGGAGAGATTTCAGGAGGCTATGGGATCCCAGCTGAGTTTTAGCACCGCTTTTCATCCACAGACTGACGGGCAGTCCGAGCGTACTATACAGATGCTCGAGGATATGTTGAGAGCGTGTGTATTGGATTTTAGAGGCTCATGGGATGATCACTTACCCCTGGCAGAATTTGCTTATAATAATAGTTTCCATACGAGTATCGGCATGGCACCGTATGAGGCCTTGTATGGCAGACGATGCAGATCCCCGATAGCATGAGAAGAAGTGGGAGACCGTAAACTGTTAGCTCCTGATTTGGTCGAGCAGGCTTCTCGTGATGTACGGATGATTTGTGAGAGGCTCAGAACGGCTCAGAGTCGGCAGAAGAGTTATGCAGATACTAGACGCCGACCATTGGAGTTGGTAGCGGGTGATTATGTGTTTTTAAAGGTTGCACCGTCTACGGGTATAATGAGATTCGAGAAGAGAGGAAAGTTGAGTCCTCGATACATTGGACCATATGAGATCTTAGATTGCGTGGGAGATGTGGCATATCG
Source organism: Heritiera fomes (assembly GCA_032173925.1). Classification (NCBI taxonomy): domain Eukaryota; kingdom Viridiplantae; phylum Streptophyta; class Magnoliopsida; order Malvales; family Malvaceae; genus Heritiera; species Heritiera fomes. The sequence continues at coordinate 37,253,167 of JAPDPM010000007.1, forward strand.
GTTAGCACTACCACCAGAGTTGTCAGGAGTGCATAACGTGTTCCATGTCTCGATGTTGAAGAAGTACCATCCAGATTCTTCTCACGTGATTCGACACGAGCCGCTGGAGATCCGAGAGGATATGAGTTACGTTGAAAAACCAATACGGATCCTGGATAGGAAGGAAAAGGTATTGCGATCTAAAACGATTCCTTTGGTTAAAGTGCTCTGGCAGTATCATAACGAGGAGGAGGCTACTTGGGAGTTAGAAAGCCTTATGCATGAGAAGTATCTAGAGCTTTTTCAATGATAGGTCCAAGTTAAATTTGGAGGACCAAATTTCTTAAGGTTGGGAGAAATGTAAGACCCGAATTTTATTATACTATATACCATATTTGTACATGAATGATGGTGGAAATAAATTGTTTTAGTGAAATTAAGGAATCATTTAATGTGAATTTTCACTTTTCATTGTATGTTATAATGTATATATGGTGTATAAAGAATAGATGAGATTTATTTTTATTTAAAGTGTGAAAACATTTAATGAAGAGTATGGCTGTCAGACAAATGGAGAAAAAATGAAAGGAAAGCCAATAAACATTGGCTGACAGTGGCGTGGAGTAGGAGTTAGCCAATCAACGTTGGCTGGCAGAGAAGTTGGCGAGGAGAAGAACAATTTTAGTCAAAAAGGAAGGAAGAAACGGACTGCAACGGGAGACCTTACCACCGTTCCTTTTGTCACCAATTTCTCTGGGTTTTAATTGCATGAAAGACGTGCAATGATGACATAAAACATGATAAGAATAGGTGGCGAGTCCTAAGTGAATTTGAGGGGCTATATAAGAAGAATACCTGAGGAATTGTTACTCGCCCATTCTATTTGCTACAAATTCTACTTCATTTTTTCCGTTCCTTTCATAACCAAGGAGTTTCATCCTTCTGCCAGTTAAACCTTTCCTCACCGTTGAAGAGCTAAGGAACAAGAGAAGTAAAGTTAAGAAAAGCAAGAAAGCATTCTATTGTTGGAAGAACAACTTAGTAAAGGTGAGTTTTATAGTTTTATAGTTCTCTTGATATTTAATGATAGATTTCTATGTTTTACAACGAAATAGACATAGAGATAGTATGGTTGTAGTTGAATATTGTGGAATATATAAGAAACTAAATGGTAAAAAATAATAATACCAAGAATGATTTAGAAAAACAATAGACGAGTAAGGTGTATTCGCCCGAAGGGTGAGGCGAATACACTGCAATACATGACTAGGCGAGAACTTATTCGCCAATAGTTATGGGATAACCAGAATGATAGTTAATGGGCGAGGACATATATTCGCCAAACGGCGAGAAGGGTGACCATAGAGATCGCCCATGTGAAATGTTGATGATCGCCAATGGGGCGAGTAGGAGATAAAGAAATCGCCAAACGTTATCCAATTCATGGGCGAGCCCATTTATGGATGAAAAGCCACGAATGGCGAACTGAAGTGATAAGAATGGCGAGTTGAGCTCCTAAGCTGGGCGAACTCCCCAGAAATGAGTTAATATTGAATGGTGAGTTTTTTGGGCGAATGGAGAACTGAGTCTCGCCAAAGTGCCACTATTATTAGGAAAATATAAATCGTTTTGGAAAATATTCGAAAAAGAAATATTCATAGTTTAAATAAATGCTTTTGCAGACGGGAATTGAGGAAGGCGGGCGAGAATCAAGGCTACATCAGACGAGGTAAGGAAGTAGTATGTGATGTAAATGCATGTCCTGTGGAGTAAAAATGTTAAGAAAATATTTGTCATAACGTATTAAGTTTCGGGAAATCTAATAGCTAGACACTAAAATTATGGGAGTCGCCACCAACCATTCTACCTAGGTGTGATTGGTCACCTATTCAAATTAAGGATAAGGCTTGGTCTACGTTCAAAGATACTAGGATTCGGGAGTACGGTTACGTGTAGGGAATGATTAGCACCCCTGCAACGCTCATCCTAAAATGGTACCAACTAGTTTTAGGTTATCTTTACAATTTGCCTTGTATTTATATTAATTTCGATATGCTTATATATTGGGAATATTTCTAAGATTTTTCCATCAATTTGGCTCCAATCTTAAAAATTTCCCTCACCTCAAGATGTTCAAGGAGTCTCGATTGACTTTCTTGAATTACATCGTCGGATAAATTAAATCATTTATGAAAATCTTTATTTTTTCTAATTTTGGCTCTAATTTCGACTCCATATTAATCTCTATATTTTTTTAATCTTAATTTATCTATATATTTTATTTATTTATTTTATTTATTTAGAGAATAAATAAGAATCATGATTTGTTAAAGTTTTCTTAAAAGCGTCCCATCAATTTGGCTCGGCCTAAAAGAAATCTTTTCACCTAGAAATTTCCAAGGAGTCTCAATTGACTTTCTTAGAATTTCATCATCAGCATGAGTCATACTTATTTCTTATTTTATTTTTATTGTACTCTTGTCTTCGTATCACCTCTATTTATTTACTTATGCATTCGTTTATTTATTTAATTGGTATTTATATTTATTTAAGCTCAACTTATATTTTATTCATTTTGTTTATTTATATTTATTTAATCTTAAAATAAATATGAATTATGTTTTATTGAAAATTCTCCCAAAAGTATCCCATCAATTTGGCTCAACTTAAGGGAGGATCCTCTCACCTAGAAATTTCAAGGAGTCTCAATTGACTTTCTCGAAATATCATCATCGGCATAATTCACATTCATTCCAATTCTCAACCTAATTCCTATTTCTTACTTATTTATTATTCTTGTCTATGTTCATTTTATTTCAGTTTTTACTAATTAATTTTTTATTCCTTCCATTTATTTTATATCTATTTAATTTTAAAATAAATATGAATCATATTTTATTGAAAATTCTCCCAAAAGTATCCCATCAATTTGGCTCAACTTAAGGGAGGATCCTCTCACCTAGAAATTTCAAGGAGTCCCAATTGACTTTTCTCTAAATTTCATCATCGGTATAACTCATATTTATTTCTTTATTATCTAATATTATTAATTACTAATTATTTTCAATCTAAGCAATTTCATTCTATTTATTTAATTTTTCATCTAATTTGTGTTCTTGTATTTCTATTTATTTATCAATATTCATCTATATTTTAATAAAAAAATTTTATATAATTAATACATCTTAATTTCAATTCAATCATAATTTTTGCATACGAAAATAAACAAACAAATAGATAATACATCAAACATATGAATGCCTACATAATCAAATTATATCATTTATATTATCTATGCTAAGCATTCAAACCACTTTTTCACGTTAATTTCCTTAAGTTTGTATTTTAATTTTGCCTAAACTATTATCTCACCCAAATATCTAATTAAAACAATTATAGAATGAACTAAACTAAATTAATGGGATACCTAAAAAGTATTTAAAAAAAATTGTAGTGGGATGCATGATTCTTACCTCCACCTTGCAAAAATCGTTCAATGGCAAAAGTATTCTTACTTTATTGTTCTGACAACCAAATTTCAATCTACTTTACAAAGCTGCTCACTCGTATTGCATCTCCACTCAACAACAACTGGTGATGATGAAACTTGGGCGGCTGTTTGTGACAAGGGTTGGAAACAGCAAGGCCGGCGTTGACAAACAAATTACAATGGCATCTTTTTATTATATTTTTTCCTTTAAACAACAAATTGCGATAAGGATGTTGCAGTAGGCGTGGCTTGATGCAACGCGTATGGGTGCAGCAATGAACGGTGCAACGGCTGGAACAAAGCGGCGTGGTGAAAATGATGGAGATGCGGTCTTGTTGGTACGATGACAGTGACCCAACAAGTGGGCTTAGAAAAAAAAATAAAATAAGACAAAACCGCAGCAAGCTTGGTGCAGGGCTGTAGAAGTTGACGATGTGCCAAGAATTGGTGCAGTAGACTTAACTTGGAGATGGAGCAGGAACCTTGCTCAGAATTGGTTCTTTGTCTTCACAGCCCTTACATTCCGCTTCTTTCAACTGCTGCCTGCTCCAATTTCGACAACTCTCATGGATCTTAAATTGCTTCGGCTCAACCTTATCTCTTTCAACAACTCGTGTTTCGAAACTTCTTCTAAACGCCAAGGCACCCAACAACAGGGGAGTAACAGCAACACGACAAGGGCGGCCAGTTGAGAACGGCGTGGAGCTTAGCAACCGAAGATTACGATGATGCGGTGTTGATGAAGCAGAGAAGGAAATGGGTGGATGTTGACGATGTTGGAACGATGCTGGAACCAAGAATGATGCAGCGGGCTGGACAATGAAGAAGGCAGCGGTGAGATGGAGGGAGGCGCAGTGCAAAGGGAATTGTAGCTGGCTCGGTTTTGAGGTCGTGAAAAACAGTGGAGGATAGTAGGTAAGGATGATGATGTGGCAGCCTGGTGCAGAACCAGTTGATCGAAGGCTTCCACTCCCTTCCGTTTCTTCTTCTCCTCAAGGTCTTTTCTAGGGTCTTCTTCTCTAGGTTTTTTTTCTCTTTTATAGACCTAGGTTTTCTTTTTTTGTTTTTGATAATAAAAATCAAGAATCAATCTTTTAGGAAATTTTAGATTTCAAGAATCGGATCTTAAATCCGATATTAATTCTGATTTTTCTTCCCATAAAATTTAAATTTCAATCTTTAATAATCTCATTTAAGTCTGCTTTTCTATCAAAATTAATTTCGATTTCTTTCCCTTTTTATTATATTTTATAAAAATAAAAAACAAAATTTATTTCTAAATCTAAAATAAAATAATAAAAAAAAGAAATAAAAAATAAAAAAAATCAATGATAAGATATATAAAAACTAATTAATTAAAAATGTTTGAAAAAGAACCGGACAAAAATGGTGTCTACAGTTGCCCCTTTTTGCACTTTGCTGTGAAACAGTAATGGTGCAAAGACATAGACAACCATTTTGTCCGAATGCAAACCTATCAATGAATTTTTTTTTGTAAAATATGATATTTCCTAGCCATCTTTCACATAAGGCTAAGGAATAAATGCCAAATGAAATTTCCTAACCTTCTTCTCTTATAAAGATTGAGGAATGAATGCAAAATGAAGTTTCCTAGCCTCTTCTATCATAAGACTAAGGAAATGAATGCAAAATGGAATTTTCTAGTCTTTTCTATCATAAAACTAAAGAATGAAATTTCCTAATCATAAGATTAAGGAATGCAAAAACATGAATTTTCCTAGTCTTTCCTATCATAAGACTAAGGAAATGAATGTAAGATGAAGTTTTCCTAGTCTCTCCTATCATAAGACTAAGGAAATGAAAGTAGAATGGGATTTCCTAATCCTTTCTATCACAAGATTAAGGAATGCAAAATGAAATTCCTAGTCTCTCTTATCATAAGACTAAGGAATGCAAGATGAAGTTTTCCTGGTCTTTCCTATCATAAGACTAAGGAATGCAAAATGAATGAGATTTCCTAATCTTTTCTATCACAAGATTAAGGAATGCAAAGTGAAATTCCTAGTCTCTCCTATCATAAGACTAAGGAATGCAAGATGATCATGAAATAAAAGCCCCTCTCACTAGAGGTTATGAGACTTTTGAAAACAAAAAGCTCCTCTCAACAGAGGCAATGAGACTTTTGAAAAATACAGAGCTCCTCTCATCAGAGGCAATGAGACTTTTGAAAAACAAAAAGCTCCTCTCAATAGAGGCAATGAGACTTTGAAAAATGACCTTGTGCTCCTCTCACCAGAGGCATTGGAACTTTGAAAAATAATCTTGTGCTCCTCTTACCAGAGGCATTGAGACTTTTGAAAAATAAACCTTATGCTCCTCTCACCAGAGGCATTGGAACTTTGAAAAATAATCTTGTGCTTCTCTCACCAGAGGCATTGAGACTTTTGAAAATAAAGAGCTCCTCTCAACAGAGGCATTAAGACTTTGTGAAAAATAACGAGCTTCTCTCAACAGAGGCATTGAGACTTTTGAAAATAACGAGCTCCCCTCAACAGAGGCATTGAGACTTTTGAAACATAAAGAATTTCATTCAGAATGCTAGTTAACATGGGCTTGATTGCGCTTAACTTTCATTTTGATGCCGACGATATTGAACTTCATCCTCCTTTAAGGTGTCAGCTAAACTGACTTTACTCTTTTCTAAGGCTTTTCAAAAAAGTATTTTTCTCATCATTTTCTCATACCTCATCATTTTTCCAGATTACCATATCTTATATTTTCTCTTTTCCTCAAAATTTTAATCATTTGGAACTTTTTATCCTAATGTCTTTAACAAATAGTTCAATGTCAAAATGCACTAATGAAATGTCATGCATGTCATGAATATAATGAATGCCATAAATGTTATGCACATGTCAATGTCATGCTCCCTGAATTATTCCATGAATGTATGCAAATGCATTCTCAATTGTGGTAACAAGATTCTCAAGCTCATCTTGTCTTTCTCAAGTCCCACATATCTGCTGGATTCTTTAAATCTCCTTTCATTTAACATCCCATCTTTTATTGAGTCCTAGTCCAGTTATGCCCGAAGACTAGCCATCATGTTTTCAGATTCGTATATTCATCATTCACTTTTGTTTCTTTCTCTCTCTTAGTAATGCAAGATTTCTCAAAAGAATATATTTTTTTTTTCAAAAATTTACCCAAAAAAGGTTGCCAACATTTTTTTATTTTCCTTCCAACTCGACCACCAATGTAATGCACTTATGCATATTCTCAATTTGTTATATGGGTGAAATAAATTTGAATTGATCATGAGAGATATAGATATTCATTCTTAGAAAAGAAATATGAAATCAAGAAAAATCAATGGGACAGTCTGTTTGGAATGAGGTTTTTAGTATCCATTTAATGAACATTCTGATAATTTCAATCAAGTCAATCTAAAATTCTTTTCCAAAAGCCCACTCTTATGTTGATATGTTCATTCATGTAATGTATGGCAATCTTGCCCTTGTATCAAAACTTTTTAATGCTGATATTTTCCTAAGCCGCCTTTTTTCGGTTTTCAACTTAGGTGCCCCCTCATTTGATTCAAACTGCCCTTTTTGAGTTTTCAATTTGAATCCTCCTTTTTCTTTTTTCTTTTCTTTTTCTTTTTTTCATATTTTTTCTTTTTTCTTTTCTTCATTTTCAACTTCATTGGCTATGACAAACTTCAACCTTCAGTGCTCAATCCAAATTAATGCCCCCTAATAGGCATTCTCGATTTTGATCCAAGATATCTTCTAAAGCTCATGGACTTCTTCATTCAACTTGATCTACTTCTTTTATCTCCATTGAACCTTCAAAAGATCATTATCCTACTGTACAAGTATGTCTTCATTCAATGCATGATTCTTCAATTTAAGCATTTACATTTGATCAAAATGGGCTTTTAAAGGCATGTAATGTAGACTCAGGTGAGGGTTTATGAAAGAAAAGGATAAAGTAGGCCCAAAATGTGTTTGGGTTTATAAACCAAGGAATCACCTTTTTTAACACGTAAAACACTCAGGCATTTAGCACCTTTCTAGTTCACTCATTTCTTTTCTTGCTTCTTTTTCTTCTTTTTTTTGGGTTTTCTTTTGAATTTAAACCCTTTTTCTTTTCTTCTTTTTTTTTCATTTAACTGGGCTATTTCTTTTTTTTTTTGCCTTTTGATTCATCATGAACACTTTCATCTTTGCCCCCAAAATTTCTTTATTTCATCTTCCTTGCCCCCAGTGTGGAGGGTGATCCTTGGTGGGTTATAAAAAATATAATAGGCTCAAAAGGGATAATCCAAGGATAATTTGACTCATGCTTGAAGGATAGTAAAAGAAGGCCATTTTTCATTTCAAATGTAAGTGCTCTCCTTAAAGATCATTTATTGAATAATAACAAACTTGTTAGAAGCTTTTGTAATAGATTCACCTTTCTCGTATCGTCTATCAAGTGCGGATGGTGAACAACCTTTCCTTCATTTTCTTATTTTCGCAACATTGGCAAATCAATGACTCATAAATAATAGTAGTTCTTTCAAAATTGAATCCTAGATCTATTGACATCATTATCATCATGTTCATTATTTGGATACTTGTGAATGAAAGATATGGCGAGTATGTGGGAAATGGCAAATGAACAGATAGAATGAGAAATTGACAGTGCATCACACTGGTCATTTTAATTGAAAGGAACTAAATAAAAGCTAGCCCATACATAAAATTTATTTCATGCTTATGGGCTTAAGCACTTTCAAAAACTATCTTGCATTACTGAAAGAAATAAAAGAAAACAAAAACAAAACTAGAGTTTATAAATCTTCAAAATTGTCAAGCTCAAACCCTTCATGCCCCTCCACAAAACTTATCCCTCATTGGTATGGTTGGGCAATGGGTTTACATCCGTAGCCGGTTCCCCTTTGGCTTCAAAACTCAACATGCCAGCTTTTATCAATCCTTGCACTCTATACTTCAGTGCAGTGCAATTCTCCAGAGAGTGACCAACGTTCCTGAAGTGGTACTTGCATTGAGCGTTCTCATCATACTATTTTGGATATGGAGGCTTGAGAGGTTCCACATATACGGGGGCAATAAGTTGTCCTTTGATCAATTTTGGGTATAACTCAGTGTAGGTCATGGGGATTGGGTCAATGGGAGTCCTTTCTCTTTTTGGCCATGATGCATTATGATTGCCCTCTTGTCTATTGAACTGCTTAGTTGGTTGAATATTTGGGGCAAGTGTCTGGGGACCAGGTTGAGTGTTAACCTTGGGGTATGAATGGTAAGGATTTTGAGCAAAATGGTATGGTTGTGGCCTGTGGTAAGGGTGTTGTGGAACATAGCCTCCATATTGCCTTCCATATGCAACAGCATGGACTTCTTCTTCCCTCCTTTTGTTGGCTCCTCCTTTCTTCTCAATATTGTTGGGAGGTTCGATCTTACCACTCTTGATTGCATTCTCAATTATCTCACCAGACAACACCATATCAGCGAAATTCTTAGTGGCATTACCAATCATCCTATCGTAATATGGAGCCTTTAAAGTGTTAACGAACATAATGGTAAGCTCCTTCTCTGAAAGTGGAGGTTGCACCTCTGCAGCCATGTCACGCCATTTTTGGGCATATTGCTTGAAACTCTCATTAGCCTTCTTTTCCATGCTTTGTAAAGACAGACGATCAGGGGCCATGTCAGCAACATGTTGATATTGAACCATAAATGCTCTTGCCAAGTCATTCCAAGTGGTGATTCGAGTTCCATCCAATTGATTATACCACTTCGCTGCAGATCCAGTAAGGCTTTCTTGAAAGATATGAATAAGAAGTTTATCATCTTGAGCATAGGCAGCCATTTTTCGGCAATACATAATGAGATGAGACCTAGGGCAAGAAGTCTCATTGTACTTTTCAAACTCCGAGGCCTTAAATTTGGGTGGAATGATTAAATCAGACACCAAACACAACCCAGTAGCATCCATGGGCCCATATAGATCTAGGCCTTCAATAGCTCGAACTCTTTCCTCCAACATATTGATCTTTCGTTGTGACATTGCCTCATCTTTCTCTTCTACTTGTTTGGCTTTCAACTTCTCAAATTCCCTTAGGTCATCTAAGTCGGGCACCTCAATGGGATCAGTAGATTTTGCGCCTTGGGAAGGATGGGCGGGTCCTTGGAATTGAGCTTGTCCAAACACTTGGGGTATAGCAGTGTGAGCAGGCGGATATACTCTTTCTTGGGATGTTTGATTTGGATGATGACCGAATCCAGGAGGGTATATGGGATCTTCCATGCTACGTTGTTGGACCCCTGCAACTTCCTCTACAACTCCTTTGTTCTTGCTTAGATTTTTCAACAACTCTGTAATTTGGGCCAATTGCCCCCTCATTTCCTCTTGAGCGTTTTCCATCTTTTCCATGCGCATGCTTGATTCTTCTTCCATGATCTTAGCTTGATAGTGAGTGTTGTGTGAATGAACCTTTGGTCGAGCTATCTTCGAATCTTTTATTGCCACAATTAAGAATTTATCATTTCACATGTGGTGATGCTTGAAAAATTTTGAAGATGCTTTGTTTAAAAACAATGAGATGAAGATGAACAAAACAAGATGATGCTACATACGTATGAATGGAATAGTATGTCATGTAACAATAACGGATGAGTGATGCATGGAAATGTTTTGGTGAACTCATAGTACCCTCTTAGTGTCTCATGTATAAATCAAACTCAAACAAACTAGATCAAACATGTGTCCTAAATAATGGGTATTTTCTTATAGTTGGTCTTATAAATTTCACTATATGCATGACTTTAGATAAAAGGGCTAAAGGTTCTCAAATTGTTCCTTACTGTCGTCTACACAAGACTAGTAAGGCACCCAATCCTCACCCATTACAGGTTACAAACGGAAAGGTTCAATTTGAGTGGAAGTATTTCGCTAGCCATTGCGGAGGTATTACCTCACGAGAGCGTAGTTACTTTACTTCCTCCTAAAAGGATAGAGCCCGGGTAAAGGGCTAATGAATGCACATGCACGTGAAGTGTGTGTCGAAGAAACATATAGTTATTAATATCAAAATTAAGATTCATAAGGCAAACCTAAAATAACCTAAAACCAATCGTTGGCTTGACTCTCTAAAGTCCCCAGTGGAGTCGCCAAACTGCATAACGTATTAAGTTTCGGGAAACCTAATAGCTAGACACTAAAATTATGAGAGTCGCCACCAACCATTCTACCTAGGTGTGATTGGTCACCTATTCAAACTAAGGATAAGGTTTGATCTACGTTCAAAGATACTAGGATTCGGGAGTACGGTTACGTGTAGGGAAGGATTAGCACCCCTACAACGCCCATCCTAAAATGGTACCAACTAGTTTTAGGTTATCTTTACAATTTGCCTTGTATTTATATTAATTTCGATATGCTTATATATTGGGAATATTTCTAAGATTTTTCCATCAATTTGGCTCCAATCTTAAAAATTTCCCTCACCTCAAGATGTTCAAGGAGTCTCGATTGACTTTCTTGAATTACATCGTCGGATAAATTAAATCATTTATGAAAATCTTTATTTTTTCTAATTTTGGCTCTAATTTCGACTCCATATTAATCTCTATATTTTTTTAATCTTAATTTATCTATATATTTTATTTATTTAGAGAATAAATAAGAATCATGATTTGTTAAAGTTTTCTTAAAAGCGTCCCATCAATTTGGCTCGGCCTAAAAGAAATCTTTTCACCTAGAAATTTCCAAGGAGTCTCAATTGACTTTCTTGGAATTTCATCATCAGCATGATTCATACTTATTTCTTATTTTATTTTTATTGTACTCTTTTCTTCGTATCACCTCTATTTATTTACTTATGCATTCGTTTATTTATTTAATTGGTATTTATATTTATTTAAGCTCAACTTATATTTTATTCATTTTGTTTATTTATATTTATTTAATCTTAAAATAAATATGAATTATGTTTTATTGAAAATTCTCCCAAAAGTATCCCATCAATTTGGCTCAACTTAAGGGAGGATCCTCTCACCTAGAAATTTCAAGGAGTCTCAATTGACTTTCTCGAAATATCATCATCGGCATAATTCACATTCATTCCAATTCTCAACCTAATTCCTATTTCTTACTTATTTATTATTCTTGTCTATGTTCATTTTATTTCAGTTTTTACTAATTAATTTTTTATTCCTTCCATTTATTTTATATCTATTTAATTTTAAAATAAATATGAATCATATTTTATTGAAAATTCTCCCAAAAGTATCCCATCAATTTGGCTCAACTTAAGGGAGGATCCTCTCACCTAGAAATTTCAAGGAGTCCCAATTGACTTTTCTCTAAATTTCATCATCGATATAACTCATATTTATTTATATATTATCTAATATTATTAATTACTAATTATTTTCAATCTAAGCAATTTCATTCTATTTATTTAATTTTTCATCTAATTTGTGTTCTTGTATTTCTATTTATTTATCAATATTCATCTATATTTTAATAAAAAAATTTTATATAATTAATACATCTTAATTTCAATTCAATCATAATTTTTGCATACGAAAATAAACAAACAAATAGATAATACATCAAACATATGAATGCCTACATAATCAAATTATATCATTTATATTATCTATGCTAAGCATTCAAACCACTTTTTCACGTTAATTTCCTTAAGTTTGTATTTTAATTTTGCCTAAACTATTATCTCACCCAAATATCTAATTAAAACAATTATAGAATGAACTAAACTAAATTAATGGGATACCTAAAAAGTATTTAAAAAAAATTGTAGTGGGATGCATGATTCTTACCTCCACCTTGCAAAAATCGTTCAATGGCAAAAGTATTCTTACTTTATTGTTCTGACAACCAAATTTCAATCTACTTTACAAAGCTGCTCACTCGTATTGCATCTCCACTCAACAACAACTGGTGATGATGAAACTTGGGCGGCTGTTTGTGACAAGGGTTGGAAACAGCAAGGCCGGCGTTGACAAACAAATTACAATGGCATCTTTTTATTATATTTTTTCCTTTAAACAACAAATTGCGATAAGGATGTTGCAGTAGGCGTGGCTTGATGCAACGCGTATGGGTGCAGCAATGAACGGTGCAACGGCTGGAACAAAGCGGCGTGGTGAAAATGATGGAGATGCGGTCTTGTTGGTACGATGACAGTGACCCAACAAGTGGGCTTAGAAAAAAAAATAAAATAAGACAAAACCGCAGCAAGCTTGGTGCAGGGCTGTAGAAGTTGACGATGTGCCAAGAATTGGTGCAGTAGACTTAACTTGGAGATGGAGCAGGAACCTTGCTCAGAATTGGTTCTTTGTCTTCACAGCCCTTACATTCCGCTTCTTTCAACTGCTGCCTGCTCCAATTTCGACAACTCTCATGGATCTTAAATTGCTTTGGCTCAACCTTATCTCTTTCAACAACTCGTGTTTCGAAACTTCTTCTAAACGCCAAGGCACCCAACAACAGGGGAGTAACAGCAACACGACAAGGCGGCCAGTTGGGAACGGCGTGGAGCTTAGCAACCGAAGATTACGATGATGCGGTGTTGATGAAGCAGAGAAGGAAACGGGCGGATGTTGACGATGTTGGAACGATGCTGGAACCAAGAATGATGCAGCGGGCTAGACAATGAAGAAGGCAGCGGTGAGATGGAGGGAGGCGCAGTGCAAAGGGAATTGTAGCTGGCTCGGTTTTGAGGCCGTGAAAAACAGTGGAGGATAGTAGGTAAGGATGATGATGCGGCAGCCTGGTGCAGAACCAGTTGATCGAAGGCTTCCACTCCCTTCCGTTTCTTCTTCTCCTCAAGGTCTTTTCTAGGGTCTTCTTCTCTACGTTTTTTTTTCTCTTTTATAGACCTAGGTTTTCTTTTTTTGTTTTTGGTAATAAAAATCAAGAATCAATCTTTTAGGAAATTTTAGATTTCAAGAATCGGATCTTAAATCCGATATTAATTCTGATTTTTCTTCCCATAAAATTTAAATTTCAATATTTAATAATCTCATTTAAGTCTGCTTTCCTATCAAAATTAATTCCGATTTCTTTCCCTTTTTATTATATTTTATAAAAATAAAAAACAAAATTTATTTCTAAATCTAAAATAAAATAATAAAAAAAGAAATAAAAAATAAAAAAAATCAATGATAAGATATATAAAAACTAATTAATTAAAAATGTTTGAAAAAGAACCGGACAAAAATGGTGTCTACCTAGGTTCCGAGGGAGTATTTAAACTCTTTTTCCGATTTTTTCGGACAGAATTCCACTTTCCACAAAAAAAAAAGGGGAAAATTTCTATTTTCCTTTTTACTTTTTTTTATTTTTTATTTGTCAAAATAAATGTACAAAAAACAAATAAAGTCGAAAGAGAAAAAAAATAAAATAAATAAATAAATAAATAAATAAATAAATAAATAAAATAACAAATAACAAATAACAAATAACAAGCAAATAACAAAAACAAACAAATAAATAGTAAAAAGGTAAAAATAAAAATAAAAATAAAAAAATAAAAAATAAAATAAAAATAAAGATAAAAAATAAAAAAAAAAAATAATAATAATAAAAGACAAATAAATAAAATAAAATAAAACAAAATAATGTCAATTATTCACACATGGGTTTAATCCATTTTCAAATTTTTTAATGCCCGTCAAGTTGTTCGAGATTTACAATTCCGTACCATTTAGTTCCGGACAAAAATTAGTGTCTACAGTTGCCCCTCTTTGCACATTACTGAGCATCAGGAATAGGGCAAAGACTTTAGACACCGATTTTGTCCTTTCCGTGAAAATTCTCTTCTGAACAGCGGGACTTTTATAACTTCAAATTTTCTCATCTTCAATATGCTCTTTTGACTAGGAAAACCTTGAAACTTTAAAATTTCTCATCTCCAAAACGCTCCTTCGACTAGGAAGGCCCTGAAACTTTAAAATCTTCTCCTCTCTAAAACGCTCCTTCGACTAGGAAGGCCCTGGCACTTTAAATTTTCTAATCTCTTAAATGCTCCTTCGACTAGGAAGGCCTTGAAACTTTAAATTTTCTCATCTCTAGAACGCTCTTTCGACTAGGAAGGCCCTGAAACTTTAAATTTTCTCATCTCTAAAACGCTCATTCGTCTAGGAAGGCCCTGAAACTTTAAAATTTCCCATCTAAAATGCTCCTTCGACTAGGAAGGCCCTGACACTTTAAATTTTCTCATCTTTTAAATGCTCTTCGACTAGGAAGGTCCTGAAACTTTAAATTTATCATCTCCAAAATGCTCCTTCGACTAGGAATGCCCTGAAACTTTAAAATTTTCTCATCTCTTAAATGCTCCTTCGACTAGGAAGGCCCTGAAACTTTAAATTTCTCCTCTGTAAAATGCTCTTTCGACTAGGAAGGCCCTGAAACTTTAAAATTTTCTCATCTCTAAAATGCTCCTTCGACTAGGAAGGCCCTGAAACTTTAAATTTGCTAATCTAAATGTGTTCAATTATGCTCGGAGGTTTTACGGATTGTACCCAGAGGATTTGATGAATCATGCCTGGAGGTCTTATAGATTGTACCCAGAGGTTCTAATGAATCATGCCCGGAGGTCTTACAGATTGTACCCGGAGGTTCTAATGAATCATGCCCGGAGATCTTACAGATTGTACCTAGAGGTTCTAATGAATCATACCCGGAGGTCTTATAGATTGTACCTAGGGGTTTTAATGAATCAAGCCCGGAGGTCTTACAGATTGTACCCGGAGGTTCTAATGAATCATGCCCGGAGGTCTTATAGATTGTACCCGGAGGTTTTAATGAATCAAGCCTGGAGGTCTTACAGATTGTACCCGGAGGCTTTGATCTTATCTCATCATTTCAATTCTATCTTCTAGATCATCTTATCATTCTAGTTTCTTCTTTTTGTTATTTTCTATCACATTTTTCCATCTCATCACATCTTTCAATCCCTTTTTCATTATCCCATCATAACCATACCTTTTTAGTTTCCTCTTCCTTTCCAAATTTTTAACATTTTTGTTTCAAAACTTCATACCTTTTTATTTATCTTATTCCTAATCCTTCTCACATTTTCTGATTTTCTTTTTCTTCTTTTTTTTCAAAATTTTTGTCATCTAATCTTTCAAAACTTTTTATCCTATTGTCTTAACAAACAGTTCAAATTTTTTTCTTTTTTGGTGTAAAAATGCATATAATGAAATGTCATGCGTGTCATGAATGCAATGCAAATGATAAATAATGCCTTACCAAGTCACATCATCAATCTACCATATTCCTCTCTTCAAAAATTTGTCATCCTTTAATCTTCTCTCTGCCTTATCATTCAATCTTTCAATGCCTCATCATTCTTCTTTCTTCAAATTTAGCAATCCTAAAATCATTTGCCCCATCATCATCGTTCATTCAGTCTTCTTCTTGCCCCACAATTCTTCTTTCTTTAAATTTAGCAATCATTACTCATTCAGTCTTCGCATTGCCCCATCATCATCATTCATTTAGTTTTCTTCTTACCCCACAATTCTTATCAAATTAAAATTCATCTATCCAAATTATAACAACAAAATCATCCCAAACTATTCACAAGAACACTTCACCACTTCTCATATCTTCAAGAAAATTCATGCTCTCAAATCAACCAAAGATTGCCCCAAGAATAGTCTTAAAAAAACCATTACCACACTTGATTTCTTTAAAACAAGAGCTTGCCCCCATAAAATCACAAAACTCTCATTTTTCACTTCTTCAAGTTTCTTTTTTTTTTTGAAAATAGAAAATTGCCCCATATAATAATTTTCCAAGATAAAAACATTTGACATTTAAATCTTTTAAAAATTGGTGATTACTATTGAGAACAAATAGAATGAGTCACAACTTGGTCTAGCTGAATAAGTGTACTGATTTGGTGCATCAAGGATGTTTGGTTATCAAGAAAGGTTCTATTGATCAATGTCTCTTCATCTAGGCTCACAAATGAAACAAATTCCTTGAAAATCAAAATTCCTTTTGTAAAAATAACTTTCACAGAACACAATCCATTTAGCACTTTCTTAATTTCTTGATACGTGGACTTTAACAAATGTCAAGACTAGCTATGATGGCTCAAATTTCGGGGTAAGGAAACTAAAGATACAAATCTCAAGTCAAAATTTCAAGATGATGATTTTTGAATTTCTCAAAAGGTCTTAACTGAAAGCATTACTCCTCTGGTTTTTCTTCTTTCTTGTAATTGCCTTAGCATAGTCACAAACAATGGCCTTGAGTTGTTTCAAATTTGCTCTAGACTGCCCTTTCATGGGTTTTCACCCTAGAGCTTCATTCCCTTTTTTTTTCTTCTCTTTTTTTATTGATTATTCTACCATGCATTTGAGAATTCAAATTTCATTCCAAACTAAATAATGATGATGGTTTCTCAAAGAAAAGCTTTTCAATACAAGCATCTTTATTTGATCAAAATGGACTTTTAAGCACATACCGTAGGCCAAGGTTTAGGGTTTTCAAAGAATGGATAAATAGGCCCAAAATAAGTGTTTTCAAGGTTTATCGAACCAAGGATCATTTCTTCGATTGTGAACATCTGTCCTTCCCACTCTTCGAAGCATTTTTCTTTTCTTTTCTAACCTTTTATTCTCATGCATTTCTTTCTTTTTTTTTTCACATCTACCTTTTTTCATTTTTTTCAATTTCTTGTTTTTTTCATATTGATTTTCATCTTCACATATCCTTCTTCTCACATTTGCCCTTTAACAAGGGCATTATTTTCTTGCATTTGACATAAGACCAATCACTAATGCTTCTAAAACTCCTCTGATTGTATTTGCCTCTCGAATGTGGAGGGTGATCCTTGGTCAAGGTTCATTTAGAAAGAAATCAATAAGCTCAAAAGGGGTAACAAAGGGATGATTTCATTTCAGTAACAGGACTATGAAAGATAACCATTTGTCATATCAAATATTGACACTTCTATTGAAAACCAATCCTTAAGACGAAAATTTGGCTTTTGAAATCATTTGAATATCCCTCGTGCATGGTTTCACAACCAATTTTTTTCTTCTTTTTTTTATATTACTTCCTTTTTCTTCATTTTTTTTCACAACTCATGCCTAGAATATATCAACTCAACTTTATGAAGGTCATATGCAACAATTTTCATTATCATGGTGAAAAAGGATATCAATCAAATTAAGAATGGCCATTAAAAGATGTTGAGGTTATCAAAAGCTCGGCTCTTTCAATCATTTTGCCCCAAGGTGTAGCGAAGGATGGTTTGAGTTAGAAAGTTCAAGTTATGAGAAAGAATTTTGGGTTGACGTGTTCGGGACTCTTAGCTTGGCCTTAACATCTATCAAATTTCCAAATACAAAGTCCTTAAGAGAATGCTTCATGAATTCGTCCTTCAAAACAATTCAAAAAGTTTTGCAAATTCATCAATCATTTCATTGCTCATTGCCTCAACGAAGATAATTGACTTCAAAAGTTCATCATGGTAAGCAAAAATGAATGAATTTCAAGCTTGTGTGTCTTTATGGATTCCAAGTTTTCACTGAATCGGAAAGCATACTAGAAATGTAATGGCTAGGTCTATTCATTCTCAATAACAATCACCAATGTTTTCAAAATTATTTTATTTCATCTACTTGGAAAGAAAAAATATGGAAAGCTTTCAAAACAACTTGATGAAAATTTCAAGAATCTTGAGAACGTCTCACATCCACAAATTACATTAAGAAAACTTAGCCTATGGAGAAGCAAACTTCCATTGTTCAATAAGCTCTTGAGTTAAGGCACCACTACTGATGAGTTCTTCAACCTTTTCCTTCAATTGCCTACACTTTTCTGTTGAATGCCCAATTGCCCCCATGTGATATTCACATTTGCTATTTGGTTCATAACTCCTTGCTGCTAGGTTTGGAGTTGTTTTCAAAGGTATATGCACTAGATACTGGTTCTTTATTAGCAAAGGCAATAGTTTAGAAATTGGAATTGACAATCTCTCTACACCATTTCTTGGCCTTCTAGGATTGTTTGGTAGGGCGGAGAGTGATTGAGGACAAAAATTAGGCTGAAAACCATTTTGAGGAATTGACTGATAAGGATATAGATAAGGGTGGTGGGATTGTTGCATGGGGTATGGGTAATATGGGGTATAACTTTCATACTGCTTTTCATTAGTCACAGCCTGAACATCTTGACTCTTGTTATTGAATGTTACACCTCTCGTTGTATTTGCCCATTCAATCTTCTCGCTTTTTATAGCATATTCAATTATCTCACCCGAGAGTACCATATCTGCAAAGTTTTTCGTGACATTACCAATCATTCTCTCATAGTATGGAGCTTTAAGTGTATTGACAAACAAAATTGTAGTCTCTTTCTCTATGAATGGAGGTTGAACTTGAGTGGCAATATCTCGTCATCTCTGAGCATATTCTCTAAAGCTCTCGGTAGCCCTCTTTTCCATATTCTGTAAGAATAATCGATCTGGTGCCATATCCTTTACATGTTGATATTGAGCTATGAAGGCCCTCGCAAGATCCTTCCATGAATGGATGAGTCCTCTATCTAATTGGACATACCACCTTGCTGCGGACCCAATAAGGCTATCTTGAAAACAGTGGATTAGCAACTTTTCATTGTGAGTATGCCCTGCCATTTTTCGACAAAACATTGTAATATGGGCTAATGGGCATTTAGTTCCATCATATTTGTCAAAGTCAGGGACTTTGAATTTTGCGGGTAGCACCAAATCAGGAACCAAACTCAATTTCTCCACATCAATGTTTCCATAAATAGTGCTCCTTTCAATGGCCTTCAGTCTCTCCTCTAACATATCACACATACGATGCATCCCCTCATGAGAACCTAGTTCAATCGCATCCCTCCTAAGCTTCTCTTGCTTGATGGGGTCCTCCATTTGGGGCTCCACTCTAACGTTAGTGTCTTCATCAACTCCCTTCCCTTTTGCCAAGCTCGTCATCATCTCCATCATCTTGGTCATTTGTTCCTTAGACTCTTCTTGGGCCCTGACACTCTCTTGTTGCACCTTTTCTATTCCATCAATTCGTGCCAATTGCTCATTCTCCATTGTTCTTGTTTGCAAACAAGTATCGTATGGGTGGCTAACAATTTTGACGACCAAGCTATCTTCTCACCTTTATTACCATAGTCTAAGTCAAGATACCATGATATGCAATTACAAACCTATGCATGAGATGCATGCTCAATTGATGTATGACCCAAAAATGTCTAGATGTATAGGTGCAATGTTCAAATTGACATGTTAGGCATCGCAAAATCAAAGGAAAGCCTCATGTGATGAATTTCATCTCTTCATTTTCTTTATTTTGATTTTTTTATTATTATATTTTTGAAAAGAAGAAATTTTCCTTCATGTGTCTTGATCCTTGGTTATCTCTACACGATGAGCTAGCAAGGCTCTAACTTAAGTTAGCATCTTAGGTTTCTTTATATGCTTGGTTTGGATAAGTCAAAATTCAAAAGGTTCTCAAATTGTTCCTCACTATCGTCCACAAAGAACTAGTAAGGCACCTAATCCTCACCCATCACAGGTTACAAACGGAAAGGTTCAATTTGAGTGGGAGTATTTCGCTAACCATTGCGGAGGTATTACCTCACGAGAGCGTAAGTACTCTACTCCCTCCTAAGAAAGGGTAAGACTCGTGAAAAGGGCTGATGTATGCAAATGCGCGTGAAGTGTGTGTTGAAGGAACATGTAATTATTAATGTCTTTTTTTTTTTTATAAAATTTAACACTCTTAAGATGAATCTAAGATAACCTAAAACCAATTGTTGGCTTGACCCTCTAACGTCCCCAGTGGAGTCGCCAAACTGTCATAACGTATTAAGTTTTGGAGTAAACCTAATAGCTAGACACAAAACTATGGAGTTGCCACCAACCATTCTAACCTAGGTGTGATTGGTCACCTATTCAAACTATGGATAAGACTTGGTCTACGTTCAAAAAAACTAGGGTTCGGGAGTACGGTTACGTGTAGGGAAGGATTAGCACCTCTACAACGCCCATCCTAAAATGGTACCAACTAGATTTAGGTTATCTTTACAATTTTGCTTTGATGTTCATATTAATTTTGATATACTTATGTATTGGGAAAATTTCTAAGATTTTTCCATCAATTTGGCTCCAACCTTAGAAATTCCCCTCACCTCAAGATATTCAAGGAGTCTCAATTGACTTTCTTGAACTCCATCGTCGGATAAATTCTAATATTTTATGAGGTTCCCCTTTTTTAATCTTATCTCTAATTTTGACTCTATATTTATTTCATAAATTTCTTAGATTGTTTATTTATTTTAATATTTTTTATATTCTTATCCGTCTTATTTTTAAGAGATAAACATGAATTATGTTTTATTAAAAATCCACTCTTAAACGTCCCATCAATTTGGCTCGACTCAAAAGGAACCTCCTCACCTAGAAATTTTCAAGGAGTCTCAATTGACTTTCTTGTAATTTCATCATCGGCATAATTCATACTTACTTCTTATTTTATTTTTATTGCACTCTTGTCACATTTATTTATTTATTTATTCAGTCGTTTATTTATCTAATTTTTATTCATAGTTATCTAAGCGTAGTCTTTATCTAATTTATATTTTGTTCATTTTATTTATTTATATTTATTTAATCTTAAAATAAATATGAATTATATTTTATTGAGAATTCTCCCAAAAGTATCCCATCAATTTGGCTCAACTTAAAGAAGAATCCCCTCACCTAGAAATTTCAAGGAGTCTCAATTGACTTTCTCGAAATTTCATCATTGGTACAATTCACATTCATTCTATAAAATCTAATTCTCAATCTAATTTTTATTTCTTATTTATTATCCTTTTTATTTATGTATTACTTTTATTTATGCTCATTTAATTTTAGTCTTTACTAATTAATTTTTATTCATTTCATTTATTTTACATCTATTTAATCTTAAAATAAATATGAATTATATTTTATTGAAAATTCTCCCAAAAGCATCCCATCAATTTGGCTCAACTTAAGGGAGAATCCTCTCACCTAGAAATTTCAAGGAGTCTCAATTGACTTTCTCGAAATTCCATCTTCGGTACAATTCATATTCATTCTATAAAATCTAATTTTCAACCTAATTCCTACTTCTTATTTATCATCCTTTTTATTTATTTATTATTCTCTTCTATGTTCATTTAATTTTAGTCTTTACTAATTAATTTTTATTCCTTCCATTTATTTTATATCTATTTAATCTTAAAATAAATATAAATTATATTTTATTGAAAATTCTCCCAAAAGTATCCCATCAATTTAGCTCAACTTAAAGGAGAATTCTCTCACCTAGAAATTTCAAGGAGTCTCAATTGACTTTCTCGAAATTTCATCATCGGTACAATTCACATTCGTTCGATAAAAATCCAACTTTAAATTACTATTTTTCATCTTATTATTTTTTCTTAACTTATTTCTTATTATCATTTACTAAAGCCTTACAATCCTAGGCTACATAAACAAATTTGACAGTATTTTAACCATGCATTAAATTAAGCATATCATACAAACTTTATTTGAAAAAATTAAAGAAGTCATACCATTTATATTGAGTCATGCTAATCAAATTAAATCATACTAATTAAACTAAACAATCAAGCCAAATAAAATTAAAATAAAATAAGATAAATTACATCCATTTGAATATAAACTACATTGCATAAATTAAATCTTATCAACATCTGTTAAATTATACTATCCACATATTGAACTAAATCTGTTAACCCATTATTATTGAAATTAATTAAATAAGTTAAATTTACATTAATTACAAGTATATACAAAAATAAAATGAAAATATATATAATATAAAATAAATGAAAAACGGAAAATTCATCAGAAAATGGAAAAGAGAAACCTTCGATCGGGTCGGGTCAGACGCGGGTTGGCACGCGGGTCAGGGCATTCCAAAACGACGTCGTTCCGAGGGAGTATTTAAACTCTTTTTCCGATTTTTTCGGACAGAATTCCACTTTCCACAAAAAAAAACCAAACCTCTCTCCCAAGCGATTTCCGGTGGCCGAAAACTTCAAACGGTCGCCGGAAGCTTCAAACTTTCCAGATTCCGGCGACTCCCTCTGTCGTGCACCACCGTAAATAACTAGATCTAGGCCCAAAAACGCCCAGAAACCTTCAGCTCCTCCTTCTAAAACCAGATCTAGAGACCCCGGTCACTAGATCACTCTGCCAGTCCCAGATCTGAATCCCAAGACTAGAAATCTATACTGCCTAAAAACCCCGAATCCTAAACAGACTACCTCTTTTATATTTTTTTGATTTCGTTCTCTATGTTGGTTGTGGTTGTTTCTGGTTGTCTCTCTATGGGTCTGTGGCTGCCGTTGTTGTGGTGTTTTCTCCCCTTTTTTTTGTGTCTGCTGGTCCCGTTTTATATATGTTAGATCTGAATCTTGTGGAAGTTTTGAAATTCAATCTCAGATCCGATTTTGATTCTGTCTTTAATGTTCGTTTTCAAATTCCCTTTTTTGTCTTGATTTCCTTGCAGATCTCCGATATTGATTTGACTTGCAAAATTTCCTTTTTTGTTTCTGGCGGCCATTAGGGTTTGGGTTCATTTTGGGGTTTGGATTTGGGGTAAGGGTTTCGATTAGGGTTTTATGGGTTTCGTAGGGGTTTGGGGTTTAGGGTTTATGAGGGTTTGGTTTTGGGTTCCTGTTTTAGGGTTAAGGTTTGGGCCCGATAAGGGTTTGGGGTTTTTGTGAGGGTTTAAGGTTTCGTAGGAGTTTGGGGTTTCTTTTGGTTTGGGGTTTCTGTTTTCCTTTTTACTTTTTTTTTTATTTTTTTATTTGTCAAAATAAATGTACAAAAAACAAATAAAGTCGAAAGTGAAAATAAATAAAATAAATAAATAAATAAAATAAAATAAAAATAACAAATAACAAGCAAATAACAAAAACAAACAAATAAATAGTAAAAAGGTAAAAATAAAAATAAAATAAAAAAAATAAAAAAAAATAAAAAAAAATAAAAAATAAAAATAAAATAAAAAATAATAATAATAAAAAAAGACAAATAAATAAAATAAAATAAAACAAAACAAAATAATGTCAATTATTCACACATGGGTTTAATCCATTTTCAAATTTTTTAATGCCCGTCAAGTTGTTCGAGATTTACAATTCCGTACCATAAGAATGGCGAGTTGAGCTCCTAAGCTGGGTGAACTCCCCAGAAATGAGTTAATATTGAATGGCGAGTTTTTTGGGCGAATGGCGAACTGAGTCTCGCCAAAGTGCCACTATTATTAGGAAAATATAAATCGTTTTGGAAAATATTCGAAGGAAAATATTCGAAAAAGAAATATTCATAGTTTAAATAAATGCTTTTGCAGACGGGAATTGAAGAAGGCGGGCGAGAATCAAGGTTACATCAGACGAGGTAAGGAAGTAGTATGTGATGTAAATGCATGTCCTGTGGAGTAAAAATGTTAAGAAAATATTAGAAATTGTTTTATTTTCTGACATGCATTGGTTGATAAACTGTTTTGATCTTGGGCGAGCTACAAGCCGCCATATGTTATATTGTTGGGCAAACTGGTTAAAGCGGGCGAGTAGTTTTGTTCTAGGCAGAAACTCGAGCGAGCCAAATGGCGAGCTCTCTTTTATGAGAACTGGGCGAATGCCCTTGTTTTAAAGAGAAATTCGGGTAAGCCATAGTCGGGCAAACCCCTTTTAATGTGTTTGGGCAGGTGACCCTTGTTTTAAATATAAGGCGGGCGAACCGTTATCAACGAGCTTTACGTGTTTTTTTTAAAAGCTAAGTGGCGGGCGAATAATAGTTCGCCGTCTTGCCGAGTTAGTCAGGGGCGAGCTGACTCTGGCAAACGGTTTTAAAGTGTAATTTCTTAAATGAAAAATGAGTTATTTTAATATTTTGAAAATAGAAATATGAAACCTTTTTGGGGCGAGTTGGCTATTGGGCGAGTTAACCATTGGGCGAGTTGACCAATGGGCGAGTTGACCAATGGGCGAGCTCACTATGGGCGAGCCAGTCTAAACCGTACCTTCTCACATGGAAAATGTTGAAGTTACGGTTGTTTTATTGTTGTATAAGACCTTTTGGAAATCAAATCATTTTATGAAAAGGATACATAAGATAACTTGATTTTGAGACATTAGGCCATGAGTTCATGCATTATCATTCATATACTTTGCGTGACCCATCTAGGGCGATGGCTCGGGACAAATAGACCAACGAGTGCACCCTAGGGCGTCACAGGGCTGATGGACCTGCCAAGTCTTCAGCGGTCTCGAGGTCACTTAGCAAGTGGACCCGAGGACCACCTACAGATTATGGCCATACATCTAGTTGAGATAGCCGTGAGGGGCGATGGCCTACGGGTGCACCCCAAAAGTGGATGACTTGTGTTCCTTGCATGATTTAAATTGCTGCCTAGTCTCAATTAAATGATTTATGAAAGGACCTGTTGAATTCCGTTTAATGTAAACTATATTCATTGTTTCCTAATGAGTTTGATCGTTAGGATAATTAAATGTTTTTTTTGAGAGTATAGTTTTTATATTTGTAAAGCAGCATACACCTTCCTTACTGAGCACGTTGTCGCTGACTCCTTATTTTTCCACTCCACAGATAACTGATTTGAACTAAGAGACTTAACTTCCTGAGATTGAATATCGCAGGTATGTTGTATTCTTTTATATATTCAGTAAAGTTGTACAGTTGATAATTCTATAATTTATAGAATTATCATGAATTTAATGATATAATTTATTTCTAAATCATTACTATTAGATTCAAATCCCTCATTTATCTGTTAAATTTCTCTCAATGATGTAGGAACTCCAATTGATAAAGAAGTCAAAGATGTAAAGGATTTCAGTTCCAAATTTCATTCAAACACAAGACTTTGTTGATAAAACTTCATGCATGGATATTTCTACTGGCTGCCAAGAACATTTATCTTTTATGAAGATAAATTGTTGCATTTATCTTTTATGAAGATAAATTATCAAGATGGACCTTTTGCTAAGGATAGAGATAAACAAGGGAGCTGATAAAAGATAAATTTTCTTTGAAGATAAAGATCGAGCCCTATCTGCCAAGATTTTGAGCTAATCATCATCCCTACTGCCTCTATAAATAGCCAGCTTCAGCACCATGAAGAGCATACAATCCTCCTAAGGGATATAGAGTAGTTTTAGTTTTATTCTCTTTGTTTTAGTTTTCAAGTTTTCATCTAAATTTCTTTTGGCTTTTATTTTGGAATATTTTAGAAGTTTTATTTAAATAAATATTTTTTATTTTCACTTTCCTGCTATTGATAAAAAAAATTCTTTTTCGATCGTTTGAATAAAATTAGGGTCTCAAATTTTAGTACTTAGTAAGCAATTCACAAATTCAATTCTCGTGGGAACGATACTCTACTCATCATTTTATTACTTGCTACGGTCCGTACACTTGCGGTACACTCATCGAAAATTCGATAACAAGTTTTTGGCGCCATTGCCGGGGAATGAAGGATTTGTTTTGCTAATATTAATACCAAGCATACCTAGTTTTAATTCAAATATTTTTTTTCTTTTTCTCCTTCCTTGATACTAATATTTTCTCTTGTTTTTCTTGCGAGGTACATCGACCTAGTGCATGAACCGTGCAAGGAGTAGTGAATTGGCTCCCCTTGACCCTGAAATTGAAAGAACTTTACGAAGAATCAAGAAGGAGAACCAAGAAGACCTTGTTGAAACAAATACCATGGAAGAAGCAGATACCAAGGCTCTTCGAGATTATGCAATGCCTACAGTGAATGGATTCGAGATGAGCATAAGATATCCAACCATTCAAGCAAACAATTTCGAGATCAAACCAGCCATCATCCAAATGATCCAAACTTCTGTACAGTTTGGGGGTTCAATCAATGATGATCCTAATGCTCATCTGAAACACTTTTTACAAATTTGCTCTACTTTTAAGAATAATGGTGTTTCTGATGATGCGATAAGACTGAGATTATTTCCTTTTTCTTTCAGGGATAAAGCGATGGATTGGCTAAACTCATTGGCACCAGGATCAATCACAACATGGGAGGACTTAGTCCAGAAGTTCTTGGCAAAATTCTTCCCACCAGCCAAAACAGCTAAGATGAGGAACGACATCACCACTTTCATGCAACATGATTCAGAGTCACTTTATGAAGCATGGGAGAGGTACAAAGAACTCTTGAGAAGGTGTCCTAATCATGGGATTCCAAATTGGTTGCAAGTACAGATATTTTACAATGGGTTGATAAGCCAGACCAGAACTACTATAGACACAGCTGCAGGTGGTGCATTAATGAGCAAGTCTATAGATGATGCCTACAACTTGATAGAAGACATGGCTGCAAACAGTTATCAATGGTCAGCTGAGAGGCTAACATCAAAGAGAACAGCAAGTATGTATGAGTTAGATGCACTCACCACCCTTACCTCTCAAATCTCAGCCTTGACCAAAAAGGTTGATTCTCTTGGAGTCAATCAACAACCCAACCCAATTCATTCCATTCAAAACCCTTTCGTAACTTGTGATAATTGTGGGGGTAATCACTCTGGCGATAGGTGTCCTATTCGAGCCGAACAAGTCCAATATGTTTCCCATCCAAATAGGAACCATAACCCATTCTCAAACACCTATAACCCTGGCTGGAGAAATCACCCAAATTTGTCTTGGAACAATAATCAAGGGCAACCATCTAACCCAAGACCTACCTATCCTCCTGGTTTCCATACTCAACCACCACCACCACTTCCACATAATCCTCTACCACAAGTCCCACCACAAGAAAAGAAGCCTTCTTTAGAAGAGATGTTCACCACCATCTTACAAAACCAAGCAGCTTCTATAAAGAACCTTGAAATTCAAGTAGGTCAGATTGCTAATGCCATTAGTAACCGTCCCCAAGGTACCCTACCTAGCAATACTGAACCTAATCCAAGAAGGGAAGGTAAAGAGCATTGTAAATCAATCACTTTGAGGAAGGGTAAAGAAGTGGGTTACATACCTAATGACTCAGAGGAAGATGTTAGAGTTGAAGTCTAGGCAGAAGAAGAAGATAAGCAACAAAAGAACATTGAGCAGACTTCATCTCAATCTGGTAAGACCATTGAATCACCTCCTCAACCTATCCCTTTTCCTCAAAGATTCAAGCAAAAGAAGACAGATAGGCAATTTGCTAAGTTCCTAGAGGTATTCAAAAAGCTCCACATCAACATCCCTTTCTCTGATGCATTGGAGCAAATGCCAATTTATGCCAAATTCATGAAGGACATCATCTCCAAGAAAAGGCAAATTGAGGATTTTGAAACTGTTGCTCTTACTGAGGAGTGCAACACCATTTTGCAAAGGAACTTACCACCTAAGCTTGAAGATCCAGGGAGTTTTACTATCCCTTGCACTATTGGTAACTTATTTTTTGATAAAGCTTTATGTGATTTAGGTGCAAGTATTAATTTAATGCCTTTTTCTATTTTCAGGAAACTTGGACTAGGAGAGACTAAACCAACCAAGATAACACTCCAATTAGCAGACCGATCTCTCAAGCATCCAAGAGGCATTATTGAGGATGTGCTAGTGAAGGTTGACAAATTTGTCTTTCCAGCTGATTTTGTAGTGTTAGATATGGAGGAAGATCGTGAAGTCCCAATTATCCTTGGGAGACCCTTTCTGGCAACTGGTAAGGCTCTTATTGATGTGCAAAAAGGAGAGCTCACCATGCGGGTCAATGATCAAAAGGTAACATTTAATCTTTTCTCTGCAATTAAATTTCCAAGTGAGACTGACGATTGTTTTGAAGTGAATGAAGAGGAAAGTATAGTTCAGGGAATATTCATCAATCAACAACCAATGGACACCATAGAAGCAATTCTTGATGAAGAGACGTCCAATTGTGCTGAGGTAAAAGCTGTGACAATTCCCAACAGACAATTTGAAAGGTTAGGTGCTTCTGGATTTTCACATCTCAAGTCATCGATTGAAGCACCTCCAACTTTAGAACTCAAACCTTTACCTCCTCATTTAAGTTATGCTTATCTAGGTGAGTCTTTTACTTTACCAGTTATCATTTCTTCTGCTCTAACTAATGAACAAGAAGAAAAGTTGTTGAGTGTCTTGAAGGAGCATAAGAAAGCATTGGGATGGACCATAGCTGATATCAAAGGAATAAGCCCATCCATATGCATGCACAAGATTCTGTTGGAGGAAAATCACAAGGCCACTATTGAGCACCAACGAAGGTTAAACCCAACCATGAAAGAGGTAGTGAAGAAAGAGATTATCAAGTGGTTGGATGCGGGCATCATATACCCGATTTCAGATAGTTCGTGGGTTAGTCCTATCCAGTGTGTGCCGAAAAAGGGAGGTATGACTGTGGTAACTAATGAAAATAATGAGCTCATTCCTACTCGAACAGTCACTAGTTGGAGAGTGTGCATGGACTACCGTAAGCTCAACAAGGCCACTAGAAAGGATCACTTTCCTTTGCCATTCATCGATCAGATGCTTGATAGACTAGCCGGGCATGAATTCTATTGCCTATTAGATGGGTATTCCGGGTACAACCAGATCGCTATCGCTCCAGAAGATCAAGAGAAGACCACATTCACTTGTCCATATGGTACGTTTGCTTTTAGGAGGATGCCATTTGGATTGTGCAATGCTCCTGCCACATTCCAGAGATGCATGATGGCCATCTTTTCAGACATGGTAGAAGAATTTCTCGAGGTATTTATGGATGACTTCTCTGTTTTTGGTGATAATTTTGATTTATGTTTGAAAAATCTAACTCTTGTGCTCAAGCGTCGTGAAGAAACCAACTTAGTCTTAAATTGGGAAAAATGTCATTTTATGGTCCAAGAAGGTATTGTGCTAGGCCATAAGGTTTCTTCTAGAGGAATTGAAGTTGACAGAGCCAAGATAGAGGTAATTGAGAAGTTGTCACCACCAACTTCAGTGAAAGGGGTAAGAAGTTTTCTTAGACATGCAGGCTTCTACAGGAGATTTATTAAAGATTTCTCAAAGATTTCCAAACCATTGTGTAATCTTTTAGAGAAAAACACAACCTTCAGGTTTGATCATTCCTGTTTAGAAGCATTTCAAACTTTAAAAGATAAATTAATTTCTGCTCCTGTAATTGTAGCCCCTGATTGGAATTTACCTTTTGAACTAATGTGTGATGCGAGTGATTATGCAGTTGGTGCAGTTTTAGGACAACGACGAGGTAAGATTTTTCACGCAATTTACTATGCGAGCAAAACCTTGACAGATGCACAACTCAACTATGCAACTACTGAAAAGGAGTTGTTGGCAGTTGTCTTTGCGTTCGATAAGTTTCGTCCTTATCTTATTGGCGCCAAGGTGATAGTCTACACCGATCACTCTGCCATCAAGTACTTGATTGCCAAGAAGGATGCCAAGCCAAGATTGATTAGGTGGATTCTCCTTTTACAAGAGTTTAACCTGGAGATTAGAGACAAAAAGGGGACAGAAAATCAAGTGGCAGATCATCTTTCCAGACTAGAGAATGGTGGTGTTGAAGATGCAACTATCATCAAAGAGTCTTTCCCTGATGAGCAACTATTCAAGGTTAGGCATAATAACTTACCATGGTATGCAGATTATGTCAACTTTATAGTAGGTAAAGTGCTTCCTCCTGATTTATCATTTCAACAAAAGAAAAAATTTTTGCATAATGTCAAATATTTTGTATGGGATGAACCCTATTTGTTTAAGCAATGTAGGGATCAGGTTTTAAGAAGATGTGTACCCATGGAAGAGACGGAGGATATCCTCCATCATTGTCATTCTTCAGATTATGGAGGAGACTTTGGAGGGGAAAGAACGGCTGCTAAGGTGCTTCAATCAGGATTCTATTGGCCTACACTGTTCAAAGATGCCTATCTATATGCCTTGAGATGTGATCGATGCCAAAGGGTTGGCAATATTTCCAAGAGACATGAGATGCCCCTAAACACCATTTTGGAGGTGGAAATTTTTGATGTTTGGGGAATAGACTTCATGGGACCATTCATCTCCTCCTACAACAACCTTTACATCCTTGTAGCAGTGGATTATGTATCCAAATGGGTGAAAGCAAAGGCCTTACCTACAAATGATGCCAAGGTAGTTATGAAGTTCTTGAAAAAGAACATCTTCACTCGTTTTGGCACCCCCAAGGCGATCATTAGTGATAAAGGGACTCACTTCTGCAACAAGTCCTTTGAAGCTCTGCTTGCTAAGTACGGTGTCAAACATAAGGTGGCTACAGCCTATCACCCTCAGACAAGTGGCCAAGCAGAAATCTCCAACAGGGAGATAAAAAGAATCTTAGAGAAGACAGTGAACCCTTCAAGAAAGGATTGGGCCATGAAATTAGACGATGCACTATGGGCCTACCGAACTGCATTCAAAACACCTATTGGAATGTCTCCATACCAATTAATGTTTGGGAAGGCTTGTCACTTACCTGTGGAATTGGAGCACAAGGCATTTTGGGCGATCAAGAAATTAAATTTTGACATAACTGCAGCTGGTGAAAAGCGTCTATTGCAGCTCAACGAGTTGGATGAATTCAGAATGCAAGCATATGAGAGTGCTAGACTCTATAAGGAAAGAACGAAGAAGTGGCATGACAAGAAGATAGTGAAAAGACAATTTGAACCGGGACAACAGGTTTTACTCTATAATTCTCGTTTGAAGCTGTTTCCAGGTAAGTTGAAATCAAGGTCGTCTGGACCATTCATTGTTACTCGAGTTTTTCCATATGGAACTGTGGAAATAAGAGGAGAGTTTTCTAAGGAACCGTTTAAGGTTAATGGTCAAAGATTGAAACATTACTGGGGAGGAGTAATCGATCGTCAAAAATCGGTCACTTATCTTAATGATCCAGCTTGAAATCAACAAAGGGTAGTCAAGCCGAAGACTATAACTCAAGCGCTTATGGGGAGGCAACCCCAACTTTCAATTCTTTCCTTTTAAGATTTATTTATTTATGTATTTATTTTATTATTTATTCATTTGTTTTCGTTTATCTATTTATAGGTGATGATATTTGCTAGACGTGCAATGGACGTGCGATGCATGAGCTATGACACATGCAAGAGATTCTGTGGCTGTGCATAAGCCTTCTTCATGATGTAAGCATGTGGCAATTTCAATCTCAAAGTTAGGGGAGTATTTCTTTCTCATTCTTGGTTTATTTTCATACTTATTTTTTTACATTGAGGACAATGTATGTTTCAAGTTGGGGGGAAGAGCAAAATTTTTATTTTTAAAGATTGAGCAAAATTTTTTCGATTTTCTTCTGAAATCTTTGCAAAAATTTTGTGCTTTAAAATGGTTTTTACCTTGAAGTGATTATATGTTTGCTTGATAATTCCTTGATATTTAACCATTGATTGAGAATGTTATAGCAAAATGAAATTTATGAATATGAGCAAAGTATATGAATGAATTCTTTAGTGAATTATCTTTTTGATTGAGATTTTTCCAAAAATTGAATGCACAATGTTTCTATCATTGAAGTCATGCATATTTGGAGAAGATTTATGTGAATAAGAATAAACAATAGTCTTTAAAGTTTGTTATTTGTCTAGAATTTGTTCTATCATCTCTCAAGGCGAAATCCTAGAACACACTTAGCTAAAGAGGTGATTTAGGCCATCTTTGGACCGTTTGAGCTTTTTCAAGACTACCATGATGTATTTTATCCTTAGTCACCCAATTTGAGCTTAAAGTATACTTGCTTCTTGTTTTACCTACATTAATAATTAGCCTAGCCTATAAAAAAAATCTTTCCCATACCCCGTTATATGCATGAGGACTATGTCAAGATATATTTAGAGCTACGCATATATGGAAGAAAGGGTGAAATTCAAAAAAAATGTTGAAAAAAAAGAAAAAAAAGAAATTCAAAAAAAAAAGAAATCAAGTTGGGGGAATTATTTGAGCTCTTAAAAAGTCCAAGAAAAAGAATGCATGATTAAGGGTTAAGCCTAAAAATCCTATTTCTCTTACCTATTACCCTAGCCATACATTACAAGCTTATAAAGTCCTATTGATCTTTGGCTATGTGTGTCTACATTAGTGGAGAGAAGATGAGAAAAACAAACTTATGGAAGATAACTATTCTTTGAGATCTTTTGTTATGTTCATATTTGTATAAATTCATCCGGATTGCATGAACTGAAATGAAGAAACATTTACACACACACACGGAAAAATTCAGTTGAATTGATGCTCTCTTTTGAATGAGTTTATATATATTTAGCTAATGTTTATGAATTTTCATGGAGTTGTAATGTTTTCAAAATCTTTGGGGAAATTAAAAGGAAATCATTCTTGCAAGTGTATTTGACCTCTAGGTACATTTCTTTGGGAATGTTATTTTGCTCGAGGACAAGCAAAAATTCAAGTTTGGGGGTGTGATAATTCTATAATTTATAGAATTATCATGAATTTAATGATATAATTTATTTCTAAATCATTACTATTAGATTCAAATCCCTCATTTATCTGTTAAATTTCTCTCAATGATGTAGGAACTCCAATTGATAAAGAAGTCAAAGATGTAAAGGATTTCAGTTCCAAATTTCATTCAAACACAAGACTTTGTTGATAAAACTTCATGCATGGATATTTCTACTGGCTGCCAAGAAAGATAAATTGTTGCATTTATCTTTTATGAAGATAAATTATCAAGATGGACCTTTTGCTAAGGATAGAGATAAACAAGGGAGCTGATAAAAGATAAATTTTCTTTGAAGATAAAGATCGAGCCCTATCAACCAAGATTTTGAGCTAATCATCATCCCTACTGCCTCTATAAATAGCCAGCTTCAGCACCATGAAGAACATACAATCCTCCTAAGGGATATAGAGTAGTTTTAGTTTTATTCTCTTTGTTTTAGTTTTCAAGTTTTCATCTAAATTTCTTTTGGCTTTTATTTTGGAATATTTTAGAAGTTTTATTTAAATAAATATTTTTTATTTTCACTTTCCTGCTATTGATAAAAAAAATTCTTTTTCGATCGTTTGAATAAAATTAGGGTGTGAAATTTTAGTACTTAGTAAGCAATTCACAAATTCAACCCTCGTGGGAACGATACTCTACTCATCACTTTATTACTTGCTACGGTCCGTACACTTGCGGTACACTCATCGAAAATTCGATAACAACAGTACTACTTTAAATATAAGGGAACGTATATACATCTTAAGAAAATGCTTTAATTATTCTTATTAAAGTGATAGGAGTTGATAAGCATCACAGACAGCCCAACCGGTAATTAAGAGTAAGTTATGAGTAAGTGTCATGGCATACAGTAGCTTTGGGATGTTACATTCTATGTATAGGCAAAATATAGCACCCAAACCGTTTGTAATGTACGAGCAAACCTTATTTAAACTATTTGTGCAATCTCACTCAGTTAGTGAACTTTCCTATGCCTGTATGTCAGATATACCCTTATTTTTAGGGCGCAAATAAATTTACAAATTTGAGATAAGAATTTTTGCATTTTTTTCATACACATACCACAAGCTTTTATTCAAAAAAAAATTCCTTGATTTGAGATGAAAATATATACTTGACTAAGTAGCATTTTTTTCCTTTTAGATTAAAGAATTTAAAAGATAAATTTAGTGCACAAAAATTTCATATTGTGAAATCTTTGCGTTAATAAAAAAACTTATTTTATGATTTGAAGTCATAACTTCTAAGACAAAAAAGAACTTTTATTGAAAAGAAAAGAGGGATTCTCTGTGGATTTGAAATGGAAACATATAATCGACCGAGCAATGTTATTGACCCATATTTATGCATGCAATATGAGTTTCATTGCAACATGAAACAAATCTCAACAGTCAGAGATCATAAGGGAGGCCGAAGTTGATCCCCAAAAGAAGCCTCACATGCTTGTACTTGTTTCCTCTTTTGTCATGTAATGGAACTGTCCTGATCCCAGTTCCCAACTCCGACACAGGCTTCAATTCTTATAATTCCAATTCTTATAGTTATTTTCAGCTCAATTATCATCCTCTTAGTACTACTTAATTCGTTTAATAATATTTGGTTTATTTTCTCATATCGTAGAGATGAGAGTTCATATGGATTGTGTTGGATGTGAAAGCAAGGTGAAAAGTGCTCTTCAGAAACTCAAAGGTAATTAACACTTGTCAACACAAATTAATTAATCGCCACACCAATATATTATTTAGTGTCATAGCTAGTTTTTCTACTCAATTGTTCTCTTAATTAGCTTGCATGTATGAATTGTTTCCAGGTGTTGACGAAGTTGATGTTGACATGGGCATGCAAAAGGTGACGGTTACCGGATATGCTGACCAGAAAAAAGGTTCTTAAGACTGTCCGAAAAACCGACCGGCGAGCCGAGCTGTGGCAGTTGCCCTACAACCCAGAGCACCACAGTCTTGGAAATCACTACTACAATCAGCACCAATGCAATGGCCCCTTGACATATTACACACCCCAGCCATCCTCTTCTTACAATTACTATAAGCATGGCTATGATAGCAATGATCCTGGCTATTATCGCCACCCTGCTCATTCAAGTATCTTTGGCAACCAAATTGGTTCAGCTTTTAGTGACGAGAACCCTAATGCTTGTTCTATAATGTGAAATTGTGAAATAATTCAAACAAGAAACAAAAGAAATCGCCGCAGCCCTTCTTTCAGGTTCTAAGAATGATGAAATTTTACTTTTCTTTTCCTTAATTTGTAATGTGCAAGCATTTCTTGTTTTAATTATATGAACAATCAAGCAGGCTTTCGGGTTACTGTCTGCTCCAAGAGTGTGTTAATGTTACAACAGACGGGGGCAATCCTTTTCTTCAATCAAATCTAGATTGGTTTCTTGAAGATTGGAGCTATAATTTATGTTATCATTCAGTTAAAAGAATTTTTTTTGGTGTATTTCCTTTCTTAAATCCAGGCTATTTTTTTAGGCGGTTGCTTCAATTCAACTGGAGGATCGAATTACTTATAAAAAATGAGTTTAATTAGTGGATTGATCAATGAACAAAGAAAAATATTATCTAGGTGAATAAATAGAGAGTTTGTATATGATACACTGACAGTGTATAGTTTTTATACACTGTCAATGCATTAGAGGGTGATATCTCATTAATAAGTCTTTATGGGCAAATTAAAAAAATTTATTTATATTTACATATAAGGGCCTATTGACGAGGTGTCAACTTCTGGTGCATTGACAGTGTATAAAAACTATACACTGTCAGTGCATCATATATAAATCCATAAATATATTGATTTTAAAACATAACGATTAATTACTATTGCCATAAAACACGACCACTTAAATTCCATTACATCATTACTTCATATAAAATTGGAATGAGTTTTGAGCATACTAGATCATATATGTTTGACTTAGATTATTATTATTATTATTATTATTATTATTATTGTGATGATGATAATGATGATGCCACTTTCTTTGAACTTAGCAGTTAATTTTATATATATATACATATATATAAATATATATATATATATATATATATATATAGACACACACATATAAAGACAAATAAGCCACCTAATTATTTATTATGAGATGCATTCTTTCAAGTAGACTCACAATTAATAAAATTGGCTGACAAAGAAAGCTTAATAATTTCTCTCTTGGGATTTCAGTGAATATATATATATATATATATATATATAAATATATATATATATTCTCTTAATTAAATCATTCTATTTCATGCTTCATTGCCCCTAATTGTCAGTGAATGCTACAAGGGAAAACATTTGTATTAATAAACATTAAAACATCAATTGATTTTTCATATGAAAATATATAACAATTAAAATCATAAATGTTTCTTATCTTGTGTAGAAACATCTTTTTGAGGATCATGACTCTTAGTTGAGTCTTGCCAGCGAATCTTATTGAGAGTTTCTGTCATGTTTCTTGAGAGGTTTCGACGGCAGCAATCAAAGGTACAACTGATTCAGAACAGAAAGCAATAACTGCATTCAACCAAAATTGATTTTGGTTACAGCAAAAATATTTGTATTCAAAGATTAAACGTGGGTGTATTGTTGATTGTAACCATAGGTTCAAGATAGAGATTTCACCTTGTGAGGTAATGTTGAGATCGATCATGTACTGCAATAAGTGAAATGAATTGAAATTGCTAAGAAAGAAAGTGATAGAAACATGGGTGATTCTAGGGAGAGGTTGTGGTGGTTTGAGAACCATTTGTGGTTAAATGACTGAAGAATACTAGGGATATGAGATTAGTACAAGAGATATGAGATTAGTTGATCTCATCTAGTAGTTTTTGGTTTTAATTAAAGTTATCTAAACTCATTTAGATATTAAGTTTTGACTTGGTTTTTTTTTGTTACAAGGAATTTTAAAATTATATCGATCTAACATAATTTGAAGGCTCTCATTATATTTCAGAAAAAACTTCTATCTAGCAGGCTAAGTACTTAGCCAATGCATCTGCTGCATAATTTTCTTTTCGTAAAACATGTTGAAACTTACAATATCATGATCTTCTTGCTAGCTCCCTATAATACAAGCCATATGTTTATGGCTACCTTTGCATCTAATTGACTCCAACAAAAACCCAAATCTCATTTTTTTTTGTTAAAGCTTTTCACCCCTCCTAAAACGTGTGTTTAAAACCCAAATCTCATTGCTTGTAACTCTGCTGTAATATTCATGCAAACGTGCTGGCAAACCCACTATCCACTTTCATGTATTCATTATTTTTAGATATAATTGTTGATTTTAAGATTTGATCAAAGAAAAAAATTGGTTATTGATTTTCTATGCTACTACTAATATTTTATATCTCACCTTTCCTAGTAGCATAGTTTGAATAACGAAAAAAAACTCTCTTTTTTCCATAAAAAAAAAAGAAAAAAAACTCTCTTTTTCTTTTTCTTTTTTTTCCATAATATAGGTGGGATTTAATAATATTATCTTTTGATTAAATTTATTAAGTCACTATCACATAGGCATCATCTTCAGCAAGCATTTTTTTCCTCCAGTGACCTAATCAACATAATAATTCACCAATTATCAACCAAAACAAAATAGTAGAATTTATAAATAAAATTCACAACATAAATGAAGTTAGAAGCAACACGGATGCGTTCATACTGAAGATTCTTTCATTAACTCCAAGCTTTTCCACTTTACACAAGAGAACTCCATGTAGACAAAAGCAGCGATCGACTCATGAGTATTACAAAATTTAACAACAGAACAAGTTCACTGGCCGTGAAGCAAAGCCCCCAGCCGCAGTCTTATTCACGACAAGCTCTATTACACGACATAGATAGAAACAAACAAACCCTCTTTAATCTTCAGTTATTACAGACAATTTGCTGCTTAACTTGTCTCTGGCATACCCTTTTTCTTACTAACAGTTGCATGGATCACAACTGCAGCTTGATCCGCACTTGCACCCATTCTCTCTCTCTGCTGCAAAGCTCATCTCGGGCCCCTTGAAGTTCCTGCAAGTTAAACCATGGTTTCAGTTAAAATCCTCAAACAAAACTCTGGTAAAGAAAACCCGAGTCCAGTTTTGCTTGATTCTAACATCTTCACTGTTGCAACTCCGGCGATAATGGTTTCAGTGTTGGTTTTCTCGGAGTATCCCAAGTTAGGATTCCTGCTGCATCTGCAAAATTGAAAAGGCAAAAGATGAAATCAAGTTGAAACAAAGGTGATAATTAAGTAAGAAATAGAATCATACGAGCAGCTGTCGCCGCAGTTGCAGCTAGAGCCGCAGTTGCATCCTGAAGACATTTTCTTTCTGCTGAGATAGTGAGGGAGACTGGGAATATTTCTACAGACAAATGCGAGCTCGAGAGTGAATGATGAGAGTGATAAGGGAAGTGGACTGGTATTTATAGTCGACTTAAAGAGAGGGAGAGTGGATATCCACCGTACACGTGTCAAAATCTTGGGATAATTGCGTCTCTGGAATTGTACAAATGCGTCAGCCTCTGACTCGTCGAAGAGAGGGAGAGTGGATATATATATATATATATATATATATATATATATATTAAAATATTAAAAAATCTTGAATTATTTATTTTTAAGCATTTTTTTTATATTTTTTGTTTTTTATTTGCATCTAAATAAATATTTATTTTAAATAAACTAAAATATTGATCTAAGTTTGAAAATTATTTAGATGCAAATTAAAGGTTGAAGGTTTTTTTATTATAAATTAAAAATAAAAATTTTAATCCAATGTAAATTAGAGATTAAAAATTTATTCGAACGCATGAAAAGTGTAATATTTATTTAAATAAACGGTAAAGTTCAAAATTTATTTTATCATTTTAACCAAAGACTTTTGGTTGCTGCCCTTCCATGAATCCTTGTTGACAGCCATTGAAATTATAAATAAAAATATTACAATAAACAAAAACTAATAGTACTAGTCTTATATGATAGGTATTTTTTTTGTCACAATCATGTAAGAAAACAAGCCAATTTCAAAGAAATTGGAGAATGGTTAATTTGATTGTCGTTATCACAGAACAAGATATAATAAAAAATAAGCTAAGGCAATGATAGGAGAAATTAATGATTCAAAGTGAGAAAAGAACTTCCCTCAAGAGATACTCATAATATTTGGGTAGCTAACTCTTTCATTCCAATTTAAATTGAGTTGATAATGAAAATTTTTAATTTTAAAATTAAGTGATTGTCACACTTTTTTTTATAATTATCATTATTTTTATTTTTAATATGTTTTAAGAAGCATGTCATTTTGTTAAAAAAAATTAAAAAAAAAGCAATTAACTGAAGATGTATAATTTTTTTTAAAAAATTTTACAGCCTACCAATTAATCCTTTTTGAGGGAGTGAAGATACCTAAGGCCTCCATTCATAGTAAAAAACAAAAAAAAAAAGAAAATAAAAAAAGTGAAGATACCTAAGATCTTCATTCATTTTTTTTTATAACACATAAGCTCTTCATTCATAGTAAAACGACACAAGAATATATTTATATATATATATATATATATATATATATGTCAGTTTCACGAGTAAATATTTTTCCAATAAATTCTAATCTATTATTGGGAAAATCGAAATTTTGTAGTATGTGACGAGCATAAGTTGATAGATTAAAATATGGTGAAAATAAAATATATATAAAAAAATTGATTAATCAAATTGAGAAGAGAGGTACAATGAAAAAATATGGCATGAAGCATGCAACAGCCAACAAACATTACTTGTAGACATCGAAGTTGAAACCTTTGGCACATTCTTCTTGCAGACATCTAAGTTTTGCTGCTCTTTCTATGCAGAGACACCAAAATTTAAAGCTATATTTCCTTGTCATAAGCATCATGGATTAATTAATGGTAGCTTGGTAAGAAGGTGAGATGATGACTTACGTGGATTTGGTTATTTTTTATTGATTAATAGAAGAGATTGATCGATTTCAATTTTTTTTTAAAGAGAGATTGATTAATTTGATTATCACTATTTTCACATCCTATCTAATATAAGCACTCCAATTAGTTTTTTAATCTTAAATAGTAGAGATTGAAGAAATTTTTTTTGCAAGCTTTAGTGGAACAATTTTCTCATCTTTTAAGTGAAAGGAGATTCATGATTAGACCTGATTATGGATCAGATCAGGCTTACATTAGACTTAGACAATATATTAATAGATTTTATGTTCACTCAAATCCAACTCAAATTTTGATCGGACCTATTTTATTTTAATGGAATAATATTTTGTCTAAACTCGACTAAATGTCAAACGGATCTTGAACAAATATGTCCATGATATCATATGGATAGATAACAAGCCTAATTAGACCTTCTATGGCTGGATTATGATTTCTATGTATACCATCAAAGATCATGAGACTTGCAACTTGTCTCAGTTACTTTTTAATAATATAGACAAATATTTTTGGAATTTCTCAATATTACGTGCGTGGGTTATAATCTTTAAGGGAAAAAATGCAAATTGTTTGATCAAATCAATCTTTGCTCTTTTTTCTTCTCTTCAATTTGATCCAAATCATAACATTTTTCTATAAATAATTAAAGGAAACAAAGAAAAGAAGTAGGAATGATAACAAAACTTCATAAATGGCATTATAACTAATCAACACTTATGTTTTCTATGCTTAGTGAGTTTGATTTCTCATCACCATTTACAAGCATTCTAAGACCAGCTTTCAGCTCTGATATTCCCTCCTCCAGCACTGCACAGACTCGGAACACAGGAACACCTTGTACTCTTCTTTCCAACTCTTCAAACACTTCTTCAGCCCCAGTCTCATCAATTTTATTTGCCACCACGAGGGATGGGCGATTGGATAGACCTTCCTGATGGTGCTCTAGCTCTAAGACTAAATCTTTCAGTTGCTCCCATGGCGGAATTCCTTTCCTACCATCTAATGCAGCAGCCAAGTCCACGACATATGCCAAAACTTTGGTGCGCTCGATGTGGCGGAGGAATGCATGTCCAAGTCCACGATTTTGGTGAGCACCCTTTATTAATCCTGGAATATCAGCCACTGTAATTGAGAAGTCATCAAAGTTCAGATTCCCTAAATTTGGTCTCAGAGTTGTGAAAGCATAGTGGCCTATTGTAGGCTTAGCCCTGGAAATGGCTCCTAGAAGAGTGCTCTTACCAGCATTGGGCATCCCTACAAGGCCCACATCAGCAATGCTCTTGAGTTCTAGCACAAGAACAGCTTCAGAACCAGGCAAACCAGTACGAAGGGACGATCGATCATCATTTGATGGTTGAACCTCAAAATCATTATCCCTCTGGACATCGTACTTTGCAGTCTTGGGCTTCATTGAAATATTTGGGTAACATACGTTACCTAAACCACCTTCCCCTCCATGAGCAACAATCATTCGCTGACCTTGCTCTGTTAATTCTGCCACATTATACCTAATTTCTTCCAAAGCTTCTGATTCAAACCCATTTGCTTGCTTCATGCCTCTTGATTGGTCCAAAGTTAATTCATTTTTTAATGAATATTGCTCCACAATTGTTTCAGTACAAGATGATAACTGACCAGCAGCATCCACTGATTTGACTTTCTCTCCCATTCTTGAATTCTTGGAGTAAGATTGTTGATCAACTTCAGATTGATCAGTAGCAAGTGTGCCAGGGAGTTCCCATGGATCGAAATTGGCTGAAGAACGATTTTCAGCCATTGATGGTACTTCACCCTTTTTCAGATGAATTACGGTACCAATTGGCACTTGGAGAACCTGTTGCACACAAGAATCTCTCAGTTCTAAATGATAAAATAGAACCCAAGAGTGGATAACACAACGGTGGAAGTAAAGCAAAGAACTTGAAAGTAGTAACCTTGTCTTCTCCCCGAGTTCCTATCTTGTTCTTTGAGGTTCCATGCCCACCTCTACCCGCATTCTAAAGAGAATCACAAATGTCACAATGTTCACAGTCAAAGAAAGTCATTGAATGAAGACAAAAGAGAGAGAGGGGATAGGTTGGATAACATACAACATGATTTTGCAGACCACTGAAGTCCCAAACTGCAGTGGAACATTCTAAGATCACATCACCACCTCTTCCACAATTCCCACCTACATTAAGTCCATTAAACAGCAGAAACAAAAATAGTAATAAATCTAATAACTCATTGTAGCCAAAATAACACAAATTAACAACCATCACAAATTCTTAATTTCATGTATGCGTGCATGAGTATGCATTATAGTACTAATGAAAAAAACTCGTAAGTAACCATATGAAAGAGTTAAAGAGAGGAAACATTGAGAGAAAACTCACCATCAGGTTTACCACGACGATCATGGCGGCTACGGAGAAAACTTGTGGAGCCATTACCACCATCACCTCCTTTGGCATAGAGTGTATACCTGTCTCTCATTCTAGTCTCCTGCAAAAGAAGGCCCATAAAACCCCAAATATCAAACACAAGTCATAAGCATATGGTTCAAAGCGCTGAAAGTGAGCTAAGAGATAAGATACATGGCAAACCTGCAAAGGGGTCTTCTTGTGAGGAGCATCTGAGTAAGAAAGCTGAGAGAAAATGTAGCATGGCGATTTCGAACATCTTCTAATGGTTTGTAATTGCAAAAGAGGTTTTGCTCGACGCATCCACATTTTTGGTGTCGACGAATTTCATAAACTAATTAACTTAACTAAGAATAGTATAAATAAATAAGAAGTAGTAGGCATTAGTAAGAGCTCCTCTTTTTCTTTCATTCAAGCATTTTATCAAAGAGTTGATATTCACAGCTTCACAAAACAAACAAAGACATGTTTGGTCGGCTTAAACCATTTACCTTCGGTTTTTTCTGCTGCTGAAGCGGTGATGGTGATGGCAGGTACTGTTAAGACAGGAAACCTGATGTTTGACAGAAGGTTTTCCCGGCCGTCAATGTCAGGTAGTGAAAACCGTGGCAGTCGAAAGGACGGTGACAGGTGGGTGAAACCAAAGGATCTGCGATAACTGGCCCAATGTGCTGACCATTGCGGCCGTGCCCAATGCTATCCCACTAATATGGAGTTTGCACGATGGGCCTAACAATGTCGATTGTGATTTAGCGTGAATATGACGAGTAATTACAAGCTAGTTTGTCATTTTTTTGGTGAAGTTTGTCATTTTCTTTTCTTCATTGAATTTGAATGAAATATTTCTATGTATAGGCAAAATATAGCACCCAAACCGTTTGTAATGTACGAGCAAACCTTATTTAAACTATTTGTGCAATCTCACTCAGTCAGTGAACTTTTCTATGCCTGTATGTCAGATATACCCTTATTTTTAGGGCGCAAATAAATTTACAAATTTGAGATAAGAATTTTTGCATTTTTTTCATACACATACCACAAGCTTTTATTCAAAAAAAAAATTCTTTGATTTGAGATGAAAATATATACTTGACTAAGTAGCATTTTTTTCCTTTTAGATTAAAGAATTTAGAAGATAAATTTAGTGCACAAAAATTTCATATTGTGAAATCTTTGGCGTTAATAAAAAAACTTATTTTATGATTTGAAGTCATAACTTCTAAGCCAAAAAAGAACTTTTATTGAAAAGAAAAGAGGGATTCTCTGTGGATTTGAAATGGAAACATATAATCGACCGAGCAATGTTATTGACCCATATTTATGCATGCAATATGAGTTTCATTGCAACATGAAACAAATCTCAACAGTCAGAGATCATAAGGGAGGCCGAAGTTGATCCCCAAATGTGGCGTCCTCGTCACTAACCAAATAACAACTAACTTTTATCTCAAATAACAAATAAATCGACTAGTTTATCCGATGTCAATCTCCCTTACTCTTATGCTTTAGGCATTTCTATCAGAGTATAATATTCATTTTCACATGCATAAAATTTTTCATTTATAAACATGTGTCATATACATCAGGATCTCAAATATTCATACACCCTAATCCCCAACATATACAAAACTGTAGCA
This sequence comes from Heritiera fomes, assembly GCA_032173925.1. Classification (NCBI taxonomy): domain Eukaryota; kingdom Viridiplantae; phylum Streptophyta; class Magnoliopsida; order Malvales; family Malvaceae; genus Heritiera; species Heritiera fomes. Next base: position 37,297,196 of record JAPDPM010000007.1, read on the forward strand.
TTGTACTGTACATTAGCCGAAGTAACGGCCGACTAAATATACCTTCAAAGGATAAGTAGGAAGCATGCTTCGAAGGTATCTCAAAAATCCCCAAATGAGCTCCTCTATCCGAAGCGGAATTACTTCAAGTAATCTGTATGAAAAATAATTGTAAAGGGATGAGTTTACGCTCAGTAAGAAACTTATGTAAAAGAGCGTACTATATCACTATATGCAGTTTTCCCGCTTGGCTCTATAATGTCATGTAAAATCATTATAAAGCATAGTGCTTATATTTCTTTCGCAAATATCAAATACAAGTAAATCATGCTTTCAAATATTTCCACGGATCTCAAATCACGTGAAATCAAGTAGGCAAATACAAATATTTTCAAATAGATGGGAGACAATTTATATCCAATAGATTCATGCACCAAGTAATTTCTCATCATGGATACCGCAAATATATCCTTTAAGGATAATCCAGAGAGATAATGGATACAGCAAATATATCCCGTAAGGGATAATCCAATAGATAAATCTCATAAGGATACCGCAAATATATCCCGTTAGGGATAATCCTGAGAGATATCAAATAAATGGCGTACCCACGTATGGGCCAGGGATCCTCCCCAAAGCCGAATCAAATAAGAGACTCATGGCCATTGTCTATATCCCACAGTTTCACTAGTCAGGTGCCGTATTGCGGGTTTGAGGGCTGGACTAGAGCTCCTCAGTCAAATACAAGTAACAAATAATGTGCATGCTCTTTTGAGAGATTTATAGTCTCCAAAAACCTTGTTCATATAGGTTTTAAACAAGTATGAATATCCTTTCTTAAAACAGGTTCTCAAAACCTTTCTTTCAAATAGGCAGTCGACTGGTCATATATGGCAGTCGACTGCTACCCCATGTTTTGCCTTATTGAATTTCTTTCCCTTTTTGAAATTCAATTATTATATTTTTCAAAATACAAATAGGGCAGTCGACTGGCCCCAAATGGCAGTCGACTGGTTTTGAAACAGAATGTTTCCCGAGAATTAGCAGTCGACTGGCTCCCTTGGTAGTCGGCTGGTTTTGAAACAGAATGCTTCTGGATAAATAGCAGTCGACTGGCTCCCCCTGGCAGTCGACTGGTTTGACCAGTCGACTGGTTTGAAACAGAATGGTTTCTGGAAAATGGCAGTCGACTGGCTCCCATGGCAGTTGACTGGTTTGCATCGATTTTCGAAAAACGGCGATTTAGATGTCTCTAGGCAGTCGGCTGCTACTTAAGGCAGTCGGCTGCTCCTAGCCTAATTGGTACTAGGAGTAGGACCCAAATGGTACCCTTTTTCTTGCAATTAAAACAGCTGTACTACTTTCCAAATCACATCAAAACATACTAAAACATGCGGACATAGTCACCCTACGTCCGTTACATAAATTCCTTACCTCAATTAGCAATTAATCCACAAGTTGGTTGTACCAACACTTGTCTTTTTTCCACTTCTTCAAGCTGTAAACATCATGGCAAATTTAAACTTCAATAAACCTATTCTACCAACTCCATACAATACCAAACCATCAATAAAATCAACTAAAACCTTCTAACTTGCTTACCTTTGCAATTCACCAAATCTTTGGATTTTGAGATCTACTTAACCACTTGGATTCACTCTCTCATATTAAAGGCATAGGTTAAGCTATCGACAAGGATCGTTTTTCGTTAAAGAAGCTTAATGAATCGATGGTATGAGATGGTGGTTTGTCAAGGTGAGAAACTTGGACACTTAGAGGAAAAATGGAAGCAACGAGAGGGAGAGGGAGATGGGTGCTGCCGACCTTGGCTGATAAGGATGATGATGATGAGTCATACAATGGCATTAAATGCCCATTAATCCCTTCATCATCTCAGCCCTAACCCTTTAATGCTTTGACCTCTTTATTTGACCAATTGACCATCTTAATTGGCCTCATTTCCTTCATTTAAATCCTCTTCTTCTCTTTATTATCTTAGCCACATACCAAATTTAATTGCATTAAATTTTCTGATATTTATTCTTTTCTTATACTCTAATATTCCCACAATATCAGGATTTATTTCTTAACTGTTTGACCATCAATTCCTTTAATTCCATTCATGTCCCATACACCATACATATATCAGAAATTTTCCTTTATTCAATTAATCCAAGTTGGAAAACTATACAAGTATGGGAAAATTGCAGAAAATTGGGGATTTCACACCAAAAGAAGCCTCACATGCTTGTACTTGTTTCCTCTTTTGTCATGTAATGAAACTCTCCTGATCCCAGTTCTCAACTCCGACACAGGCTTCAATTCTTATAATTCCAATTCTTATAGTTATTTTCAGCTCAATTATCATCCTCTTAGTACTACTTAATTCGTTTAATAATATTTGGTTTATTTTCTCATATCGTAGAGATGAGAGTTCATATGGATTGTGCTGGATGTGAAAGCAAGGTGAAAAGTGCTCTTCAGAAACTCAAAGGTAATTAACACTTGTCAACACAAATTAATTAATCGCCATACCAATATATTATTTAGTGTCATAGCTAGTTTTTCTACTCAATTGTTCTCTTAATTAGCTTGCATGTATGAATTGTTTCCAGGTGTTGACGAAGTTGACGTTGACATGGGCATGCAAAAGGTGACGGTCACCGGATATGCTGACCAGAAAAAGGTTCTTAAGACTGTCCGAAAAACCGGTCGGTGAGCCGAGCTGTGGCAGCTGCCCTACAACCCAGAGCACCACAGTCTTGGAAATCACTACTACAATCAGCACCAATGCAATGGCCCCTTGACATATTACGCACCCCAGCCATCCTCTTCTTACAATTACTATAAGCATGGCTATGATAGCAATGATCCTGGCTATTATCGCCACCCTGCTCATTCAAGTATCTTTGGCAACCAAACTGGTTCAGCTTTTAGTGACGAGAACCCTAATGCTTGTTCTATAATGTGAAATTGTGAAATAATTCAAACAAGAAACAAAAGAAATCGCCGCAGCCCTTATTTCAGGTTCTAAGAATGATGAAATTTTACTTTTCTTTTCCTTAATTTGTAATGTGCAAGCATTTCTTGTTTTAATTATATGAACAATCAAGCAAGCTTTCGGGTTACTGTCTGCTCCAAGAGTGTGTTAATGTTACAATAGACGGGGGCAATCCTTTTCTTCAATCAAATCTAGATTGGTTTCTTGAAGATTGGAGCTATAATTTATGTTATCATTCAGTTAAAAGAATTTTTTTGGTGTATTTCCTTTCTTAAATCCAGGCTATTTTTTTAGGCGATTGCTTCAATTCAACTGGAGGATCGAATTACTTATAAAAAATGAGTTTAATTAGTGGATTGATCAATGAACAAAGAAAAATATTATCTAGGTGAATAAATAGAGAGTTTGTATATGATACACTGACAGTGTATAGTTTTTATACACTGTCAATGCATCAGAGGTTGATATCTCATTAATAAGTCTTTATGGGCAAATTAAAAAAATTTATTTATATTTACATATAAGGGCCTATTGACGAGGTGTCAACTTCTGTTGCATTGACAGTGTATAAAAACTATACACTGTCAGTGCATCATATATAAATCCATAAATAGATTGATTTTAAAACATAACGATTAATTGCTATTGCCATAAAACACGACCACTTAAATTCCATTACATCATTACTTCATATAAAATTGGAATGAGTTTTGAGCATACTAGATCATATATGTTTGACTTAGATTATTATTATTATTATTATTATTATTATTATTATTATTACTATTATTATTATTATTGTGATGATGATAATGATGATGCCACTTTCTTTGATCTTAGCAGTTAATTTTATATATATATATATATATATATATATTTATTTATATATATATATATATATATATATATATATATATATATATAGACACACACAAATAAAGACAAATAAGCCACCTAATTATTTATTATGAGATGCATTCTTTCAAGTAGACTCACAATTAATAAAATTGGCTGACAAAGAAAGCTTAATAATTTCTCTCTTGGGATTTCAGTGAATATATATATATATATATATATATTCTCTTAATTAAATCATTCTATTTCATGCTTCATTGCCCCTAATTGTCAGTGAATGCTACAAGGGAAAACATTTGTATTAATAAACATTAAAACATCAATTGATTTTTCATATGAAAATATATAACAATTAAAATCATAAATGTTTCTCATCTTGTGTAGAAACATCTTTTTAAGGATCATGACTCTTAGTTGAGTCTTGCCAGCGAATCTTATTGAGAGTTTCTGTCATGTTTCTTGAGAGGTTTCGACGGCAGCAATCAAAGGTACAACTGATTCAGAACAGAAAGCAATAACTGCATTCAACAAAAATTGATTTTGGTTACAGCAAAAATATTTGTATACAAAGACTAAACGTGGGAGTATTGTTGATTGTAACCATAGGTTCAAGACAGAGATTTCACCTTGTGAGGTAATGTTGAGATCGATCATGTAATGCAATAAGTGAAATGAATTGAAATTGCTAAGAAAGAAAGTGATAGAAACATGGGTGATTCTAGGGAGAGGTTGTGGTGCTTTGAGAACCATTTGTGGTTAAATGACTGAAGAATACTAGGGATATGAGATTAGTACAAGAGATATGAGATTAGTTGATCTCATCTAGTAGTTTTTGGTTTTAATTAAAGTTATCTAAACTCATTTAGATATTAAGTTTTGACTTGGTTTTTTGTTACAAGGAATTTTAAAATTATATCGATCTAACATAATTTGAAGGCTCTCATAATATTTCATAAAAAACTTCTATCTAGCGGGCTAAGTACTTAGCCAATGCATCTGCTGCATAATTTTCTTTTCGTAAAACATGTTGAAACTTACAATATCATGATCTTCTTGCTAACTCCCTATAATACAAGCCATAGGTTTATGGCTACCTTTGCATCTAATTGACTCCAACAAAAACCCAAATCTCATTTTTTTGTGTAAACCACAGATATCATCATCTGTTTTAACAGTCTGAGACTAATTCTGTTCGGATTTTAATCACAGTTAAAGCTTTTCACTCCTCATAAAACGTGTGTTTAAAACCCAAACCTCATTGCTTGTAACTCTGCTCTAATATTCATGCAAACGTGCTGGCAAACCCACTATCCACTTTCATGTATTCATTATTTTTAGATATAATTGTTGATTTTAAGATTTGATCAAAGAAAAAAATTGGTTATTGATTTTCTATGCTACTACTAATATTTTATATCTCACCTTTCCTAGTAGCATAGTTGGAATAAAGAAAAAAAACTCTCTTTTTTTCATAAAAAAAAAGAAAAAAAACTCTTTTTCTTTTTCTTTTTTTTTTCCATAATATAGGTGGGATTTAATAATATTATCTTTTGATTAAATTTATTAAGTCACTATCACATAGGCATCATCTTCGGCAAGCATTTTCTTCCTCCAGTGACCTAATCAACATAATAATTCACCAATTATCAACCAAAACAAAATAGTAGAATTTATAAATAAAATTCACAACATAAATGAAGTTAGAAGCAATACGGATGCGATCATACTGAAGATTCATTCATTAACTCCAAGCTTTTCCACTTTACACAAGAGAACTCCATGCAGACAAAAGCAGCGATCAACTCATGAGTATTACAGAATTTAACAACAGAACAAGTTCACTGGCCGTGAAGCAAAGCCCCCAGCCGCAGTCTTATTCACGACAAGCTCTATTACACGACATAGATAGAAACAAACAAACCCTCTTTAATCTTCAGTTATTACAGACAATTTGCTGCTTAACTTGTCTCTGGCATGCCCTTTTTCTTGCTAACAGTTGCATGGATCACAGCTGCAGCTTGATCCGCACTTGCACCCATTCTCTTTCTCTGCTGCAAAGCTCATCTCGGGCCCCTTGAAGTTCCTGCAAGTTAAACCATGGTTTCAGTTAAAATCCTCAAACAAAACTCTGGTAAAGAAAACCCGAGTCCAGTTTTGCTTGATTCTAACATCTTCACTGTTGCAACTCCGGCGATGATGGTTTCAGTGTTGGTTTTCTCGGAGTATCCCAAGTTAGGATTCCTGCTGCATCTGCAAAATTGAAAAGGAAAAAGATGAAATCAAGTTGAAACAAAGGTGATAATTAAGTAAGAAATAGAATCATACGAGCAGCTGTCGCCGCAGTTGCAGCTAGAGCCGCAGTTGCATCCTGAAGACATTTTCTTTCTGCTGAGATAGTGAAGGAGACTGGGAATATTTCTACAGACAAATGCGAGCTCGAGAGTGAATGATGAGAGTGATAAGGGAAGTGGACTGGTATTTATAGTCGACTTAAAGAGAGGGAGAGTGGATATCCACCGTACACGTGTCAAAATCTTGGGATAATTGCGTCTCTGGAATTGTACAAATGCGTCAGCCTCTGACTCGTCGAAGAGAGGGAGAGTGGATATATATATATATATATATATTAAAATATTAAAAAATCTTGAATTATTTATTTTTAAACATTTTTTTATATTTTTTGTTTTTTATTTCCATCTAAATAAATATTTATTTTAAATAAACTAAAATATTGATCTAAATTTGGAAATTATTTAGATGCAAATTAAATGTTGAAGGTTTTTTTATTATAAATTAAAAATAAAAATTTTAATCCAATGTAAATTAGAGATTAAAAATTTATTCGAACGCATGAAAGGTGTAATATTTATTTAAATAAACGGTAAAGTTCAAAATTTATTTTATCATTTTAACCAAAGACTTTTGGTTGCTGCCCTTCCATGAATCCTTGTTGACAGCCATTGAAATTATAAATAAAAATATTACAATAAACAAAAACTAATAGTACTAGTCTTATATGATAGGTATTTTTTTTGTCACATTCATGTAAGAAAACAAGCCAATTTCAAAGAAATTGGAGAATGGTTAATTTGATTGTTGTTATCACAGAACAAGATATAATAAAAAATAAGCTAAGGCAATGATTGGAGAAATTAATGATTCAAAGTGAGAAAAGAACTTCCCTCAAGAGATACTCATAATATTTGGGTAGCTAACTCTTTCATTCCAATTTAAATTGAGTTGATATTGAAAATTTTTAATTTTAAAATTAAGTGATTGTCACACTTTTTTTTATAATTATCATTATTTTTATTTTTAATATGTTTTAAGAAGCATGTCATTTTGTTAAAAAAAATTAAAAAAAAAGCAATTAACCGAAGATGTATAATTTTTTTTTAAAAATTTTACAGCCTACCAATTAATCTTTTTTGAGGGAGTGAAGATACCTAAGGCCTCCATTCATAGTAAAAAACAAAAAAAAGAAAATAAAAAAAGTGAAGATACCTAAGATCTTCATTCATTTTTTTTATAACACATAAGCTCTTCATTCATAGTAAAACAACACAAGAATATATATATATATATATATATATATATATATATATATATATATATATATATATACAGTTTCACGAGTAAATATTTTTCCAATAAATTCTAATCTATTATTGGGAAAATCGAAATTTTGTAGTATGTGACGAGCATAAGTTGATAGATTAAAATATGGTGAAAATAAAATATATATAAAAAAATTGATTAATCAAATTGAGAAGAGAGGTACAATGAAAAAATATGGCATGAAGCATGCAACAGCCAACAAACATTACTTGTAGCCATCGAAGTTGAAACCTTTGGCACATTCTTCTTGCAGACATCTAAGTTTTGCTGCTCTTTCTATGCAGAGACACCAAAATTTAAAGCTATATTTCCTTGTCATAAGCATCATGGATTAATTAATGGTAGCTTGGTAAGAAGGTGAGATGATGACTTACGTGGATTTGGTTATTTTTTATTGATTAATAGAAGAGATTGATCGATTTCAATTTTTTTTAAAGAGAGATTGATTAATTTGATTATCACTATTTTCACATCCTATCTAATATAAGCACTCCAATTAGTTTTTTTAATCTTAAATAGTAGAGGTTGAAGAAATTTTTTTTGCAAGCTTTAGTGGAACAATTTTCTTATCTTTTAAGTGAAAGGAGATTCATAATTAAACTTGATTATGTATCAGATCAGGTTTACATTAGACTTAGACAATATATTAATAGATTTTATGTTCACTCAATTCCAACTCAAATTTTGATCGGGCCTATTTTATTTTAATGGAATAATATTTTGTCTAAACTCGACTAAATGTCAAACGGATCTTGAACAAATATGTTCATGATATCATATGGATAGATAACAACGCCTAATTAGACCTTCTATGGCTGGATTATGATTTCTATGTATACCATCAAAGAGCATGAGACTTGCAACTGGTCTCAGTTACTTTTTAATAATATAGACAAATATTTTTGGAATTTCTCAATATTACGTGTGTGGGTTATAATCTTTAAGGGAAAAAAATGCCAATTGTTTGATCAAATCAATCTTTGCTCTTTTTTCTTCTCTTCAATTTGATCCAAATCATAACATTTTTCTATAAATAATTAAAGGAAATAAAGAAAAGAAGTAGGAATGATAACAAAACTTCATAAATGGCATTATAACTAATCAACACTTATGTTTTCTATGCTTAGTGAGTTTGATTTCTCATCACCATTTACAAGCATTCTAAGACCAGCTTTCAGCTCTGATATTCCCTCCTCCAGCACTGCACAGACTCGGAACACAGGAACACCTTGTACTCTTCTTTCCAACTCTTCAAACACTTCTTCAGCCCCAGTCTCATCAATTTTATTTGCCACCACGAGGGATGGGCGATTGGATAGACCTTCCTGATGGTGCTCTAGCTCTAAGACTAAATCTTTCAGTTGCTCCCATGGCGGAATTCCTTTCCTACCATCTAATGCAGCAGCCAAGTCCACGACATATGCCAAAACTTTGGTGCGCTCGATGTGGCGGAGGAATGCATGTCCAAGTCCACGATTTTGGTGAGCACCCTTTATTAATCCTGGAATATCAGCCACTGTAATTGAGAAGTCATCAAAGTTCAGATTCCCTAAATTTGGCCTCAGAGTTGTGAAAGCATAGTGGCCTATTGTAGGCTTAGCCCTGGAAATGGCTCCTAGAAGAGTGCTCTTACCAGCATTGGGCATCCCTACAAGGCCCACATCAGCAATGCTCTTGAGTTCTAGCACAAGAACAGCTTCAGAACCAGGCAAACCAGTACGAAGGGACGATCGATCATCATTTGATGGTTGAACCTCAAAATCATTATCACTCTGGACATCGTACTTTGCAGTCTTGGGCTTCATTGAAATATTTGGGTAACATACGTTACCTAAACCACCTTCCCCTCCATGAGCAACAATCATTCGCTGACCTTGCTCTGTTAATTCTGCCACATTATACCTAATTTCTTCCAAAGCTTCTGATTCAAACCCATTTGCTTGCTTCATGCCTCTTGATTGGTCCAAAGTTAATTCATTTTTTAATGAATATTGCTCCACAATTGTTTCAGTACAAGATGATAACTGACCAGCAGCATCCACTGATTTGACTTTCTCTCCCATTCTTGAATTCTTGGAGTAAGATTGTTGATCAACTTCAGATTGATCAGTAGCAAGTGTGCCAGGGAGTTCCCATGGATCGAAATTGGCTGAAGAACGATTTTCAGCCATTGATGGTACTTCACCCTTTTTCAGATGAATTAAGGTACCAATTGGCACTTGGAGAACCTGTTGCACACAAGAATCTCTCAGTTCTAAATGATAAAATAGAACCCAAGAGTGGATAACACAACGGTGGAAGTAAAGCAAAGAACTTGAAAGTAGTAACCTTGTCTTCTCCCCGAGTTCCTATCTTGTTCTTTGAGGTTCCATGCCCACCTCTACCCGCATTCTAAAGAGAATCACAAATGTCACAATGTTCACAGTCAAAGAAAGTCATTGAATGAAGACAAAAGAGAGAGAGGGGATAGGTTGGATAACATACAACATGATTTTGCAGACCACTGAAGTCCCAAACTGCAGTGGAACATTCTAAGATCACATCACCACCTCTTCCACCATTCCCACCTACATTAAGTCCATTAAACAGCAGAAACAAAAATAGTAATAAATCTAATAACTCATTGTTGCCAAAATAACACAAATTAACAACCATCACAAATTCTTAATTTCATGTATGCGTGCATGAGTATGCATTATAGTACTAATGAAAAAAACTCGTAAGTAACCATGTAGACTCCTAATTTTGTTTGAACAATTCTTTTAAAATAAAAAAATAATTAAAAAAATCAAAAATGAAAAAGGTAGAAAATCTAAAAATAAAGATGGGAAATAATCAACTTTGGTCAAACCTTAAAACATGTAAATCAATGAGATTTGGTGCCAAATAAAGAGAGTTGACCAATTGATTAAATTGCCTTAAATAAAAGATATATATTACTTGTAAAATGAGAAAGAATTAAATAAAATCTGCCTTTGAATGAAAGCCATGATTTGGGGCCTAAACTTGAGGAAAGTTGATTCTTTCCTCAAGTATACGGCCATGAAATGGCTATAAAAATCAAGAGAGAGTTTGACAAAAGGGGAAGGGGAGAAAACCTAAAAAAAAACCCGAGAAAAACCTTGGAGAAAAAAAACCCTAGAGAAAACCTAGAGAAAAAAACCCTAAAAAAAACAAAAAAAAACCTAGAAAAATTTTCTATTGCTCTTAGTCACGGAAGCTGTCCTCCGCCGCTGCCCTTCTACTGCGAACCCATCTCCCCCTGCAACCGCCGTTCAGCTGTTTCCCTCCTTGCCGCGACTACCTTGCTGCCTGTTGTTGCATACTGTTGACAGTTTTTCCATGCATCGTCGCTCTACACTGTTGCTGCCTCGTTCCTCGCTATGCTATTGTTTCTGATGTGTCGTGGTCTTGCTGCTGCTTCAAGTCTACTGCCTAACTTCCATGTCATTGCCGTTGCTGCAATGTCCTTTTGCGTGAAAGAAAAAGAAAGCATAGTAAAGAATAAAAAGGAAAACACGAGAAGCTCTTTTCCTGAGGCATCATCACCTTGCATCCCTGCCATTCTTTAAACCGAACCACGCCATTGCCCAAAACTGTATCTTCCACCATCATCGTCACCCCTGCACTTCCTCGTTCTGCTGTTGCTTAGCCCACCGTTTCTGCCGTCGCATTGTTGCCGTGAAAATCCCCTGAGTTGCTGCGCCATTTGCCTCTAGCTTCATTGAAAAGCATAAACAGAACAAGAACAAGACAAATAAAGAAAAGGCTGATCGGTGCACAGGGGTTTTACTACTGTGTGGAACCTTTAAGCTCTGCGTTGTCCCAGCCCTTGTTGCCGGCGTCGCCTCTTTGCTGCTGCGTTTCTGTTGGGCTTCATCTCCATTGCTGCATGCTGCTAACGTTGTCTTCACAAGCCACGTGAGACTAAGGAAGAGCAAAGAAAAGAACGTGAACTGCAGCTGGAAAAGAAAAGAAAGAAAGCCAATAAAGACAAGGACGTGAGTTGTTGCAGGTAAGTTTTGTTTCACTATATTAATTCATTAGTTTATTTAATAGGATTTATTTGATTAATTAGTTAATGAATAATTAATTGGTATTTGTTAATCACTTAATGTTTTGATAGTTAAATGTATGATAATAATAAGTTGATAATTTAATAGTTGGGTAGTTTAATAATAATTTAAATTGATTTAATAATTGTAAATATGTAAGATAATTAAGAATTGATAGATAAGATAAAATTAAATTAAATAAAAATATTAATTAATTATCAAAGATAAAAATGGATTATTCCAAGGATAAGATTTCAAAGAAATCACAAGTAGTGATTCTTCGATAATATTTAGGATCGAGGAAAAAACATTAGATGTTACCAGCGTATTGGGACATCTAATCGATTTTATCTCGATAAAAATATATAAAAAACAAAATAAGTAAGAAATGGTAAAACTAAATAAATTTAAATGTGGATATAAATAAATAAACATAAATATAAACTAATTTTCGATGATAGGATTTCTTAGAAATTGTAAGTAGTGATTTTTTGATAATCTTTAGGGTCAAAATAAAATATTTGAATATTACCAGCGTGTTGGGGTATTCAAATAATTTTAGTTTGATATTGATAAAATTAATAAAAATAAATAATAAATAAATAAAATCTTTTTAAACAAATAAGTAAACAAGAATATAAAATTGTTACAATTAATCTTTTGGAATAAATAATAACAACAACAATGACGAAGAAAAAAAAGAATAATTAAAAAATAAACGAGATATACATTATAAATAATTTCCGATGATGAGATGTTACGGAATTCACAAGTAGTGATTCCTAACTGATCTCTAGGTGAGAGAAATATGCTAAATATTACCAGCGTATTGGAATATTTAGTATGATTTTTCAATAAAAACAAGATTTTATAAATATAAAAAAATTACAAAATAATAATATAAATGAATAATGGATTTCTCATGTGCATCATCTGTATTTTGATTGCATCATTTGCATCCATGAAATTTCAAAATAAGTGTGAATCTCCCGATGATGGGATTCTATAGAAATCGCAAGTAGCGATTCTTAAGAAATCTCTAGGTGAGGGAATTATCCGAAATGCTACCAAAAGTATTGGGGTACTTCGGAATAATTTTCAATACAAAAGATTTTCACTTATTACAAATAAAAAAATAAAATTTAAATATTTCAAAATAGAATAAATAACAAAATGATTTCGAAATAAATAAAGTTCTTTTAAATATTTAATTAAGACCATTTTATTAAGATCAAAAGATAAGACATGATTAAGTGGTACCGTTCTTTAACGGGCGTTGTGGGGGTGCTAATCCTTCCCCACGCATAACCGAACTCCCGAACCTAAACTTTGTTTTCGCAGACCAAAAATTATTTTTTTGATAAAACTTAATTAATTTTAAGATTTTATTAAAAAGATAAATAATTTTAGGTGACCAATCACACCTAGTTAAAAAAAGATTGGTGGCGACTCCATTTTGTGTTTTTTTCAAAATCGTCTAGCGATCGAGTTCCCGGACGAAAATCGTTACGACAGCTTGGCGACTCCACTGGGGACATTAGAGAGTCAAACCATGATTAATCATGTTTTATCCAAAATCTTAGTTAATGGTCTTAATAAATATTTAATAAAACTTTTCATAAAAAAATAATTAAAAAAACAAAAAAATACAAACAAAAAAAATGTGTGAATCATCTTTATCATTTGCATTTTGTTGGGATGCACTTTAAATTTTGTTCCTTTGCATACATGACATATTCATTGCATACATCAACCCTACACCCGGGTTTGTCCCTTTTAGGAGAGAGTATAGTACTTTTGCTCTCGTGAGGTGATAACCTCCGCAATGGCAAGCGAAATACTCTCACTCAAGTTGAACCCTTTCCGTTTGTAGCCTGTCATGGGTGAGGATTGGGGTGCCTTACTAGTCTAGTGTGGACATCAGTAAGGAACAATTTGAGAACCTTTTACCCTTTAGAGACTTAAACCAAGCATGTACTGAGCCATAGAGAAACTAACCTTAGCTAGAGCTATACCAGCATTTTGTGAGGGTCACCTTAAATTATGGCACATGAATGAATACTTTTATGTAACACCTTTATGGGAAATATAATAAAGTGAATGTTGAAATTGTGAAAAAAATAAAAATAAAAACCCTTCTCATTCAATTTTATTTGTGATTTCAATAGCATGCATATTCTAAAAAAAAAGATTTTCGTTTTTTTTAAAAAAAAAAGGTGTTTTTGTAAGATTTTAAACTTGATATATGCATCTCATCACATGAGCAATAGCTATTGAATTTCATGCACATACATGCATTTAGCATGCATGCATACATTTCATCTTGTGCCCACTTATGAAAATTTTTGGTGATCATAAGTAATGATATCAAATCTTGGAAGTAAAAAGTTAAGATTTTTAAAATCCTCACCAGCGTATTGGGATGATTTTAATAGTCTTTTCTTTTATGGCACAATTTCAAATAATAATATGCTCTAAATTGTGGTAAACAAATGTTAGAGGTGCCAAAATAAAGAAGCCACCGCATTCTGAACCACTTATTCGACATCGTTACAGTACTCAATCAAAGGACGAAGCCATGGAAAATGAACATGTTGAGCGAATGGAAAAGATGGAAAGAATTCAACAAGAGCTAGCTAAATCTCAAGAAGAATCTCAGAAGCAAATGTCGAAGATGATGGAGATGATGATGACTTTGATGAAAGGCAAAGAGGTCACGGAAGGATCAGGAAATGAGCCTCAACCTATGAGAGAGAATCTACTGTACCCATCGGAGTTTATAGTCCCTCAAACTCAAACTTCCCAAAGAGCTTATCCCCAAGCTCATGTTTTTGTGAATCAACAACCAGATCGAGGACAGCACTCGAGATCTAGCCCTGTTGATCCTATTTTTGTTCCAAATTTACATGATCCCATGGAGCAAGAAAAGTTGAGGAAAGAAAATGGCGAGTCACAACAAAAATATGAACTGTTAGATGAAAGGTTAAAGGCAATCGAAGGAATGGATTTCTTTGGAAATATAGATGCTAATGAGCTTAGTTTGGTCCCAGATCTAGTAATTCCACCGAAATTTAAAGTACCTGAATTTGAGAGATACGATGGGACCACATGCCCAGTATCTCACATCACTATGTTTTGTCGAAAAATGTCTGGGTATACAAATAATGATAAGTTGCTCATCCATTGCTTCCAAGATAGTTTAACTGGAACAGTAGCCAAGTGGTACAATCAGCTTGATCGAAGTTATGTTCGCAAATGGAATGACCTGGCAAAAGCCTTCTTGTCCCAGTATAAGCACATGACTGACATGGTACCAGATAGATTGTCTTTGCAAAATATGGAAATGAAGCCTTCTAAAAGTTTCAAGGAGTATGCCAATAGGTGGAGAGGCCTCGCATCTCAAGTGCAGCCTCCCCTTACTGAAAAGGAAACCACAGTATTGTTTGTTAATACTTTGCCATCATCATATTATGATAGGCTTGTGGGGAGTGCTACGAAAAAATTTGCTGACCTGGTAATTTCTGGAGAAATGATAGAGAATGCCATTAAGAGTGGTAAAATTGATGATACTTCTGCTTCAAATAGAGTTGGGGCAAATAAGAGAAAAGAGGGAGAAACACAAGCTGTTACCATTGAAAATCAACCACCAAGGAGTTTCGTTCCTTTTCAACCCTATACTGCACATCCCCCATATCCTTATTATCCAACTATAGACAACACTAACCATAATCCTCTTGTTTATCACCCAAGTTGGCAATCAAATTTTCAAGTCCCTACTCAATCAAACAAACCGGTGGGTAGTCAAAAAAGGGTGAGGAACAATCAAGGGAGAATCTCTGTGGACCCAATTCCTATGACCTATACAGAGTTATTTCCACAATTGGTGAGAGATAATCTTGTTGCACCTATTTATCTAGAACCATTAAAACCTCCATATCCTAAATGGTATGATGCCACTGCTCGATGTGACTATCATTGTGGGAATGTAGGCCACTCCATAGAGACTTGCCCTGCTTTTAAATACAAGGTGCAGAGTTTGATCAATGTTGGCTTGCTAAATTTTGATAAGAAGGAAAGTAAAATGTTGGTGGGAACCTTTCGCTGCAAAAAGGCATAGATTTTGGAGGACAAGTGTTCTATGAGGAAAGGCCAAAGTTTGTCACTTTTGAGTTATTCTAAAGTAATGAAATTCCTTAAATGCTTACGCCTATAAGCTTTGGGGAAATTTTTATGCATGAGTTAGTTTATCTATTATCATTTGAATAAAATGACAGATGCATTTGCACTACATATCCTCTTCCATACAAATCTTTGCTTTCATCTCTTTGTATTTCAGCCACACTTAACTTCCCAAAAAAATGAATGAGCAGTCAATTATGACAATAGTCTGGGATTTTATTTTGAAAAATTCTATTTCTATTGGCAAAGTCAGTGATCATTCTTGTCCCTTAAATTACTAAAATTGTTGAAGCAATAAAGAGATAGTTCCTATCAAGAGAAGTTAAAATCGCATGAAATGAGAAAGAAGTGAAGCTCTTGTATCCATTTTGTTGTCCTTGTTCAATAAATGTTCTTCAATAAGAGTATTTACATTTGAGATGAGAAATGGCCGTCTTTGATCTATCCTTCGTGCATGAGTAAAATTATCCATTTGCCACCCCCATTGAGCCTATTATGATTTTTCAAAACAAACCCACCAAGGATCACCCTTCATATTGAGGGGCAAATTTTGCAAAAAAAAAAACCAGTCGACAAATGAAGAAATTCAGGTTATGAGTTATGAAAAATCTCAAGAGAAAATACCTTTTGGTGTTTGAGTCCTCTTGTAAAAAAAAAGAGGGGTGAAAATGAAAAGTTGTAAAAAAACATGGAAAAAGAAAAGAAAATGATGAAAATGAAAATCAATTAAGGCAGAGCGGCAAGCATGCTTTGCATGATGATAAATGATCCTTTGGTTTTTGACCCTTAAAGAAACAAATTTTGAGTTTGATTATATCCATTTTTCATAACCCATCACTAGAGCCTACATTACGTGCCTTAAAAGTCCATTTTGATCAAATGTGAATACTTGAAATTGGAGAATCATGCATTGAACTTGGACATACTTATGATACCATCAAGAAACAACAAGATTGCGATTAGTTTGTTGGGAATATTAGTGAAGTTGAAAAAAAAAAGAGAATGAATGAGAAAATGAAAAAAAAAGAAAGAAAAGACAAAAAAGAAAAAAAAGAAAGAAAAAAAGAAAAGAAGGATAAAAGGGGGAAGCTCAAATTGAAAACCCGAAAGGGCGGTTTGAGTTAAAAGAATGATAATTTGGGAAGATGGTTTGACATAAGGAGAACCAGCATCATTTGAGAATCTCATGGTGTAGGGGGTAACTCAATTTGATCGAGAATGTCAATTGAATAGATTTTTCAAAGAATCCTGAATAGTTTGTCAAAATTGTCTGATTTTTCATTGAGAACCTATCATTGTCATTTGCTCTAAATTATCCAGTTCTTAATTGAGAATCTATCATTGTTATCCACTTTGAATTATCCAATTTCTTATTATACTTTATCAAGTTTGTTCCTACATTTCTTTATTCTCCCGAGCTTTCTAATGTTCATACTTTCCCAAAATGGATTGAGGAAATTGGTGACTGAATTGGATTTGTCATGGAATTGGAATGATAATAAATAAATGACAATTATACATAAAAATCTTTGGCATTACTTTGGGAAAGATTCTAAAGATGACAAAAGGCCATATGCAAAAAAAGAAAGCAAGAATGATAAATGTAGCTGACATATGTGCTTCTACGAACGAGATGGGAAAGAAAGAAGAGAATCTTTGTGAGAAGAAGAAATGATCCTAATGAAGAAAGCCATGGATTTTCAGCACCGAAAAAAAAAGAGAAATTTTGAGAAAAAGGAGACTTCTATCATTCAGGCATTCACATAATTCTAAAAGATGCATGCATCATGTTTTTTTTAACTATTACATTGGGGCATATTTCAAGAAAGCATTTGCATTACCATCATTGTGATAGACATTTTTTAGGGGCATGCATTTTGCATTTGCATCATTGAAAAAAAAATAAAAGAAAAAAGAAAATGAATGATTAAGGAATGCAATGAGGTTAGTTGTTCCTTAAAGAGTAAGAAAATTTTCTTTAAAGAAAAATGGTGCAGTCATAACAAGAGTTTAAGTCTAATGTCACTGGCATTGTTAGGTGGTTTCAAGCCCAATGAAATTAGCTTACGAGTAAATGAGATTTAGTTGGCTTCATTGTAAAATTGATGCATGATAAGACTTAGATCTTCTAGATTCAACTTACAAAACCAATGAACACTTAGGATGAAAAACTCTAAGTCAAGATGTGAAAGTCTAAAGATGAGAAATTCTTGGGATGTGAATCTCTAAGTCAAGATGAGAAACTCTTTGGATGAGAAACTCCAAGTCAAGATGTGAAACTCTTGGGATGTGAATCTCCAAGTCAAGATGAGAAACTCTTAATATGTGAATCTCTTAGAATGCGAATATTCGAGTCAAGATGTGAAGCTCTTGAAATGTGAATTTCCGAGTCAAGATGGGAAACTCTTAGGATGTGAATTTCCAAGTCAAGATGAGAAACTCTTGGAATGTGAATTTTCAAATCAAGATGTGAAACTCTTAGAATGTGAATCTTCAAGTCTAGATGCGAATCTCTTAGGATGTAAATCTTCAAGTTTTTCTAGATGCGAATCTCAAAATTTTTGTGAATCATGGAATATTTTCTTTGTTCCAAATATGTGAATTTCTCTAAAAAAAAACAAAATTTCTCTTATTGAATTCACTTTTTCATAGTGGATCAAGCCTTGGTAGGGAGTCAAGGTATTATGTTTCAAAATCGAATTCACTTTTTCATAGTGGATCAAGCCTTGGTAGGGAGTCAAGGAATTATGTGTTTCAAAATCGAATTCACTTTTTCGAAGTGGATCGAGCCTTGGTAGGGAGTCAAGGTATCATGTGTTTCAAAATCGAATTCACTTTTTCGAAGTGGATCGAGCCTTGGTAGGGAGTCAAGGTATCATGTGTTTCAAAATCGAATTCACTTTTTCGAAGTGGATCGAGCCTTGGTATGGAGTCAAGGTATCATGTGTTTCAAAATCGAATTCACTTTTTCGAAGTGGATCGAGCCTTGGTAGGGAGTCAAGGTATTATGTTTCAAAGTCGAATTCACTTTTTCAAAGTGGATCGAGCCTTAGTAAGGAGTCAAGGTATTGTGTTTCAAAATCGAATTCACTTTTTCGAAATGGATCGAGCCTTGGTAGGGAGTCAAGGTATCATGTATTTCAAAATCGAATTCACTTTTTCTCATGGATCGAGCCTTGGTATGGAGTCAAGGTATTATTTTCAAGAATCAAAATTGAATTTTCCCAAAAAAAAAGGGGGGGTTCGAACAAAATTGTTGTCTATGTCTTTGCACAATTACTGTTTCACAGCAAAGCGCAAAGAAGGGCAGCTGTAGACACCTAATTTTGTTCAAACAATTCTTTTAAAATAAAAAAATAATAAAAAAATCAAAAATGAAAAAGGTAGAAAATATAAAAATAAAGATGGGAAATAATCAACTTTGGTCAAACCTTAAATCATGTAAATCAATGAGATTTGGTGCCAAATAAAGAGAGTTGAACAATTGATTAAATTGCCTTAAATAAAAGATATATATTACTTGTAAAATGAGAAAGAATTAAATAAAATCTGCCTTTGAATAAAAGCCATGATTTGGGGCCTAAACTTGAGGAAAGTTGATTCTTTCCTCAAGTATACGGCCATGAAATGGCTATAAAAACCAAGAGAGAGTTTGACAAAAGGGGAAGGGGAGAAAACCTAAAAAAAAAACCCGAGAAAAACCTTGGAGAAAAAAAAACCCTAGAGAAAACCTAGAGAAAAAAACCCTAAAAAAAACAAAAAAAAACCTAGAAAAATTTTCTATTGCTCTTAGTCACGGAAGCTGTCCTCCGCCGCTGCCCTTCTACTGCGAACCCATCTCCCCCTGCAACCGTCGTTCAGCTGTTTCCCTCCTTGCCGCGACTACCTTGCTGCCTGTTGTTGCATACTGTTGACAGTTCTTCCATGCATCGTCGCTCTACACTGCTGCTGCCTCGTTCCTCGCTATGCTATTGTTTCTGATGTGTCGTGGTCTTGCTGCTGCTTCAAGTCTACTGCCTAACTTCCATGTCATTGCCGTTGCTACAATGTCCTTTTGCGTGAAAGAAAAAGAAAGCATAGTAAAGAATAAAAAGGAAAACACGAGAAGCTCTTTTCCTGAGACATCATCACCTTGCATCCCTGCCATTCTTTAAACCGAACCACGCCATTGCCCAAAACTGTATCTTCCACCATCATCGTCACCCCTGCACTTCCTCGTTCTGCTGTTGCTTAGCCCACCGTTTCTGCCGTCGCATTGTTGCCGTGAAAATCCCCTGAGTTGCTGCGCCATTTGCCTCTAGCTTCATTGAAAAGCATAAACAGAACAAGAACAAGACAAATAAAGAAAAGGCTGATCGGTGCACAGGGGTTTTACTACTGTGTGGAACCTTTAAGCTCTGCGTTGTCCCAGCCCTTGTTGCCGGTGTCGCCTCTTTGCTGCTGCGTTTCTGTTGGGCTTCATCTCCATTGCTGCATGCTGCTAACGTTGTCTTCACAAGCCACGTGTGACTAAGGAAGAGCAAAGAAAAGAACGTGAACTGCAGCTGGAAAAGAAAAGAAAGAAAGCCAATAAAGACAAGGACGTGAGTTGTTGCAGGTAAGTTTTGTTTCACTATATTAATTCATTAGTTTATTTAATAGGATTTATTTGATTAATTAGTTAATGAATAATTAATTGGTATTTGTTAATCACTTAATGTTTTGATAGTTAAATGTATGATAATAATAAGTTGATAATTTAATAGTTGGGTAGTTTAATAATAATTTAAATTGATTTAATAATTGTAAATATGTAAGATAATTAAGAATTGATAGATAAGATAAAATTAAATTAAATAAAAATATTAATTAATTATCAAAGATAAAAATGGATTATTCCGAGGATAAGATTTCAAAGAAATCACAAGTAGTGATTCTTCGATAATCTTTAGGATCGAGGAAAAAACATTAGATGTTACCAGCGTATTGGGACATCTAATCGATTTTATCTCGATAAAAATATATAAAAAACAAAATAAGTAAGAAATGGTAAAACTAAATAAATTTAAATGTGGATATAAATAAATATAAATTTTAAGATAAATAAATAAACATAAATATAAACTAATTTTCGATGATAGGATTTCTTAGAAATTGCAAGTAGTGATTCTTTGATAATTTTTAGGGTCAAAATAAAATATTTGAATATTACCAGCGTGTTGGGGTATTCAAATAATTTTAGTTCGATATTGATAAAATTAATAAAAATAAATAATAAATAAATAAAATCTTTTTAAACAAATAAGTAAACAAGAATATAAAATTGTTACAATTAATCTTTTGGAATAAATAATAACAACAACAATGACGAAGAAAAAAAAGAATAATTAAAAAATAAACGAGATATACATTATAAATAATTTTCGATGATGAGATGTTACGGAATTCACAAGTAGTGATTCCTAACTGATCTCTAGGTGAGAGAAATATGCTAAATATTACCAGCGTATTGGAATATTTAGTATGATTTTTCAATAAAAACAAGATTTTATAAATATAAATAAATTACAAAATAATAATATAAATGAATAATGGATTTCTCATGTGCATCATCTGTATTTTGATTGCATCATTTGCATCCATGAAATTTCAAAATAAGTGTGAATCTCCCGATGATGGGATTCTATAGAAATCGCAAGTAGCGATTCTTAAGAAATCTCTAGGTGAGGGAATTATCCGAAATGCTACCAAAAGTATTGGGGTACTTTGGAATAATTTTGAATACAAAAGATTTTCACTTATTATAAATAAAAAAATAAAATTTAAATATTTCAAAATAGAATAAATAACAAAATGATTTCGAAATAAATAAAGTTCTTTTAAATATTTAATTAAGACCATTTTATTAAGATCAAAAGATAAGACATGATTAAGTGGTACCGTTCATTAACGGGCGTTGTGGGGGTGCTAATCCTTTCCCACGCGTAACCGAACTCCCGAACCTAAACTTTGTTTTCGCAAACCAAAAATTATTTTTATGATAAAACTTAATTAATTTTAAGATTTTATTAAAAAGATAAATAATTTTAGGTGACCAATCACACTAGTCAAAAAAAGATTGGCGGCGACTCCATTTTGTGTTTTTTTCAAAATTGTCTAGCGATCGAGTCCCCGGACGAAAATCGTTATGACAAACCATATGAAAGAGTTAAAGAGAGGAAACATTGAGAGAAAACTCACCATCAGGTTTACCACGACGATCATGGCGGCTACGGCGAAAACTTGTGGAGCCATTACCACCATCACCTCCTTTGGCATAGAGTGTATACCTGTCTCTCATTCTAGTCTCCTGCAAAAGAAGGCCCATAAAACCCCAAATATCAAACACAAGTCATAAGCATATGGTTCAAAGCGCTGAAAGTGAGCTAAGAGATAAGATACATGGCAAACCTTCAAAGGGGTCTTCTTGTGAGGAGCATCTGAGTAAGAAAGCAGAGAGAAAATGTAGCATGGCGATTTCGAACATCTTCTAATGGTTTGTAATTGCAAAAGAGGTTTTGCTCGACGCATCCACATTTTTGGTGTCGACGAATTTCATAAACTAATTAACTTAACTAAGAATAGTATAAATAAATAAGAAGTAGTAGGCGTTAGTAATAGCTCCTCTTTTTCTTTCATTCAAGCATTTTATCAAAGAGTTGATATTCACAGCTTCACAAAACAAACAAAGACATGTTTGGTCGGCTTAACCCATTTACCTTCGGTTTTTTGTGCTGCTGAAGCGGTGATGGTGATGGCAGGTACTGTTAAGACAGGGAAACTTGATGTTTGACAGAAGGTTTTCCTGGCCATCAATGTCAGGTATGTTAAAAATTAGCACATCTTACTTGTTCTAGTTTAGTCTTGAATAAGTCAAGTTTCTGTTCTATTTTTTAGGACTGATAAACCATGTAATTTTGTATTTCGTTTGGATATGTTTCTTATCTGTTGAGTTGTTTAGAGAGATTTTAGGAGGAATTCTAGTTAACAAACTCTCTATATATAGTTGTACTCAAAGTAGACTTCTGCAGTAAATAATCCTCTTTCAGTTAATAGCTTTCTGCTACATTTCTTTCTTCTACTCAAGAATATTGTTTCTTCTGTTTTTTTTTTGTTATATGGTATCCGAGCCAGGCTAAGGTTCTTTGTTCTTCATTCTTCATTCTTCTTGTCTATCAAGTGAACGTCTTGTTGGAGAAGCTTGAAGGTTGTCAAAGAAAATTCTTGAGAGATGGAAGCTATTAACGGGAATTCTCATACGCAGTATGGTGTTGAAAGACTTGTAGGCATAAACTACAAGTATTGGAGGATGTGTATGGAGTCTTACCTTCAGGGTCAAGACTTGTGGGATATGATTACTGGTGCTGACACGGAAATTCCAGCAGATACTCCTGAGAATGTTGAACCACGAAGAAAATGGAAGATTAAGTGTGGCAAGGCTGTCTTTGCGTTGAGGACATCCATTAGCAAAGAACTTATTGATCATGTACGTGATATTAGCTCTCCAAAACAAGTATGGGAGACTCTTGAGAGGGTGTTCACCAAGAAAAACACAGCAAGACTACAGTTCTTGGAGAATGAGCTAGCGGTAACAACCCAAGAAAATATTTCAATTGCGGAATACTTCTTACGGATCAAAAATCTCTGTTCTGAAATTTCAGAATTATATGAGAAAGTTAGTGAAGGACGATTACGACGGTACCTTATTCGTGGCTTGAAAAAGGAGTACATGCCTTTTGTTACTTCTATCCAAGGATGGGCAAATCAACCATTAGTTGAAGAGTTAGAGAATTTACTCTCTAATCAGGAAGCACTGGCTAAGCAAATGATTCACAAAAGTGCTGAACTAGATGCTGTACTTTTTTCAAAGGGGCAGTCAAGTGAGAAAGGTGGTAATAACTCGCAAAATAATTCCATCAGGTGTTACAGATGCGAAAGGATTGGACATATCAAGAGAAATTGTCGAGTGAAGCTCTCAAAGGCAAATATCGCATGTGAAGATGGGGGAGACAGTCAGACAAATTCTAAAAATGAAGAAGGGGGAGAAAATCAACTTAAATGGGAGCAGTGCTTTGTTACTGAAGTGATCGAAAGAAGAAACAATGTCGCTGCCAAATCAACACCAATTCAAAGTTTTGTCAGCTATGTAAACTATGAAGAAGATTGGATCATTGATTCAGGATGTTCACATCACGTCACTGGGAATGATTCACTTCTGTCAGATTTGCGAGAGCATGACGAGGAAAGGGTGATTATTACAGCAAATAATTCAGTTCATCCAGTGGAAAAGGAAGGCGTTGTGAAGATCGGTAACGAGAACAAAGCTAAAAGTGTCCTCCTCAACGATGTCTACCATGTTCCAGGTTTAAAAAAAAATTTAATTTCAGTTTCTCAAATCACTAACTCTGGAAAGTATGTTCTATTTGGGCCAAATGATGTTATGGTACTTGATAAAGTGAGAAGCATGGAAGCTGAAGTTGTTCTTACTGGTGAAAAGAAAGGGTCCTTGTTCGTGATGACAGCAGGAGAAGCTTATGTAAAGAAAACAAGCCAAACCGACAATGCAGCAATTTGGCATGCTCGGTTAGGCCATTTAGGCTACCAGTTGCTAAAGATTTTATCCTCAAAGAAGTTGCTAGATGGAGTTCCAATCCTCAATAATGTACAAGAAACTATGGTTTGCCAAGGGTGTCAATATGGTAAATCACATCGTCTCCCTTTCAAGAATTCAACAAATCGAAGGACAGCTTGTTTTGAATTAGTTCATACAGATTTAATGGGACCAACTAGAACACCCAGCTATAGTGGTTATCATTATGCAATGGTGTTAGTGGATGATTACTCCAGGTACACTTGGGTGTATTTTTTGAAAGAAAAGAGTGAAGCCTTGTCCATATTTATTAAATTCCATAACACCATTAATAAGGAATTTGGTCAAAAAATAAAATGTTTGAGGAGTGACAATGGCGGTGAATATATGTCAGATGAATTTTTCAATTATTGTGATGAGAATGGCATTCAATGACAAATGACTTGCTCGGACACCCCTCAACAGAACGGAGTTGCTGAAAGAAAGTTGGGACACCTGTGTGCAACAAGCTTGTCGTGGCTGCATGATAAGAATCTTCCTCGAGAGCTTTAGGCAGAAGCTATTCGGTGTGCATGCCACGTGATAAACAGGTTACCTCCATGGCCAAGTAAAGAAAAATCCCCATTTGAACTTTTATATGAGATAAAGCCAAATGTCAATTATCTTCGTGTTTTTGGATCTACTTGTTATGTTTATATCCCAAAACAAAATCGAACTAAACTTGATCCAAGGGCAAAGAAATGTGTTTTTGTTGGCTATGACTCATATAGGAAAGGATGGAGGTGCATGGATCCGGAGACAAAGAAGTTCACCACGTCAAGGAATGTGGTGTTTGATGAGGTTTCATCCTCATGCCTCGCTCCAAAGTGCACTAGAAATGATATTTTCCTTAACGATGACCCAATCAATTTGAAGTTGTTCCCACAACCATGGGTGCTAGCTCCAAGTAACCATGATTTTGAACATGAAGAAGATATTGACTCATCAACATCTAGACCGAAAAACACAGATCCAGAAAGTGTTGGGCAGGCTATAAGAAGATCAACAAGGGAGAGAAGGCAACCAAACCATCTCAAAGATTATGAAGTGCAACTTAATCAATGTACAGTCACTTCTTGTTTCTTTTCAGGAATGCTTAATGAAGAGCCAAAGTCCTATGATGAAGCCAAGGGATGTTTAAAATGGGAGAAGGCAATGCAAGAAGAAATTGAAGCCCTGAAAAAAAATGAGACATGGGAGCTTGTACCCAAACCGGAGAATCACGAACTAGTCACTTGCAAATGGGTTTATCGATTGAAGAAGAAACCAGATGGAACAATCGAGAGGTGGAAAGCACGACTTGTTGCCCGTGGCTTCTCTCAAAGTTATGGGTTAGACTACGAGGAGACTTTTAGTCCAGTAGCCAAGGTGGTGACAGTGAGAACAATTTTTTCTTTAGCTGCGTTCAAAGGTTGGAAGTTATGGCAACTTGACGTAAAGAATGCATTTCTTTACGGAGAACTAGATCACGATGTTTTCATGTTGCAACCTGAAGGGTTTGTTTCAAGGGAATTTCCTCATCATGTTTGTCAATTGAAAAAGGCTTTGTATGGTTTGAAACAAGCTCCACGTGCTTGGTATGGTAAGATTGCTCAATATCTTATTTTTTGTGGCTTCAAAGTTTCTGATTCAGATTCAAGTTTGTTTATAAAATCAGAATCAAATGTGTATGTGCTAGTATTATTGTATGTCGATGATATGATAATTAGTGGAGATGATGAATCTGAAATTTCTCGCCTAAGAAATGATTTACTGACTCGGTTTGAAATGAAGAACTTGGGTGAGATTGGATGTTTTCTTGGTCTTGAAGTTGAAAAATCAGATCAAGGATACTTTGTATCTCAAAGAAGCTATGCAAGGTCCCTCTTGGAGCGTTTTGGCATGGGGGAGTCAAAACCAATGGCTACACCAATGGAGCCATCTTTGAAGTTGAAGAAAGAAGAAGGAAAATTGTTAAAAGATTCAAGGAAATTTCGGCAACTTGTTGGGAGCTTGATTTACTTAACCATCACAAGACCTGATATTACATATTCTATCGGTGTTATATCTCAATTTATACAGGAACCAAGAACCCCTCATTTGGAGGCTGCCAAACGAATTTTACGTTATGTTAAGGGGTCTCTTGATCATGGTCTTATGTATAAGAAAACTGAAGCTTTCTCTTTGAGTGGATATACTGATGCAGATTGGGCTGGGAATGTCAATGATCGTCGTTCAACTTCAGGCTACTGCTTCAACACTGGTTCAGCTGTAATTTCATGGTGCAGCAAGAAGCAATCAACTGTTGCTTTATCAAGCACTGAAGCAGAGTATGTGGCAGCAGCTATGGCCACTCAAGAGTGTATTTGGCTGAAGCGTCTGGTGGAAGAAGTTTTCTGCAAATTTGACTATGCTGTGCAGATTAAATGTGACAATGAGAGTGCCATCAAGCTTGCTTCAAATCCAGTATTTCATGGGAGGACAAAGCATATTGAAATTCAACATCACTTTGTAAGGGAAAAGGTGTTAAACCAAGAAATTAAGTTGAAGGGTGTTGGTACCGATGAGCAAGTTGCGGATATCTTCACAAAAGCTCTAACAAAATCTAAGTTTGAGATTTTTAGAGCTGCACTTGGAGTTGTGAATCGTAAGATGCGCTAAGGGGGAGTGTTAAAAATTAGCACATCTTACTTGTTCTAGTTTAGTCTTGAATAAGTCAAGTTTCTGTTCTATTTTTTAGGACTGATAAACCACGTAATTTTGTATTCCGTTTGGATATGTTTCTTATCTATTGAGTTGTTTAGAGAGATTTTAGGAGGAATTCTAGTTAACAAACTCTCTATATATAGTTGTACTCAAAGTAGACTTCTGCAGTAAATAATCCTCTTTCAGTTAGTAGCTTTCTACTACATTTCTTTCTTCTACTCAAGAATATTGTTTCCTCTGTTTTTTTTGTTATAAGGTAGTGAAAACCATGGCAGTCGAAAGGACGGTGACAGGTGGGTGAAACCAAAGGATCTGCGATAACTGGCCCAATATGCTGACCATTGCGGCCTTGCCCAATGCTATCCCACTAATATGGAGTTTGCACGATGGGCCCAACAATGTCGATTGTGATTTAGCGTGAATATGACGAGTAATTACAAGCTAGTTTGTCATTTTTTTGGTGAAGTTTGTCATTTTCTTTTCTTCATTGAATTTGAATGAAATATTTCTATGTATAGGCAAAATATAGCACCCAAACTGTTTGTAATGTACGAGCAAACCTTATTTAAACTATTTGTGCAATCTCACTCAGTCAGTGAACTTTCTTATGCCTGTATGTCAGATATTCCCTTATTTTTAGGGCGCAAATAAATTTACAAATTTGAGATAAGAATTTTTGCATTTTTTTCATACGCATACCACAAGCTTTTATTCAAAAAAAAAATCCTTGATTTGAGATGAAAATATATACTTGACTAAGTAGCATTTTTTTCCTTTTAGATTAAAGAATTTAGAAGATAAATTTAGTGCACAAAAATTTCATATTGTGAAATCTTTAGCGTTAATAAAAAAACTTATTTTATGATTTGAAGTCATAACTTCTAAGCCAAAAAAGAACTTTTATTGAAAAGAAAAGAGGGATTCTCTGTGGATTTGAAATGGAAACATATAATCGACCGAGCAATGTTATTGACCCATATTTATGCATGCAATATGAGTTTCATTGCAACATGAAACAAATCTCAACAGTCAGAGATCATAAGGGAGGCCGAAGTTGATCCCCAAAAGAAGCCTCACATGCTTGTACTTGTTTCCTCTTTTGTCATGTAATGGAACTGTCCTGATCCCAGTTCTCAACTCCGACACAGGCTTCAATTCTTATAATTCCAATTCTTATAGTTATTTTCAGCTCAATTATCATCCTCTTATTACTACTTAATTCGTTTAATAATATTTGGTTTATTTTCTCAGATCGTAGAGATGAGAGTTCATATGGATTGTGCTGGATGTGAAAGCAAGGTGAAAAGTGCTCTTCAGAAACTCAAAGGTAATTAACACTTGTCAACACAAATTAATTAATTGCCACACCAATATATTATTTAGTGTCATAGCTAGTTTTTCTACTCAATTGTTCTCTTAATTAGCTTGCATGTATGAATTGTTTCCAGGTGTTGACGAAGTTGACGTTGACATGGGCATGCAAAAGGTGACGGTCACCGGATATGCTGACCAGAAAAAGGTTCTTAAGACTGTCCGAAAAACCGACCGGCGAGCCGAGCTGTGGCAGCTGCCCTACAACCCAGAGCACCACAGTCTTAGAAATCACTACTACAATCAGCACCAATGCAATGGCCCCTTGACATATTACGCACCCCAGCCATCCTCTTCTTACAATTACTATAAGCATGGCTATGATAGCAATGATCCTGGCTATTATCGCCACCCTGCTCATTCAAGTATCTTTGGCAACCAAACTGGTTCAGCTTTTAGTGACGAGAACCCTAATGCTTGTTCTATAATGTGAAATTGTGAAATAATTCAAACAAGAAACAAAAGAAATCGCCGCAGCCATTATTTCAGGTTTTAAGAATGATGAAATTTTACTTTTCTTTTCCTTAATTTGTAATGTGCAAGCATTTCTTGTTTTAATTATATGAACAATCAAGCAGGCTTTCGGGTTATTGTCTGCTCCAAGAGTGTGTTAATGTTACAACAGACAGGGGCAATCCTTTTCTTCAATCAAATCTAGATTGGTTTCTTGAAGATTGGAGCTATAATTTATGTTATCATTCAGTTAAAAGAATTTTTTTTGGTGTATTTCCTTTCTTAAATCCAGGCTATTTTTTTAGGCGGTTGCTTCAATTCAACTGGAGGATCGAATTACTTATAAAAAATGAGTTTAATTAGTGGATTGATCAATGAACAAAGAAAAATATTATCTAGGTGAATAAATAGAGAGTTTGTATATGATACACTGACAGTGTATAGTTTTTATACACTGTCAATGCATCAGAGGTTGATATCTCATTAATAAGTCTTTATGGGCAAATTAAAAAAATTTATTTATATTTACATATAAGGGCTTATTGACGAGGTGTCAACTTCTGGTGCATTGACAGTGTATAAAAACTATACACTGTCAGTGCATCATATATAAATCCATAAATAGATTGATTTTAAAACATAACGATTAATTACTATTGCCATAAAACACGACCACTTAAATTCCATTACATCATTACTTCATATAAAATTGGAATGAGTTTTGAGCATACTAGATCATATATGTTTGACTTAGATTATTATTATTATTATTATTATTATTATTATTATTATTATTATTATTATTATTGTGATGATGATAATGATAATGCCACTTTCTTTGATCTTAGCAGTTAATTTTATATATATTTATATATATATATATATATATATATATATATACACACACGCACACAAATAAAGACAAATAAGCCACCTAATTATTTATTATGAGATGCATTCTTTCAAGTAGACTCACAATTAATAAAATTGGCTGACAAAGAAATCTTAATAATTTCTCTCTTGGAATTTCAGTGAATATATATATATATATATATATTCTCTTAATTAAATCATTCTATTTCATGCTTCATTGCCCCTAATTGTCAGTGAATGCTACAAGGGAAAACATTTGTATTAATAAACATTAAAACATCAATTGATTTTTCATATGAAAATATATAACAATTAAAATCATAAATGTTTCTCATCTTGTGTAGAAACATCTTTTTGAGGATCATGACTCTTAGTTGAGTCTTGCCAGCGAATCTTATTGAGAGTTTCTGTCATGTTTCTTGAGAGGTTTCGACGGCAGCAATCAAAGTTACAACTGATTCAGAACAGAAAGCAATAACTTCATTCAACAAAAATTGATTTTGGTTACAGCAAAAATATTTGTATACAAAGATTAAACGTGGGAGTATTGTTGATTGTAACCATAGGTTCAAGACAGAGATTTCACCTTGTGAGGTAATGTTGAGATCGATCATGTACTGCAATAAGTGAAATGAATTGAAATTGCTAAGAAAGAAAGTGATAGAAACATGGGTGATTCTAGGGAGAGGTTGTAGTGGTTTGAGAACCATTTGTGATTAAATGACTGAAGAATACTAGGGATATGAGATTAGTACAAGAGATATGAGATTAGTTGATCTCATCTAGTAGTTTTTGGTTTTAATTAAAGTTATCTAAACTCATTTAGATATTAAGTTTTGACTTGGTTTTTTTTTTTGTTACAAGGAATTTTAAAATTATATCGATCTAACATAATTTGAAGGCTCTCATAATATTTCATAAAAAACTTCTATCTAGCAGGCTAAGTACTTAGCCAATGCATCTGCTGCATAATTTTCTTTTCATAAAACATGTTGAAACTTAAAATATCATGATCTTCTTGCTAACTCCCTATAATACAAGCCATAGGTTTATGGCTACCTTTGCATCTAATTGACTCCAACAAAAACCCAAATCTCATTTTTTTTGTGTAAACCACAGATATCATAATCTGTTTTAACAGTCTGAAACTAATTCTGTTCGGATTTTAATCACAGTTAAAGCTTTTCACCCCTCCTAAAACGTGTGTTTAAAACGCAAATCTCATTACTTGTAACTCTGCTGTAATATTCATGCAAACGTGCTGGCAAACCCACTATCCACTTTCATGTATTCATTATTTTTAGATATAATTGTTGATTTTAAGATTTGATCAAAGAAAAAAATTGGTTATTGATTTTCTATGCTACTACTAATATTTTATATCTCACCTTTCCTAGTAGCATAGTTGGAATAAAGAAAAAAAACTCTCTTTTTTCCATCAAAAAAAAAAGAAAAAAAAACTCTCTTTTTGTTTTTCTTTTTTTTTCCATAATATAGGTGGGATTTAATAATATTATCTTTTGATTAAATTTATTAAGTCACTATCACATAGGCATCATCTTCGGCAAGCATTTTTTTCCTCCAGTGACCTAATCAACATAATAATTCACCAATTATCAACCAAAACAAAATAGTAGAATTTATAAATAAAATTCACAACATAAATGAAGTTAGAAGCAATACGGATGCGTTCATACTGAAGATTCATTCATTAACTCCAAGCTTTTCCACTTTACACAAGAGAACTCCATGCAGACAAAAGCAGCGATCGACTCATGAGTATTACAGAATTTAACAACAGAACAAGTTCACTGGCCGTGAAGCAAAGCCCCCAGCCGCAGTCTTATTCACGACAAGCTCTATTACACGACATAGATAGAAACAAACAAACCCTCTTTAATCTTCAGTTATTACAGACAATTTGCTGCTTAACTTGTCTCTGGCATGCCCTTTTTCTTACTAACAGTTGCATGGATCACAGCTGCAGCTTGATCCGCACTTGCACCCATTCTCTTTCTCTGCTGCAAAGCTCATCTCGGGCCCCTTGAAGTTCCTGCAAGTTAAACCATGGTTTCAATTAAAATCCTCAAACAAAACTCTGGTAAAGAAAACCCGAGTCCAGTTTTGCTTGATTCTAACATCTTCACTGTTGCAACTCCAACGATGATGGTTTCAGTGTTGGTTTTCTCGGAGTATCCCAAGTTAGGATTCCTGCTGCATCTGCAAAATTGAAAAGGCAAAAGATGAAATCAAGTTGAAACAAAGGTGATAATTAAGTAAGAAATAGAATCATACGAGCAGCTGTCGCCGCAGTTGCAGCTAGAGCCGCAGTTGCATCCTGAAGACATTTTCTTTCTGCTGAGATAGTGAGGGAGACTGGGAATATTTCTACAGACAAATGCGAGCTAGAGAGTGAATGATGAGAGTGATAAGGGAAGTGGACTGGTATTTATAGTCGACTTAAAGAGAGGGAGAGTGGATATCCACCGTACACGTGTCAAAATCTTGGGATAATTGCGTCTCTGGAATTGTACAAATGCGTCAGCCTCTAACTCGTCGAAGAGAGGGAGAGTGGATATATATATATTAAAATATTAAAAAATCTTGAATTATTTATTTTTAAGCATTTTTTTATATTTTTTGTTTTTTATTTGCATCTAAATAAATATTTATTTTAAATAAACTAAAATATTGATCTAAGTTTGAAAATTATTTAGATGCAAATTAAAGGTTGAAGGTTTTTTATTATAAATTAAAAATAAAAATTTTAATCCAATGTAAATTAGAGATTAAAAATTTATTCGAACGCATGAAAGGTGTAATATTTATTTAAATAAACGGTAAAGTTCAAAATTTATTTTATCATTTTAACCAAAGACTTTTGGTTGCTGCCCTTCCATGAATCCTTGTTGACAGCCATTGAAATTATAAATAAAAATATTACAATAAACAAAAACTAATAGTACTAGTCTTATATGATAGGTATTTTTTTTTTGTCACAATCATGTAAGAAAACAAGCCAATTTCAAAGAAATTGGAGAATGGTTAATTTGATTGTTGTCATCACAGAACAAGATATAATAAAAAATAAGCTAAGGCAATGATTGGAGAAATTAATGATTCAAAGTGAGAAAAGAACTTCCCTCAAGAGATACTCATAATATTTGGGTAGCTAACTCTTTCATTCCAATTTAAATTGAGTTGATATTGAAAATTTTTAATTTTAAAATTAAGTGATTGTCACACTTTTTTTTATAATTATCATTATTTTTATTTTTAATATGTTTTAAGAAGCGTGTCATTTTGTTAAAAAAAATTAAAAAAAAAAGTTATTAACTGAAGATGTATAATTTTTTTTAAAAATTTTACAGCCTACCAATTAATCCTTTTTGAGGGAGTGAAGATACCTAAGGCCTCCATTCATAGTAAAAAACAAAAAAAAAAAGAAAATAAAAAAAGTGAAGATACCTAAGATCTTCATTCATTTTTTTTATAACACATAAGCTCTTCATTCATAGTAAAACAACACAAGAATATATATATATATATATATATATATATATATATATATATATATATATATAAATATATATGTCAGTTTCACGAGTAAATATTTTTCCAATAAATTCTAATTAATTATTGGGAAAATCGAAATTTTGTAGTATGTGACGAGCATAAGTTGATAGATTAAAATATGGTGAAAATAAAATATATATAAAAAAATTGATTAATCAAATTGAGCAGAGAGGTACAATGAAAAAATATGGCATGAAGCATGCAACAGCCAACAAACATTACTTGGAGACATCGAAGTTGAAACCTTTGGCACATTCTTCTTGCAGACATCTAAGTTTTGCTGCTCTTTCTATGCAGAGACACCAAAATTTAAAGCTATATTTCCTTGTCATAAGCATCATGGATTAATTAATGGTAGCTTGGTAAGAAGGTGAGATGATGACTTACGTGGATTTGGTTATTTTTTATTGATTAATAGAAGAGATTGATCGATTTCAATTTTTTTTAAAGAGAGATTGATTAATTTGATTATCACTATTTTCACATCCTATCTAATATAAGCACTCCAATTAGTTTTTTAATCTTAAATAGTAGAGGTTGAAGAAATTTTTTTTGCAAGCTTTAGTGGAACAATTTTCTGATCTTTTAAGTGAAAGGAGATTCATGATTAGACCTGATTATGGATCAGATCAGGCTTACATTAGACTTAGACAATATATTAATAGATTTTATGTTCACTCAAATCCAACTCAAATTTTGATCGGACCTATTTTATTTTAATGGAATAATATTTTGTCTAAACTCGACTAAATGTCAAACGGATCTTGAACAAATATGTCCATGATATCATATGGATAGATAACAACGCCTAATTAGACCTTCTATGGCTGGATTATGATTTCTATGTATACCATCAAAGAGCATGAGACTTGCAAATGGTCTCAGTTACTTTTTAATAATATAGACAAATATTTTTGGAATTTCTCAATATTACGTGCGTAGGTTATAATCTTTAAGGAAAAAAATGCCAATTGTTTGATCAAATCAATCTTTGCTCTTTTTTCTTCTCTTCCATTTGATCCAAATCATAACATTTTTCTATAAATAATTAAAGGAAATAAAGAAAAGAAGTAGGAATGATAACAAAACTTCATAAATGGCATTATAACTAATCAACACTTACGTTTTCTATGCTTAGTGAGTTTGATTTCTCATCACCATTTACAAGCATTCTAAGACCAGCTTTCAGCTCTGATATTCCCTCCTCCAGCACTGCACAGACTCGGAACACAGGAACACCTTGTACTCTTCTTTCCAACTCTTCAAACACTTCTTCAGCCCCAGTCTCATCAATTTTATTTGCCACCACGAGGGATGGGCGATTGGATAGACCTTCCTGATGGTGCTCTAGCTCTAAGACTAAATCTTTCAGTTGCTCCCATGGCGGAATTCCTTTCCTACCATCTAATGCAGCAGCCAAGTCCACGACATATGCCAAAACTTTGGTGCGCTCGATGTGGCGGAGGAATGCATGTCCAAGTCCACGATTTTGGTGAGCACCCTTTATTAATCCTGGAATATCAGCCACTGTAATTGAGAAGTCATCAAAGTTCAGATTCCCTAAATTTGGCCTCAGAGTTGTGAAAGCATAGTGGCCTATTGTAGGCTTAGCCCTGGAAATGGCTCCTAGAAGAGTGCTCTTACCAGCATTGGGCATCCCTACAAGGCCCACATCAGCAATGCTCTTGAGTTCTAGCACAAGAACAGCTTCAGAACCAGGCAAACCAGTACGAAGGGACGATCGATCATCATTTGATGGTTGAACCTCAAAATCATTATCCCTCTGGACATCGTACTTTGCAGTCTTGGGCTTCATTGAAATATTTGGGTAACATACGTTACCTAAACCACCTTCCCCTCCATGAGCAACAATCATTCGCTGACCTTGCTCTGTTAATTCTGCCACATTATACCTAATTTCTTCCAAAGCTTCTGATTCAAACCCATTTGCTTGCTTCATGCCTCTTGATTGGTCCAAAGTTAATTCATTTTTTAATGAATATTGCTCCACAATTGTTTCAGTACAAGATGATAACTGACCAGCAGCATCCACTGATTTGACTTTCTCTCCCATTCTTGAATTCTTGGAGTAAGATTGTTGATCAACTTCAGATTGATCAGTAGCAAGTGTGCCAGGGAGTTCCCATGGATCGAAATTGGCTGAAGAACGATTTTCATCCATTGATGGTACTTCACCCTTTTTCAGATGAATTACGGTACCAATTGGCACTTGGAGAACCTGTTGCACACAAGAATCTCTCAGTTCTAAATGATAAAATAGAACCCAAGAGTGGATAACACAACGGTGGAAGTAAAGCAAAGAACTTGAAAGTAGTAACCTTGTCTTCTCCCCGAGTCCCTATCTTGTTCTTTGAGGTTCCATGCCTACCTCTACCCGCATTCTAAAGAGAATCACAAATGTCACAATGTTCACAGTCAAAGAAAGTCATTGAATGAAGACAAAAGAGAGAGAGGGGATAGGTTGGATAACATACAACATGATTTTGCAGACCACTGAAGTCCCAAACTGCAGTGGAACATTCTAAGATCACATCACCACCTCTTCCACCATTCCCACCTACATTAAGTCCATTAAACAGCAGAAACAAAAATAGTAATAAATCTAATAACTCATTGTAGCCAAAATAACACAAATTAACAACCATCACAAATTCTTAATTTCATGTATGCGTGCATGAGTATGCATTATAGTACTAATGAAAAAAACTCGTAAGTAACCATATGAAAGAGTTAAAGAGAGGAAACATTGAGAGAAAACTCACCATCAAGTTTACCACGACGATCATGGCGGCTACGGCGAAAACTTGTGGAGCCATTACCACCATCACCTCCTTTGGCATAGAGTGTATACCTGTCTCTCATTCTAGTCTCCTGCAAAAGAAGGCCCATAAAACCCCAAATATCAAACACAAGTCATAAGCATATGGTTCAAAGCGCTGAAAGTGAGCTAAGAGATAAGATACATGGCAAACCTGCAAAGGGGTCTTCTTGTGAGGAGCATCTGAGTAAGAAAGCAGAGAGAAAATGTAGCATGGCGATTTCGAACATCTTCTAATGGTTTGTAATTGCAAAAGAGGTTTTGCTCGACGCATCCACATTTTTGGTGTCGACGAATTTCATAAACTAATTAACTTAACTAAGAATAGTATAAATAAATAAGAAGTAGTAGGCGTTAGTCAGAGCTCCTCTTTTTCTTTCATTCAAGCATTTTATCAAATAGTTGATATTCACAGCTTCACAAAACAAACAAAGACATGTTTGGTCGGCTTAAACCATTTACCTTCGGTTTTTTGTGCTGCTGAAGCGGTGATGGTGATGGCAGGTACTGTTAAGACAGGAAACCTGATGTTTGACAGAAGGTTTTTGTGACAACCAAGAATTTTCTTCTAGTGGAATTAATTTACTAAGTTATTGAGAGTAATTATTTTAGAAAAATAATTCATTTAAAATTCAAATATATTTTAATCAATGGTATAAAATTAAAGGGATTTATCAGAGATTTAATTTCATAAAATTAATTATATTTAATATTGAATGAGAACTTAAGTATTAAAATGAATAGACTCCTCTTATAAACAAGAGTGGCTTATTATTGAAGTCAATTTTAACCACCTAATACCACTACTCTTGGGCCTCACGCACGCCTGGAGACAAAAGAAATAGAAAGCACAAAAAAAAATTGTGCTGAAAATAAAAAAAAAAGTGACTAAAGCATAAAATATTAGTAATTGTTAATGGCTTCTCGAGAAGCCAAAACTCTCACCTACCCTCACTCACACTTCATTCTCGGCTGAAGGAAATTGAGAAGGAAAGGGAACATTAGTCGGCAGCGAGCAAGATAGGCGAGGATCATAATGGGTAGCTACTGTGGCGTGTTGAAGGATGGAAGTGGGCTGGAGATTAACGAGGATCATTTGAGAAGAGGTGTTGTGGCGAGAAAAGAGAAGGAAAGAACAGTAGCATTCACGGCAGAGGAACAATTTTCTTGTGAGATTGGAACAAAGAATCGAAAAGAAAGTGGAGGAGGGGAATGTGAGCTGCTACGTTGGAGAAAGAATCAAAGTGAGAGCAGCATTTGCATCTGGTATAGGTTCCTTTTAGTCTCGAAAGGGTGCTGGCAATATACCTACAGGTGGCTAGATAAGGGATGATGTACAAGGGTCTTTCACTTGGGGAAAAGCTGAAGCAAAATAGGGGATCAATATAAAAGAATGAAAATAAAGGCTGTCTTCAGTGTAGAAGGGACGTGAAGGAGCAGTTAAAAAAAAAGAAGGAAGAAGAATTTGGAAACAGCAGCTGTGAGTGAAAGCCGAGGAAGAAGAGTCATATTTTTGGCTAGAGTTTGAAGCAAACAGCACAAACTTGAAGCGGCAAAAACATGGTGGACTAAATGCTGCTGCAAACCGAGAAAAAGGGGTAGGAAAAAGCTTAGTTTGAATCCAAGCTCCTCTGCCTCCTTTGCATCTACCATCTATAGGCTTCAAGACACGTGAATAGATGCTGTTTTTGGAGCTAAATAGCAGCTTACCAGGGACAGCAACAAAAGAGGTAAGTTCAGTTATTAAAAATAAAATAAAATAAAATTTCAAGGATGAGTTGTTGTGCTGTCTTTTGAATGTAAAAAGGGAACATGATATTATAAGGGTCTTTTGTGTAGGAAAGGCAAGAGAGTGGTACATCTTGAAGAAAAAAAAAATCCCAGCCTAAAACAGTAAAGATCAAGGCTACTAAAGGGGAGGATCACGGCTTGAAGACTCCAAATGGGTAATTGGTGCTAATCTATTTTATATAGGCTTTTAAATGATAAATATAAGGTGACAAGAAGAGGTTAAAAGGTTGTTTTGATGTAGGTTGAGTGAAGCAAAGAATTCAAAGTTTAAGGGAATTACATGACAACCAAGTGAGAAGTATAAGGTAATGATCTTTAGGAACAACTTTAAATATATATATATATATATTTGAAAATTCCTAAGGTGGCTAAATAATACAAGCTTGCTTTGATGTAGGAGAATTTCAATGAGATTAGTGTTATTTAATATCCAAAAATTAAAGGCTAAAGAAAGGAAATCAAAAATGTATTAGAGAGTTGAATGTGTGCAAGGGTGTTGGCATCAACAATTGTGTGGTACACATTAGGTAAGGGAATTTACGGTAAACGTTTATTAGTCTGCTATGTTGTGTATGTCCAAAATTCTATTATTTAATACTTATTGATTTGAAATGCATTCTTGGTTGAATTTCCTATGTATTGAACTGAGTTGAAGTACAAATGGTTTTGAATTTGAACTGTGTTGAATTTGTGGATGAAAATATTGTTGGTTGGCGTTTTATGCAGGTTGTTTGTTGTGGATTATGACGCTGGGTAGCGTTCTACCTATGCCGTCATAATGCCGAAATTTTGTTAGAAATTATTAAATAGATTTTTGACATCGATTTAAATTCTATAATATATTTAAAACCTCATATACCTCAAGCACCATTACTAGTGATCGAGATACTGTCTTTTTAAAATATGTTTTGTACAATGAGGTTATCAAAACGTGAGGGTTTAATACGAATTGTGCCTCTCATACTCAAGATACATTGTAAAAGCATTCTTGCATGAATTTTGGCATAAGAGACAAGGGATGCTTGGAAGTTGCCTGTGTGGCACTTAACTCGCCTATGTGGCGTAGATGAGCCTGTGTGGCACTCGCCTGTGTGGCGTTTATTAAGCCTGTGTGGCACCCGCCTGTGTGGCGTTTAAATTATGCCTATGTGGCATTTAGTAAGCTTGTGTGGCAATTAACGTAAAATATCCTGGATTGCTTTGTGATCTTCCAGGTCCTGGATTGCTTTGTGATCTTCCAGGTGTCCGACAAATAGTCGTGACTTGTACCTCAGCTACTAGATGATCACTGGTGCTGGGATGATTCATGATCATGGATAGAATCTTGGTTCGGAACGGTAACCACTGCTAGCTACAGTGGACGCTTTCATAGAAAGCTTTCGGTTATTTTCAAAGATCCCGGTTATATTACGATACCTTATCAAAGAAATCCTGTCTCTTGGAAATATTTTGATTGTGTATTTCGATTTTAAATGCGTGAGTGCAAGTGTTTTTATAGCTTATAGAACAATGATTTGTCAACTTGCATTTTTCCATAAGACACACTTAAGCATGAGTTTTGACGCACTTATTCACGCATACACATGCACGAACATAGTAGAACATCTAATATCACTTAGCGTATGTTTTCTTACTGGGCTTTCCCCAAAGCTCACCCCCTTCCACCTTGGATTATTTTAGGTAGACTTGGCACGAGCGTGGTGCATCGAGAGTCTTTTTGTCGAGCTGCAGAAAGCTATATTTTTAGCCAAGGTATAATCTTTTGTTCTTTTGTTTATATCCCAGACTAAATTCTTTTATGTACACAGTGTATAAGATTCGGGATGTAAGTACTAGGTATTATCGAGTCTGTAAACATACTGTGATTCGTAGTTAAGTGGTAATCTCGATATGTCCATATATTGAATCACATGGATGTCTAGTATTTTAGAAGTTATATGGAGATTTGAAATTTCTACAGGTTGAAACGATGATGTACTTAGTATGGGGATGTATACTAGACTAAAGTAAGGGCGGAGTTTTTCAGTGTCGTTTTCGACACGTCTTACGAGAAGATTATAATGGGACCTTAGACAACTAGTCTTAAACAAATATAAAAGTAAGACTACTCATTAGGTTTTTAGCTACACTGAGCGAGTGACAAACATAGGAAGTGAAGGAAAAAGTTAGCCCAAAAATCCGGCTTCCGAGGGCGTTACAGTTTTCCCAGCCGTCAATGTCAGGTAGTGAAAACCGTGGCAGTCGAAAGGACGGTGACAGGTGGGTGAAACCAAAGGATCTGCGATAACTGGCCCAATGTGCTGACCATTGCGGCCTTGCCCAATGCTATCCCACTAATATGGAGTTTGCACGATGGGCCCAACAATGTCGATTGTGATTTAGC